>CM022393.1:30089031-31362031 GCA_011833715.1 Carcinoscorpius rotundicauda
CTCTTTGCCAGTCTCTCACCACCCGAAAAAAAATATATTCAGTTAAAATAAAAATCATACTTTTGATTCATTGGGCAAGATCTGACTTTTCTTGAAAGGGTTAAGAAAATAGAGAAAGTTATATCAGATAAAACAAACCGCGGAATAAGTAGTGCATAAACAAGTCTAGATATAGTATGAAACTGACAAACTCTGAGAAATAAAAAGAAACACCTGCCCTTTGAGCTCTCTAAATAACTCAGTGTAGAATTACTTTTAATTCGCTTTTATTTATTAGAGAATGATTTTAGTGTTAACCATAAATATTTCTGTCATTCGGGGTGCAACCCCTAATTACAAGTGGGTTACATTAACGCCATATATTGCAAGGGTTTCAAGCCCGAATGTGTTTTTAGCAAAATGCCCTTTCTTAATTAAATCGATATTGGGTTTTATTGACATATTCTTTCAAGGATAAACTCATTTATTTTTAATGGTATTATACCATAATATCACAGTATGCAGTTATGTAAACACTATCAAATATTATATAGTGAAATCGAGTCATTTTTACGATGTGAAACCGTAACTTCTCCAAGACGGTCAAAGGTCTTTCAGCAATGCAACTTTGAAAATCACTCGGATTTACAAAGCAAAGCAGAAAACTTTTAAATAGGAATGTCTTGAGTGAACTTTCTTTATTTTGAGTAGATTCGCATTTTATTCTACTAGGTTATTCATTTTTTTAATCCAAAACGTTTTGACCAATAAACATTCATAGTATTCACATACAATACTTATATAGTCAAACTGGACACAGTTGCGAAACATTTCATTTAAAATACAAACCATATCCTGCCACTAATGACATAAATATATCCATTTAATCGGTTACTGCCGATAATCGAAATTTATCTTCGTCGAAGAAAAAGTGGCCACCATTTGACAGTAATGTTTCGTTATGATATTAATTCACTGACTTACTTTGGTGCACGCTCATAAATGAGAATGTTATTGACATGTATATGGTCAACTACAAGTTTGTCAAATTGAAAAAAAAGTAATCACGTGTTAGAAGGTTTGTTAGACAAACAATATTATTGAATGGTTTTTCACCTTAAGCTCACATAACTGCATGCCACGTCACACTTCAACCACTCGTTAGCTTTATACTGTGTTTGCACTCAAGCGTCATTTTTCCTTTCTTGTCAGCAACTTTGAACACCTCATGTTGCTATTCCTGATTTTACACAAGTGTCATGGTGCTTCCATCTCAAGAGTTACTTAGTCTTTTCATGAAGTGACTCGACTGTAAGTATCAGACTTTAATATAGTCAGTTTCACATTCACAGGTTTGAAGGTATTAGATATTAATGACTGCTAAATAACCAACTTACACCGACGATAGTTTGTTACTTCTGATCTAACCATTTTGAAAGTATCAAACATTAATAACCAATGTTGAATAATAATTCACAATTATCCAACACATCTTTATTCCTGACTTGACATGTTTGGAACTATTAGGAATTAGACTAAAAATAGTTGGTTTCTTTTGTTATTGTCTGCCATTACCCAACATATTTTTACGATAACTCGTCATCCTTTAGCTGAACTCTCCTAAAAGCATCAGACATTAGCGAGTAGTGCCTAATGATAACATCTGTCATTACACGCTATATTTTCATGGTAATTTACCATCCTTGACTTAAATACTTTTGGAAACATCAGATATTAGTAACTAGAGAGGGCTGAGCGGATCTGTCATCACTCGGTATATTTACTTATGTTTAAAGGTTGTTAGAAACTGGTTAACCGGTTTGATGTGTGCGATAAAATTTACTTTACATGGCAGATTCGTTTTTATTTCCTAATTACGGTTTTAGGTGATAGGTGTAAAAAACAAACACACAGCATTTCACTCCTACCTTTGTTTCTTATAAGTCAGTCTTAAGATGCTTTTCATAATTGTTACAGGTTAAATATAAAGGAGCCGTTGATTGATGCATGTCACTACGATTTCAGGTTCCTTTATATTTCTTCTCAAATTATCTTTGATAGTAGCGTAAGCTAATAATAACGACTATTGCCCGACTTTAAAATTATGTGGAAACACTAAATATACATTCTATAAAAACGCTCTTACAAGTCTTTGTAATTTTTCTTATTGAAACTTTATTAAAAAAGCCTTGCATGACCTGCTGGTTAGGGTGGCTGGTTTGAATCCTATCCCTTCACTGTCGAGACATTATAATGTGACGGCCAATCTCCTACTATTTAATTAGTGTTGAATGACAGTATTTAATTAGTAGCCCAAGAGTTGGCAGCGTTTGATGTTGATTAACTTCCTTCTGTGTAATCTATCACTTCCAAATTAGGAATAATTAGCTCTATAGCACTCGAATAGCTTCACACGAAATTTAAGAAATGAATAAGATGTTATTAAAATTAATTGGTGTTGACAGATTGCGAGAGTTAGGCCTAACCTTACTCTTGTAAACTAGGTGAATCCTCATATTCTTTGATGTTTGCCCCAAAATAACGATAAGAGTGATTACGTTCAAATGTTGTTTTGTCATATTAACTAAAACCCCAGTGACAGACTGGTAAGCCTGCGGACTTACAGCTTTAAAAACTAGGCTTCAGTAACCGAAAGGGTCACAACACAGATAGCCGATTACATAGCATTATGCCTAGCTACAAACAAATAAATAATAATAATGTATTAACTAAAACGTTTCTTGAATGATATCGGTTTTGATAATTCAGTAAAATGTTTTTCAGTGTTAGTGTAAGTTGTACAATAGCAGCCAATTTACACGAAGTTTTATATATCGTTTTGAAAAGAAGTCTGTGTATAGTATCACGCTTATGTTAATAAGTAGGGCCCAACGCACATATACACAAAGGTCACGAAAACACCGCTGTTAACCGATGACTTAAGACAGGGCTCTCATAGAAGAGCTTTGTAATTTTTGCATTACTGACAATTACGACTATTTATCATTGATTGTAATTACTATTGTAGATTGTAGGACAGCTATTCTACTATATAACTGTATTCTAAAAGTCTGCCAATTAGCAGTTGTTGAAAGAATCTGACAAGTCAAGCTTCCAACAGCAGGGAGCGACTCACCTTTGAAACCGGATCAACTGACCATGTTAACCAGTTACGAGAAACGGAGAGTGCAAACAAAAGAATGTAATACGAATTTTTATTTTGTATAGTAGTTGGTTAACGCATGATCAATTACATTCTGAACAATATTCACAGTTAAAGTGTTTAAAAAAGTGTCTTCAAGGTATCTACTCATGATATAAAATAATTTATTTTAAGACATCGAAGTAAAAAACAAAAAACCTCCTTGTAAATGTTAGTCTATTCCAACAATTCACGTTTGAACCGAGAATACTGCTCCTTTTAGCTTAAAATTCCAACTATAAAAATTGCATAAAAAGCACAACTTACAGAATTAGAGATGTTACCTAGTCTTAAACTCAATGACTGTCAGATAAAAATCTCACGTAACTGTTTATATTCTATCTTTGCAGTTTATAGCGCTTTCATAAAACCTGTAATAAAGTAACCGAAAGCTGTTTAGGTCTCCAAAGTTATGGGAGAAACACAATTACTTTTGAAAAATGAAAGGATTTTAAAAGTTTAATCTTAAGACTCGCATAAAAAATGGATAACTCATTTGTGATAAAGGTTTACATGATTCTTGACAAAGTTTATTCTTCCTGAAAGAACGGTCCTCAACCTGGGGTATATACAGAAGCATCCTTTTATTTTAACTGACTGAACTAGCCAGTGATAATTGCCCTCTGATGCCAAGTGTAATTTTGAAATTATGTCATGACTTAATGTTGTTAAATACAAAGTTTTTTCTTCTAATACATAGTAATGAACTGTCTTAATCTTTTCATCCAAACGAATCTCTCAGTATTTACGAGAAAACTAAGACAGATGTTGATATTTTTGACTGCCAAACGTACATACTATCAAGCTGAGACATTTTAGTCCATAATTCAAAACATGTTTATCTCGAACTTTATATCACGTGGTTGAGCTCCAATTACCCATTAAAATAACAGAACCAAGGAGTCATATGCGAAGTTAGAGCTTTTTATGGTACAATAGGCGCGCGAAACAAAACTAACGAAGTAGTTATCTAAACATTGCCCTTTGGTGTTACGTTATGTAAACAGCCCTTTAAACAGGAGATCATATGTACAAGCTTTTATATAACTAGATCTCTTAGACCACTCTAGGCCAGGAAAACTTATACTGTAGAAATTACAAATACGTTCAAAAAACATTTAATTGCTATGCGACACTGCTAAGTCCGATAATAGGACTGACTCATGAGTAACATTTATTTTATAATTGTCTTCGACACCGAATAAACAAAGATACCTATAACTTTTATAAACAAATCTAGGACATGATTAATTTCCCTAAAGATATGTTGTTATGAAAAGTATAAGTTTAACAACTTCTTGGTAAGTTTAGTAATCATTCACTTGAATATTTCTGTTGCGGAAGCCAACAGTATTAACAGCAGTTTTGTTGGTTTGTTTCAATTTCACGCAAAGCTTGTTTCGAATTTCGCACAAAGCTACCCGAGGGCTATCTGTGCCAGCCGTCCCTAATTTAGCAGTGTAAGACTAGAGGGAAGGCAGGTAGTCATCACCACCCACTGGTAACTCTTTTACCAACCAATAGTGAGATTAACTATAACATTATAACGCCCCCACGGCTGAAAGGGAGAGCATCTTTGGCACGACGCGGGCACGAACCCGCGACCGTCGGATTACGAGTCGCACGCCTTATGCGCTAGGCCATGTCAGGCTATTTGCGAAAATGTTCACCATATTTATAAATATAAAAGGGATTAACCTATACTGATAGAAAGGAAATATTTTAAGCATCTAAATTATCGTCAACTATTTTTTCTTGCTTCAACACACCCATTTTTATTATTTTTCCAAATGTCCTGTTATATATGATAACCGTAAAAGATCCTCAAGATGATTTAACGCACAAAAATAATTTTAAAATCATCCCGATTGTTTTGAAGACACATTTACTCATCAAGACAGGTAGGTCCGTTTTCATTGTTGTTGCCTGTCTTAATCTTTGGGTTTGAGATTACGCGCTAAATATAAAAATAGGCCAAGAACTTTTGTCTAGAAACGTAAGCCTTACTGGACACTCCGGGTCCTTCTACTTGATGATAAACAAATAAAAGAATATAGTTAATGTAATGCATCAATAGAACCTGTAAAGATCAGTGAAAATGGGTTTTGAAACCCTTAGGCTATATCCAGCAAAAATTAATTAAACTATGTTTGTGAGAGCTAGATATAATCTAACAGTAAGTTGTTACGTTTATTACATTTATTCTTGATTCTATCTAGCCCTTGTTGCACACGTCATAGCATGTATTATATTGTTTCCCACTATTCATCATTTGTCGAAGCGTTTTTCTATTTTCGTTGTTTCCAGCTCTCCCTTTTACACTTCGTAGCACGCGTGCTCTTAATTTCCAAAATTCATTATGTGGTGAAACTTTTTACCTGAGCCAATAATAAAACATTATCCATGACTTTCCCGTGTAATTTTACAGCAATATTTAATCATTCTGAATTGTTTTACTAAAATTCAAATATTGTTTGTTTTGTTTAAATTTTGCGCAAAGCTACATGAGGGCTATCTGCGCTAGCCGTCTCTAATTTTGCAGCGTAAGACTAAAGGGAAGGCAGCTAGTAATCGCTACCCATCGCCAACTCTTGAACTACTCTTTTACCAACGAATAGTGGGATTGACTGTTACATTTTAATGACCTCACGGCTGAAAGGGCGAGCATGTTTGTTGCGACGGGGATTCAAATCCGCAACCCTCAGATTACGAGTCGAACGGCTAATGCAGATAGCCCTCGTGTAGCTTTGCGCGAAATTCACAACAAACAAACAAACTGGCAAAAGATAAACTCAATTTTCTCAGCCCGAACATCTAACGCGCGTCCCCAACAAATAAATGCATACTGAAATTAAATAAGATAATGGACGAAAAACATTTATTATTTTCCAAATTATTTATTGCTGTAGGAAAGACGTGTGATGTCTGTTCATTATCCTTTTATCTTCTCTCTTTTTTTCTCATACAAAGTTAAAACGATCTTGTTTAAGTCAGGTGATGTAGTGTTAGAGAAAAGTCAGGTGATGTGAGACTTTGGCACAACGCCAGTTAGGTTGCCGTTGTGATTGTACGCAGTGAGGAGATCGTAATTAATATACTCCAGAGTGTGTGTATGTTTTTCCTACAGCAAAACCACATCGGTTTATCAGCTGTGTCCACCGAGGGGAATCGTTGTAACTCCGTAGACTTACCGCTGTCCCAGCATGGGACATATACTTCAGAATTACACATTTTAGCACAATTTATACTCGGGTAATATTTTTATGACAAAGAATCTGTCCAGCATCTTGGATGTGGAAGCTCATCAGAATACTTGAGTCATGACCAACTGGATCATAATTAAGTGTAACTGTATTAATATATATATATATTAGAGAAAGACAGAGTTAAAAAATACACAGTGTTTATGCTGTACGTAAAACTTATTTTCCTTCTTTTTAATTTTTCTACCTGTCCGAAGGAATAGGTCGTAGACTATGAAATCTGTTTGTTCGTTTTTGAATTTCGCGCAAAGCTACACAAGTACTATCTGTGCTAGCCGTTCGTAATTTTAGCAGTGTAAGACTAGAGGGAAGGCAGCTAGTCATCACCACCCACCGCCAACTCTTGGGCTACTCTTTTACCAACGAATGATGGGATTGACCGTAACATTTTAACGCCTTCATGTTTGGTGTGACGGGGATTGGAACCCACGACCCCCGGATTACGGGTTGAGTGCCTTAACCACCTGTCCATGCCAGACCTCCATGAAACCTGTTAATAGTAAACCGGAAAAAGGAAATCTAGAACGAATAGAGCTGTGAATGTTTTTTTTATATTCACATGTATTGTTATATACTCTTTTCTCTAAATAGGACGTTATCCTTTTCCTGAATCCTTTATTCTTTTTTCGGGTAGTAAACTGTAAATAAAGAAAAAGTACACATGTTCTGAAGAATGTCACTGCGCCTACATTGTAATAATGGTTACGCTTTTAACTCTCATACCAGTCCGGTATGGCAAGGTGGTTAGGGGGGTTGCGGGTTCGAATCCTTTTATAATATGACGGTAAATCTAGCTATTCATTGGTGAAGGAGTAGCTCAAGAGCTGGAGGTGGGTGGTGACGACTAGCTGTATTCCCTCTAACCTTTAAATTAGGGACGGCTAGCACAGGTAGCCCTTGTGTATCTTTACACAAAATATCACACTGCCTCCTCAGGGTTCATGGTAGATGTTATACATTGAAGTAAATACATTTCATCTTTCTCTTTCGCTGGACGTACAACCTAGGTTTTAAACCACATATTTCAAACTTGTACTCATCAGTAACATTGAGTGATCTCTCTCTTCCCTTCCTATTTTAAATTTTTCTGTTTCGGTCTCACGATCTACAATGTACTCGACAGTGTTTGGGGAGCATTTCAAGTCTACAGCAGTTTGTCGAAGCATCACGTAAAGTTTTTGTGTGAAATTTCTGCTCTACTTACAATTCTAACGCTTTTCGGCAATGTCATGATAACGAAATTTAACGTATATTTTTAAACAGTTTTTATCAAGGTTAACTTGTGGAGTGCTATTAAATTGATTTCTTCTATACAGCTAATCTACTGTATGGGGTACCGCGACAGTTATTTCAGACCCTAAATTTGGTCAGTATGTTTATTGAAGTAGGACTTTTACAGCATGCCACGTGGTGCAAGTATGAGGAAATTCTAAAGAATGATAAGTATTCTCGCCTCCTTAGCTCATTCAACTGTCAACAGGGATCAGTGAAACATTACTATAGTGTTGAAATAGACTATAAATATATAAAGCCATCTGTCGCAAACTGTTATTGTGAGACGTAGGCTAGTGGTCAGTCATTTGCTTTATGGTCCAACAGTCTCATTATGAAATGCCTCATATGCGTAGCAATGAACTGGAAGGTTACTGACGCATAGTGTTTTTGATCTTTCATTACACCTAATAAAATATTTTGAATTTCAGTTTTTCTTCATTCTGATTTCTATGAAGTACCATAGAATTAATATATGTGTAGTTAAAGTACTAAAATAAGAAACTTTATTTGGAATGAATATGCTTTTCTGATTTTATTTCCATAATATTCTCTATAATATTTCTTAAACGTATCTATTTTTAATTGCTGTGTGAATGCTTTAATTTTTATTTTCATTATAAATCATATAGTTTGCAATTTCTTTTAGATTTAATCGACGTTGTTCATCCAGCTTTATCTATATGCAAGCCTGTTTATCTATTTTCTTATTGTTTACTCTCTTATTAAGATGAAAAGTCACTTCTGGAAAAAAATCAAGAACTGCAATAGAATACACATCTGTCTCCTGGGATACAGGAGTCTCATGTCACTGATTCTAGTCGAACTCGTGTGAAGAATTCATCAGAGCAGATTTAGTGGATTTGAACTAACGGAATGGAAAGTAAAAAGAATAGGGATCTGGAGCTTTAGGCCAGAGCATCTCATGAAAACCTAAAGCTTTGTGATCAATAACAAGGACTCTTTGTCGTTAAAAATATAATAATAAGTATAAGGGAAAAAATGATTGGTAAATAAAAAACTATGTAGGGTTGGCTACTGAACTTGAGAAAAAGGAACCAGTCAAGATAGGAATGGTAGAGAACATATCACTTGGTCGGATAATGATCGCATAGGAACCTAAGTTATCACGACTTTAGATATGCTCGATAGGATGATCTAAGAACTTTATACAATTATAACATCGAATCGTATTTGTTTGCTAATCTAAATTCATTTGCAGTATGTGATGAGATAATCGAACTTGTAAAATTGAATTTTCAAAAATATATAACATGGTAGTATTTTTATTAGTTAACACTAATTTGAAAGATATTTAAAATAATAATAGTAAAACAACTTTTTGTTTTTCAAATTCAACAACATTTTTACGTCTATTTATTATTATTGTGTCATAAAAACATTTCTAATTCGTCTAACGAATACCCGCGTAAGGTTGATATTTAAAACAATTGTTTTTTTGGTTAAGAATAGAAAACATAGCAGTGTTAATCTGTTAACGTAGAGTTACATGGTTAAGCCATGTAACCACTAAACACCTCCGGCTAACAAAGCCAGGCATGGCCAGATGGTTAAGGCTCTCAACTCATAATCCGAGGATCGCGGATTCGAAGCCCCGTCACACCAAACTAAATTGCCTTTCAGCCATGGATGCATTATAATGTGACAGTCAATCCCACTATTAGTTGGTAAAAAAAAGTAGCCCAAGAGTTGGCGGTGGGTGGGTATGACTAGCTGTCTTTCCTCTAGTCTCACACTGCTAAATTAGGGACAGCTAGAACAGCTAGCCTTCGAGTAGTTTTACATGAAATTCAAGAAGCGAAACCAGCTTGCAGTGTCGAATAAATTGAAAATGAACTACAATAAAAATCTACACTTTAGGCCCTAATACTTATATTCTGCTAGCAAAATAATATCCCTCACTGGTACAGCGTTAAGTTTGCGGATTTATAACGCTAAAATCATGGGTTCGATTCCCCTCGGTGGACTCAGCAGATAGTCCGATGTGATTTTGCTGTAACAAAACACATACACACACTCACAAAATAAACGAAAATATTTGATAAGTAAAAAATACAAAAATAACACTGCAATAAAATACTAGCATAAAAATAATAACACACATACTTTTATGGACAACTCTTTTCTTGAGTTTAAAATTTTTCACAGACCACAGACTTTTTACTTAATTCTAAATAGTTGTGTTACTTCTGTATTACAAAATATTATTTATAGATTCCTGATATCAGATTGAGTTTTGTTTTTGAACGACTGCTTCACTGTTGAATATAAATATTGGAAGGTTTCCTGTAGGTTTGAGTGTACAACCACACAGTCAGTTTACGGGAAAATCGGGTTTTTTTCTAAATTGTCCTCCAGGTGTCTTTTTAGAAAATAAGTCAGTTAGAGCTTTTAACATTTAAATAATGTGTAAACTACTAATCATTTAATATATATATATATATTGTATTAGTTATATAACAAGTAGCATATAATTTTTATTTTAAAAGTTAAACTAATTTTAATATTTCAATTCAGACTTCCATATTTGATGTTACCACTAATGTTATTAAAACTACCATATTGATTTCTTCATAATATAATATATTTGTTTACCCTCGTACTTACTTTTCCACGAACGTCTTTTAAGATCGTTTGCTTTTAGATTTTTTTCTATCGATGTCACACTTTTCAAAACATCTTTAAATTCGAAAACATTAAAATTTGTGTTAGGTATAAACCAAACTTTGACAAAACTGTAAGGTAAAACGTAAGTGTAGTTTAGTTGTAAAAGTAAAACTTACAAACAAACAAAAATTGTGGACTGGATATAAAGTTTACTGTGGAACAAAATGTAATTTCAATTTGTTATTTCACTAATGGTATAAAGAGTTTTCACTTCCTTTGCTGTCTTTCGAAAACTATAGTTTTATTTTATTTTATAAAGGTTAAGAGGTTTTAGCTCCCCAGTGACTCAGCGGTATGTCTGCGGACTCACAACGCTAAAACTCGGGTTTCGATACCCTTGGAGAGCAGAGCACAAACATCGCATTGTGTAGCTTTGCGCTTAATTCAACAATATTAACAGGTTTTACTGCCTATTTCTGCAAGGTAGAATTTTTCTGGCAAATAAAAGATAAAATACGGACAATAAACCTTTTTAATTTATTTGATCATAAAATGTTTTTCATGTATTAAGATAAAAGTGCTCAACTTACAACTATCATGGTGTTTTTACTGTACATTTCTTTCTTTTTTTTCACGTGTGTTTCTCGAACATTTAAGATACTTTACCCTGCTTAAACTATATTGACATACAGTCCTAAGAGTAGTCTACTCTAACGAAGTGTCGTTCTGCTTCATGATAAATCATTTTTGCTATTCTGTAAGATGCAGTAACTAAAGAAAATTGCTGTCATAATGATAATTTATAGCTACGTGCTGCTGCACCTATATATTTGGTTTATTGTAAATTCCTGATTATCCTACCGACCAATGCTGTAATTACAATTACTATAGACTTGTATGCCTAAAGTATTATGCCACAATACGTATTGAAAACGTAATTTAATTGATCATAGCTTGATCTTACTTTTAAGCAATGAAGAGTCAAAAGACACTACATTTTCAAAACGTGAATCTTCAGTGTTCGCTATTAAAGAAGAATATATACTCAGTGGAACATTTATTACGGCAACAGGCTTCGAAATCACACAACATGCCAATATGGATCATGTGTTTCCTTGTTATCAAGCATAAAGTTACGCAATGAACTATCGATGGTATGTCCAGTACAGGTTTCAAAACCAGGTTTATAGCGTTATAAGTTCGAAGACTTAGAGCTGTGCCCAACTCTTGGGCTACTCTTTTACCAACGAATAGTGGGATTGAACGTCACATTATACACCCCCACGGCTGGGAGGGCGAGCATGTTTAGCGCGACGCGGGCGCGGACCCGCGACCCTCGGATTACGAGTGCACGCCTTAACGCGCTCGGCCATGCCAGGCCCAATTTTGAGCAAACAATTTTCATATATTACAACGTTTTGAATTGCCTAGATTTTTTAAACTATATAATATGAATAGATCGAACTTAAAATTTAAATATCAAAGTCTTCATCGTATTTAGTATATTTTCTCATTGTGTATATATATATTATATCAACCCTCACACTGAGTGAATAAGTAGATTTTGTATGATGCTCAGTAATTCAATGGATTTTGCATTTGTTTAGCACTTGTAGCATTTCTCAAGTTCATTTATTTGAAACATTTTCAACGAATTAAGATCTTTATACAGTTTTGTTTTATTCTCCCTTTACGCAAAGTTCAGCATTACACAAATTATTATAGGGGTCACTGTAATACCCTGAAGAGCCTCAGAGGGTAAAACGATGAAAAAGGTTTAGAACCACTGGTCCAGCACGTTAACCAATGAGCCTCACTCAGGTAGGATAACACCTCCTTTATCTCTCTCGCAAAGCTGTTCCTATGCAAAAAAATAAATGTTCAGGATCTGTGTATTAAATGGTTCCTTTGCTGCATGTGATGGTGACCAGACAGATGTGAATGAAGGTCAATGACTTATACAGAGACAGTTTTTAAAGAAATTCTTTATTCACTCTGAAATTGCATTGTTGATTATAGTTTATTATTTTGACCTAGTTGTAATTTACTCTAAAGTATCTTAGAAATATCATAAACGAATCAAGGATTTGTGGATTTTGCTTTCTTTTTCTGTTGTTTACAAATTTTGAGCAGTGATAAATTTTCTGTCTTAATAATTGTTACTGCAAACAACACGTCTCTAAATCTGAAGTAAACCGACGCAAAAGTTTCTAAGAGATATATAAACATTTGATTTCAGATTCCAAGGATAGATGTCTCTAGTGGTATATCTGTGGACTTGCAACGCCAGCAACAGGTTTCCTAAACCCATCGTGGGCAGAGCACTTATAGCCCATTGTGTAGCTTTGTGCTTAATCACAAACAAACCAACACTAGAAATATTGTAATATTAATGTATGAAATGCAAACATTTTTTTAGGTTGTACTATACAAGAGCACTTACCTTTAACAACAAACTATGATTCGTATTATAGGTTTGTAAGAGCATTATGTAGGTCAATTTTTTTCAGCATGCAGTGTTTAATGACATACATCTTTTCCGAGTCTGCCTACAGCCTGTTTAATGGGATGTCACTATATGAGTAAGATAAATAAAGAAGTAAAAAACACAAACACAGTGAATCACGTTTCCGGTGACAGATTTTATGTTTTAATAAGGAAGTAACAAAGATAGTCGATACTTTTCAATTATAGGCTTGTTCTGTGTATAATAAATGCCCTAACATTTACATTCTCTTTTCTTCAATATTTTTTCCAGCGTTTCATTTGGTTCAGAACGTGATGAGCTTCTAAAAATAAAAGAGCTAGTAACTAGAAAATGCATCTAGTTCTAAAGATCAAATAGGTATCATGAAAATCAACTTCACAAGGACCCGGCATGGCCAAGTTGTTATGGCGTGAGTTTGAATTCCCGTCCCAATAAATAAGCCCAAATGTTCTAGAAATTACAGTACATGCACCTACCACCACGACTTGGCCCGGCATGGCCAGGTTGTTAAGGCACTCTACTCGTAATATGAGGGTCGCGTGTTCGAATCCTCATCACACCAAACATACTCGTCCTTTCAGCTAGGAAGGCATTATATGTGACAGTCAATCCCATCATTCGTTGGTAAAAGGCGGTGGTGACTAGCTGTCTCTTCTCTAGTCTTACACTGCTAAATTAGGGACGGCTAGCATAGGTAGCCCTCGAGTAGCTTTGTGTGAAATTCAAACCACCAGGAGTTACAAGTCCAAATAGACTATACTCACTTCGCCATTAGGAATTGCAAGTTCTAATAAATTACATGCATATTTCTATGAGGAGTTAAAATATAAAATAAAACGCTTGTATTTTTATCATGCTGTTGTCATGATTGTGTAAAAACGTGATTTCGATCTTCGCAGAACAGAAAGATATTTAATCAGTTTCTTAAAGTAATATGAAGTTTTGTTTTATATATGTAAAAACTGCTCGTTTGGGTTGCAAAAGGCCCCCAGTGGCTCAGCGGTATGTTTGCGGACTCACACGCTAAAATCCGGGTTTCGATACCCGTGGTGGGCAGAGCACAGATAGCCCATTGTGTAGCTTTGTGATTAATTCAAAACAACAACAACAACAGGGTTGAGAAAATATTTAACGTAGAGGAGCGAACAACGTTTCGACCTTCTTCGGTCATCATCGGATTCTGACCCCTTTCAAACATGTGGTCAGCTTCCGATCAGTTACCTCTTTCTTTCTTTGTGAACCTGACAATGACCGAAGAAGGTCGAAACGTTGTTCGCTCCTCTACGTAAAATACTTTCTCAACCCAAACGAGCCGTTTTTACATATATATATTTTTCTCTAGAAGTGGGTTTTCTCGACATCACTGATTATTATTTTGTTTTATCTTGAAATATTATCGATTAAGGATCAAAACCCTGCAGAATAATTTCTAGCTTACAACACCTTACAAAACATTAATGACATAATAGTAAACCCACAATCCATCCTTGGGGAGGCTGTGACGCAAATTACGTCACCACACGTCATGGACATAAATATTTCATTGTGATAGGGGTATCTTAAATAGGAAGTTACGTCACAATGAACTCGAAAGCTACGCGTACTTTTAGAGTTTTGAGACCTTCAGTTATTTCTATAAATACCTAACGTTGCTGGTGGAGAAAGGTGAACCACGTGGCTCTCAAGTAAGAAAAGAGAAGTGAGATTTTATTTACAAAGCACAGTTTATGACTTTATTTATAGTGTTTATTTAGCAGATAAACAATCCAGGAAATATCTGGCGGTAGTTCATGCATGAATAACAAAATTCAAATTTCTAACATCCCTAAATAATCAATGTACACTCAAGGCTTTTACTTGCTGTAAATAATTTCCTCAATTACACTATATAAGACACTGAATTTCGTATAAGCTACCCAAGGACTATCTGCACATAACCATTCCCTTTTTGAGTTGATGGACAATAGAAGAGACAACACTTCTCCACCAAATCTTTCGTTACTTTCTTCTGATCGATCACTGGGATCTAACCATACACTCATACCTCATGTATGTGCTTAAAGTTTGTTTTTTGTTTTTGAATATCGCACAAAGCTACTCGAGGGATATCTGCGCTAGCCGTCCCTAATTTAGCAGTGTAAGACTAGAGGGAAGGTATCTAGTCATCACCACCCACCTCCAACTCTTGGGCTATTCTTTCATGAACTAATAGTGAGATTGACCGTCACATTATAATGCACCCATTGCTGAGAAGGCGAACATGTTTGGTGTGATATGGATTCGAATCTGCGACCCTGCAATGAAGGAGAAAACACACACACAATGAAAATATTACAACGTGTAATGCATTTATGATCGTTCTTCTGCCGTTTATTGGAAAGTGCAAGATGAATATCTCTATTGCATAATAAAGTTACGTGTTAAAAGTTGGAAAATCACAAAATAGAAAAAGAGGCACAATACCATAGGAAAACCAGAAGTTTTGAATTTAATACATGAATTCTCCTCTCTTGACAAATACATGCAACTGTTCTAACCGCTTATTAAGTATAATTAGGACTGGCATAGCCAGGGAGTTAAAGCATTCGACTCGTAATCCGAGAGTCGCGGGTTTGAATCTCCGCCCCACCAAACATGCTCGCATTTTCAGCCACGATGGCGTTATAAAGTGACGGTCAGTCCTACTATTCATTTACAAAAGAGTAGCCCAAGAGTTGGCGGCAGGTGATGATGATTAGCTGCCTTCCCGCCAGTTTTACACTGCTAAATTAGGGATGGCTAGCGCAGATAGCCCTTGTTTAGCTTTGTGAGAAATTCAAAACAAACTTCTCTAAGTCCTGTTTTCTATATTCTTCTCCATAAGGAACACGAACACACGACGTTTTACTTACCTACACAGTTGCTTATGACAGTGGTACTATACAGTGGTACTCGTATAATTCATACTGGGATCCCTAAACAATACTTGGATAGGAAATCGGATTACAGAATTTTATTATGTTCCGAAAAGAAACTTTTTCGTGAGGGGGAGGAAAGAAAGTTCATCTGAAAAAGTAATTTTAAGGCCTACAAATCTACATATTTGAACGTGTAAGTCGCAGAAAATGTTCGTGTTTTTTACGAGATGATTTATCATACTATATTCTAATATGTAATACACTTAATGCTTTCGTTTACTGCGGAACCTACGTATTCAAGCACACCACATCTTGAAAGTTAAATAGGTTGAAGAAAATCGTTTGTTGATAAACAGATCAAATAAAGGTTGAGTCGTCGATATTGAAACCATCGTGGACTTTTAACTCTTGAAGCTAGTTTCCAACAAGATTCCTATGCATGAAACATGTTTGGTTGTATGATTGCGTATAATCGTTAGAGGTTGGTGATTCGACAATCAAACAAAACTGTAGAGTCTTTATTGATTAGATAAAGAAACTTCGGTGCTTCTGGCTGTGCACATAGCAGAAACATGCGAGTTCCTTCTAGGTCAGCGAAAAACATTCGGACTTTAAATAATCGTTTAAACAACAACAGGCCTTTTCTCTTATAAAACAGCAACAGGCCTTTTCTCTTATAAAACAACAACAGGCCTTTTCTCTTATAAAACAGCAACAGGCCTTTTCTCTTATAAAACAACAACAGGCCTTTTCTCTTATAAAACAACAACAGGCCTTTTTGTCTTATAAACAAAATCTATCGTACTATATATGGAGAGTATTCATTGACTGAAAACAATTTTCTAACACTTTAAACGCTGTGTTCATCTAACTCTACTTCTCTAAATCCTTTTGCCTATTCCGAAAGAAATGCCACATCCACATTATCCAAAAAACATTACTTCTTGTGTTTTGTTTTTTAGAAAAAATTGCTTTTGGCCAGGAAACGGTTTTGTTTTCTCCGCATGGAAAATTGATCTCTGGTTAGTCCATAGTCAAACTGATTTAAGTATTACTACATTACATATTAACCCAACGAGATGAAAAAATAAAATAAAATATAGTGGTTCCTCCGTTCTCGAGCCCCCCAGTGGCTCAGCGGTATGTCTGCAGACTTACACGCTAAAATCCGGGTTTCGATACCCGTGGTGGGCAGAGCACAGATAGCCCATTGTGTAGCTTTGTGCTTAATTCAAAAAACAAACAAACAAACAAACAAAACCGTTCTCGAACGACTTTCTTCTCGAACAATTCGGGTTTCGAACATATTGTTTGAGAAAAAAATGTCTCGGTTCCCGAACCCCCGAAATAACCCGACTGATGACCCGAACGACCCGACCTTCGACCATTTTCGGCCCACACTAAAATCTGCTTTGAACGTTCTCGTTTTTATTTTTGTTTTCTTTTGTGTTTTGTTTTTCTAAATATTCTGATTAAATAAACCACCATGGGGTCAAAGAAGGATAATGAAAGCAGCAAACCAAAAAGAAAAGTTGGTAGAGCCACAATAGAGGTGAAAAAAAGATCTCATAGGAAGGTATGAGAGTGGTGTTCGCGTGTCTGACCTTGATACACAGTTTGGTATGGTGAAGTCAATAGTCTGCACCATACTGAAAAATAAAGAGATCATCAAAGTAGCTGATGTTGCAAAAGGAGTGACAGTGCTTACGAAACAAAGATTACAAACAATGGAAAAGGTAGAAAAACTGCTGCTCATTTGGGTAAACAAAAAACAGTTAGCTGGTGATAGCATTTCTGAGACCATCATTTGTGAGAAAGCAAAGTAGTTACTTGGTGACCTCCTGAAAAACACCCCTGGAACGAGTGCTGATACAAGTGATGCCTTTGAGGCTAGTCGGGGGTTGTTTAAAAAATTTAGGAAGAGAAGTGGCGTACATAGTGTGGTGAGACAAGGGGAGGGGGCCAGGCAGAAAGAAACCTCATTAGACAAGTTTTTAGTGAGAAATAGGTCCAGTGAGTCTCAAGCAGGTCGTAGCGGTGCAAAGAGACAGAAAAGAGAAAGAACCCCAGAAGGAGAGTTACCTGACGTTTTTGTGGAAGGTGACTCCCCTTCCAAACAATAGTAACCCTCCTACTCTCCACGTTCCTCACCTACCTTTCATTTACGCCATCAACTCTCCTCAGCACAGGTAAAGTGCAGTTAAATTTTCATTTATGTTTTTTTTATTGTTTATATTTTTTGTGATTGGCATGTGTTATTATACAGGTATAAATAAGCAATATTTTAAATTAAAATGCTTCATAATGCGTAATTTTCGGAGGTCTGTAACAGATTAATTTACAGTATATCTTATGGGAAAAATTGATTCAGTTTTCGAACAGCCTTCTGGAACGGATTAAGTTCGAGAACCAAGGCACCACTGTAAGCTCCATTTCTGGACGCCTTAAGTAGAGGCATTGCCATCTGTAGGATTATAAAGGAACTATAACATGTGCCAAAACGTACCACGTTATGCTTATTATTCCTTCAGCTACATTTGTCCATAGTAAACCCAAATAAAAGTGGAAAATTTGAAAAAATATATAAGATGAATAAAGCTCTATGTCAGGAAAGATTTATATTTGCAGACAGAAATAAAAATATTAAGTGGATATGTGAAATAAAAGTAGTTTTATATGATAAAATATAAATAAATGCACAGAAAAAAAAATGAGGGTATGAAAATATTTGGTTGTTTGCGGAGAAAGTAAAAATACCAGTGAACGTTTGAAATACATGAAGTTATGTATACTAGAAAAGATTTACTGTTCACAGACCCTATAAAACTATTACAATGCAAATATTATATGAGTAACCTATGTCCTACATTGTAAAGCCCATAAAGTTATTAAAGTTACTTCAGAGTAGAAAATACTTTAAACATAAAAATAGTTGAAACATTTATTGTGTCAACTGTCATAAAGTAAAAATAATTATACGATGTTTTCCCTCCTCAGGGGCACAATGGCAAGTCCAAAGGCTTATGTTAAAAACTGGATTTCACTTTTAACGTTGGCTTTATCATTTCTCACATTGAATGTTAAAAACATATTACACAAAAATTAAAGACAGAGGACTGTTAAAATACCTACGTATGCTTTCCTCAAAGAACATAAATTAACTGCATCAGCCATGTTCTGTAACTGACTTAACCTTATATGTGGAAAGATAAACGTGTCGAATGAAGCTTAAAGGTGAATTTTACAGCAAAAAGAAAACTTTGCAGTCAAAAGAACTACTCATACTGATTAATTTTGCAGGTTCACATTTTTTATAAAAAATATGTGCTAATAAATGAAACATAGAACTTGGTGCAGAAAGAGCCCTTTCCGAGCAGCAATCCGAATGTTTTAGTTTTTACGTTTGCCTCTAGAAAATGTACTGTGACGTAATAGTTGCCAAACAAACCATCAACGCCAGCGCGTTGAATGTAAATAAACATGACCACTGTATACGGAGAAACAGGGGCGGAGTCTGTTTTGACTTTGTGTTCTGAACAGTGTCCATATCAATTCAAACCTACTCTGAACGAACCTAGAACAGTTACTTTTGACACAAATCTGACAAGTTCTCGTAATGAGGACAGTTCCACGAGCGAGAGTAGCGGAACCGTGAATGATACTAATAACGCCCAGGCCGATTTTGGGTCGGTCATACCTCCAGTGGAAGAATGGTAAGCCTAAGTCATGACAACAAATATGGTCTGTATTATTTCACGTGCAATTTTAAGCATCTGGAAACCTGTCTGGTGTTTATAAATTATTGGTATCACAGACTGCGTTTTATTTGTTTATACTTCGCCGACTATGGTAACTAATTCTCGGCCCTTCCACAATCATCGTAACGGGTATTTATAACTTGTAACAAAATGAATTTCAATTATACGTCACAATTCTCTCTATAAAATCAAACTAGATGTAGCAGTCTAAACAGTTAATTTAATATTTACCATAAATGTATAATTTATATGACACCTTCCATATGTTTGTGCAAGGTGTAGGTGTGATTTATGCGAGCAGATGCCAACCAGGAAAGAGTGGGTTTGTTGTCGCTCATTCGACAAGATGTTAAACCGATTAATAGATGAAGAGTGCATTACCCAGACTCGAGGCTTTGATAGAAATTTCCTGAATATCGATGTCTTGGAAGCATCATACTATGAATTTGTTGACTTGAATGATGAGGAGCCAAGTCACGAGTGTGTATTTTTCAAGATGCAGTTAAACCTAAAATTAAAGATATTGTTTATTCAAAATTATGATCCTACTTGAAACCCACGGAATCCTAAACAGTGGGATCCGACACAAAACATGAGCGTTAAAAGTGATCTTGACAAAGTTTTACATGATGTGAAGGAGTCCAGGTTTTCCTATTGACCATTCGCACCCACTGTCACCACTTTGCCGGTTCCTTCTCCTTGCACGGAAACGAAAATAACTTTTGCCCGATGCCGAACCGTTTTTACAACCATAAGCAACGCAGTAAACCATGTTATCATAAAACAAACATAAAGTAGCAATATCAAGACAAAAAACAGTCTCACAAAGTATGTAATCCGATAAAAACACCGATAGATTAACATAAAACACCAACACTGAAAGGAACAAAATGGTCGGTGCGCAACGAAGCGTGTTTGGCAACTATTACGTCATAGTTGTAAAACGTCACGGAAACAGCCGAACGACTGAGAGGAACTTGAGTTCGAGGTCCCGCGTATTTTGTTTCATTTTTTACTCAAAACTAAAGTGTTTAAAAATATGGCAACCACACAGAAATTATACCTAACCAAAGTACATCACGTGGTTTAGTGATTATACAGTTTTTGTGCATAACCAATCAAATACTAACCTATTATAATGTCAGGTAGATCTACATTTATTTTGGTAACAATCCTGGGAACCACTGAAGAAAGCCAAAACTTCAAGAATATATCTCTTATTAAACTGTTATGTTCATTATTTTGTGAGAGTCAGTCGTTTATTTCTTGTCAGCCTACCGTTCGATGTTTTTTACAATAAAGACACTTAGTTATTTTACTAAATACAGGTAGCAATAGTTTCCAAGGAAAGTTTCTTACTATATCCTTAAGATTATTAACACTACTTACAAGAACAAATTATTGAACAGATTGGAAGAACACCATACAGTGTTATCTTTTATTTACAGTAGTTTATTATCTAACACACATGATGAAAACTATCATTATTAAATTTTGATCAAAAGATTTGTTTCTTTTTAATTTCGTACAAAACTACATGAGGGCTATTTGCACTAGTTGCCGCTAATTTACTAGTGTAAGACTAGAGGGAAGACAACTATTCATCACCACACATCTCTAACTCTTAGGCTACTTTTTTTTTCAAAGAATAGTGGGATTGACCGTTACAGTCCTCGCGAGTATATTTGATTGGAAGGGGTTCAAACCCGCGACACCCTCAGACTGTTAATCGATTTTCATAACAACGTGGCCCTGCGGAGCCACATTGATCAAAAAACGAGAATTCTGTTTGCAGTAGTTTGTTATCTAATTCACTGGATAAAACCGATCATTATCATATTATGACCAAGATATTACAGTCCTGTTTACAGTTGTTCACTTAACACGTTACAATAAAACTAAATATTGTTGCGTTCTTGATGGATAACTTAACACTTTCTTTACAGTTGTTTACTGTCTAAAAATTTTGAGTAAAGCTCATCATTACTGTTATTAGATGAAGATATAAATATTTTGTTCCAAGTAAAATACTATCTAACACACTGGGTAAAATAATTATTATATCATGAACAAGATATTAATATCCTGGTTACAGTAGATCATTCAATTGAAATGAATTTTGTTGGTGGAAATATGGATATTTTGTTTGCAGTATGTCATTGATCAAGGAGTTGTGAAAAATCTAAAACTATTGTATACATTTCATTGCATAATATATTTAGAAATAACTGAAAATTTATGTTGTAGCTTAACTTGAATACATGTTTTTTATCACCAGCTGGGTTACTGAAGACTTCTAAGCGAAAACCGGAATGTTAATTAAGGTAAATTGACTTGTTTATATATTAGTGTTTCAAAGCAGTCTATAATGTGTTTCACTGCTGTTGAAAGGTCGTTAATTGAACGACATATTAAACATTATTTACGTGAAAAAAGGATGATGAACGATACATTAAAAAGTCAAGTGAAACGCGTAATTCATCGTCAATACTATGTAAAGTTGATTTCACATTAGTTTTTAAACCAACGTTTCGAATACAGGAGTTTTCCGTACTAAGTCCTTATCATTATCCCAGCTTTCCTTTCTTCGTGGTTGATTATCTTTACAAGTGTGGAGAATGCAAGACTTCCTGTATCAGGTGCCTCCCTGTGGCACAATGTTATGTCAGCGATCTTTATAATACTAGAAACTGGATTGCGATACCAGCCGTGGACAGAGCACAGATAACCCATCGTGTAGCTTTGCACTTAACTTCGAACACATCAGACATGCAATAATAACAAACCCAAATGTCATCTATCAGTTAGAACAAATGGACATACAGGAGTTATCTTGAAAACACAAGTACAACGTGAGTATCCAATGTGCTTTCTCTATACACCAACATTGAAAAGAAAAAGGACACAAAATTTGCAAGGCCAACAGTGATCTGGAGTTACTGATCAAAAGAACTCTTTAGATTAAACAGTTTTTGCCAACACTGAATAACGTACAGTCTTGGTTTAAAATGCACATTTTAAAATCTGTAGAGTGGTGTCTATAGTTACTTTTTCTTTATGTGTTTTAGTTTTGATTAAATCATTATTATTGAAACAATGTTTTTAAGTTACTGACTTAAACATTTATATGTGTTCCCTTCTGTTACAACTAAACAATATAACTACTTTATAAACCTTTTTTTTTTCTAAAGCTTTTAATGCATAACTCACAATACAGATTCTGTCAAACATGTTGAATGACCAAATTGTAAGTAGTTTTACTGCTCATTAGTTTTCTACTTAAATCAAGACAAACCAAACATTCTCGATGACGAGAAACCCACTTGAAATAAAAATGTATTTTAGAACGATTTGTGAACCTGAAGATGACCTAGGAAGGTCGGAACGTTGTTCTCTGCTCATCAATAAAAGTGTTAATACACATACCAGCCATTCTGAGATAAACAAACCAAACATGTTTGCACAGCCTGTAAAGATTTCTTTCTCGTCAAACATCTGAGTTCATTTCAAAAGTTTTCATTCTTACGCATTCGTGTTTTTACACATAATAAATAATCTGTAGAGATGGAATCTTGGTGAGTTCCATATTACCAGTTTTTTAAATGGTTAATTAAATCTAATAAAAATCTATGGAGTTTTTCTGATATTTGTAAAATCAGAATACTGAAGAAATTAACTTTAAAAAACACGATTGAAATGGTTTGCATTTTACAGTTAGAAATAAACAAGATTAAATCTCACGAGAACATGATGCTTTTACTATTGCTTCAAATGTTTTTAATTACTCATTCTTCAGTTGCAGGAAAAACCTTCAAGATCGAACAAACTTTATATATTGTTGTAATAATTAAATAAATACAAATATATGGTATAAATGAAATGTACACAAAAGATACATACATGTTCTACTGGAGTATGGATAAAACCATCATGGCTGTATGACTTACAAACGTCTAAAAATCCTGTCAGAAAATAATGTTTCGGTGAGGTATAAACAATCTTTTCAGTAGTTTGTAAATATTAAATTTGAATATGAAAAATAACTACAAGTAGTTTTAAATATTAAATTGGAAAATGAAAATTAACTACAAGTAGTTCGTAAATATGAAATTGGAATATGAAAAATAACTACAAGTAGTTTGTAAATATTAAATTGGAATATGAAAAATAAGTACAGGTAGTTTGCTTGAGTGGATAGTGAAAAAAAAATTAAAACTGAGGTGAATATTTTAAAGCAGTTTGTAAATTATTCATTGAAAAAGTAGTTTATAGATTGAAACGAAAAAATCTAAAATGAAATATTTTATAGTAGAGAATGAAGCTGACCACAGAAATAATATTTCACTTGGAATATGACAAGCCTACAATATCATAGCTTTTGAATGGAGTGTGAAAGAGTTGTGAAAAATTACCATGCAATTAGTTTGGATGTAATATGAAATAATTACGAGAAACATTCAGTTGAAAATTACATAAAACATAGTAGAGGGGGTAAATACATGGCTGAGATGTATAGATTTTTAAAAAATTACGCTGGGGTGATTGATGAATCTATCAAAATTATCACCACATAAGATATTCCCAATGAAAAATGTTATTCTACTAAATTATTGAAAATGGTTACAATCTCACCTACTTTACAGGTAGGTGCTTCCTCCTGACTTATCAATTTAAACCTGTTTTCTAAAGATACAACAACTGCGTGCTTGGTTATTATTTTGTTATAATCTTCAACACAAAGTTAACTGCTAGTTCATTTTATCCCCCCAACTTGGAGGTAGATGACATCATCTGTCTTACATCACTTTCTTTGACAGTAAGATGTTATCGTACAAATCTTACCCTGGGTGTTACATCTCTTTCTTTGATAGCATAATATTACTATGCAGTTGTTACCCTTTGAAATACATCACCACTTTCTTTGATTGTATAATGTTACTAAGTAGGTACTACACTGTTATATTGTGAATTATATAACTCTGCCTGGCAGTTAAATGCTCTTGGACAGTTGCAGCCCTGTGAGTTATACTTTTCTTGCAGTGTAATATTACTGTAAACAAGGTTATTGAGTGCTTGGACTGTCGCTCAATATTTTCGTCTATCTCGGTATATTTCGAGGGTTTAACCAAGATATAAATAAACTGGTTTGGTGTATGACGAAAATTAACAAATCACCACCATTGCTCTTCAGTACTGTTCTAACATTATTTGAGAAAAGGATACACAAAATATAAATTAGATACAATGACTGAAACAAATAACAAGAAATAAAATTGATACCTAAATGGACTTAAACAGAGGGAAAGATAGAATCTGTGATCAAAATCAGACATGGAAAGAAATTATTATATCTATTCTAGAGAATATTGATTATTAAATCCATTACGTTTATCTATGGTCTGGCATGACCAGGTTGTTTTGCATTCTACTCGCAGTTTGAATGTGACGGGCTCAAATCCCTGATATAACAAACAATCTCACCCTTTTAGCCATGGGGGCGTTATAATGTGACAAACAACCTCTCTATTCGTTGGTAAAATAGTACCCCAAAAGTTGGTGGTGGATGATGAAGACTAGCTGCCTTCCCTCCAGTCTTACACTGCTAAATTAGAGATGGCTAGCACAGATAGCCCTCGTGTAGCTTTGCGTGAAGTTCAAAACAAACAAACAAAATTTATCTATTAACTTCATCCTTTTGATTTGTTAGAAACTACATTATTTTCAGGTACCAGTAATAGATGTTTTCATCCTTCCTCTAGAGGACCTTGATTAAAGTTATTAGTTAGAATATAAGAATATCCTACTGAGAGTAAAATAGAGGATATTCAAGTGAGCTCTTAAAGTGTTAACAATGTAGTTTACTATTGTCTTTCTCAGATTGTTCAAGAATAAAAAAGTTACAATAATCTAAGCAGCACTTTACGTTTCAAGTTCTGAAATCTAAACACGCAAGCTTTACCTTTTATTTTGAAAATTTTCAATGAAGATTTCTGTTTCCATGTAGCTAACATAAGACATTTTTGAAATTCTAATTTGTCAAAGTAGTTATTTGAAAAACCTATCCCAAAAACATTATCAAAAATTGGGCCAATCGCATTTCAAGTTTAGAAGAATGATTTCTGAGAAAATAGTTTATTTCCTTGGGTTTGGTTTGTTTTGAATTTTGCGCAAAGCTACTCGAGGGCTATCAGCGCTAGCGTCCCTAATTTAGCAGTGTATAATTAGAAGGAAGGCAGTTAGTCATTACCACCCATCGCCACCTTTTGGGATACTCTTTCACCAACGAATAGTGGGATTGACCGTCACATTATAATCCCCCCACGGCTGAAAGGGCGAGCATGTCTGGTGCGACCGGGATTCAAACCCGCAACTCTCGGATTACAGACTGGGAAACAGCAGTTCCGACTTGTCGCACTTTTTGCGATGTTGAAAACCATGCACAATCGAATTACTGAATAACTAAATAAACACGCACATAAAATAAAAAAGACACTATATTTCATTTCTTCTGCTGTTATGACATAAATGCCTCAAAATTTAAAAGAAATAACCTAGTTTTAAGTGAAGTTTTTAATTTACTGTAAACAAATATTTCATCCATGTTCAAATACAAGTTATAAAATATGACTTATTACAATATTGAATAATCGTAAACCTAATTTGATAAATGTTAACGAAAATTTCAGAATGCATACATTTATTATTAGGCCTGGCACAGTCTGGTGTTTATGGCACTTAGTTCACATTCTACAGGTCACAGATTCTTATCCCATCACTGAAGATACTTTCAGCCATTTGGTGTTGTAACGTAACTAATCTACTGTTAGTTGCTAAAAGAAATGTCCAAGAGTTGGTGATGGGTGTAGTTTGTCACTATAAAATTAGAGATGGCTAGTGCAGATGGTTGTCGTGTAACTTTGCGTGAAATTTACAAAAATTGCCATTTCTAACAGTCTTTATAAATTGTTTGCTTAAGTGTGTTAATTTTGAAACCATTTTTAAGGTCATATGTTGATTTATGTTAGCGTTGTACAGAACTCAGAAATATGAACTTTAAACTATTGCAGTATTAATAAGTATCTTATCTTATCTAATGTCATTATCTATTCACACGGTAAACACTGAAATGAAATATCCTCCACTAAGGTCAGACAATTAAGTTCCTGTGAAATTAAAACTAATAGTAAACTAATTAATACCTCTTATAGTATCACGCCTGCTTGAAAAATAATGTTTTTTTATTGTGCATAGCTCATAGATAATAGCTTGCAATTAAATCTTATATTATTTCCTAAGACATATAATTTTAATTATCAAAAAATACACTTCCTTTAGCAATTTTTTGTGAACTTCAAAAGATGACGTGTGTTTGTTTGTTTTGAATTAAACACAAAACTACACAATGGACTATCTGTGCTTTGCCTACTACGGTATCCAAACCCGATTTTTAGTGTTAAGTCCGCAGACATACCACTGTACCACTCGGTGTTAATGATATGTGTTGGCTTCCATCCAAACCATATGGCTTTGAATAACTAATATAATTTTTTTTCACCATTAAAGCAAGAATAAATATGGCAAACTGATGGTTGAGGTAGGAGAAAATAATCGTTTTCCCAAAGAAATAAACATGTTTTAAATCTGGTTCAAAACACTATTGTGTCTAAAATGTAATTATTTCAATACCGCCGTCCATTTAATTTTTGTTTCTTTGGTTTTGGTTGCAGTTTTTATAACAACAAATTTTTGGTTTGGGACAAGTGAGGAGAATGAAACTTTAAGTAATTATAACAATTTATGTTCAGTCTTCAAAACTTCAATTTTCTGTCGTAGTGGCTTCTTTGATTTTTAGTCAACGTTTTATTTTGAAATCACAAATCAAAATCTATGAATTAGAACAATCACCTTTACAAAAAACTTGTGTACAATTTTTTTCTCTTTCTTAGTTTTAGAACAGCTTCAAATAATATGTTCAAAACCTTTGAAATAATCAAGATTTTAGTCTACAATAGCGCTATTACATCCTTGTTCAGTTACATCGATTTAATCCCTCAACAGCACCACTAGATTCTATTTCACTTACAGTGTGACTTGAACCCTCAGTAGCACTAATAAGTTTTTGTCCACTTACAATCTGATTTAAGCCCTCAACTGCGCTTATAAGTTCTTATTCACTTACAGTGTGACTTGAACCCTCAATTGCACTAAATTGTTGTTCGTTAGAGCATTGTAATGTGACAGTCGAATGCACTACTATTCCTTGATAAAAAGTAGCCACCAAACTTGGATAGATGCTGTTGAACAGCTGCCTTCCTTCTTGTTTGTTTGTTTGTTTGTTTTTTTGAATTTCGAACAAAGCTACTCGAGGGCTATCTGTGCTAGCCGTCCCTAATTTCGCAGTGTAAGACTAGAGGAAAAGCAACTATTCATCACCACACGCAGCCACCTCTTGGGCTACTCTTTTACCAATGAACAGTGGGATTGACCGTCACATTATAACGCCCCACGGCTGAAAGGGCGAGCATGTTTGGCGCGACCGGGATGCGAACCCGCGACCCTCAGATTACGAGTCGCACGCCTTAACACGCTTGCTCATGCCGGGCCTTCCTTCCTTCCCGTCTATCACTTAAAAAATTAGGTCAAATTATTGAAGATAGCCCCTATTTGCAAAATTCAACAAAATAACTTTTTCGCGGTGAATATCCAAATCCAGACAGTTACTTACGTGTTTATGCGCGTAATTAATAAATCGTGATTCAAAATGCTTTCCACATGTGTTGTGTTCTCAAGACAACTAATTTCTTTGCGCATGTCTCTGCCACTTCTCTAGACGTTACGGATGTGATGAAACAAAGAATTTAGACGTAGTCGCTCTGGTATCGTCTGAACTTTTGTATCTTCAAATGTATCTTCAGTTCCCATCATCACAACGTAATTCAATTAGTCAGCTATATCAAATTGTAAATACATCCAAGCGTATGTTTGAGAAAATACTTAGTAACTAATTTTTAATACAGAAGAATTAACTTAGTCACAGACCTATAACATTATACTACAACTCCGTTTCGTTACTCAGACCCTGGTAAGTGACTGCACTCAACAAAACCAAAAAATCCTTAATAGTTGCTGAAAAACCTCTCTTTCTTGTTCAACATAACTCTTGAAATACAAAATCAATTTGAAGATGAACCTACTGTCGGTTCAAATACTACGATATTTGGCCTATGTTCATTGACGTTATTATGTACTATTTTTAAACATTTTAACATTTGTTTGTTTCGTTATTTCATATGTTCAAAACGAATGCATAAAAACTTGCAAAATTACATTAAAAAAGTCAGCAAAGCTTGGAATAACAAAACTATTATTGAATTCACTGGTAGTTGCATAACTGTTTGCCTTTTGAAGACTTTTTTTTAAATCTTTCTTTTTTTATGTTATCGTCTTTTATTTTTACCAGAATCAGCATCAGCGCCTAAAGCTTCTATGTCATAAGAATGTTTTCGTTCTGAATACATCACAACAAGACATAAATAAAAATTAAATAAAATGAAATTACACATCAAATAACTAAAATTAAACTGAAGTCATACTAATTATAAAGATAAAAGTCAAAATATAAAACCAATAAGAACAGAAAGCAGAAAACGTTTTTATTTAGACAAGAATGGACGATGCCAGAAAGTGTTAAACCTACAAAAGGAAAAAAAAATATGAAAAATACAAATGCAATCAAGAGTACTACAAGCATACAAGTTTCAATAATAGTGCGTTATCTCATTCTTTAAAAACCCGGCATGGGCAGATGGTTAGGGCACTCAACTCGTATTCTGAGGGTCGCGGGTTTGAATACTCATTTCACCAACCATGCTTGCCCTTTCAGTCATAGGGAAGCTATTATGTGAGGGTGAATCTCACTATTCGTTGGTGAAAGATATCCTAAAAGTTGGTAGTAGGTGGTGATAATTAGTTGCCTTCCCTATGCTCCTACACTTCTAAATCAGGGACAGCGAACGCAGATAGATCCCATGTAGCTTAGCGCGAAATTCAAACGAGCATTCTTCAAAAATAATTTTAGTGAAATAGGTGCATCTTCCACAACATATTTGTAAGAGTGGATGGTCTGTAAAAATATTTGAAATACTCAATAATATGTTAATTTTACAAAGTGGCGTATTTAGGTAGGGGATAGATGGGGCTCAGCCACAAAGTCCATGGTCTTAATGGGGACTGAAAATTCCATGCAAAATTACAAAGGATGTAGGGTCCACAAAAATTATTCGTCCTCTGGGCCCACACAGCCTTAAATCCGACACTGAATTCACAGCAACGGAACAATACCAGATTTGAATGGTTGATTTAGTTTAAATGCGAGATATCTTGAGGGATATCTGCGTTAGCCGTCCTTAATTTAGTAGAGTAGGACTAGAGAGAAGCTAGTCATCACCACCCACCGCCAACTCTTGGGCTATTCTTTTACCAATGAATAGTGGGATTGACGGAAATATTATAACGCCCACACGGCTGATTGATTGATTTAGTGTTTTATGGCACAAAGCAACGAGGCTATCTGCGCCAAACGACCGGTAAAAATGTAGTAAAAGACATAAATGGAAATGAAGGTAAAACAAAAAAGTATAAAACCAATGTTGACACCTAGTCTACAAGGTTAAGATAGAAGGCAGAGTGTAAAAAGTTGTAGCAAAAAGGTATAATCATAACCCGCCAGGAAGACTAACAGGCAGGTTCAAGACCTACCGTCAGTCACCTGAAGTTGGTCTTTCCAGTCCTGGTTCTGGGTTATGTGTCATAGCAACCTGTATCAAAATGTAAAACAATAGAAGTATTATAAGACACACAGTAAAATCACAACAATGAGTAGCCAAATGTTCAGTAAAAAGAGAAAAGTCACGTAAATGGAGTAAAATTTGTAAAAGTAAATGAAGGTAATAACAAAACAGCAATTAAAACAGAAAATGGTGTAAAAACCAATGGTGACATTCAGTCTTCAAAGTTATAAACTATTTACTCTAGCATAATAGTAATGATCATAACCCGCCAGGAAGACTAACGAGTAAGTTCAAGAACCACCGTCAGTCACCTGAAGTTGGCCTTTCCAGTCCTGGTTCCGGGTTATGTGTCATAGTAGCTATTATCAAAATGTAATGGAATAAAAGTTTTAAAAGACACTCAGCAAAATCGTAATAAAGAGTAGCCAAATGTCCAGTAAAAAGATAAAAGTCAAGTAAATGGAGTAAAATGTGTAAAGGAAATTGAAGATAAAAGCAAAATGGCAATTAAAACAGGAAATGGTGCAAAAACCAATGACGACATCCAGTCAACAAAGTTGTAAAGGACAACCTGTAGCAGAATGGGAATGATCATAACCCGCCAGGAAGACTAACAGGTAGTATATAAACCACCGTCAGCCACCTGAAGTTGGTCTTTCCGTCCTGGTTCCGGGTTATGAGTCAATATAGTCAGTACAAAAAGGTTGTAAAAGTGTGAAATGATATGCAGCGAAAGTATAATAGTAACTCGCCAGGAAGACTAACGATTAGTTCAAACAGAAGCGTTAGTCACCTGAAGTTGGCCTTTCCAGTCCTGGTGTCGAGTTATTTAATGTTTTGGCCATTGCTCAATAATCACATTGAATGAGAGAGAATAAAACTGTAAAAAAGGAGCCACAATTAAAAAGGTGTAATAAATAAATATACCACACTTAAATGAGATTAAAAAGATTAATGGCCATTAAAAAATTAAAAACGTTATTAAGGTGGACAGAGTCACCATCACCAATAACTCTGTCCAATGTTACAGACTGACCCTGGGAAAAATATGTTTAAAGTATTGCCGTCGTTGAGAATTGTAACGATGGCAAGAAAGTAAAACGTGGCTGATAGTGATTTGAGTGTTACACAAACTACACATTGGTGCATCAGTTCCAGATAAAAGAAAATGATGAGTTAAAAAAATGTGACCAATGCGTAGCCTAGTGAGAACAACTTCTTCCCTCCGAACTTTACGGAAGCTAGATGGCCAAACTCCAATTTTGGGTTTGATAGTCCATGTACGGAATAGGCATAGGGGTGATGGTGCTGAAGCAGACATATTTAGCTGCCATGTCTGCAAGCTCGTTCCCATGAATACCAACATGGCCTGGTATCCAGAAAAACTGGATTGAAGTAGCTGCTAATGAGAAATGGGCCAGTCGGTTTCGAATATCTGCGAGAATAGGATGTGAACTAATGTGAAGCGATTCCAAGGCAAGTATAGAACTAAGCGAGTCAGTATAAATAGTGCAGTTGGAGTACTGCTCAGCTGCAATATGATCAAGGGCAAGAGATATGGCATACAGTTCAGCAGTGAACACAGAAGCTGTAGAGGGGATTCTGCGTGCAACTACTGACCCATAGCAAACCATAGCAGAGCCCACTGAATTACCTGATTTGGAACCATCTGTATAAATGGGAACTGAATGATTGTTTGAAAGATATTCATTGAATAAAAGACGGTACTTTCAGTCTGGAGTATCCGCCTTTTCTAGGTGATTAAAAGAAAGGTCACACTTGGGGGCTGTAATAAGCCATGGTGGGATGCGTCGACCTGTGGAATCTGCAATACTATCCAAGGACAGACCCAATTCATCCAATTGCGCCTGGATGCGATGCGAAGGCCAAACGGAGCAATGACAGATCGTCTGTTCTGAAAAAGTACTGCCCACCGAGGAAGGAAAACACATTCCCAGGTGGGATGCTTTGGTAAGGAACGAAGTTTCAAAGTATATTGTAAAGACAGTTGCAAACGGCGAAGGTGTGGAGGAGGTTCATGAGATTCAATGTATATGCTTTGAACTGGAGAGGTACGGAAAGCTCCAGTGCAGAGTCGAAGTCCTTGGTGATGAATGGGGTCAAGCATCTTTAAGGCCGAGGGTCTGGCAGAGCCATAGACCATTGATCCATAGTCAAGTTTCGATCTAATAAGTGCACGATAAATCTTTAACATTGAACGGCGATCTGCCCCCAACTGGTAGAAGAGAGGACACGGAGGATGTTCAGTGCTCTTGTGCATTTGACCCGAAGCTGCTTTAAGTGTGGTATAAAGGTCAGTTTACGATCAAAGATAAGCCCCAAGAACTTTGTCTCCGGGACCACTGGCAGCAAAACTTCACCGATATGAAGTTCAGGATCAGGGTGAATACCTCGTCGACGGCAAAAGTGCATGCATACAGTTTTGGATAGAGAGAAATTAAAGCCATTCACCAGAGTCCACTTCCGTACACGATTGAGGGCAGTTTGTAGTTGCCGCTCAATATATCTCATGTTTGACGACTGACATGAGATGTGAAAGTCGTCAACATATAGCCCATTCGTAACGGTGAGAGGGAGTTGTTCAGTGATGGCATTTATCTTTATACTGAAGAGTGTGACACTCAATATACAGCCTTGAGGGACTCCAAGTTCCTGTACAAAAGAACGTGAAAGTGCCGAACCTACACGAACTTGGAATCTCCTGTCCATTAAAATTTTTTTAATAAAATGGGTAGATGGCCACGTAACCCATATGTATGGAGGTCTCGCAAAACGCCATACCTCCATGTTGTGTCGTAAGCCTTCTCTATGTCAAAGAATATCGATACAAGATGTTGGCGGTTGAGAAAGGCCTCTCTGATAGATGTTTCAAGACGAATTAGGTGGTCTGTGGTGGAGTACTGTCGACGGAACCCACCCTGGGTGGGCGAGAGGAGGTTGTTTGATTCAAGGAACCAAACAAGATGAGAATTAACCATCCTTTTTAAGGTCTTACAGAGACAGCTCGTCAGAGCAATTGGACGATAGTTTGAAGGAATCTTCGGATCTTTCCCTGGCTTAGAGAAAGGTAAAATAATAGCCTGGCGCCAGGCATCAGGAAAAACATTCTCCTGCCAATTCCGGTTGAAGATAATCAAAAGGACATCAAGAGAAGCAGGAGATAGATGGTGCAGCATGTCATAATGAATATCATCAGGTCCAACAGACGTACTGGCAGACCGATGAAGGGCCATTTTTAGTTCCACCAGGGTAAAGGGACGATTATAGTCAAAGAAAGTCAGTTTGAAAGGAATGAGGTGATCGCTCTGCCCGAGTCTTGATGGCCAGGAAGGTGGAGGAACAAGCAGAAATGCTAGATACCCGGCAAAAGCTTTTACCTAGAGTGTTAGCGATGTTCCGGACATCAGTCACCTCCTGACCATCAGAGAGTAAGATCGAGAGGGGAACAGAATTGTAGTGCCCATTAACCTTTCGAATCTTGTTCCATATGATCTTGGAACTGGTGGTAGAAGATATGCTGGTTGTAAACTTAATCCAAGATTCCTTCTGTCTTTGACGTCTTACCCACCTCGCATGTGCTCGGGCCCGTTGGAAAGCAACCCGATTTGAAAGTGTGGGATATCTACGAAAAGTATCCCAGGCCCGTTTTTGAGCCTTCCGTGCTAAGTGGCAAGCAGAATTCCACCATGGACGAGGATATCGTGGGAAACGTGTCGAGGTTTTAGGAATACACTGAGCAGCTGCATGTATAATACAATCAGTTACCGCTGCAACACAGTCGTCTATTGATGGCTGATCTACGATGGTAGGATCAAGTTCTGGGAGAGCAGTGAAAGTGGACCAGTCTGCCTGATCCAGCTTCCACCGGGGCACGCGGGTAGGGTGGCAACGACCACGGCCAGTCTCTCTCAAAAGGATCGGAAAATGATCACTGCCTAGTGGATTACTAGGCGATGGTAATCCCATGAAAAATGGGAGAATAATGAAGGGGAGCAAACTGAGAGATCAATAGCGGTGAAGGACTGACTTGGTGCATGAAAGTAAGTGGAAGAACCAGTATTGAAAGGAGAAAGATTGTGATCAGAGAGCATCTGCTCTACAGATCGACCCCTCCCATCAATAACAGCACTTCCTCAGAGGGGATGGTGTCCATTAAAATCCCCCAGGATTAGAAATGGAGATGGCAACTGTTCAACGAGAGCATCCAGGTCTAATTGATCATAGGTCTCTCCAGGGGACAGGTACAGAGAACAAACAGTGATGGTACGACCCAAGGAAATACGGATGGTTACGGCCTCCAAGGGTGTGTTGAGTGACAAAGACAGGGTGGGCACATGTTGATCAACCAACAGTGCCACCCCTCCATGTACTCGACCATCACACAACTTGTCATTTCTGTACAGAGAAAACTGCCGAATGGAGACTGTATCAGCAGATTTGAGAAATGTTTCTTGTAGAGAAAGACAAACAGGATGGTAGGAAGCAATCAGCGTTTTGATATCATCCAGATTAGAACGTTAACCTCGACAGTTCCATTGTATCAAGGTGGCCATTTTTAAGGATGGGCAGGTGAAGTGGCTGGAGAACCCTTCGGTTTACGACCTCGTCTTTTTTCTTTACTGTCTTTCTTCGGAGGAGGTCTATCAACCTCCATGGATCCTGCTCTGGGTCGAGTGGGCAGGTTTTTGTTATTGGAAGAGGAATCCAGTGACTGAGGACGCGGACGAATAATTGTTTTGTTTATTGTGGTGGGAGAAAATGATGTATCAGAAGAAATGCCTGTATTTGAAACTGAAGGACATGGATCTTGAGGTTTGTTGGAAGATATGGGAGGAACAGAGATGGGTGTGGAAGTCGATTCATCTACTTTTTTAACCACGGAGATCAAAAGGCTTTTCATTTGTTTTGAAAACGATTCTCTTGGAGGCACAGAGAGATCTGTCTGCACTTCCACTGTAGTTGTGGAATGGAGTGCAGCAGCATATGTCCGAGATGGGATTGTGGACAGCAATTTCCGAGCCTCAGGATAACTAATGTTATGTGTCGTTTTCAAACGCTGCACCTCTTTTTCCTCCAACCATTTTGGGCAAGAATGAAAGTAAGAGGGGTGAGAACCATTGCAGTTGACGTAATGTGGATTTATGTCACAATCATAGGCATCGTGGTCCTTGCCTCCACAACGAGCACATGTCCGGGAACCACGACAAGATGTCTTTGAGTGGCCGAATCTCTGACATTGGAAACATCGAAGAGGGTTTGGAATGTATGGCCGAACCCTGCAAATGAGATAACCTGCTTTGATGGTGGCGGGTGCACGTGGTGAAGTGAATGTTAAAACGAGGGTATTTGTTGGCAGTGTAACTCCATCTTTGCGAGTGGAGATGCGCCTCACTGCAGAAACTCCTTGAGTGGAGAGATCAGCGAGAATCTCTGATTCAGGAACATTCTTCAAATCCCTTTCAACAATAACTCCTTGTGAAGTATTCAAAGTAGCATGGGGTGTAACCTCAATCGGTATATCGCCAATTGTCTTTGATTTCAAGAGGAGTTCAATTTGTTGGGATGTGGATGTTTCAACCAATATGTCACCAGATCGAAGCTTCTTTACTGACTTTCGAGAGCCAGCAAGTCCCTCTAGCCCCTTTTGAATAAAAAAAGGGGACATTTGCCCTAAAGGTTTTTCCGAAAGAGAATGCACTATCAGAAAATGAGGTACGTGTGTTACTGATGTTGGAGATTGCTGTTCTGAGTATTCAAGACGTGGTCGCTTACCCATTGACTGTTTTTTACAATTTTATTTAAATTTTTTGTAGGATCCATAGGAAAGAGAAAAAGTTTCGGTACTCACTGACCCCACCCACCATGGAGCCCTACAAGGGGACGCACTACAAAGAAATGCAAGGACAATGCAGCAACGCCAGGGTTTCGTGAGCACTATACTCAAACACCAGCATCAGGCACAATGTCCACAACACCCGTTGAGAACTTCCAACACTGGTACTTGGTTGGCTCTAGCCCAGGTGGACCAGCCGATTGACCCAAGGGCCGCCAGTCTACAGGAATTTGAGGCCAAAGTGGTGTGTTAGGGTTGGACCCCTCAACCACCAGGATCTTCTCCTCCCCTTCACGGGTCGCCACGCACGGCAAACACGTGGGTGGATGTTTAGATCCCAGAGAAGGTAACCAGACAGAACAGAACCTTCCCTGGGAGGTCCCCTCACCACGTATAGGAATCTACTCCGAGGGGACCCACACGGCTGAAAGGGCGAGCATGTTGGTGTGAGGGAGATTCGAACCCGCGACTCTCGGACTACGAGTCGAGCGCTTTAACCACCTGGCCATGCAAGGCTTGATTTAAAAGGAAATGTAAGTTGAATTGAAGGCATGCAAAAGGCCGAAACGAGTTTACCTCTAAATTCGGTATTGTTCTCTCAGTGCAGTTTTACACTTTACTGTAAATCACGTTACATGATATTGAATATTTACCTATTTTGTTATGAGAGATCATTTTCAGCAATAGGATTAAAGTACAGAGGCTCTCAAGGAAATTCACTTCAAATATGGAAAAAAGAATGAACTGGAAGTCTTAAAATCAGAATTTTAATTTAATGTGTAATATACTTATCAATAAAAGGTGAAGCACATAAATTAGAAAAGTTTATTTAAATTATTCCTACTTCTCTCTCTTCTTTCCTCCTCCTTCCTTTTCTAAGTTATTAGGCTTACTGTATCTAATATTTAAGACGACATAGTGACAAGTACTTCAGATTTTGACCAAAAATAAAAAGAGTAAAATATATAAGTAAACAGTAAAAGCATGCTAACATTGAGAAAATAACTCACAAACTTGTCAGATAATGAAAATAGGAAACCACTTCAGAATTCATTCACTCCATATTCGTGGCAGCTTCCCTGTCCAATAAGTATGCTAACAAAGATTTTTTTTATATTTAGAATACAAAAGTTGATGATTAGTGAGTCTGAGTTGCCCTAGTAATTTGCCTGTTTTCAGTCCTCCTCTTGCTACATATTTTAGTTTAAAATGTATGTATAACAGTCATAAATTGAAGTGGAAGTCACTTACGAGCTCGTGGAATGAAAGTTAGGTTTGCTGGAGTACTTGACATAAACAACTGCGACGAAAACCTGTCTGAGGTTGTCTCGTAATTTTGAACGACACGTTTTAGACGGCGCCATTGCCAGATGCAATCTTGCACATAAAGAAGCCACTTATTATTTTCTATGTTAAAAAAGCCAATTTTTCTCTCTTCCCAGACCCATCGCCGTAGTCAATTTGTCAATACAAATGACACTTACTTTGAACAAAGAAATTTTCAAAATAATTATTTATTCTTATACGTATATATATATACATATGCATTAATTATAACTGTATGATATTCACAAATAAAAGGTATGGTTTGTACGTTTTTACTAATTGTAAGGAAACTGAACAGACCGCTTTCACTTAAAGTTTTGTCGATCCTACATAATGTGTGGTCTTGTTCCTTCTTATGCTATCTCTTAGTTGGTCAACGATAAGTTTGCAAACTTACAATGCTAAAATCCTGGTTTCGATTTGTCATAATGGACAGAGTGCTGGCATCTTATTACGTAGCTTTCCACTAAAACCTTCTTTTGTTTTCTTAGTTTATTGTAATTATTGATATTTTATGCAGTGTTTCATGTATAATTTAAAAATAAACTCTCCTACTTCAAGGGTGCCTGGAACAATTTTGTGGCTAGGGCACTCTATTAGTAGCTCGTGGGATGTAATCCAATCGTCTAATGCTCACTCTTTCATCCATGTATGTGTGTATTACAAGGTGATGGTCAAGCCCACTATTCACTGGTAAAGAGGAGCCCAAGAATTATCAGAGGGTGGTGTTGTCTAACCCATTAGTCTGTCATTGCTAAATTAGGAACAGCTAATGCAGGTAGCCCTCGTGTTGCTTTGCGTAAAATTCAAAACGCCCACTATCACTTTTAAGATAGGGATGAAAAGGTTTGTTTGTTTTTTAATTTTCCGCATTGCTACTCGATAATTGTGTAATGTATATCCAATGGAGCATTCAATTCAAAAGAGTCTTTAATTATAAAAATAAAATCTAAAATAAATATAAAATTTAGGAAACATATAATTATAATAAAATATAAAATTTAGGAAAAATATAATTATAATAAAATATAAAATTTAGGAAACATAATCATAATAAAGTCCCCCAGTGGCACAGTAGTATGTCTGCAAACTTGCACACTAAAAACCGGCTTTCAATACCCGTGGTGGGCAGATCACAGATAGCCCATTGCGCAGCTTTGTGCTTAATTCTAAACAAATAATCACAATACAATATAAAATTTAGGAAGCATATAAGCATAATAATACTTTTCATCATCATTAAGGTGTTATCATCAGCAATTTATTTATTTATTATTCCTAACGAATATGGCATATCTTCAAAAAATCTAAATTACGAAAATTTATCACTCGGCAAGCTTAACATTCGATTTATAGACTAGTTCCTCAAAATGGAAACATTGATGAGTGCACAGCGCCACCTACGCAAGAGAAGTATAAACTTTTTAGAAATTTCTTATATCAGATGGTTTATTGATCACGATTAAGTTTAATACAATAAAGTTAAAAAATATGTGCAAAATATAGCATGTCCCTGCCTTATTACAATGTTTCCAACAATTATCATGACAGCCAGCACTAGCCGGAGTATATATATGTTGTTAAAAAAACATCAAATGTTTAGATAATTGCCGTTAGCCGCATTTGTCACAACCTACCTCAGATTTATAGAAACTTTGTTGATAGAGGTCTCAAGTATCTCACCACATTTAGGTTTATTATAATTTATTGCAATGATATTAAGGCCGCTGTTCCTATTTTCTTCTATTGACCAGAAAGAAGACAGCCGGTTTACTCTCTACATCAAGCGATTGTCTGTCACTTTTATTCTTCACCCACTGATTAAAGAGCAGAAAATGTTTAGAGGTATCACACACATTATAATCCTACTTTCTTGCTCTGAAAGCCCGAGATCAGAAATAAGAGAAACGTTTCAGAACAATAAACAAACGTAAATTTAGAAACATCTTAACAATTAATAGCGATTCAGGACGTACAAGATGAAGAATGAATGCAAATAATCGAGGGGAAATAGATGAGTAATTAATATAACAGTGAAAAGAAAAGAAAAAGACAAACTAAAATTATTTCACTAATAACTAGCATAAAAGTGGTTCGTTCTATTAAAAAAGAATAAATTATAGGTAAAAGACCATAGAAATAAAATAAGGATGAATATCATAGTCTAAGTAGCATTTAAATGGTCATTTTTTACATTAGATTATATTCAGAGATTATAGCAGCACGTGTGCTAAAATAACATTAAAGTGATGTTTCGTGAACGTTACTTTTTGGCAGGTCCTTAACTTTGACTTAAGAATGGTTTGTTTGTTTTTTTAATTTACTCGAGAGCTATCTGCTCTAGCCATCTGTTACGTTTTTTATGTGAACTGAACGCAACAGAAAGACACAGATAGCAGCTTGTATAATTTATTATAATGATTTACTTATGTGATAGACACAAAATAAATTATCCAATATCAATAACAGATATCCAGTTTCAACCTTCAAAACAGCTTACAATAAAAAAAGGTACTGGCCTGTGTTTAATAATATGATCCAGAATGAGTGTCCAAATCAGAAATTTAAAATTCCAATCTAGGCGATGAATTTAGTCCCACGGAGAAATTTTCGAAGTTTGAATGGGTATTTTCAAAAAAATTCACAGTCTAATACGTGTTGACTTTCGGTATAATCCGTAATCCGACTGAATTGTAAAGATTGACGGAACAAAAATTTCACCGCTTTAGTCGATCTAGCTCTATTCACAAATACAATTTGAATAATCACACAGCAAACGTTTAAACTTCCTCAAACGAAACCAACTTCTTGACCCGAGTAAAAATGGATGACTTTCTTTCCCTCGCATTGCTGTCTGTTTACATACTAATCGCGTAACTTCCCAGAATTCCACAGTACAAACACCAGGCCAATACAAGTGATCAATCTGTCTAGTTCTAGAAATCTCTACATGAATAATTCTAAATGAATTTTAATTAATTCTAAATATTATTTTAAATGAATAACATATCTTTTTGGTTTAAACTTCGAAAAAATAATATAAATATGGAAATATAATAGATATGGGAATGCAAACACGACATGACATGGTTGTCGTTTACATAACATTTACATGATATTTACATAACACTCTCCCCCTTAAAAGCAAAAAAAAAGTTTGAACTTATGAAAACTTTTTCTTTCACTGAATAAGGTCCAAATTTTTTAATTTGACGTGAAGAGCCTGATATGGGCAACAAGACTAGTACTTGGTCACCAATATTTAAAAATTGCTTTCTGGCCCTTTTATCATACCAGGTTTTCATTTCTTCCTGAGAAGATTTCAGGTTTTCCCTGGCAACATTAAAAGCATTGTGCAATCTGGTTTTGAAATCAGAGACATAGTTTAACAAGCTAATTTGTGAGTTATTGTCCTCCAACCATTTCTCCTTAACCAATTTCAATGGACCGCGAACTGAGTAACCATAAATCAACTCAAAAGGGTTAAATCCAGTAGTTTCTTGAACAACCTCACGAACTGCAAACAATAACAAGGGAACACCCTCATTCCAGTCCTTTGAGTGCTCATGGCAGTAATTTCTAAGCATGGCTTTCAGAGTTTGGTGGAAACGTTCAAGGACACCTTGTGACTCAGGATGGAATGCACTGGATGAAACTTGATGGATGTTTAATTCATGCATGGCTTGTTGAAATATCTTGGACATAAAATTTGAGCCTTGGTCTGATTGCACAACTTTTGGAATCCCGAACATGGTAAGGAATTTGACAAGAGCCTTGACAATGTTGGGCGTAGTGATTTTTCTCAAAGGGATAGCCTCAAAGAAACGTGTAGAAGCACACGTTGTTGTCAAGAGGTATTCATTTCCTGTTTTGCTTTTTGGCATTGGGCCAACACAGTCGACTCTTGAGAACGGTTCTTCAAAGGCAGGAATAGGCTGCAGTGGTGCTTTGGGAATCCCCTGATTTGGTTTTCCAGTCATTTGGCAAGAATGGCATGTCTTACAATAGTCAACAACATCGTGGCGCATCTTTGGCCAATAGAAATGTCGACGGATACGATCTAGGGTCTTTCTTATTCCTAAGTGTCCTGACAACACATAATCATGAGCAAGACTAAGAATATCATTCCGATAGCATTTTGGAATGACGATTTGGTGAATAACATTCCACTCTTCATCAGCAGCAACGTCAGGAGGTCTGTATTTTCTCATTAACACACCTGACTTCTGGTAGTAACAAATAAGGACAGTTCTTATTTCATTTTCATCAACGGCCAGTTGTAGAAGAGAACGAGTTTCAGGATCATTGTCCTGTTCCTCAACAAGTTTGTTACGATGAAGAGAGTTGAAAAATGACTTGGAGTCATCAGTAGAACTCAAAGTTGAGTCAGAAATCTCATCGATGCGAGATATGAACGTATCAGATAAAGGGAAATACTCTTTGGACTCCTGAGAACGTGTCTGAGAACGAGTAACAGCACAGGAGGGGAAAACATCAGGAAATTCTTCAACTAGTTGCTCTGTACTGGAACTAACAACAGGTGCTTCAACAACACGAACCTCTGGTACCACCTTACTACCAGCCAAATCATTTCACAAAAGCATAGACACACCTTCAACAGGTAATGAAGATTTAATACCCACAGTCACTGGGCCCGAAACTAAGTCCGAATGCAAATTCAATCTATGAAGAGGAATAGAAACGACGCCACCTTCTGCACCAGAAATGAGCACATTGGCCCCAACGGATGACTTTTCAGAAAACGGAAGTACACTTTCCAAAATCAAACTCTGAAAAGCTCCAGTATCCCACAGGATTTTAATTGGTTGAAGATGTGAATCGCCAACAAAAGAAACAAAACCTTCAGTGATGAAAGGCTTAAATTTGTCCTCAACAAGATCTTCAGGTACATTAAGAATATTGGACTTGGAATCCACAGTGGACTGGACAGGGTCAAAATCATTGGGAACCAGTGATGTATCCAACGAGGCTAAAATGAAACTATGGGGTGATGGCTTGTTTTTGACCTTATAGCACTCAGAAATCAGATGGCCAGGTTTCTTACAATAAGCACATGTTTTGGATGAGAATGACACGTTTTTGGTAGATGATGAGCTTTGAGAATAAGATGAAGTCTTTGTTTGAGAATCAGAAGTTTGCTCTTTTCTGTCTTTGTTGACATTTGCATAACGCTTGAATGAGTCATTGGGTTTCTTTGCTGTGTGATTTGTTTTGCTCTTGTACGAGAAATCTTTGTGAGTCAAAGCATACTCGTCTGCCAAGACAGCAGCATCATGAATTTTGGAAACTTTTTGTTCATCAATATAAGTTTTGAGCTCTACGAGAATACATATTTTAAACTCTTCAACTAACATGAGTTCTCTGACTTTTGTGTAATCATCTTTGATTTCTTTGGAATCACACCACCTGTCAAACAGAGTTTCTTTTTCACGAGCAAATTCGACACAAGTTTGGCTGTCAAACTTTTTGTAACCCCGAAATTTTTGTCTGTATGCCTCTGGCACTAATTTATAAGCATTTAAGATGCATTTTTTGACGTGCTCGTAATCATAACTTTGCTCAGCTGTGAGTTTGGAAAATACTTCCTGAGCTTTACCTTTGAGAACACTCTGAAGTAATACTGTCCAATATTCGGTAGGCCATTTTAGCCTAAGAGCCAATTTTTCAAATTGTTGAAAATATTTATCCACAGCCTTCTCATTGAATGGAGGCACTAAACGAATTTGTTTGGAGGCATCAAAATTATTCAACTGCATTTGGACAACCTTTTCTTCTGTCTGTGCCTTTCTCAGACTGATTTTCTTATCAGCTTTAATGCGTTCTATTTGTATTTTGGCATCAAGGCGTTTGTTTTCTTGTTCTGCCTCAAGAACAAGGCGTCTGTTTTCCTGTTCTGCCTCAATACGTTTTTCTTCTGCCTCAAGTCGTTTGGTTTCAATTTCTAAACGAAATTTTATTTCCATTTCTATTCTTTTTAATTCAAAATCTGGGTCAAAATGAGAGGCAGGCAATTGTTGTACAACTTTTTGAGGTAAAACTTTTTGGTTGACCGAATGTTCAACAACAATTCTTTTGATATCTGTTTTCTTCATTGCTTGCTTTACTTCCAAATTGAAATGTTTTCCAACATCAATTAATTCAGATTTTCTTAATTCACTGATTAATTCGAAAGAGGGATTCAGATTAAATTTGTCAAGAAAATCTGCAAGTGGGAATGCCATTTTAAATACATAAGCTTTCTATCTGTATAGAATATAAATCCAATATTGGAATAGGATTAAACTGTTTGTTCAATCCCGGACGAGCCCCCAATTTTCTGTTACGTTTTTTATGTGGACTGAACGCAACAGAAAGACACAGATAGCAGCTTGTATAATTTATTATAATGATTTACTTATGTGATAGACACAAAATAAATTATCCAATATCAATAGCAGATATCCAGTTTCAACCTTCAAAACAGCTTACAATACAAAATTTACTGGCCTGTGTTTAATAATACGATTCAGAATGAGTGTCCAAATCAGAAATTTAAAATTCCAATCTAGGCGATGAATTTAGTCCCACGGAGAAATTTTCGAAGTTTGAATGGGTATTTTCAAAAAAATTCACAGTCTAATACGTGTTGACTTTCGGTATAATTCGTAATCCGACTGAATTGTAAAGATTGACGGAACAAAAATTTCACCGCTTTAGTCGATCTAGCTCTATTCACAAATTCAATTTGAATAATCACACGGCAAACGTTTAAACTTTCTCAAACGAAACCAACTTCTTGACCCGAGTAAAAATGGATGACTTTCTTTCCCTCGCATTGTCGTCTGTTTACATACTAATCGCGTAACTTCCCAGAATTCCACAGTACAAACACCAGGCCAATACAAGTGATCAATCTGTCTAGTTCTAGAAATCTCTACATGAATAATTCTAAATGAATTCTAATTAATTCTAAATATTATTTTAAATGAATAACATATCTTTTTGGTTTAAACTTCGAAAAAATAATATAAATATGGAAATATAATAGATATGGGAATGCAAACACGACATGACATGGTTGTCGTTTACATAACATTTACATGATATTTACATAACGCCATCCCTAGTTTAGCAGTGTAAGACTAGAGGGAAGGCAGCTAATTATTACCTTTCACTGCCATCTCTTGAGCTACTCTTTTACCAACGAGTAATGGGATTGACCGTAACATTATAACACCCCCACGGCTGAAAGGGCGAGCATGTTTGACGGGGATTCGAACTCGCGACTCCCGGATTACGAGTATAGTGCCTTAACCACCTGGCCATGCCGGGCCCCGAGTTAAAAAAACAACAAATTTGTTACTAGTTCAAAGGAATCTCAGACAGCTGGTATTTTTCCCTTTCTGATCATTGAACAAAAGAAAAATGTTTTGAGTCTTCATCAGTTTAATGATGTTTACTATTAACCACGGCATTTTCTCGTCATTCTTTCTTTATTTTTTACAATAACATTAAATGCCTCGCTAATTTCCCAATCAGCACACATGTACAAAGATGCTTTGAAGAGTCATAGTTATTATGATCCAGAAATAAAATCAATTTCTTAAGATTTACATATTAAATTTGATACTAATTTTGCTGTTTCTCGTCACCTCTCTCTAAGATTTACTTATTTTTCTATTCATAATAAAGCTTTCCCCGATAGATGAGCGATAAGTTCCTGAATTTACCACAGGATTTCCTGTTTGCGATTGACAGAACACAAAGAGACCAACGTATAGTTTTGTGCTAAAAACCAATAACAATATGATCGGGAAGTCATCGTCTTCAGTTGTTTTTTTTAACTATTTCTAATACACTGGCATCATTTAGTTTTCGACTGTGCGGTTCATATGGTATTCTCTTTACTGTTGTGTTACATTTATTTAAAAGCACACTTTAATCTCAAAAAACTAAATAGATATGACAACGAAGTTCATTAAGCCTAACAAATATGGTGAAATTATGCTACACTAGGAACATTTTATCATATTTTTTCTTTAATAGTTGATTAGTGATGTAACTGAAAGTTTTCTAAAAATGCAATTCTGTATTAATTTGCTTTCTTAAAACAGCCATTTATCAGAAAACTTTTATTCACTAAAGCGTAATTTAATAGTTTGGTTCAATCTATGAAAATACGAATTCTGTCTGAAATATTATTTGCAGCCACTGAAAAACGAAACAAAACTGGTCAGTTCGATTGTATAAAGCACCAAAGATGGAAAAACAAAGTAGTTTATTTGGTTAAACAGGTGTTGTGAACGTTACGTTTGAGTACAAATATTTTTAAAACAATAATTATAATTATTGTTGTAATTAATTCATTAAAAATTTCGAATGAGGTATACACCTATTGGCCCAGAAGAGATAATGACTGTCAAGGTTGAACAAAAAGCTTCCTAGATAATAATTAGCGATAAAAAAAATCTGAAGTACCTTTTTTTAAAACACTAATGATATCGTCCACTCGTGGTGCAGCGATATATTTGCGTACTTGGAACACTAAAAGCCAGATTTCGATAGCCCATCGTGTAGTTTTGTACATAATTTAAAAAAAAACTGCTGACATAACATGGCCATGCTTTGAAATGACACTTTATCGCGAGAGACAGAAATTGTCTCATACGACCACACTTGGCGCGATTGGCTACTTGAATAAAACCAATAAACGAACGTACCAGTACTATGTTATATTCCGGTTGTCCTGATGATCTCTGGTAGTTTCAACAATCCAGTACTTTTTCAAGATCATGCTTAAATTATGCATTTCTTTGTAATCAGAATACGAATTATATTATTTGAGATTCTTGATGTATTGACATATAAGGTGGTTAAGGCGCTAAGCTCGTAATCCAAGGGTCGCGGGTTCAAATCCCCGTCACACCAAACATGGTCGCCATTTCAGCCGTGGGGAAGTTTATTATGACGGTCAATCCCATTATTCGTTGGTAAAAGAATAGCCGAAGAGTTAGCGGTAGGTCGTAATGACTAGTTGCTTTCCTTTTAGTCTTACACTGTTAAATTAGGGACGGCTAGCGCAGATAGTCCTCGTGTACCTTTGCGCGAAATTAAAAAAAATAAAGAAAGAAAACTGATGAGTGCATAATAATATTTTTAAAAAAGTGTTGTTCTGGTTTCTAGCAGTGACAGAACAAAAAGGAAGATTAGGTGTGGCCAGATGGTTAGAGCACTCTACTCACAATTTGAAGGTGGCGGGTTCAAATCACGGTCCCACCAAACACACTAGCTCTTTCAGCCGTGGCGGCGTTATAATGTAACAGCCAATCCAACTATTTGTTGGTAAAAGATTAGCTTAAGAGTTGGCGGTGGGCGGTGATGACTACTTGTCTTCCCTCTAGTTTATACTGCTAAATTAAAGACGACTAGCAAAAATAGCCCTCGTATAGCTGTGCGCGAGATTCAAAAGAAACAAGACAAAACTGTAAACGAGTCAATATTAATCGGCTATTACAACTTTAGTTATAAAAGCACGATTCTAATACCAGACATAAATACAATAACTTAATAATTTTTTTAACTTGTTACGTATTGTGATTTATCCCGAGCAAGTCTCAGATTTATTTTATTATGCATTATGATACATACAATGTTATTTTTTAACACAAATATATTTTAATATACAAACAATAGTGATGTTTCTGTGGAATTACACTGCTAGAAACCGGGTTTGAACACCCGTGGTGAGCAGAGTACAGAGAGACTATTGTGCAGTTTTATGCTTAATTCTAAATAATCAATCACAAGGAGTGAATCAGTTTCGTGTTATTATCAGTACAGTTCACTTAATAAGTAATTTATTAAAAGAACGTTCTTGGTGAGGTATTTATAGTTTCCCCACTAATAAGTTCTATTCTTTGCTGGTTTCACACTGTCTAAAACCTAACTTTTCTCCGACGAAGATATCTAATGTACTCGCAGAAACTGACGCTCGAAGTTACGTCAATGAAGTTAAACAGTTTTAAATGTTCGAAATTTATGAACGTTCATGGTCAAACATCTGTAGTTTCCTCACTAATAAGGGTTTGTTACAGCTATAGCTTGCGAGGTTTATAGTAAACTAACTGTAGGAAATCAACAATATATACTGTTTCTTGGAGCGTTGATTTATAAATGTTAAGAAGAGGTTCTAGAAAGTTCAATTGGATACATACATACATTGCACATTATTGATTTTTACGCTTTAAAATTTTCTACAAATTTAGAGAATAGGTAGGAAATTCGCAAAACCCATATAATACTATAAGTTACATGCATTTCTAGATATATACAGGGTGTCCCAAAATAACGTTTACATTCTTTGGATCATTATAATTTGCTTTGTTTATTGATTTTAACAATGATACAAGATACATATGATAGCCAAAGAATTTATTTAAAGATTTAATACTGAAATAAAGAGAAAAAATAACAAATAAAATTCTTCCCAAGGAAAACTCTCCTTGGTTGAAATTGTAAAATGTCACAATTTGCTTGCTTCACTTCAGGTGTTCAAACTGAAATCCGTTCTGCTTCAAACACATCTCATAACGCGAAGAAATGGAAGTGCTCGATTGTAAGCTGATTATTTGCCATCCTTGGACACAAGTCAAATCTGAAACAAAAGAAACGGTTTATTAGCTATACACAGTCAAAGAGTGTAAACGTTATTTTGGGACACCCTGTGTTTAATTAAATGAAACACAGATATTAAAATATATGCATAATAGTAGATTCGTTAGAACTTACTCCTTAAAGAATTAAAAATTGTCTAATGTCAGCCCCCCAGTGGCTCAGCGGTATGTCTGCGGACTTACTCGCTAAAATCCGGGTTTCGATACCCGTAGTGGGCAGAGCACAGATAGCCCATTGTGTAGCTTTGTGCTTAATTCAAAACAACAACAGTCTAATGTCAATTTTTAACTACGATATTACACATACATTTGGAACAATACAGTAAATATAATACATTGTTAAACAACTTCTAAATATCAATAATCATGACAGTACATAACCCAATCAATGCAAATACCTTTGTGATCATAAAATTACATTGAAAGTGAAAGTGCATCAAAACAAATGTTATCTCTTTGGTAAAGATTCGACACAATCAACAATCATACGTCTGAGGTGTTCTTCGAACGCTGGAATAGGTTTTATAGAAGAAACAGAAATTTTTAGTTATGTTTTTCCAACCAACTGGCATGTATGACAAGTTTTACAAAACTGAGAAACATCTAACCTAATTTTTGGCCAAACGAAATGTGTCATAAATTTGTAATATGTCTTGTTAACACCTAAATGATCTCCAATGGAGAGTTCATGTGCAACTTTCAACATTTCAGAATGATATGCTTTTGTAACGGCCATTTGGTAAACTACAGCCCAGTTCTCTGACTTTAACACATCGGGTGGTGTCCATTTTCTCATAAGCACACCATTTTTGAAAAATGTAACCATTTGGAACTTTCTCCAGTTCATTCTTTGGGAGTGTCTATTTAAATAGTGAAGAGATCTACTGGTTTTCTTCTCGTTTAGTATTCAGCTTACTTCTAGTAAACGGTACTCCACCAGATGAAACAGATCCATCACGTCCACCATGATCGCTCATCAAGGAATTGTCAGTGGAACAATTGTTCACAAGATCTTTTTCTGATCCCAACATTTCTGAAACAAATTTTAATGTCGTTCTCTGAACACGTTTCTATCATTTGTTTTATCTTAATTTCTTGCTCTGAACTCCAGTCACACCACAAGAGGAAAACATGTATGGATTCTCCTCAACAACAATATAATCTTTTGATGAAAGAGAGATCGGCTTACTAACCATTTTGGGTTTAGCAACAACTTTTCTCCCAGCCAAATCGTTTTTCAACAATAATAATACATCCTGAATTGACAGGGTAGGTTTCATTCCAACCACAAGTGGCTATGAAAGTAAGTCTGGTGTTAAATAAATGTTATGAAGAGGAACATTAACAAAGGCACCTTCAGTACCATGAATAATAACAGACTCATCAATGGGAGAACTAGAATCTAAAGGCAGTATATCTTCTAATAATAATGACAAGTTGCTCCAGTATTACGGAGAATAGTATGAGTATGGGATTATATATAATTATCAGAGTAATTTGTCAAAGACACAGAACCAACAGACACAAAAAGATTTAAATTTCCCCCTAACTACATCAGACTTTTTTATTAGTAACCAAATAAACAACGTCTGTTGTAAATGATCTGGTAAAAATACATCCACATGTGGACACTTATTCAATGGCTGTAGCCTTTTTTTCCTTTTTTCATTTTGAAACTCCAACGATCAAACATAACATGACCAGATTAAAAATTGCAAACAGGTCTTGATGGTTTTCTTAAAGTTTTATCCCGATTGTATGAAGATTTTGAAGTAGAGAAACTGGATTCCTTAGATGAATCCTTAACTTTGTTGAATCGAACAGATACAGGTTTTTTGCTGGGATTATAGAAATTTCTTTTTATTAAAATTAGTTGTATGTAAAAGTGTAACCATCACAAACAGCAACTGCTTCCTGTTGTGTTTCAACTTTCTTTCAACTAGGTAAGTTTTGAGGTCGTCACTTGTACAATGTTTAAATTCCTCAATTAAGAATAATTGTCTTAGTTTGTCGAAACTACTGTCAATATGGAATTACACCATCTATTCAACTAAACTTCTTTTTCGTGGACGAAATCCACAAAAGTTTGACTATCTTGCTTGCAATAACCTCCATAAGCCTCCTGTACTAACTCGTACGTTCTGAGAATAGCTACTTTAACCTTATCATAATCCATACAATCTTCTAGAGAAGCATAAGCTTCTTAAGCTTTATCAGTTAAAACACTTTGTAATAATAACAACCGTTTTTAGTGGACTATTCCATGGTTTGGGCAACTTCCTTAAAATGTTGATAATATTTATCAACTTCATTTTTATCAAATGGTAAAACTTTAATATATTGATTATAATAAAATCCAATTTCCATTTTCTTAGCTTGATTTCTTTCTCGGTTTCGATACGGGTTTGTTCTTTCTCTTTATCAGCTTCGATACAGGCTTGTTCGGCCTCGAGATGATTAGTTACTTTTCACCTTCGATTTGGCTTATCAATTCTGAGCATCGATGTGAGCTTATTCAAGCTCGAGTTCTTCAAGTTTTAGCTGGATCTATAACTTTCCTTTATCGCTCAACTCTGATTGGCAAGTGGAGACACTACAGAATTCCCCTAATGCTTCCTTAAACAATAAATTTTGATAAACTAATATTTCGATGAAACGTTTTTAATTCATTATTTTTTTCTTATTGATTTTTAACCTCTAATTATAAAACGTTGAAAATTTAAGCAATACTCTTCTGTTATGTATTTTTTAGTTGATCAAAGAAATGTTATTCTAGAAAATCTTGATAATCAGATGTAATCAATAATTGCTAGTATTGATAAGAATAAATTGAATTATGCCTTGAATTTTAACCAAGATCGAATTTTGTCTCTAATTCTGATCTCTGTCACGAACTCCCGATTTATTATTTTATGTGTTATAATTTATTCCGAACGAGTCTACGAGTTATGATGTTACGTACTGATGTTATTGATATTTCAAATAACCAGAAATTTAAATTGAATTTAGAAGTTAATTGAATGTCAATGTATTAAATTTATGACATTTCCCAGCCAGACTGATACACACAATTTTCTTTCTTAATACAAATATATTTTAATATAGAAACAACAATTTATAATAACGGTTATTACAAAAATGATTTATGTACAAAAGTTTTACAAACTTATAGACAATGTTAACTTATTAATTTTTCTATCTAGTCTGGAGCTGAATATTATATCTACAGCTTACAATAACAGTACAGTTCACTCTTGGCTGGTGTCACACCGTTTACAAGTTGACTTTCTCCAACGAAGATATCTAATGCCTTTACAGAAATACTATTGTCTGAAGTTAATTCAATGAAGTTAAGCCGTTTGTAATGTTCGAAATATATGAACGTTTCTGGTCAAGTATCTGTAGTTTCCCAACTAATAAGCTTTGTCATAGTTATAGCTTCCGAGGTTTATAGTATACTAACTGTAACAAACCAACAATACATACTGTCTCTTGGCGTGTTGATTTATAAATGTTAAGGCGAGGCTCTCCAAAGTTCATTTAGCAAAAATAATAACAATCACAAGTATTTTACTAACACAGATAGTATATTGTTAATTTTTACACTCCAGAATATTTTGCAAGCTTAGAGAATAGGCGTAAATTTCTCAATACACAATTAGCTCTACAAATTACATGCTTTTAAATATATATTTAACTAAAAGAAATATCAATATTAAATACATAGCATTAAATCCGTTACAAAGTGCACTTAGATATTATTATACACTTTTATGAAAGATATTTTTCTACTAGTGTATAACACAAAGTTGATACAGGTACGTATAATATTGTAAAAATGTTTTTAAGGATGCATACATTTATCTCGATAAAATTTTAATAACCGTTTTGCTTGAGCTTTTGTCGAGCACATCAGAAATTGTGATCATTCTTGTAAAGAGCCTGCGCATTTCTTACATGACTACTCAATTAGTTCTTTCCTTGAAAGCTAGATGTAAGGAATAATTAGTGTTAAGGGTATGGCCAGGGAATTAAAAGTAAAAAATGTATTCAGTGCAGTATTGTTGAATGCAATCAGAGAATCAACGGTGGAGAATATGCTCATTCCAATATTGTTTAATTAAGATGGCAATTTTTATAATATTTCAGCTTTAAGTATCAGCTTCTTTCGTATGTAGAAGATAAATAAACAAAGATAAAATCACATTCATTGTTATATCACGCCTAACTCTTCAATGTCTTTCATCACTCTATATTTGTAGAGAGAAATTATTTTAATAAATCATTGGAACATTTAATTTTGCTGTCGTTATTTATAGTTTTGAGTACGAGAGAACATATCAATTTTCTTAATGACACTAATAGATGTTCTGATTCCTTAGTAAAATGTAGATAAATTTAGCCCTCTTTCCGTCATATCTTGCGGCCAACGGTGTAATAAAAATTTTAAAGGTGAATTTTACAGAAAAAAGAAATAAATTGCAATCAAAAAACTACTCATACTGATTAATTTTGCAAATTCAAATTTGTTATAAAAATATTTGTTTATAAATGAAACATAGAAATTGGTGCAGAAAGAGCCCTTTTCGAGCCCCAATCCGAACTTTTTAGGTTTTACGTCGGCCTTTAGAAAAAGTGCTGTGACGTAATAGTTGCCAAACAAACCGCCAACACCAGTGCGTTGAATGTAAATAAACATGGCCAGTGCATACGGAGTAACAGAGGCGGAGTCTGTTTTGACTTTGTGTTCTAAACAGAGTCAAGTAGCGCCATATCAATTCGAGCCTTCTCTAAAAGAACCTAGAACAGTTACTTTTGACCCAGATCTGACAAGTTCTAGTGATGAGGACAGTTCCACGAACGAGAATAGCGTTACTAAGAGCGATACTGATAGCGCCCAGGCCAGTTGCGAGTCGGTCATCCCTCCAGTGGAAGAATGATAAGCCTAAATCATGACAACAAATATGATCTGTATTATTTCACGTGCAAATTTAAGCATCTGGAAACCTGTCTGGTGTTTATAAATTATTGGTATCACAGACTGAGTTTTATTTGTTTATACTTTGCCGACTATTATAACTAATACTCGGCCCTTCCACAATCATTGTACCGGGTTTTTATGACTCGTAACAAAATGAATTTCAATTATGCGTCATAATTTTGTCTATAAAATCAAACTAGATTTAGCAGTCTGAATAGTTATTTTATCTTGAAATGTTAAGTTTGAAAAAGGGAATTCTTCAAACTTAATCCATATGTAAAAATCATACAAAAACATCTACAGAATGATCTACCAGCTTTTAAACTTGGAATATACTCTATTTGGGATAGGTTTGTCCACTGTCTAGACAAGGAAATCAAGACTTTCAGGTGCCACAAATGCAAAACACGCTCATGAATGTGAAATGTGTATGTCTAGTTACATTCTTCAAAAACTTGTACTTTTTAAATTATTATATTATACTAGTTATTGTTTATCGCTTTATACTTCACACATACCTTTAAGTTTGTTCTTCTAATGATGGCAAGCGATTGCTTCATAGGGGTGGAACCTGTACGCTGCAGGCTGAGATCAGTTCTCAGCTTTACACGAGGAAAGATGGTCGGGACGATCCTGTCTACTGCCGATGTTTTTTTTCAGTCATAACCTGCCTAGCTTGAAACCCACGGAATCCAAAACAGTGGAATCCAGCACAAAACATAAGCGTTCAAAGTGATCTTGGAAAAGCTTTACATGGTGTGAAGGAGTCCAGTTCTTCCTATTGATCATCCGCACCTACTGTCGCCATCTTGCCGGCTCCTTCTCCTTGCACAGAAACAAAAAGAACTTTTGCCCGATGCCGAAGCGTTTTTACAAACATAAGCAACGCAGTAAACCATGTTATCAGAAAACAAACATAAAGTTGCAATATAAAGACAAAAAATACTCTCACAAAGTATGTAATCCGAAAAACACCGATAAATTTACATTAAACACCAATACTGAAAGGAACAAAATGGTCGGTGCGCAACGAAGCGTGTTTGGCAACTATTACGTCATAGTTGTAAAACGTCACGGAAACAGCCGAACGACTGAGAGGAATTTGAATTCGAGGACCCGCATATTTTGTTTCATTTTCTACTCAAAAACTAAAGTGTTTAAAAATATGGCAACCACACAGGAATTAGACCCAACAAAAGTACAGTTTCTAAGGCAATTATTAAATTTGTTGAAAATTCATCTTTAAGAAAATAACTGTCGCACCTACGAAATTAATTTTTGTATTTTGATTGCTCTTTAAAAGTTTTTGTCAAAACACGGTTAACGTAATATCTGTTCCAACAAAATTTGGTTCTCTCTGTTTATTTTTAAAATAATGATTGAACTTGATCACTGGTTCCAGCTTGCCAGCTAAAGGGACTTTCATTTAAAAAATACTGCTTAACATTGCAAATATTAAAATGTTAAAACAAATGTATGCATGATATAACGATTTTGTATTTTTATGTAGTATTTGTTTTGTTTTCCTTTATTAAATAATAAATATTGTTTCGTAACAGTATTCCGATAGGTGGATGGTAATGTTCATATATTAGAACCAATTCTGAATTAAATTATCCTGGGTCTCAGTTATCAAAACCTACGTTGCAATTTGGTTGAATTGATAATAAGGAATAACACCAATTAACGTTAACATAAATAGGATATCACGATAAACCCGCTTTCAGAATAAGAAAGTTTAGAAACGGATTGGATAGATAATAAAGAATATGATATTACAATTTGAACAAAGTTTCGACAAGGTTTTTGTCACTCGATCATATACAATTAGAACAGCCACTTATCTGCATGGCATAGACTGAAAGGAAGTATCCTTACTAGTTTTCAAAGCTATCAAGTAGTATTGAGATTCAGTATATTAAGATTATGGGTGTCACAATACAGTGATATGATAGGAGTATTGTATCATGATGTCATGTACGATTGTATCAATACATCGTTTGATACAATACAATTTATGTATATTCACAAAATTTGGAAGATTTTCAGTAAACGTTATACATCTTTTATGCAAAACAAATCAGAAATTTTAATAAAGCATGTTTTATAAAAATTAATGTTTTTATACATGAAGTGAAAGTAGTCATTGTTCCAAGTGTAAAACTATTTGCATACAATAACTAGAAATATTTTTCCATCTAAATTTAACAAATTCCTTTTGTGTAATTTTTAAAGCCTTTGAGGAAAAATCTATTTTTTTCGGTAAATATTCAAATTCTGTTTGCTGTATTCAGTATCCTAATATTATACAAAGTTGGTCGATTTAACCAGCTTCGTAATTACCGCAAAAAATAAACCAAATTTATCATTTTTTTCTTTTTATATTGTAACAGAAAACGTATTTGTTAGTACCAAATAATTTAAAGCTCTTAATGTTGTATATCGTTTTAGTTAAAGTTTTTTATTACCTTCGAAAAGAATTGTAAAGTGTGAATTTAAATAAGACAAGGTAATACAGATAATAAGCTGCAAACAACCGTATCGTGACGTATCAGCTCTAATGTGTAAATATATACTACAATGTACAATTAGCATTCGATAATCAAGTTGATTATGCCAAAACATTCTCGAAACGTTGGACATTTGATACTTGGTTAAATTTCTGATGATTATTTCTTCGTTATTCAATCAAACTGGCTCCAAACAGTCAGAGCCTCCAAGTACCTAGTCCATGTTGTTAGTTAAAGACAAGTTAACATTTCAGTTTCCTATTCCGTGTGTATCATGGACGATATAAATAACTTATATTCTTTTTTTTTCCAAGTTGTTCTTGATAATTAACAAGTATTAATTAAGCTGGTAGAAACAGCGAAATACAACTTTCAGTTAAGAACAAAGATCAGGTGATATCTCCTTTTTTTAACAGCCAATCACAGTGTTTTTGTTTTTGGTTTTTTTTCCGAACGCCATGGATTCAGAGTTCATTGCAATTCTCGTGCTGTTGGAACGGAACTACGCTCTTAGGTGCTAAGATTTTAACCACCTTACGGTCTTAGCTGATTTCTTTGTAGTCACTGTCACGTGGTTCCACAAGTGTTTCAACGGTAAAACAGGCTTATCATGTTTGGTTCTCGCGCTGCTTGGTGGTCCATAGTCTCAGTATTTACTTGATCTCCTTGTAGTTGTACTGCGGGTCATGTTCATCTTTGTATTGTTTTGTAACTCAATAATACATGCATCATTAATAACTTCTTATTTATATCTTCAACGGATTCTAGTAAAAATACATATACATATTTTTCATAATATATTTCATAAGCACAAAATTAGTTTCCGTGAAAAACAAAGTTTTGAGTCTTCTTCTAATGAGTCATTGTGCTGATGAAGCTATGGTGGAGCTTATTCTTCGAGACCAGTAACGGCAATGTATTATTTGAACCAGAATAACTGAATAACAACGTTCCTTACGCAGAGAAAGAAAATTATTTACGGGGTAAGTTTACTGCGAACTGGCTGCAAACGTGTGCAGCTAGATAGATCATGCTAAACCTAGTCATAACTTGAATGTTATATATATATATATATATATGTAGAACATTTTGTTATAATATGTTGTTGTTTTTTAAAGAAAAAAATATTTTGTAGGCGCTAAACGAAATCAAATAAATGTAGGTTTTGAAGTTAGTGCATTGGAATACCAAACTAATACATATGTTTAATAATGAATAACATTGTTACAGCAAAAAGTAACAATATACTTATTAAATGTTTCGTATTAATTACAAATTAAAAAAAAAGATGATTGTTAAGCAATGTATTTGCCAATTGTAGTAACAAGGTGTAACGGTTTGGTTTGTTTTGAAATTCATGCAAGGGCGTTATAATGTATGGTCAATCCCTCTATTCGTTGGTGAAAGAGTAGCCCAAAAGTTGGCGATGGGTGGTGATGACTAACTGTCTGCCCTCTAGTCTTACACTGCTAAATTAGGGACGGCTATCGCAGATAGCCCTTGACTTGCTTTGCGCGAAATTCAAAACAAACCAGATAAATGGTAGAGCAGATCTTTCACACCAGGGTTTTTAAGTGTGGGTTTAAATGAACGACTTATTTAAAATTTTAAAGTAACCCTTTGAGTCACGTAATGTACAAGAACACGTCATTAATTCTTTATTGTAGATTCCATCTGTTATCGGCTTCTTAAAGAAACTTTCTCAATAATTTATACATCGAGTTGTTCGCGAGTATCTGATTTTGTTGGTTGCAAGGCGTCTTTTCTAACATACGATTTCCGCACACACAGAATATTAAAACAAGAATATCATTAATATTGTAACTAACCAACTAGTTCTTTACATTAATTATTATGGTAGGTAATATTAAGACATAATATTACCCAAAATGATACTATATTTGGACTCTATAGGCAATGAATTATATATAAACAATGTTAGGGTTAATTATAAACTGATTTTCAACTATTTAATGATCAATGTGGTGATTGTTTCTTCTTGATTCCTAAAAGACGGGAAAATATGGCACTCTATTTGAAGAAAAACAGTATTGTGATAACAAACATAAAAACATGTCAGGGGAGAATTTAGGAGGTGACAAGCCGTCCTCCCTTTTTTATATTGTTTTAAAAAATGTCACATTTTTTAAAGTATGTTATTAAATGTGGTTTGTGGAAGTTGAATTCAAAAGATAAAACTTGATGAAATATGGCCTGGCATGGCCAAGCGCGTAAGGCGTGCGTCTCGTAATCCGAGGGTCGCGAGTTCGCGCCCGCGTCGCGCTAAACATGCTCGCCCTCCCAGTCGTGGGGCGTATAATATCACGATCAATCCCACTATTCTTTGGTAAAAGAGTAACCCAAGAGTTGGTGGTGCCTTCCCTCTAGTCTTACACTGCTAAATCAGAGACGGCTAGCATAGATAGTCCTCGAGTAGCTTTGTGCGAAATTCCAAAAACAAACAAACAAACATTGATGAAATTTTTGTTGCTAGTAGATACCTACAAATACCGAAGACACAAGCACTGACATATTTCCGCAGAATACGTGTCCTGCAAACCAGTGGTGTTCGTTTCTCAGAAACAAACAATAACATGTGAGTTGCTTTCGTGAATATTTTTACAGCAGCATAGCTAAGTAAGGGTTGACATTATCAACCACACCGCAATTATGTATTCAAGTATTGAGCTACCTGTCGTGAATTCATTTGGATCTTCGCCAACAGAAGCAAACCTGCGCATCATTCGTCACAATCTAAAGTGGATACACCACTGCGAGGTCATTCATGACACGGCAGACCCACTATCGTAAGTGTTCCCGCACACGTATTGTAGCTTTTAAGCTCTTTGGCCAATAGCAGATACAGTGAACGAAAACGTGAAGTAGAAAATATGAAATGAAGTGAATATTTAATAGATGGCAACCTTTTCTACACCTAGTGAAACTAACTGCCTATAAATTCCCCTTTCGGAAAAAGTAAAAATCGTTTAAGTGAAAAATGGCATTTTATTTTTATTACAGGTTGAGCTTTTATTCAAATCGGATCAGTTTATGTCATTAGTGGAAGATCACAGTGTCGAAATTCTTCTATACAAAACAAACTGACACAGGCTCTTTCAAAATACTAGGAATGTGAACTTGAGGGTAATATTCACATTACAACACGTCACCTACTTATTACGAACACGACAAACGACATTTCAAAAGTCGAGTAATGACTTAGACTCCATATTAAAATAATTATAGACAGATGAGATTGACAAACTTAAGAAAGTGGTAGTCGTTATGAGCATTTTAATGAAATACTAGGCCAGAGTACTGTTGGTACTGAAAGTACTGAAAGTAAGCCTTACTGTCCTGCATGGCCAGGTGGTTAAGGCATTCAACACGCAAAATCTGAAAGTCGCAGGTTCGAATTACCGTCACATCAAACATTTTCGCTCTTTTAGTTATGGGGTGGGAGTTATAATGTTGCGGTGAATCTCACTGTTTCTTAGTAAAAGAGTAGCCCAGGAGCTGGTGATGGGTGGTAATGACTAGTTGCCTTTCATCTAGTATAAATTATGGACGGCTAGCGCAGATAGCCCCCGTGCGAAAAACAAACAAAACTTAAGCCTTATTTCATGTCGAAGATACTATGGAACAGTAACAGCAGGTGAAGTATACTTAATGATTAATTGTAAGAAGCCAAATGTGCAGTATGCAAATTGTGCTGGCTAGGCCACAACCTTGTGGTCAGTGATAGTGATAAACGTGTTATACAAGTTTTCCTTTATCAGCGCTTCAGAGAGCATTATTAAATACAATATGTTATCACTGCTTACAACCGAATTAGAGGTTACTATAAAGAAACTGAATCCTACATGGTGAGCTGGTGTAAGGTTACGTTTTGTGGACATCGTGAAGTCTTTGACTAAATCCACCTTGCGGGGAAGAAGGAAGGGTTAACGTAGCGTAGTAGTTCATAAAAAAATGAATCAATATAAGTACGTTTGTTTATTTGTTTTGGAATTTCACTCAAAGCTACTCGAGGACTATCTGTGCTAGCTATCCCTAATTTAGCAGTGTAAGACTAGAGGAAAGGCAGCTAGTCATCACCACCCACCGCCAACTCTTGGGCTACTCTTTTACCAACGAATAGTGGGATTGATCATTACTTTATAACGCCCCCATGGCTGACGGGCGAGCATGTTTGGCGCGAACCCGCGACCCTCGGATTACGAGTCGCACGCCTTAACGCGCTTGGCTAAATACGTAATCGTAATTTTTTCTGACAAAAATATTTGTTTAATTAGCGTAGATTCTAAACAAACACACTAAATCAACATCAATTCAATGATACAAGAATGATTCTGTTACTTTTCCCTAAACTCTGGAATATCGAACTAAAGTTTGGAACAAAGTGTAGCATAGATCTAATAAAACGTCACTTTGATGATTTTATTGAGAACCAAAGGTTATGAGAGTAAAAAAAAATCGCTGTAGAGTTTCACTGTTCAGTACTTTTGTTTGTGTGCACGTTTGTTTGTAGTTAAGCATAAATCTAAACAACACACTATCTGTGTTATGCCCACCACGGTTATCGAAACCAGGTTTTTAGCGTTAGTAGCTGTAGGGGAAACTTTATTCAATGCTGTTCTAGATATTGCCTTAATATTGAGATTACTGAATATAGTTTCTCACATATTCCCTGCCATGATAAAACTAAATGAAGCAAAGTTTGCAACTAAAGTGTGGTAAAGATCACAGAAGTGTTGAGACACTAATATTCAATTGATTTATGACGGGTCTAACCCATTCAGCCAACTTATTTCCGATCACACAGGTCAGGGCATTTCGAAAGTTTGGTTTGAATTTCGCACAAAGTTACTCGAGGGATATCTGCGCTAACCGCTGTCCCTGATTTAGCAGTGTAAGATCATAGGGAAGGCAACTAGTCATCACCACCCACCGCCAATTCTTGGGGTATTATTTTACCAACTAATAGTGGAATTGATCGTAATATTATAACGCATCCACTGCTGAAAGAGCGAGAATGTTTGATGCGAAGGAGATTGGAACCCGCGACCCTTAAATTATAAGTCAAGTGTCATATCCACCTGGCCATTCCGGTTCGTCATTTCGAAGGTAACTTTGAATGTCGTTCATTTATTTGATTGTTGTCATTTTTCGAATTTTATCAATGACCACAATGAATGTCAAAAGACTTTATTCCAAATTGAACTCCACGGTAAATCAATTGACATGAAAGAAATTGAAAGCACAAGATGGGTTATTGTGCGTTGAAACTGTAAGAATTGAGAGCATGACAATAGATACAGTGCCTAAAGAACTTTGGCAGATGAAAACGTAGTAAATCTAACTTCAACTGCGAATCACTTGATATGACTACTAGAACTTACTGTACTACCTTGTTGCCTCTCAAACGTAGTTTTTACATACGTAAATAGTGTTTTTACCGATTAATGGTTTCCTTGAAAATTTATTGCGTATTATAACGATTTATCAAGGTCAAACCTGTAGACAGTTTTAAATTATAATAAATCACTGACATCTCGTATTCATTTTATTAACGTACAAGTAACTTGAACTAACTATTATGGCTTTACATAGGACTCACATTAAATGCCTTTTCTCTATCGTTGTTTTAAAACAGCGTCTCTGACAGCTTCAACAACAGGTTTTAACGTGTGGTTTTGAGTTAGCTGCCAGGTTCAACAAACTCTCTTTATACCTTTATATTCCTAATCGTATACGTATGATACCAATATTAAACTTTTCTCTAACGAATTCAGGTTACACGAGAGGCGCAAAAAAGTTGGCGACTTCAGCATTGTTGCGTGCTTTAAGATACCTTTGATTTGAGAGTGCACTTAAAGAACTAGCACACGTAATTACACTCTTGTATATAAACACCCTACGTAACCAAACCGCAGCGCTGTTGCAACTCGTTGTTGTTGTTTTTTTTTTTTTTAATTAAGCACAAAGCTACACAATGGGCTATCTGTGCTCTGCCCACCACGGGTATTGAAACCCGGATTTTAGCGTGTAAGTCCGCAGACATACCGCTGAGCCACTGGGGGCCTAAAAAAGAACGTACTTATTAGAAACGTGTATCAGTGGGTTGTTTATTCTGTATCCATTCGCTTTATTTTTTTCACGTTTTTTATTATTTCTTTGTTGGTCATAAAAATTTGATATTTCAAAAACCCACAAACAGTTGTTTAAGAACACTGTTTTTTGTTGTTGTTCTTGTTTTTACATTGTCGTAATGTTTTGTTACGATTTTCTTCGTGACATGCAACGCACGTGCGTTTGGTAGCCGATATTCATTTTGAGTCTTTAGACGATACTATATTATTAAGATTAACACAGCTCTTGTGTAAAGTTTAAATAACACCGATGCTTAAAAAAAAACAGCTTAAGGATGTACAGTAAATATTTAAAAGAGAGACTGTCTTCAGAGTCAAAACCGAATTGGACATTTACTAATTAATATACTGTATAAACACAAATAGTTTGAGATTGGGAACTTGATATGCATCAACGTTTCAATTTTGATAATAATGACGTAGTGGAAGATGATAAGCACTTACATATTGTCATTACACAGCAAATGACGTAGTGGAAGATGATAAGCACTTACATATTGTCATTACACAGCAAAGAAACATCTTACTTTTCATTGATTTATTTACAAAATCAAAATTATTTAACAAACACTAGAGTTAAAGTGAAAACAAATCACAATAATCACAGTTATTTTTTTCCCATAATAGTATCTAAGAACAGAGTACAAAGTCGATTGCAAGCACTACATCAGCTGGACATCTGTTAGTCAAGAATATAAATTACTGAAGAGTTATCAGAAAACAACTGATCTATAACTATTTCAACGTATAATACCTGAAAAGTAATAGAAGATAGCACATTAATTAGAACTATTTGTGAGAAAACGTCAGATATTTTAATAATTACACAAATATATTGTACAGTAAGTAAAACCTGCCCCCTAGTGGCACAGCAGTATGTCTCCGGACTTATACTGCTAGAAACCGAGTTTCGATACCTGTAGTTAGCAGAACACAGGTAGCCAATTTGGTAGCTTTGTGTTTAGCTAAAACAAGCGAAACGTTACCAAAGATAACGTTCTCGGATGATCGCAAATAACGAATTGTATTACTTCGCACAAAACTGGTTGTCAACGAATTTCGGACTATAACATCTATAAAATAAATATATATTATTCAAGATCTTCAAATATCAGACAACAAATATGATTACAATAGTTATGACAAAATGTTTGAAAGTAAGGAGGAGAGAGAGACGTGAGGAAATAACTCTTTTTATAAAGTTTACGTCGTTATGAAAAATCAAGGACTAGAACATTTCCTATCAGTAATTTATCTTAGTATAAGTTCCGAATCCTTTTAAAAAGAATGTTTGTTCTGAAAGTAATTTAGCAGTTTCTATTATCTTCTCGTGAAAATAATATTCCGTACCTCGTTGAAAAAAACACTTTTTTATAAATCTTAATATTTTATATTATCCCATAATATATCACAAATTTCTGAACGTTATTAAGAATAACAGACCTAAAATGATATTTTATATAGTTTATGTTTCATACTACGGTAACTTAAGAAATACTTAGTGGCAGTTAATACTGTTAAATGAAACTCACTTATTTATCATTTTTCTAGTCTTACACTGCTAAATTAGGGACGGCTAGCGCCTATAGCCCTCGAGTAGCTTTGCGCGAAATTCAAAAAACAAAACAAACAAATTTATTTCTTAAGTAATTTACATTGACGAATTAAAATATCGGAATTCATTTCCAAATCTTGTATGTCCAAAAAGCAGAGATGCAGTATGAGAAACTAGCACAAAACGTGAGTCGGTGCTAACAAGAAACTTATTTTGCTCTTAGTTGTGAGGGAGGCCTTCATGACCAAGTGGATTAAGACGTTCGACTCATAATTCGAGGATCGCGGTTTCGAAACCAGGTCGCACTAAATATGCAGGCCCTTTCAGTTGTGGGGTGTTATAATGTCGCCGTCAATCCCACTATTCGTTGGTAAAAGAGTAGCCCAAGAGTTGGCGGTGGGTGGTGATGACTATCTGTTTTCCCTCTAGTCTTACACTGCTAAATTAGGGATGGCTAGCACAGATAGTCCTCGAGTAACTTTGTACAAAATTCACAAAAGCACAAAAAAATAACCACTAGTTGCGAGGGCGAACGCGGTCAAGTGGTTAGCGCACCCGATGAACTATGTTCCAGAATTTTACTTCGCGTTATAGCTAAAAACAAATCACATGAATGCGTTTGTTTAATAACGTTATTTAATAATGTTATTTCTATAACATCGTTCCAAAATTAGAGACAACTAGTACAGGTAGTTTTGGGCGAAATTCAACAAAAACAATCCTTGCTTGCGTGTGCAATTTGTTTTATGAGACAGACGAGAACACTGCCTACGTAAAGATAGCTCCGACTGTTCGTGGAAATGTTATTCTAAATATCTCCTCAATAAGTCATCGGCACTTTGCAATACTATACAGTGTTTCCTTTTGTAACAATTATCTGTGTATTGAGTGAGTCACAAGTTCTGAAAATGTCTCTAAATATAATAACGATTGTTTGAATTTCTTGCTTTTCTTTCAATACATGATAACTCATAAACCAAAGCAATGTTTTCCGCCGATTTCACTGAAGTGTCATAGTCTCAAACGGAGTATTCACTTGTAAAGGATAATTAATAACAAGTAATATATATATATATATATTTAAATCATAATTCTAGTACCCCTTGAAGTTAGATTTCTTATAGAAATCTGGTATTATTTTAAAAACTTTAAGTACAGAAACTGCTATCCAATAAGAGGTAAACAATAAATATTACATTTGAAACCCATGGGACATAGTACTTGGTAATAAATGCAACCTCCCTTTGTCTGTTGAAACATTGCATTAAAAACAACAACAAGCAAACAATCAAAAAACTAGTTTTCAACAAAAAACGTAAATTTAGGGATGGTCAATATCGACCCTTTAGAAACAAAAACAAAAAAGTATGGATGAGATTTGCAAATCTTTGCATTATTTTTGAACAGTTGATATTAGCCGCCCCTCCGTGGCTCAGCGGTATGTCTGCGGACTTACACGCTAAAATCCGGGTTTCGATACCTGTGGTGGGCAGAGCACAGACAGCCCATTGTGTAGCTTTGTGCTTAATTTAAAACAACAACAACCTTTCATGCTAAGCTAAATAATGGACTCTACGTTCTGTCTTTTGCAGGATTCAAGCCAGTGATTTCAGCATTATAAGTCCGTAAACTTACTGCTGATAAATAGATTTTGAGATCATATCCATACTAGTGATATTTATTGATAGCCTGGCATGGCCTCGCGCGTAAGGCGTGCGACTCGTAATCCGAGGGTCGCGCTAAAACATGCTCGCCCTCCCAGCCGTGGGGGCGTATAATGTGACGGTCAATCCCACTATTCGTTGGTAAAAGAGGAGCCCAAGAGTGGGCGGTGGGTGGTGATGACTAGCTGCCTTTCTTCTAGTCTTACACTGCTAAATTAGGGACGGCTAGCACAGATAGCCCTCGAGTAACTTTGTGCGAAATTCCAAAACAAAGAAAGATATTAGCCATCCCTACGTGTAATTAATTTTTTGACATTTTTTTCTTTGCTTTTATATGAATGAATTGAAGGGATTCGATATCCATGGTGATATAAAAGGAACGCATTAATAGCAGGAACCATACATTAAGCTCAAGGTTTAAACTAGAAATTTATCATTGACAGTTATAACATCATTCATTACACGCATCTTTCCTGTGATATATTAAGGCTAGAGAGAATACACTCAGAAAATGTTGTCTTGCGATTTAAAGTCTCATAGGAATTTTGTAGTTATCTGTACTTAAGTATTTTTATGTGTTAGTTATATAATGAAATCAATAGAAAACTGGATAAAATTATTATCTTATGGTAGCTACATTTTACTTATACAACTATTAATAGTATTTTTGTTTTCTACCACATATTCATCGTAAAACATTAAATGTTTAATATACCACGTGTTCAAAGATGTTTGTTACAGGTTGTCACTGCACAATCTTGTTTCTTTCAAAACGCATTAAAGCACGCACTCGTTATCACTAAACAGTCATAACATTGTATTATTTGTTGTAGAAGGTACAAGCACGCGCGTCTCCTCCACTAAATAATCATGATATTGTATTGTTTATTTGTCTCCATTAAATACTCGTTTGATGATCTTATGTCTGATATGATGCACTGAAGCTGATATAACCAACAAGTGCTCATGTAGTGTTCGTATTTGGTAAGTTTCTGCTGTAAATATATTTGTACATAAACTGACATATCCTCATCCATTTATTTTTATATATTTATGTCATAATTTTCTTATCAAACGGATTTTATTTCACTCATGTATTATTTATCCATTTTGTTTGTTCTGAATTTCGCGTAAAGCTACTCAAGGGCTATCTGCAGTCCCTAATTTAGCTATGTAAAACTAGAGGGAAGGCAGCTAGTCATCACCACCCACCACCAACTCTTCGGCTTCTCTTTTACGAACGAATAGTGGGATTTACCGAAACATTATAACGCCCTCACGGCTGAAATGTTTGGTGTAACGAAGATTCAAACCAACGACCCTCAGATTACGAGTCGAGTACCTCAATCACCTGGCCATGCCGAACTTTATCCATTTTAACCTTTTACTAAACTGATGACTAAATTTCACTCAAACATAAAATATCCAACCTACACTCGAAAGATGTTGATTGATATTTTTAACCTTTTTTTTTTATAATTCTACGTGCGGGGAGGAGCTAACTTTGCCCAAACTTTTGTTATAAAGTTCGAAATAAAAATACACGTAAGAAAGTTTTTACTTCTTTGTTTGTTTTCGGATGTACTCACACAGCTACTGATAAACTCTCTGAGCTAGCCGTTTCTAATGAGGAACTGACAGCAAGACGACAGTTACTCAACACCATTCACTCTTCAAATAGTGATATACGATTGTCGTGCATATAACGTATTCAAAGCCCCAAAGTTTGAAGAGCAGATTTTCTTTTTGCGGTACGCGAACGCTGGACTCCAAACCCTCAGTTCGGCACGTTAATCATTGAAGCACAATAGCTCTTCTGAGAATTGGACCTCGGCTATGAACAGTCACGTACAATGAAGCCAAGAACAGTGTTAATGATTTATATCATCAGTAACAAATACTAAACGGAGCTCCACCTACCGTAAAGTTCTCTCACGATCGATCACCTTTGATTAATAGTGATATTAATAATATTGTTGCTGAAAAAAAGAGAGACGAAAAAATTCTACAATGGCGTAATAAGCAGGTTGCAAGACATACCACGACCGACTTTCTCATGAATAATAACTCCGTTTATCTACACCACGTTTTTTCTGTTCCAATTTGTTGTGAAATCGACTGAACATGAGTACATTTCAATTACACTTTCACGATAAGGATAAAGAATAAGGGCAGGTAGTTTAAAAACTTTACATAATTTATCTTGTGTGTCTTGAAGAAAACCTTTTAAGGCACAATTATGATGTAAAATACTTAAAGGTTTTTAAGCAGATTTATCCTATATTAGTTTACTCTATTTGTCAGAGAAATTATGAAGTTGTTTCTTTTTTTCTTAAATTTCTCTCATAGTTTTAGAGTTAAGAGGCCAGGCGTAAAAGGCAGAATTAGAACGATATGGGGCGTCCTTATCCATATGGTGTAGTCTCCCAATCAAGTTTTTATCTCGGGATGTGGTTTAAAAACTCGCATGATAGGTTATCCAGAGATAAGTAGGGTCTATACATAGGATTTGAAGGTCACCGACCTCGAATTAAAGACCATGATTTATATTATTGGCCTCCATCACAATCCTAGAGGTGCCATCTTTGAAACTGTGCCCATACCTTTATTCACGAGCTAATAAGACCAAACCAGAGCAATTGTCCTAACAAGGACAGTTTACTTGTATGGTCTTCCCCTTGGGGGAGCTATAGAAAGAAGTATTTAGGTACATGGAGAAGGTTAATCAAAACTTTAAAAAATGTTGTGAATTATGAGAAGGTCATTTAACTCCACAACTATACACGGGTATTCTGCACTAGTAAACAAAAAGACTCATGTGTAGTCAGCATGTGTTAACTTTAACGGGAGTTTTTAATTTTTTCATTTTTCTTGTTTTACGCACATAGTATATACACAATAAGTTAAGATTATTAGTTTACAAACAAATTACACAGTTACGAATTAATTGTTCTAAATACTTATCATAGGTTTGTCTCCCTTTTCTAACGTACTTTCTTGTATCATCTGACAGGACTTATATTTGTAGCATTTGAAGTATTATGTGTTAAAATGACTTTACTTCCACTCTATCATTATATAAGTGTCAATTCTAGGTATATAACTATTAGCAGAAGCTATTAAACAGATACTCATAACAAATCACTTACTAACATTGTTAGGCGAATACCCATCAAAAAGCACTTGTGACATTGACACCACAAAATACACGTCAATCAAAGATCACGCATTTTCATTGTTAAACAGACATCTAAAACATTTATATTATTGTCATTATTAAACAGATATCCATCAAAGATCAGTTGGATGCATCTTAACTAAAGCAAAAACCATTTAAAATAGGAATTTCTCAATAAATATAAGCTGAAATCTGATAGAATTCGATCATGATTTGCAGTTTTAATCCATCAGTTGTCGCTTGTAGTATGCATTTCGTGACTAGATAGTTACCAGATAAATGTCAGATATAATTATTTGAGGACAGGAATATAACAAAGTTAGTTATGTTATTATCCTTATTAAATCAGGCCAGTGCTCAGACTCTTCTAATTTGTGATATCAAAAACCAACATATTGTGAGGAGCACAATTACTATGCAAAGAATGCTAATGCTACGGGGTCCTGGGGGTATGCGACTATTTCAAGCCAAAATATTAAAACTTTATCCGACGAGTGTATTACGATGCTGTAGAAAACGTGAGGTACGATAAGCAGCTGACTTAAGGCTCTATAAGCATCATTTTTTTCATTACAAAATAAGGGGCTCGTCAGAACTCCTCCCTGCTTAGGCGCGTGCAAATCAGTACTAATCAAAGATGAATGACAAGGGGTTATGGCCGAGAAGAGATTAGCGGTGTGTGGGAAACAACTGCCAAATAAACAAACTTTATACTTTAGTAAATGGAATTACATAACTTGAAATGACTATTTCAGTTCATTTTTGGAGAATCATGATTGGCCTCTATGAATGAATTAATAGAACTAAAGAAAGGTAAAAGTGTAGCAGTGGATAACATTCAGGTATGTTTAAAATTACCTTAACTTCTACGTTTAACATTAATAATTGTAGTAATGATGTCAGATGATAAAAAAAACAGAATCCTGGACGTCTAAAGAAAAGTTAACAAAGAAATATTGAATAAAAAGGATATTGTTTACCATCTGAACTTGGTCATGCTTCAACTCTCAAGAGGCAACATTGGAAGCTACATAACCTTCGATGGTTCGAAACAGTTGTCAATAATTGGTATGGAAATAAACTTTTATGTGAGCTGGAAAATGTGGGGATCTGTCATACAAAAATATAAATGGAAGTATTAATGAAGTTTTTACTTTTTGTGAAAGTGGAAAAAGACACAAAAGTGTCCGGAAGAAATAAATTGCCTTGAATTTAAACAAAAAATTCGAAACATTGAACGTACTTGAAATGGACAATGTGCATAGGAAAATTAGTTACCTAAAAATATTGTTACGTATTTTTTAATGTTTCAAGTTCTTCGTAGACTAAACGCAACAGAAAAACACAGATAACAGCGTGTATAATTTATTACACTAAACTACTAACAAATATAACAGATATAATATAAATTATATGATAACAGTGACAGATATTAAGTTACAATATTCGAAGTTAATTACAAAACAAAATATTAGTTTTAAACTTCAAAATTAATCACAACACAAAACGGTACTGGCCTGTATCTAATGTAATGATCTAAAATTAAAGTATCAAATTCCAGTCTAGGGTGTGAATTTGGTCCCACGAAGTAATTCCGAAACAGTTCACAGTTCAATGAAATCGCCGTCTCTCAGCTCAAGCAGTAATTCAGATGTATCGTAGAGATTGACGAAATAAAATCACAGCTTCCGTAGATCTAATTTCAAACACAAATCCAAGTTGAATATTCACAGCAAACACTTAATCTTTCTCAAATAACTAACTTTCTTCTTTTGAAATGAAACTGGTGTTTGAATCTCACTCTTTGTCTTCGAATAAAACTAATGACTGAATCTCTCTCCCTCGAATAAAACTGATGACTGAATCTATCTCTTGTCACCGTCTTTTATACCGATAGGCCTACTTCTCGAACAATCTTGAAATTTCCATCCAACTCTAGAGCGATCCGCGCGTATCCGTTCTTGCACGAGACTACACATCTAGACAGGAAGTCACCAGCACTCATTTACAAACATGTGATTGGTCTACTTAATTCGAGAAAGTTCTAAAATGTTACCCTAAATAAATAACATATTTTAGTTTAAACTTCGAAACAATAATATCAATATGGAAAAATGAATAATACAAATGAAAATTCAAACACAATACGACATGTTGTCGTTTACAAAATATTTATACATATACATAACAATATGCTAATTAGATTAGAAGACAAAAATAGTAGAAATGATCTAATGTCTCTGGAGAATAATTGCATAACAAGAATAAATTTATGAAAATAGAAGGAAATGGTATTCATCAATGAACTGAAATTAAAATTGGAATGTGTTGAGATAATAGAAATTAAACGACATATGAAACTGGTTAAAATGAGCGATCGCAGAGTATTTTTTTTTAAATTACCGCAAATAATTAAAGGAAAATAGTCAAATTCTGCAAGAGGAAGTTTACATAAATTGCTATTATGATAATAAACGGAAGAAGTTGAGAGAGGAACTTGGCATTTCTAAATCATGAAGTTTCTGTTAAAGAAAACAAAGGTTAAAAACTCAGTATACCTAAATAAAAGAAAATACACATAGTGTTATTTAATAATGGGGAGAGAAACATGACTTTAGTTAGAAAGAGAAACACTGGTCGTGGCACAAGTTTTATTTAGTGGAACATTAAAAGACTGGTACAGTAGTAACTTAATAACAACGCTAAAATCAGGTATTCGATTTCCATCGGTAGACTCAACAGATAGCCCGATGTGGCTTTGGTATAAGAAAACACTCGTTGAAGAAATGAATATAAATTATAATTGTCAATTATTGCATTTTATCACGAATTAAGATATAGCTAGAAGGAAGGAAAACAACCAGTTATCAGCATCTTCCGCCGGTACCGCATTCTCTTAAATCTTGGGTCCGGTATAGCCAAGTGGTTAAAGTACTCGACTCGTAATCCGAGTTGTCGCGGGTTCGAATCCCCGTCACACCAAACATGCTCGTCCTTCCAGCCGTAAGGGCCTTATAATGTTACGGTAAATCCGACTATTCGTTGGTAAAAGAGTAGCCCAGGAGTTGGTGGCGGGTGGCGATGACTTGCTGCCCTTTCTCTAGTCTTACATTGCTAAATTAAGGACAGATAGCTCTCGTGTAGCTTTGCGCGAAATTTAAAGGAAACCATTTATCTGTACGTGTCTAATTATTTAGCCTGGACTTATATACTGTTTATTTAGCTATTTCAGCACACAGTTCTCTATCTTTTTAACTATTCGACTTTCCATAAATGAGACTTCTAGTGGCACAACGGTATCCCGGCGGACTCACAGCGCCAAAAACCAGGTTTCGATACTTATGGTGAGCAGAACACAGATAACTCATTGTGTAGCTTTGTGTTTTATTCTAAATGATAATTAAATCTATAAATAAACTCATGGCATATTTTTGTTACTATATATAATTAGGACTAATTTCATATAAATTAAAATGTGTCTTTTTCTTCTACACTCAGACTGTAAAGTTTAAACAACATTTTACCGTTGGTGTCACAGTTTCGTGTTTCCCTCCGACTTTCACACAGGGTTGTAAACTATACAGGAAAACAGTCATCTGAAGCATCGTAAGAACATGATCGAAATTGCACCCTTCCTGCTACTATATAAATGAGAACATGCACGTGAGTGAAGTTGATTGATATCTTAAGTTCAGTTAATTTCAATTTTGACTTCAAAAAAGTGTGATAAACGAGACCAACCTAATCACTGGACGTTTTCTTTTTAACTTCTTTCAAGTATTCGGTACATCTCAATATTATTATGTTGTTGGTGAATGGAATGTTGTGAAATAATTTACAAAGTGAAAAGGTCAAAACTGTTACTTGTAATGAATTTATTCGAACATAACAACCACGATTAATTGTCATGAAATGCATATAACGACAACTTATGTTACTTAAATAATTATACAAAGAGTATAAATATATTAATTATTTTTATTGACGGAACTGGCTCAAAACAGACATGACTGTCTTTTTTATATGTATATATGCTTACTTATCGATTAAAGTGTTTATGATGTGCCTATGTCAAGTGGAATTTGTTTAGTAATTTAAATGCTATTAATTACGTAACTGTTTGCTAGCTGTTGATTTGGAAGTTATTAGTCGCTGTATTACGTATGTATTGTAAAATTCACGGTCACAGGCATTCACCACTTTCAATGCTGGTATTGTTGAGGTTACTACCCATCACCAAGCTTTGTGATACTAATTACAGATTTGAATTAAACAACATTAGGAAGAACAAAAACAAATGGCAAAGCATTTGGATCAACTCTCGTCGTTATAAAAACAGACAAAAAGATATTCTCTTGTTGCAAGTTATGGATTGGAGGTTCTTTAAAATTAACCATTCACGTTGCTAGATATACTGCACTTAACATTCTTGCATAATTAACGGATTTGTATCTATAGTTTTTATCTTTTTTGGTAGCTTATGTTACATATTACAATTCGAAATAGCCTGAAAATAAGTTAAATGATAATTTAAATTTATAAGTTAATTAAATGTTGATATATATCAAATTTATGATATTTTCCAACAAGATTTACATGCACAGTTTTCCTTCTTAATATATGTTTTAATAAACACACAATATTACAATGTATAATAATTGTTGTCACAAATAATAAAATACATACAATAGTCTTAGAAACAACATTGAGTCTTCTATCTGACTTGGAACTTCCTTAATATTGTACAGAGGGTTCACGACGATTAATTAATTTCGAGTTTATCGGTATAATTCACTTAAAGAAGAGTCAGCTAGCTCTGTTTTATTCTTCGCTGGCCTCACGCCGTTTGTAACTCGATTTTTTCATCGCTGAAGTTATGTAATGTTTTTGTAAATATTTTGATGTCCGATGTGAATCTATTGAAATTGAATGGCTTACAATATTCGAAATCTAATAAATGTCTCTGGTCAAATATCAGTAGTCTCCAGATTAACAAATGTTAATCACGATGTTTATCAACTACAACAGACAAACAAGCTATAATCTCTCTTGGCGCGTTGCGTTGGTTAATTTATAAGCGTGAAGCGAGTTTCGAGAAATTTTGGCTTGCCCAACAATATAGACGATATCCTAGTTGATTCTTACACTCGAAAATATTCTACAACTGTAAGGAATAGCCGGGAATACATGTGTAACAATGTAAGTTACACACACTTCTAAATATGAATTTAACTTGCACCAACATCGGTGCTAAAGAAAATATGTAAATCTGTCACACTTAATTATGTGTTCAGAAAATATTGTTTCTCGTGGGGTATAAAACAATCAATAAGAGTATGACGACGTGATTTGTCTCGATGTTGAAGAATGGTGTATTTAAAAGGAATAATGCATAAATATATTTTACTGACATGAATGACAAAACAGAAAAGTGACAAAACAGACATGCCTATATTTCTTTTTTATCCACTTATTTACTTACATGTCGACTAAAATGTTTGTCGTGCATAAAGTACAGGTCAAGTGGACTTTGTCCTAGTAATTTTAATGCTGTTAATAACGCATTTGTTTTCTCGCTGTCTCTTCAGAACTTATCAGTCGCTACATTACAAATGCTTAAAAATTTGACTCTGCATGGTGTGTAGTTTTGAAGTTCGTAATTGCTCTGCTGTGAGAATTTCTTCATATCTTCGGAAAGCATATGTATATATGCTTACTTATCGATTAAAGTGTTTATGATGTGCCTATGTCAAGTGGAATTTGTTTAGTAATTTTAATGCTATTAATTACGTAACTGTTTGCTAGCTGTTGATTTGGAAGTTATTAGTCGCTGTATTACGTATGTATTGTAAAACATACATAGATGCTGTGATTTTATATGAACAGTTTCCTTCTATAGATATTTCATAAAGAGTAACTCAAAGAACAAAAAATCTCATTATGAAAGAATTCTATTGGAAATAATTAAACTACGAAGGTCCGAGATTCGCACTTTACCTTTAGATGTGTTATAAGAGAAGTCAAATTATGAAGTTCGATGTCGGACAGGATGCTGTAATGGCGTTTGCCACTGCCTGCCTCTTTTCGATAGTTTAACACAAAGTGCAGCTATACTTGAATCTTAGGTTTCTCTGACTTGGCCACTCAAAGAAAGCACACCGCGTAGTGCTAGGTACCATTGAAATGGTTGTTGTTTTGAATTCAACACAAAGCTATAAAATGGGCTATTTATGCTCTGCCCACTAAGGTTATCAAAACCCGGTTTTTAGCGTTGTAAGTCCGCAGACATAATACTGTGCCACTAGGGGCCATTGAAGTGGAAAACATTAATATCAGTATAAAGCCTGTAGCGACTACGGGAAAACTTATTAATGAAATTCCTGCTCTAATTCTTATTTCAACGTTTCAAAATGTAAAAACGTCACAGATGACTTTTTAAAAACAATATTCAAAAATTGTTTCATTAGATTATTAATTTTTTGTTTTGATAAAATACTAAACAAATGAAGTCATGAGAGTACGATAACTAAAGTATACTGATAGAAACGGTATTCTTATTAAATGTCACTCAGTTACACAGCGACATGTCTCTACTTATAACGCAAAAAAAACGGGTTTTGATACCCATGGCGGACAGAGCACAGATACCCCATTGTGTAGCTTTGTGCTTAATTCAATATAGCAATCTGATTAAATACCCATTTGTGTCAAGTTTTTAAAGATGTGACACGTACAATAAACAACTCCAGGTGTTTAGTTTTAGCAACTGTTTAGATTTAAACACTTGCAACTGATTACAAATTATGTTATTTCTAAAAACACTTGCAGGTGTTTAGTGTTTATACTTGAGATATTTACTTATGATGATATCTGTAGAACAATAATGATAATGTGCTTTAGGTAAGAACAAAACTATAACTGTTAGAACCATCCTGATACTAGACAAACAAGTAATTATTAAATAATGTAAAAATACTATACAAATATACTGTAAAACATACGGTTGGTCACGTATAGTTTAGGAGTTCTGCCGAATGATTACGTAAACATGTATCAAACACCGGATATTTCTGAGCTCATTACAAGTTTCTTAAAGAAAACTCAACACTTGTGAGTGAACAACTGGATAACTGATAATATCATAGCATAAGCTAAGCTATAGTAACACGTTTTCAACGAAGTTGTAACATTACCTTTGTAAATTTTTAAGCGTTTTGTTTAGGAAACAAATGGAGGTTGTGGTTGTGAGAATAGGCCGTATTGCCAACACAGTTCATTGACCGCGTTTCTTTCACTAACGGACTACTTGGAAGTTAAAGTTCTAGGAAACGTTTTTCACGTTTATTGGGAGGTTATGTGCAGCTTTATGTGGCAGGCCATAGGTGTAACAATAACCTAACGTGTGTTCTCTGGTAGCATCGTTGTGATAGTGCCTTTCCAACTTTTTTCGCTCAGCCAACACGAGTTAATTCGTAACAATATTTTGACTTTTGTTGGGGATGACAGTATTCACAACGTGGGGTACAATATATATTATTAATTTCATTTGGGATGGTGATATAAATAAGTTATCATTTGTATAAGTCAATAAGCCTTTTGTTTGAAGTTACTCCAGAATAAGAGTAAGAATAATATCTTAATTTTTATAGAAGTCTGAAATTACTATTTTTTCAGTTATATTTTTAAATATTAATTTCAACATAGAGTACCTTTCTATTTTTCTTCAGAAAAGTTTAAAGCATTGGATGTATTCCTGGTATACAAATAAGTCACAACCTTAATAAGTAGACTAAAATGTGTAACATACAACATCTATTTAGTAACTTAAGCTATTAAGAGTTTAGTGTATCAGTCTTTTTAGTTTTTACACTTCCACTTTGTTTGGTTTGGTTTGTTTCGAATTTAGCACAAAGCTACACGAGGGCTATCTGCGCTAACCGTTCCTAATTTAGCAGTGTAATACTAAAGGAAAGACAGCTAGTCATCACCACCCACCGCTAACTCTTGAGCTACTCTTTTACCAACAAATAGTGGGACTGACCGTCACATGTAACGCCCCCACGGCTGAAAGGACGCTCCCACTTTGGATACGTGTTCACTGATTTCCCTGGGAGATGGAGTTTGAATTCAACTTTGAGTAAAATGTTATGTTTGTTTATTTATTTTAAAACAGCATACCTTATTACAGTACATTGTATCTGTCACAGGCTAAGAAAAGTGAGCATTCAAAAAACAGGAAAACTATTGTTCTTTTTGTTCTTTTGTCTGCTTACTCATTTCTAATACGAATTAGAAATATTAATTAGAAATTAGTTTGTTTTTCGATAATCCTCAATAACAGTGATCTGTTCACCATGGAAAATTGAACACAGGATTTTAGATACGCAAGTCCGTCAACTGACTGCTAATCTACCAAGGGGAGACACGTTCAAGTGAAATAATACACTATGTTAAGGTTTTGATCTGGATAAAAATCAAGCTTATATACTTAGAAAAATAGCTTTATCAAACTAACATCATATGTTATCAACAATTCTGACTGTACTGTATAAAAAATGTTTGTCATTTTTAACACAGAAAATAATTATTGCAGTTTTCCTGATAAGCATTACAAATGGATAAAAATATTAGTTTCAGTACAAAAAATTTCTTGGTATATAAATTACTGTTTTATCAAGTGTCAACTTTAAATTTATTTAACTACTCTAAAGAACTAGAAGTGATATTACACACTGTCAAAACATTTCATGAGTTCAAAAACAACCAGCTTAGAAATAGGGGTCACCTATATAATATCTTAAAAGAGACAAGTTTTATAAATCCTGCAAAGATATGTAATGTAGATTAGGTAAGTTCAAACTAGAAAAGAATTTAAAAATAGTTATCCCCCTTTTCTTATTGCAACAAGAAAAATCAAAACATGAATCGAGCTTGAAATGCTATATCACATGATAATAATAATAAACTGTCCAAACTTTTGGATTATTTTAAGTGGATATACGCTTCGATTAGTGTCGATACCTGCTTAAGTTTGTTGCACTCCAAATACCACAAGTATACTAACATCAGATACGAAGAACTGCGAAGAAGTGAAAGTTAGAGTAGCAATAAAGCCTTTAATAAGAGAAAAGAGGGAGTGGTTACAGTTCAACCACCAAAGACAATGAGAGAAAGACTGATAAAATCACCAGCGTGGATGTAGTTTTTTTGTTTCCAACTAACGCTTGTACATGAACTACTGAAGATGTAAGGCGCTTGGACAGTTTTGAAATGTGGGCGTGGAGAAGAAAACGATGATCTCTTAGTTTGAAAGAAAACTCACTGAAGAAGCACTTGTAATGGCTGAGTAAATTAGGAGAAGTCACTTAAAAAAAAAAAGAAGACATGGCTGGGTCACATTTTGTGAGATGTGAGAAGATTGCATGAAAGGACAACCATTACGAGGTAGAAGAAAGGCATTGCCAGATGATATGAGGAACAATGACGATATGTTTTGAGCATATAGCAAAGCGACTCAAGGAAGAAGCTCAAAACCGGGCGTTGAGCAAGGAGAGACAAGTCGTAGACCTTCACTAGAATAGAACATCGATTAGATGAAATACCACAAGCACAGCTTGCGAGAACTATTCAGCTATGAGTTCTTAGAGAAGCTTTTGAACACGCTGAGAAAGACAAACAAACTCGAACAATAATCTGAAATATATCTCAAAATATACTTAGAAGTTCTTATAGTTTTTTTTTCTACTGTTACGCTTGTCTTTTAAGTAACAAGAACATTGCGAAAGAAAAACTAATGAATTTTATTATTATAATTTTTGTTTAGAGATTACCTTAGGTAGCTATTATTTGATTGTATGTGTGTGACATCTGATTATCTGCTTAGCAGTTGGTTATATGTGTTTGATTTTCTTATAGCAAAGCCACATCGGGCTCTCTGCTGTGTCCATGAGGGGAATCGAATCCCTGATTTTATCATTGTAAACCCGAAAACTTACCACTGTCGCAGCGGGGGACCCACTGGTTATAATATAAACTGTAAACCATCTCCGACTTCACCTTTTTATTAATTTGTTAGAATGAAAAACTTCGGAATTCTCTTTCTCTAGCAAATCAAACCGTTAGATTTTGTTTGTAATAAAGCAGCTTTTTACTTTCTACTCTTCCGGTTGCTCAGTGTAAGTCTGAAGACTTATTACCATAAAAATGTGGTTTCGATATCTACGATGGGCAGACAGATTGCTAGCCCAACGTGTAATTTTCTGCTTAACACCAAACAAGGAAGAAAAACTTCTATTGTCAGACTCAAACGTCAATATAAAAGCTAGTATATCGAACTATTTCTATAGTTTCCGAATCATATGTGCCTGTTATATATATAAATAAAAGATTCATAAACTAAAGCTCGATTAAATGTGCTCTCAAAATACAAAATCATATGGAAAGTGACTTCGTTCATTTTTAAAGACTAGGTGTGTACCTTTATTTAAAAAACAAAACACTACTTGAACCGGTCTTAGATTCAATGCTCAAGGGTCAAATAAACGGCTTTGAACGCTTAGCATTTAAAAAAAGTTATAAATGTGATGTTGGTCAGTAAATGTAAGCTGAAAGACTTGTGAACTCGTTTGACTACGTAGACAGAAACTCGATGACTGATTGACGACCTTCGAAGTCTGAGCTATACGCTCCACCCTTTGATTTAACACGAAAAGTTCAGTTCACCTCTAGCCTATTTGCATTCAAAGAGTAAGAAAGCCGTAAAACGACAAAAGATAAGGAGTTCTATCCCTGGTTTGCCAGCAGCTGTCGAACCCAGGAATTTATGGTCAAGACATCTTGGGCTACGAGCAACTGCACGTGAGACTGTTTGACACGGTTGGATGTTCTTCAATGTCTTTTTTTTTCGTTTCCTCAAAGAATTTCAAGCGCTCGTCAAGTTTGCTCACGCGCAGCTGAAATCTACAGAGTCAGTTTTGTTCTGTTTACTGACAGTTTCAAGTTCGATGAGCCACGGTTTGTCAGCCAAGAGTGGCCTAACGATATATTTAACGGAGATTTAAAGAAGATGAAATGAGATACCAAGCCAATATCGCATGGCAAAAATCATAGAAACGAATCTACTTTAATATGTAAAAGGTTAGTTAGTGTTTTGTGAGTTGTTGTTTTTTCTTAGGTCAGAGATTCGATGAAAAGTGACTTATGTTAAGACTTTATTCCAAAGGTGTTACCTACTATATTTGAAAACTATTCCAAATACGTTGTTCACTTGTTCATGTTTATGGTAAAGCTGCGAGAGCTATCTACCGCCAACCCTAATTATGAGTTGCCAACCAGAGGGAAGTTAACCGCCAAGCAGCACTCGCCTACATCTTTTGACCCAAACGGGTGAAAGAACGAGTATGTTTGGTGCCGGGTTTCGATCTCGCAACTGAACCACAAAACCATTCCAGGCCCCGAATGTACAAATACAGCAAACAAATAACAGGTAGATTTTTAATTAACAATGTGCTAATATTACAATATAGCTTACGTTTGTTTCATTATATGTTACAAATAACGTTTCCAAAGCCTCAAAGAAGAAAACACTGCATCATATATTTGTCTAACAGCAACAAGAGCATATAGGGCAGTTGAAACGTGCCAAACAAACGTATTAACATGTTATATCCTTAAAGGATAATTTTAATTTAATGAAGTCAAAGCATGGCTTTGGCTTATTCTCCTTCACGCTCATTTTAAGGCTAAAAGGTCAAAGAGTGACACTGGCACATCCTTAACTAGAGGTATCTAACATAGAAAAATTACTTATGTTCAATTTGAGTTTAAAATGTCAAAAACTGGCATCATTGTATATGTCGTGTTGAAATTCAAAAGCCCAAAATACCTGGTTGTATTCCTGGTTAAATCATTTTCATTCCTAAAATCCATGACAAACGTTAAATTCAGAAATTTAAATTGTGCTGTTGTTTGTTCCTTTGTTGAAATTAGTTTGTGTTCTAAATATCAAAAAGTGACACATTTTATATCTTCATATGGGACTGTTTGAAGTTGAAATGTTGAAATATCAGTATTTGGAAATAATTAATTCAAAATTCTGCATCTTCTTCATAAATGTAAGTAAAAAAAAATCAGTACTGAAATCAATAATAATTATAACTATATTATAAGATCAGGATATCAAGATTTAACACTGAATCTCTATAATTATGATAATTGCAAGTTCAGAAGGATAAAACTGTTAGTCTCTTATCCCTAACTGGGTTCATTTTAAATGTTAAAAACTTCACTTAAAATACTCTTAATTACGATAACTTTAACTTTAAATGTTTAAAATCTCAGATCGTCCCTCAAAAGAGAAAGAAACATCAAATTCGGCATATTGACTTCATTATTATATGATATCGATGTCTAACGTTTTCGAAATATAAACCATATTTGAAGACATTTGTTAATAAACCACATATCGTGATCAGTTGTGCACTTTGGTTTGAAGTTACATTGTTCCTCATCAGTCCAGGAAGTTCGAAAACATTCGAGTTTTTCTATATGATGCAGACGTTATTTAAATGCCTACCTTTGAATTTTATCATTAATAAAGAGGCTAAAATTCTCTGTAACTCTGTAGCTACATTTAGCACTGGTTTTGTGTAGGCTGTATAATATCAAATACGGAAAATATCAACTGATAACAACTCATAACTCAGTTGACAATAGCAGCTAGTAGTAGCTATACCGAAGATTATAAAAAATTGTCTTTTTGGTGGTAAAGTGGTAATCCTGAAAGCTTATAATATTAAATATTGGATTTCGATACCTGTTGTAAATATAGAACAGATTACCCTTTGTGAAACTTTGTAACACCTTTTTGTTTGCTCAAACCAACTTCTCATTAATAAGACTGGTACACAATGTTACGACTATTTTAATACGCAATTCAGCAAAAGCACGAAGCTATCACAGCTGAAACAAAGTCTTTGTGGAACATAATGTATCAAAACTACATCTTGACGTTGTTTGACATTACATACCTATTTCGAACACAAAAAATCTCATACTTTTTAGTTAAAATAATTGCTAATCATAAAGTCTTAATGGCCAGTTTCGATATCATATCCCTCTTTACAGAAGTCCCAACCACTGAAGCCTGCAAAATAGCTTTAGAACTCTATATCCGAGATCCTAACCCATCAATAGTTAAAATAATGTTTTCAGATTAGGAATATAGAATTTTGAAAATGATGAAATATGAAATGACTTGGAAAACTGAGAACTAAAACCATGTAAAAAGAGGCCTACAACAAGTCATAACATGACAGATGTAAGGAAAATGCAACAGCTTGTAGCACTTTAGAATCCACAAACAGAAAAAAATAATGGTAAACGCCGTTCACGTGTATCGAACAACAATATGCAGCATAATCAAAACGGATCTTCTTCAGGAAAAGTGATACAAGTCATTTGTACTCAAGTTGTTTCCACGACACTTCTCATATCCATTGCATTCCTTAATATATCCAATAATGAAATGAGAACTGATGCTATTCCATATACCAATGTTATTGATTCCTGTACGACTGGATTGTTAAAACAAGTACTTGGAAAGTCTTCCTCTTGCGCTAGATGACTTGTGGAAAGCTTGCATGAAGAAGGGTGTGTATTTCGTACATGACAGACTCACGACGAAATCTTTTGCATAGAAATTGCGTCGCAGTGCTACTTGTAGGATACACGGTCGTCAGATAGTAAACGACCGAACAAAGTTGCATGCGCTGTAACGAAACGATAGTTTCATTGAGTAATACTGGTAAAGCATTATTCACTCATATATTATTAACTTGTTTTACTGATGCTAATTTTATACGTACTTAATGATGTTCCAAGAGCTATCTTTTATAAAATATTGTTTATTATATCTGTAAGAAAAAAAGAACGCATATAACATATCATTTATGTTAATATCTGAGTTTATATCTTTTGAAATAATTATTTTGTGTATAAAAACTTTTCTTCTATTGAGTTTAATATATATATATATAAAGAGTTGTTTCGTATACAGACCATGTTGAGACTAGATACACGTGAGTACGGAAGCACATTATTCTAATGTAATGATATGTTGTTCTGTCAAACGTGAGTGCGCCCCCCTCCAAATAAATCATCGCATTATTCTTATAAATTGTTGTTTGGCAACTTATTATTGAGACATGTATGAAAACTTCACTAAAAGAAAGATATAGTCTAGAAAAATCTTTGGCTCATAGTTAATAACAAGTCGTTCTGTTGACTGAGGTGTGCACCTGATGTATGTACTTAATACTATAAACCTCCTTTATTTTGGAATACTGATCTTTCAATTTGCTTAACAAAACTGTTTAAAATTGTGGGGGCGTTGCTTTTATTGGCTGCAATTTTTACTTATTGTCACGAACAGCTTTGAAAAACTGTGATACCAATCGTTTTACATAAAATGTTAAAAATGTGCTATTATATGATTTTAGACTTTTGTTTAGGGAGGGAATATTTTGCAAAGTTGCTCGAAGGCTATCTGCGCTAGTCGTCCCTAATTTAGAAACGACAACTTAGAGAGACGACAGCTATTCACCCCCATTATCTCTCGAACTATTATTTTACCAACAAAATAGTGGGACTGACTGAAACATTATAACATCTGTTATGTATATGTATAAATATTTTGTAAACGACAACATGTCGTATTGTGTTTGAATTTTCATTTGTATTATTCATTTTTCCATATTGATATTATTGTTTCGAAGTTTAAACTAAAATATGTTATTTATTTAGGGTAACGTTTTAGAACTTTCTCGAATTAGGTAGATCAAATATATGACTATAAATGGGAATGTTTGGCCTAGCGTCTAGACGTAGAGTCTCGTGCAAAAACATACATGCGCAGATTACTCTGTCGAATTTCCGGTGAATGTTCGAGAAAAAGATTCCTAATAATATATATAAACAGACGGAGATAAGAGGCGAGGAGTCAGTCATTAGTTTTATTCGAAGAACAAGTGAGGGATTCAGTCATCAGTTTTTATTTTAAAAAAAAGAGAGAGTTAGTTATTTGAGAAAGATTAAGTGTTTGCTGTGAATATTCAACTTGGTTTTTTTTAATGTTTTATATTCTTCGTGGATTAAACGCAACAGAAAAACACAGATAACAGCTTGTATAATTTATTACACTAAACTACTAACAAATATAACAGATATAATATAAATTATATGATAACAGTGACAGATATTAAGTTACAATATTCGAAGTTAATTACAAAACAAAATATTAGTTTTAAACTTCAAAATTAATCACAACACAAAACGGTACTGGCCTGTATCTAATGTAATGATCTAAAATTAAAGTCTCAAATTCCTGTCTAGGGTGTGAATTTGGTCCCACGAAGTAATTCCGAAATAGTTCACAGTTCAATAAATTCACCGTCTCTCAGCACAAGCAGTAATTCAGATGTATCGTAGAGATTGACGGAATAAAATCACAGCTTCCGTAGATCTAACTTCAATCACAAATCCAAGTTGAATATTCACAGCAAACACTTAATCTTTCTCAAATAACTAACTCTCTCTTTTTTTTTAAATAAAAACTGATGACTGAATCCCTCACTTGTTCTTCGAATAAAACTAATGACTGACTCCTCGCCTCTTATCTCCGTCTGTTTATATATATTATTAGGAATCTTTTTCTCGAACATTCACCGGAAATTCGACAGAGTAATCTGCGCATGTATGTTTTTGCACGAGACTCTACGTCTAGACGCTAGGCCAAACATTCCCATTTATAGTCATATATTTGATCTACCTAATTCGAGAAAGTTCTAAAACGTTACCCTAAATAAATAACATATTTTAGTTTAAACTTCGAAACAATAATATCAATATGGAAAAATGAATAATACAAATGAAAATTCAAACACAATACGACATGTTGTCGTTTACAAAATATTTATACATATACATAACACATCCACATCTTTGGTGATAACATTTGAATTTGCGACTTATGAATTGCAAGTCGAGTGCCCTAACCACCAGACAATTCCAGGTCAGGTTTAAGAACGTATGTTAAGAATTGTACTTCCAAAGCTTTGCAAAATTTTGTAAATTACAAAGACAAATATGATTTAAAAATTCTACAATTATCTTTTTTTTCACTTCTGACATATGAAAATTTGATAGACTGAAAACGGATAATAACTACATAAACTTATTTAATTAATTTAAAATTCTCTTTGTAGTTTTCGATGTAACCTGTTTAAAAATCATTACATAATTCACACAACCGAACAGTCGATGTTACAACGTAGAACGTATTTTAAAATATAAAATTAACCTATCTTTACTTTATTCTTTATTATGTTGTATTTTATTAACATAATATTTGTATATTACACACTCTTGAGTTAATAACCTTCAAAAAGTTTTATAAACAGTGACTATGGAAAACTAATTACCTCAGTGAGTGACTTCTTAGTAGTCATTATAATTACTATGTAAGCCTCGCATGGCCAGGTGGTTAGGGCATTCTACTCGTACTTTGAAGATGGAGGGTTCGAATCCCTGTCCCACCAAACATGTTCGCCTTTTCAGTTATGGAGGTATCATAATGCGCGGTCAATACCACTATTTGTGAGTAAAAGAGTAGCACAAGAATAGGCGGTGGGTGGTAATAATTAGCTGGCTTCTTTCTGGTCTCTCACTGTTAAATTACAGACGGCTTTGCGCGAAAATCAAATAAGTACATACAAATATTTTACATAAATTATTGTACATAAATAAATTATCAAAAAATGGCCTAAAAGATATTTTTTGAAAAATTATATACCCTGTTCAATTCATTTTGGTATTAACTGCGAAACTATATATATTGTATTAATCATTTCCACTTAACTTTGCACTTATACTATTAGACTTTTAAAATAGACTACAAAATGTGGCAATATAGGGTATATTCCCAAATTTATCCTTCAGTCCAGTGTTCCTCAAACTTCAAATAGCGACAACCTACTCATTCAACTAAGTTTGCGTTACGACCTCCTTCATATTAAAAAAAAATTCGCAAGTAAAATCAACGTTTAATTTACCATTTTTTAAAATAATTTTTGTAAGTTGGAAAAAAAAACGTTTTTTTTGCGGGCTCTTCCACTAAAAGGTCGCTTCTCTATGGGTTACACACCACAGTTTAGAAGAGCACTGCTTTAGTCCAAAAAGTGTTTAAATTATGTGCATTAAAACGAATCAAAATTCTTAACATAAGTACCGTAGTTTGAGGATCGTTCACATAAAACATGAGATAACAACTTATGATTGCATCAAAACTTATTCATGTCAACATGTGAGTAAACCGAGGACATGCGTCATAAAATGTGATACTCTTTGTGCTTGACTGTGTTTCGTAAGTATAATAATCGGTTAATAGCTGCTTTCCCCCACCAATGGCATTGTGGTATGTCGCAGACTTACACTACTATAATCCGGGCTACGATACCTGTGGTGAGCAGAGCACAGACAGCCCTCTGTGTAGCTTTGTGTTTAATAAGAAAACAAAGAAACAACAACGGTTAATAACTGCAAGTGGACAGTGTAGAAAGTTATAAGTAATGCGTCTTCTTACTCAAAGCCATAATTCATTTTCTTCTGCCCTCCAGTGGCTCTGCGGACTTACACGCTGAAATCAGGGTTTCGATACCCGTGGTGGGCAGACCACAGATAGCCCATTGTGTAGCTTTGTGCTTAATTCAAAACAACAACAACATCATTTTCTTCCATATAAGATTACTTGTTTCGTAAAACGTATTATATAGTATGACTCCAAAATAATTGTGGCATGTCTTATGTCTTAACAAGTGACTTGATGTCATGATCGTAAACTGAAACACTAAAACATATCCAGGTTAATATCAAGTACTATAACCTAAACAACCAAGATAGCGTATCAATAACTACAGCTGTTACAATATTTGGGTCACACTTTATGTTCATCGGTTTTATTTTATTACATTCAATACCATTTGTTATTTCTTCTCAAAGATTACGGTTTATCTTCAGTTATATAAAGAAAAACATAAAATGATTTACTAAGACATAAAGAAATAGAAGATACGAAGACCTGAATGAATAGAAGTTCTCAAAAATAAATATTATTTTTTAACAAGCTTAGTTAAAATTTAAAAACTCTCGATATGTTAAAGGTTGTAGAATACGTGAGGTATTTTCCTTACTTTAATTTTACATTTCGAATAACTAAATATGGTTTCGTTGATGTGATTTTTTTTCAGATAAACCTAGAGTAATTAATCAGTTTTTAATGTTTATATGCCATGTTTCAAAACTTGTGTTAATAAATTATAGATCATTCACTGCATTTAATGAAGTTTGTTTGGTTAATAAAAACTCCTTCGCTAAGTAAATTAGTACGAGAGATAACATTAGCATACTTAATTTATAGCCTGACAAGTGACGTATAATATTTAAAGACGATGTAAAAAACAAAAGTTGAAGGAAATGAAAATCTTCTGTCAAAAGATTCGTCAACATCTAATTAATTCTGTACGTTAAATTCACATACATGAATCTGTACCATAGAATCTCCAGACTTATCAATAGAGTGACATTACGGTGAGTTACGATGAACTTATCTTGGTAGACAAAATGTGACATACACGCATAAGACCTTTGAATTTTAGATGGGTTTAATTAACTCACGAAACGTTATAGATTTTTACGAGTAGATGCGAACAATAAAAAATAATATATCAATTCTAACAGAATTCTGACAGCATAAAGGCAGTCGATAACTAATAGTAGTCATGAACTATACATAAGCCACAAAAGAAATCATATACCCATCAGTTGGTAGTAATTATTTTTATTATAAAGTATCATAATTAATTAAAATGTTTGCCCCTCGTCCCGTAAATTTATGTATTTGGTGTATAAGATCATTTGACAAAAAGAAATAAATTTATCATGTTAATTTTTACAATATCTAATTTTGTAGGATATCTTTCGGGTTGTCAGTAGCTCCCAACTGAAAGGTACGGAAGTAAAAGATTCTTATGTCTACGAATTCTCTTCAACAAAATGATACTAAATTTTAAGATGCATGAATAAGTTTGTTTGTATCAGTTTATCTTTCTTTGAAATTAAGGTTAACGATTTTGTACGTTATGATTCGTATTGCTCTCCAATCATTCTGCCCTGGCTACTCAGTAGAATGTCGAAGGGCTCATAACGTTAAATATCGGGCTTCGATACCTGAGGTCTTCCTTGGGTCACAGATAGTCCATTTTGTAAGTTGGCGCTTAGCAACAAGTAAACATTTTCAAAACGTGAACGTGATTGAATAGATATTCCTTTAAACATTTTCAAGGGATGGACAAAACAAAATTCTATGAGTATTTCTATCTTAATTCCCAGGTCCGTGGTTAAGGCGTTCGACTCGCAGTCTGAGGGTCAGAATCCCCCTCGCAGTAAACATGTTCGCCTTCTCAATCGTGGGTGCGTTATAATGTGACAGTCAATCCCACTATTCATTGGTAAAAGAGTGGCCAAGAGTTGGCGTGGGGTGGTAATATGTAGTTGCCTTTCCTCTAGTCTTACACTGTTAAATTAGGGACGGCTAGCTCAGATAGCCCTCGTGCAGCTTTGCGCGAAATTCAAAAACAAACAAAAACGTCTTAATTCCAAAATCAATTGCTGTAAAATGGCCCTCCTTGAATCCATTGTTAAACTTTTAAATTCTACCATAGGGTTTCGTAGCACTTTATAACCTTTGGGTGACTTCCCTTTATTCCTGCACCTTTAAGTTCTGTTTTACTAGAGGTCCATAGTAATGACCATGTTGTTACCCTACGGTTGCTCATCAGTAAGTCGGAGGACTTAGTGAAAAAAATCGGGGTCCGATTCTCACGATGGGTACTGTACAGATTCATTATGCAGCTTTGTGCTTAATAAAAATATAGGTGCATGCTGATTCTGGTAAGTAATCAGCGCTTAAAGCGAGGTGGTTTGCGCTGGTTTGCATACAAGTAAAAAATAATTAAAAAATGGCGGTATGGCATACCAATGATTAGATATATAAATAACAATAATGCTATAGTGCTGAAAACACCCTCCCTTCAACTCTTTGGTTTCGCACGAAAATACGCTTGGCTTTAATGTTACAGGACAAATATGTTTCACTGCGGGTCACTGACCTTATTATTTGGCGACACCAGCCTGCCCCTCCCCTTCTCTAAAGTACAAGCAAACCAGCATCCAAACCACTTTTAACTGTTATAAATAAGATATTTTCATCCTGGTACTTGAGGTCATAGACTAGAAACAAAGGCTTTTGTTCATTGTATGCAAATGAATGAGTAAATGAATTTTCTTCTCAAATTATAATGGTTTAGAAATACGTTATACATACGACCAGTTATCAAAGAGACAAAAGTACTAGAAAACTGTTGGCCATGGGAATTAATTAAATAACATTACAACAGCCTAGTAGTGTAACTACCAATAACATAATAACAGCCAAGTAGTGTAACTACTAATAACATTACAACAGCCTGGTAGTATGACTACCAATAGCATTACAACAGCCAAGTACTGTAACTACTAATAACATAACAACAGCCTGGTAATGTAACTTTTATTCAGCGAACTTCACAAGTAACCTGGTCAATGAACCATAAAAGTAAAATCATGTCTAGAAAAGCATCTGTATCAAACCGATAGGACCGGAATTTTGTGCTCTATAGCATGTCCAAAAATTGCATAAGGGAAGTACTTTTATGTGCGAATTATCTAAGCCTACTTTCTGTTACTTTTTAATATTTATCATGAAACTATTAGCTGTATTTTTTTTCTGCCTTTCATTTCCTCTCCTCAAGGTAACCTGGTGATTACAGCGCTCGACTCGAAATATGAGGATTGATGGTTTGAATCTCTGTAATCGTAAATGCTTGCTCTTTCAGCTGCGAGAGTGTTATAACGTGACAGCCAATCCCATTACTCATTAGTAAGAGTGTAGTCCAAAACTTGGCGGCGGATGATGTTCAGTAACTGCCTTCCCTCTAGTCACTGATAAATTAGGGACGACTATTGCAGATAGTCCTTCAGTAGCTTTGCTCGAAATGCAAACCAAATCCAACGTTTCCTGTTAGATTAAAATCCTGTCAGACGGATTACTTCACAGCTTTGTTACACATTCTTATTCCTCAATTTCTCAATTAATTGCTCAATGTTTTGTTTCCATATCACCCTTGATATTCCTATAACCTTTCTTCTGATTGTTAATGGCCTGGCATGACCTAGCGCGTTAAGGCGGGTTCGCGCCCGCGTCGTGCTAAATATGCTCGCCCTCCCAGCTGTGGGGGTGTATAATGTGACGGTCAATCCCACTATTCGTTGGTAAAAGAGTAGCCCAAGAGTTGGCGGTGGGTGGTGATGACTAGCTGCCTTACCTCTAGTCTTACACTGCTAAATTAGGGACGGCTAGCACAGATAGCTCTCGAGTAGCTTTGTGCGAAATTCAAAACCAAACTGATTGTTAATCATGCAGTATACTTTTCCAGGTACCTACCTCTCTTAACGTACCCATACCATCTCAACTGGTTCCTCTCTATAAATTTACAGAACGTTTGTTAGGGAAAAAAACAGATAGTAGAAACACTGCCAATAGAAACGAGGGTTAAAAGTAATAAAAACTATTTTTGATTTTTCCAATTGTTTTATATCATTTATTTGATTAATTTCATGCAAAACTGCTCTAGAGATATCTGTGTCAGTCGTCTATGATTTTTAAGTGATAATTTAGAGGGAAGACAGCTAGTCAACACCACGTATCTCTTGCTCCTGATAATTTAGAGGGAAGACAGCTAGTCAACACCACGTATCTCTTGCTCCTAGGTCGCTCTTTTGCAAATAAAATTAGGATTTATTGTCACATTAAAGTAACCAAAAGTTGAAACGGTAACTATTTTCGGTGAAGGGAGGTGAACCCGCGATCCTCACGAGTGCCCTAACCGTCAAGACATTCCAGGTCTCAGCCAACTGAATTTTGAATAATGAAACAAAAGTTTACCGTATGGGCATTCTGTTTTCAAACTTGGTGCTTCAGCACGTTATTTAATAACAATACAACAATAATATGAATTTTATACGTTGGCTGAAAATAGCTATACAAATATAATAGTAGTGTCTGTTGTATATCCACTTAACTATTTCGCAGGATATGGATGGCCTGGCATGGCCGAGCGCGTTGAGGCGTGCACTCGTAATCCGACGGTCGCGGGTTCGCGCCCGCGTCGTGCTAAAAATGCTCGCCCTCCCAGCTGTGGGGGTGTATAATGTGACGGTCAATCCCACTATTCGTTGGTAAAAGAGTAGCCCAAGAGTTGGCGGTGGGTGGTGATGAATAGCTGCCTTCCCTCTAGTCTTACACTGCTAAATTAGGGACGGCTAGCACAGATAGCCCTCGAGTAGCTTTGTGCGAATTTCCAAAAAACAAACAAACAAACAAAAGCAGGATATGGATGGTTCTTCATCAAAATTGGCATGGAGGTTCATTTAGGGTTGCATACAGATTTTCAGTTTTGGATTTTGCGTGTATTTTTTTACCACTACTTCACTCCTATTGATGGATCTTCACCATATTCAGTTTAAAGAATACAGTTTTGTATTTCGCAGTCCTCCACTTTTACAGAGATAAGTAAATGGATCTACAACGCAAAAATCAGGGTTGGACTTAGCAGATAGTCCAATGTGGCTTTTTTATAAGAAAACACACACACATATATTTCGTAGTTTTTAATCACTACTTTACCCCCTGTTGATGGAACTTCACCACATTTGGTATGAAGATTCTTTGGTTCAGTGTAACGACGTCGTCGAGTGTGGATAAATCTTCACCAGAACTAGAACGGAGATTTATTTGATCCGTAAGTAAGTACATCAAATTTTCAGTTTTGCGTTTTGCGGTTTATGTTGACGTTTTTATGTTATTTTCTACTAATTCTTCTTTTGTTGATTAATTTTCACCAAATTTGACACAAAGGTTTGTTGGATTCATGTTAAGATACAGACAAATTTTCAGTTTCACATTTTGTGTTTTGCAATTTTATGGATGTTTTTGCGTTTATTACAATTACATATAAGGAAGCAACTTTTCGTGTTCTTAGAATAACCTTTTATTAGCCCCCCGGTTGTACAGCAGTATGCCTGTAGACTTACTACGCTAAAGATCGGGTTTTAAACTTAGTGTTGGGCAGAGTACAGATAGCCCATTGTGTAGCATTGTGCTTAATTCCAAACAAACTTCTCATTAATTATGAGTTTCTTTCCAAGGGACGGGTCCTCCAGCTACTATAAAGTATTTCATTTAAAATTAAAATATAGAAAGTATAATTATATAGAATACAAAGTTTGCTATTTTTACTTCTACTTAGAACAATCGGGTGGGGACATATGACGAAGCTATGATAATCTATAGAAGTATGCCAACTTTCATCAAGACTGAATGTCACCTGTACTCCTTTCTATCATCACTTGCAGAATTCGTCCCCCAACTCACTCCGTGTTTACCAAACCACGATAAACCTAAGAGTAATTATATAAGTTACATGTAATATTTTTTCCTCAAACGGATTACAGATTTCAAGATTGTGTTTACAACAGCACCTAAAACAGTTTCGTAGTAATATTTTCCAGATCTAACCTTTCAATGATCATACCAATATAAGCATTTTTAAATTAATTCTTTTAACGTTTACATTACAAACCTTGTTTGAATCCTGCAGTTACTCAGAATGTGAGATTTGGAGTGAACGTTATATTTATTCCCTAAGGCACAAGTTAGTCTATTAAACAGTTAGATGTTGACATTATTCGCAACCTTATAGCTCATGATTTACTGGTATATTTCATCTTTAAATGGACTCCAACATATATTTGTCAATAAAAACAGGAAATATATTAAAATGTAAATATTAGTGAACTATTGTTAAGTAACATTTTAATTACTATTTATGTTCGTATGTTTCTTGTTAAGTACAAAACTACACAACGAGGCATCTGTCTTTCTCTCACCACATGTATCGAAACCAGATTGCTGACGTTGTAAGTTGTGAGATTTGCAGCTAAGCCCAACGAGTTGGAGCTACTGTTTAGATCTATTTTTTATCATATAATATAATACATAACTATCGAAGCCTTTATTTACGTTCTTTATTTTCCTACTTAGGTTTAACAATGAAGTAGATACAAACGCCAAGGTGTTGGAAGCAAAAGACCCGATGTCATTACCTAGATGTCATTACCTACACATTTGTTTTTAGTTTCTAACAGAGTAAACCATGTTCGAAAACAATGTGATCACATTTGCTCTGGTAAGGGGTAGCACTTTAACTGAGACACGTTGTTGTTATGATATATCTTGGTTTTTATCTAATGTTTCTCCTTGTGATTCACTGTCCAAGAACAGTGGAATTTACTCGTGACGCTTCGTTATTATATCCATCAATGTTTTATAATAATAATAATTATTAAAATAATATTTTAGTTTCATAAGTATTGCTTAATAGATTAAGCATAATCTAAAGAACGTTACTGTAAAGACAATAAACATATTCAGTAGTTTTAAAATTACCAGTTTGTCTAATGCGTTGAAATATGACTTTTGTTAGATTGAAAACAAAACAAAACACATATGATATGTCAGTAAGTACAAAAGCTTCGATTCGAAAGATCTGTTTTTAATGCAATAAAAAATAGAACAAGGTGATACTAAAAATATTTTGAAGGTACTAAAATCACATCTAGTTTTGTTTAGGCCTGGTATGGCCAGGTGGTTAACACACTTGGCTCGTAATCTGAGTTCTGTAAGTTCGACTACCCGTCACACCAAACATGCTCGTCCTTTCACCCGTGGGGGCGTTATAAATTACGGTTAATTCCACTATTGGTTTGTAGAAGAGTAGCCCAAGAGTTGGCGGTAGGTGGTGATGCCTAGCTGTCTTCAGTCTAGTCTTACACTGCTAAATTAGAAACGGCTAGCGCAGATAGCCCTCATGTAGCTTTGCGCAAAATCTCGAAACCTAGTTTTGTTTAACTGAGTGAGCCTATTTAAAATCCTTCATAAGTAACTGAATACAAACGTTTTTAAGAGTAAATAAATGGGCCTGGTGGTTATAGCGCTGATTTGCAATCTGTGAATTGGGAATTCGAATTCTCGTCGCCAAATATGCTCGTCCTTTTAACCGTTAGAACATTATACTGTGACAGTCAATCCAACTGTTCATTCGTAAAAGTGTTGCTCAAGAATTGGTGGTGATTAATGTTCACTGACTGCCATCCCTTTAGTTTTCATTGCTAAATTAAGGATGGCTAGTGCAGGTAACCATCGCATAGCTTTGCGTGAAATTCGAAATGTAACCAAACCACTAAATAAATGAACACTTGACACGAGAGTCAATGTAATAACATGTATTTGAAGGTTTCGAACTATTTTGTTAAAAAATACAAGTTACCAGTTCTTTTTGGAATTTTTATATACCCGTGATACTAAAGTAATGAAAAATATCAGCTGATATAATATTAAGTAGAAGGTAAGTAGATTTATAGACTTCTTTAATACCTCGTTGGGACATCAGTAATCTTACGGACAACTATTCAGTTCAGTAGGCGTATCAAATGTCTCACTGTGGCTTTACTCTAAATACTCAAAAAAATTATAAGAAAGATTAAAAACTTGTGAATTTTATTGTTATGAGTGTTGGTTTTTTTCCTCATATTTACATCTAATAGAAACAAGCTCGCCCTCCCAGCTGTGGGGGTGTATAATGTGACGGTCAATCCCACTATTCGTTGGTAAAAGAGTAGCCTAAGAGTTGGCGGTTGGTGGTGATGACTAGCTGCCTTACCTCTAGTCTTACACTGCTAAATTAGGGACGGCTAGCACAGATAGCTCTCGAGTAGCTTTGTGCGAAATTCAAAAAACAAACAAACAAAACTTATAAAAACACTTTAACCAGTACAACACGTTAACTGTTAATTATAAAGCAATGTTAAAATAAAATGTGATCTATTTTTTTAGCAAAAATTACCTGCTAAGACTATAAAGAAAAAAGAAAAAATATTTATTAATGTTTTATCCAAAGAGACTAAATTCTTTTTTAAGACATTTGTTCCGTTCTGCTATATATAAAAAGTATATTAGTTTCACTTCCTCTTTCGTCTTGTTTAGAGATCAATATTAGGTGGCTTTTGTTTTATTTTCAGTTGATCCTTTATTAGGATGCGATAAAATTACAGTTTCTCAGACGACTCGAAAAGCAACGGAGAATGTCTACTTCATTAATTAACTTTTTACCATCGTCTTCCCCATGTTTGTTTTCTATTCTCAATTGTTAATTGTTTTTATAATATTATAGTTAACACAAAATGTTCTTATTGATTATTCAAACACAAAACATTTGTATTATTTCAAAATGACTGTTATGTACAAGATAAATACTGTTTTAACTTGTAGATATATAAAAGGATGTTTATTGACATTATTGGTTGTTTTAACATATATGTAATATGTGTATTTAAAAGTTAAAAAGTTCTTGATAGTAAATACTATTACAATTAAACTTATGCCTTATGCTGTAATAACAAACTTATTAACTCTGTGAATTTACTTCAGTAAATTTTCTTATTTTTAAGTAATCGTGGTTGAATCAGTATTTTTCGTTACACCTGAAGTTTTCCTTGATGTTGTCATTATAATAGTTGAAAAAAAAAGATTGGTTTCTTCCCATAAAATTTATGAATCTTTATGGAGCATATACCTAATAATGATAACCTAACGACCTGTAATTGTGTTATAACATTTTAAAATGTTACTGTTTTACAATAATCTTACAATATACTTTTTTGAAACTTAGGAAATATTTTAAAATGTTGTCATTTCTTTTTAGCTGATAGAACAAGTGTTCGTGAAACTATAGGAACTAGTTCTGTAGAAGCTACATCAATTTTGGCACCGAAACCTACAAAAGCTCCACCCCCATACAGAGCTCCACCACGCCCTCCAGTGGCATTATTTGGCTTTAAACCATCAGTAACTGTATTTGAAGGAAGTCGAACTTTACTACCTGGAAGTGCTGAGGAACCCACATCTAACAAAGAACGTGTACGTATATAATAAAATTATAGCTACGACTGTTATTAACGAGGTTATTTATTTGTACATGTAGTAAACGTTTAAATAATTAATTGTTCGCTTTTCTTCTTGTATAAAAGTAACAACTTTAATTATTAGCATTTTTAAATTGTGAATCTTCATGTTACTAATTTGTGGCCCATTTCTGTAAAAAAGCGCTCCATAATTTGCTGCAATGTAGTTAGACAAGAGTACCCCAGAAATTACAGCTGACTAAATAACTTCTTTCTACTCTCGCATAAACAGGATTTCTGTAACTATGAGCAAAAACCTTTGAAACAAGCACATTTCCCGCATTAATTTACGTTTACGCTCTTTTATTTTACCTAAATAAACTTCCTAAAAGTCTGTAAACAAGACGAGATAGCACATTAATTTGAAAATATTTTAAAACTGAAATCTAACTGTTGCAAAATTTCAGCGCCCTCTGTTTAATAGTTGTTGTTTTCTATTGTTGGTGTAGTATATTTAAAAGTAAATCGTTGATCAAAAGTGGCGAATAAAATTACTCTTAATTCTTTTCATATTTAAATTTAAAGTATTCTCTAATTACATGTAATTATAAGTAATACAAGATTTTTATTATCATTGATTTTTTTGCAGTATGTTTACCATTAGATTTAAAATATTCACCATTCTGAATAAAACTAGCCAAACACTTGCTTGTTTACATTATTCCCATGAAATTATTGTCTGCTTGTATCCAGGAATACCAGCATTGTGATCCTTCCATAACAACATCAACTTCGACATTAAATGGTCATGTTCCAACAACGAACCGAATTCCCAGTTTATCTAAAGCCTTTCATCCACATAAGATTAAAAATAGAACGTCCTTTACAGATAGTGGCCACCAGGTAGCGAGAGCACGAGCGTGGGTTCAAGATCAAAAGGTTAGATTAGTTCATATATTTACTGGTTGTTATATTACTTAACGTCGTCCAATACAAGTTGTTTTGAATTAAGCACAAACCTACACAATGGACTATCTGTGCTCTGCCCACCACGGGTAGTGAAATCCGGTTTTTAGCGTTGTAAGTCCGCAGACATACGGCTGTGCCACTGGGGGGGGAGCGTCTAATACAAGAACATTTCTTTAATTCTCTAAACTTATAACAGTATCACAGTTAACTCATACTACGCAAATTGTATACATGATATTTCTAATAGGTATAAATAAATTTTCGCAGTCGTTTTCAAGTCGTTAAAAAGAAACGTCCTCCAGTAGGGCTATGGTAATTTTACGAACTAACAATCCAGGATTCGATATCCTTCAGTAAACAGAGCATGGATAGCCCATGAAGTAGCTTTGCGCTAAAATAAAATAAAGTTGAAAAAATTTTATGGTTAAACTTTCGAATATCTAATATTCGTTATCTTGCTAGATATGTTTTCGTCCACGCTAACACATTCACGACTAAGCATATCTTTTTGTAATTCGATGAATAAGGTTAAAACGGAATATATGTATCTTTACTTTTTACCGGGGCACGTAAATTATTGATCCATGTTTGGAGTATCCTGTTAGCTGAAACAGTTCGTTTAATTTTTATTTTGAATTTCGCGCGAAACTACACGAGAGCTATCTACGATAGCTGTCCCTAACTTAGCTGCGTAAGACTAGAAGGAAGGGAACTAGTCATGGCCACCCACCGCCAACTCTTGGGCTACACTTTTACCAACGATAGTGGGATTGACCGTAACATTATAACGCCCCCACCGCTGAAAGGGCAAGCATGTTTGGTGCGAGTGGGATTCGAAACCCGCGATACTCAGATTAAGAGTCGAACAAGTTATGTTAACAAGTGAAACAATGAATTAGTGGCAGTTTTTACTTAAAGGTAGACAATTGTTGTTGTTTTTGTTGTTGTTCTGATTAAGCACAAAGCTGCACAATGGGCTATCTGTGCTCTGCACACCACGGTTATCGAAACCCGGTTTTTAGCGTCGTAAGTCCGCAAACATACCGCTGAGCCACTGGGGGGCTAAAGGTAGACAAAGATTGAATGTTTTCTTGCTAATATTAAATGTTTTAATTGTAAATTAATTGGTCATAGAAATACTAGATGAAGCTTTCAGTAACCAATTTATCGATAAATACGAGAAAAAGACCGTTTGTTCCAACAGTTTCGAATATTCATGAAGTTCTTTGTATATAGAATATAAGTAAGCCAATCAGCGATAAGTTTGGATCTCTCCAACAAAGACTACGGTCTATCCTGAATCACAACCCATCAGATAGTAACAAGAAAAACGAAGAACAGAAACAGGCAGTAAGTTAACTTCTTTGTCATTAAGTGATATAATGTTACGTAGAATGAGGCTTAAGTCACTATTCATTTTCAAAACGACAGTTGAAACTATATCTTGTGAACATTCACTTTTATGATCGACACAAAAATAATTATTAGTTTGGTTTTAAAATGTGCTCAGCCCTTTTATCATAAACATGTTTTAATTTCGTCTTAAAAATCGTTAAACGTTTCTATAAACTTTATAAATAGCTTCCCTCCTCAATGTTTTTTTTTATATACACACTTTAAAATTATGTTTAATTGTCTTTATCGCATTTAAGTTAAAGGTGTTCTTTAATACATTTTGTAACTTAAGGTTACAAATAACAACATGGTCATCTTAACTGTTTTCGTCATAAAATTCATATTAACTTCTGATAAAAGCAAGCAAAATCTATTATTATATCAGCTGGGTATACCATTGTTGTTTTTTAACATTAATATTCAAGGTTAAATTTTTCATTCTAAACGGATGAGAGATAGCTCATTGTTTGGTTTCTTGCAAAATAACAAATATCACTGCTAGCAACTTATTCGGCTGTAAACCTATTAATGTCTTACAAGGTTTGCTCAACCCTGCAGGATTACGCTAGTCTTAAATTCATATACTAAGCTAACAATGCAGAATAATCATGATAATAAAATAACAGACATAATATTGATTTAGAACTGATAATGAATAAAAGGTTAGATATATGCATGTATATATATTATTTTTAAATATTCTAATCTACACCGTGTTTTCACCTATCTTAAATTTTCACTTGTTTAAGGTAATGTGAAACTAAGAATTACTAAACCATGAAACATTTACACTTGGCTCAGCCAGCTTAGTAAATTTAGATTGGTTCTGAACTTATAACATAACCAAGCAATTTGAAATGATGAAACTATGTAGAATGGACTGTCTGTTGTGGAGACACAGTGTAGAGGACAACGTTTCGAAAGTCTTTTGCCTTTCGTCTTCGATACTCTGCCTAAATAATCTATCAAAGAATGTGAAACCATCTTTATGATAAAAAAATATCAAAATAAAACTAGTATTACGTAGGATGTTAAGTAGAGTAAAATAATAAACGGTAAAAATAAGATTGAAGAATCTCGAAATTAATGTTTTTCTCGATAGGGGGTTAAACAATAATTCAATAATTACCAGGAAATATGTAATTATATTATTTCAAAATATATTTTTAAATAAAGCAATGCATTTTTTAAAAACCAACATTTCACAACTCTTACGTTTAATATATTCATGTCGAATATTCTATAACTGAACGTTGTTTAATTGTTTGGGAATTATTCAGTAATCAAATTTTATGTTTTGTACTTATCGTAAATATATTCAAGTCTGTTATTTCTACTGTCTCTTGTTCAGAGAATAATGTCCCTTCCAACACCCAGTAGCAGTCATATCATTGGAAATCCAAGGTTGCAATCCCAACAGAAGGCGCCCCAGGAATTTTACGTTAATCATCATAATTCCAAACAACCAATCACGAGAGATCAAAACCAACGGGAAACTTTTATCGAAGCGTTAAGAAAACGGTAGGTTTAAAAATTCATTTTTTAAATATTCTATTCTACTACGTAACACGCTGTTGTTATTGCTCATTAATCAAAATAATATCAGGAAAAAAAGAAGGCGTCATGAAAACAATACATTTTGCTTTTATGAATCGTTAGTATCCTCGCTGGTGTAGCGATTTACAGATTTACAACGCTAACATCAGACGTTCGATACACCTCTGTGAGGCTTGGCATGGCCAAGCGCGCAAAGCGTGCGACTCGTAATCCGAGGGTTGCGGGTTCGCGCCCGCGTCGCGCTAAACATGCTTGCCCTCCCAGCCTTGGGGGTGTATAATGTGACAGTCAATCCCACTATTCGTTGGTAAAAGAGTGGGTGGGTTGTGATGACTAACTGCTTTCCCTCTTGTCTTACACTGCTAAATTTGGGACGGCTAGCACAGATAGCCCTCGAGTAGCTTTGTGCGAAATTCCAAAACAAACAAACACCTCTGTGAACACAACAGCCAACCCGTTGTGGCTTTGCTATAAGAAAACACACAGACACTGATATAATTAACACCTTAGAAGCCTACCAATTATTAACGACACCCTTACATGAAACTTTTGAAATTAAAACGAATTGTTTTTGAATTAGTTCTTGACCCTGGTGGCTCATTGATAAACTTGAGAGCTTATAACACCAAAATTTAGGATTCGATCTATGCAATGAGCGCAACACACACATCCGTTTATAAACATTTAAACCTAAACATATGAAACAATGGTATATCTTGGTATATCTAATACCGAACATACTTATTCAATAATAAAAGAAGTTATCACTAAAATGTCAATTACGCAATTACTGATTGATGTCCAGCGGTCCTGAGGCACAGGATTCTAATAACTAACGATAATATTATTATGTACTACATAAGTAGATATCACATATGTTTGATTGTTGGCAATTAGACAGTTTCCTTCATTGGTTGTTTAAGTTCTTCAAAGCTGTTGTTATAATTTATTCATAAATTAGTATGCACACACACCCACACATAATTTTATAAGTGTGAAATATTGTTCCAAAGGTCCTGTTTTACTCCCCACAGGCCCGTCATGGCCAGATTGTTAGGACGCACAACTCGTAATCTGAGGGTCGCGGGGTTTAACCCCAATTACGACAAACATGTTCATCCTTTAAACCGTAGAGGCGTTATAATGCAATGGTCATTCCTGATATTTGTTGGTCAAAAAATAGCTCAAGAGTTGGCGGTGGGTGGTGACAACTAGTTGTCTACCCTCTAGTCTAGCACTGCTAAATTAGGGACAGTTTGTGCAGATAATCCTCGTGTAACTTTACGCAAAATGAAGGGACGTTGTTTAGTTGCCGTTTCCATACAGACCCGTGCAGCGTTAATAATTTTCACTTCTGAACATTGAGCACTATTTCATCATCATACATTGAGATAATCACGGTAGCATAAAAATAAAATGTTTTCTTCTACTGAAAGTAAATATGAAACAGTAGTATACTGTTAAAGTTACTAGCGTTTGTTTGTTTTGTATTTCCTGTAACAATGTATTGTAGTAATGATAATTAAGCCATTTAATTTTAATTATTATTTTTTGTGACTCCTGCATGAAATATTGTTGGCACTGTTTATTGGCTCTGCTCTTCCACAAACGTTCAAATTCACCTCACTACTACTGGGAGTAGCATGTCTACCTGTTATTTTACTGACATTATTTTTGATACGGAACTGGCTTATTGGTTAGATGAGAACAGGTCATTGTTGAAACTATTAATACACCTAATACTGATTATTTTGTTTGTATTACGTGACTTTAACAATCAGAATCAACGTGAACAGACACGCTCACCAATCAGCCTTTACTCAGAAGGTTTTTTTTGAATTTCGCGCGCAGCTACTTAAGGGCTACCTGTGCTAGCCGTCCCTAATTTTGCAGTGTAAGACTAGAAGGAAAGCAACTAGTCATCATCACCTACCGCCAACTCTAGGGCTCATCTTTTATTAAAGAATAGTGGGTTTTACTGTCACATTATAACGTTCCCACGGCTGAAAGGACGAGCATGTTTGGTGTGACGGAGATTCGAACCCGTGACCCTCAGATTACGAATCGAACGCTTTAATCCACCTGGCCATGCGGGGCCTTACTCAGAAGGAGACGAGTCTACGTGTCGAAAGTGCGAGACTATAACGAGGTTTCTTGTTTGAGTTACCAAACTTTTCTTGCTCTACGTGATTTTATTTCTTATTACACAGACATTCATTAATATTGTTTTTAAAATTATGATATGTTTTAACTACAGAACTGCCATTGTTACATGTAGAAACAACTTCCAAGATAATTTATCACCAGTCCTAAAATCGTTTCATTTTCATATTTCGATGTGTCACGAACACCATCGAGCTATTTATGTTTAAAATGTACCTAAACTGAATGAGTACAAACAGTTTAAAAAGAAAAACTATTTCTAGTATGTCAAAAAAGTGTGAAATTTGAAAAAAAGAAAAAAAAGGTTTCTCGATTTTTTTAAAATTTTATATGTGAGGGAGAAAATTGTAGCCAAACCTATGACCTTTGACTTTTGTATATATATTATTTTTTCTACAACTGTGTTTATTTATGAAAGGGAAACCCAAGGTGACAAAACTGAGGAAAACTCCCAAGACGAGACTCGGGTTGGTTATAATAAATTATTAGGCAGGGATAGAAAGACCTGCTGGAGTAGTTCTGTCGTGGCCAATGTAAGATTACTTTTCTAAATTTTTTTTTCAAGACTTATATAATGACTAAAAATCTGTTCACTTTCTTATATCATCTTATCTATTTTATAAATATATATATATATTTAAAGGTTTCATGTGTGGACTCTCTTCTCAAAGATATTGGCTTGGTTTAATACAGAAATTCATTATTATGTAACAATCCTATACGATAAACCAGAGACGTCTGAACATGCTTGTGTTGCTAATAGAGTGATCCAGACCTACTGTGTAATCTTTGACAAGAAGTACAAATGACCTTATAAATGTAGTTCGTTTAACTTATAGTTTTATTAGTTGTAATTTACTAAAACTAATTTATCATTCTAATATTTCAGTATAATAAAATAATTTTGCACTGAATGATTTTCAAAATAATTTAAATGGTATTTAACAAAAAAAAACTTTTTTTTCATTTACTCATTGTTTTAGCACGCTTATATGAATGTGGGACGTAGTTTGAAATCTTTATACAACTACGAAAAAGTCGTTCCAAAAGATTCTATTAGTAAACCTTGTGAAGAAAGAAAACCTAACTGTTCTAGGTTAGAAGGCGCCAAGATGACGAGAGAATCGTCTGCAGGAGGCGTCTTCGAACATCTTTCTTGTAATGGTAGGACTGCAAAACAACACGAAACTTTTCCAAACATAAAACACCCGACGAAAGACGTAGAAAGTTTTCAGGTGAAATTTTCTGCTGTGGATGGACCATACGATTATTTAAAAAATGTTCGAAGTGCTGGCAGATACTCTGAAAACAATATTTCCATTCCAAAACACACAGATTCCAAACTTAAACCGACACAAAGTATTGCTTCTCAGTGCACGAATGTCGTAAGTCTTTCGAGTAACAGAGAATCTGAACAGCATATAATCCGAAGTAAAACAGAAACTCCAAGCGATCAGTACAAATCGTCTTCTGAATCAGGACGAGGTACGATGCATAGTGGCGCACAGAGCTTTAACACTGCATCCTCACTGAAGAGTACAACGCCCAGCACTGGAAGTAATCTTGACACCAGTGTTGACTCGGATCACAGTGCGTGTGCCGTTCGGTGGCCAACTAGAGTTAAAGCAGTGCCGCCACCATACGAGGCAACACCAGACCCGGAAACTTTCGATAGAAGCGATGGTGTCGAAACAGAAATGAAGAACATTTTTAAAAGATCTAAACCCACATTGCTTCACAGGAAAGAAGAACCAGTTCAAGACGTTGGCTTTAGTGCTGATGGAACCTGCAGCGAAAGCATGTCTATGACTCCACCTCTTCCTTCTTTGTCGCCACACGAGTCTTCATCTCAAAGCTCAAACAGCTCGCCAGAAGATTCACTGAAAGTCAAATACAAGCCACCCTTAAGGCAAGTTTTTGTTTCAAATATATAACATTTTTCTTAGAAAATAAAAAGCAAAGTTTTTACATATCAACTGTACTTAGACAACAGATTTTCTCATTTCTTATCACCTCGTTTTCCCTACTAAGATGTTAATATCTTATTCTGATGTTCTTTACTCGTGTTATATACCACAGTGTATTATCTTGCTGATACAGTGTTTGTGAGTTACAGACATTGAGTACGTTACATTGAAACAATTTTCGAACCTCAACACTTATGGCCACGTATGCTCTATCTGATGACGTGTATCTTTGGAATAGTCTGGAAAGGCTCTGTCATAAAGATGTTACCTCTAAAGCACAACCTTTGACACAGTATGCCTTACATAATCCATCTGATGGACGAGTTTATCAATGACTGTTTCAACACTCCAATCTCACAGGAATCTATAGACGTTGCGTCTGATAGCTTTATAATATGGCTACCTATGGGTAGCATGAATAATATCTCCTGAGAGCAAGGCATGTCACTATTTTGCGACGGAGATCTCTTTTATCTGTGAAGTGTACTGTTGCTTGGCCCACATGGACAAACTTTATTACAATCTTTGATGTCATTGATTCTAGTTTATTACAAGATGGTGCACTTTTATCACAACAGCTGAGGTACATGTTATTTAACATGATTCTTATATCTTTGTTTTCAATGCCACTCTTTGACAAACTAAATGGTCAATATGAACATATCTTTCAGGATTTGAATGTATGAACATTTTGTGTCGGAAAGAGCTGTAACCTACCCTTACCTAAAATAATAATTTTCAGTGGCATCACACTACCTTTGAAATACAAAGTAATGTAAAAATAATATGTGACGTCATATCGGATAGAAACAGATAATCTGTACATACGAAGCATAGTGATAATTATCGAACTTTATTGAAGGAAATCTTTTGATGATAATCTTAAAATATCTGTGTCCCAGTGAAGAGAGTATTACTGCAAGAACGGAGATAAGATTAGAAACATTAGCATTAAATATGCAAAACAAACCTTAATAGGCTACCACCCTGACTAGATGGAAGAAAACTATAGCAAATGTATAAGCAAAATCCAAGAAATGTCGAAGAAAATCATCAAGAAAAGTTACGTGAAGAATAGACCAAGAGACCAATTACTTTCGAGACTTAGTACCAAAAAAGTCATGAAACAAATGTAAAAATTAATTAAAAATTAGGAAGTTGGAATGATAGCAACTAACAATGTAAGAATTACAACACTTTATGGTTTTTCAAATGGTGCAACCACAGTGTGGATGGGAACATCATTCTACCCATTCCTACTTCATCTTATAGTTTGAAGTTTGACCAAACTATTAACTTACATTTTATCAGTAATTAATCCTTTGTAAATACTTAACAAATTTTAAAATTTCAAAAATCAACAGTTTTGATACTATTCTATTCGCCCCCACCCCTTACCTGTCAAATAACTATAGTATTTCCCATTAGCAAATTATGCCTATTGGAGTTTCTTGTTTAGCTTCCAATATCAAATACCCTCTTATGATGTCATGAATTTTGTTATGGTCAAATAATTTGATTACATACATGTATTTGCACTTGATTATTGAAATAAAGTTTATATCATAGAAATCTAGCTATATACTTCTTTCGTTTAGTTTCAACAATTACATAAACCACATAAGGTACGAATGACCACATTCATTTTGAAAATAGCCAAGTGTTGTAATGTTCCCGCCCACTGCTACCTTGTTTTCTTACTTTTCGATGCCTCTGTTCCTTCTTTCTAATTTTATACACTTATATTAATATAGCACATAATGGTCTAGCAGCTATTCTGAAGACTTATGATCCAAAAAGTCGGATTTCGATACCCGTGGTACGCATAACACAGAATAGATTTATAACAACCCAAAATATAAATATAGAATATAAGAAAACTTGATTTATTCATTTTTCAACTATGCATTTTACTTTCAGCAATTGCTTTCCTTTAGTGGGAGTGTTATGCCCAAAGCATATCAACTTTTCTTCGAACAATTTTGGGACCCACAAACTGAAGTCTGACGGCATGGCATGGTGATTAAGACGGTTGACTCACAAAAAGAGGGTCGTAAGCTCGAATCAGTGTCATCGAACAAATTCGCTCTTTCAGTCGTGTTAACGTTACAATGTGGTAAAAGACACAAAGTTGTTTCAGTGATAACAATATCTATACATTAGCAACGAATGTGATAAAAATAAAACTCAGCTCAGGAAATTTCAGTATGGTTGTATTTATTTTTGTTTTACGATGAGACATACATTTCATCGGGAGATTTAAATTCATGTACACAGTGCTTCTTAATATAAACAGATTTAAGTTATTTACAGGTATCATACTTCAAAAAGCCATGTAAGGGATTTACTATTTTGTATTTATTTTAATGTCTATGTTTGTTTTACATAAGTATATATTTAGAAATGCATGTAGCTTATAAAGTTATATGTGTATTTCAATTTTTCCTGCCTATCCCCCAAACTTGTGGAAAATTCTTAAGTGTAAGAATCATCAATGTACTAGCGTATCATCTATATTGTTGTGCAAGCTGAAAGTTTTAGAAACTCGCCTCATGCTTATAACTTAACGAATGCAACGCGCCAAGAGACAGTATATCTTGTTGGTTTGCTACAATTAGTACACTATAAACTTCGGAAGCTCCAACTGTTATAAACGCTTATTAATCGGGAAACTACAGATATTTAACCAGGAACGTTCATAGATTTCGAACGTTACAAAACATTCAACTTCAGTAAATTCACATCAGACATAAATAATTTTACGAAAACATTACACAACTTCAACGATGAAAAACTAGTTTGTAAGCGGCGTGAGACCAGCCAAGAATAGAAAACTAGTTAGCTACCCGTTAAATTTGTTTCTTTGTTGTTGTTTTTTTAATTTTGTGCAAAGATACATGAGGGCTATCTGCATTAACCGTCCTCAATTTAGCAGTGTAACACTAAAGGGAAGGCAGCTAGTCATCAGTTTACCAACGAGTAGTGGGATTGGCAGTAACATTATAACGCTCTCATGGCTGAAAGGATGAGCATGGTAGATGTGACGGAGAATTGAGCCACAACCCACAGATTATGGGTCATGAAGAATCATTAGTTTATGGCACTTGCCTAACTGAACCCTAATTTCTGATAGAAAACTTGTTTTAATGGTATAGTTTGGCAATAGTGTACACACCAGTTATAATTATGAAAAATAGCACGGAACGCTTGCGTAAGTGTTGTTCACTGGTAACATATTTCAATGTTTAAAAAAACATGTAGCCTTAACATATGTTTAATGCCTAAATACATCCATTGAGATTATTATAGTGGACAACCTTTATAGCAAGTAAAATATTGTTTCCCTATTTACAGTGTTACAGCTGTGAACGTCATGTGTGTGAAAAAACTTGAAACCAGCACTAAACATGCAGAAACTTCCAGATCAATGGACAGAGCTAATTATTCTACTCAGAAAACTAGACAATGTCATCAACGTGGAATTGGTCACCTACCAACACATTTAGAAACTACTGAGGTTGCAACAAGTAACAGTAGCCGAATTAATTTAAGTAAGTGCATTGTTGCTAACAGCATCTACAAGACATTATTGTTGTTGTAAAGTTTAAACTATAATACCTTAATAATAGCATTAACTACAGAAGTAAACATAAATACACCCCACATATATTTTAAGTTGTAAACTTTAAGCTATAATACCTTAATCATAGCATTAACTATAAAGGTAAACATAAATACACCTCACAGATTTTAAAGCACGGTTCTCCAAACTACTTGTTCACAAAATTATTAGTAGGTTCATGATTTTGTTGGTTGCAGACTCCTTGTGATAACATTAATCCCTTATTGCTGGCGTTTTCTTTATATTAAATTTTTTTCACCTTTTTAAATTTTAGTTCTTTACACTGCTAATTCTAACGTGAAATATAAATAAATCAGTCGTTGGTGTAGTTCGTGAATCTAATTGATGGCTACCGTATAATATGTCAATAATGTGAGGGTAGAGTTTTCGCTTTGTTAATTACTACTGACTTTAGCTGGTTTAGGGTAGAGTTTTCGCTTTGTTAATTACTACTGACTTTAGCTGGTTTAGGGTAGAGTTTTCGCTTTGTTAATTACTACTGACTTTAACTGGTTTAGGGTAGAGTTTTCGCTTTGTTAATTACTACTGACTTTAACTGGTTTAAGAAAAAATTCAAAGGAGCAAGTAGCCCAAACGATACGCGTCTGTACGTCGTGCGTATGACAAACTCCAGAATGAGGTTCATTTTGAACCGCCTTGTCTCTTTTAGTCTTCATTATGTCACCTTATATCTTTCATTGTGAATCACCCAAATATTTCTCCTCACTTCCTTCATAATGAATTGCTCGACGTTTTTCATGAATCAACCAAATATTTGGCATGCGTCATTCATTTCAGTTGTCGGGCGTGACACTAGTGGCAGGCATGCCCACACTGTTTGTTAATTTGAGTATTTAACTTGTCAGTTTCACTCATGAAAGTCGTTACTTCATTACTAACTTCTAACAGAGAGTGCGGAATACGTTTAGCGATACCACATCTCTAACCTTAGACTCTTCGTTTCGCTGTCCAACAAGTTAACCACTCCTGATCCAACACTATCTAATTAGAATGTGTGGCGTGTCTTAAGCATAATAACATGATAATTAATTTTACTTTCTTTAATATTCACCATTAAATTTTAATTATTCGCAAAGGATTTGGAAGTCGGTTTTTCATATCTCAGTTATTTTATTCAGTTTATTTTATTTACCCACCTACAACCAAAGAGCATTTTTAAGTGACTGGATGTGTTTTAAAACACAATTCATGGATTAACAAACATCTTATGCAGGTCCAGTGGATGCAGAAGTGACCTCAACAACCACAGGATTGGACATGGAAAGTTTATTAGAAGATCTGGATGATTACAGTAACGAGAGTAGCGCCACCACAAGTAACACGGAGAATAACAACGTTGGCGCGATAAGGAAGCAGCTCGAGAGTTTAGAGACAATGTATTCAGAGGTGTAAATTTTTCACTTAACGACTACTTAAATAAACATAAATATCCACTCAGTAAAGATCAACATGTACATACACTAAAAACAATATATGTTATGTAGCTTTAAGTAATAATACAACTTCATTATATTTCTTAGCAATTTTTTTCTAAATAAATTTTGCGATATCTTCAAAATATTTTCAATGTATAATTCTGTTCTCTTTTTAACCTTCTTACCACAGTCAAAGTTTCAAATAAAGTTTCCAGTATATTTTTTCCTCACTTAGATTCTCAGGCTTCTTGGTTTGAAATATAACAAAAAACGAGGGTTAACTCCAACATGCAGAACTGTTGATGGCCTAGGATTCACCAGACGACGTAGACACGACTGTGTGTCCTCAGTCACTGGTCATAGTTCTGTCAATCGGGGAGCTCAAAAATTCAAAGATAAGCGGAATCAAGAGCAGAAAGGGAAAACAAAAGAGTCCAAAACAGTGTAAGGAAATGAATATTACATATCTACAGATTAATGTTAAAAAAAAGCTGAACTACACTGCATGTAAATTAGAGTTTCACAATTTACTTCTAACAAAGGAAAATTTGCTTTTTGTAAAACATATGATTACTTGACAATTTTGCTCATTACTAACGCCTTCCGGCCTGGCATCGACAAGCGCGTAAGGCGTGCAACTCGTAATCCGAGGGTCGCGGGTTCGCGCCAAACATGCTCCCAACCGTGGGGGCGTTATAATGTTACAGTCAATCCCACTATTCGTTGGTAAAAGAGTAGCCCAAGAGTTGGTGGTGGGTAGTGATGATTAGCTGCCTTCCCTCTAATCTTAAACTGCTTAATTAGGGACGGCTAGCACAGATAGCCCTCGAGTAGCTTTGTGCGAAATTCCAAAACAAACAAACTAACGCCTTAAATAAATTTTTCATTCTCCTTTAATTCTGAAATTGAATTAGTTCGTTGTATGTTTTCTTATAGCAAAGCCACACAGGGCTACCTGGTGAGCCCACCGAGAGGATTCGAACCCCTGATTTTAGTGTTGTAAATCCGTAGACTTACAACTATATTAGAGGGGGAAAAGCTAGTTTAATACATTTACTGTCTTTAATTAGTCACTTGTTTGTAGACCCAGCATGGTCAGGTGGTTAAGGTATTCGCATCGTAATTTGCGGGTTCGAATCCTCGTCACACCAAACATGTTCAGCCATGGGGGCGTTATAATGTGCGGTCAATCCTACTATTCGTTGGTAAAAGAGTAGCCAAAGAGTTGACGGTGGGTGGTAACTAGAGTTGCCTTTCCTTTAGTCTTACACTGCAAAATTAGGGACGGCTAGCGCAGATAGCCCACGTGTAGCTTCGCGCGAAATTCAAAACAAACCAGTTTTTGCTTCTTTTATCTTTGCTTATATTTCAATTTCGCGCAAAGCTACTCGAGGGCTATTTGTTCAATAACCATTACTACTTTTAAAGTGATAAACAGTCAACCCTTCGGCTACTCTTTCACCAACGTGTAGTACGATTTATCGTCACATTTATTACGTTCCTACACCTAAAATGGTGAGCCTTTGTCTGATAAATAAAATCGAACCCACGATCCCTAAATTATGAGTTCAATGGCTTACTTGCCAGGCATGGGTTTATTGTTGACTTGTAATATAGTTTCGAAAATGATTTTCAAGAATGTGCTGTATTTGTACTTTATTAATGTATAGATATGTTCTTATCTAGTTCTAACTCTCTTTCTTGGACGCCTGTCAAGTTAGGTTCTTGAAAATAACGCTGTCTTTGTCTCATAAAGACAGTGTATGTGTGTCTGTTTTTTTCATAGCTGAGCTACATCGGGTATTTGCTGAGTCCACCGAGGGGAATTAAACCCCAGATTTTAGCGTTGTACCAGCGGGGGAATCTCGTAGAGACGTCCACAAATAAGGTTATCTGTATTTTAAACATTTTGTGTAAGTACACGCGCACGCACACTACTCACTTACATATTCAGATAAGTTCATTGACTTTTGAACTGATAATCAATTGTATATTTTCGAATATTTTCAGCGTCTCAAACAAACGCTTAAAAAGATTAGAGTCCCATGTTGTGACTTTAGCTCGCAGTGTGGCGCATTTGTCGTCTGAAATACGTACTCACCATGTTCTGGGTCAAGGGTTAGAAGTATTGCGAAAGGACGTCAATTGTCTGCAGGAACAAATTGGTTCGGTCGAGTTGTCCGCAAGAAGTGCTGGTAGAGGGCAGCACAGTCGTCACTACCGAGAGAAAGAGAAGTTCTATCGAGATATTCTGGAAATGACCAATCCCTCGAGAGTACAAAAGCTGACCAAGTAATAACCTCATAAATTTATCAAACTTAATTAATTAGTTTTAAAAAATTGTCATAAAATGTTTAAGAGAGTTGGCGTTTAGTGGTTGTTCATCAAATTATTCAAATAAGTTATTATTATTTTTACTGAAATGAGTAGTAACAGCAATTTTATTTTTTTGTGTATATGTATAGGAACAAAATTATTAAACACAATTGTAAATTTTAAATCTCCTCAACGGCAACTTTATAAAGAAACAATTAGTTCTAATGAATAACAATCTTATCTCTAATCACACTAAACAAATCAGAATAAACTTATTTGTATTCCAGTGTTTACCAGTTAATTTAGGCCCGGCATGGCCAAGCGTCTTATGGCGTTCGACTCGTAATCCGAGAATCGCGGGTTTCGAATCCCACTCGCGCCAAACATGCTTGCCTTTTCAGCCGTGGGAGCGTTGTAATGTGACTGTCAATCCCACTATTCGTTGGTAAAAGAGTAGCCCAAGAGTTGGCGGTAGGTGGTGATGACTAGATGCCTTCCCTCTAGTCTTACACTGCTAAATTAGGGACGGCTAGCGCAGATAGCCCTTGTGTAGCTTTGCGCGAAATTAAAAAAAAACAACAGTTAATTTACGGAATTACAGAAAGGTGCTAAAACAGTTCTAGAATCGGTAAGATTTGGAAATAGTACTATTGTAAAACAAACTTATATAAGAAAAACTGGGCCTTAGAAGGGTTTCGTTAGTTAACCAATTTCTAGGTTTGTGTGTGTAAATGACTGGTTTAAAAAATGAGTGTAATATTTCAAAGTCACTTAGATTGTATGATCGATATTCGTGTTTGTTGGTAACACAAAATATGAACTAAAGATCAATAATCATTACATTACTCCATGATCTGTTTTATTTGATAACGTGTAATTACTCATAACCTTTTTACATCTTCTCCAGGTTTTTCGGAGACGAACCCCCGTTACTTCGAAAGTTTTTGAAAAAAATTGGCTACGAGGTAATACTAAATAGTAATCTATATTTCCTAACTTCACCATATCACGATACAGTTACTTAGCATTTTTGTATATAGTTCGTTAAAGCTATATGAAGCAAAATAAAATATTACTTACTAAGTCCTAAATATAATCTATAATACTTCGTTATTTCACTTGGAATTTATAATCACGTAATGCAGTGTGAAATATTTCAACAACTTAACTAATAGTCATGTTTATTAATAATGTTAGCACTTAGGAGTATAATGTTTGTGATGTCAATATCAACCATGCTTGGACATTTGGCAGAAAACAGGTTTAGTTAAGATCAGTTGAGAGATAAAAAAGGTGGTCATGGCCGCTGTCAATTTTGTTTAGAAAACGTGAGGGAAATCTTAAAAAACAACAACAAATGCGTCCAGAGTTAAGCATTTTGTAAAGAACTTTATATAATTGGCATCAACGGGAGGATTACAGTACACGATTTGTTTTCCTCATTAGGAACAAGTCTTGTCTTCGTCTATGATTTTTGCACGAAACCTAGATTAGGAGCGACTGGCATCACGTGCTTTGTCAAATGAATCATGTTTCAAAATGATAGATATGTTTATGTCTGGGAAAGTGCGGCAAAACGTTCGACGTTAATTGCATTGTGCTTGCTTGGAAGACCGATAAGCGTTCTGTAATGGTTTGGGACGTCCATTTGTTGGCAGGGGATTCACTTAGTCAAATAGAAGAATATGTAACATCTAAGAACCGTGATGATATCTCGTCCCATTTTGTAAGATTATAGTGCATCAATATGCCCAAAGTAGAGAATAATGGATTTATTTGATGAACACAGTACAGTTTTCTAAAATTTGAATTATACCTCTCAATTCTTTGGATTGGTACACAACTGAATATTTTGGGAAGGATGTAACGCTATAACTGCCCGAGAAATAACACATAATAGGTGATTTCTTCAAATCAAGTAAATAAGTTAGACATAGGGATATCGATGACTAAGCCTATTTAGTGAACATGCTGTTTTATACAAGCAATACTACGCACATTTTAAATGGATTAATGATTAAGTGTTTCACATGTCTGTATCATGTTGAAAGATAATCTTCATCGAGATGGACTACTATAAACTATGCAAAGTTCTATTGTTTTGCCCCTAAAAGTTCACTTTTAGGTAATTGTCTTTAACCTTATGACATATTTTCAGCTTTAATGATGCAGTAAACACTAACAGTGTTGTATCTATTTGTGAATTTTCTGATTCGACCGACCCCTTTAACGTTGATATCTTAATCGATTTTATTGAATTTGGTGTTTATATTTTAACAAGTGAACAAAGATGAGAAAAACAACTTATATGTTACAATATCCAGATCTTTTATGGAATTAATACAGATAAACTAAAGCTCTTTATTTTTATGATGACAGCTATCGGCGTGAAATATTTTTTAAACAAACACTTTCATTATTTCTGGACACAAAATGAGATACGTTTTGATGGATATCTTTCTAGAATTAAAACACGAGACTTCTTTCTGTTGTCCCCCAGAGGCTCAGCGGTATGTCTGCGGACTTACACGCTGAAATCCGGGTTTCGATACCCGTGGTGGGCAGACCACAGATAGCCTATTGTGTAGCTATGTGCTTAATTCAAAACAACAACAACAATCTTTCTGTTACCGTAATGTGTACTGCAATACGAAATATCTCTGCGTTTTAACGAAACTTACGTTTTCTTTTGCATACGAACATATAGAACTCGTTTGAGTAGCATTCCATATGCTAACCAGGGTTAGTGAGAGCTACAGGAAACTACATGTTCATCCCAGAAAACATTGTGGATTCTCTAATATAAAATACCAACGTAACAAATCTAATGAAGTCTGTTTCATATGCTAATACCGATTTCAGCCGTTTTGAGATACATTTTTATTTCAAATGGGTTTCTCGTCAATAAGAAGTCTTGTTTACAATTTAGGAACAACTATCTCTTCCCTGTCTATCATTTAATGTAAACAGATCATCTTGAAAACCAGAAAAAATAATAAAAAATTACGCCATACTTTCTCAAATATTAATGACTAAGTACGAACTTGAAGGTCACGAAAAAAAATTTCTGACGGAATTAAGAATAGGTGTCATAATCTCGTGAGTAGCTTATCATCTACTTTGTCATATTTTAAGATTGTCGTAAGTGAAGAATAAGTATTGTCTTCCAAATTTTAAAAATTTTCTTACAACAAAAGAACGCTGAGTTTAAACTAGTCACGTGTATTTTTGATCAATGCGTTCTTAGATTAATTTCGAAAACATTTTATGCAGTTTTCAAGTTTGTTTACTATTAAGTAAGCCTTTTCTGCATCACACAAAAATTGTTGGAAAAATGTTGATGAGACGGAACCGTCTGCAATAATGTCGAGCATAAGCAAAATTAGGATGTAAAGATAGAGCTTTTTAATTGTTCTATATTAATGTCAGTAAAGTCACCATAACTATAAGTGATTTATTAAATAAATAATTTTGTTAAAAGCAGACGATATTGCTCTCTTTCTTCTTTGTTTAAAGTGTTTTCTACAGTGTAATAATTGGTATTTGTGTTTTCAGAAATATGCAGCCAATTTTGAACAAGAAAGCATAGGAATAATGGAGCTCCCTTACGTCACGGAAGATCGTTTGCAGAAGATTGGAATTCCGATGGGTCCACGCATGCGTATTATACAAGAAATTCAGATGTCTTTTGGCCAGGATCAGTTTAAGATATATATCGTGTGAAACAAGTCACGTGAATAGTCACACCTTAAGAGTGTTTCAGTGAGCATCAAATCCGCATTGTGGACATATAAACAAGTTCTTTTCGACTGAGAGTGTGGCCAGATTTTTAGCTACGAAAGTGGAGCAATGGGTTAATTGATTAATCAAAATTACTTTATGCTTGCAAATACTATGAACTTTTATATAAGATTAAAAGTGGCATTTGGGGTGTGTTCATATCATGTGTTTATTTGTGAGAATTTTTAAAGCTGTATCTTCATCTGATAGTTCACCTACTAAATTATGAATTTTATGAACTATTTATTTACATCATTACAAAAAAATTTTTAACTGCTAAGTGAATATGCTATATCAAGACAACCGAATGATCTTCAGGCTCACGTGATATTTAAAGCTGTTTTCATGCCACATAGGTTTATAAACTATGGTTTCTCATGATCCTCATCAGTTTTCAAATTTGCAAAGAAGAATACTTTCGTGTATGGTTTAACTCTCGTTTCGAAGAATAATTATAAGTTATATCTACATTATTTCAGAGGAAAGAGTATCTATGGGAAAGGTATAAAATTTGAATAAGTAGTTAATGGAACATTGAATAAAAGTAACTAAAAATTATTTGAAATTTTGGGAAGAGTTATTTATTCGTAAAAATATCAATAATTTTAAGTTAATCTATTTAAATCTTTAACGGCATTGGTACTTCTAAAAAAACTATAAATATTCGTTCGATATAAATATATTCTGATAAACAAAAACAAGCGTAAACAAAAATAAGAAACGCTGCATAAATTAAATAAATCCCCAAGGTACAGGCTATAATGTGGAATTTTAATGTACTTTAGGTTTTGGAGGTGACTGAAGAAGTAGGACCCACACTGCGGTGGGGATACACCATCTAGCATTCTTAACCTTCGTTCACCAGTCTCACATAAATAAATTCACAAATAACATTGATAATTAAATACCAAAATAATCAAAAGAAATATAAATTAGGAGAGCGAGATGTGGATGCTAAAGCCCACAACGTCTCACATTTATATCACCCTCCACTGCTTGAACCCTCATCTCGCTTTCCTAATTTATAGTTTCTATTTCTTTTGATTATTTAATTATTATTATTATTTATGAATTTATTTATATGAGACTGACGAACGGAGGTTAAAACTGACAGATGCAATGTCTCCGCTGCAATGTGGATCCCACTTTCTCAGTCACCTACAAAACCTTAGATAATTTTATATTCCACATTTTATCCTGTACCTTAGAAATCCTTTCGACTAATTCAGTGTTTTTTTATGTTTTCTGGGCTTGTTTTTGTTTATTAGAAAAATATCATTAGTCAGAAATTTGAATTTGATGTTTTTAAAGCAGTCATTCCTTTTGATTTATTATCTTTGATTGTTGGGTGTTACTATTCTATACATACAGGTGTGTAAAAAAGTTAGGACACCCTGTGAAAGCCTGTGTATTTTTGTAACAGTTTTGAATATATAGATATTTAATCTCAATTTTAACAATACTGAGAGATTATAGAAATATAACGAAACAATTGAACCTGAAGAAAAAACTTTTCAAGATCTTCTGTAAATGTAATTTTACAAAAATGTATATTCTAACTGAGGAAAAAGTTAGGACATACAGGTGTTTCATACAAGGTGCGCATAATTAGAAGATCGTTACTCAGCATTGTGAATGAGGCTTGCCCTATTTAAACGTCAGACATTTAGTTTGGTGAGCTTCTGACTGTTGAAGTGAGAGTGAGCATCATGGTGAGAACAAAAGAGCTGTCTGAAGCCTCCAGAAAAAAAAATGGTAGCAGTTTATGATTCTGGTAAGGGATTTAAAAAGATCCCAAAATATTTTGAAATCAGCCATTTCACTGTTCGGAAAATAGTCAACAAGTGAAGGGCTCTCAAAACAAATGCCAACATACCCAGGTCTGGTCGTAAAAGCAAGTTCACCCCATCGCAAGATGCTAAAAGAGGTCTTTAAACACCCTAACATGTCATCACGGGACCAGCAGCAGGCTCTGGCAACTGTTGATGTGAAAGTGCATTCCTCTGCAATCAGAAGAGACTGCTTAAGTTTAACTTGCATGGGAGGTATGCAAGGAGAAAACCTTTGCTCTCTAAGAGAAACATCAAGGCCGGACTGAAGTTTGCCAGAGAGAATGTAGACAAAGACCAGGACTTCTGAAATAATTTTTTTTGGACAGATGAGTCCAAAATTATATTATTTGGACATCAGAACAGAGAACATGTTTGGCGTAAACCAAATACAGCATTCCAGGAAAAGAACCTCATACCAACTGTGAAACATGGAGGTGGAAGTGTCAGGGTTTGGAGAACTGGCTGAAAACTAAGAAATGAAGATTCCTGGAATGGCCGAGTCAAAGCCCAGATTTTAATCCCATGATGTACATGCAAGAAACCCCTCAAACATCTCACAGATGAAAGAATTCTGCATTGAGGAGTGGGGCAAACTTTCTTCAGACCGATGTCAGAGACAGGTAGATGGCTACCAGAAGCGTCTCACTGCAATTATTTCAGCCAAAGGGGGTAACATTAGCTATTCGGGGGTAGGGTGTCATAACTTTTCCTCAGTTAGAATATGTATTTTTGTAGGATTATATTTACAGAAGATCTCGAAAAGTCTTTTCTTTGGTTTAATTGTTTAATTATATTCCTATAATTTCTAAGTATTGTTAAAACTGAGATTAAATATCTATGTATCCAAAAATATACAGGCTTTCACAGGGTGTCCTAACTTTCTCACGTGACTGTATGCTCGTGTGAAAATCAAACTGTGGTTGTGCGGTAATTTCATTGTTCTCATCGAGCAACTGTCATTTTACTCGTAATATTTTTTCATATCAGTTATCTAAATATGGCAGAAAAAACAAGCTCTTTGATAATAGGTGAAAATAGAATATTTTATTAATTTTAAAGAAGTTGTTGACATCTCGAAAATCTTTGAGTTGTCAACGAAGTCATAAAATAATACAAAGGACTGAGCATTTCTCATATACTTCTGCTCCCCAGCTAGAACAGCGGTAAGTCTATGGATTTACAACGCTAAAATCAAAAGTTCGATTCCCCACGGTAAGCTCAGCAGATATCCCGCTATGGCTTTGTTATAAGAAAAAAAACAGACACACACACTTCTGCATCCTGAGGCCTGGCATGGCCGAGCGGGTTAAGGCGTGCACTCGTAATCCGAGGGTCGCGGGTTCGCGCCCACGTCGCGCTAAACATGCTCGCCCTCCCAGCCGTGGGGGTGTATAATGTGACGGTCAATCCCACTATTCGTTGTTAAAAGAGTAGCCTAAGAGTTGGCGGTGGGTGGTGATGACTAGCTGCCTTCCCTCTAGTCTTACACTGCTAAATTAGGGACGGCTAGTACAGATAGCCCTCGAGTAGCTTTGTGCGAATTTCCAAAAACAAACAAACAAATCTGCATCCTGTAAACATCACACATTAAAGCAGCACTGTTGCAGGCTTCAACTTTAATACGTAATGACATCTTTAATGGTGTATTAAAATTACTCTGTTATATTTGTTTGTACATACATAGGTAGTTTAACATATGATAAAATTGTTCTTTGTGGCAACTATTTGTTTAATCCTCATTGTTATATTTTCACGGCATGCTATGACAATAGGTTTGTAAATTGTCTATTATTGCACTCACTGCCTTCGAATGAGGAGCGTCGTTTCCTACGTAGTCGAGAGTTTTTCTGTGATAATTTCTGTGTTGGTCTTTACAGGCCTAGTGGTTAGCGTGCCGGACTGTGTATTTGAGGGACGGCAGTGCCTGATGCGTTACTACCAAAACACCTTGCTTGTAATATTACGGTCTTTGACTATAAATTAATTTTCCTTGAACAAATATCTTTTTGTCTAATTATAAAGTGTTATTTTCGTATTTTCAACCACAACTTTGTATGTATGGCTAAACCAAATTAAACCATATAAACTGCTATTATTTAAAAAAATAATTAATTAATTTGAAGCCCCAGCCACTTGATACGGATATTTTATTTTAAAATATCTCTTTGATAAAACAATATAAAATACTGTGTAACCGATGACAGTTTTCAGGTGAAAGTGTAATTCTGGAAAGCCTTTGGTTGAGGGGGAACTGACCATACGTGACCCTCCAAGTTCAGACGGAGACCCAATGATATGATATAATTTGCATATACGTGTTAATTCGGCCCTGCTAAAAACATTCTTTAGATAATGCAGTTTGGAGGCTCTCTCCCGATTTTGAGATGGAGAGCGTTAGTCCTAGTCTCCCTTCTTCCCACAATGACGCCTCTATTTACAGGTGCCTGGTATTGTTATAAATATAGTATTTACGTTTTCAGTATTCATTACTATTCATCAATGGTTTATCACAAAAGATTCGCAGCCACAATCACATTTTGGAGTCACGTGTACGGTCACTATAACAGCAAGCTTATGAAGTTGGCTATTTGTTAAAAACAAGTTAGCCAGATAAAGTACGAAATACATCATAAGCTTTTTTTTTCATGAATACGTGTTAACACGGTGGCAACTAATAGTTTATAGGTATTAACAACTAAATTAATTTTCAGTATTAATTGTTATTATGCCCTTTCTCGACAAAACACTACTTTTAATCAGTATTTCTGTCCACTTTGTGTCTAATCTTGTAAGGTCCGTACTTGTTATGTTTCCTTTATAATACGACAGAAAGTACAATCAAATCGCTTCCAAAATCGGTGATAATTTAAATCTCCAATAATAAAAGGTATTACTTGCTCTCAGTAGACATCTAATGAATTATTTGGTTTGTTCGTTTTATGTTTACGCTCATAGCTCTACAAAGGGCTATCTGTACTCTGCCCGTCACGGTTATCAAAACCCAGTTTGTAGCAGTGTAAATCCGCAGACATCCCGCTGTGCCACCAGGGGCGACATCTAGTGAAACATTGTTTCATAACTTCTGTTTCACCTCAGTACATAGAAATGGGCAACGTCTGCAGTGACCAGCCATATACTTTGCGCCACCAAGTCCATTTAACCAGCACAGAAACAAGTTTGTGTCTTGAAAGCACCAGAATATAAATGATCAGACAGCTATCCTAGATTGATTTAAGCCTGTTGTCTGCTAGTGACAGGGTAGTCCCAATATAAAACAGATAGTAATGCTCACAAACTAATCTCCATAACACAACTATTAACGTACGTGGCAATTTTTTCACTGGCTATTATATATACCTACATATATAGATATATTAAGAAATAAATGATCGAGTGGGCTAATAAAATAGACTTTGAGGTGTACAATAAAACTCATAAGCATCTGTTAACTGTTTGAAAAGTTACAGGTGTGACAAGAAACCATTTGGAGCTGTTAACATAAGAATTCTACAAAATAAAGAAAAAAAGCAAGTCCTATTTCAACTAGTTCTAGATAACTTAAACACACGTGTTATAAAAACACTTTTAAATTAACATCGTGTGGTATAAATCAATTACTGTGTACACAGCTGTTTTGTTTGTTATGAATTTTGTGCAAAGCTACACGAGTGTTTTGATACATTCTATGTTGAATCTAATAAGTACAACTATTCAATATTTTCTGTGATTCCCAAATCAAACATTTATATCACTCTCACTTTTCATCATCTAATATAGATAGTGTGGGAAAAGAACAAATTTAAAATATTTAACTCGAAATAGCCAAATATAATATTTATAAACAAACATGCGGAAATAAAACAGATTGTCCGGAAGTTATGATGACAAAATTGTTTATAGGGGGTTTGAAATACTCTTAACATAGCACCAAAACATTGAAAACATAACATACAGAACTGTGATGGATACTGGTTATAATTCAACAACAGAAAGATAAGATTGTCATTGTAAGTTAAGCTCAACGTCCACTCCTTTCTTTCCAGACAACTTAACCTAAAGGTCAGTTGGTCAGATGAACTGTAAATAGTTCTAAATGTTAAGTACTTCTTTCCTTCTAGAGGACATAAAATAAAGGTCAGTTGGTCAGATGAGTTGTAGTCGTCTCTAGAGGTCAATGTGTAGTCATGTTTCTGTAAACAAAAATTAGAAGTAAATTCTCATTGGTTAATTACGCCTTTCACCTCATTATGCGATAACTTTAAAAGGAATTCGAGAAACAGCCAAAATATCATGTTCGTATATTACTCGAATCATGAGGGTCGCTATAACCATTTCTTTGCTCTTTGTTGTCGTTGTTGTGAATGGTAAAACGGTCAGTTTCACGGACTGTGGTGAGTTTGGGTTTTTATAATTTAGTATTTTCTCGAAGACTGGAGCAACCTAGCAATCTTTATATGTTTCACTTTTATTTGCTTTGAAGCTATTTTAAAATTATTAAATATTGCTTTGCTGAACAATGTCGGACAAGAGCATATAGCATGAACTCATCTTAAAACATTCACTTCTCAAATCAGTTGATCACAAACATAAACACAATGTTCAACTAATTGTTTACTCTAATAAAAATTCAATTCATTTAAAAATTTATGTTTAAAATTAAGCACAAAGGGACAAAAGCCCGGTTTATAAAGGTGCGAGTTCGAAGACATGTCGCTATGATACTGGAAGACTCGGATAACATATGTTTTAACTTTTCACTGCAGATAAAAGAAAATTAAATGTCTAATTATGGAAAAAAAAACATTGAAAGAATTTCAGTTAGGTAAATGAGATAAATGATAATAATTCCATCACAGTGGAGTTCAAGTAGATCATTTTTGAAATGAGATCGTTTAAGAAGTTTTTAACTAAATTTTTCGACAGATGATCTAATAAATCTAAAATAGATTATGATCCATTTTTAAACTATGCATTCTCTGTAATAGATAAATGGCTCATTTGTTACAATATAATGAGCTGTGTCACATGTTAAATGAAGTTTAACCATCTAAAACTTAAGAAGAAAGATAAAGTTAGAGAAGCTTAAGTTTCGGGAAGTCAATGCTCTCACAATAATATTAACCACCATGTAAGTGCGACGACATAATTATAAATCATATCTATTTCCATTTCAACTCAACAAGTTTAGTTGTTAATTTGGTATAGAATAATTTATTTATATTTAGAGTAAATTACAATTAACTTAAAACTACTTTGATAGTTGATAGCTTAGGATCGGCATGGCCAGGTTGGTTAAGGCGTTCGACTCGTAATTTGAGGGTCACGGGTTCGAATCCCGGTCGCACTAAACATGCTCGCCCTTTGAGCCGTGGGGGCGTTAAAAATGGACGGTAAATCCCACTATTTGTAGGTAAGAGTAGTCCAAGAGTTAACGGTGGGTGGTGATGACTAACTGCCTTCCCTCTAGTCTTATACTGCAAAATTAGAGATGGCTAGCGCAGATAGCCCTCGTGTAGCTTTGCTCGAAATTCAAAAACAAACAATCTTTTAGTATATCGCTTAGGTTTTGATCGTTTTGAATTGGGCTACTCTTTTATCAACGAATAATGGGATTGAATGTAACATTATAACGCCCCCACGGCTGAAAGGGTGAGTATGTTTGGTTTGACGGAGATTCGAACCTACGATCCTCAGATTACGAGTCGAACGCCTCAACCCACCTGACCAGAAGGGGCCATATCACTCAGGTAAACCATACAATAACGTTCGTACTTTAAACTTTAAATTACATGTAAGATAGGCCATATTTAGACAACCAAAGTTAAATATCAAACAGAGATTAGCAGCAAAATTATACTTTATTTTGGCATTAACTACATACATTTGTTAACATAATTAAAAACTAAACAGATAAAGTATACCCAATCTATAAATACAGTAACTAATGTTTCGAAATGTTTAATGAGTCATAGGGTAACTAGTAAATATCTACCAAAACTTTGTTCGTCCGATTACTTTTACTACAACCCGTAGTAAGCCATTAATGTGTTAAAGGTAAAATGTACTTGACAAAAATTTCGTGGCCAGGCGGTTAGAGCACTAGATTCATAATCTTAGGGTCACAAGTTCGAATCTCCGTTACACCAAATATGCTCGTCTCTCAGCCGTTTCAGTCAATCCCCCTATTTATTAGTAAATGAGTAGTCCAAGAGTTGGTTGGGTGGTGATGATTAGCTGCCTTCCCTCTAGCACAGATAGTCCTTGTATAGCTTTGCGCGAAATTCGAAAACAAACAAACAGAAACAACTTCGTTCGTTCTCTGATTGTCACAACTTCCAGAAATAGTATGTTAAAAGGTAACTAGCTGTTATCAATCAGATATCCCACACGGCGTTTCAATGTTACTACAAATAAACCAGCATCACACTCAAATGATGAACAACTCAATTCTATATTTTATCTTTAAATCACCTTCCAAAATTTTTACATATCATTTTAAACTAACTTTAAGAAGTTTTCTCAATTTCCGAAAAAAATACGCGTTTTTCAGTAGTTTGTAATTTTACAGGGATAATAAAAGTAGCGAAAATTTACATTGTATTGGCAGCACTAAAATTGAAAGTAACTCGTATGGTAACAAGTTCCTGAAGATAAGTAACTCTTATGGTAACAAGTTCCTGAAGATAAGTAACTCTTATGGTAAGAAGTTTCTGATGATAAGTAATTCGTACGGTAAGAAGTTCCTGAAGATAAGTAACTCTTACGGTAACAAGTTCCTGATGATAAGTAATTCGTATGGTAAGAAGTTCCTGAAGATAAGTAACTCTTACGGTAACAAGTTCCTGATGATAAGTAATTCGTATGGTAAGAAGTTCCTGAAGATAAGTAACTCTAATGGTAACAAGTTCCTGAAGATAAGTAACTCTTATGATAAGAAGTTCCTGATGATAATTAATTCGTATGGTAAGAAGTTCCTGAAGATAAGTAACTCTTATGGTAACAAGTTCCTGATGATAAGTAATTCGTATGGTAAGAAGTTCCTGAAGATAAGTAACTCTAATGGTAACAAGTTCTTGAAGATAAGTAACTCTTATGATAAGAAGTTCCTGATGATAATTAATTCGTATGGTAAGAAGTTCCTGAAGATAAGTAACTCTTATGGTAACAAGTTCCTGAAGATCAGAAAGATTTGATACCACGTTATACAAATAATATTAGTTGATTTGGTTTAGTACATTGTTTCATCATACTTAACACGGTATTACCTGATGTTTATATCTAACTTAATGAACTATTCACAGGAATAAACAACGTCTATGCTGTTCGTGTGACTCCATGCCTCACTGAACCATGTGCCCTCAAGAAAGGTTCCAGCGTTTTAATTGAAGCCGACTTCAAAGCTCGTGAGTAACAAATATTTACTAACTTTGTGTTTCAAGGTATCGTGATAATCCGTGTTAAAAAGTTCCAGTAAATATCACTGGTGAAAGTACAATAATATATAATAACGTTTTATTAGTACGACGCCTAAAAACTCTGATTTTGAATTGAATGATAGGCCTCGCAGACTCCGTATAGTACAGATGTAGTGTAATTAATTAACACATTTTAATTTATTTCTTTACATTTAACCACATAGGTGCACAATGGGCTGGCTACGTGCTGGTCCGCAGACACGCCGCTGCGCCACTGGAGAGCAGTATTCTTTCACATATTCTTATAAGTTATTTTGGGATAGTGAATAATAATACATTGTTTTCGAATAAGTAGTATTAAACAAAAATGTATTTGTTTATTTTTTTTGGTGAATATGTCTTTTACAAGCTGGCAAGCATGATTATAATTAATTTTGTTTGCCATAAGACATTGGTCGTCGATAACGGATATGACTAATACAATGTGGTTGGAACAATGTTTTATACTAAGCTCTTCCAATCGTTGAAAGTCTTTAAGGGACTAGATATATATAGCTTACTGTTTAAAAATATAATATTAAACGTTTAAAATTACTATTTGGTTCTCGATAATGAAGTTGTTCCAGTTTACCTTTAAGATAACTTCATCAAAATTAGCATGCATATTTGCTCAGCATGGCCAGGTGGTTAAGACATTCGACTCGTAATCCTGATCGCACCAGACATGCTCCCCCTTTCAGCCTTAGGGGCGTTATAATATGTCGGTCAATCCCACTATTCGATAGTAAAAGAGTAGTTCAAGAGTTGGCGGTGGGTGTTGATGACTAGCTGCCTTTCTTCTACTCTTACACTGCTAAATTAGGGACGGCTAGCGCAGGTAGCCCTTGTGTCGCTCTGTGCGAAATTCAAAACAAATTTGAATGGGAAGTAGAGGAAGGAAAAGTCGCTGTTTCTACACAGTAAATAAGGTGTAACCGAATCATCAGTTCCTCCCAGTCTGAGCTAATTCTACCATATGTGTAAATGATTGGCAGGAAGTCCAAAAACTGTTCGATGATTTAAAATGAAGTATTGTTACGCCATCAGGGACAGAGTTTGATAATAAAAGATGTTTTAGAGTTTTTATTAATGTAATATATTTTACTATCTTTGCTTTAAAATTATCCTAGTTAATCAAGAATTAACACATTGACGTATGGTCAAAATGTGCCCTTTTTTGGATATTTTTAGCGATCAGTACCGACGAGATTATAACGGTAATACGAGGAAATATCCGAGGGAAAAAACTGACTCTACCAGGAGGCAAAAGAGATCCCTGTAAAGAGGGCAGTTTTACCCCACCTTGCCCAATAATAGCTGGCAAAAACTATACATATCGTGACAAATTAGAAGTGGCTGATTTTTATCCACAGGTAAGGATTTTTTTTCTTTCAAATTAAAAATCGACTCGTACACATGGTCGTTCAGTCTAACCATCACAGATTAGAAGTTTGGTTGATTCGAAGTCGGGATAAAATCATTTTCTCTAAAGATTCCATAAAATATCGATGTCACATTAAAATAACAGCTTTCGAACAAGATTAAGAAAAATATTGTGTTTTTGTTCATTAAAATAAACATCTATTTGCTTGTTTTACCCACAAGAAAAAACTGAACATAATATAATTTTATTTCTCTGAAATAATACCCACTGTAGCAATTCCTTAGAAATAGTACGAACTTTGAAAACTAACAATATATAAAAGCTTCGTTTTCTTCTGTCTTTTTTTTTTGCATCGGAAGGAATGTTTAATACTCTGCTGTTCTTGTAATATGCATATATTTTGTACGGTTCAAAACCAAATATGATAAAACTTAAAACAAATGTATAATACATTGTTTGCAATTCATTCCTATTTCATGCCGTGGTCTCCAGTCATTGCGTTTAGAACACATTATCGTGAATCTTTACTTTGAAAAGATCATAAAATGAATATCACATTTTTAGTTTGTTCTTTAATTGTTTTAGGTCCCCATCACTGTGAAGCACAGTTTAACAGACGTCTTGGGTGAAACGGTGACGTGCGCAGAGGTGAAAACTGTAATCGTTAAAAACTAAAATCATTCGTCCCCTCAGAAGTGTAAACATAATTATTGGACGATGAATTGTGCTTTGTTGTTATTGTTTGTAAGAATGTTAAATAACACGTATCCTTTTAGTATAAAATATCATTTGTAAAGTAGTAGGGAAATAAATAAGAGAAAATATAAAAAATGTTTTAAGAAATGGTTTCTGTTGTGAATGATTAACCAATGAACTGAATAAGATGAAAGCTTGAATAAAAGTAACACCTCACGAGTGTTATAGGGAAAAAAAACATGTGATGGACTTAAGTTCATACCCCCTTTAAGTTTGATATTTGAATCTCGCGCAAAGTTACACGAAGGCTATCTGAGCTAGTCATCCCTAATTTAGCAGTGTAAGTCTGGAGGGAGGGCAGCTAGTCATCACCACCCACCTACAATTCTTGGGCTACTCTTTTACCAATGAATAATGGGATTGACCGACAAATTATAACGCCCCCACGGCTGAAAGGGGAAGCATGTTTAGTGCAACGGAGATTCGAACCCGCGACCCTTAGATTACGAGTGGAACGCCTTAACCCCTGGCTATGCCGGACCCTCCATTTAAGATGTGTGTGAATGTTGGTTTTCGTTTTAATTTACTCTTCCTCTTCAGCCATCCAAGGGTTCAATGGAAGTCTGAGGGCTTATAATGCAAAACAAAAACCGGCTGTCAATACCGTAGTGGACGCAGCACACATATCCAATTAATATTTATGGTCCTTTTATCGTACGTCATAGTTTCGTTTCTCCAGCCGACACTCAGTTTGCGCAACACGACACCAGACCATTGTTTTGTCGGCGACTCGTTGGCGAACCGATCCTAGTCAGACATAGGGTCTGTCCCAAAGTCTAACCTAGCGTTTCTCAACAATCCCGAAGATCACCGCTGTTTCCACTTCTTCATCGGGATTCGGTTCATGTTTTGAACCAGGGTGGGTTAGCGTTGATCTCTTCCTTCGTCTCAGGAGTTTTAATTTGTTTGCTTTGTTAATAAATCTTTGGTAATAACCTTTGTTACGTTGGTTCATTACTCACAGTATGTTACATTTTGTCCATTTTCCACAGTGTTTAATTAACGTACCTTTTTGATGTCATATTCAGTTCATGGGGTAATATTAACCCGTATATTTTTACTACCTTCATTTAGTCCGTATTCACAATATAGTTACGCTTAGCAGTTATACATACACACACACAAGTCTGTTCTTAGATTCAAAACTCGTAAAATAGAACAAAGTTTGTGTCTAAGATTCGATTAACCTAGCACTGTTTAGCCTATAGATCTATTATTTATGATGTTCAGACGGAAGGGTCACTTAAAGTTTAGTTCACTGTGTGTAATGTAACCATTTCGTTTGCTCATCAGTTATTTTCCTTGATATTTTTTTCTTACAATATTGGAGAGATTTATCTGCGAGTCTGTCTGATAGAATTGGAATGATTGAATAGTTGTTTAGAAATACTGGGTTTGTTGATCGTGAGACTTGTATTTTTTTTAGTTTGTTGTATGTTTTTAATACATTTATCCATGTTATACACATATATTCTACGAGTAGTCTTACATCTATTCTGTAAATGTTTGACATGATTTCTAGTGAAACTTCTTATTTGTTGCCAGTGAGACCTCTAACGTAACTCACTTTTTCTTCTCCAAATTCTGGTTCTTGTACCATTAATGTGTGGTATCTTGATTAGTTTTGAATCAGTTGTAATACGAACCAGTTTTTTAAAAATATGTCTGAAGGTCCTTTTAGAACACAAAAGCATATGGTGAACACTCAACATTTCCTTGATACTTTACTATTAGTAAGAACATTGTAGTGTAAAAAAAGCAGCATCACAAATGGTCTAGTTGTTAGAGGGCGCGGCTCACAAACTGCGGAACGATGGTTCGAATCCTATCATCGAACATGCTCGCTCTTTTTACTATAGGAATGTTGTAATGTTAAGACAAATCCTAATATTCTTCAGTAAATAGTAACCTCTGTAAAGAGTGTAGTGCCAACTAGTTGTCGTTTACTTCTAAGTCAAGGAAGTCTAACGAAGGTACCATCTGGCCCAGGAAGCCCTATTATTATTTAAACTTTCCAACTTCATTTTAACAAGATCAGAAATTACGCATTTATTTTGTTCAACTTTGTTTTCATTTGTTAGTTGCTTAAGTACTGCTAAAGTCTTCATCAATAAAAAATGAAGAAAAAGCAGAATTTAATAACCAAGCAATATCATGATCATCAGATACAAGACTTCTGTTTTCATTCTTCAAGGGTCTTTTCCCCATCTTAACATTGTTTACCCCTGATTTACTTCAAACACTTCTAGCCCCGCAGTGGCTCAGTCGTATGCCTGTAGATTTACATGTTAAAATCCGGGTTTCGATACCCGTGTTGGGTTCAAAACAACATCAAACACTTCTTAGTGTTTAAGTTTTTAGCCATATTGCTTTCATACATTTGTTTGGATGTCCTGATTTATTGTTTGACCAACTTTCTTCATCTTTTGTAATACCAATCAGTTTACATTTCTTAAAACTGTGATACTTTTTTAAAAATTTTATCTCTTATACCCTTTGTAAGCCAACCTGATTTCTTATTTCTACCTAACATTTTATTTGTAAGAAATATATTTGTTTTGAATATTAAAAAAATTGCGCATTGCCTCCAAATAACTCAGCTGTCTGATTCAAAATAGATAAATCTTGTTTTGTGTCCCTTAAACATTTTTTTTTTGATATTTTGAATAAATATATCATTATTTCTGATTTTCGTATGCAACAAGAAATAAAACTTAATACAGTAAGGATTGCATGTACTTAGATGTTCCATAATTTCTACCATCTCAACAATTTTTATAATAGAAGTTAACAATTAGTCTAAAATGACATTATTTCTAATAGGTTTTTTGATCAATTAGTGAAGAAATTCATCTCAAACACTTTTCAGAAACATTTTTCCCTTATGGTTTAACTCCAGCATTTCCTAATCAGTGTGTCTGAAATTAAAATAATCCGTAATTATGACTTCATTAATAACTGAAATCTCAATATGTAAAATTTCTCGCTGATTTCATCAGTTTCAACTGGTGATCCATAACTAAGACCTTTTTTCTTTGATATCAACTAGAATAAACCCAGATAGGCTGAATCTCCTTGATATAATCCTTAACATTCTGAGCTTAAACAAGCAAAATACGTATCGTTTAAACATAACCCAAGTCCTATAAATATTGTAAAATTAGCCAAAAAGAAACGTTTTACTTCATTATACAGTCACCTTAGTGAAGAAGTGTTAGTTTTTCTTTATTCATCTTTCTAGTTTACTAATGACATCAAAAGAGAAAAAAAAAACAAATTTAAAATTGAAAATAATATTTTAATATTCACACTGCTATGTTCATTGATTATATGTTGCACTGCTGAACAAATATCGTCTTATATCAAGACGACGAATGCTTCATAGACTATGTAAGGGTAGTGGGTTTGTTTGGGCTATTTTCGCATAGCTACATAATATGTGCGCCAGCCATCCCTAATTTTTAGTTGATAATCTAGAAACACCCACTGCTAGCTCTTGGGTTATTATACTCGAATTACTGATCTGACCGTCACTGTATTAACACACCCATGACTATAAAGTGGAGAGCTGGAGTTTATGGTAAAGGAACGCAATACTTAGTTCCTCAGATTTACAGTAAGATATGCTAAACTTTTAGCCATGTCCTACCCAAGTATTAATTAAATAAACAAACTGTAACTGCGTCTCTTCAGATTATAAATACCCTCAGTCCAGACTCAGCGAAGAGGGAAAGTTTGTGTCATGTATATGACTGTCAGCTATAGCGGATTTACATTTTAGATATTTGTGTGGAGTAATTGTGTAGTCTGTGAGTTTGTATTTATGTTTTCGTACAGCAAATCCACATCAGGATATCTGTTGTGTCGACTGACGGTGATCTAACAGCTGATTTTGGTGCTGTAAATCTGTAAACGTACCGTTCTCATAGCAGGGGACAGCTGCACATGGTAACAATTTTTTTTTTTAATTTCATTGTGGAAGATGTGTAATTGTCGTCATTAATTATGAAGTTAATTTATTTAGAGTATTGATTCATGGCATTTTTAATGCATGGTTTATATTAGTGAGGTTGAAAAATTCTCCTAATTGGTTTTTGTATATCCAGTAAACCGAAGACGTTCATCATCTGGCAATCTAGCCATTCTGCTCTAAAATTGAACGCCTAACGTCCAAGCGGATGGTGGGTCTTTTTGAAAAGACGAGTTTATTTTTATTATCGTCTTTAAGATATTTGCTAAATGTAAGCTTGTTTTAGAAGGTATAGTGTTTAATATATTTTATTATGGCGTTTATTCTATAATGTAAGGTTTATAGCTTTTTTGGTGTTAAAAGCTGCAATCTCCTTGAAATTTCCGAATTGTGGATCCACTGAAGACAATATTATTATACAACCTTATAGTAAATCTAACTTGCACTTATAAGAGCAGAAAATTACATTTTAAATGTTCTTAAAATATGATGCATATTATTTTTCTTAACTATTATAAACAATTAAATGTATTGCCAAAACTTAATGTTTCTGCTCCTCAGTTTGTTTTCTCTACAAAGTTAAACAGAATAATCATTTGTTTAAATCTTCAAGTTTTCAGTCTTTCATTTATTAAAATACCAACGTCCAGATCCTGACATAATATAAATAAAATGTCAAGGGTATTTACTGACATTGAAAAAAACAAACATCATTTTTGAACTAAGGAACACTATTTAAAAAGTTAACCATCAGAGAGTCATCCAGGGATTTTCTATGGTCTTCCTAAAACACACAAAGAATGACATTCGTAAACACTTATATATTTACATATTGAAAATTATAATCATGACATGGTAGATTTTTAGTTGGTTTCTTGAATAAGTAAATTATTAAATAAAATAACTCGAAAGATAGGTTTGAATATTTCTAATGAAACACAAGATTTACAGTCAGGTTTACTGTGGTAGTTTTAACAGCTACTGGAGGATTTTTGAATGCATAATTCATTTGGATTGTAATTAAACATGATAACTTTTCAAGCGAAATATTAATTACAAAGTCCGTATTTTAAACTCAATAAATTCTGCAACTAAAGTGTGTTTTCTTATAGCAAATCCACATCGGACTATCTGCTGAGTCCGCCGACGGGAAACGAACCCCTAAAAATTTAGCGTTGTAAATCAGTAGACTTAAGCTCTCCCAGCGGGAGACTGCGACTTAGCAATGGTAGTTTCTATTTAACGGTAATCTTTATGACCAGATTGATGGGGTAACTTAGGATTCCACTTCATTACTTCTTTTCAGAAAAAACATGGATATATTATTATTCACTATATTTTAAACCACTATATTATCAAAGTGACGTAGGTGATTCTTTCACTATTTTCACGGATTCAAATTTTACTTTCTTGGATTATTTAAACAGTAAACAGTATTACGATTACTGTTGAATATCAGTAACATCTTAAACTTGCATGTTTGGATACATTAGAGTGTTGTCCGCTAGTAACTTTGCACGTAGAATTTACTGGCCTTTATTTTGATTTTACGATATTATATACTAGTTGCAAAAGCCCAGTGAAGATTTTACTTCATCGTCAATACAAAACCTCAAGTACTTAAGAATTTATGCTGTGCTCTGGTTGTGGTGTGAATTTCTCACAAAGCTACATGAGGGTTATCTGTGCTAGCCTTCCCTAATTTAGCAGTGTAAAACTACAGGGGAGGCAGCTAGTCATCACCACCCACCGCCAACTCTTGAGCTTCTCTTTTACCAACGAATAATGAGAATGACCATAACATTATAACGCCCCCACGCCTGAAAGGACTAGCACGATTGGTGTGACGGGAATTCGAACCCTTGGCCCTCAGATTACGAGTCGAGTGCCTTAACCACCTCTCCATGCCGGGCCGAGAATTATGCAACGTTACATATTTTCTATCTATATATTGCATTCATATCTATCTAATTAGTAGATTAGTTTATAATTATTTTACTTCTTGTTGAAATGAAAAAAATTGGTAATATTTTGAACCAGAGGTAGAATCACCAAAAACCGATCTCTGAATTCAATTGAGGAAATAACATTAAACAAAAGCACTAGTGAAAAGGATTTCGCATTTTTTAAAGATTATATATTGTTTGTGGTATATAGTTTTGACGTTGAATTCTTGTACACTAATATTCATTTTAAGAAAGTAAAGTTATATGGAAACTTAATGTTTAATGGCATTTTAGACGAGTTATACATCTCAAAATCTGCATTTTAAGGTTAATAAATTCTGCAGTTAAGGAATCATAATTTCTGTTTAACGATAATATTTATGATCAGATTAAGTATAGATGTAAGATAATTAGCACTGCTGATGTAAAAATACTAATCTATTTTGTGGGGTAAAACATAATGTAGCTAACACCCTTCTCTGTATAGGATGTCTTTGTAGTTTTGATTGGGCAGGTGGTTAGGACAGTCTACTCGTAATCTGAGGGTCGCGGATTCGAATCCCCATCACACCAAATATGCTATCCCTTTCAGTTGTGGGAGCGTTATAGTGTGACGGACAATTCTACTGTCCGTAGGTAAAAAGAAGCCGAAGAGTTGGCGGTGGGTGGTGATGACTAGCTACCTTCCCTTTCAATCTTACACTACAAAATTAGGGACGGCTAACGAAGTGTAGCTTTGCGCGAAATTAAAAACAAATACAATTTTCAACTGTTATTGAATACAATTTATTTGGTTTCTCTGCTATCTTTAATAACTTCTTTTCCTGTAATAAACAATAACTGGTCTACATATACCATAGGGTGTGATAACAGAGCAACATATTTTCTTCACTACTGAAATGCTGAAGGTTGTATGACTTGCTTTATCAACAGGTTTAAACGATTTACTTTCACGTGATTTTCGATTTGGTAAATTTATCTTCAAAGAAGCTTCTATTTCAAAAACATATCTAATATCATATTCATTTTCCCATTCATTAATCACTTATTCTTTCTTCGTCTTCATCATCACTAACCACGTGCGTCTGCCTAGGGGGGGGGTGTACTTTCACTAATTATCTAACTGAAGGATAACGTAAAAAAAAATATTGCGTTTCCTTAGTCATAGCTTTGATATTATTAAGCCATCTTGCTCTCTCGATAATATACCGAGAACGTCTTCCATGTCGCTATCTTTAATTAAGGCCACAACATCATTAAGAATAAACTTAATATCGTCATGTTATGATACACAGCTTCCTTATTTAGGTTCGCAATATTCTCATTCTAGTTTGGTTGTGGCTGTTTTCTTCTACCGTTTGTTGTATTATTAGTACTTGACAATACACTGTTTATGTTTCCCCCACGTCTACACTTCAATGTGACCGAAACAAGCGAGGCACCTCATTCATAAACCACAAGCAGAGCATCCTAAACATTTTGAATGTCTAGGTCATTTACATTTACAAGACACGGGTTGTACTTTGAAATGGAATTGCAGGTATGTTGTCAGTCATGGAAACAATCGTTATGGAGCATCCACTTGTTTGTTGAACCTAAGATTGACTAAATCTACATCTACTTTTTCTTTCTTTGGTCAATAACATTGTTCAGAAAAGAATAAAAAATAGTATTTTCACAATAGGTCATTTTTTTTTCTGACCAATATAAGCTTATCCATTTTGCGGATACAAGCGATGTTAACAAATAAAAATAGCTTTAGTAAACTTCTGACTTATAAAGGTGCCTTAATAAACATTTTAGATAACCATGTCATCTATTGCAAAATATTCTTTGTGTGTTAAAAACTAACCACCCGCCCAACTTCACATCGAGATTACCTGGCAAGTATAAACGCCGTGTATTTTTAAACCCGGATGTCTTCTGCACTATTTCTTTTCATCAAACGTAGCTTATCAAGTTGCAAGCAAGGCTGCATCGGTTTTGCAAGAAAAAACACTGACGCGAGTGAAAGAACGCGTAAACTTAAGAACATCAAATAGATCTTGTAATTGGAACACGCCCTAGGTAAGTTTGACGCATCGTCCATTTAAATTATTTTGTATCTTAGCAAGGTCCAATGATGATTGTTGCCTCCACATATAAGTTTACTTAGCTTTAAAGTGAGGCCAAAACTCAGACATATTAGTTCATCTTGTAAATTTTCATTTATCCTATAAACTCAAAGGAAACGGTTGTGCACTTTCGTTATTACTTATATATTAATAAAACAATTAATTTACCTTGTTTGAGAAAAGACTTGGATAAATCAAGCCATCACTTTATGTCGCTGGAGGAATTGCTTGAAGGAATTGTGTTCTTTGAAGAATGGGAACAATAGCGCTACGCTTTAATTCTTGAAAAGTTTATCCACGACGGAGTGGTTAAATATGTTTGTAATTAAGCACAAATCTATACAATGGGCCATTTGTGCTGGCCCACCACGAGCATCAAAATCCGGTTTATATCGTTATGAGTGCATACATACCGCTGTGCCACTGGAGGGAGATTATATTTTTTTTATCCCTCAAATTACGAAACGCCGTAAAATTCAAGAATTAGAGGGAGTGGACACAATGCACATCTTTTCTTTTGTTATTTTAGGGGCGAATGCCTCCGATCTATTTTTTAGGAAAATGTAATTTTTCATACTCTTATTTTTACTGTTACGTCTTGATAACAGTTTATGAATGTTTGAATTTCATCTCAGCATGGAATAAGGACATACAGTTCACTCACTATTTTCCGTAGGGTTTAACTCTGCCTATAATTATTTGTTTGTTATTACTGTTGAGTTCTGCGCAAAGTTACTCGTCATCGGTCTGCGCTCACTGTTCCTAATTCAGAAATGATAGACAGCAGTAAGTGTTTGATTTTAAGTCGTCTTAAACTGGTTAACTTAGTCACTTTTACCATATATCGTACAAGAATTGTGTTTCTTTATTTTATACATGTATAAATTGACTGGTGTTTTAATAAATAAAAAAAACTTTACGAGCTGACAACTTCAAAATGTAAATAAATGATTATTGTCTTTACTTTCATAGTTAAACAGCTGTTTTTAACATTGTGGAACTGTTTAGAATGAATAAACTGAGGAATAGAAAATTTAAATTTTAAAAATTTCGACAACACATTTAATTGTTTATGGTAGTTAAGAAAAATAACATGGAACATAAATAACATGCATTATATTTTAAGAACATTTCAGATGTTATTTTTCTGCGCTTACAAACTGAAGTCTGTTGACTTTACTATACCGTTTAACAATAACTTTATCAATTAACCCGCTATTCGGAAATCTTGAAAAAATAGTGAATTTTAACATCAGAAATGCTATAACTCTTATTATAGACTAAACACCAAAATAATAATAAAATATATTAAACACCATATTTTGCAAAACAAGTTTATTGTTAGAAAAAATACTAATGATGATTAAACTACTTCTATCAAAGAGACCCACCATTCCACTTGAATGATAGCGGACTTACAAAGCTAAAATCCGGGGTTCAATTCTTTGCAATGGACACAGCAAATAGCGAAATTCGGCCTTTCTCTAAAAAAAAAATAGAAAAAAATCAATGCAAGTGGGATTGATCATCAGAGTATAACGCCTCCGCGACTGAAAGAGCGAGCATGTTTAGTGATGGGCTTCGAATCCGCAGTTTATAAGTCGAGTGCCTTAACGTATAAATAGCTATGTAAAGTTGGTAGCACTACATATCATATTAATATTGTTACACGTTATAACCAAATAGATTTAATAAGTCTAGACACTATTCTGTAAGCATTCGTACAACTAACAGCCACTGGTGAGTGTTACCTGATAGAAATAAAAACATTCGAGACGTATATATATATATATATGTATTTGATACATGAAAACTGCTTAAGACTCCATAAGAATAACACTGTGCTCAACATAATGATTTTGTTCTGACTCTTATTTATCTGCACCTTTATTATAACCTAAAAAAAGTAAGTTGTTTCGAACCAAGTTCAAATTGAGAATGAAATTCGGGGAAGACAAACAGAAACATTCAACATTTATGCCACGAAATTTGATTATCTTTGAATACATCTCTCAATAAACAAGAATCATGGAGCGCTATAAAAACGCACACAGAACCGATCATCTGCTCTTTACAAGAATTATCCATCAGTTCTGTAGAGTCATTCCTGTTTACAGAACCTTATGTCAACTGGATCCATTGTAAACAAGTATTCCTGAGAAATTCGATCTGCTTTTAATTTTGTATTGTATTGAACTATTGCCCTTAGTGTCAAACTCAATGGTTTAATTACAGGACATTGACCTTGCAGGAGTCTCAGCGTTCCGCTGTGGTCATTAGTAGCTTTAATTAGGTCGTGCTTACTTATGTTACTTTACAACGAATTATAGAAGAAGAAAAAGTTGAGTGGATGGTCTATCACAAGAGAAGTATTTTAACGTACGTACGGACTTCGTATTTCTGTGATTCAAAATTGTTTTATGCACAATGCATTAATTTCGTGTCTAGTTATGAAGTACAAAATTTCACTTGTCACATTGCTTAAAATAAATTCCCTCTCGATCCAATTACTGTTTTGCTTTTGGAAATACAATCCTCCTCCTGTGTAAAGCTGTATAAAGCACTTCTTAAGCTGAAGCATGAATAAGAGAAATAAAAACTTTCTTTAATAAGTGCTACATCTACTAAAAGCACTCCATTAAAATTAAAACTTCCAACTTCTTATGATGTGCCGCTGTTAAAAACAAAAACAACTAAAAATAAATAAGACGTCTACTCCAGTTCTCGTATTGTTTATAGTGTTTGTCGTATTTAGAAATGTGACAAGAAATTTACTAGTTTACTTACAAACAAAACTATAACAAAATTAGCCAGTGACGTGATCTATGTGTTTTATTGGACCGTCAAACAAATCTACCTCAATCAATACCTTACGCAACTCTAAAAATAAATTACAATATAATTATCCATCATCATAATTTAAAGTCGATCTTGAGACTGTACCAAAGTATATTTCATCAGATATACATCTAGCATATTTCAGAAACAAAACTGTTTGTTTAATTATTTGATTCACCTGATGCTCTGCTTTCTGTCCGGCGTGATTAATTTAGCGTTGTAATTTTGTAAACTCCCATCGGGAGGTTCAAACTTCAGAAAAATCAAAGTTTATTACTTCCAAAAAATGAAAAATTAGTATTCCTTACCCAAGACTTTTTACTCCTAAAAATAAAAACGCGGAATATAATCTGAAGGAATTATTTTTCATCCTGCACATAATCACATTACAATGAATCACATGGTTCTTGTTCTTTTCTACCTTTTTTCGAACTATTCACATACAATATTCAATATGAAAAACACAACTTTTATTTTGACTGCTTATATTGTCGTTGGCTTAGTGATGACATGAGAGTTTATAATGCTACAAATACGGGCGTGATACCAGAGATAGGCACAGTACTGATAGCCCATTGTATAGGCTAGCATTTAAACACAAAGAAACAAACGTGACTGGTTATTGGCAACCTGCCAGACATTGTAACGCTATGTGGCGCTGCTATCACATTAGAATACGTTTTTCAAGTAGAAAGCTATTCCAAGTGATTTTTCTTCTTTTGCTGGCCTCACGTGGGAAATGAACTGGACTTTCAGAGGCGGGTGTTCAGATTAATGTTTCCTATTCGAGTATCTAACTCTCATGAACCTGGAATGTAGCTCTCTAGCACGTTCGTAACGAAAGTTTGTTACTGGAGTAAAGAACCACAGGTTGTGTCGATTCCGCTATCAAAGGACGATGTAGACTGTAATCTCGATGCAATAAGATACGTCTTTCTGCGCAACATTGTGCAAACTTTTTAACGATCGACTTTTGACGTAGACTTCAACATCGCTGTTCTCTTCTTGCAGATTTTAAATTAGAGTATTTTTATCGATAAAAGGTAAGAAAACATTACATGATTTCATATCAAAACAAGTTACAGCATATCACTAGTTTCATAACATGTTGAATATAAAGTGCCCCTGCCTAGATAGGTATGTAAAGATGATCTCACTACATGTCAGTGCAAAAATTTTGATTGCGAATGAAAGTTGTCAAAAAAAATGTTATTGTTTTAAAACAGTTGCCTGACTAAATAAGAAATAAACTGTTCTTTGTTTTAGAGTTTATAAACTGACATAGTCTTAATTAAATAAGTTACGCCAGGTATTCAAATGAAAATTTAATTGGTTCTTAATTATACTTGCGTCGTTTTACGTGGTGTATCACGTAACGAAATGCAAATAAACAGGCTTGAGTTACGTTATATTAGTGAGATTATTTAATGTGTCCAAACTCTGATGGGCACTCGACTCGCAATCTATATGTAACAGGCTCGAATCTTTTTACTAAACACGCTTGCCTTACTTGGTGTGGGGCGTTATAATGTGACGGTCATCTCTACTATTCTTCATTAAAATCAGGTGGCGGTGGGTGGAATTGACTAGCTGCCTTGTTTAAAGATTATCACCCCTATATTAGAGAGTTAGGACTGATAGCCTCGTATAGAATTGCTCTAAAGTTTACAAACAAAACTGACCAAGCTTACATTTAAAGAATTGATTTCCTTTAATGTTAAGGATTAGACTTCAAAGAGTCTATATAAATCACCATGGATCACTTAATATTGACGAGATGCTTATTCAAAAGCTAAGATTCTTTTTGTTAATTTGTTTCATTCACTTTTACTGATCACTTTGTGTACTTCCAAATATTTTAAAAGAAAATTTCACTGAACTAGTCTTTATCTACCCTTTAAGCACAAAATAACACAAGTTTATTAATGTTCTTTCACAGTTTCAAGTGTCAGTTCTTATAAATTTATGTATTCTCCAAATTTACTAAACTTTTTTTTTTCACAGTGTTCACACATTGTCAGTATGAATCGTTGTTTATAGCTCAATTTTCCTCAACCTTTCATATGACCAAAAACTCTTGTCTACGTAAATGGCTAAATATGCAATATTTCCCAAGTTTTCTTAGGTTTTAAACCACTGTGCATATATATTGGTATAAATAACGTAAAATCTTTGGATTGTGTATAGCTAAGAAACAACGTCAATATGAATAGCCACAAGAAAGAAAAAACCGTAACTTGCCAAACCTTTTTGATGCACATAGTTCTTTCAGTAACTTGTTTTCTGATTAAACTACTAATTTTTCAGAACGTCGTTTTATATTCGTAACAAACGTTGTAAATGTTCAAATAAGGTTTAATGTTTTCTTTTTTAATAGAAAAAATCATCCATTTGAGCAAAAAATAACGTTAGACGTCAAAATATTTTATATTCGTGAAGTGTTTCACCTATATGAAATAAATATTTTAAGATTAGAATGATATAAGGTCCCCCAGCGGCTCAGCGGTATGTCTTCAGACTTACAACGCTAAAATCCGGGTTTCGATACCAACGGTGGGCGGAGCACAGAGAGCCCAGTGTGTAGCTCTGTGCTTAATTCAACAACAATAATACAAGTAACAAGCACAGTTTTCTTTTGATACGTAAAATTAATTGTGTGTTTTAATATAAAAAAAAATTCCTGCTCATGAGTACATTATTGATGTCGTATAAATTACTTTCATAAAGATATAATTTATACGTTCATATTACTCCACTTCCTTAAATCATAAACACCTATGTATTTCTATAACTTTTCTAATAACAGAAAGTAAACAATTAGCATAAAATTGTACATATACATGTACATAAAGTTTAGAAATAAAAACCTGTGCATTCTGCGTTCTATTGCACTTTTCAAAACTGATTCCATTTTGTATTTAAATAGATAACTCTCGTTAACAGTTCACAAACCACAAAATTGCTGGGTTCTCTGATATTACTGACATCCTATATAAAATGTACCTTGGTCATTATCTCGGAAATAAGCTTGTCATATCTCGCATATGCGTGAATGTGATAGTTTTCAAAATTAGTTTTAAAAGAGTTCACCATCTTAATTTAACCATGACTTGCTAATCATTTCTATACGTTGAGTTTTATCAAATGTCGCTTTTTTTTGACAGAAGTTAGGAATATAAACTATTATGTGTTAGTTATTGGATCCCTAAAACAATTAAAGTGACGAACAAAAATATTGAAACATAAATTACTTTTAATGCAGAAAATTGTTGTCAAATTAATGGAATTAGAAGTTGTTTTTTGTTAATGGCAATGTGTAGCTTATTCACCATGAGTGGGACGTGAATAATTTTAAGCAGATTATGTCGACAACCCTTTAGTTTAAAAATAGAAAAATGGTGGAGTCCTTTCAGACACGTGACCAATTAACTAGAGTTATATACACCAGATGGCGATTAGGTATTTGTGAGTTGTTCTAAGAAGTTAAAAAAAGAAATAAAAACCTATTAGAACCATAATTTATTTTTAGAAGACATCGATACAAAACCATTGTGTAAAAAATAAATTTGATAAATTTTTCCCAAAGAAGGTAATGTAGCGTTTAGTTCAAATCAATCGTTTGGTGAGGTGGACACTTTTTTTTGGTATAATTCGAACAAAATTCGGAAAGTTAACAGTTTATTAGTGTAAGTGTATCTATTTATACATATATATATTAATGATCAACTTTGCGTGAGTGTATACGAGTCTTCACACTACCACTATTATATATCATCAAGGTATTAAACGTTCCTAGAAGCAAATAAAAGTTTCCATTTTCTTACGAACGGAAATTTCTGCCAAATCTCCACACACACATTACAATTATTCGAATTTCCTTTAATTTTTGTATACTGTAATACTGCTGTGTCAGAAAATTACTGGTTTGCTGCTATTAAGTGCAACATACAGTAAACAAGTAAGGAGAAATGTAGATTGTAATTTTGAACATCATTCTTAGTGCACAAAGAGCAGTAAATGACATCCAAGTTGTCCATTTGAGAAAACGGAGTCTATCAATTTGATTGAAGAATTTATTTCAAAGCATGAATACTCGCTCATAACAAGATTAGTGTTTATGTTTTAAACTTGGATTATTTTTACAAAGCATCTTTTCAGTTCAATTTCTTACTGCGAAGTACCAGACTTTGACAATATTTCTCTGTTAGCGGTATGTCTACGGAATTAAAACGCTAAAATCAGGGGTTCGATTCCCCTCTGTGGGCTCAGCAGATAGCCCGATGTGGCTTTACTATAAGAAAACACACAAACACACACGAAGTGAAATTAACCGGTTTCGAAAGGAACAAATTTAAAGACTACTACACATTACACTCAACACCCGCTTATGAACCATATGAAGATATTTGCTTTTAACATCTGGCATGAGATTCAAACATCCGGTATACGTCGTTATTCAACATCTGGAACCCAAAAAGATATTATAACTACACACCCACCTACTGGCAACAAAGGTTTTTCTTTATTTAACACATTGGTGGCATAGGATGTAAAGCTTGCATGATGTGTCGCTAACCACGCTTCGTGGCTCCAGATGGTTCGGTGGAGAGGTTATAACGTGATAGTCGGTCAAGAAAGCGGTGTTATAGAAGGCAGGTGCTTCTGACCATTTACCCTCCATCTGCCCAGCAACGTAAAATTAGGAATGGCTATATTTGAATCTTGAGGATTTGGCATTATTGGCGCCAGTTAGTGAAAGTTAGTTTCCTTCGGGTCCTCTCGCTTGCTCCCTCGTCCAACTCTTGGCATTAGTATTTACAGATCCCCTAAGTCCCATATCGGCAGTTGGTTTTATGTTGCAAGTCGTTGGTTTCTTTCACTTTTGTTCACTTGCTTCAAGTTAATTTTACTGTTATTCTAATTTTTGTTCCGTCTCATGTTGCTTCTTAACATCAGGACATTCAAATCACGAGCGAGACGAAGAGAAAGGAATTTCTGAACGCCCCCGGTTATAATTGTCCCCAGGCTTCTGTTTGAGGTCAGATACTTTTCAACCGAAATCCTTGCCACGATTTTGTGTTTGTTTGTTGAATCTTAAGGGTATCTGAAGAAGCAGGTTATGTGGCGTATTGCAAAAAATACTGTTCACTTTTAAAATACCAATACAGTTATTGCAAAAACTGAGTTTTTTTTTTCAAAATAAAACTTTTTTGAACAAAACTGCCTAAAAATATGTTATATTTAGTATTGGAATTCTAGTTTCTAAGCCATTCTGCTCACGTACAATTGAAATTTTGCTTTATTATGGTTTTTCATGACTTTTAAATTAGATTCTTATTTAATGAGAATACCATATTATGTTATTAAGGTATAAAATACCTCAGCATTTGAAACGTGACCACCAGTATTGCGTGTGCATTTGTGTTATAACATTACTAGAAAACTGATGGCGATTTAAACAACATTATCCTTTACTAGCCAAACACCATTCCAGTATCTCAACTACACTCAGTGCTCCTGAAATCATACATACAAAACCACAAATACAAATAATTGTGGTTTAGTAAATATTTGTTTGCATGTTTTTTTTCAGATATTGGCGCAAGAGCTTCCGATGCCAGCCGTCCCCAGTTTTGATGCAACAGTATCTTTAGTATCTAGTGTTATAAATGCAACACAGATTAAAGATACTATTAAGGATACTCTAGAGTGTGAACTAGTAAGAATGTTAAACTTTAGTGCTTAGTTTCAACAAAATGAGTTCAATGTGACCTTGCAAAAGTACCCATAAAGTACCCATATAGATGTGTTTAATCTGAATTTTTAACACCAGAGCCATCACGCCTTCTAGACTAAGAATAGATTTTATCAGCTTGATATATTCTTTCGCCCCCCAGTGGCACAGTGGTATGTCTGTGGACTTACACACCAAAAACCGGGTTTCGATACCCGTGGTGGGCAGAGCCCAGATAGCCCATTGAGTAGCTTTGTGCTTAATTCTAAACAAACAAACAAATGATATATTTTTTAACATAAAGTTCTCTATAATCTCATTTATTCTAGTCGAATATTCCTTTTTAACAAGAATGAAATAACAGTTCCCCAGTAAAACGATTTCTAATTTACCAAGATTATATATTAGGTAGTAAAAGCTGTGTGTTATTTTTCCACAAATAACATGTGTACCTTTATTACTTTCTGAAACAATATCGTGATCAGTTTTTATAAATGTAACATGATGTGACCATTTTACCTTTTCATTTACTAAACATATTACATTATATCAGCGTTTTACAAACTTTTCTAGCCAGGGTCCGGTTTATTTTTAATTTTTCATGAGGCTCGGTCTCCTCAAATACCTATATAGATAATCCGTTATGACATGACTAAGTCTTAACACCAAGCTGGAAGCAACAGTTCTACCAATACATCATTGATTATTAAATGTACAGATGTTTCATAGTACTACTGTATAGAAATAAATAAAAGGAATAATACTTTATTACTGCTTAGTCTTTACATTAGTTGTATATTTATTAATGCTCTTTTAGGAAATAACTTATCTAATGAGAAGGATGATGCTGTTTTTATCATAGAGCAAATTAAAATCATGAAGAAAAGAAGTCAGTTTGATCCTCAAGTTTGGAACGACATCTAATAATGTTCCTTTATTTGTTTTTTGAAGAAAGCCAACGTTGAGAAGTCCGATTCGCATTTATAAGTCGTAACGAAGGACATGAGAAATTTCACTGTCTTTTCTGATAAATTTGAATACTCAGCACAACAGCTCAGCCAAAAATTAACTAACGAGACTTGGTTGAAACGGTCTTTCAGTGCAGTGTCACAGGACAATTCAATAATAGAATCGATATTTGATTTACTGAATTGTAATCCTTACTCATTTTCCGTGCCAACAGTAAAAAGGTTTCTGGTCCACATTTTACTGCTGTCGGTGGGAGGAAAATATTCATTCACGCATGATTTTATTCCCAAAAGATGCTCTTCGATTCATGAGGAAATTTAATCTAGAATATTACCTTCATCTTGGTTTTGTAATTCTGTTAAAATAGAGAAATACTTATAATTTCTCTTCTCAACTCGATGTACCCACAAGGTAATTTTTTATTACTGCTTCTGTCTTTTTCTGGACTTTAAAAATATTTATGTTAGCACCTTGTAAATCTGAATTTAACGCATTCAAAACGGCGAAAAACGTCACATAAAAAGGCCACCTTAATTAACCAATTCAATTTATGAAACCTGTCTCTAAATTCAAACATTGCATCCTTTGCTGATATAAAAATAACAAAACAACTTCAATCTTCATTTCAATGAGTCTTTTTAATATATTTCCTTCTGATACCCATAAAACTTTACAGTGTAATAGGAAATGCTCGTGTTCACTTCTTAATTATTTGCACTAACCAGTAAAAATTTTATATAGCTTATGAAGTTAACACATTCTTACATAGTTGAATTCAAAAGTAAGGATATTTGCATCACAGCTAACGCTTCTCTGAATGCTACAACGCACCATTCACAGTCTGTTGCCACTCCTCGGATCCTCAAGAAGACTCCTGTATGAGAATTTGCCACTGAGCACCATCGGTACTCAATAAAACACAGTTTTCCACTTAATACCATTCTAAATTATAAAACTATTGATTAAATTTTAAAAAATTCGTCACCCGTTGTTCTTATTGGAAGTGGTTTACAAACAATAAACTTTCATGAAATGTGTTCTTATAATAATATCTTACAAAGTACATTAAGCTGACATTATCTGCAATGTCTGTACTTTCATTCACTTGTAATATAAAATTTGACTGCAGTGAATTTGATGTACAAGAGTTTCTTCAATATTTTTCACCATATCCACAATTATACCTTCACTGTATTATTAGACTGGAAGAGCAAGTTCAAAGAATTGTCTTGTTTTTTTTTGCGTAAACACGGGATGTAATTGTTTTTACTGCAAGACGTATTAACGTTTCACCAGTAGTATGTGGATAACTTGTCTCGGCTGTCAGTTTCAAAATTTCAAATGGGAGCAAATCTTCATTGGAATACCTCATGGAAAACGTGTGTGAAATTATTTATTTGGAAAACTATTTCATTCTTCTCATTTGTGAAAAAAATCTATTGGCTTATTTGAGTATTTTGTATGTTTGGTATCCAAGAGACGTTTCTGTTTTGATAATTTCATGCTGATAATGTTGAATAACAAAAACACACAGTGGCAAGTCATTATTGTTACCACCACTTATAAAACTATGCTTCAGACATTCACCACAATACTGTCGAGCCTAATTGGTCTTTGTTTTTTCTTTTCTACCAAGCTGTATTTCACTCAAACGTTTATAATCAAGCATATTATTTTCACTAACTACAGTTTCACTAGATCTAGGCTGCTTTTACACACCACTTGAGGTTTTCTTATGTGATGTATGTTTCTTCAGTCATCTGTCCATGCTGGAGAGGGTTTTCATAAAAATGTAAAACTGAAAGAAAAATGAATTAGTACAAACTACGTCAAAACAATTCTCTGTCTCCTCAGAACAAACGGACTCTTCTATCACCAGCCACCAGAAACTTGTCTACTGCCACCTGACACTACGAGACGTAAGACTCAGGTTTCGTTTTCTTGTCAATTTTCATTAACAGAGTAAGTACATTTAACACATTTGGAAAAAAAAATCCTGAAACCTTGGTGTCGAAGAACTTTTTAACTTGAATGAACAAATGATCTTTTTATATAAAAGTGGGACAAAATCACTTCTTTGATCTTACCTTCAGACAAGGGAATATGTAGCTGGACTCAGCAGAGGACGTGTGTATGTAACAAGTGGTTTAAATTTACTGCATTTCACAAGAATCTCAAGGTTATCAATATCATAAAACTTAATCTCAGGTTCTTTAAGTCGTACTAAAGCGAGAACACTTTGATCTCTGAGGAATTAAAGGTATAAAGCCAACCGTCAAGTATAGTTTCGTAACCTTAAGTACAAACTTTCTCTTTTTCTACCAATTATATTAGTTTAGTTATTGAAAAATCCATAGAAATATTGAGAAATTCAAGCTACATAAAATGAAAATTTAAATTATAACGTATTTTAAAATATTAATTTCATTAGAATATATTGACTGATTTAACGATATTTTTCTTTAATATACAACGAGGGTTTAAGGAAAGTATGAAAATATCGGTTAGTGGTAAAAGGGTTAAATTAACTTTATCTTTTTTAGTTTTCTACGGACCGGTACTGGGTTATGGACCACACTTTGGAAAACGCTGCACTAGAGTTTCTTAATCTTTTACAATTTTATACAAATCCGAAAAGATAACATTGGCCTCTTACTTTTAGTATTACTCAATTTGTTTTGTTTTCGAAGTTGATTTATTAATTTTTTGTAATCCTGTAATTTATTCACTATTTTGTCTTTTTACTCTTCCTTTAACTTCTCTGATGAACAATACTTTATAAAATTGTTTGTTTTTTAATTTCGCGCCAAAGCTACACGAGAGCTATCTGTGCTAGCCGTTCCTAATTCATACTAGATGGAAGGCAGCTAGTCATCACCACCCACCGTCAACTCTTGGGCTACTCTTTTACTAATAGTGGAATTGACTGTCACAATATAATGCCCTCATGGCTGAAAGGGCGACATGTTTGGTGTGAAGGAGATTCGAACCCGCGACCTTCGGATTACGAATCGGGTGCCGTAACCCCCGTGCCATAACGGGCCCTTTTTAATATGAACTCCATTACTCGCAACAGTTTTTCGCTGCAAAATATAAACGTATAATCTCAGATTAGATAACCGACTATCCCGCTGGTATATCGGTAAGTCTACGAAGTTACAACGGTAAAATCAAGGTTTCGATTCCTCTCGGTAGACTCAGCAATTAGCCCAATATGGCTTTGCTATAAGAAAACAGAGACACATTATTAGATAAAATTTAAAAGAAAGTGTAAACAAACTACAATTTCGAGTAATGTAGGTTCTCAGTCAGCTCAGAAAGGTGGAAGAAAGTGTGTGTCACCCAATGGAGTTCTATTGGCTGTAAGTTTGGGTTTTGTTACCTCAGTGGATTTATTCCTTGTCGTTTTACAATTCGTAACACGTGAGGTGAATAAATGTTGATCGCTAAACTTAGCTCAGAAGCTGAACAGCCTCAAACTATCTAAAAATAAAAATTAATATATGTGTGTCTTAAAACTATATCTCGGAAACTTCTTTTGGCGTATATTGTTTATATATTTGTTATTACGTGTAACTTGAATGAGCACACATAGCAATTGAAACGAAACAGAGAAACCAATTTATAGGATTTGGTGAGCACAGTTTTTAAAAGTTATCTGGAACCGTAATCATGATTTGATTGGGCTCAATCAACGACGCAAGTTTAAAGAAATATCACGTTTCAGTTTCTCAGAGTCAGCGGTATGTCTGCGGACTTACACGCTAAAATCCGTGTTTCGATACCCGTGGTAGGCAGAGCACAGATAGCCCATTGCGTAGCTTTGTGCTTAATTCAAAACAACTAAACAACAAGTTTCTCAGAGTTTTAGACTCCAAAAAACTTCTTTATACGTTGTTAAAACGAACTGGTGGTTCAGAAGGAGACTTGAAGATTGTTTTTATGATTTTTTTTTTCATACAATAATTTATGCCATTCCTAACTAATTCTGCTTATGTACGGACCACTAAAATCGGCCACCTGTGTTATAGAATTTGCATACAGTAAAAAGATAAAGCTAAATAATCGCATGACTGACATGCACTCTCTTATACATAACGCTCCTTGAATACAAAAGTTGTCTCTTTCAAGGTTATTGCCCTTAACGAACTCTGACCAAGCACAGCTGCTCCAGACGCTCGGGAGATATCGATAAGATTCTCGCAGACAGTTTCCATGGTAACATTATTAAACTCGGCTCGATCAAATCGTAGCCAAAGACACATTAACATAATGTTAGAAAACGATTATACAACATATTATTTTAAATATAAAATTATATTTACAATAATGTGTACATTTGAAAAAATGTTATTATGTAGATATTACACGAACCGCATAAAGAGAGGTAAATTTATAGAGTGAGTATCAACTCCTACCTACCGCAAATTGTAATAGTTATAATGTTAAAATCCTGGGTTACATTGCCAATGGTAGAATAAGCATAAATACAGCTATTTATGTAGTCTTCCGCTGAAAAAACAAGAACAGTATGCCCTTTTACGTTTTGTGAACGTGATGTGTTGCGGTAGAATACAAGTATTATGCATCATTTCCTTCCGAACTACCAGTTTGTTTTAACATCATAAAAAGAAGTTTTTTTGGACTCTAAAACTCTGAGAAACTGAGCTATTTCGATATTTAAATATCCGTTTAATTTCTCAAAATAAAATATATAAACCTCACAGATTATTGAGGTAACAGCATCATATAATGAGGTAAAAATATAAATATTGACTCGTGTCATCCTGCTAAAGAGATTTTCTCCACGCTATCGTATTGTGATATGTTTTTGGAATAGAAATATTAAATGGCAAATTACGATGTGTAAAACTGGGCATTAAGTCATTATTTGTATTTAGAAGCAATTCCAAAGTTAATAAATCAATATCAACAATTTAATCCTAAAATAACATAACGTTTGTCAGGAACTAGAAATTGCATTTCAGAATACATTATAACTTTTACTAGTAATATGAGAAAATATATATATATTCTAGTTTTAAGAGATTTATTAACCAAGAAGGCATTAGCAGTTCATATGATATAATGTAGTAGAAATTGATTTTATCGTTTCATTCATAATAATATAACATTTATGTGATTTAAGATTGAACTTCTAGGTTATATTTTATGTTATGTGAACCGTAAACGGACCAAGATTAATAAGTTAAAAAGTTGAATGGTACTTTCCTGATGTCGTGCTGGTAGAATTCTATACATTTATAACTGCGTAAATATCAGATATATTCAAAATGCTACAATTTTCTTATTCGTTGCAGAGAAAATTACGAGTTGTAGTTGCAGTTGTTATAACTTTTGTTTGATTGTTTTTTTTAATTTCTCGCAAAACTATGCGAAGACTCTCTGGGGTTGACCGTCGAATTATAACGTCTCCACGGCTGAAAGGGCGAGCTAGTTTGGCTTAATGGGGATTCGAACCCGCGACCTTTAGATTACTAGTCGAGCGCCCTGGCCATGCTGACCCTAGTTGCAATAATGACGTATCTTGTTTTAATTTGTTGCGTGTTAAGTAACTGAGGCAGAAGTCGTGGTTTATGTTGCTTTAACGTTTCTATCGTTGGGTGGGTTCATTTTTTTTTTCATTATCCGGTGAAAATAATGCAAAGTTCACTATAAGTAAAGATTTGTTTGTTTATGAATCTCGAGCAAAGCTACACGAGGGCTATCTGCGCTAGACGTCCCTAATTTAGCAGTGTAAGACTAGAGGGAAGGCAACTAGTCATCACCACCCACCGCCAGCTCTTGGGCTACTCTTTTACCAACGAATAGTGAGATTGATCGTAGCATTATAACGCCCTCACGGCTGAAAGGGCGAGCATGTTTGGTGTGACGGAGATTCGAACCTACGACCCTCAGATTACGAGTTGAACACCCTAACCCACCTGGTCATGCAAGGCTATAAGTAACGGAAAAGTAAAGTTTTATTTCTTAAAACAAGTTCTACAAACTCTTTGAGCAACAGGCTCAATTTACAAATAAAACTGAGCAGTCCCTTTCTTTTCAAGTTATATAATAATTTCAAACTTTGTGACTGACACCCTCGTTAATTTAGTAACCGATCGATAACAATAGTAAGTAACCTTACTTGCTCGCTTTTCATAAACAACACTTTTACACTGTTACAATATTTCAACCAAATCTCTAAAAGGTTCACAACGCCACGTGCACTTCACATCCAACTCTCCCTTACAAACAATTAAAAGACGTCTAAATTAAGACATTTTAGCATAGTCCTCAACACATATCTCTCCTTGAATCGTGAAGTTTATTGAATAACCTTTCAGCACAATGTTAATAATAGTAATACTAACAAAATTAATATTCAGTAATAGACAGTACAATTATTAAATAATTAACTAGATTTGCTAAAATACAACCAAAATTCTGATCAAGCAAATAAATTCTGCTTTTATGATACTTGCTGTTTCCAAACTGCCCATTCATCAAATATTTTCTACTGCTTTCTGTGGATTATCAAAGAAAGATGAGATGATCTTTAGTCCTTTAACATCACTTGTTGGCTTGTTACTTGGAGACCTCTTTTCACGTATGTAACCGAGTGAGTGCACTTATGACTACATTCTTCATGACAATGGAAGTGACTTGAATAGGAAACCTTGGACTCTTGAGCAAATTGACTTAACGCTAACAAATTATTCTGTAAACGGTCTCTTGCTGGAGTAACCTTTCTTTCTGGGTTCTATAAACGGCATCACTGACTCTTTGGACTAAAGTCCTTCCTGTCACCTGTTTAATTTCAGAGTTCGCTCTCTTTTGAGCTTGGACTCGTATAAATAATCCTATTCATTCTTTCAGTAATTTTTACGTCACAAAATTATATTCTGGGAAATTTGTTAAAATAAAGAACAAAATACTTTCTTCTCTCTTAGAATTTCAATTCTGTCGTCACAAAGTTTTGTTTTACACATTCAATATATTTAAACCTAAGTGACTTTCATTGACATTTATTTTAAAAATTTAGTTTCCTGATTTCAGTAGTCGCCTCTTAACAGAATTTAAATCTCAAATCTTCGCATAAACTAAAAAATCAAATTAGGTTTTCGTCACCTAAGCCTTTCAAACTCGCGTCAGTTTGGGCTAATAACAGTATATATGTTAACAGCGTGCTCGATTTCAATAAAACTTTATTTAATAATTACAGTTTGTTTTAAATCAAGTATAAGTTATTTATAAGTTGTTTGAATATGATAAACTGAACATTAATGTATAATAAATAAGAATTTGAGTAACAACTATATTTTGCTATCGCTATGATGCTCTCAACCTGATAAAGTTTTCCCGATTGATGTCTTATCATTGAAGAAAATTCCTGTATTCCTGAAAAAAATGTAGTTTAAGATAATTTTTTTCAGAAACAAAAAGGTCTAAAAAAACAATAAAAACTATTTATTTCTCTGCAAGAGTTTGATCTAATCACATGTTTATTAAAGCATAAATTTCTTCTTATAGCGCTTTATTCAACTGATATTGTTATAACTAGATTATAACGAGCTCTATCCAATGGTATTTAAAATTGGCATACAGCCATTTTTAAAGCTGTTTTTCAATAGTAGTTTTATGACCCCACAGCATATTATCTGAGCGGGGGGGAAGGAGGCTGTAATACTAAAGCACGAAACAAAAAATGAAAATCCTCAGAATTTGCTGTTGTTGTTTTGAATTAAGCACAAAGCTACACAATGGGCTATCTGTGCTCTGCCCATCACGGGTATCGAAACCCGGATTTTAGCGTGTAATTCCGCAGACATACCGCTGACCCACCTCAGAGAAACAATACTTATTTAATTTTAGTAAAGCAGAAATGTATATTTGGACAGTTCTTAAGTTTTATTAAAAATTGTACAAAATCAATTTAACGAAATAACAAAATGTCAATTTAAAAAAAAATTATTAAATTGTCGAAAAAAAGGACAAATTATACTGGCCTGTAAATTTATACTTCATAAAAGTTGTTTTGGTTTCAATAACAAATTTTACGTAATTCAGTTGCTCTTCAGTGGCACAGCGATATGTCTGCGGACTTACAACTCTAAAAACCGTGTTTTGATAGCCGTAGTGCGCAGAACACAGATATTTTATGGTGCAACTTTTCGTGCTTAATTCAAAATAACAATAGTTAAGAAACGTAGATTTCTAAAGTAATATTTATTTTTTTCTATCGTGCAAGGATTTCTACAAATCGGGAAAAGAAAAACTGTTACTTAGATCAAATTATTATTTCATTTATCACAATGAACGTTTTTTAATATTACGTTTATTAACAAAAAACTTGCCCATTTCTTGTAATCATATCTTTTGTTATATATTATTGTCCTGTCACCCTTCTTTGAATCTAATTACATTCCTCCCATTACTTGCTTTGTTTTGGGGTTTGAGATAATGACTTTTGCTTCACTAACCTAACCTATTTGCTTTGGAATTTCGCACAAAGCTACTCAAGGGCTATCTGTGCTAGCCGTCCCTAATTTAGCAGTGTAAGACTAGAGGGAAGGCAGCTAGTCATCACCACCCACCGCCAACTCTTGGGCTACTCTTTTACCAACGAATAGTGGGATTGACCGTCACATTATAACGCCCCACGGCTGGGAGGGCGAACATTTTTGGCGCGAACACGCGACCCTCAGATTACAAAGCGCACGCCTTAACGCGCTCGGCCATGCCAGGCCCCTGACCTAACCACCTCGTTGGTGTCTTTTCTTGTTAAGTAACCATAAAGGTATTTTTTTATTTATCCAGATTGTAAAAAATTGCGAAATGTGAAAAACATTTGTCATTAAATAAAATTAATATATTTATGTTCGTTTTTTTATTGTACTAAAAACAACCTCTAGGGTGCGTGATGAGAAATTTTGAGATAATAATCTACTAGAAGTAAAAACAACAAAGTATTGTTTCTGCTCTCACCTGTTCTTTTATCACCAACTTCAAAAATGTCTGAGTTTACTTATATGTCAGAGTAGTCTATTGAACTAAATGGGCCCATTATGTTTTATTCCCAAATTTTATGGTAGTAGCAAGGCACAAATAAGAATAGAATAGAAAGCAAGCAGAAGTGGCGGTGAAACAAACACATCATAGTGAGGGTGGTGTCTTGTGAAAGAACTTCCTCAGTGTAGAAACTACATCAAAACACAATTTAGAAGTACATTATCTCAAGATCATTTACATAGTGTGTGTAGTAGTGAAGAGGAAATTCTGGGTGAATCTCGACAATAGTACCCACATAAAGAAAACTGGTGTCAAATCTCTCACTCGTTTCATCTTAATTCTGTGAAAGGATCTTACTTTTATGTTTTAGAATAATTGCACATTGATGTATTTCAAGCATACAGTTAGAGGTATTAAGTAGTAAAAAGTTCCCATTATTTGTGCCTGTTTTTTATAACATAAAACTAATTGTGTTCGATAGAATAGATAAAACTTACTTTTAACAACACCATTTAAAGAAAGTAGCAGCTACAATATAAAATGTTAATAACTATTGTTTTATATTTAACGAGGCATGAAAAGTAGAGATTTTAATTTTTTTTTCTTTACATAATGTACAGCGTCAAGTCAAAAGGCTTACCAAGCTGAAAACCAGTTTTCGATACTCATGGTGGACACAGCACAGATAGCTTTATGCTAAACGACAGATAAACAAGAGACTTAACACTAAAATTAGTTAGCAGTCAAACTAATCAAGACTTTAAGTCAAACTGACTCCGTAAATTCATAGACAATTTTTTAGCAAAAATAGTTTGTAAAAAAATTCTGTTGTTATTTTTCTTTTTGTTGCACAGCCGACCAGGTTAACCTGAATGACCAGGATGACCTAAGAAGGTCGAAGTGTTGTTCTCTTCTTTTTTTTGGAAAAGTGTTAATACTCGTATCAGCCGTCCTGAGATATATTTTTAACGCTACATTCAGATAAGTTCTTCTGAGTGTCGCAATGTAGAGGGCGACACTTAGTTACACAACCCCTTCCAAACATGTGGTCAGCTTCAGGTCAGTTACCTCTTTCTTTGTGAACCTGACGATGACCGAAGAAGGTCGAAACGTTGTTCGCTCCTCTATTTAAAATATTTTCTGAACCCAAACGAGCCGTTTTTGCATATAAAATTCAGGGGTTTGATTCTTCTCGGTGGACTCCGCAGATAGCCTGATGTGGCTTTGCTATAAGAAAACACACACACATACAGAAAATAAACATTTTCCAAACAAGGGTACGAAGGCTATTCTTTCTGTGCGTTTTCCATAATGATTTTATCTAGGGTTCATCTATTCCTGAATATATAAAATTATAATAATCAATGAAATATATGTATAATCATAGGATATCGCACTTGGTTTGTTATAAACACAGTGTCTGTGTCTTTTATAAGATTAAGCTATTTGCTTTCTGAGCTTCAGCTCTGAGAAAGCTTGAATAGCGCAGCTGATCTAAGTTTTATACCATGGAAGACTTCAAGTCACAACTAACAGTTAAATAAGATAAACCTACAGTAGTTATAAACAAGAAAAGGGTATAGTTACAAATGAATATTTTTGCTAAAACTACATGAAAGTTGTCTTATTGTACCTATTTATTTTATTCAAAGAGAAAAGATATCACGGAGAGAAAGGAAATAAAAGCACAAAAGAAGAAACATTTAATAAATGTCTCGTGGTTTGTCAAGATGCAAACTATTTCTCTTTCCTTTTAGGATCTCTTACTCAGTGTCGGTCTAGAATGGCCTAGTTGTCATGGGATTCGACTCATAATCTTCGGATCCATGATTGAATCCCGACATCAAATGCGATGGCTATTTCCGTCATGTTGGTTTATAATATGACTGTTAATCCCACTCTTTCTTCGTAGACAGTAGAGTTGGTGGTCATGTAATTTTAGTAGCTCTGACATGAACAAACGAGTGAACATGCTTAAGTTTACATGAGATAAATAGTCGATTTTTATCACGTATTTGTTGAGCAATTGATTTATTTGTCTTAGAGCAAAGCTTCCTTTGGCCATTAGCTGTGTTCACTGTGAGGAAATGGACATTGGATGTAAATCCCTAGACTTGCCACGAGGGAACTTATTGAACAGAAGTTTCTCAGTTTTGACATAATGTAAAATACGTGTGGTTTTAAAACTTAACTGAATTATGTAACAATAATATTTTTTTAAATTTTCATTGCTACAATTAAGGAAATGAACGTTTTATAAATATTCTATTCAGTATTCCTATACACTTAATAATACGTATCTTTAAATTACATAAAGTTATTTGTTAAAAATAAGTGGTTAAGCATTTGGTTTCAGCCGTAAGTTAAAAGTTATATCCATTGTTCGATCTCTATAATAGTAAAAAAAATCTGACTTGTTGTGAAGTTCTATACTGAAATATTAATCGTTCAGTTCAATTTATTTACATAAAATAGATATGTATAACATCTTCTTTTAGTTTTGTTAACGAACGGAAATATTAAAAAGCACGGATTCACACTTTTTAAATTAGTATTAATACTCCAGGGCATAGCTTGTGTTATATGGATTTCTATGATAACATTTTCTAATTAAGTATTTCAAGTATAAAATTAAGTAATTGTTCTCACTAGTGCTCTTTCCTTATAATGACAAAGGTTACAAAATAAATTTTTATATGCAGTGTGCTCAAGACTAATTACCAATTACATTGTCCTTTTAATTGTACTAAATAAACGTAACTCTTAACGATCGTCATACACAGTACAGCAAAAATGAATGTTTACAGCTCCTAATAACAGCCTTCCTTGTCCCTGTGTGTCTATGTTTTGTGAACTGCTTTTATTGACTTAACCGTAGAGCACAAAGCTACACGAGGGCATTCTGCGCTAGCCGTTCCTACTCTAGTGGTGTAAGATTAGAGGGAAGGGAACTAGTCATCACCATCCACCGCCAATTCCTGGGCTACTCTTTTACCAACGAATACTTGGATTAATCGCCATATCAGAATGGCCCCATGGCTGAAAGGACGAGCATGTTTGGTGTGACGGGGATTCGAACTCCAGATCCTCAGATTACGAGTCGAACGCCCTAAGAACCTGGCCATGCCGGACAGAAGGAAACAACACGTTTGATTATGTTGTTCAGGGTTTAAGTGCAAACTGGTTATTAGTAAGTACTTTTATTTCTTACTAACAAGAGGAAATAATTTTATTTAATTATATGAGAAACAATTCAACTAAACTTTTGTCAGTGTTACGTTTATGGTTTTATGAAGATAAAAAACAGTCTTTTTTATTTAATTCTCGATAAATAATAATTGCTGTTACGATATCGTGCTCGTGATTGTAGAGGCTGTGCCAGTGGTGAACATGCTAAGAAAGAGTTACTAGAGTTACATAGCTACAGTAACAAACCGTCTAAACTGTAACATAAAACGTATGTCTGCAATATATTTACAATTTATTTCGTGGGCTTTAAGCATCTTAAACATAAAATGTGCAAAACGTTAAAGGTAATTGCTGTATAAAAATGTATTTCCTGAGACGTGATTTATCAGTATAAGTTCCAGCTATATTACAGATATAGTTCAGCGTATAAAATCATTATTTAATGTATATCTTATTGACTGAGAGTTTTGAGATATAAGGAACATGTAACTTGAAAAGGTATATATTACCTAATAATTTTATGAAGAAATTCAACCCACTTAAAGATATAGGAACACAAGCTTGATTTTTTTGACTCAAAGAAAATCGTTCTATTTGATTTCATAAAAAATGACACTGTGTTAAAGAAATTATAAGATAGCGTAAACAGTTCTTTTCCAGAATATTGATCTCAAGTTATCAATAACCTACTGACACACACAAAAATCACATCCTGGTGCTGTGCACGTGCTCTTCAGTAGTATGGTACCACACGTGCTTGGATGTCTGTATTAAATGAGTGAATTGCATTATATTTTTGTCCCCACTTGACACCAACTCCTGGTCAGTAGAGCTGAGATGAGTCATCAGGCTATTAGTTCACAATCTCCACACTTTTGTAGATTAAAGGTATTAGGTGTGTTTGCCGGTAAGTTGGTTTGCTCACTGTACCGCATTTGCAGTGAGTACATCCGTGGTTTCAATATTGACAGAAACCGTGTTGTTGAGAAATGTAGTTCACTCTCTCATAATGCTGAGACCAAAGATTAGGATTTAACTTGAAATTACTGACGGTTGTTGAACCTGATTTTTACTGGTGAGTAACAACTGTAAGAAAAAAAACATAATTCGCGTAATCCAACATTATTAAACACTTCAGTTTCTGAACAATACAAAGAGAGACGATTTATTTATTGCATTTGACAACACGCTGCCTGAGACTGAAGGGACATGAAAGCAGAGAGAGACTGAAAGTCAAGAAAAACGTGTTGATTATAATACAGTACTTCTTCTAATCGCTTCCAGTGACACTGAAATTGATTTACTCATTGAAGTCACCACGGTACACCATGAGTGTATTTTTCCATCACAAGCTCAACATGGGAAATATAATGCTTTCGCTTGGAGTTACATACACTGTTGTAACAATCTAACAGAGTATCATGTTGCAGTTACGTCTTGTTACACCGAAAATGAAACAGTTAATTGATAAGAAAACAAGACAACTCAAATAGTTTTAAGAATACACATGTGTATGCTAAAGTTATAATTTTCATAATTTCCTGATGTTCTATCTTTGTAAACAAATATGTATTCTGTCAACTAGTTTGTTTATTTTTAAGAAATAATTACTTACAAGATTAATGAATCATTACATAAAATCAATGAATCGCAACTTTTACAATACAATGAAACATATTACGTATTTGTTGAAAAACAAATTGAAGTAATTTTTTTTTTTACTAAGTTAACGCATGTAAAAAATAAAGTATTTGGTATTGAGTAATAAATATCATGAAACTTGAATAGAGTATTTTTGTATGAAAATCAAAGTAAAATAAGATATAAAATATTTTAACAGTGTTTAAAAGCCCACCTGCAAAAATCACTAGCATTTTAACTGTTTGTTTACAAGCCCACCTGCGAAAATCGCTGGTAATTTTAACCGTTTGTTTACAGACCCTCCTGCTAAAATCGCTAGTACTTTAACAATTTGTTTCAAGCCCATTTGACAAAATCGCTAGCATTTTAACAGTTTGTTTGCAAGCCCACCTACGAAAATCGCTTGGGGTTTAAAAGTTTGTTCAAATGTAATTTATTAATATTTTAATCTTATCTGTGTTTTGTTCTCATATTTAAGGTGTAGAACAATTTAAGTGGTGGAAGATGACATTTAGTACTAACATACTTATGATGTTAGCTCACCACGTGCGGCACGCTTGTTACCAACCAGTCTTGTGATGCCATATCACACTTATTACCGTGTTTTATTATGTTATCAAGTCGCACTCATAATAATTGTTATCGTTATGTCACGTCACACTTTTTATTGATCTTTCTGCATTATCACATACACGTTACTACTAAATGTCATGTTTCACCAACTTCTCATAAACTGTTCATATAAATAAGAGTTTACGTACAATTTTTTAAACCAACCAACTCGATAATTTCTGATACTGAGGAAAGCCTCGTCCTCAGAATGTTATTACTGAAACTATTGGATCAGTAAATAAAATGAGGTGGTTTAAGTTATTAGCTTTCGTAATATATTATCACTTGTTTACAACTATTAACTGTTTTAGTTAATTTATTAATAAACAGCTTATTAACTGTTTATTAGTTTTCTACTTGTTTTCTCATCGTGTATTATAACTGATAATTTAAGATTGAGATGAACGTATACCAGACGGATTCCTTCACAAATATTCACGAAGCTTTCTCTTTCTCAGAATAGCAATATTGGTTGTACGTGTTTGTATGGTTTGGTTTGGTTTAAGTTTCGCCCAAAGCTACGCGAGGGCTATCTGCGCTAGCCGCCCCTAATTTAAAGGTGTAAAACTAGAGGGAAGGCAGCTAGTCATCACCATTCACCACCAACTCTTGGGCTAGTCTTCTACCAACGAATAGTGGGATTGATCGTCATTTATAATGCCCCACGACTAAGAGGGCGAGCATGTTTGGTGTGACGGGAATTCGAACCCGCGCTCCTTAAATTACGAGTCGATTACCTTAGCCACCTGGCCATGCCAGGCCTACGTGTTTGTTAGAAGGCGTCTTTGCTTTACGACACAGTTCAAGGCAGATCGTCAAATTTAAATTCCAACTGGTTAGCAGGCTGATAAAAAGTTCACAAACATATTACGCGTTACGCAACACCAAGGTGAAAATTAAAATTCTACATAATACATTATCTGAAATTACAAACGCAATTCAGAAAAGAACAAAACTAAACTAAAACGTATAACAATAAAATTCTTCTTATTTAGTTTCAGAATGGGGTTTAATTAATTATTGTTGTACTTTTATAGATCTTATCATCCAAGAATAATTAATTAATTGAAGAGTGGTCCCTAAAGATAGGAAACCTGTTACAGTTGATGAAAGAAGTTTAGGGTTTTAAATTTATTCCTTATCATTATTTTAAACAGAAGATGAAAACATTTATGGGTTTGAAATTTATTCATGAAATATAAATACTTTTGAAAAATGTGCTCATTTATGTTATCCCCAATGGCACAGCGGTATATTTGAGATATACAACGCTAGAATCCGGGTTTTGATACCCGTGGTGGGCAAATCACAGATAGCCCATTGTGTAGTTTTGTACTTCATTACAAACAATTTTTTGTGTTAAACCTTTATCAAAATGGTTTGTTGTAATAACACTTAAGTGTTAGTAAAGTCTCTGTTACAAATATCCTGATAATTAGGGTTCTTTTACATATGGATATCTTTGTTTCTGTCACTAAAGCCCAGGTGAGGCCCCTAAGTGATAGAATTCATTCATACAGCTTACAGGTATTGACTCTAGGGTACTTGTACCACAATCATTAGATTTACTGAGTGAAGCTGTTATATTATTATGACTGCATATTCACAACATACTGCAGTAAGACTCCTTTATTGGAAGGAGAACAGCCTGAGATTTAACTAGTATCTGCTTCTCTAAGGAGCAGATCTTTACTGAGCACTACATATTGTTCGATGGTTTGTCTTTTGTTTGTAGCTTTTTGATAATTCTAAATTACAACATGATAAGAACAAATTAAATTATATTTTTGGTTGTTGTTAAATTATATATATATATATATATATATATACAGTTGACCCAAGGGTATTTGCACCACAATCTTTAAATTTACTGTGTGAGGCTGATATCTCGTAGCTGTCGTACACAGTGAGTCAAGGTATAAATTAGTATTTCATGTTGACTTTATGTGTTTATATTATAGTAACTCATAAATATAATATATCATATATTTCCTTTAATGTTAAAATAGTCATTATTGTATCAAAATTCTGTTTTCTGTTCCTTAGTTGTTTAGAATATTGTAAACTATTGATACTTTGTAAAAAGAAAAGATCAGCGTACTAGTTGTATACTAAACACTAAAACCGACTAATACTCCAAAATATTTAGTTTCACACAATAAAATGGATGCACATCATGAAATAACATGACATAATTGACGTTTGAAAACTGTAGCATTCGCATAATAATCGAAGTCTCGAGAAGTTATGTAGTAGATAATTTTTATATACTAACTGTGTTCGTAGACATCTCAGTTCCTACCTCTACAAACGTAATAAACTATAAGGAGCACCACCTGATGGATGTTTTTGTAACAATTACCAATCTATCTATTTAATCACACACCTTATAATACGTCACAGATTATGTAACACACAGTTTTAAAAAAGTCTATTAGAGGAGTAGATTTTTTACACCCGATTGGGGAAATGATTTTTACAACCACTTATGTGGACTGTTCAATTTGCAAATTGGTAATCTCTGATTACGTGAGCCTGAACGCTGTAAATATGTTGCCACGATACTTAGATTTATACTTAGGCCAACTGACTGATACTAACGAAGTTACGAACTGTAACTTAGATCGAAAAGCTTAGAAGTACGCCTATATTAAAGATTTACATTTCGGCTACTGAAAAAGCCTACATCTAGGCCTAATTATGCTTCGATTACTAAGAACACGAGAATCACAAGAACAAACACAACTTGTAGGCCTGTGATGCGATAAAACAATTCAGCAGACCAAACTATAGGGGGGGACGGTTGTATGCACCATACCCTCATCTAAAATGAAGAGGGGATATATACCCTCCATCCTCCCACAGGATCTATGCCGCTGAAATCTATACTATCCTTTTTTAAATAGGAAACCATATTAAAGGGTTAAATAAACTAATACTTACGTTGCAATTAAACTCTATTGTGTATTCTATTTAAGTACTTAATAAAATGTAATGGAAAATAATTTAATAAATTTTTAGTCGCAGTAGAAATTCATATGTCATGAGAGTTGAACGTAGTGCAGGTGGAGTTTTATTAAAGGTTTTCAAATAGGTATACATATCAGCACGTGCACTAATAAAATATTACAATGAATATTTTATTGACGTTTATGAAATAGACATACATATCAATCAGTATGTGTACTAATAAAATATACCACTGAAACTCGTAAGTAAAAACAACTTGTACAGTTGCAACACAGAATTTACTTCACAGTTAATGGTTTATTACGATACAAATATGATATTGACTATATTTTATTTTTCTATCAGTACAGCTTTTAGAGTTATAAAAACTAAATATTTTCAGGACATGTTGCAACCTTTCCATCGTATAGGGACCAGATAGTGTGACAACATATTTGAGACATTTTTCTGCTCTATATTTGGCTTTTTCACACTCCTCACGAGCATGAAATACCAGTGATGCTAGTACACTGAGTATGCAACAGCAAAAAAAGACTCGTAAAAGTTATATTCTCTGTGACTGTTGATAACAAAAAGAAGACTAGTAGAAGTTGTATTCTCTGTGACTGTTGATAACACAAAGAAGACTAGTAGAAGTTGTATTCTCTGTGTCTGTTGATAACACAAGTTTTGTGATTACGAAACTGAATTTTAATTCTATCTCTTCATAACAAAATCTCACTGATAGGATGAACTGATAGAATATTAAATTGCCTGAGAAAATTTAGAAGATGAAATAAATAAATATTCTCACAATTTCAGAGAAGAAAACTTACTTTAGTCGATAATAGAGTTCGTGATAACGAGAAACCCACCCGAAGTAAAAATGCATCTCGAGGTGGCTGCTATAGATAACTTTTATTAATAAAGCAGAGAACAACGTTTCGACCTTCTTAGGTTAACCTGAAGATCAGCCGTTCTCAGGTATCCAATAATAGGATGTTTTTTAAAACATAAACTGAAGTGGGAACGATGTTTTCAGTTTGATAACATTTGTTCATATAAGCAATGATCGTATTAATGTTATTCATGTACACATACACAGGCTCTTTGCATAGCAGCCTGTATGAGCAACAGCAGAACATATGTTTTTTTATCAAACATTCCGCTTGGAGCACTATGATTAGCACAATTATGCTTTTTGAGTTCAGCCTGCATTTTAATCTTTGGTTTTACTTTTATTACTTATTTCAAATGTTTTACTTTCATCGTGTCAATTTCTTATTATCCTATAGGGTCAAGACTTATTTAATACTTATTAGTTTACAACAGTTTTTGCTTAAATCGCATACTTTTTTTACTTTTTTTTCCTTAAGTTTGTTCATTTGTTTTGTTTTTATGAATTTCGCGCAAAGCTACTCGAGGGCTATCTGCACTAGCCGTCCCTAATTTAGCAGTGTAAGACTAGTCATCATCACTCACCGCCAACTCTTGGGCTAGTCTTTTTACCAACGAATAGTGGGATTGACCGTCACATTATACGCCTCCACGGCTGAAAGGGAAAACATGTTTGGTGCGATCGGGATTCAAACCCGCAATTCTTGAATTACGAGTCGAACGCCTTAACCCATGCCGGGCCGTTTTTTAAGCCCAAACTGTTCTGTTTTATAAACACAGTTTTGCTGAAATTTATATTAAAAAATGATTTGTATATCTGCATTCAAAAAAATAGTTGGAATTTTAAATGGTGTAAACTTAGTGTCTATAAAATTTGTTTGGTGCAGGAATGTGTTTTTTTTTTCTTATTTGCAGTTGGTATTCGAATTGAGAATGTAGCATTTTTTACTAAAAGATACTTGTAAACATATATAAATCTCTGACAGCTGGTGACAGCCTTTAACCGGTTTAAATTTTGTCGAATAGATTACTTCTGTTACTTCCAGAAAACTTGTATGCTTATAACTTACAACAGAACTTCACTGAAAGCTAAATCACGAAAAAATGCATTTTTCTCCAACTAAGTAAAATTTAAATTTCTGGGCTGAACAACTCGTGGAAGCTTTCGTACATGTGAATAGAAAATTTATTCTCTCTCTTGAGTTTCCCTGCCAATATTAATACTCGTGTATTTATCTCGTATTAGTATTGCAGTTGAAATATTTGAAAAATTTACCATTTTATATTTAGTTTTGTAACCTGTCTGAAGTACCGTATATTCAACTGTTTTTTCTAAGTCTTCCTATTGATGTTGCACGTGTAGTTAATGAAATACTGGAGAACCGAATGCCCAAAGGTTTTAATCATGAACTGATTCTTCTGTTTATGCAAAAGTTATATATCGGAAGAACTGCCTCGTTTGTATCAAATTAGGGACGGCTAGGGCAGATAGCCCTCCAGTAGCTTTGCGCGAAATTAAAAAAAAATTAATCTTTTTATTACTTTTTAATTGAAATTATTATGTTTCTTAATGTCATTATGACTACCGTAATAAATGCATCCCGATTCGGATACACTTGAAAGTAATGACAATTAGAGTGGGAGTACTCTATTTACCAAACAAAATATTCAAGAATATTATCTATAAAACACAAGAACGAAACTATAGTCAAATTGAGGACAAAACATTTGTGTATACCTTCTGTAAAACACAGGAACAAATTACATTTAAGTCCAGAACAAAATATTTGTTGATATCAGTCACTATTGATTGTATCTGGGAGTTTGTATTCCCAAGAAGTTTACCCTCATAATTAAAATTTTCATTTGTATCTATTTCGGGACTCAAGCATTTTTTAAGTCGTGTTTAAGTCCAAGTAAATTTAAGTGTCCCAAATGTTAAAATTATACAACATGTAACAATTATATGCAATATACTAAAGAACATTATAAAGACGTTTATCGGTTCCCTTGAAAAATATAAAAAAATAACACTGGTACTTTAATGGTTAGGATTTTAGTTTTTAGAAATATTCTCATTATGAAATACATCTGTAACACAAAGATAAAATGCCCCAAACTTATCCTAATTTTCCACGTAACAGTACAACACATTTTTAGAATATAGGAAGTTTATTGACAATATCCGGTTAGAAGCAAATCTACACCAAGGATGACAGCAAATGAAGTTTGACTCTCATGGCACGTGCTATTCCCGCACATGTGTACAAAAATATGTTATAAAAGAGTAAAATGCAGAATCCTTCCGAACTGTCTTCAGGAAGATAAATGAAAGCGAAATTCCAGACTGTAGACCGGCGATGAAAGAGACTAAACTAATGGTTTTGAAGTAAAAGTGTAGGAGGGATATATTCATGTTTTCTTCAGCCCCTTGTGTCCTGATGACGTCATAGCAATCGTTTCAGTTCGCAGCCGGAAAAAACATCTTTGTCATCCAAAGGGAACGTTACAGGAAAAAAGGATTGGACTACTTTCTGTTATACAAGAAAAGAATCGAAGTAATTCCTGTTATAGGAGAAAATAATCGGAGTAATTTCTGTTATTAGAAAAATGGATTGGAGTACTTCCTGTTTTATAAGAAAAGGATTGGAGTACTTCCTATTATAGGTGGAAGGGCTTGTAGAAATTCTTGTTATAGGAGAAAATGAGCAGAGTAATTTCTATTATCAGAAAAGGATTGGAGTATTTCCTGTTGTAACAGAAAGGGGTCGGAATATTTACCGTTTTGTGTTTCTAAAAGTATACTTTCTTAGGCGTTTTTGGATAAAAACAAAGTTTTTCGAATTTCGAAGAGGCAAAGCACGTAATATATTGCCCAATATTTTGTTATCTTTTCAAAACAATATTTAACTTAACATATGGTGATAAAAGAGCATGTAAAGGTATATTCTCCAACAGTTATACACAACTATCCGATTACCCTTGGCGCTAGTGCTCACTTGGGGTACCAGCAATTGGTAGGGATGACAGTGCATGGTGGCTATGAGTGATTTGCTGTCATGTATAGTAATCTCTGTTGAAGTTGTTTTTATCTAGTCCAAAGACAAAAGCATACCAACTGAAGAGAATCTGCGTGTGACCTCTTCACCTTCGTTTTGCTCCACTACGCGCACGAAATTCAGCTGCCCAATTTTTTTTGTACTTTCGAATGAAGAAAAATAATGGTTTCCATGACGGGAAACGGAGGCGAAACGGGAAAATCGTGACCACTATTATAAATCTACAAGCATACTGTGTAAAAATTTCCGAAGTTGGAGGTTGCATATCGCGTGATAAAAAAAAGTTTTTTCCAGTATTCTAAGTATAAGCAAAAGCTTCGTTATTGTATAATACAGAGAATTATTAAAAATTATATGTAATGCCAACGAAACGTAAAATCACATAAAAGTTGCAAAGTCTTAGTACAAAGATGAATCAAAGCGTATATTCTTGAAGTACCAAAATGTACGTAGTTTTCAGCAAGGGCGCAATATGGCCAGGTGATTAAGGCCTTCGACTCGTAATTCACGGGTTCGACTTCCCGTCGCATTAAACATTCTTGCCCTTTAAGCCGTGGGTGTGTTATAATGTGACGGTTAATCCCACTATTCGTTGGTAAAAGAGTAGCCCAAGAGTTGGCGGTGGGTGGTGATGACTAGTTGCCTTCCGTTTAGTCTTGCACTGCTAAATTAGAGGCGGCTAGCGCAGATAGCCTTCGTGTAGCTTTGTGCGAAATTCAAAACAAACCAAACTTTCATCAAGATGTATTTGACGATATTTAGTATTTTTTGTTACATAAACATAATTTATTCAATACTTGTTATTCAATGTGTTCAATACAAATCCACTTGTAAGTATTTTAACAAGATTAAAAGTAAATAATTTGCTGATACTGAAACTAATTGTGACAGCTGGAACCAATACCGACTTAAAAGGCTTCATATATTTTACATTCTTTGCATGAAATGACACTTAATTAATCTGTTTACTAAATGAGTAAGCCTAACAAACAGATAAATCTGATAAACAAAATTCAATTCAAACACTGAAATATTTCTATATCGTTTTTAAAACGCCAGAAGCGTTTCCACAAAGCTCGGATATAAATCTACTTCTTCCAGTTTAATATTCACATCTAAAAACAAACTGTCAATCACGCCACCGCGGCATTTCTAGAAATCCCTTTTTTCACATCTTATCGGGCACAAATGCTTGTTATAGCTTGCTGTGAATATCTGTAGATCTGAGCTGACAACAAAGAATCTGGTGCAATAAAGTCATGCATTTTAAAAATCACTCTTAGTAGAGAAATGTTCGATTAACCCTACTTTTTTCACTAAAATTTTGTATTTTTGTGTAAAATAAATGCAAAACTTGCTGAACTTTGTTTGCTGTAGATATTTTGATATTCTTTCAATCTAATAAACTCAACAATTGAGAAAGTAACTCACTTTCGATTTCCCGATTACGCATTTTGTTACTATTTAGGGAATTAACAAGTACTTAGATATCTTTTAACGTTTGTGTACTAATCAACATTGTTGATATAATGATTGTTAGGATATTAGATGATATCTTAATTAAAATTTGTTTAGTAGCTACTGCTTAACGAAGCGAAAAAAAACACAGAAAGTGAAAATATGATTTTAATAATTTCCCGAAACTGTATCTCATTGTTTTACTCATACAACAAAAGGTACCTAAATAATTTGATTCCTTTACTACAGGTGGCATTGTGATGTCTCGATACTTTCTTTTCATTCTACGTTGTTTTATTTATTTTTTATTATTTTTGCTTGTTTAAAATTGTGTAATCATCTAAGTTTTTAGTTTGTCCAAACATGGGATTAGATCAAGACTGTTTCCATCAGCAAAGATACCAATTAATGGTTAAAGAAATTCAGGTGACAATAACTTGTCTGAAATAAGACAAAGTTTTTTTTTCAAATGAAAGTTGTTCGTACAGAAGTATAACAAAGAGATGCAAGACTCTGGAAACATCAGTTTCCAAGACAATTTTATAAAACTAGTTCTTGCTTATGTTTAGTTAAGTACAAAGCTACACAATGGACTAATTGTGTTAACTCAGTAAGACAAATGAAATTTAGTTTTTAATGTTATCAGTCGTTATATGCTAAACCACCAGGAGGTCATTTAAGATGGCGAATAGCGTTGGCAAAAGAAGACCAGCAAACACTCACCTCGAGGCACTAAACCACCTGAACAATGTCCCAACACGTGCAAGATAGACAAAATTTGCATACTATTAGTTGAGAATCCCGACCAGGTACACTTAAATTTCTCAGAAAGAGAAAATCCATATAACATAATAAAATGTGCAGAAGATAATCCATGTAAATCTATTCTGTGTAAATAAACATATATAAAACACAAAGTTTTTCACACGTATCTTAGAAACATTAGTGAGAAAAGGAAAAACTGCAGAGAAATGTATGAAAACGTATCACTCATGTTTTTTTACGGTTGCCTGTACTGGGGTAGGACAGTTGGTAAGTCTATGGATTTAAAATACTGAAATGAGGAGGTTCGATTCCACGTGGTGGACACGGCAGATTACCCACTGTCACTGTGCTATGAAAACATGCATATGCATTTACCACGATTAAGTAAGCTCTCTGTTTACTTATTTGGTAAAGTAAAAACGAGCTAATTTTCTTACCATCAACACCTGCGTGATGGTGAAATTTATGTACTTATCCATTTGGAGACTGGGATTTAATCGAGAAAAAAATGGCTTTATCAAGTTTTTTCATGCTTTTGTACTTTATTACGATGTCAGATGAGCAACGTTTCTCAATCGAGTGCATGAAAGTTTTAAATTTTGAAGCTTTTTAAAATGTTAAACTTTTAAATTTCATATTTTTGGATTTTTTTTTGAAAATATTGCTTCATGTAATCATAGAAATACTTGTGATATTTTGAAAAGAATTTTACCATGCTTAACTATCGATAGAGGAGGTTATTGTTGTAAAAAAAGATTGTATCATGCGAAAAGCAAAAGAAATAAATAGACTAAATACCCAATAACGTTCTTTAAAATTTTTCAAAGTTTTCCTGACAATTACTATAAAATCCACACAATTTACAAGCACGAGTTTTTGTTTGTTTTTCAATTTCGCGCAAAGCTATTCAAGAGCTATCTGCGCTAGATGTCCCAAATTTAGTAGTGTAAGACTAAAGGGAAGGCAGCTGGTCCTCATCACCCACCGTTAACTCTTGAGCTACTCTTTTACCAACGAATAATGGAATTGACCGTCACATATAACGCCCCCACGGCTGAAAGGGCAAGCATGTTTGGCGCGACGGGGATGCGAATCTGCGATTCTCAGATTACGAATCGCACGCCATGCCGGGCCCAATGACGTAAGAGTTACTGTTAAAAAATTCATTTGAAATAAGAACTAAAAAGTCTTTCATAATTGCTGGCAGTTGCTGTAATTGAAATTAATAACAATTTAGTCATTCTAAAGCTAATTTAGTATTTATTTTATAAGTGTGTGTGTTTTGTCTTATACAAACGCCACATCAGGTTATCTGCCGTATCCATCGAGGGGAATCAAAGCCCTGATTTAGTGTTGTGAATTTGAAAACTTATTGCAATACCAGAAGGGGAATTTTAAGAGTGTAAGAGAATATTTTTCCCACATTTTTGTATTGGTGCTCTGTGCTTAATTCGTGAAATTCTTATAAACCAAATGACAAAATGTCGTTAACATATTTTGGCTTAGGTAAAAGTTACACATGACAATAGCTATCTCATTGAAGTTAGCGTATCAAGTTGTTGTGTCCACTGTCTGAGGCGGGTCGAGCTTATCCCAAGGAGTAATACATATAATTATTTACAAATTCGTATAATTTGAATGTTCTCGTCTTTAACTGTTAAGAATGTAGTATAATGTAATCTGCCAACATCTCGATCTTCAACCGATGACGAGGTTTTCGACGTCATCGGTTCAAGTGCCCCTATTTTCATAAGGGGAGAGGACTCCTGAATTTTGAGGTTAGAGCTACAAACTATGCACGACAATTCGCTTATGAATTCCTCTGTAGATCATATTTGCGTCGGAAATATACCTCCTGACTCAGAAAGACACAACACTGCCCCACGATCCACTCGGCACACACTATCTCACCTGATAGTGAGAGAGCTCTGGTTGACAGAGATAGATTTTGTTTACCAACAGTGTCTCGAATCCTTTTTCGTCATATTGCATTAAAATTAAGATTGTGCTCGGGCTGGTGTTTGTCTTGGAGCTTTGTACAGCCCCACCCCAATTCCAAATGGTTTAGGTTTCACCAGATGCCATGACTACACGGCGATTCTCAGACTACGTCACCCTCATACTAAATTGAACTCTTAATGGAGAAACCTTATCGACCGGTGATCTAGGTGTACCAAACGTTGGAAATTCTTAGTGAGTCAGGACTGTAATAAATTGCACTATTGTAGTTACTCAGTAGCACGCAAGTCCACTGTTCGGGAGAGGACTTCCAGACAACTACTCACTCAAATAGCCAGCTTCTCTCAACGACTAACTCTCCTTCCAAATATTACACATTTTAGTAATAATATAGTGAAGTTCACAATAAACCATTATCTTGGTTCAAGGCAGGCACATTTTTTCTCCTTATCCACTCTATAGTTATTGCCAAGTGAAACCTAACAATAGGTTCGAAGAGATACTTACATCATGGAGCAACACTACATTAATAATGGTTTATTTTAAGTTTAGTATTAACATAAGAACAAATATTTTATTGAACATAAACAAACAAAAACACAATGTATGTATTTGCATGTATGAATCCCTTTTATCACAATTATAAAAATCAGCACAGCACGCTGTCTTTAACTCCCCCGTTGTTTGCTTGAAAGAAAACTCGTTTTCTTTGTCCTGGTGGTGTAACCACGTGACTGATTGCTCCCACTTTCGACATTTGTTGTTATATTTCACCGAGTTGGCTAGCAGAAGAATCTCTAGCATTTTCTGAAACCAGTAGAGCGATATTTGATATAATGAGAAGAAATGATTCTGAGTTAAATCATAACGGTTTTGTAAGCCACATATTTTAAATTAACGTGAATACATTAAAAACTAAATAATAAACTTAGAATCAACAGTAATACTACAAAAAAGAAACATATGGCATATTTGTTTACTTCATCAGGATGAATTTCTTGTGTCCTGGTTGGCTCTGTGACAGCTGTACGACTCTGAAATGAGATCTTAGAGATTTATATGAGACTGTACAAAGCTCCATTAGCAACACTTCATTTTTGATAAAAAGCTTTGTTAATTTGAGCCATTGTGGGAAGTCATTTAAGATGATACTTTGTTTCTTTATTAGTTTCTTTAGTAACTGTAACAGGTAAGTGTTAATAACCGTAGAAAGGAAGGAGTTTAAATTTCGTAATTGTTAAATCACTTCACCAGGTTTACGATCATAACTTTACAGCTGTATGTAAGTGCTAAAAACAGTCTTCTATGATAACCATGGTTTGTTTTCTTACAATACGTCATCAGTGTCTGTGTTACATATGATTCTGTTTAAAAATATGGTATTCTGTTCAGCGGTGCTACGCTTTTCTTCCTTCTCACAACTGTCGACCCGTATTCGAATCCGTACGAAATCACAAAATATTCTTCAACTTGAAGCTAAGGATGAGTAATAAGAGCGAAAGTCCATCCCTTAACGTAGATAGTAGGGACTTGCTGAATGATTGCCTTCTCTTTGGTCAAAAATTGAAAATTATGGACAGCGGAAGGTAGCTTTGCTATATATACTGAGTAAAATATATATTTTGTTTTCAACAAGGCGTTGGTGTTATATATATATGTGCAGCTACGTATGTTACCAAGTTCATTGATACTATGGTTTCTTTTTTAACAAGACGCTAACCTTATCAACATTACTCGTTATTAAATCACTTCAAAAATATTCTAACGAGTTTTAAGACGCCCATTAATCAAGTCATCCTGCTTACCAACTGTCTTCATAACATACAGTCTCATGCTGAACACCATATTTTCTTTCTCTTTCAACGAACCCAATTGAGGCAACCAGTTTTTTTGTGAAGTTGTCACAGAACATTTCAAACAATTGTTTCGACATTACCCTAAGGATAAGAAGGTTTTATGGTCTAATAACTTTCAAGAGTTTCTTCAAAGAATTGCCTTATTCGGTACTATTTCTCAACGTGTAAATCTATAACGTCTTTACTGCTCACGTAATTTTTACTGTCTATGGTATTTCAACACAGTAACTAGCATGTATAACAAAAATGTTAGTAAGCGTGCGAAACATTTGGTAGGATGAACAGCGCTTGTTAAAAGACCAGACAGAAATATTTTCATAACTATAAAACGTGAAATATTTTCTGTTTATAGCTTTTAGCTGCCTTTTAAAAGGTTATTACTGTATTATTTTTAAAATTATTATTCCAGTACATCGACTCAAGCTCTCATATAGCTTCTGGTGAGACTCCCACCTCACCCCGTAGTTTTGTATGAAATCGTAAAATTATACATTCTCGCATTCAGCATATATTTGGTATTGTACTCCTTTTGTTGTCACCAGATTGTATAATTTTCATTTGTTTTTCTTATTTACTTATGCGCATGAGACTAATTTTTCAAATGTGTTTAAAACCATCACATCTACTTGTACAGTTTTAGAAATATCAATATGCTTTGTTGTCCAACTTAATAAGTAACGACTTTTTCATGCTCAAACAAAGCGTTTTCTTAAGACACTACAGGTGTTTTTAAATTTTATGAAAAGACTTGAATGTCTATAGAAGATTGAGAAAACTACATTAAAACAATATTGGAGGCTCAAAACATCATTACAGTTAGAATCACAATGCCTGTTCATGCTCTATCTGACAACTATGATTCTGGTAAATAACGATGCGGCGTAGGTTCCACTGCAAAAGAGTAATTTTAAGGATGTCATTTTCAAAGCACACCACTCCTCCCTAGGTGTTTTCAATAATCTATCTAGAATATGAGAACGATGGATTTCCAACACCCATCTCAATGGTTTGATCACACAGAAATCCATAGACACTTTATTTGTCGACTTGATTGGTATTTTTTGTAGGAAATAACTATTACCCATATCATTCTTTAGCTGCTTATGGTATGGATGACTGGACGTGAGATATAAGTGGAAACTTTATTTTGGTGAAACTATACCTTGACTTTCTTTCCAGACTGATATCCTTTTTAATTATGCTGTATACTGTTGTTTGAAGCATCCATATTCGGTACTCCATACGTGTGTTTGTGGACTTGTTACGAGACACCCACATTGCTAATCTTGGCAAGAGAACGACTTGTTGCAAGTATCTTTCTGGATGTTTCCGAACCCACAAGTTAGTTAATATATATACATATATTTCTTTTTCCAATATATATACACGTTTAGAGCATCTAAATCTCCGATATGAACACATATTTATTATCCAAATGCATGAATAATTTGTTTTGGAAAAAGTGGTTGCTTACTATTTCCAAAAGATAACAATTTTCTGTATATTCACAATAATTACATAATGTAAAACAATATCAATATGTAGTTGTTATACATTCCCTTCTACAGCGAATTTATATCAGCTGTGGTTGTTACACAGTTTGCTGATTTTAATAATAAAACCTTTTTTTTCCTATATCACATCCATCCCTGCATAAATTTGATTTGAAAAAACAAACAAACATTGAAGATGAAAAAATTCCTTTCCGACAAGGAATATAAGTTCAATAAAAAACACCGTTTCGTTATTAAAAATTATTGCCATAATGGTGTACTATCCTGTCACTAAACTGTTCTAGATATAGTAAAACAAATAGATAATGATTTAGCTTTTGTTCGTTTCGTCTCTAAACAGTACAGTATAATAGCTGGATTTATTGAAAAGAAAAAGTTTGATGTACATTTAATGATGCTATCATATTATATAATCTAATGACACGTTCTCTTCAAGGATAGTTACGTTGTAGCGGAGAGGCAATGCTCGAGGTTCGTGTACCACGGGGCTTAATCTTTTCACGTCAGCTGAGCTTTGTATCAGAACGGCTGGTGTGGGTGTTAACATTAGCTGTTCTGAGATGCATTTCTATTTCAGCCGGGTTTCTCATCATCGAGAATTAGCTGAGCTTTATAAAAGAAATGGTTCCTCTTCCATTTCGAATATATATTGTAATACTTTTTTGTTAGGACTCTTGTTTATAACTGTGTTTACTTACTTGTTACATTCTGAAACAAAGGATGTAGTTCGAAAGAGATTAAAAACATACATCCACGGTTACTTAACAGTGAGCAGGAAGTGTAAGGGGCGGTGCCTTAAGTTACAGCCATAGTTTCCAGACGAAACGTTACTGGCTTTTGTCAGTGTTTGAGTTCAATTACCGGCTTATTCTCAGTTATCATTGTTGAGATTTACCCCAAGTGTAAAAAGGACTGTAGCAGCAGGATAGTCACCACATGGTTAAGTTGATAATTGTGGTAAACCACTGAATATAACTGGTTTTCCTGAACAACAAACGAAGCAAACACGAACTTGGTGTGTTTATGCTCGCCCAGAGCTGCTTTTCAACTGAGTTATCCTGAAGTGACTGTCATGGAAAATTAACATATGCAACGGCCTTAAGGTGGTTGGTTGATTTGGTTTTCATGGCACAAAGCAGCTTGGCTATCTGTGCCTTTAGGTGGTTCAGTATATTTATTGCTTGTTGTTGAATATTGGACGTCTGCGAACTCGCATCACTAGAAACCAGATTTCGATACCTGTGGTGGGCAGAGCACAGGTAGCTTATTGTGTAGCTTTGTGCTTAATTCTAAACAAACAGAATTTTGTCACGGGGAAAGGTGGTTGGCTTCATCGGCACGCGCAAAACATCTCGTTTGTCTTCACGTTATTATTATCTCAGTCACGTGATTATAGTCGATTGTTCCCTTAAAAAGCTTTTCTTCACATATATATTGATTTGATCGTAGCCATGCAACTTCTCTCTGTTGATCAAAGTTTTCACTTCTCTTAACAAGGATCTCCACGTGCCAGTTACAGCTCGAAACGTGTTTGTTTTGTCGTTGATTTTTTTCACAGAAGGTAAGGTAGTTGTTGATATGTTTCAAAATATTTGTAGACGTTTCTTTATATTTAATTGTTGTTGTTTTGAATTAAGCACAAAGCTACACAATGGGCTATCTGTGCTCTGCCCACCACGGGTATCGAAACCCGGATTTTAGCGTGTAAGTCCGCAAACATACCGCTGAGCCACTGGGGGGCACTTTATATTTAAATAATTTTGTTTATCATGAAATTAAATTAACTGGGTTTATAAGCGCTTAAACTACTTATATGTACTTTTGTTCTTTTTCCCTGATGTCAGTCTTCATTCTTAAGTTGTGACTATGTTAAAATAATAATAATTTACATCCAGTTAAAGTTCAAGATATTACGTTTCCAGGCATGTAAACTTATATCCCATCAATTGTAAGAATTACACTACTAAGTGATACATTTATTCAACTGAGTGTTCTATGCAAAGAATGAACTTTGATATTGTAATTAGTTACACCAAGGTTTGATGTCTTTAACACCAGAAATATCATGTATTTGAATTGAAAGACGTTGTACCTAATACAGAATACGGTGCGAGTTCCATGAACCCTCCAGGCATCTACTTATTATCACCTTTCTTTCTCGTGTTGGCTTGACATGGACAGGTGGTTAAGACACTCTACTCGTAATATGAGGGTCGCGTGTTCAAATTCCCGTCACACCAAACATGCTTGCCCTTTCAGCTAGGAAGGCGGTATAATATGACAGTCAATCCAATCATTCGTTGGTAAAAGAGTAGTCCAAGAGTTGGCGGTGGGTGGTGATGACTAGTTGCCTCTCCTCTAGTCTTACACTGCTAAATTAGGGATGGCTAATGCAGATAACTCTCGTGTAGCTTTGCTCGAAATTCAAAACAAACACACTTTCCCGTGTAAAATGCTATTTAACAGAAAGGTTCATGTTTCTGCACTAGTTATATACGATACTTAACCATTATCATGTTTAAAACAATTTATATTGATTAATGTACAAAACCAACTTAACGAAGTAAGGTAAAATATCATAAAATTTTAATAAATCGAACATAGCTTTCGAAATTTGACTTTTAATGATAATTGTACAAATTACTATTCTAGCGGCGCTTTGTGCAACACTGCAGTCATTTCTGTTACGTCACAGTGACTGTAAATAGATACATACCCTTCTTATCTATATGTGTCATGTGATAATTTTCTCATTGATTAAGAAACTTTTAAAGCATCGCCAACAAATAGCTGTTGTTATAACCTAATACTTTTGTTTATATTAAGAGTATTTTAAAACTTTAAAAGTTTCTATATCTTTTCATATGTATGGTTTAGTTGTTTACAGATTTAACTGATATTGTGCTTAATACATTTTCACGTATTTTTTTTCTTCCAAATAAAATATTGAGATTTTGAACTGTACAAATTTTAAGACTGATTCTTTTTCATGTTAATAAACAAGTCAACAACTTGTGGCGTGTATATATAACTACGGTAACAGAAAACCGTAAAATTTCAACCTGTAATTTAATAATTCTCCTTTTTTTTCTGTTTCAAAAGCTTACATAACCCCAATAACTTAACTACGTAACTTCTACAATAAGTTAACAGATTTAAATTCATCGTATTTGAAATAAAACGTATTGGACTTCAAACGTCTAACTGTTTACATTTGTACTATCTAATGTAGTTACTTTGTTTTCATAGTGATATGTAATAGCTAAGAATATACTACATTGGTCTACAGTTGAAAGTTCTGATATGTTACCCTTTGTACTTGGTTACACGTGTCATGTGTATTTGAATACATACGTTTATATTGCGGGAAGGTGATGCAAGTACAGGTGGTAAGTGTTAGACGAATAAAAAAACTGTCGTTGGTATAACACTGTACATCAAGGAAGTGTAATTTACGGTTATTTTAATCGCATTACAGCAAAAGTTTGTCAGTTTTCAATAGAAATGAAGAGTTACGGATATTTTTTTCATATTGTAACTTTTTAACGCTGTACGTTCTTAAATGTTACCGAAAAAAATTAAATTAAAATAATATTATAATTTCACACTATTGTAAATTGTGTTCCTTAAATACAGAATCGTGTTGACTCATGTAGAAATGTTAGAACTTAACTTTTATGTGTTTTATAACAACTTTTGTGATGTTATCCTCTTAATTTAACCTCTTTGATGTATGGACTAAAATTAAATTACACTTAGATTTCTTCAGTTTCTTGTTTAAGATCTATATTTTTCTACGTAAATGAAAATGTCTATGCAGGCTCATACGAAATTTATGATATACGGCACAGGTTTAAGAAAAAACCTTTCGGACATATCTTAAGTCATGACTTTCAAATCCAATGATGCATGCTTTAAGGAAATTCAGGATTTAAGTTTTACTGTATGCTACCAGAGACTCGCAAAATATTATCGGTCATATCAGAATTTTTGTTGCAACAGTAATTATGTAAATACAGAATTTCTAGAATATTTTAAAATAATTCTAATCACAGACACCGAGATTTGTAAGTCCACTTGTTTTAGAGTTAACATTAGTTAAACTTTTAAGCACAGCCTTTTTTTTTTTCAAACAAGATAAAGTATATCATAAGTGTTACCAATGCTACATTTCTCAGTATTTTTCAAACTCAGTAATGTCTCTAATATGTCTGTTGGCAATGTCAGGTTACTCTACAGCAGCAAAAACTTAAAAGAAAAATCATATAGCTGTTAAACTGAGCAAAACGTTAGTCCAAATGATCCACATACTGAATTTGTAGATGTAAAAACAAAAGTATTATAACAACGCAAAAATGGCCGATAAATGGACATTTTTTTGTATTTGTTTTAAACTCTATTAAACTACAATTGCTCAACACGCTACTGCAAGCTGTAAAGTACCAAGCAGAAATGGAAGATTGTCTTCAGTGATATTTTAAACTGTCTACAACGCTTCTGAGATAAAGCCTTTTGTGCAGCTCGATATTTTCCGTGTACTGAAAATTAATCGCGGGCTGGCTGCAACCCATGTAGTTTACACGTTCAAAGATAACCTCAAAAGTTTTAAAAACAAGCAGCCTGTTAAGTGTGTTGTTTTTATATCGGTTACTACGAGCATCAAAGTCCCTAATTCATAGTTGGTTGCAAAAGAGTATTTTCTCTTGATAGTGACGTCACATCCTGCTTTAGCAAACATACTTGAATTGTTGGTCATGTCAGTTTTGTACGTTCTCAATAGAAGGCCCAACCACAACAGCTAATTGTTACTTTAGTGAAATGATAGTGCTTCTGACTTACGTATAATCGATTGTATATCACCAATAGTTAGTGTATTCCTTGGTGAACTTCCCAGTCCACTAAGCCTCACTGGGTCCCACCATTAAAGCTTTCATTACCATGACAACAGCTATCTGTCTCCCATCATAATTCCTTCCAAGAAATTAGAATTTTTAGTACACAACCTTTAAACACGTCGTATGATGTAGAGAAATAAACCCTTCAAACACACATTATACTAACACAAAAATGATAAGATAGTACATGTAAAAAAATAACGTAGCAATAACAAGTTACGTCATACAAAGAAAGTACGGTGACATTAGTTATAATTTCATGACACCTAACACCGTCGAAGAATAATTCGTGGATACTATGTAACCTTTTCAGGAGCAATGCAATAAACATAACTCAAAACACGATATTTTAATAGAACAAACTGGGCCATTTAGAACATTCTAACAATTAAATATATAAATATACATTCCAGATGGAATACTGTTTGATCACAATAATACAATATTATATTATTATATCACAGTTAAATACAAGAGTATATAATAACTATTTATATTGTAATAAAACAACACAAAAATGAGTCCTTAATTATGTTAATATTTATCTCAGTTAAATGTGTTTTAAAATGCACAACTTCTTTTTCTACATTTATAGCTTAGGTGTATACATTGACAAACATTTTAGCTTATTCGTAGATAAGTTGATAACTGATACGTCATCAACAAGAAAAGTAAAGCCATGTACACATTCATATACACACATCTGAATACGGATATAATTACCGTTAATTTATCAAATCAGAGAGCAATTGATTCATTGGCATAAAAATATTTAAATATTGAAGTGGTTAATGACTGAATTATCACAAATCAAGACGAAGGACAATGTCAGATATTAATTAGTTGAATATAAAAAAAATAACAATGAATGGTTAACCGTCACATTATTAAGAGAAAGGAAATGTTTTATACTTTACAAACACCAGAACGTGAAAGATCATAGCCACAGATTTTGAGGGTATAGTCATATATATTTGATCTTCAGATAACTGCTATCAATTACCAACGACACTAATTAAAATAGTAACACACCTTATGCACTGAGTCGAAGAACAACATCAATGTTTTTTAACCCTTTAGTTACTGTTTTGTTTTTAGAGTTATATACAAAGCTACATAATGTACTATTTCTGCACTACTAACCACGCGTATCGAAACTCGGTTTCTAGTGTTGTAAGTCCGCAGACATGCCCCTCTGCCGCTGGAGGGCGAACACTTCAGGTAACGATAATACGTTGTCGATTACACTGGACAAAATTTCAGTACATCATGCGCTATCATCGAAGTGTAAGTTGTTTTAATAGGAGCAGAATAAAAAATGATAACTAATGTGCTATCAACTAAGAAAGGAAGAATTGTCATTTTTCCGTGAATGCAATGAGACCAATAGAAATCTGCACTGAAAATAAAAAGGAGGTATACGTGTTGATACCAATAACTTACACTGGAGGAGTTGTAACCTTCTTTTACACTAGAGGTTTCAATTCTTAGGCCCCACTAAAGGAAAGATGGCTCATGAATCGTTTTTCTGGATAACGTGTAAAGTTTGGTGCGATACTGCGGATGGCCAGGCAGCAGTATTAATGTGTACAAAAGTTCAGACAAGGTAGTAAAAACTGTAAAAAATTTGATCGTAAATGAAAATATAAAATTGAAAAATGTTTGGTAAATAACTTGTGACTGATCAGAAGTTCAGCTGAGAGTAGACGTCTGAGTGTTGTGACAACCCTGAAACAACAACTAATTATTACCTTGATCAAATAGCATTGTATAGCTATGTAAGATAAGCCCCCGATTAAAATGCACAAAACTGTTTTAACTTTCGGCGTACTGCAAGGTACGCTAAGTTATTTCTCGTTATACCTCTCTCATGTAAGAATAACCGAACGTTACAGAACAGGTAGCAAACTGACACCATCCCACGATCGGTATGTTCCACAACTGTGTGCTTTGTACATTTTTCTATGTACTTCAGCTTTTTTTTTCTCTCTTTCTCGTATTAAGAAAAACCAGTTGTCACAAAAAACATCTAACTTTATGCCATCCATCAGGTTAATATATATCATGTATGTATTGAAGACAAACGCAGGGTGAATAATTCTGAACACTGCTGTTGTTTTGAATAAAGCACATAGCTACACAATGGGCTGTCTGTGCTCTGTCCACCATGGCTATGGAAACCCGGTTTTTAGCGTTGTAATCCCACAGACATACCGCTGGGTCATTTGAGAGCAATTCTGAGCATCATTATGCAATAATAAAACTGTAGAATGACGCTGTCTCGTGAAAGTAATCCCAGAATTTCATATACAATAACATACGATTTTTATTATATTTTAGATAATTTTGAAAGTTGAGTCACGATATGTATGTTATTTGATAATTTTATGTACAAAATATTTATACCATGTCACTACACATTTGTTGGTATAGAGGTACAAAGTACCAGGGAATAATATTTCCGGATCTAATTGTTCACTGTAGTTGATTATTTTACTTTATTCTTACATAATTATGTTACTAAAGATTTTTTTTTATCTTTTCCACCATAATGTCATCCTTATCGCATTACAATTTACCTAGATTTAACTTAGTCTCGGATTCACTTTTTCTTTAACAGAAACTGATTGACCCAATATTGCACATCGTTTATATATGCATGTATGTCCCTGGAGAAGCAGTTGAGAAATTTCTGGACTAATAAAACTATAAAATAAAGGTTAGATACCCGACAGTGACATTGAACAGATGATCCTTTTATTAAAAATCAAACAAATTACACCTATATGAGTTTGATTACTAACAAGGAGTTAGTTCACGGTTCTAGACAGTTGTTTGATAGCCCAGATAGTAAGGGTACACATTACCCTTTCAGCTGTGTTTTCATTTATTTGGATATACACCAGCATTTTACTCGTGTAGTAGTCGAACGGTTATCATGTGATATCCTGTAGATATCCCTTGGTGAAAGTCTGCTCAAAGCACAAATGGTAAGAAACACAACGTTCTTTTGATCACAGTAATATTGTGATCAACAATTCATTCAAACATTGTAATAATAAAGTTTTAATTGCATAATACAAATTTCAACAAGATACATTATAGTCTATAAAGAAAGGAATGGTACTTACTTCCCATCACAAATTTTGCAATAAAGTGATTATACTAATTTTAAGTAATGCAGCCCAGACCAGGAGACCAAAGGTGGCATCTTGGCTTATCAGTAAGTTTATTAATTTGTTCCTGCGCTGGCGCTTCCTTACCTTATTTTTTTTTGACAGCCAAAAAATAGTCCCAGGATATTCTTCCTTATTCATATCCTTTGTTAGAGTTCAGCACTAAACCATTGGTATCATGAATTTCACTGTCTCCTCTTCAATTCACTTACTCTAAACAGTGGCCTGTATTAAATGGTTAAGGAGCCCTTAAATATTGGAAATAAATCTGCTTAACTTTTCTCACAGATATACTTGTGGTTATGGTTAAGCCTTTTATCCGTGGAATCTCGGCCAACAACAGGCTCAGATGTCCAAGATATTGGGGTATAATAAAGTAGGCAAGCATACGTAGGAACCACTATACACAAATAAGTGTTAGGTCCGTACTCATGGATTAACAAAAAACGTTTGTTATTGATAGATGGTCTATTGGTTCTACAGAATCCAAATTTTTTTCAAGGCTCATGGTTCTTTTGACGGTACGACTCCTGTCAGAAAGAGGTTCTCAACTGCACAATGGGTCACCATCTTCACCAGCTGATATCCACTTCCTTACATGCTGGTAAAATATTTTCAACAATCTTTCCATTTTCCCTTGGGCAGCCTTGATTACATCAACCAAGGTTAAAACTGGATTACCCTGAATGGTGAATGTCTGGGAATCCTACAGAGACTGTTCTATTCTGTCTTAAACACATGTCAGATTGCAATGAACCTCAGCTGCTTTGCCCTTTGTCTACTAGGACAAATTTTTGAAGAAGAAAGCTCGCTTGTGAGTTATAAGTGAACCAGGTTCAAGGAGTTGCTAATTACACAGCCACAGGGAAAATGTAGTCATGAACTTTGCAACATCCAGAAGATAAATTCTCCAAGATTCAACTGCTTTCCCATACAAATGCCTTCCCTTTGTTCTGAATGTCTTGGAGAATGACATTTTTTCAAAAAAAATCTTTATTCAAGTTTAATTAAAAAGAAGAATATGGAATAGGGAAAACAAATGCCTTCATGAAGAGAGAGAACTCTGCAATAACAAATCCTGTGGTTATCCAGCAAATAACTGGAAGTTAGAGCAAAAGATTCATTATATAGTAAAACTGATTTCTCTTAATTTTGAAAGAGGGTAGATTTACAACACCAAAATAATTAATGTATAAAAAAAATATTTGTACTGTGCCACCCTGTAATAAAACATTTTGTAGTAAGTCAGCAATTAACAGGAAGTTCTAACAGAAAATTAATTAAAGAATAAAAAAAAACTACCCAACTATACCGATAAAATGTAGATACAAATGACGTGTATCAAATAAAACAAATATCATGCATATTTCCTTGGAGTACTAGAAATATTGAGAAATGCAACTATTGGGTATGAACTCCATGTTAGTGAACGTGGCAACTTGCATTGGTGTCCTTAGTTACCATATATAGACAAACTTCCAGATGTATTCAATTATATCTAAAAGTTCAGTACACTAAATTTAACTTCTGGCTACAGATAAACTGAAGTTATAAAGTACACCTAAGATGGTCTTAAGCATTTGAGAAAAACTGCATGAATTCTATTGGATGACATTCAATTTGTATAATGCACCTGTGAATTTGAAAGGCTGTTAAAGCTTACACCCATAGAAATACAAAGGGCAAGACATCATAACTGTCTGAATAGCATAATATTCTTTAGTAGTACATTTAATACCAATCTGGAAAACACAAGAATGATATTTCAGTGCATCAATAATACAAACTTGAAATCAGAAATAATATGTATAGTTTTCAAGTCACATGGTAAACAGAGACAAAAAAATCCACTGATACAGTAAAGTCAAATAACAACTCAGAAGTGGGAAGTATTTTCAGTTTCATGTGGCAACACCAACAATTTATGACTCATTCTTCGAGATAACTGCAACACTGTCTGCATAAACTTGCTGTGCACTTTGTTTGGACACAGGAATGTGAACAAGTGTTTTGTGTCATGAACACACTTTGTTCAAAGTTTCAGTACTAGATTTTTATCTTCAGAACAATTCATTTATTCTAGATATGTATTTCTCTTGTAATAGAATTAAAGCAGTGATAGTAGAACAGATTCAGAATGATATGACGTGTGTGTGTGTAATATGTATAAACAATATACAAATTGCTCTTGGACACCATTAATATATGATAAATAAGTTACGCTTTGCTGTTGTAGTATTTGTCACATATTACCACCATTGTATATATATGGAAGCTTGATATTTGAAAAAAGTCATGTACCTCTGAAACGACTAATGAAATTCGAACATTTGAAAGATGTAGTTGCACATTATATAAAAATACTCCATAAGTATATTTATATTTTACAACACTGTCCGAGTCAGAAATATAGAAATGCTAATAGATCGTCTCTCCAGTTTATAACATCAAGCAGTTCACAAATTGGCAAAACCCGATAGAAGTGTATAGCATCTAATATAACACGTTGGATGGCATGATGTATAATCTTCATGAGCCCCCACCAAGGTGAGGGGCTCCCAGAAATATAAGGTAGGATGCACTTTGTACCTTGTATAACTTAATGACTGGTATGTAGTTATGCAATACATTTTCTACCTTTTCAATTAATATATGAAAATTTTCAAAATTATTGCATGGATTGAGTGTACGTAGTTCTTAATTTTAAAAGTCCACAAGGAAACAACTGAGTGCGTCTCATTCTTGTTACACACAGAACTGGGTCACTCCCTTAAGACATCACAGAAACTTTCTAATAAGAAAGGAAGCAGTAACTTCATTTAATTTGAATAAAAATAGACAGTGGTCTTTCTGCTGGCGAATATGTGTGATACCTGAAAGGTATAATATCCTTATTCTTAAGTAAAAATGATTTTAAGTCATCCGGGTAAAGTCTTTGGGGGAAATTAATAAATTCAAGAATACTACAGACGATTGTGTAGCATCATGGTTGCAAACATGTTTATTTTAGTAGACCACATTTCTATGAAAAGTTTGGACAATAATGTCAACAAAAAAAAAAAAAAAGAAGACGTTGAGATCCTTCCTTAAGAGAACTATTATATATATACGTATAAAGCTGGTCTTTTGCCCAAAATTGAAAAACAACATTCTATATATGCTGGCCATTACCAACTACTTTACTAAGTTGATTGCTATGTTAGCATAGTCAATCACAGATGTATTAAATAAACAGTATATAATGCAATTTAAAGCCTGAGAATATCCACGTGGATCAGAGTCAACTTCAACAGCCCATTATTGACCAACTTGTACCGAATGCTGGGCTCAGTGAATACTTGTGCTTCACCATATGACCAATATTCTTATGGTTTTCCTGAATTGTATTTCAAACTGCCAACCACATGCTTCTAAACTTTATTGAACCTGCTGAAATTGGTTTGGTTGATCTCTTTTTCTATAAATATGTCATGTTTGAATATTACACAACGAGTAACAAACCAGTGACTGCTCACTAAACTTGTTGATGTTTGGATGAGAAATACAGCTGTATCTCACTAGAACTGATGAAACGCCCACTATTCAATGCAGATGCAACAATAATAAACATAATGACTTTCTACAATACTCGATGCATGTTGATCCACATACAATCAGTTATTTAGAAACAATGAATCAAATTAAATGCTTTAAGAAAACAGTGTTTGAATTAAAGGTTTAAGTCTAGTGACTGGATGTAGCTATAGCGTGTTCTAAAAGTGCGTAACCAGCTTAATTCTTACAGAACTGGCAAATATCTTGAATATAAAAACCTGAACAAAGCGAATTGTAAATTACTTTGGTTGCACGACGAGTAATAGTGTTTCACATACACTAAAGAATTTAAACTCTACACTACCAGTAGCTTCTACAGAAATAGTACTGCTAGAAATTAGAGTTTGAAGATCATCTCAACTCTGATAGTTAAAGCTCTGTGTCGTGTGAATTTTACTCAGCTGATGTGAAAAAAAATGGTATGACACATCTGGTATGACAAACAAACAAAATATTATATTTATATAGATGGCTTGTTTGTTTTGGAATTTCGCACAGAGCTACTCGAGGGCTATCTGTGCTAGCCGTCCCTAATTTAGCAGTGTAAGACTAGAGGGAAGGCAGCTAGTCATCACCACCCACCGCCAACTCTTGGGCGAATAGTGGGATTGACCGTCACATTATACACTCCCACGGCTGGGAGGGCGAGCATGTTTGGCGCGAACCCGCGACCCTCAGATTACGAGTCGCACGCCTTACGCACTCGGCCATGCCAGGCCTATATAGATGGCGCCAGTGCATTGATTAGCGTGTTACGTATTCGTGACGTCATACACGCATCCTGAGAATGAAAAAAATAAAGTTTTCCGTGATAGGAAACGGGAAAATTGTGATCCCTGCTATAAATCTACATGCACACGGGATTAAAATTTCGCGAAATTGTGGGGTTGCATATCGCGTAGTAAACAAGTCTATCAGGTATCATATGAGCAAGAGTTCCATTACAGTGTGATATATAACTAAAATCCTAAAAATTCTGACATGCATAAACGCCAATGTTAGAATTATGATTTCAGACCATATTTGAACACATCTTGTCGTATACGTTCCAAAAATGCACGGTTTTACATGTTTTTCGTCATCTCATAAAAGATAACAAATTGATAACATTTTCAAGAAGGTTCACTTTTTGTCCATCTCCTAAAGGTTCTCTTATTTTCGTACCTGGAATGACATAATGATTAAAATCTCAATTGCAGATTCGAATCCCTCTTACCAAACATGCTTACCCTTTCATCGTGAGGAAATTATAATTTGGCGATCAGTTTGACCATTCATTGGTAAAAGCGTAGCCTCAATGTTGGCAGTGAGTAGTGTTTACTAGCTTGCCTCCCCTCTACTATATCACAACTAAATTAGGGACGGCTAGCGCAGATAGTCCTCACAGTCCAAATCTCATTTTAATGACAATGTCTTGTTAATTATTTAATTATACATACTTATAATAATTCATTTAATTTTTTTAATTTTCATTCACAATATGATTATTTTATGTTGTTTTAGTGTACGTACCAGCTCTTTTTGTTCTATCATAAAAATAAAGCAGAATTTTATCGCAGCGAATCCAAGAGGGTCTTGGAAATTTCCGGTTGACGACAAAAATGAACTTGGAGTAAGAGCTGGATGCCATTGAGTATTTTTATCGAGCCCTGGTGATTTTCAGGGAACTTTTAAATGAAGAATTTGATTCATAGACGGAAAAAAAAACGTGAAGTTATTAGATCTATTGAAACATTCAAATGACATTTTATTTTACTGCTTTATATAAATCATGATTTGGTATTGGGGAACTCACTAGCCTTATTTCAAATAAACAAAATATGCAACAACAAATTTTCTTCAGCTTTTTAATGACATACGTAGCCTTAAGCGAGCAAGTTATATAGTTTGTTTTTAATCGCTTTTTGACATGATTAACACAGTTTCTTTGTTAACTATTCAATATGGTGTAACCATTTGTAAAGATAACTTCTGTGTCTGCCTCAGGAAATGAAAGATGTTGATGGTATATTCAATACAGCGATGAATAACCCTGACAACCAGTTTAATTAATTTGTAAAACAAGATCTTATTTGAAAACTTTTTTTTTCAAATGTCGACAGAAGAACAAAAAGATTAAAATTTTCTTAAGAACAAAAGACCATAGAGTATTCCAATAATTCCATAAATTATAACAGGTAATATATATATATTCCCTTTTTCTTTCTTGCAACGATAATAAAACTTTAGTTTCATACTACTATATTTCCCTGTTTAGTTTACGAATAAACTAAAATTTAAAAATAAACCGACACTCTAATCAGTCATAATCGGTTATAACTCCAATTCTTGAACCTCATATCCTAAGCTAAAATAGTTTTACCTCTAGTTAATATGTAGGAACGTTAAAAATTTCGTCAGTTTTTCAACAATTTATTTCTACAATGATGTACCATGTTGAAATCGTATTTTAGCAAATATTCTTCAAAATTTGTCCAAAAGGTCTAAAGGGTGGGCTTGTTCGTACTGTACGCATTAAAATGTTGCATTTACTTGACCAAGACGTTATGAAAATGGTAAATGATTGTAATGAATATAAAATAATCTTAGTGCGCAAAAACATCAGGATCTCGATCATTTTCTGTTCCTCCAAACCATCTTCTATGAATCGCTTATTAAGAGCTGAATTCTGTTGAATATCTTTATCGAGCTATGGTGAATTTAATTAACCTTTAAACGAATAATTGGTAGTCAGTATTATCATTTATCCAAGTGTTTCTTCTCGCGTCTCTTGCGGAACAACATTTCGCCACTGAATTGTTTCTTTAATTGTATAAACTGTTCCATTATTGTTATTCTGTTAGGTTTATGTTCTCCAACAAGCTTTTGTCTGTTCTTATATCTCCCTCATTTCACGTTCTGAAAGTTTAATCTCAACTTTGTTTACCGTTTCACGAAAATGGATGAACTAAGCGGGGATAGAGACTAAACTCACACTTAAGAAATACGTCACTTTTCCATCATTCACTAGCCTGCCGAGACGACAGTAATGCTGACGGTTTTACAAAGGAATGGAAAACTAAAAGTAATTTGGAAACGATGGATGTTGATCTATATCTTTCACATACACCCACATAAGCCTTTCTTTCCCTTTACCGAATCTTTTACATTTCTATTTGTGGAGCTTTACAGACAAGAGTGTTTCTCAATAAATATTAGATTTATTATTTATCTATACTCTAACCAATACTCATTAAAAGAATTGACGAGTATTGTGTTTAGCACAGCTTTTTGGTCCAAGTAACTCTATTATTGTGACTATTGATACTTTAAAAAAAGGACAGCATTTATCAAATTCAAATATGTAAATGAACTTTTTAGTTATCATGTGTCATCAAAGTATTATATAGTATTTTTATAAATTTTTTACAATAAAAAATGTAAAAGTGAATAGTAACTTTTTTCGGTGCCTAAATTCACTAAGATGCATAAAAGTTAATCTATTTTTGTAAGTAGTGTTTTAGGCTTGATATTAAAGCAACTAACCACATAACGAGCTTACATATTATATCAAAAAATCATATGTTTACAAGAAAACATGTTTTGATTTGGTGAAGTGTGTACCATCAGTGGGGACAGTAAACCAGAACACTAATCATGTCATCTAATATAAATAAATATTGTTTATTGTGGTGAAATATGTGCAGTTTTTAATGCTAGACGAAAAGATTAAACATTTTGAAAAGAAACAGAGAAACCATAGAACAACTATCGCATCTTCACATTATCCCACCATTGTTGCTTCTGACTAACAGTTGAAAAATCATCCAGATATTTTGAGACCAACTGAGGTTATCTAATAGACGAAAAATCCAAATAACCTCTATGATTTTTACCATGGTTGTAGTTGTCTTCTCTGATGGAACAATAAACAAATTACTCAGCTTTAAAAGTAGATCATCATGCGAGAAACAAATCGTGGATATTGAAATTACTTCTTTAAAAACAAGGCCTTGGCAAAGGCTAAATTATTCTTCGAGCTGCACATTTATTATCAAAAGCAGTTACAGAATAAACTGAATGTGACCAAGGAAAACGAGCTAAGGAGGTGTGATGTACGTTTTAACTCTTATGGTGGGTTCTCCTTTTGTAATTATATTACCAATCGACATATGAAATTTCCTTTTAGAGGGGGTTTAAGGATTCTGCCAAAAATAAAATGTTATAATACGTTAATATTGTATTATTATACGAGTAATAAAACAGTACTCTGTGCGCCAGTAATATGTTAGTATTATGGCTAAAGTTTGTTTGTAGTTAAGCACAAAGCTACACAAAGGACTATCTGTGTTCTGCACACCACGGGTATCGATACCCGATTTCTAGCGGTATAAGGCCACAGACATATCGCTGTGCCACTGTAGGCGTGATATAAGTAACAAGACATCACTCTGTCTTAATAAGTTGGTAAAAGTGTCTTGCTATCAAGCGCTAGGGATCTAGGCCTTTAGCTCAGATAACACATCATTCACTCGCCTTGTGTGCGAAAGGCTCGGACTCAAATCTGAGGCGGGAAAATGTATTGTGAAAGGTAAAAATACAAAAAAAAAGAAAATCGTTTTATTCGAATATGAACTGAGTTGTATGTTAGAGTTTATTACAATTGTGTGGGACAAGAAGTTGCTTTACACAACGAAGATGGATTTAAAACACCTAATGAGTAAACAAACAGTCAAAGCTAAACGAAAGTGGAAACAACACTCTGATTGGCTGTTAGCTCGCTTAAAGACATAACTTTTCATTTTAATAGCTGAAGAAAGTCTCTCAGAAAAAACAAAAACATGTTAAAAGTGCAGCCAATCAGTTTCAGAGAATTTTATTTTGTCTAAATAAGTGAGTATGTCAACAAAACCCACACTACATGAGGGACAATTTCCAGAAAAATATGCTTGCCTCAGACCATTGGACTCTAAGCATGAAGGGTGAAAAACACGAATTAGTCTTTCTCGACTCCAAACTGTTGTCTCACACACACGTGTACTGAACTACAGACTGCAGTTATGTTTTTCATAAGGCATTGTATTAGGCCTATTATATTTTTAACGCTATGTTCTTAACCTAATCCCTTAAAAACATGGAAGAGTATATAATAATTGTTAGAAATTATAGATCGCTTTTTCCCATTTTGTTCGTAGTCTGGACTATTGAAAATTTAGCAAAATATTCATCTATATAATAAATATGCTTAGCTACTGTGAGACAAATGGGTGTGTGGTAATAAATCACAACATGTTAAGGCTATAGAAGAAAAAACGTGCAAAAAATCATTTTTACGGCATTTAAGTTAGAGGATACATGAATGAGTAAGATATCCTTCGTTATGTATTAATTAAGTTAGAGGATACATGAATGAGTAAGATATCCTTTTCTATATATTAATTAAGTTAGAGGATACATGAATGAGTAAGGTATCCTTTTCTATATATTAATTAAGTTAGAGATACATGAATGAGTAAGATATCCTTCTCTACGTATTAATTAAGTTAGAGGACACATTAATGAGTAAAATATCCTTATCTATGTGTTAACTAAGAGAATACATTAATTTGTAACACGCTATAAAAACGGTATAACCTGAGCGCTTTCGTGATGAGTAACATGTCATTCTCTACATGTTAACTAAGTTTGAAGATACATTAATGAGTAACATATTCTCCTCTATGTATGTATACGTATGGATTTTGTGAAAATGTTGTTGGATATCTTTGTTAGCATAATTAACATTCACTTGTTATAGAATGTTAAACTTATACAGCATACTCACGTTGAATTCATTCTTATTATTTATCAGTAACAAAAATGGATTAATATTTTCTAATTATATGAGGATAGCTATTGAATGGTAGCTATCAATGCCTTTAGTACCTCACTCTGTACTAGCCTCTTCAAAAGTAGCTTAGCGTTAAGTCTGAAGGTTTATAACGCTACAAACGTGGTTTAAACACCTTTCATAATCATGAGCACATCATAATTCATTGTGATTAACAATAAAGCTCAAAAAGATAAACATGCGAAGCTACCGTAGCATCTGGCAACACAGAATGTCCGCGGACTTAAAACGCTAGAAAATGGGATTCCATTCCCGTGGTGGGCAGAGCAAAGATAGCCCATTTTGCAGCTTTGTGCTTAACTCTAAACTAACTAACCATGCGAACTGAAAATCGTTAATAACACAGGCTTTTATTATTTATTAGTCACATTACTGAAAGTTAAAAGAAAAAAAATCATTTTTCGAAACTTACAACAGTAACTGTGCGTGGTTGATCCTAATTTACTTTTTCAGAGAGACTGAACAGACACCAGACATAACATCAGAAATGTCCAGCTCCAACTATTCGCTTCTCTGACTTCCCGTTTTATCATTCTCTCGATTGATTAACTCCGTGCCTCCATAGCTATCCGATGAAAACTAGTTTTAATCTTCAATAGAAAGGAAAAGGAGTTAAGTTAATGAATCAAAAAGGGGTATCAGTTCTTCAGAAATAACTCAGTTCCATGCGTGCAATTTCATACATACAATGTATGAAAAGAAAGAAGATACAAACACAGGAACAACAAACGTGTATTTACAAGTTTAACCAGCAAATACTATGTGTACTACGAACTAAAGTATGTATTAACCTTAGGGATGACAGCACCATTTGAACTGTAACATTATTTAAGTTATCATCAAATGATTTAGTCATGGCACATCAAAATAACATTGCCAGTAACTAAATTGTATGGGATTAAAATATTTTATCAGTTTATGCTTCAGGAAACCTGCTATTCGTTATGTGAGATTGAACATTATGCGACATCTGATTGGTATTACTGTAACTATTACAAGCCAGTGAACATTATATTTCTTCCGGGGAACATTCTAGTATTCATTCACTCTCAAACTGAGCACGTTATGTGACTTCACACCTCCAGTCCACGTAACGGATGCTGAAAGTTCGCACGATGTCTTGTTTCAAGTAGCTTTCAATACCCCTGACGTATACTGGATATCATACAAGTTCTGGTTGGCATTATAGTGTCAGTTACATTAAACTGGACATCAAGTGACAAATGGATAAAATTTTATCCGTTATGCAAAACTTGACACAAATTAACGTTTAGAAGACATTCTAGTGTCTGTTACGAAAACGTGAACTTCGATCGACTTCTGGAAGAATTAATATTACCAGTTACGTGAACTTAATATTGTGTAATTGCTTGTAAGAGTTATATGTGACTGGATAATATACTATTTCCGGGTAAATTCATATATCCGTTACGGAAAACTGATCATGCAAATTCTCGATATTCCACCATCCGTCACGTTAAGACATCATTCTCCTTCCGTAGACTCCACGCAGTGTCGATGAATATGAGCAATCCGAAGAATCCACTTCATATAATGTAGATGTATATAAGTGATCCGTAGAATCCACTTCGCATAGTGTAGATGAATATAAGTGATCCGTGGAATCCACTTCACTTATTGTAGATGAATATAAGTGATCCGTGGAATCCACTTCACACAGCGTAAGTGAATATAAGTAGAGTGATAAGTAAGTTAATAGAGGCTCACAGTTAAATGTGTTTACGCCACATAAAAAAACAACACTTATTTCCACAAGCTCTCATGAACAAATATGTATATATTGTGTAGCCTTTAAGTAACCTAAACAACAAAGACCAGCTTATCTTAATGCCTAAAACTGTGGTGTACGTATATATATAATGCTTGTTTTATAGCATTTCTCAGGAGAAATCTTAGAAATAGGATAATTAGTTGTTTTCAAAACTTATAGAACAGACAAGCCATTAGTGGTGACGTAGGGTGTGGTTTCATGATGGTTTTACTGTTTACCCACCGCATCTGGTGTACAAAAAACGTAACTGGAGATACGAACAAGTAATGTGTATATATATACACATTTACTGACAAAAGTTCCCAGACGCGCTGATCTTTACTGAAATAAGAGCAAAATAAAAAGGTTGTGTTTGTTTTTCATTTACAGTAAGTTTAAACGTAGATAAAAAATAAAGTTCACTATTTATTTCATCGATAAGGCCAATGTTGAGGTCCACGGAATATAGGCACCATTTACAAAGAAAATCACTCGTGAACCCAGAAAGAAAGACGTTAAACAGTGGCTGATATTAAAAATGTTATCTCTCTTACTTATAAGCATATGAAACAATAAACATTACTGTATTGATAAAAGCTTTCTTCTCTATAACTTCTTCGATACGATAATGGTTGTAGTCACCACAAGTACTTGCTACACGAGAAGCTTTTTTGCTTCAGAATAAGAGATTTACTTAACTAGACTGCGGGAGATATTCAGCACGACTGTCGTTATGTTTAATATTAAGAATGGAAGAGCTTTATGATAAATATTTTCGAATCCTGCCTCTCGTGCCACGTTTTCGCGCAGCACATGCTACTTTAAAATGATAGTGTTTTTTGGATAAAGTACGCTCACAAAACAGTCGCATCTGGTTTTGTTGTCACTGAAACTGATTAGTTCAATTTAGTTAAGAAGCAGTACTTCGGTCTCAATGTACGTAGTCTTGTAACAAGAGAAACTCGTCACAAACGACGAGTTACGGCTGCTGTTTGGTTAGACATGTTTCAGTCTTCAAATTTCATTCTATTTGCACCGGAAGAAAATATCCCATAACATATAAAATGCATTGTTATGTGTCATTAAGAATGTAAACTTCATGAGTTTAGTTGCATTACATGTCCTTCAACACTGTAGTAAGAATTATGTTGAATGATTTAGGTGCATTCTATGTTTCACAACAATCGAGTAAGATATATTATTGCATTACATGTCCTTCAACACTGTAGTAAGAATTATGTTGAATGATTTAGGTGGATTCTATGTTTCACAACAATCGAGTAAGATATATTATGAAAAGTTAGTTGTATTACACGTCTTACAACACTAGAGTGTTTTCTCGTAGCAAAGCCACATCGGGCTATCTGCTGAGTCAGTTGTGGGTTCAGTCTGTAAACTTACCGCTATACTAGTGGGTTGCCAGCACTAAAGAAAGAATTGTATTGAATAATTTAGGTGCATTCTATGTTTTACAACAGTATAATAGGTTTGGTTTGTTTGGTTAAGTTTTGAATTTCGCGTAAAAATACTCGAGAGCTATCTGCGTTAGCCGTCCCTAATTTAGAGAAAAATTGCAGCTAGGCTTCACCACCCCCCATCTTGGGGCCCTTGAGTTACTCTTTTACCAACGAATAGTGGGATTGACCGTAACATTATAACGCCCCCACGGCTGGAAGAGGGAACATGTTTGGTGGGACGGTGATTCGAACCCCCGACCATTGAATTGCGAGTCGAGTGCCTTACCTAGCTGGCCATTCGGGCATCGCTATAATAAGAAATGTTACTAAGGATAGTTATATTCCACGTTTTACAGCACAGAAGTACGAACAGTATCGAAGTGTTTAGTGGTACTTGAAGCTTCACAACAATGCACGAGAAAATATACTGATGATATTAGCTATTTTCTACGTTTTACAGCACTATAATAAGAATTATATCAAAGAAAAATACAGATTTTTATTAACATTAAAAAAATATATACTTGTAGTTTAAGAATAAAAAATACATCTACATACTGAGTAAGAAGATATGTACTTTTACAATTCGCACACAATGTTTTTAAGTATTTGCCCTTTTATCTAAAGTGCTGTCAAGCTTATTTCTTATAAATTTTTGGGCGCATTCTAGTTTTAGGTAATACTGTTCTTACTAGTTTTTTATTTGATGTAAAAATCATTTATTAAAACTTGAATGTAAATAATACTGAGTAAACGCCTGGTGATCAATTAAACTCTCAAAAAAATTGAAACTATTTTTATTCTCTTTTCACTAAAAGCTTTTTATACTCTTAAAGGAAAAAATAAACGAGTTAAATTACTTCTTTACAATTTAAAATACTTGGTTCATTATTTTTAAAATTTTATTCACATAAGCTGGGGAGAGGTTATCATCGTTGCAAATCGTTTGTGTGTACAACACTGGCGTAGATATATTAAATTAATATGAAAAAATGACGAGTTTTGTTTTACATTTGTGCCCAAAATTTGATTACATTATATTAAAATGGTTTTGGACCCTCACCACGTCGTTATAATCAATTTTACTGTATCCAGTCATGTTTTATGTAAATACTGTGCATCTTGACAATAGCCATGCAAAGCATTTTACCTTAAAAAGAGTCTCCGTTATCATGTCCAAAGCACACCACTCCTCCGTGATTGCTTTTCATGTTGTATTTAGTGTTCGATGATGAAAGTTTCTCAACGTCCTTTTCAACAGTTCTTAGGCGCTATGTCCGGTAATTTGGCCGATACCCTTCCGCATGGAATAATATTAATAACCATTTAATTTTTTCCAGTTGTTTGAGGTATTCAACGGTTGAACGGGATGTATGTTAACTCGCCTGGTTTTTTGTAGTGTGCTGTTACCTTTGGTAGGTGGACGGCTTTTGCCACGACGTTTGTATTCGTGAATTTTCACCCGTTTAAAGACGCTAAATTTTACTTATCACAGCTGGGTTACAAATTGTTGCAGGTTCTTTATGGATAGTTCTGGTGCCTCAACGTATTCCACATTATTTTATTTTCCGATGTCATTTAGTACAACTTAAAATATGAGGGCGTTACATGGCAGATATTTATTACTAAATTTTATTAGTGTAGAATAAACCAAGTAAAAGCAATGTTTAGTAATTATATTAATTAAAACTACTTACTGAATGTAACATTTGTATTTTTATTTGTGTTGTATAACGTTTGATTTTCATTTTTAGTTTTTTGAAATTTAGTGAATAGTGCAGTTTTTGTATTATTTTATGGTGATATTAATTCAGATATACATATCAATCAATTAACATTTAACATGATTCATTTCTTCAGTCAAAAAGACCCCAAAAATCGTTACGTTTCTTTAGGATTCTTTAAAACATTTAAATTATGTTTATTAGGAAAACAAAATTTTGGCAAAAAGTAACGTTATAAGGAAACCAAAAACAGTTGTTTCTCTATTATGAAAATATCCATTCTAACTGCAATGTACGGGTATTTATATTCTGTGAATATTGTTCTAAAGTGTTCTTTTTCTCTATATATTTATATCAACAGTATCTCATTTACACGGTCTCAATGAACTCGACCAACATGCCTGTGAAGAAAAAGAAAGCAAAACTGTGCTGCTGTTTTGTCAGCAACGACCTCCCTGAAATAACCTATCATGTTGTAGAGAATGGGGGTGTGGTAAGCCTTCAGCCACAACTTCTCACTCCTACACAGCCAGTCCCAGATGAAGAGGAACTGGACGAAAAATTTTCTGAGTTGGTTGTAAGAAAAATATATTATTCAAACCAAGTTTTATGAAACATTAAATTAGAATTTTAACTGCAATTAGTGCTGTTTTTTGTAAGTTTATTAGAATGGTCTCTTTCTAGTCGACTCGGTTCATTCTTCTATAATACAGTGTCCTGGCAGTCATGGCACTCGATTACTAAACATGTTCGTCTTTTCTTCTGTGAAGACGTTATCAGGTGATGATCAATCTCTGGTTGGTGAAAGAGTAGCCCAAGAGTAGGAGATGATTGATGTTGACTGTCTGTTTTTCACTTCTAAATTAAGTACGGGTAACGCAGATAACCCTCGAGTAGCTTTGCGTGAAATTCAACAAACAAACAAGAACTGCATTTTATTGTCCATTTTGTTTCTTATACCAAAGTTTCTTTTATTTCAGACTAATGAAGCATAATACAATTAAAATAAAACAAAATATTTACATGTTACACATTTTTCAATAGTAATATGTTTTTAAATTTCGGAGTCATAAAAAATAACCTTGGGTTGTAATGACTGAAGCTAACTGTGCATAAAATTAAAACATTTAAGACTTATTATTTTTTAATACCACACCTCCCCTGCTAGTACAGCTGTAAGTCTACGGATTTACGACGCCTAAATCAGGAGTTCGATTCCCTCAGTTGATAGTCCAATGTGTTTTTGCTATAAAACACACACATTAGACAGTACCAAAATAGAATATACATTTTTATGTACAAAGATTTGTATATACTGTAGTGTTTAAGTTTTAATAACGTTGAGATCAAACTACCATTTCGAATAATTCATTTGACTATTAGAATTTTCTTATGGTGTTTAAAACTTCGTTTTATAGAGGTTTATAATTTGATCAATTAAATTATTGATATCATACCAACAGTTATGTTTAACTATGTAATCACCATACTTCCATGTATAAACGGTCTTTATTCTGGTGTTTTTTGTGAATTCCAGTGGAAACCAGTAGAAATTCGTTACCGTAGTATTTACTATTATCTACAAACCAATTAAACAAACTTGTATTTTTTTCAACACTTTGATTCATTATTTTTTGTGGAATACATATTTTCAGTGACATATTTCAAATTACATTTTCTTATGCTACCATTGGAAACACTTTCTAAAAATTGTCAGCTGTTTTGAGATTTGACCTTGAAACGGGTGCGTTATTTTACCACCAATTTATAGATGTAGAGTAAAAAAAATCTGAACACACTCAACCTGTATGCTATTCACTGGTTCCTTCATTCTTTTTAAATTCTCTTTACACACACAAAAAAGCCCCATTATTTGTTATAAAGTTAATGCATTAATAAATAATCGTCGCTTTTAAGGTTCGGCTGGACATGTCCCAACAGTTAAAGTTTTGGAGTTCTGGGCAGCTGATCATAAAGTACATAGTTCGCAGTCCAGTACCGAAATAAAAATCGCCTTTTGCACTTTCTGGCCGTGGATAAATTATAAAAGTAACAATCATGTCTCACTTTTTTTATTAGAGTAGCCCAAGAGTTGATGTTATATGCTATTGACTACCTACTTCTCCTCTGGTCCATCAGTTCAAAATCAGGGATTTCTAGCCCAGAAAAATACGTCATCATTTTTCTGTTAAAACAGTAAAACAATTTCCATATGTATAATGTTTGTAAAATAATGACATCGCGTTATTTGAAATTTTAGGCTAGCATTTGAGACTCTCTCATTACAATGTTCTATTGTTTTGTGAGGGGAGAGTGGAGGAAAAGGAGAATCGAACTTCAAATCTTAGAAATGAAAGTCAAAAACTTGTACAAGGATCTATAAATTAATAATCTCTAAATATATAGATACACCTAACGTGTAGTATTTAATACATTGATAAAAGGCTCTGAATTTGATGTGAATTTTATATCCAACTGCATTTAATTGAAACACATTAGCTATATACATAAAAGAGTCAGAAACAACGAATATGGGCAATTGAAAAATTAATTTATTAATAGTTTAGAAATATGCCAAAGGAAAACGAATAAATTTTACAATACATTAGAATAGAAAAAAATATTTTGTGAGCTACTCTCTTCTTCAACCAGAATATTGCAATTTTTTTAAATGTCCCCACCCAGTTAATCAATGTACAATTGTATAATATTATTCCAAACTTTCTATAGTAATCCCCACATTCCAGTCAAGTTATCTGATCGTCTTTTGATTTTGACTTGAGTCCATATAGCATCATGAATGCTTGTACCGGGACCTTGTGCAGACCAAGCTGTACCTTGGATGTTCTATTGACCAGTTTACTCTCATGATATCGTTTCACCACGTTTGTTATAGGCTTGGATTACTTTCTTGCTCGAAGCTAAATCTAAGCGATGAGTTAAATATATATGTAAAAACGGCTTGTTTCGTTGAGAACTTTTTTTTTTTTTTTACCTAGAGGATCAAACAACGTTTTGATCTTCTTCGGTCATCGTCAAGTTTACATATATATTTTTCTCTACAAGTGGGTTTTCTCGACATCACTGATTAAATGATGAGTTGTGTTTCTCAGGGAATTGCTCAGTGTACCTTGACTGTTACTCTTGGGATACCTATCAATTTTCAGAGTGGATGAGACTCAACCTCAAATTTCTCCCTGTCATTCACAACACATCAGTGTAGACGTTATACTTTTACTATGGTTCCTCAGGCAATGAACTTGTTATTGATTATTGAAAAACAATTCAAACTGGGAGTCATCTGTAAAGAGCACACTGAGAGTCATCTGTAAAGAGCACACTGGGAGTCATCTGTAAAGAGCACACTGGGAGTCATCTGTAAAGAGCACAATGGGAGTCATCTGTAAAGAGCACACTGAGAGTCATCTGCAAAGAGCATACTGAGAGTCATCTGCAAAGAGCACACTGAGAGTCATCTGTAAATAGCACACTGAGAGTCATCTGTAAAGAGCACACTGGGAATCATCTGTAAAGAGCACACTGGGAGTCATCTGTAAAGAGCACACTGAGAGTCATCTGTAAAGAGCACACGTGCCCAGTTTTACTTGGTATACAACTTGGTCCGATGCCTATTTCATCTTTTTGTTACCTCTTCTCAATTAATCCCTCTTACAGTGATAGCCCGAAGATGTGTAGGATTATAAAACTAAAACCTGAGTTTCGATACCCACTGAGGCTATAACACAAATAGCCTATTGTGCAGTTTTGTGTTAAACAACAAACTCTTCTCTAGTGATTTTCGAGCGGCTACATATCCAATCAGAGTACTGTATACCAACGTTCATCTTACTGTTCTGGATATAATATTCATACCTGTACTCAGAGTAGGGTTAGAATCTGATAGGATATTGTACTATCCTAGTTGTCATAAGGCAGATGGTTATTATATATAAACAGTGTAAGCTGTTTTTCACTGTAATTCTTTCTTTTTTTGTGATGATGACGGTTGAGATAACCACCAAAATATCTAGAGAATGTCCAACAGGATTTTATGTTCTTTGTATTAAGTTTTATTGAAATTACACAAAATGCTTAATCTTACAGTGAATAATTCCAGGCTTAGTAAAATAATAATGATAGTTATAAAATTAGTTCAATATATAAAATGTTACATACGATATTTGTTTGTTAATAATAAATGAGCTTTGTATATATATATGTATAGGATTTGTTCGCTTCTGTTTCATTTCATGTCCTTTCTTTTTATCAGGAAGAGTTAGATCTGACAGCAGCAAAGAAAGAAATTATGTTCAGTTTACCACCAGAGAAGAAATGGCAACTTTATTTGAGCAAGAAAATGGTAAAGTTGTTGATTAGGCCTAATGCTTAGCGTTTTTTGTGTGTATATATACAAACTACCAACGAAAACGGCTCACTAAATTCTACATAGAAATCCCCCATAAACAACGTTTAAAAAAATAGAAAAGTGTTTGATAAAATAGAACTTTTACTAACGTTACTAGATTCTTAAATTTACTGATAGAATATTATTGTTTTTACGTTTACCCTTAGCAATCGATGGCTTAGAAAGTAGATTAAAGAATTCTCTGAAAGTTAACTTAAAATTCTATATTAAAAATAAAAATGACAAAAGCAGATTTTTAGCACAATTAAACATGAAACATTTATAATTAGTTATAACTGACTAGTTTCGGTAACTCAGTTACTATGTGCTAGACGTAAGTCCCGATAATAGTGACAGTTACCGAAACTAGTGGGCCCGGCATGGCCAGATGGTTAAGGTACTCGAATCGTAATCTGAGGGTCACAGGTTCGAATCCCCGTGTCACCAATAATGCTCGCTCTTTTAGTCGTGGGGGCATTATAATGTGACAATCAATCCCACTATTCATTGGTAATATAGTATCCCAAGAGTTGGATGCTGCTAAATTAGGACGGCTAGCAAAGATATCCTCGTGTAGCTTTGCGCGAAATTCAAAATAACGCAAACCACACCGAAACTAGTTGGTTATAGTTAAAAATAAGGATTTTTCTTTCATTGCGAGAAAACGTCAGTTTTATGTTTTTTACACTGAAAGTAGTAGTACAATGAACCTGAAAAAGGTATTAAAGTACGATATTTATTCCGAATATAAGTGTTGAATTTTATTTTCATTTGTTATCTAATGCATCCATATCAATCTACAATACCGCATACAAATGATTTTTAAAAACTTTTAAAAATATATTAGTTATTAGAAACTATTATCTTTATATGAAAAAAGAAACAAGCATGAAGTTATTCTTTGCCAACATTTCATAGTTAAAATAGTGTTGATAGAGTTCATGTTTAGGTGTAAAAATGTCAAATATTATGTATTCATTACTCTAGATAACGTTCATTTTTAGGAACAACAAGAGTCAACATCGGCTCATTTTCCAGATTATTACCTGGAAAAGGTGGATTCCTTGTCATTGGTGGGTTCCTATAGATCATAGATTAGATTTGTATTCATACTAAAGTCAGTCTTTTCTTCGTTTAATTCTACTGGCTCAAGTGGTGTATCTGTGTCATTAAATAATCTTAACGGATTTACATTAACTGTTGCTGACACACGAACGGAAATCCGGAGAAAGTGTAAAATACAGCTTAACTGAGGCTTGGAAAAGTTTTGTTAGATTAAAAGGCCTATTTAAAATAATAACAGCAGGAAATTCTTAAGTTATAGTTTAAATTATTCTTATTTTAATGATATAACAATTAGTGGCTGTCGTTGTGAGCTGAAAAAAATTTTATATGTTGATACGCGTTAAGGTTACATGTAGGACGTGTAATATAGGAGTTCTTTGTTACTATTATTAAATACAACAGCTTAACAGAAATGAACAATTATACAGAAGTAGACATATTTTTCATGAAACCGATAGAAATAAAATTCTTTTATAAAGTATGTTTAGTGACACGGATTTTGTTGTTGAATTAAATTTTAACATCAATCTTGGTACGTAATGTGTGTACATAGAATAAGTAGCTGAGAGCAACCGAGTCTAATCTAAGTTAAAGACAATTATTTTATTAACTTTTTAAGAAAAATAAATAATACAAAAGTTCAAATTGACTGAAATAAGCACAGCTAGATGAATAAATATGACTGTCTAGATAATAGCTAAGTGATTCTTGCTAGAACCTTTTTTTTTTTAAATTGTCTCATCTACAAGAAAATCGTTGTTATGTCTTAACGGTTCAGAGTTGTATTTCATATTTGGCAATTTTTTGGAAACTAACAAATATTGAGTACTGGAAAACTTGCCTGTTTTAATAGTACCGTACGTACGATATATCACAATAAGACTGATAATAAATAATCTAGCTCATTTTTATGAAATATTGCTGCTTACTACATTGGGCTGCGTTTTGCAAGGTCCAAGGTTCGCGATAAAATTCTTTGAACACGCTCGACACTTTTATTTGTGAATTACTTATAACAGTGATAATAATTAAACAACATTTTAGTTTGTTCAAAGTCAGAGAAGAATTGTGGCGGCGGATGTTACAGCAGACAGCTGTTTCTATCGTCAATACCGTAAGGTTTAATTCAGGTTGAATACAAAATATCGCTACATTATTTACTGTACCAATACGAGTTGTTTAATAGCCGAAGAGACCTTTTACAGGTACCAAAATTCATCAAAGTGGCTGGATTACAGCAGCTTAGTGTCAATATAGTATACACTGTTGACTTGAAACTTACTGAATCAGGAAAGAATGGTGTAGTTTTAAGTTATTATCAGTTTTATTGTGGTGTAATATTGTACACGTTACTATTAAGTGCTCATTATTACTAAAGTGTTCAAAAACCAAGTTTATCGTTTCAATGTTTGATAAATGTGATTGATTGACGAAATAGTTTTTCCAAGTCTTACTGTAATGCTAAACATGGATTTCTAGGGATCTGGCTGTAAAGTAATCTTGCAGTTAATATAATACACCGAAATCGAGTTCACAGGGAAATTTCAATTGCACTGTTTTAGCTTCTTTTTCCCCGGGACGAGGAGGAAGTTGCAGTTAGATCCAAGCTCCTGGATAACCTTAAAACCGCGTTACGTACACAACCAAACAGGTATTTCATATGTATCTACTACATTTGTCTATCTAGCTTCGAACAAGAGTGATATGTAATTTGTTTGAAGTCTGCACTTTCAATTGATCTTGTAAACGTAGTTTGTATTCAATAAACATTGTGCAACCATTTAAATATTTAATGAATATATGTATTTGTTTCTTTTGTTTTATCTAAACATGTTGTCAAAGCTCATTAACAATTAGTTATTTGTTTTATTTAAACACATTGTCAAGGCTCATTAACAATTAGTTATTTGTTTTATTTAAACACATTGTCAAGGCTCATTAACAGTTAGTTATTTGTTTTATCTAAACACACCGTCAAGGCTCATTAACAATTAGTTATTTGTTTTATCTAAACACACCGTCAAGGCTCATTAACAGTTAGTTATTTGTTTTATTTAAACATACCGTCAAGGCTCATTAACAGTTAGTTATTTGTTTTATTTAAACACATTGTCAAGGCTCATTAACAGTTAGTTATTTGTTTTATCTAAACACACTGTCAAGGCTCATTAACAATTAGTTATTTGTTTTATCTAAACACACCGTCAAGGCTCATTAACAGTTAGTTATTTGTTTTATCTAAACACACCGTCAAGGCTCATTAACAGTTAGTTATTTGTTTTATCTAAACACACTGTCAAGGCTCATTAACAGTTAGTTATTTGTTTTATCTAAACACACCGTCAAGGCTCATTAACAGTTAGTTATTTGTTTTATCTAAACACACCGTCAAGGCTCATTAACAGTTAGTTATTTGTTTTATCTAAACACACCGTCAAGGCTCATTAACAGTTAGTTATTTGTTTTATCTAAACACACCGTCAAGGCTCATTAACAGTTAGTTATTTGTTTTATCTAAACACACCGTCAAGGCTCATTAACAATTAGTTATTTGTTTTATCTAAACACACTGTCAAGGCTCATTAACAGTTAGTTATTTGTTTTATCTAAACACACCGTCAAGGCTCATTAACAGTTAGTTATTTGTTTTATCTAAACACACCGTCAAGGCTCATTAACAATTAGTTATTTGTTTTATCTAAACACACCGTCAAGGCTCATTAACAGTTAGTTATTTGTTTTATCTAAACACACCGTCAAGGCTCATTAACAATTAGTTATTTGTTTTATCTAAACACACCGTCAAGGCTCATTAACAGTTAGTTATTTGTTTTATCTAAACACACCGTCAAGGCTCATTAACAGTTAGTTATTTGTTTTATCTAAACACACCGTCAAGGCTCATTAACAATTAGTTATTTGTTTTATCTAAACACACTGTCAAGGCTCATTAACAGTTAGTTATTTGCACAGTCATTCTTATTGTTTTTCAAACCATTGAACACAATCACTTGCTTTTTATAAACAGAACTGGAAATAGTACTTTAGATGAGGAATAGTGTGAGAATTCCTTGAGCGAAACGGTAGCTCTATCGCATAGAACAACAAAAAAGAAATAGATGAAAACACCTTTGGCGAAGCGAAATATGAATACTTGAAAATCTTAAACCTATTCTCAGTGCATTTCTCGTTTAATCTGATTTCTAGATAGCTGAAGCGTTAAGTTGTTTGTTTTTCACATCACAGTCGTATAAGTGATTCTTATATTTTATAAATTCCTAAATTAAAAAAAAACATCTCTTTAACGAAACTTTTATATAAAAATAAGTTCAAACTTTTAAAAAATCAAATTATAAAGCATCTCACTGAAACTTGCTCCCAGTGGCTCAGCGGTATGTCTGCGGGCTTACAATGCTAAAAATCGGGTTTCGATACCCGTGGTGGGCGGAGCACAGACTGCCCATTGTGTAGCTTTGTGCTGAATTCAAAACAACAGCACTGAAACTTTTATGATCGTTTAGCAGAGATTAGTAGACCAGACATTACCAGGTAGTTAAATTTTTCGACTAGCAACCTAAGGGTTCGTGGTTCGAATCCTCGTCACGCCAAACATGCATGCGTTTCCACGGTGTGGGTGTTATAATGTAAGGTCAATCCCACTATTTGTTTGTAAAAGAGTAGCCTAAGAGTTGACGGTGGGTGGTAATGACCGGCTTCCTTTCCTCTAGTCTTACACTACTAAATTAGATAGCCCTCGTGTAGCTTTACGTAAAATTCAAAACAAACAAACATTACAAATGTACATTTTTCTTCCAGTTTCGTGATGCGGTTTTTGGAACAAGATGGGCTGGCATGTTTGTTGAAATTTCTCAAGAACATGGACTATGACACATCAGAGAGTATTGTACACACATCTTTGATCGGTTGTGTCAAGGCGTTGATGAATAACTCTGTGAGTTCACCTTTAGTAGCAATAAAAATATAAACTCTTTTTTATCAAGTACATAAAACAGTAGTTTTATAATTGCTCAATTATTTATACCTAATGTACATTGCATTGACTATATTAATCAGTCTTATGATTTGTGGTTCATAATTCGTTTGATATTTAGTTTTTCGTTTTTCCACTTACTTCTGAAATTAAATAATATGGAAATTAATCAGACAGCACACTACCAATATCCCGTTAATTCTATTTAGAATATTAATTATATATTCTTTAACATTCATTAAAAAATTAGGCCTCTCATGGCCTGATGATTAAAGCATTAGACTCATAACTTGTGAATCGCAAATTGTAATCACATCACTGAATGCATTCTACATTTTTTGTCGTTATAATATAATGTTTCATCCCATTATTTGATTAAAGTAGCCCAAGATGTGATGGTGGATGATGTTGACTAGCTGTCTATCACTTCTGAGTTATTGACAACAAGCGCACATAGTACTAAACTCAGTGGTTCTTAACCTGGGGGTCGTTTGAAGTTTCTCGGGGATCAAGGAAGGTTTGGGAATTATTGGGGAAATCACGGAGCAATTTGTAGGTGAAGTGTAAGAGTTAAACCGCGTGGAGATGCTTGTTGTGTAACCACCTGTCTAATTATGAGTAAAAATTTTCATATATTACAAAGTTTTGAATTGTCTAAATATTTAAAATATATTATATTAATAAATCGAACTTAAAATTTAAATATCAAAGTCTTCATCGGATTTAGTATATTTTTTCATTGTGTATATATATATTATATCAACCCTCACACTGAGTGAATAAGAAAAATTTGTATGATGTTCAGTAATTCAATGGATTTTGCATTTGTTTAGCACTTGAAGCATTTTTCAAGGTCATTTATTTGTAACATTTTCAATAAATTAGGATATTTAAATAGTTTTGTGTCATTCTACCTTTACACAAAGTTCACTTATTACAAAAATTATTATAGAGGTCACGGTAATATCCTGGAGAGTCTCAGGAGGTAAGACGATGAAAAAGTTTATGAACCACTGCACTAGAGTATCTCTGCGCAAAAAGCAACAAACAAACAAACTTAAACGTCTGTAATATAATCGTAATTCTACGTATACACAATATCACCAAACTATAGATTAACAAAGTAGAAAAACGTTTATATTTCTTCTTGATTTCAGAGTGGAAGATCCCATGTGCTGGCCCATCCTTATGCCATCAACACCATATCTCAAAGTCTTGCTGTGGTTAACATCAAGACTAAAATCGCTGTGCTGGAAATCTTGGGGGCCGTCTGTTTAGTACCTGGTGGACATCGTAAAGTCCTAGAAGCAATGCTTCATTTTCAGAAGTTTGCTTGTGAAAGAACAAGATTTCAGGTACGATCTGTTTGTCCTATTGCTACGTGTTATATATTCCGAATTTGTCTTTACTCAGTTTTGTTTATTAGTTAATTATAAAATTAGATCATGTTAATAACATAAGATGGGGTAATATTTATTATACGATTAGCACTAAAGAAAACATTACAAATACAAACGAAACCAATTTATTTTCTCTTTCTGAATAAAATAATTAGTTAATCTAATTTCTAAATGAGATAAGTGTGTAATCACTTTTGTCTCACCGTGTATATAAGTTTAATAGTTTTTCTATAGTAATAGTGATAATTTACTTTAAACATGTTTTTTTTCCTACTCTTCCAAGTTATTTTACGTTTTAACAAGATTATTGATTTATTTCTGTAATTTCGCATGCTTTTAAAAACCGTAATAGAACGTATAGTAAATAATCTGTAGTATTTATGTGAATAATAAAATAATTCTAGTTTTGAACTTCGTTGGTATTTTTTATTATGTATTTTCATTTAATTATTGCCTATCAGACTTAGTACGATTTTGAAAGAGATTTTGAGCCGAAGAATTGTTATTGTTAGGCCTTCAGTGTATTGGTTTGAAAACGCTCACTGGAATTTCTTAAATGTTACACGAAAAGCCTGGAACCTGGTTGATTCTTCTGTAATTTGCATCAAAGTTGACAAATGTTATTCCTGTTATTGCAAGAGTTGATATTAGATACTGGAATTTCAGCCATAGGTGCGTTATAAAATTAATATATATTTCATTATTTTATTCAGAGAGCCAAGTAAAACCAATGTAGCCGAAGGAATTGACGACTTTTGTCTCCTTTCTACTTAAACAGTTCAAATTTAGATATTCCTATGCCTAAACCGTAGAATTCCAGTTCCAAACTTTAAGAGCAATATAATTATTTCCTTACGATTTTAACAAATATTACGACATTGTTTTACATAATATTCTAAAAGCAGTGTTTTTTGGGAATTTGTTTCTCACATGTAAATAAACATCTTGATACAAGAGTTACACCTGTTATTTCTTACATTTACACTGATTATTTATGTTACTCTAAATATAACGATCAAGTATATAAACTAGTGTTCCACATCTGTGTTTCTACTATGTATTTAGGAAAAAAGTGTTTTAATACAAACATATCAAAAATCAATTTTTTTTAACAGTTCTCATTTTGAATGAATTTTAAGTTACAGTTTGCAGTAAATATCTTATTTACCTGTTACGTTGTTGCTTTTTATCTAAAAACTCGTGTTATATTTACATTTTATGAATTTTTTACACGAAGTGATAAAAACGTGACTTCAAGCACAGCTGGTAGGTGTCAATTATTCACTAGACAAGCCCGAGTTACTTACATACAGCTGTTTTTTATTCAAATATTAGAATGTCTAGGAACGCTGAAAAAAATAAAAATAAACACATTTGAGAAATAGGTTTACAAAAATGTATTTCTCAAAACGATGCAAGATAGTATAACTGACACAAATCAAATAAAAACGTTCAAATTGATTAATTATTAACTCGCAAATTGTAGACTCTTTTCATCCCAATTAATCTGCTGTGAAATTTACATCAAATGTCAAGCATACTTTTTTATAACAATACTGTAATACATCGTTAATGAGTGGCCCGGTATGTCTAGGTGGTTGGGGCGCTTAACTCATAATCTGAAGGTCGCGGGTTCGAAAACCCGTCACACCGAACGTCCTCGCCCTTTCAGCCGTGGGAGCGTTATTACGTTTCGATTCGTTCAACTGCTTATTTGTAAAAGAGTAATCCAAGAGCTACTAACGACTAATTGCCTTCCCTCTAGTGTTAAATTAGAGACGGTTAGCATAAATTACTGTCGAATAGGGAGATTTATAGTCACATTATAACTCCTCTACGGCTGAAAGGGCGAGCATGTTTGGGGTGACGAGGGTTCAAACTCGCAACTGTCAGATTACGAGTCGAAATCCCTAACCACCTGGTCAAGCCGGACCAGTTAATGGGATTTTAAACCTCTGGTTTTAATTCCTATGATGGACATAATGCAAAAAGCCCATCAGTCAACTTTGCCATTAATCAAACTCAAAACGTAGGCTTCTTACTTACTTGTGTTATTCCATAGGTTATAGTAAATGATCTGGATCGTAGCACTGGGATTTATAAAGAAGAGATAAGCCTAAAAACAACCATTATGTCATTTATCAACGCCATCATCAACTATGGTCCCGGACAAGATCACCTGGAATTTCGTCTTCATCTTCGATACGAATTTTTAATGCTGGGAATTCAGCCCGTGATTGACAAGCTTCGTAGTCATGAAAATGCTACCCTTGACAGGTTAGACTACATATCTTCCAAATACTGCAAATTAAATATTATATTATAACTTAAACTCGTTATTGTATTATCAGCGCAGCCACAGGTCGGAAATCTCTGGAGAATTCAGAAAATATGAAAGAGAAAAATTATATAAGAAGTCAGTGAAAATTATGGTCCATTTATTATTTTTTTGGTCCGGTACGGTCAAGTGGTTAGGACACTCGACTCGAAATCTGAGGGTCGCAGGTTCGAATCCATGTCACAACTGTGAGAGTTCCATGAACCTTCCAGGCATATATTTATTATATCCTTTCTTTCTCGTGTAAACCCGGCATGGACAGGTGGTTAAGGCACTCGATTCGTATTCTGAGGGTCACGTGTTCGAATTCCCGTCACACCAAACATGCTCGCCCTCTCAGTCGTGGGGGCGTTATAAATGACGATCAATCCCACTATTCGTTGGTAAAAGACTAGCCCAAGAGTTGGCGGTGAATGGTGATGACTAGCTACATTTCCTCTGGTTTTACACTACTAAATTAGGGACGGCTAGCGCAGATAGCCCTCGTGTAGCTTTGTACGAAATTCAGAACAAACATTTGTTCAGTGTTGACTTAACTATTCCTGATAAGTGGACAGACAACACGTGGTTTACAGGCTACAATGAATATTACTTGTTGAAGCCACGCTGACGAGGGTGACACGTTTAATCTGGAAACCGCGTGGCAACTCTGAGTTCCCAGTGATATGTTAAGAAATTGAAAATGTTTTTGACCGTGAGAATTAGCTGTAGATTTCTTCTTCTTCTGTACAGTGTTAATTAACTCCCATCATAAGCGTTAAATCTCACATCTAGGTTAACTCCAAGTAAAAGTTTTAGATCCATCGAATGTCTAGGATTACTCCAAATATAAGATTTGGATTCTATGTTTGGGATAACTCCGAATAAAAGTTTTTATCCTATGTCTAGGAAAACTCCAAATATAAAGGTTGTGTCTATTCTATCTCATGTTACAATTATTAAACCAAAACCTGTTTCTATGTATTTTTATAACTACATCACCTTAAGTTAACTGAAAGTAAAGTTTTCACTGGCTTGTGTTGTCTCAGTGTATTACTGATAACGCTGGTAAAGAATTAATAAGTAAATCGAAATGATTTAAACAAATAGATATGAATACACATGCATTTTATTGAACTAATGTATAGTTCTTATAATACTTTAAATCCAATTCTCTTGGAATGTTCTAGTTTATACTTCGTACAAGTGAAAGTACGAAATAGATTACCTCTCCTTGACTCAACACTAAAATTTGGAGCTAAATACCCGTAGTGAACTCAGCACAAATTAACCGTTGTGCAAATTTTCTGCTTAAAAACAAAAGAAGATTTTTTTTAAACTTTCATCTCTATGATGGAAAGCGTACGAATGTAATTGGATAGACAGTTACAATTTACAAAATGTAAAAATAATAATGGTTGTATAGCAGTTGTTTTCTGTAACGTCAAGCTCCCCAATATTTACTGTGTACCTTTAAACTTTCGTATTTTACAAAAAAAAATAATCTGATTATCGTGCAAAGTGCCTGTTTTTGACGGGTCAGGGGATACCTGAGAACAGTTTTTGCTGATAGACCGTTAAACTCTGTAACGTGGTGGCACATTAACAGTTTACTTATAACTCAACGGTAGGTTAGTGAGCTTATAACACTGAAATTTGCGGTTCTAGTCCAATGGTGAAAAGAGCATAGATAACGCATTATACAATTTAGTGCTTCATAACAAAGTAAATATTTTGTATGTGATTCCTTAAAGTTTTGTTCAATAATGGTTTTAGAGAGAGATATAAAAGAGATAGTGACGTTGTCACGCGGTAATTTAAATACAAGATCACAGAATTTCTTTAAAGTATATTTAATGCTAATGATGTAATTTGTTTTTGTGAATAACAAAACAAGTACACAAACTGATAGTGCATAATTTTAAAATATATTATTTAGTTCATTAACTGTATGTCCCTCGCTAGTACATCGGTAAGTCTACGAATTTACAAAACTAAAATCAGAGGTTCGATTCACCTTAGTGAGCTCAGCAGATATCCTGATGTCACTTTGTTATAAGAAAACACTCACATTTACTGTTTACTTTATTTAGTTATATATTTGTGAGTCTTTGCGATATTGCAAAATTTCGAGGGTGGTGATTTTTTTTTTTTTTTGCAAAATACGTGGGTATTATATAGAATTTCGGTTTCAATAGAGAATTGAGGCAGCTTTTTAACCTGTTAAGTAGATCAAGCTTACAATCATACATTTCAGTAAAATGAATCATTTGTTATACGACTTCATGAGTTAATTAATACAATAAGTTATGTAAAGATGACAATTTTTTTGTGCAGTCATTTATAATTGTATATAATGGTTTCTTTATGAAATCCTTAATTTTTCAACACATACAGTGCCATATATCATACACATGGTTCGTATTTTCCCTCTAGGCATCTTGACATATTCGAAATGGTTCGCAACGAAGACGAAAAAGAATTTGCTCGTAGATGTGATGTGGTAAGTACTCACAGTGCGTATCTGGTTCTGTCAAGTTAGTGATCTGTGTTGCTTTAAGCTTTAACAGTGTTTATCAGGTTCTGTCAAATCAGTTATTTGTGTTGTTTTATTAATAATCTTACAGTGTTTATCTGATTATTTTAAGTCAGTGATCAGTGTTGCCTTAAGTTCTGGTAGTACATATCTGGTTCTGTCAAATCAATGATTTGTTCTGCTTTATTGAGTATAGCAATTGCACATCTGGTTCTATTAAGTCAGTGATAGTTGTTGCATTATTAAGTGTTAACAGTTTAAACCTGATTCTGTCAAGTCACCGATCCATGATTTTAGGGACATTCTTGTCACCTATATGTACCAAGAGTTGAGTTCTCAGTATATTTCATAATAAATTGCTCACTTCTGAAGCGAAAGTAAGTATAGCAAAATTGTAATGTAGTCTTAGAACTCAATATTGTATGGAGTCAAATTGGCACTACCTGTTTTGCTTATGTTTTTTTTAGATAGAGTCATTCAGGTTTAATAATACATAATTATCACGAACTACTCGGTATTTCACTGCTCTGGAATATGTCAAAACTTTCTGTATTGTTTTCAATGCGAAACTGTTTGACACCATGTTACCCCTTTACATTTAACGTAAATCCAATGTGTGTGTTTTTAATACAGCAATATTTTAGGAAAATTGTTTCTAATTAGTAACGAATTTCTACATAGATTGAACTCATAGTGATTTGATTAGAAAAATACTAAAAGTCATAGAGCAACAAAGTTCTACTTATATGTTTAACAGCATTACACAGAAGATTTTAACATACTTTTAAACTACTGAGTGATGAGATGAAAATACTTTTATATTATCTTAGGCTCATGTGGACTCGAAGAGTGCATCGTTTATGTTCGAAGTCTTAAAAGGAAAACTGTTACATACAGCTGCTTACCCACACTTTTTGTCTCTGCTGAAACACTGTCTTTGTCTACCTTGTAAGTTTTATCAGATTCTGTCTAGTTTCTTATAGCTACAAGCTGAAAATATTTAAGGATTTAGTCTATAATACTGTATATATATATAAAATGACTAATAAAACGTGGTTACACCAAGTTCCAATAAAATGTGTTTAACTATATAAATCACAAAATAAATTCAAAATTTAGGTTTTTCAGGGGGCTTCTTTTTTTGCAAAAAATTAACAGATATATATATTAAATGCACTAAAACAAAACTGAAACAGCTAATAATTCAAAATTATTTTGTTCAAACCAGTGAAATATGATACTGGTATTCCTATTGATTTACATTATTTGGAATAGTGTGTGCAATAGTTGTTGTATGTTGGTAATGATGTATATTAAATCTATAGTGTCAGTAACAATGTTATTATTGGACACTGAGTGTTCACAATATTATATACTAAAATTCCAGTTTGTTTATACTGCTACTGTTAACTTTTAAACCAGAGTTATGATATGAAAAAAACCTAAAAACTTCCTATAAGCTGTAACATTTTATTGCTTTGTATGAAATATTGCTATAATGTATGAATCACTTCATCACTTTGTCTCTTCTTTAACTTAGCAATAGCTTATGCAAGATTTCTATGAATCACTTCATCACTTTTTCTCTTGTTTAATTTAGCAACAGCTTATGCAAGATTTCTATGAATCGCCTCATCACTTTGTCTCTTGTTTAACTTAGCAACAGCCTATGTAAGATTTGTATAAACCACTTCATCACTTTGTCTCTTGTTTAACTTAGCAACAGCTTATGTGAGAATTCTATGAATCACTTCTTCACTTTGTCTCTTGTTTAACTTAGCAATAGCTTATGTAAGATTTCTATGAATCACTTCATCACTTTGTCTCTTGTTTAACTTAGCAACAGCTTATGTGAGAATTCTATGAATCACTTCTTCACTTTGTCTCTTGATTAACTTAGCAATAGCTTATGTAAGATTTCTATGAATCACTTCATCACTTTGTCTCCTGTTTAACTTAGCAACAGCTTATGTAAGATTTGTATAAACCACTTCATCACTTTGTCTCTTGTTTAACTTAGCAACAGCTTATGTGAGAATTCTATGAATCACTTCTTCACTTTGTCTCTTGATTAACTTAGCAATAGCTTATGTAAGATTTCTTTGAATCACTTCATCTCTTGGTTAACTGAGGAAGAGCGTATGTAATATGTGAAGAAATGCACGTGTTATGTAAAATTTATCGAGACTTAAGTCGAAATTATTTTAATATCATTATGTTACTGAATCGTCCCCTATTTAAATAAAACGACTGCAAACATCTCTTGCAAGAATTCTTAATGAGATGAATGTAAGGTATAACAACTCTCTTGTGATCTCAACTCCTCAAGTGGATTATGGTGCTTGTCCTCAACATTGGCTCCTGTTTGACCGGATTGCCCAGCAAATAGTACTACAGGGAGATAATGGAGAAAATCCTGACGCGGCTCATATCGAAATAAACGTAAAGGAAATAGTACAACTGTAAGCATTTGGTGTTTTCTATATTTTTTCGCAGTAACATATATTAATAACTATAGAATTATATTTAAAATGTGTTCTCGAAACTCAAGTATCTTTCTTCGTCTCTTTAGTGTTCTTGCTTTATGTTTCCAAACTATAGGCAATACTCGCATTAATTTGTTTGTTTTAATAGCCTATATAAAAATTTGAATCCACATTTTTGTATGCGTATAATTTATTATATGATTCGTATTAAAGAAGAAATTAACTATTTCAATGTTACATTAACAAGACAGTTAAACTATTCCTTTTTTAAAGTATATTTAATTTTGCGCTAGGCTGTTTGCTTCTTAACTCAGAAGCTATTAATTTTTATACTGTATTCGACTGTGCTTAAGATCAGAATTTTATCATTCAAACCTTTTACTTATTAATTAAAATTTATTTTTAATGAACTGCTTAATAGTTTGCATCACAATAGAACTAAATTTTTTATACAACATTATTTTCTACTCATAACATCTAGCATGAAAACAGATGATATGTTTCTATTGTTGTGCCCACACGCGCACACACAATCGTTATGTTCAAGTTAATTTCGAGATAGTTATATTTGTTTTGTCATTCCAGAAACAGTCCCCTATTGGCTCAGCAGTAAGCTATTAGACTTACAACGCGAAAAATCGATTTTCGATACAAATAATGGATACAGCACAGCTCACTGTGTATCTGAGTGCTTAAAAACAAGCAGTCAAACAAGAAGCAAGTGAGATCTAAACTTCTAACGATCACGTAAGACGTATCAGTATGTGAGGTTTACCATGTTTTGTTTTTAATTATGAAGATTCTCCCCATTAGCTAAGCGTTCGAGGACATGTAAAGTTAAAACTCGAGATTCGATTCCCTGCGATGTATGAAGCACAGATAGTTCATTAGCGTGAAAACAAAACAAAAAGATAACACAACAACTTATACGAGAATATATAAATCGGAAATTTTACGAATGAAAACATTTGATATCTTTATTAAAGTTCACAATCGCAATAACAGCCTTTCACACTAGCAACAATAGCATTGTAATGTATAAGTATTTTTTAATATCAATCAACTAATAATGTCAAAATTAATTCATAAATAAAGCACTCGAGTAAAATTTGACCACTTCCAGTCTCTCAAAATAACGTAGTTCTAACCGCAGAGGCGACAAAAATATAAAATTTAAATGATAGGTTGAACAATCGACAAGTTTTTTTTATATCTTTGTTTAAAGAAGGATCACGTTTGGAGCTCGCGCTCTTCCTCAGATCGTCCTGGTACAAGCTGTTTTTTGTCCGTAAACCAATAATTTAAAACATTCAAATCACGACTAGTCTTAAGTCTGTTCTTTAAGATAAAAAATTGCAAAATATTATCTATACTAAAAACACAAAAAATGAAAACAATAAACGAATTATTCTTGCCAGTACTGTTAATGCAAATAACATTAAAGAAGTAATAGAATGTATCTTACATAACATGAAAACATTGATGGTTTGTCTCAGGTAGTCTTTGATTTAATGCTTGTATACTGTATTCAATACAAAAGTAGTACCACATGTTTAGTGTGAGAGATAATACCATTCTCCGGCTCATTCTTTGGTCTTCCAAGCTACAAACTTCTCGGACTTAAGCTTTTCCTGTTAAGCGGGGTTTTAGTTTGTTTCCATTTCTTACAATTTTAGGATTCATAATGCAAAGTGGATTTATCGTTAAAACAATTTTTTAAAACGAACATTATCAGTAAGTAGTAAAGAGTATCAGTTTGGTGAAATGGGTTTTACTTGACTGAGGAGATATTTTATAACAACAAACTGTGTTAATAGAAATACGAGAAATTGCTCTGCATTAGAAAATCACGGGTTAAAATATTATTTTAATCTGTAAATACAACAAGCTTGGCTTCAGAAGAAGAGCTCAGATTTGCAAGAGAAAAAGCTAAAGCGCTGGAAAAAGAAAATTCTGATTTAAGTGTAAAGCTGTCGAAGAAGGAACGAGTCATCGATCAGCATCTGCAAGAAAAGGTAACGTTTTTCTCCGAGAAACTTTTAGTTGTAGATAAAAAAAAAGTTTTTGTTATTCCTTAATGTTATATTTGTTTTGTTTAGCTTATGGTTTTATAAAAGTCTTAGATTTTATGCTACAAAAGTAATGTCATAGTATGAACCATTCAGGCTTAGAATCGTGGTGAGACTTAACGCTACGAAATTTGTTTCATTAAACTGTTAAAATACAAGAAAAATAATACAAAGTGGTGCTTTCATGTATTATATTATTATTTACAGTATTTTGTACAGTATTTTATCGAACACCTGGTGTCACGAAATCAGTCTTAGTTTGGTATTTCACCCACTTTTCTAGCCTGAAAAATGATTAACGAATGATGAAGGGTGTAGTCCAGTGGCTAGCGTGGATAGCTGCAAATCAAAATTTCCAAGTCCGTGGTATACCACTGAACACTGTAAAAAAGAAAAAATGTTGCATAACACAAATGTATTGGTCGATACCTAATCTTTGTATTGAATTTTATAAATTTATATGCACACAATATAAATTGAAAAGTAAGTTTTATATTGAAAACCTCGCTTCATTTGTTTGATAAGACACACACAAAAAATAATTATATTGCATATCACATAGATCTGTGTTTAGAACACAGTTTAAGTGTTAACCGAGCTAATGTGTTATAATATGTTGCATAATGTTGAAGATATAAAGTGTCTGAAAGCTAACAACAATAAATCTAATCTGAAATTGTTTTTTTAAACGTTGTAGTAAAACGTATACCACATAGAACCCTGAGTAACCAAGTACAAGAACTGTGGGTTGATAAGACAAAAGTGAAATTAAAAGGCGTGATAACGGTAACATTTCTACTTCTAACAGGAAGATCTGCAAGATGTTGTTGATAAGATGAGGGCTAAACTAGAGAGAGAAACGGTTGGTCATCTCCAAGCCAATCAGAAGATAGAGGAACTGGAGTACAAATTAGAGCAGTTGTGTCAAGCGGTAAGATTTATGTTAGTCATAGAGCATATGTTCTAAGTGCTCTTTTCATAAATATTACATGTTCCTGTTAATCTTCTTCTATTGAATTTGTAGACAGCGTTGACTCTTTCAAGTTGGAATCTTCTGTGAGTTCGTCCGAAGTCTACACAGAAACTAAATTTTTATCTATCTTGAAAAGCCAGGACTAAAGCTAAGCATAATAAATATCAGTCGTCTTAGATTGTAGGTTTCGAAATGAAATATCCCCTCGCTGAAAGAATTTTTGTATTTACACTACTGAAATCAGGAGTTCGATTCTCCTCGATGGACGAAGCAGATAGCCTGACTTGGCTTTGCTCTAAGTAAAACAAACACTCGAAATGAAAAATTAAATAAAGACGACCATGTTCAATATGACAAACGTTTTTTTTAATTAAGGTTTTATAACTTGCTTTGCAAAAATAACTTCAAAAACACTAAAAACCGAAAGTCTTCTTAAAACCTGTATTTAAGTCAGCAAGTTTTTTGTTAAAGTAAGCTACTAACCTTTCGTTTAAAGTTGTTGTATTTTCGTGATGAAATGTTTATTTCTGTCATTAATAGGCTGATGAAAAGTTTTGTAATTTTTTAACCACGTTATTCTAAAAATTGTACTTAGTAATGAATTCAGTTCATTGTCATAAATATTTGTTATACAGTTACATTAGGTTTTCACTGACCGCATAACTTATTATTAGATAGCACTTCATATCACGTTCAGTCATGAATTTCTCTTAGTTTGTTTTGCTCTTTTGTTTTCACACGACTAATCTGTTTTTACGTCTGTCTCGCGTCTTGAATTTGGAGAACTGAGCATGGAATCTGAGATAACATGAGAGGCATGAGAAATCCGTGAAAAAAATTGTCAAACGTGTGCAACTCCGCCTTTGAAGAATAATCTTTATACAAGTTAATACGAGTTTATACGTGGTTAAAAAACAGTCCCCACGCTGGTACAGCGGTGAGTCTACGGATTTACATCTTTAAAATCAGGGGCTCGATTACCCCCGGTGGACTCAGCTTGATGTGACGCTACTATAAAAAAACATTTTTAGAATAAAAAGACCATTAGAAAAATAAACACGATACTTTTTCCATTATTTCTTTACAATGTATAAACTTAGTCATTTTGATCGGCTTCTAACTATAAATGGTGTTCAAATAATTGTTTGAATTCTAACTTTATTTATTACAAACCGTTTTGTTTAATTTGTCATAAAACAAAAGTATTTGTGTAAACATGTGAAATATTGATTTTATTTGCGTAGCTTGAATCAGAACGACAACAGCGTAGCCAAGTGTCTCACATAATTCAAAATGGAAGTCTTTCGGATGATACTAAGGTAGAGATCAGTATAACAAAACACCCCGTTCCTCCACCACCACCACCTCTTCCATCTGTAATACCCCCACCCGTTCCAGCTCATGCATTAGGTGAGTGTTTGAGATATATTTTAAGTATTCTACCTTGGATAATGTCCTGTGATACACATCACTAAATTGTAAGATACTCTGCTCATAAGAATAACTGTTTCTGTTCCTAATGTGTAGGCTTCAGAATACATTAATCAAACATATTTTCACGTGTGTGAGTTAAACCAATCTGAAATTACTTATATCGTTTATATACGTTACAAAATGAATAAACCTCATCTAATTGGAACTATCAGAGTAAGCTATTTGTTGTTTTTCGCAGAACATCCTCACAGTTAGTTTGAGGTAATTAAATTATTATAACTGAATTTGATATATTAAAATGTTTTTCTTTATACTTACTTAACGTTTACCGTATCATTAATCAAAAATCTGTAAACTTTTATGTTCTCAGTCAGATTCGTTTTAAATCGAGTCTGAAGCAAACAATACGGAACAGAACATTCACGTTTCAAATTCAGAATCATATTTTGTTTTTGATTACCGAATTGTGTTATTTTTAATCAAACTTTTAACCTCATTTGTAACAATTTAATAGTAAGTGTGGTCCACACTTCGTAGGATGAGCAGCCAGTTATGAGTGAAATACCCTCAAATTTAGAGTTAGTAGAGTTTACAGAGACAAAAACGTGCCGGTATTACTGAATCAAAACGTAAATAATATATGCTGTGAAATCTATTTAAAACTCCTTTTAAACGTTTACGTATTATTAAAGCTAAAGACTACTCATAACCTTCATCAGAAAGTATTAGCTTGTTCTGGGGCACTTTTATATACCATAATAATGCTTTCGTATGTTTTCAAACAAGACAGATTTATTTGATAATTAAAAGTTCTAACTTTGTTATCCCTCGGTGGATTCAGCAGATAGTCTGATGCGGCTTTGCTATCAGAATACACACATACTCGTTATCTCTAATTTACTCGACATCCAAAACATGACACATTGATTGATCACTGGATGTAGGATGAACTATACTTTGGTTTAATCCTCTTAAAATGCATGTTTCTCTGCGTGTGATTTTTGATGTAACTGCTTGTTAATGGACAATTTATTAATGGCTGTGTTGAAACCCGTTGTGTTTATTTCTAGATCCGATATTAAGCATGCTTAATGATACAATACTTAACTCATAAAATTCCAGGTATTCCCCCTCCTCCTCCGCCATTAGGACCTAGTCAAATCACTTGTATCAAAACTTGTGTACCAGTTAAAAAGAACATTCCACAATCATCAAATCCTCTGAAGACATTTAATTGGTCCAAACTTTCCGAGGTAAGAATTCTATGCTATTGATTTAAGTTGTTTTTGATAATAGGAACATCAGGTTTCTTACTATTAGCACTTAATCGTTTAAAGTTACGGACGTTTTCTATAATATATTCTCATCTACTCTATTATTCGAATTTTAAGTTGCCAATATGAAATGGTGTGCCAATAAATAGATGAAAAAACATCACATAGCGAATCATATAGATTTATTGTGTCAGTTTTGCTCACTCTTATGATGAAGGTGTTATGGTTTGTTTAATTTGTTTTGTACCAGACTAAATTAGAAGGAACAGTTTGGATGGAACTAGATGATACAAAACTGTACAAGGATATTGAACTGAATGAAATGGACAAAATGTTTTCTGCCTACCAAAAACAACAGGTGAGATTATTCATTCGTTATAATAAAAACCGTAATTTTATGCGAAAAATAACGAAACATTTGTGGGTACTAATAGTGATAGAACTGCAAACATTCCCTATCTGACGTTCAGAGTCTTATGCAGTTTCAATGAGAGATATGAAAGCTAAGTCATCCCACGAATGGTTTGAACCTTTTTCTAGTATCTAATAATCAGCATTGTTGTTTCAGTAATGTTGACTAATGTGTTCTCCGTTTTACCAGTGTAATGGCAGCGCCGAAGACCTGACAGCAGCGACACCACGAACCTCGTCACGCACGAAAGAATTCTCAGTTATCGATGGACGTAGGGCTCAAAACTGTACAATACTTCTGTCCAAACTAAGACTTTCAAACGAAGAGATTTCTATAATGATTCTCAGTATGGACAGCGAGAACCAGTTACCGAAAGACATGGTGGAACAGGTAAACCATTTCTTACAACTGTTTTACAACCCCATCTATGATTGAACATGTAAACCATTTCTTACAACTGTTTGTAACACTATCTATGATTTTATTACAGTTGCTGAAATTCACGCCTAACCCCGAAGAAAAGGCGTTATTAGAGGAACACAGTTCTGAAATAGAGAGCATGGCTAGAGCAGATCGTTTCTTGTATGAAATAAGCAGGTGGGTATAATGTTCAATAAATCTTGTAAGTAGACGAACATCACTAGTACACTTTGTTGTAATTAGTGTAAAATAAATTGTTTTAAACATTCGAAAAGCGCTCGAAAAGTACCTATTTAATTATACCTAACATTTGGTATAATGTTTGTTCACTGAAGAAACAGCAATAAATTTACCGATTTACAACACTAAAATCTGGGATTATATAGCTCGCGGTCGACTCAGCTCATAACCAAGGGTGGGTTTGCTCAAAAACAAATAAACAAGTTTTATATATATATATATATAACTGGATAAGATTTGACACCGAGGTTAGATTGTATTTGTTTCTTGAATTGTTGCACATTCTGTGGTAGCTGACCCAAATTTTGAAATGTTAAACTAAACAATTGTTCAATATCCTGTTAACCAGTGAGTTAAATCTCGTATTCGTTAGGCGTACGACAAACTGGAAATTTGGATAAGCTTTTGATTTCATTGTCATTAACATACGGTTGCGTAATGAACGCCCCCAATAACTAAGAGGTAAGTCTGGACGCTAACAACGCTGAAATCGGGTTTCGATACCCGTAATAGACAAAGCGCAGGTAGCCCACTGTGTATCTTTGCGCTTTCAAATAAACGAAAAGTACAATGAACTGTTATTTAAGATAAAAACAGCTCTTTATTGGAAATATGTTGTAGTGCTTTTAACATCTTGACATAAATAACCATTTCATATACAATACACAAGTACAATGTAGTATATAAAAAGCACACATTACCTATTAGTCTAATACAGTTGAAATAATTGTTTTGATTTTATCAACTTCAATTATAACGACTATAAGAAAGTTTAAATAAATGTGTTTTGTTTAGGATCCTACATTACGAACAACGAGTCAAAACTTTACTTTATAAAAAGAAGTTCCAAGAAAGAATAAGCGACTGTAAACAAAAAATCGAAGGTGAGTTCAGTCAACTCTTGTGATAAAATTAGAAATAATTTATCAAGACTTTTTAACGCTGATCGTTTGTCTTGATAATACGGAAACAGTTAATTTTAAATCAAAATGTTTTACAAAACTATTCGCTAAAATAATTATGGGCCGGACATGGCTAGGTGGTTAAGGCACTCTACTTGTAATCCGAGAGTCGATGGTTCAAATCCCCGTACCGCCAAACATACTCTCCCTTTCAGCCATAGAGGCGTTATAATGTAATGATCAACCCCACTATTCGTTGATAAAAGAGTAGTCCAAGGGTTGGCGGTGGGTGGTGATGACTAACTGCCTTCCCTCTAGTCATACACTTCTAAAATAAAAGCAACTAGCTCAGATAGCTCTTATGTAGCCTTGTGCGAAATTCAGAAGACAAACAAACGCAACTCTGAATCGGGGAATAATAACAACAGATAGGTCCCTTCCACACAATACTCGTATTTATTTTTTTACTATTATTTTTTGTTTAATGCCATGTGTTTGGGTTAATGAGTCTTCAATATTTAATATGCTATAATATTTCCCGGATTGTAAAACAAAAATATATTTTTCACTTGCAATGGTTTTGTTATTGTTGTTTTTTTAAGTAATGTCATTGTTTGCCATTTATTTATATAATACTATTGATTGTTTCTTAACTTTTTAATGTTCTCGGTGGAACAGCTGTAAGTCTACGGATTTACAGCTCTAAAACTAGGGGTTTGATTACCTTCGATGAACACAGCAAATAGACCAAAGTGGATTTGTTCTAAAATAATTAAAACGAAACGCTGTATAATTATGTGTTTTATTTCATTATTTTTGTTTGTTTATTTTTTAAATTTCGCGTAAAGCTGCGCGAGGGCTATCCGCGCTAGACGTCCCTAATTTAGTAGTGTAAGACTAGAGAGAAGGCAGCTACTCTTTTACCAACGAATAGTGGGATTGACAGTCACATTATAAAGCCTCCACGGATGAAAGGGCGAGAATGTTTGGTGTGACGGGGATTCGAACCCGCGATCCTCGAATTAACCAACAGGCCATGCCGGTCCCTTATTTCATTGTTTATAGTACCCGACTGAACTCTCATACAGTTGTTTAATACGTACACTCCTTATAGATCCCCTTCTGTCATTCATTTGTACTCGAATCCTTTACTTATTATGCCTTATGCCACTAATTAACAGTTTTTTTTTACTTTGTTTGATGCAATTGGTTCGTAGTTGAATTTTTCATTTACTTTGCTTTCTATTGTTATTTTACAGTGATTATTAGTAGTTAATTTTGTATATACCATTGTTGAATCCTAAAATATATTGATCTTATGTCGTATTATTGGTATGACATCGATTTTTCTTATGTCATTGGTAATATGTACTTGAATGTTTTCGTTTTATATTTTACTATTGGAATTGCATAAATTATTTTATTTTTTGTTATGTAGTTGGTGAGTCTTAAAAGCATTCGTTTCTCGTTTCGTTAAACATTAAATATTCTTGTATGTTTGTAGTTGAGGTTCGTTGTTTGTTTCATACCACTGGTTAGTATATTTACATTCATTAAGCTGCTCATAACTGGCTGTGTCCTTAATGGAATTTTACTTACAATATATTATTTTTCAGATGAAACATTTCCGTTAAGGAGAAAACTAAGTTCTGTTTCCTTTCAATTCTAAATCACTGACTATGCAGATATTTAGATGCTAATTAATAAGCCTTTTTTTTCCACTTCGAAATTAGTAATGATGTTACCGCGTGATTGTTTCTACCCAGTTTTTGTGTTTTTAACTGCTTTGTTTAAAGTTAATTCGATGGATTCAGCTGTTTTAGAAGCTTCCAGAGAAGTACAGCGCAGCAAGAGACTGAAGAAGCTTCTTGAAGTGGTGTTGGCCTTTGGTAACTACATGAACAAGGGACAAAGGGGGAACGCCTGGGGATTCCGTCTAGTTAGTCTCAATAAGATTGGTGACACAAAGTCAGGCATCAACCGCAATGTCACGCTTTTGCACTTTCTTATTGAAACCTTAGAGAAAAAAGTAAGTTTATAGTTAACTTCTAAACACTACTGTAAATTTTGGTGTTACTTAATTTTCTATAGAAATCGTAAGAAAGAAAAACACGATTAATCACTGATGTGTTATAACTTAGACGTCACGGTTAGAAATTTTTTACATTGTAGTCAACTTGATATCAGAAAGTTTTCAAATTTCATGCGAATAAATTCATACAGAAATGCTCCGATCATCCATGAGGGCTTGGCATCGCCTGTTGGGTGTCCACGAGGGTTGGCACGGCCAGGTGGTTGTCCACGAAGGCTTCACATGGCCCAGTGATCTTCCACGAGGGCTTAGCATAGCCAGGTGGTTAATGCGCTCGACTCATGACCTGAAATTCACAGTTTCGAATCCCCCCACCAAATATGTTTGCCCTTTTAACCTTGAGGGTGTTGCAATGTGATGGTCAGTTAATTGATAGAAGAGTAATCCAAGATTTGGCGGTGGGTGATGATGACTAGCTGCTTTCCGTCTAATTAGGGGACGGCTAGCGCAGATAACCCTCGTTTAGCTTTGCGCGAATTTCGAACCAAATCGTGGCGGTACAAATGTTATTTTTATAATGATTGTTTTCGTTAGTTTCACATATCTCACATATCTGTTTTTTTTTTCTCTTTGCCGTCTAGAAAAGTATAATATTACTAAGGAGTAGGACACTAAAACTAGAAATATAAGTCCAAACAACGATTATTTTTTTTATTTTCATCACTACAAAACCTGCTAATCGATTAGTAACTGAATATTCGAGAGCAGCGAATTTTCATTTAAAAATACTTGTTTTATTGTTTTCAAGATTTTACACAGTATATAAATGTATTAATAAAAATAGTAATAGCTTTTGTTTAACGTATTGTCGTTTTTATTTTGAAGTTTCATGATCCAAATCACGAGTTTTCTTTGAATAATATTATCTCTGGTGTCTGCCAGCTAATAAGATATACAAAATATAATTATTAATTTTGAAAGATGCTGTTGAAAACCCTTGCTATAAACACGAACTCAAAAAACATATATGACAGCAAACCTTGATGTTAGCATACCTTGCTTTCTTAAAATGGCCCGGGTTGGTCAGGTGGTCAGGTAATCCAAATATGTTCACCCTTTTACCCGTGGTGGCGTTATAATGCGACGGTCAATCCTAGTATTCGTTGGTAAAAGAATAGCCCAATAGTTGGGGGCGGGTGGTGATAAGTAACTTCTTTCCCTCTGGTTATACACTACTAAATTAGGGACGGCTCAGGTAGGTAGCCCTCGCGTAAATTTGCGCGAAATTAAAAAAAAGGCACCACACATAAATGGTTGCCAATATTATTTACAAAAGAAGTAAAAGAAATATGACTAAGATGATGGTGTTAAGTTAGAAATCATCGTACTAGAGGGCAACAGCTCCACGTTTATTTACTTACAATGAATATTAGCGATGTTAGTGTGTGTTGTTGTTGTTTTCCTACATGTGTTTACATTACATTCTCGACTAGCGAGTTTGTTTGTTTTGGAATTTTGCACAACGCTACTCGAGAGCTATCTGTGCTATCCGTCCCTAATTTAGCAGTGTAAGACTAGAGGGAAGGCAGCTGGTCATCACCACCTACCGCCAACTCTTGGGCTACTCTTTTACCAACGAATAGTGGGATTGACCGTCACATTATACACCCCCACGGCTGGGAGAGCGAGCATGTTTAGCGCGACGCGGGCGCGAACCCGCGATCCTCGGATTACGAAGCGCACGCCTTAACGCGCTAGGCCATGCCAGGCCCTCGACTAGCGAATATTTGTACTTCTTGTTGTTATAAAATGTGTTCAAATTTGAATAATCGAGTTAAGTGTTAACTTATGAGTTTCTTAAGATGCGTACGGCAATTAATCAAATGTATTTCATTGGGAACCATTAAAGATAAATGCACTCCTTAAGATTTAATATGTCGATGTTCTAGCAAATTAACAAAAATAACATTTTAAGTAGTTTATTTTGAATTTGTTGACAACCGCCGACGTTTATCGTAATGATTTACAGCAAATATCACAAGGTTTTATATTTTTTCGTAGTTTAAAGACGTTCTAAAACTAGAAGAAGAGATTCTCCATGTTCGTGAAGCAGCAAAAGTAAAGTAAGTACAAGTAGTTTTTTTATTATATTTACGTATTCAATGTGCACGAGCAGGACTAACAAGTGGAAATGTATATTGTTTTTCACAAGCACTCGAACTTCTTGCAAATGATAAGCGGAAACCTCAAACACAGGCGTGGTTTACGAAAGCAATAAATCTTAGTTCAGGGTGAACATGACTACTAGTTTCTCTGGTAATGACAGAGATTGCAGCTCCAAATCAGTAAATAATATATATATACTACTTCATTAGGCCAGTTCTCAAATATGTCTATTTTACTTGGTTAAATGTCAAACTTTATACTTGTCTGAAGCTGGTAAAATTTCAAAATAAAATTCTTCAAGCAACAGTTAGATTTCCCACTTACATTCTGTTATCTGTGGTCAATTATTTCTATAATATTTATACTCTAATAATGAGCCTTCCTCAGTTAACAATGAAATATTTCTAGTATAACTTAAGTACAAATCTTTGTTTCTTTGCTTGTTTTTGAATTTTGCACAAAACTACACGAGGGCTATCGACGCTAGCCATCCCTAATTTGCAAGTATAAGAATAGAGAGAAAGCAGCTAGTGTTATGTAAATGTCGTGTAAATGTTTTGTGGGCGACAACATGTCGTGTTTGAATTTTCATTTGTATTATTCATTTTTCCATATTTGTATTATTGTTTCGAAGTTTAAACTAATATTTTGTTGTTCATTTGGGGTAACGTTTGGAATTTTCTTGAGTTGGGTGGACCAGTCATGTGTTTGTGGGTGGGGTGCTGGTGGCTGCGTGTCTGGACGTGTGGTCTCGTGCGGGAGCGGACGTGCGTGGATTGCTCTGGAGACCTGTGGAGTTTTCGCGGTCTTTCGGGGAGTTTGGGCCTGCAATGTATAAGCGGACGAAGATGCGAGAGGTCCCGGGTTCAGATCCCGGCTGAGCCCCCAATTTTCTGTTACGTATTTTTTAATGTTTTATGTTCTTCGTAGACTAAACGCAACAGAAAAACGCAGATAACAGCTTATATAATTTATGTTATATCTGTTATATTTGTTAATAGTTTAGTGTAATAAATTATACAAGCTGTTATCTGCGTTTTTCTGTTGCGTTTAGTCTACGAAGAACATAAAACATTAAAAAATACGTAACAGAAAATTGGGGGCTCAGCCGGGATCTGAACCCGGGACCTCTCGCATCTTCGTCCGCTTATACACTGCAGGCCCAAACTCCCCGAAAGCCCGCGAAAACTCCACAGGTCTCCAGAGCAATCCACGCACGTCCGCTCCCGCACGAGACCACACGTCCAGACACGCAGCCACCAGCACCCCACCCACAAACACATGACTGGTCCACCCAACTCAAGAAAATTCCAAACGTTACCCCAAATGAACAACAAAATATTAGTTTAAACTTCGAAACAATAATACAAATATGGAAAAATGAATAATACAAATGAAAATTCAAACACGACATGTTGTCGCCCACAAAACATTTACACGACATTTACATAACACTAGTCATCACCCCCCGCCAACCCTTGGGTTATTCTTTTACCAACGAATAGTGGGTTTGACCGTCATATTATAACGCCCTCACAGCTGAAAGAACGGGTATGTTTGGTGTGACGGGGATTCCAACCCGCTACTCTCGGATTACAAATCGAGTGCTTTAACTTCATGGCCATGCCGGCCAAGTAAAAATCTGTAAAAGTAATGAGAGAACTACGTCTCACCAACAAACATTACATTATAAAAACTTGTTGTACTAATTTCATATTTACATCAGTTTCATATATCGAGCGATTCAGTTCTTCCAAAATCCGAGGACATCAGTTGCATGTGACTAAAGACTATACCGTTCAGGTGTTTTTAAAATATTTGATGCATGCTGCCTATAATATGTCGAGTACTCCGAACTACAAACGATTAAAATCTTCTCCTAACCTCTGATGAAATTCAAGTAATATACTCTTATGTTGTTCATTCTTAACTCCTGTGTGTGTGTAGAATAAACGACAGAAATTACAAGAAAGACATCACATGGCTTTATGTGTATGTAAGATGAGTCTCTGGTGATTCCATTATTCACAGCTAACTCACTTGAGTTAAATACCATCCAGTACTATATCTTAAGATTGCAACATCATTCTCAGGTGTGTAGAGCTTACATGTCTTAAACTAAAGGTCAGCTAACATTATATTTTTAGAAGGGTGTCAGTGATTTTAAGGGAGAAATGATTATAGAAGGCCACGTGGTAGTTACAGCTGTAATTAAAGAGTTGAGTTACTTTGTGAAACGTAATAGAGCGATAAAATAGAAAATACGTTTAGATTCCTTATTAGACAGCAGTGTCTAGTACGAGAGAAAAAGAACTGTGTAATATGTACGAGATCACTCATGTGGAATTTCATGGTTGACAGGCTCTACACAAACATTTATTACTCTTAGAAACACACATTTAAAAAGTGAGCTCAAACTATTAACCTCAGAACAGCCGTAAAAGTGATTTAGTCAGATAGTTCAACTTTCTCCTTTTCCCCCATCCAATAGACGTGTATGTGGAGATAGTCAAGATAAATATTAAAACTCAGAAACTTTCTTGGGCTTTAGCTGCAAGGTAATTGTAGGCTGTTCCTTAACAGGGTGGACAAACCTTGTTTGTGTGGACATGGTCCGAATAACTAGCCACTACATTTTAGTAGGCCAGTCTCACCCTATAATCCAGCACTGTTGTCTTATTGGTGGTTACAATAAACTATCCATCGTGTACCGTGTTCGTTTTTCAAACACTACACAACATATGCTGCCAGATAGTGAAACCGTAGTCCGGAAAAACCATTACGAGGTGTTTTTGAAATGAGGTATCAACATCGTTTTCCTTCCCTGGCATCTTTGAAGGAAATTCTTCTTAAGAACTGACATGTAATAGTCCTCTTATACCTTGTAACAGCTCTTATGATTTGCTTGTTGCTAAATGAATTAGTGCTATCCAGAAGACTCATGGTAGCTTAATACTACATGAAGCACACTAATTTTAAATATGAATAAATAATGTTCAAATGTTACAATCTCTTTACCACCTATATTGTTTGTTTTTGAAAGAAGAATTTTCAAACATTTTGTTAGATTTGTATAATATTATACAATCATAAACTAGTTGTTTTAATAATAGCTTGTTGAGAAATGCAAGTATTTTTGTATTTTCACGGAGTGACATCAGGGAGGGCTAAATTAGTAGGTGTTTTTTTTTTAATTAAACCCAGAGCTACACAATAGACCATTTGTGCTCTGCCCACCATAAGTATCGAAACCCAGTTTATACCATTGCAAGTCCGAAGACATATCGCTGTGCCACTGGGGGCAGTTAGTTGGCGTTAAATGCCGATGGCAAATGTTGCATACACTATATGTAATAAGATACCAAAGTTTTTCACATCTTCGATCACATGTCTGACAAATGATTCCGGTGCTCCCTTCTATACATTTTTGTTCCATATTTCCCGTAATAATAGTTTTACTTCTGATTTTGCGTTGCATTGCGTACCAAATAATGCACAAGTGACCATAACGAACGAGACATCAAAGGAAAGTATTGTTTGTGTTAGCTTACAGAGCAAACATGGACAATAATAGCGAAATCAAAACCGTCATTACCTTGTAATACTTGACATATTTTTATTTATGTATGTGAAATATTCTTAAACAACCAAAGACATTATATGTTACAAATATTATACGCTTTGTATGAGTGGACACCTCATTTTTCGTCTTTAATATGTTCAAGCAAAACCTTTTTTTAAATAAATCATGCATTTTAACCGATACATATTCTTCTATGTTTTATAGACGTGAACGACGAAATTGTCCAAATAGATAATGTTTTCTTTTGTTGTAATTTATTTCGTTTTTTTCATTAACCTTTAAGATCTTTACTCAAACAACTGATAAGCTAAATTTATATCTTGATTTTCTTTCTTAACACTTATACTACAGCATATATCATTTAGGAGGCAATGCTAACATAAGGCCTAGCAGATATTCTTTAAGATGCGATGCAAACTAAGAGCATAGAGGCTTAATAAGGTCGGATTCTTAGGTTCTGTGACTTATTGGATATGCATTTCAGCTATAAAAAATAGCAACACAATCCACTTATTTAGAATATATATATATATATTTAAAACAAATCAAACTCATATACAAATGTTTGTTACACTGTTGGTTATCACTTTAGGACACAATTGAAAAGAGGAATTATTCTCCTCTACTCTGTTATTAAAGTACAATCTATGATGATTTCATCTTTACAATCACAATTGTACATCGTCACTAAACTCAAAACCAAGAACCAAAACTCAAGAATGATTTTTTTACGCATATTTATACCCCGAAAATAATCTAGAACATTCCACACAATACTTGATATTTTGGTGAAATCATACTTAGTATAACCCAACGAGAAATTCAGAAGTCCCAGCAATATGACACAATAATCTCAAATTGTAAACAACAACTAATTAATAACATTTGAACTACATAGCGTATGATTCCTAAACATTTACGTACACAAACTTATCGTAAAGTATCGCTTATAAAAATAATTAAATGTAACATCCACGCTTTACAAACTAAATCATAACGTTCACATCGAATGAAATTGAAACAATCGTATATAAGTAACAACATCCTTTAAGAACAATGCTAACATAATGGTTAATAGTCAAAATTCTTAAGGGTGTTCATAACATCAACTACATTCACACAAAAAAAATACCGTATTTACTTGTTTTATAGCCCGGGCCCTTGTTATTTTCAAAGTAAAATTAGGTATGCACAAAAATTATCGTTGAAGACAAATATTTCACGACATTAATCTTTTTCAATTGGGAAGTATATGACCTTTGATCGCAAATTTTTCCATGACGAATTATTAATAAATATGTCTATGTATGTCTATCTGTACCCATCATCCTCATCAACACCAAGCTCGTTTTCTGCTGTAGCCTCAACGTCTTCTTCCTCAGTGGGTACAGTCTCAGTAATGCTGGACAAGTCACCTTTAGCCTCTGTGAGCTTTTGTAATTTGGAAAGAATATCGTCACGTGAATCATACAAAATCCCATCTGGTTTCAACACATTGATATCTTTATCCTCACTATTGTCAGTTCTTTGCTTTTGGTGGGAAAGTCTGCTGTCATTGGCTATGAACAATGCTATCAGCTATGCAATTGGACGCCTAAGGCGTGAGTGTTATCGACCAGCGCATAAAATTCGATAGCGTGCAATTGTCAGGTGATACGAGGATTTCGTCACCGGATGTGTGGCCAAGTGCAAGCGGGTGTAGCCAAATGAGTCAACAATTAAACTGTTACAGCGATGATAGGCGAAAATAATGGGAAAATTTCGGGCTGTCGTTCTCAGCTTCCCCAAATTGGATTTTAACGAGCGATGTGTCAAATGAAAGCTAAGAAGATATGCTTTAATATCGTGTGTGATTCATTATCATAAATTGACATCTTCATACTGAAAAACAAAGTTTCCTAAAAGTTATGATTAGGGCCCGGGCGGGTATTCAAGCACGGGCCCTTATTTATTTTTATGTTCTGTTCACACGGGCGGCTATTCAAACGGGCCTTTAATCAAGATCGGGCGGTAAAACGAGTATATACGGTAACTTGAATTATAGCGTTTGTATTTATTTGTTTCCTTAAGCTTTCTTCTTGACGTAATGGCCTTTTATTGAGTATACATAATTTTAAACAGCGAAACTTATTATGAAATAAATTACTATGTCATACAAGTGTTATACATTATATTAGCATTCGATACACGCTGACAATTGCGTATTATTCTATGATATTACTTGATGCTAACAAATATGATATTATAATTACCACATGTGTACTCGCAGATGCGCCTATGCTTTATTTAAGTTTATTTATTTTGAATTTCGCACAAAATCGTTCTTAATTTAGCAGTGTAAAACTAGAGGGAAGGGAGCTAGTCCTCACCACCCACCGTCAACTCTTGAGCTACTCTTTTACCAACCTGACCATCACATTATAACGCCCCCACGGCTGAAAAGGTGAGCATGTTTGGTGTGACAGGGATTCGAACTCGCGGCCCTCGGATTACGAATCGAGTGCCTTAATGACCTGTCTCTGCCGGGCCATTTTATTTAAGTAGAGCTATAGTTTTAATCAGTATCCTGTTTTTGAAGTTAGCAAGGTGTTAATAGACTCACGAAGAACTTACTTCAGTTACTGCGTATATTGTTGCTAATGTCGAATAAATATTAGTTTCAAGCATATTTTTCAATGCATGTTTTTATATTTACATTTACAGGAGCTATTACTTATCTTTATAAAACATATATGTGAAAAACTTTGGTAAATTAAATAAACTTTGAAAATTTTCGCCAGTTAAGACGAAGAAGAAAAACAAAAACAACTGTGCACGTTAAAATAACGAAGAAAGATTAACCTTTTAACTGGGCGTCTTAATTTTCACCATCAAGTAGTAAATCATGTGTTTACACATTTCTGTAATCAGATTATTATTTTAATCTAAAACAGTCTGACTGAACTGTCCAAGGAAATTCGATCCCTGAAGACGGGTCTTCAAGAAATTCAAAAGGTAAGTACTGCTTCCCTTCCAATAATGAAGTCACTCATTTACTCGATAATCTAAGACATACATATTGTACGATCAATTATCGTGATTGGTCGTGTTTTACGAAAAGCATGGTGTTAATATACATTTAACTTATTATAAGATATTTTTATAAGATATTCTTCGGAATTTTAATATGTCATTAAAAAAGAAATATAATTAAATAGAGCCAGTAATTAATTTATCTATATTTATCATAAACTGTGTTGCATAAAAAATGGTCATTAAAAATATTAATATTTGGGAACAACGACGACTGGGAAACATTAATTAATTACAAAGGATCGAGGACAGGAAATTATTATATTAAAGTATATGTTTATATGCTTTCCTGTTATTCAGTTAGTAATTATTCTCGACTTTTCTTGAAAATCTGATGTATGCAAGGTTAGCCAGACATATCAACATTCTGTTTTTCAGTACCATACCAGAAATAAGTGTTTATCCTCTGATTTCTTCAGGAATTAGAGTTCCATCGAACACAGAAGCAACAACGTGAGGATAGATTTGTTCCAATTATGAAAGAATTTCTCACCAATGCTACATACAAGTTTTCAGAACTTGAGGATAGCTTTCAGGACATGAAGCAACGGGTATGTTACGAAACGTTGAGTCATTTATCAAACATATGAAGATTTCCAATTATGATTCACTGGTACTGGTTCCTTTTATTTATTTATTCATCTTTGCTAAACGTGAGGTTTAGAATATGTTTAATTAATTTATCTGTGATAGCACAAAGTCATCAAAGTAACCCTTGAAACGAATTTTATAACGTTAGAAAATACAATATAAGGGTATTTATTTCGTGAGAGTGTAAATATACTGTGTCTATCACTTTTTAATATATATTATGTTTGTTTGTTTTTTTCCCTTCAGTACGAAAAGGTAGTTCGATTATACGGGGAAGATCCAACACAGATGCAGCCTGATGAGTTTTATGGTATTTTTGACTTGTTTTTAACCTCTTATAATGAGACCCGCCAAGAATGTGACAATATCAAAAGAAAAAGAGAACAAGACGAAAGAAAAGCCAAACAAGAAAAAGAGGTACATGTAAACTTCCTGTATGCTAAAAAGTTGTTAACTAATGCTAGAAAATATAGTAAGACGGTCCCCTTCAGTATAACGCTGCCAATGCTGTGGTGCTATCTAGAGTGAATTTCATGTAACTAATTTTTCACGTAATTCCTTGCATAAACACACTAGCTGTGAAAATGTATATGATCAAAGTGTAACTTTTGTTGTTGTTTTTTATCAACTTTGACCTCAGGTAAGCACTTATAATGTTTTATAGTTACATTGTAGATATTTCAAGAGATTTCTCTAGTTAATTTCAAACAATGTGAATGATAAACAGTCGAATTTTCCATAAAAGAAACATACCCTACATTAATCACGTATACTTCTGTTAAAGCCTTTGGCTGCGATGTATGTCATTGTCCGACATTTAAGACGTTCCTTTGCATTATTGTATCGTGTAAGTTTCCCACTGGACAAAGCTTTTCCAATGCTTGCTGGAAACACATAACTGATCGTTTATGTTATTTAAACATAATTATAAAATACAGCACTTAAATTAATTGTAGTTGTTAAAAGTAAAATGTGTCCATCTTGGGGTCCATTTTATCCAAGCTGATAAGTAAAAACGGCCACAACAACAATAATTGCATTTCTTTACAATATATGTAAAAACATAGTATATGGCCAGTCTTTGTTTTAACTGGAAATTATATTTATGATAATCAAAGGTTGAAACCTTTTAGTTTTTCATGATATTCATCTTAACTGATAAAAATTGCATTCAAAGATAAGTTTATCGTCTTACCCCACCTTCCACGACTTCTGCAGCTGCTACTTTATGGTAGTGTCAAAAAATACTTTCATTATTTATTGGTTTCTGTCTTCTCAACAGCGACGTAATTTCCAGTGTTTAAACTGAGGCGGACCCAAAGAGCACAGTCTCGATCTGAGAAAATCTCCAAAGAGATTCTCCTAACCAAAGGAAACAAGAGCCAAAGAGAAGGAAAACAGTATTATAGAATAATTTAAAAGAGAACCTACAGTAAGGATCACACTGTGAAAACAGATCCTCGTCGCACAAGACTGAAATTGCGGCTCACAATCCACCATTAAATGGATTTGGGTGCGACTAGTGTGGTGGAACCTTTACCTTGTTACGGACAAGTAGATATCCAATAAAATATTGTACTGGATAGCTTATTTTTAAAGATTTCTAATAAGAATGACCGAGTAGGCTTAGTACTAATCTACACACACTTCAAATTTGAATTTAAACTACTAGACACATTACTGTGTCACTCCATTATTTTTCTTTCTAACAATTACTTGTATATTATTACGTATTATAATTTATTTTGGACAAGTCTCCAATTTATGATTACGTATCGCGATTGCAAATAGTCGAAAATTTGAATATGAATTTAGAAGTTAGTTAAATGTTCATATGTATCAAATTTATAATATTTGCCGACAAGATTGAAATATATAATTTCCTTTTTAAACATGAATTTATTTTAATATACAAACAACAATACAATTTATAATATTCTTCTCCGTGGAATCAGCAGATAGCCCAATGTGGCTTTGCTGTAAAAAAAACACACAATTTATAATAAAGATTATTACAAATAATGATTGATATACAACATTTTTACAAACTCACAAACAATATTCACTCTTCTATCTGTTCTGGAACTTTATATTTTATTGACGGCCCTGGTCCACGAGGCGCAAATGACGTTTAGAATCTTTAACAAATTTAGAGAACAGGCGGGATTTGCGCAATGCATATCCAACAATGTAAGTTACACGCATAGAAATACACAAAACTATTCTGAAACAATAGGTACTGAAATAAATGTACAGCAGTAAGTCTGTTACAATATATATTTGCAGTTATCAACGGTTTGTACTCTCTAACAAAGACACAAATGGAATGTTGTAGCTATCAACACCTCCTACTCTCTAATATTTAAGTGTACTTTACAGCTATGATCTTCTTGTGCTCTTGAAGAGTGGTTTAAAAAACTGTTATTAATTCTCTTCTCTTCCAACAATGACGTATATTGTTGTAGGTCAAATATTTATTTTGCCTCTAAAACATTCCGGAATAAGGTTATACTTGTTCTTTGAATTTTTACTACATATGTATCCTGTTTCGTGTTTAAAAATCATTGTTAAGTTTTTTATTAGTAATATAAACTTCACAATAAATTGATTTAGTAAATGTTCATATATTTCACAATAACGCAAATTTATTAATATTTGTATGAGATGAAGCGACATAGAATATGTCTTATAAAGTACGATGTCCCCCGCTGGTACAGCGGTAAATCTAGAAATTTACATCGCTAAAATCAAGGGTTCGATTCCCCTTGGTAGAGTCAACAGCTAACCCGATGGAGCTTTGCTATAAAAATACACATAAAGTATTACATTAAACCAATACAAGGTTTTTTATTATTTATTTTAGTTGAAAAAAGAAAAATCTGGAAAGGAAGCTACCAACAAGATGGCCAACAGCATAAAGAACGGTACTATTAATGGCATTCATACTATCCATGGCAGTTCAGAAAAGGGAGAATTCGATGACTTGATTTCTGCTCTCCGGACTGGAGACGTTTTTGGAGACGACTTGGCAAAATTTCGACGCAACAAGAGACGTGGCAGCCAACAGCATGTGTCAACACTTGGAAGTGAAGTGAGTCAAAGAGGAGGCTCTCTGAGGGAAACAAGCAGAGAAAGAATCTCGTCACCTGTGCGCACTAAAAAAGCATAAATTCAAGCCGGGTCTCGTAATTACTGTGTTCTGGCATTAGGAATTGAAATGGTTTCTGTAAACCAGAAACGCACAAGAGACACATTTCTAACCAATACTTTGCCATAATGTCGTTTGCAAACGAAAAAATTTCCTTCATCACAAGCCTTTTGATATAAGTCCTATAGAGAGTATACGAATGGGACCTCATAAAAAGAGGCGGTTATTGGATCAAAGTACATCCTTCAAACTTATGTTATAGAATGTATCTGTGTGTAGATATTTATTTAAGTCAGGTAATATATTTAGCCAACTTTACCGACTTTGTGCCAGTCAGTATCGTCTGTACACTGCCTCTTGATTCACCATTGTTACATTGCTGTATAGTTTTTAGTATCTCGTCATTTTTACATGAGTTTCTCGTAATACGTTAGAAATACATGTGGCTATTCCAGCGTGTAGTTTTGGATGTGCTAAATAAATGTCTTTCTTAATCTGTGATTCATTACACTACATCAGTACTGATCTTTATTCAGTGAACTGTGTTTCCAGTATCAAAAAACCATGTCGAAACATTAATGTAAAATGCAGATGTTCTTAAAGTTTTGGAGAAAATATATATTTAGTTTTTCAATGAACAAGAACGTATATGTTCCAGACCATAATAAACAGCCTTGCTTAAGTTGTAGAGTTAGTCTATAGGCCTGTTACGTTCCATTTGATGTTTCTTTTCATATATACTGAGCAAAGTTATGGTACAGATTGTTTAAGTATTATTTCTTGTTTGAAAGTAGTTTCAAGCCATGAACAAGTGTTATGATTAAAGTAAAACCATAATATTTAAAGTGTTTTACCTATGTTTCCACACACTTAGCCATAAAAGGGATCATTTTCAAGTATATAAAAAGACTGATAGAGAATTATTGTCGATTAAAAATTAAATGTGAAATTCTAATTTAAAGTAGTCAAAAGCTTTAAAGATTTAGAGTCCAATTGAAAAATATTATTGAATCTGAATTATAAATCTTGAAACCTTTAGTCAAATTTTATCTTAGAATTAAAGTTATTAGGCCCTTGCATGGCCAGATGGTTAGGACAATCTGAGGATCACGGGTTTCAATCCCTGTCCCACCAATCATGCTCGCTTTTTCAGCCGTGAGGTTGTGATAATGTGATGGTGAATCCAACTATATGTTGATAAAAGAGAAGCTCAATAGTTGGTGGTGGGTGATGATAACTACCTACCTTCCCTCTAGCCTTTCACTGTTAAATTATGAACGGAGAGCGCAGATAGCCCTTGTGTATTTTGGCGCGTAATTTCAAACTGAACTAAGAGTGAAGTTATTGGATTAGCAAAATGCTATCAAGGAAATCTTAGAAAAACAAAATATTTAGTAGTCGTACCACACACATATTATTATAAAATATCATATAAATTTATCTTCTTTATTTGTTCCTGAAATGTAAAGATGTTCCTTTGGTTTTGGTTTTCACATCCGTTTTCGGTTACCCAGTTTTTCGTGCATTGTGTTTCCACGTGACTTTCTTTTTTTTGCTTCAGTTCAGTTGTTTGTGAGAACTGCGGTGATAATAGTGGACAGTTTGTTCGTTCAAACTGAAATCGCAACAACAGTTATTTGCGTACTAACATACTTCGAAAGAGTAAACTGCTCAAGATTTGTGATTTTCTACTTTTACAGACTGTGTCACTAAATAAGTAAAATATTTTGGTGTTGTAACTAGCTTGACATTATTTTTTAAGTCATGAACAGCCTAAACATTGAATTTAGAGTATGTCTAACAAAGATTCTTTCCTTCTATACACCAAACATGCTCGCCCTTTCAGTCATGGGGGCGTCATAATGTAACGGTCAATCCCACTATTCGTTGGGGAAAAGAATAGCCCAAGATTTGGTGGTGGGTGGTGATGATTAGCTGCCTTCCCTCTATCTAGTCTTACACTACAAAATCAGGGATGGTTAGCGCAGATAGCTCTCGAGTTGCTTTGGGCGAAATTACAAAAAAACTAACAAACATCCATTGACAAATACTGTGAGATTGGAATCACTTGATTAACCGTAACCTGGAAAATATTTATATTTTAAGAAATGATATTATTCTATTGAAGTTACTTTGTAACCAACGTAAGTACTAGAGTAACAATATCTTTTTAAAAACTATTCGATGGTATTTTCACTTAAATATTCATAGAAAACATAACACAAAATTGTATACAAAGGCATGACAACAACTGAAACACCTTGATTCTGACACATTATCTCATAACAATGCGATCAAAATAATCAAAATCCACAGTAATTAATATAAATTATGTTTCAAACTGGATTCTCTTCCATTAGAAAAAAATGTAGTAACATTTTTCTGTTCTTGGGAAAGCCTTGTCGACTATAAAATCAATTATAAACTGAAAACCATTCATATATAAAAAATACTTGTTTGAGAAGTTTGCCCGTATTTGGAAACAGTTGGAAGTAGATGGGCCAGAAGTATCTTACTTTACACATTTTTAAGTTGCATAATAAATGTTACTTAAAATAATGTTACAATATTGAAAACTAATTTCCTTCAATAATAAGAATGTGACATTATAATATATAATGTCACATTAATAATAATTGTCACATTAAACATGTAATAATGTTTATAATGATATTATAATTATTATAATATCATTATAAACATTATTAAATGTCTATAGAACTTCTCACACATAAAATATTTTTCAGAATAAAATGGCACAAGTGCTTACTGTATTCGACATATATGTACCTTTTGTGCCTCGTAATTACAAACTTATTTACAGTGTTACTGCTAATGTTGTTGTTTTTTATATTTCTTTGTCGACCGGCCTTTAGACTGTCTTTTGTGACCTGGGTATTGTCCTTCGATCACCAGTTGAAGTGCCCTGTGATAAAGAGTAAACTTCATAGAATATTTTACCATAGTTTCAAATATCAGATGCGTAAAACTCGCTCAAATATCTACTGTAATAAGTTGCAGTTATTACAAATATATCTTCTGTATTTATATAATATATGAAAGTTGTGACTATCGAGAAAATGGATAGAATGTTCTATAATTCAAAAAACACATTGATCTAAGCATAAAATAGATATCAGTTTTATTAAAAGCCCAAAATTACCCAAATAAAAACACGAGTTTACATATAAAGGCAAATGTTATGGATACAAAATTCAAAAGGTCTTAGTAATTATGAATTTTGACTTAAGATTTCTAGTTTCTAACATAATTGTTATCCATTATTTCGTGTTCATTTTAGTTTTGCACAGAAAGTGTGAAGTAATTCAGTTTGAGTTCGAATGTTGTTGTTTTTTTGTAAAAGTGGTAAAGCCTTATGTATATAGATATACACGATATCAGTACTTTATATAACTTTCTAGTCACAATTTTTTTCTTATCTTCATTTCATAACTCATTTTCAAAGATTTTGAAGTTGATTTTCCAATATTTTTATTCACTTGCTTTTCGAATATAGCAAACACACCTACTGGTTGATATACTGACCATTTTTAAATATTTCTTAGTATGTAAGAAGTTTCAGTCAAAATAAATCGCTATGTGTGAAAATAACTGGAACTGCGTCTTTTTTATACCTCGACTAAGCGTGACCTAGGCTATGGGTCCAAGAGCCAATGGTTTAAATCTCGTCATTGAAAGAAAAATCGTAAGTCTATGTGTGTGCTATCAGTGATGGTCAGATCCAACATATCGATTAGTCAAAGAATTAGCGGTGGTTGCTGTTTAGTTTCTGCCTTCTCTCTAATCTATACTTTAAAATTAAAAACAGCTAGAGCAGATAATAGTGATTGTGTGGCTTTGCACACATAATAGTAATTGTGTGGTTTTCTACACATATGTAAAACAAATGCTTCCTATTGTTCTTCCTGTCCCTTTGTGTAAAAATATTTTTGAATATACAAATCATTAGTAATTATTTGAAAACAAAAATATCAATTGGCGAATTAGTTGGATAGTACCATAAAGAAACTAAATACTTTCAAATATTCTGGATAAAAGACATCACAAGCTTAAAACACTGAACAGTTATTTCCCATTTGGCCCGTCATGGCCAAGCGTGTTAAGGCGTGCGACTCCTAATCTGAGGGTCGCGGATTCCCGTCCAACCAAACATGCTCGCCCTTTCAGCCGTGGGGGCGTTACAATGTCACGGTCAATCCTACTATTTGTTGGTAAAAGAGTAGCCCAAGAGTTGGCGGTGGGTAATGATGACAAGCTGCCTTCTCTCTAGTCTTACACTGCTAAATTAGGAACGGCTCACGCAGATAGCCCTCGTGTAACTTTGTGTGAAATTCAAAACAAACTATTTCCCATTTTATAGCTCGAGGCAGAATATTTTTCTCGAAACTATGAGTTAATGACTCCGACTTGTTTCAATACAATATTATCTTGATATCAACTTTATTAAATCAGAGTAATTCAAAGTATGTTCACTGCATGTAGAGTTCATTGAAAGATTCTGAAGTTTGAAACTAGTAACCGTTTCTATAATTCCTAAATAGTGTTTACTTTAAGTTGAATGCAGGTTTTAAGTCACCCTAACAAAACAGGATTCTCATATTTCTTTAGCTGATAATAGGTAAGCTCTGCAATATTTCTGTTTTAAGAAACAATGAGCCCAGAAGCCAGTGATGTTAACTTACATCACGTGCAGTCCTTTGCTACAAGGATATATACATTTGTGAATATCATGTAATTTACTTGTGTATGCATTTAGGTATACTAGTAGCCAAAAGTTTCCGAAAGTACACGGGAAGAGTTATATAAATAACAAGTTGGACACAAACAGCAAAGGAAAAACAAGTAAAGAAGAGTGAACAAGTACATATACATTGTTTTCATTAAACTGTAGTATCATTCACTTACTTGCTTTTTTATAACTTTTCTGTCGTAACTACAGGAAGGATAATGTTGTAATGTAATTTCAAATTACACAAAGGGTTCTAGTGCAGTATCCAACAATCCATAGATTACCTAAGTCGATGAGTATTCTAAATTACATAATCAAGCAAGAGAGTAACAATACCTCTTATCAACTTGTGCAAGTGCTCGTGTCACTCTCTGAGATGAGCTTACCCCAATCCAGGGAATGGGCACAAACAGAGAGTCAGAACAGTATAAGCTTCTATGCGATAGTCATATACGTAATCCTTATCTAACCAAAATGATTTCGTTAATTGCGTATTGAACATCAATAGAATAATTTGTAAGAAAAATCCCAAATGTAATAACCTGCAGATATGAAATGGTGGTATTAATATTTATTTTAACTGCGGTACCATCATCTCTGCAACTAACTTTTTCAGGAAATTCTCTCACTTGGATGCAAAACTACACAGATTGTTATATATAAACTTATAAGGTTGCTGTTGTTAATTAAGCACAAAGCTACACAATAGGCTATCTGTGCTCTGCCAACCACGGGTATCGAAACCCAGTTTTTAGTGTTCTAAGTCCGCAGACATACCGCTGAGCCACTGAGTGGCAAACTTATAACGAAAGCATTACCTTTAATGTACGAGTTCAGGAAGAGTAGCCGACTACCATCTGATGGTTAACGTGTAACATTGTGAAGCTGAGATTTGATGATTCGCGCCCGTTACAACCATATCAGAATCAAGCTGCAATTTAACAACAATAGCCCAACTTTTGGAAGTGAATCGAAAGCCAACAAATAAACAATGAAACACACTCAAGTCTTATGTTGTTGTTTTAAAGAAGTTTTTAATTGGTCTATTTTGTTTCTGTAAAATCTTGTACAGATGTTTTACATGCCTGTAATCTAAGTGCTCAGGATAGTGTCTCGACAAGTTTTTGTTTTCATGATGACACAAAAAGTGTCCATTATATTGGTGTAGGGAAGAAAGGGCCTGCATCAAATGCAATCGAACCAGCTAAATTATATTCACACATGAATGAGTCTCCTATTGGAATTCATTTATGCAAGTAAAAATTTAGTTGAAAAATTTTACTTTCAAATGCATCACTCCTATTTCTACAATTTTGGCCACTGCGACCGTTATTTTGTTGTCATAAATATCATTAAACTAAATACGTGACAAAATCCAGTAAAACATCAAATAAAATGTATAAGGCGTTATCAGCATGTTGATATGATAAATTATTGCCTGATATAATCGATTATAAGTAATTTCTCATACATCAAACTACTAATTCTGAATACAAGAACATAAATCAATGTCACCTTTAGCTCTTACTCTGCCTTATTTAGAGATAAATATTTTTATAATGCCAGGTTTATTTTAAAATTCACAATAAAAATTAATGACACTGTGTAGTTAGTTATCTGAAAGGTGAACCTGATAAACCTTGAGAAACTTTAAGAGTAATACTTTCTAAGAAGACCAGACCATATAGAAGTTGAAAGTTTACGTTACTTGCTGACCAAAGGGAGCTTTTATGATGTGTGATTTTGTCCCCGATTCATATGTAATAAGTGGAAGAAGCCAATATGCAACTAATATAACTGAGGATAGTAACTGAAAGAGTTATGACTATCATAAAGTTGGATGACGTTTTCGTTCTTTGCACAGGAAAAGAAAAATATGGATTTAAATACATACTTCATGAATGATGGTATATGGAAACAAGCGGCACTTCTCTGTGTTTTATCAGCTGGCTACAACAATAAATAATCTTTTATCATCATTCTGGCCAAGCGTGTTAAGGGGTGTGACTCGTAATCTGAGGGTCGCGGGTTCGCATCCCGGTCGCGCCAAACATGCTCGCCCTTTCGGCTGTGGGGGCGTTGTAATGTTACCGTCAATCTCTCTATTCGTTGGTGAAAGAGTAGCCCAAGAGTTGGCGGTGGGTGGTGATGGCTAGCTGCCTTCCCTCTAGTCTTACACTGCTAAATTAGGGACGGCTAGCACAGATAGCCCTCGAGTAGCTTTGTGCGAAATTCAAAAACAAACAAACGGTCATCATTTTGATTCAAGTGATTCATGAATAATGGTGTATGGAACAAGCAGTACTAATATGTTTTCGTAGCTGGCTACAATAATAAATAGTACTTTATCACCATTGCGAGTTATGTGTTTTGCTATCAGTTAATGGAAGAAGCACATTATGTAAGTATCTGCATTAAAATTTTCAGATATATGTTTGAAAAACGATTTACTTGTGAAAGTGCTTATACTGCTTGAATGCTGTCATTGCCGAGAAGCTGAGTTTCTGGCTGGCAAGGAATGGTTAGATAAATATGTAGAAACAAGACCAGTAAAAATATGAGTTGATATAAACTTTACTTCTCATTAAACAAGCAAGTATACAAGTACCAAAACTGATGTATTATAGAATCTAAAGTTAACTCTGTGTGATTTAAGGTACAGTATTGTTTTTCAGCTCTGTTGCAAATAAACTGAGAGGTTTATCTGGCGACGATTGTACTTTTAATAGTCAGATTTATTTGTTTTTAAAATTCGCACAAAGCTACTCGAGGGCTATCTGTGCTAGCAGTCCCTAATTTAGCAGTGTAAGACTAGAGGGAAGGCAGCTAGTCATCACCACCCACCGCCAACTCTTGGGCTACTCTTTTACCAACGAATAGTGGGATTGACCGTAACATTATTACACCCCCACGGCTGGGAGGGCGAGCATGTTTGGCGCGACACAGGCGCGAACCCGTGACCCTCGGATAAGAGTCGCACGCCTTACGCGCTTGGCCATGCCAGGCCTTCAATAGTCAGGATAGAGAGTGGATAGTAGTGTGTGAAAATGCTGATATGGACTGCGCTCAGTATACTCCCTAAGATAAGTGCTATACCATGCTGAATTACCTAGAAATCGTAAAACTGTAGAAGAATGGATCATACTGAAGTGAATGTGGATGGCTTATGCCTTTTCCCAAAAGCGTAAGACATATCATTAGAGTGATGTAACAAAGCATTCAATTGATTTACCTCTTTTCCTTTTTTTTTTTTTTTGTAGTTACCATGTTTTTGTTATACCACGCCTGGCCAATGTCCTATATAGAAACTTTATATCTTGACCTGTCTTTGTGGTAGTGACTAGTGCTCGCTCGTCATTTACTTACCATGTTTAAAGTTAGTGCAAATAGCATTTGGCTGTCTTATTTGCTAACATGTGCTGTCTTTGCGTAAAAATAGAGACAACTAGAATAACAGAGTATATCTTAGTCCTACCAACAGACATGTGACCATAACCAAAAATGAAGTAGCACAACTATCATCTGGTGTTGTCCAGCAATAAGACCATAAAAGAATTGGTAAGTGACGCAACTGTAAACATTAGTCTACTCTAATCCTATGATTTATGTTATACTAAACTTATAAATACTGATCACTTCGCAAGTAATCGTGATCATTTAACAAATTATATTTAAAGTAGTGAGTGTCTGTTGAACTTTCATTGAATTATTTTACCATAATTTAACATTATGTACACGTTCAATGTCTATTAGGTTCATTCTAAAGATAAGCTTATGCTTCAGTTTATTTTAATTAGTTTATCTTTCATCCAATAAAATTCTCCAGTGTTATTTAGTTTCCAGTGGATTTCAATCATACTAATTTGATTAATGTCATGTATGAATAAAACAGTGTCAGATTGCAGAATAAAGGTAATCGTAGATTCATAACTTCAACATTCCACCCTGTGTTTAACACTTATTTATTGAGGTAACTTCAATCTGTTTTTCTACACAGTTTTTTGTTCGTGTCATTCAAATCATCATTGCTTTGATTCTATCGTTTCTTGTTTCGTCATTACCTATTGACTCACACTTTGAAGGTTGTTGATTGTTACGTATTTTTATGTTTTTTGTTTTTCGTAGACTAAACGCAACAGAAAAACACAGATAACAGCTTGTATAATTTATTACACTAAACTAAATATATATATGTAACTGATATAACATAAATTACATAACAACAGTGACAGATATTAAGTTACAACATTCAAAATTAATTACAACACAAAATAGTACTGGTTTCAACCTTCAAAGTTAATTACGATACAAAATGTTACTGGCCTGTGTCAAATATAATGATCTAGAATGAAAGTCCAAAAGTTCAGATCAGAAATCCGAAATTCTAGTCTAGGAGGTAAATTTGGTCCCACGAAGAAATTTCGAAGTTTGAATGGAGAATGACGAAGTTCTTTTTTACGGTGCTTCTTGATGAACGTCTCAAACTTGCCGACTCTCAGCACAACCAGTAATTCAGATGAATCGTAGAGATTGACGAAATAAAATCACAGCTTCCGTAGATCTAACTTCAGTCACAAATCACAGCAAACACTCAAATGAATGACTGACTCTCTTCTTTTGAATAAAATTAATGTCTGACTCTTTTTTCTTTTCTTCTCGCGTCACCATTTTTTATACCAGTAGGCCTACTTCTCGAACATTCGCGTTACTTCCCAACATTCCAGAGAAATCCGCGCATGTCCGCTCTTGCACGAGACTTCTCGTCTAGACACTAGGCCGCCAGCATTTCATTTAAATACATATGATTGGTTTACCTAATTCTAGAAAATTCTAAATGTTATTTTAAATGAATGACAACATATTTTATTAGTTTAAACCTTGAAACAATAATATAAATATGGAAATATAAATAATAGAAATGAAAATTTAAACACAACACGACATGTTGTCGCTTACAAAACATTTACACGACATTTACATAACATTGATTTACTTACATTAAAATATTTGTGAACAAATAATACATACTTGAGATACTTTGAGACTTCTCGTGGTTTTATTGTGTTTGACGCTATCCTCTTGATGTAATTCGATGAAGGCTCACTGGTATTGGTGCTCTAAGTCCAGTTGTGTCATCATAAATCATGTGTTCGTACAAGTCAGAAAAAGACGTTGTAGTCGTAAGCACTGTGCTGTTTATGTGATTTATTCGTATGACTGCTGTACATTAAATGCGTGAGTCCTAAGTCTGGTATTTTTTATGAGTATAATTAATCATGTTTTATTTTCATTTAAAGATGAATGTAGGAGTAATTCAAATTGAACACGAGCTAAAGAAAAAAAGAGAGAGAGAGAGAAGGAAATTGTGGAATTTTTTTACTTCCAATGCTTTACTCTCCTATAACTAGTGGATTTAAAAAAAGAAAGATTTTCATTCCTATATTTGGTGTGGGAAGAGGATTTGGCCATTAACTGATAAAACATAGTCCTAGAAAAGCAACCTGTAAAGGCCGCTGCTTAGGGTAGTTGGATTTTTTTTCCTGCTTATAATTGGATATAGATTATTGATTCTCGGAAGAAAGCTTTCTAGATTAAGTTTTTCCCAACTCATTGTTGTAGCTGAATTGGCAAGTTATCACACAGAATGCTGTGTTTGATCTTTTTTAACCACTCAGCCAGTTTTCCGTTTTCAATTTTATTTTAGTTAGTTTAATATGCTTCTTTTCTGGTGGTTCATTCAGTTTAGTTGCTTGATTTTAAATCATTTGCAGTTTAGTTTACTGTATTTTTTTGGTAAGACTAGTTTAGTTTCATTTATTAATTTGTAGGTAACGTTCAGCTCATTTAATGTCAACAAAGCTTGCGCATGTTATGTAGTTCTTCAATATTAATCCTTTTGAAATGTGTGGTAACAGAAGGGTTAAATAAACAGCATTCATATTAATATTCATAACATTTTTGTCCTTTCTCCTGATAACAAATTTTGTATCCCTCCTTCAGTAGATAATTTTCCAACTATGTTCTATTCTATACATGTTGAGTATGTTAAAGCAAAACGATTTTGGAGCCGTATCATTCCATTTCAATCCATGTTACCATATTCATTTATGCTCCACCTGACGGTAGACATCTTAACAATGGCTTTGCAGCGTAGTTTCCATTGAAAAAGGCTACATTGTAATAATGTTATGTACAATTGCACTAGTGCTTCAATACTTTTCACAGTTCATCACGCGTACATAAACAATAATCTTCCAGCATGCACTTCAACAGTCGGATAACACAGATATCCATAGATATAGTCTGAGATCTTGAAATGAATATCTTCATGTGGAATAACACAAGAATACCCGTTTCATCCACCAGCTGCTTAAGGCATGAGATTGTTGAACAAATGCATAATGTAAACAACTTCTGTAAATGTTATTTATAATTTTTTCAAGACAGAGGTCCTATTTTGATTATATTGCTTTTATTACTAGTGGTACGTGATGTTACATTTCCTTACCACAGATGTTGGGCGACTTGTTTTATACCTCTTTCTAGAAGGTTCTTGTCTCCCAGTGTCTTTAGCTATTTCATGATCTGAGCGTATGAATATTTTGCATCATAAAGGACTGTTACGAACCGTTCTCAATAGCTCTCAGTTTCTGATGATGCCACAGTACCTACGAAACACCAATGTTGAAATGCAATTTTGATTCACAGTATAAAACAATAACTTTATGCTGCCTGGGTAAAAAAAAAAAATCCTTTTTTTTTTTAGGAGGGACGTTTTAGATAACATATTCTTTGTCATCATTTAATTACTCATCACGTCAGTTGCAGTTTCTAAGTAACCATGTTGTGCATTTGAGAAAATAATAAATGTGTTAATGTTCTTTGTTTCTCACTGCCTAATACATTAGACTTGCATTACACAAATTAGGAGAGATTACTTGGGCGTGGGGTAGTAAACATGTGAAATAAACAGTCACAACTGTTCTCACATGTCCACAACCGTCGTTTATCATATGAGCATTTAAGGAAAACAAAAATAGGAGGTCAGAGCATTATCTTGTGGTTAATAAGCCTTATTGCATGTATAAGACACACACACACACACACACATAAATTTTGCATTGCCTTTGTAAGAATGTATTCCTTTAGAATGATGAAAAATACTAACAGCAACAATATTTACATTGTTTAACCTTAGCATGAAGCACTTATCAGATGAAGAAACAATACTAAAAAATCAGAACATTATCCTGTATGTACTGACTGCTTCATTTCTTTTTCCTCTCGTGACTTTCCGTCTTCCTCCTCATCATTAGCATGTACCGTACCATTAATACTCTGCAGTTGCCTTAGCAGGTACGTGTATATTTTAATAGCTCTTCACAGTTTGATTCAATAATATCTGTCATGGACTCAAGGTGTTAACATGGTAAATAAGAATTATAGAATGTGGAAAACAAAATGAAAAAAGGGCAACAATAAAAGTCTGAATTTCACCATAAATGAAACGAAATGCATGAAAAACATGGAAATTCTTGGACTACCCGAGCTAGACCACTACCTCTTCAAATTACAGTAGGCCAGATGAACAATATCGCCCAACCTAAAAACCAACAGCCTATAATTAAATCAATAAATCTTCCAATAGAGAGAAGTAACACATACCTGACATTTATGGTTATCCTACCGGAGTTGGAGTGATACACCAGATAGAAATTTCTAAAGCAAAGTTTAAGAGCATTAGCTGACCACGTGAAAAGATTTGACTCGTTATCTCATCAACAAATTCAGTATGAAACGATTGATTCGATGGAATGTAACAAATTCACGGATACTATAGTGAATGTGGAAATAAAGTGGAAACAACGCAGGTACACGTATTTTGTAAAAGCTGGAACTTAAACTAATTAACGGTGCCGATAACTAAAGACGTCTTCCAGGAACTACAGAACTTTCAGATCATATAATGTAGAAGCAGTAGAGGGAGCTCTGACGAAGATATAGGGAAAATACAAGGATCAATTAAGAAATTGTTAGCTAAAAATGTAAAAAAAATATGAACAGTACAGTAGGTGTTCCAATTACAACTGGATGTAGTGTATTACCAGAAACTGCTGACAATGGGTAAAACAGACATTAAGATTGTGAAAAATCTACAGACTTAAGAAGCAAAATTCAGCCAAGAATATTCCACCAGTTAAGACAATACGTCAAAGCAGTACGCAAGTAGACTCATTAAAATATAGAAATTGACCTGGCCATGAGACTAAAAACTTATGTCCAGGATGAAACAAAAAGTGGTGAAAATACCAAATAATCATAACTGCTCAGTACTGCAAATGGATAAGATTATGATGCAACATTTGTGCTTGCATCCTCTTTCTCCCATTCAAAGGAGCATAACTTTCTGTAGGAGAATATTACTATGGTATGATTTTTAAATATGCATATCAATGGATTTGGAAGTAATGTCAGTGCATACATTTTTCTGCTTTCCAACGGAAACCTAACATAAAAGTATTGAAGCTAGGAATTACATAAAGCATCTAAAAAATAAAAGTTTCTTTCATTATTTTCTTCTTATTACAGTGCCGTTAAGCTCTGAGAATTAACTAAAATACTTCTAAATATAATTATCAACATTATAAGATACCTAAAGCAACATGAATATTTATCGAAATGGTGAATATTTAAATATAAACATACACGGTTTAGTTTATTTAGAATTAAGCACAAAGCTAGACAATAGCTATCTGTGCTCTACCTCACCATGGATATCAAAACCCAGTTTCTAGAAGTATGGGTATGCAGACATACTGCTATGCCACTGAGGACCCACACAGTTTAGACCTTCAACAAAATTTTATTCATGAACAACCATACTTTTTCAGAGTAATAACTTATGTAGCTTTAACCATATGTTCCTTTCATACCCTTAAAAATTACATTACAAATAACCAGGGGCGTTGATTTTTTAAACACGAAGTAGGTAATGATTTTTGCAACCACATATGTGGACTGTTCAATTTGCAAATTCGTAATCTCCGATTACGTGAACCTGAAAGCTGTAAAGATGCATTCACAGAGTAATCTTGTTGCCAGGATACTTGCAATGTATACTTAGGCTTACTGACTGATGCATATGAACTATCGCTTAGATCGAAAAGCTTAAAAGCACGCCTATATTAAAGATGTACATTTCGGTTACTGAAAAAGCCTACATCTAGACTTAAGTATGTAATTCGATTGGTAAAAACACGAGAATCACAAGAACAAACATACAATTTATAGGCCTTTGATGCAATAAGACAATTCAACAGACCAAACTGTTGTATACCCTCCGTCCCCACAGGATGTACGCCCCTTCAAATAACTGAAAGTGAGATTTTTTTGCAACTCAAATGCCCTAATTACCTGGCCATGCTGGAACTTGCTGATTGTACCAAGTGGTTATTGTAAAACTACGAACATTCTAACACAATTTATTGTAGGTTTTTTTGTAATGTAATATGTAAATTATAAACCCTTCCATTTTAACTGACTTGTTTCTAAGAGAAATATCTGTGATTTATAGCATTCAGAAATGTTGGTTTTGTTTCACATTTTGAGAGCAAATATTATAAAGTTTTTTTAACAGTTTCTTTTACAAAACAAGTTTACAATCACACGTTTCCTTCATAAAATCTAAATTCCCAGTTTGTCAAAAGAAGTGAATGTGAAAGTTATCCAAAGCTCTCTTCTGAACAAAATATCAGACTTTTTAAAATCTCAAATTAAATTTGTGTTTGCACATACACAAGTATTGTTTATTGGTTGAGCTATGTATATATAAAAAAAAAACGTTAACAATTGTGTACAAGATAGTAAATCATTACTCTATGTAAACCTGTTTCAACACAGTACCTAACGCGCGCGTGCGTGCGTGCGTGTGTGTTGTTTTCATAAAATGAATACTAAGAATGAAGTGACTCTAATTGAAAAACAGTATGATATAAGATGTGAAACTTAATGTGTAGGATTGAACTAGCAGTACTTTGATAAAAGTTTTAAACTATTTCTTACTTCTGTTAACAATGCCACTCACCAATGAATTTTAGTGTCATAAATGACAGAAATTAACATACTACTTTTCATTGAACAAGAAATAATAATTGATAACATTATAAAGTTCTGAAAATTTAGATTAAAAAAAATCAAATTTATAACGAATGAACTCAAATGGAGAAATAATTAAAAGGTCCATTAACAAACATCAATTCTTAAAGAATGTAAATATATCTTAAACTGCAAGATGTGAAGTATTATATACATAAACCTTACAATGAAATGTACTTCAAATAGCCATATTTTGTAGTTACAATATTAAATTACTGCACCATATATATTCACGTTTATAATGGCTCCTAGTCTAATCATAATGGTGATCTTTTTCACTGTTATAGGAAACTATAAATTTAAATGGTTTACTTCCCCATAAAAGTTATTAAGTCTATTTGTACAAACTAATTACTTCTGAACAATGAGAAACTATATTGCATGTTTAAACTAATTAAAGTTTTCTTAATTTATCACACTGTTTATTCTGTAAGAGATACAAATTGAAAAAAACAAAAGTGGTATTTGCAGTGGAAATTGGTCAAAGTATTCATTTCATACACAATTCAACAGAATTTATAAGAAAATGACTGACTGTGGTTAAAAACCTGTTCAAATAGTAAATAAAAAAATTCATAAAATAAACACCTGAACTGACCTTTAATATACTTTTAAACAAAAAGTTTAACATATTTAAAACTATACTAATTGATTTTTCTTTCCTTTAAATCATTTTCTTATTTCTTTACTTTTAAGTGTTTCTGTACATATGAACATGAAAGACATTGATGCAGTTTCTACAGTTCTTCTACACATAAAATTACCTTCTGTTATACATATCAGAGGTGATTCTGTTAATTCACAATTTGTCTACCTAATACTATAAGAGAATTTCATATCTTTCATGTTACATTTTAATCCCATTTTTAATGCTTATTTGACTTTGACGATGTGCAAGTCATCAGATCATGGCACTTCAAATAAAAAAAAAGTCTTTGAAATAAAATAGTTCTATATAAAACAGAAGCTACAATCAATATTCTGATAAAAATGTATCCACAATAATTCTAAGGTTTCATTCAGTATGTTAGACATAACATGTAGTAGTTCTTACAAAATAATCTGAAATGAAAGCTTTACTTAGAAAATGCAATACAGTATACTTGTTTACACCAGTATCATAATTTCATTTCTACAACTCTACTTACATAACTTCATGTACCTTTGAATCTCTCTCAGAATTAAAAGTCAATTAAGAAACATACAAATTTCTAATATTTAGTTTTACAACACAACTCAATAAAACTGTTAATAAATTATTCTCACCAAGTGTATAATTACCTACAAGATGATACTGTAAGAATTTCTAGTAGATATCATGTCTCACAAAGTTTAGTAAACCAAACCATGCATATAAAAATAATCAAAAGTCTTTGCTTATGCTATCCAAAGAATGTTATTACTCACTGCACATGGCACAAAATTTGTTAAGTTTTCCATAATACCACATAAGAAAATGGAAATGCAACATAAATACATCAGGTTTACTGTACTTAAATAATTCTTACAGAAATTGGTTATTTTATCATCAACAAATACACACGAGTATTATTCCTCAAAATAGAAATTTAAAGTTTTGGTGAAATCCATTACAAGAGATTGATTTCTCATATCTTGTAGCTTTACTGTAATATCACGAGTTTCAGGATTAAATTTGAAAATTTTTGTTAACTAAAACAAGCATGTCAAATATTATAAGGCTAGTTATGATTTAATTCAAAATATACAACAATAAATTTGTAATTTTATTAACCTTATATTTTAGTTAATCCTAAAATAAGAAAATAAAGCTACAACAATATTATATAAGCACATCAACATATTGTGTTACATAATAAAAATCAGCAAAGCTTAAATTATTAGTAAACAAACTTATTAAAAAAAACAAAAAAAACAAGAAATTTTTCCAAAACATCCACATGCCAAGAATTATAACTAAAATAGAGAAAATAAAGTTCTAGTTTATCTTGTTTTATTTACAGACTTAAATTCATTGTTCTGAAGATATTTCCTTCTCTAGGGGTTGGGAAATTTATTAGTCAAAATTGTTAATTGGAGAAGAAATACAAGAATAGAGATCTGAAAAGTCTATTTTTTAAATATATTTTAATTCTAACTGCCAAAAGAAGAAAAATTCAGTCTCTCTCACTAGACTTAATGCCTTATTTATTGTTTAATATAAAATTAATATTATGTATAATCGCCAAAATATAAATTCAAGGGCATTTGTGTGTGTTTGTACTCGGAAAACTTTCATTTTATTTTAATGAAAAAAAAGGCCACTTCTCAGAATATTGTTTTATATAAAAAACAAATTTTTTATAATTTATCCATTATAGTAACAGCTTCAGGAGAAATAGATATATTAATATGACACTTCGTACTTTTGATGTAACTAATGATGTATAACTGTAATAAAAACATACTTGATATCTTGCACTTGGTATCAGTTTATTCTTGAGCAATATAATGTTTTGGCTAACAGAACAGCACTACTATTTAACAAGAGTGCAGTAATTTATGTATCTCTCTTTATTTTGTACAAAATATTTTTAGTTTAGATTAAAAGAAAATACATGAGAGTATCCAAAGTTAATACACACTTAAAAAGTTAAATAGGTGTAAACAGTGAGCACCCCTTCAAGATAAGAAGTAAACAGGACAGAGTTTGAAAGGTGAAGTCTTTTAAAACCAATCAAACTATTATTAAAGCTTATAATTTGTCTATCAGCATTATTCATAAACACACAGTCAACACTTAAGTCATCCAGATGGTTGTTTAGTGTTGTAGGAAAACCTGGAATGCTTTTATGGTTATGCTTCAATACTTCTGCAAAATCATTCATTCATAAAGTATATCATAGTGCCCTGGTCTATATAAGAGATGAATTCTAGGAGCCACATCTTCAGGAAAGTTGTGGGCATTGACTTTCTCACTTTCACCCCTGTCCATATATTGAATTTTAACCCCAACCCCAAGGGAAAGGGTCAGGGCTATTACATGAATGTGGTCACTCTCCTTGTACATAGGTTCCACTTCCTTAAAAAGAAAAGAATAAGGCTGAAGCTTCATAAATATTATTAAATTCATCCTAACATAGTACTTACAAAACATATGCTAGAGTTAGCTTCCTAATGCACCTATTCTTCAAAGACTACACTCCATCAAACACACACAACTGCACAACTTTTGGTAATTTCATTTAATCACATGGACAGTGCAACTTAATTACATGCATTTGTTTCACTATTTTAAATGTACAAAGCACCTAGAACACATAGGCTTGTCTCACTTTGTCATACACACTTCAAAACCTCTTTTTACATATATACTCTTAGCCAAAACACCTACATTACTCAGGTCAATCTCACTTCAAACCAATTTAAATCTTAGGTGACATATATTGGTTTAATTTCACCAAATAAAGTGCACACACACACACACACACACACACGAACGCACACACACTGCTTTTCTTTATTAAACAGTTTCTACATTACCCAAAGTATTTTGTTTTGTTTTGTTTTATATTTCATTACAAATACAACACCCATTATTCTCTACATATGGTGGTTTCACTTCATTCAAAACACAGAACATGCATGATATATAGTTCATTTTATGTTATAAACATACAATATGTACATTAAACATACTCATATTACTTTGTAACATCACATACGACTTCGATGCGTTACAGACACAACATTTACATAAAAGTTGATTTTTTCACAGACACAATCAAAACAACCTTATGTACATATATAGTTTCACTTCATCTCCAACATAACTCCATACTATTTATAGATTAATTTCATTTGTTTGAGAAACATGGTGTCTGTAATAAACAGTGATTCTACTCTTATATTCTATTTTACATACATTTACAATAAAATGAGTTTCTTTCATTTAATTACAGACATGTAACATATTCAGATGCTTACTTTACTTTGTCACAACCACAGTAACTATATGTGAGACAATAGCCACAAATACACAACAAAAATACCAGGAATGTAAGTAATCAGACATTTATTTCCATAATAACAACAAACATAATGTATCATTGTGTGAACTTCAGCATAATGACTTAGTAAAATGCAGGTAAGCTGTGTGATGATGTTTTCCCATACTGTCTATCCTTGAAAGGACCAACATAATAAAAGTAACAGGTATTAGGTTATGGCCACACGTGGGATAGTGAAGGGCAGCCAACACGAACTTTTCAACTTCTGCACTGCAACATGCAATGTGGAACTTGCAATTATGATGCTTCAGAAAATTATCTTCCATTTTTATGATGGGATATGCTGATGATATCACTGAATAGCAAGCAGTCAATGAATACAGAATCCCAGTTATCATACCTTCATCAAGAACATGATTTCAGCACATTGCTCAAACCAACACTATTTATAGTTTCCACTTCGTTTTTTGCATTGAATGTCACCAATCACGAAAACACAATATTACTAACAGTAGATGGATACTGAGCTATTACCATAATTTACTCATAGCCAGTGTATTGGGAAGTGTTCCATTTCATTCTAAACACTTCTATACACACTGATTACATTTATTTGATTCAGTACATTCTTATTTAATAGATACATACGTGTTGGAATCAGTAGCCTAGATGTTAAAAAAAACAAAAACACCTGGATGAATTCAGAAATATTTGAAGGTTCTGAGAAATATGATGATTTCATTTGAGTTTGAAACAAACAGAAAAAAATCTGCTGATACAGAAATGAAATTTAATTACTAATATTGTTCTTACAGAAGAAAATTGAATCAAACTTTTTGTTTCTATTAACATAAGAGCACCATAACAGAAAGTGAGAAACAATACCTGTCAGCCACATTATGATTCATGATTATATATAAAATGAACAAGATGCTTGAGAATTCTGACATTATTTATCATGATAAATTGGATGTAAAGGGTTAGCATGGTAAATTTATAAGAGTTTATTGTAGTTCAGTTGAAAATTTATTTATTGGTTGATATCAACTTCACTGACTTCATAAATAACCTTTATCAACTTCATAATGTATACCTACCTGTACAATACAATAAAATCAAGGTTGATAAGTCATGACAAATTGGTTTTTATTAGGAGAAAAAAAGCAAAATGTAATATAAACATTTGATACAAAATTTTAAAACTTGCAGTTTAACTTAATATTTCAAGTTTTTTTGTTGTTTTTTTTTAAACTTCTAAGATCATTTTAACTATATAACTGCACATTACCTGGTGACAGAATTCCACTACTGTCCTGTCACCTTCAATAAAATTGGAAAAGAAAGCTTCTTCCTTGCGTAAATAGCCAGAGGTTAGAAGCCTGTTTAAAGACATAACTCAGATGAACTTGTATAATTTACAAATTAATAATGTATAACAATATATTCATTTTAACTATCAAAATAACTGAACAGGATGCCAGAGAATGGCAATATTACAATTACAATAATTTTTAATAAAATCATTGTACCATAAAAATTAGTTTTCCCACAATCAGTTTCCTAAGATAAGCTACTGGAATGTTCACTGATCCCAACAATATTTTACATATTGGCACACAGCTTATTCAAACCACAAATGTTGTAACATATTGTTGGAAAGGAAAGAAATACTGAAATTGAAACAAATGCTAATTTGTGAGATAGGCAATAATTTAGGTATGTAGTGCAATATAGTTTTGAAACACCTTGTATTATATCCAAACTTTCTGGAGTAAAACCTGCACTTATAAATGTGTCTTTGTTGTAATGCCTGTCTTCCTCCTAGAACAAGTTGTCAATATACAAGATATACACTGTTAAATTAAATAACTATTATATGACACATTGATACAACAATCTAATTTTCAATAATTTCTATAATAAAAACAAAATAACAATATAAAATGATAAAAGTGTTTTGTCAATGAAATGTTTGAACTTTATTTCATCTTATAAAAAGCATTAGTAATTCACATTTTTTTTATCTAACAAATCAAATCAAAGAATGGTATTGCACTGTAATTGAATATGCACATGTATATGTAACAAAGTGAAAATAATAACTACAATCACATATACTTTACAATGCAGAAAGATAAGACTGAAAATTTAGCATTACAAACTTTATAACTGCTTCTCACTTACCTCATATACACCACAATGTAATCTGAATAACCTTGATTATTTAATATACTCAGTAGTTCTTCTTCTGAAATGTGCGACTCAATTTTATTTAGAACTTCCATGAACTGGGGGATTAAATAAATTTATTATTAAACCATAAGTGGTTAAATTCACTACATTTTGTGATATGAGATGGTTAATCTAAATTATCAGCTTTAAGTTTTTACTGAGCTGAAGAAAAAAATATATATACAAATCTTGAAGACAGACTGAATACAACAAAAGCAGAGTAAAGCATGATTATATCCGTTTACACAACCTTCTTGAGTCAAAACTATTCGCAGTATCAAATATTTAGGACTTTTTACAATAATACTGGCAAGCATGAAAATCCCAAAAATAATTAAAGAGTGGTTTGCAAACCTTAATTTGTACTGTAAATTTGAATCATACTAATTAAAAAAAACACATAATTGGAAACAACAGCATTGTTGTATTGTTGCTTTAACTAAAATTCCAACTTAACATTTGTTCATGTTCAAATCTTTGTCAATTATAGAATTCATATACATTTGTACTCACAATAAATATCTGAATTTCTTTAAGTACACACTAAGTACTCACTATATGTATTTTAGAAAGCATTTAGTTTTTTCAATTGCCATGGCATACCAGTACTTCACCATTATAAAAATATAGCCATATGACTGGAAATTATTTATATTATGCCTTCACAGTGATTTAAAAAAATATTGCTTTCAAAACAAATGAGCCTTAATGAGGTAAAATCCACTTCCTTTTCAATTCCTTACATTTATCTTTTAGATTATGATTAATATTGTAAAATGTAGACTAAAGATTAAATTTACAAGTAAAACATACCTAAAAGCATAGATCGATGTCTTGGTAGTCTAAAGTTTTTGCTCTAAATACTTGTATAAAAATTCTACTTTGAGATGCAACATTATTTACTGTATAGAATCTGCCCCTTGGCCCCCCTCAGAAAATGAAATGAAACTAAATATAATTATATCTGTTTATTTTTCATGTTGACATTTTTTTAAGTTTATGATCTTAAATAATAATGTACTTCAAAATTGGATGATTATATTTCCATTTGTATATGTTTTGCAAATATGTTGATGGTTCTTGATTCTTTATAAGCCTGAATATAACAGCTTTTCATTTATGCACAACTCTCATCATATCTTTGTGTTCCATTATAAACTAGTAGGTAATAATGACAATCACAAAAAACTTCTTACTCTCAATCATAACATCTAAATTACATATTAATACTACACACAAAGATCTTTACAAATTTGCTAAGAAACCATTTTCACAAACTTAAAAGCACCAATATTTTAAACTGATGTATAACCCATCACAGTTTTATCAGGTCTAAGTAATCATTGTAAATTATGCAATATCTAGTAAGCTAATATTCTGGTGACAAATTTTTTGTTTTGTTTTTACAAATATTCAAGAATGCAATAAATTCCAAAAAGGAAATTAATTTTTGTGAATAAATTTCTTTTCGTAGTTGCAGGAAAGAAACTTGTTGTTGTTTTAACATAAAAGTTTTATATCAACCCTTTCGCAATGAGACAGAGTTCAAAGGCCACGTCTTCACATTTGTTAACTTGTATTTAAATTTAAAAAAAAAATACTATTTTATGAATTTATTTCAGTAAGTTTGGAATCAAATTGTAGTTATGATTTTTTGGTCATTTAGCTGCATTTTATTTTTTTTAATAAAAACTTAAAAATATTTTTTGATATCCTACATGTGCAAAATTTTAAAAGGCTTAGCAATCTTTGTCCACCACTAATTTAGTATAAAGGTTGTAGCAAAAAAGAATATTGTTTGCTTTACTTTGACTTGTTGTATATTTTAAGAAAAATAAGTTTAATAATTTATTCTAAACAGTGATAATCTACATACATATATGTAATGTATAATTATTGAAATGTGGCTGTATATTACAAAATAACAGTCCATTAAAACACAGCCAAGACAGGGAAGACTAAAGGTCAGTTTAATATTACTGAATACATGACCTGAATGCACTGTATCAATTCAAGCTATCATAACTGGAAGATCAATATAATAAAAAAAAAATATATATACGTTTCCAGACATAACTACTTAGACCAAACATTTGTATTTTCGTGTTATAATATGTAGTCATTCTACCATGAAAATAAACTATATTTCCTGATATTTTTCATGATGGTTACAATGTTAATTTACCCCAAGTAGTTAAAGAAAATGTCATAAAATATAAAGTCTCACTGAAAACATACATTTGATATGTATTTAGAGGTTTTAGGGATTACACAAATAATATTTGAAATTTTTGGAATGAGAACAGTTTTTAATCATAACATGAAATCATTTTACATTTAGTCTAGTAACAAAACAGACTAACAAGTCTTTAGTAAAAATATTTCATTAAAATGTCCGATTTTTTTTTAGTATACAAAATACTTGTATTTTTTAGTGACTAAAAGTCTACCACATTTTGTGAAAATACACATGTTGTATCATAGGTAATAGTGCAAATACTTAATGCACACAAATATGTAGACAAACTAGTGTCTTTTATACCAAGCCCATTGTGAAAAAGTTAGAGTTATGCTCTAATAATTTTACTTAGCTATATTATAAGTAGTAATTACCAAGTTTTATGACTTATTGGTACCTTACTGTTTCTAAACTTAAGATGTACCCTGTAGATTCTTATTGAAATGTTACAAATTCAAAATACATAAATCATTTTCTACTTTTTATATCCTTTAAATAAATAACATTATATGTACTTAGTAACATTTCTGTAGTAGACCTCGTGTAGATATGAACAGGTCAAACGAATAAAAACAGAATATCTCATTTTATAATACATGTATTCATCTCCATAGTGCTTACCTATGTGGGCATGCATGCAAGTATACTTCTCCCCTCTAATATAATATATACTCTAATCCATTGTAATGCGTCAGTAATATACAAATAAATATATTGCAGCCAAAACTGTAATGTCATTTCTGTTACTGTCATAACTTTGTTAGTAAAATTTTCTTTTACATTTGGTATGGCTTTATAGCACTATAAACTCAAAAATATAGGTTTCTTAACAACCTGATCTATTACATAACTCATAAATCATAAAAATTCAAGAAAAATAAAAACATCTTGTTTTTAATAACCATTTACATATTCTAACAATTTTTGGCCAATGAAAGCTCCCCAAAATACCTTTTGATTCTCATATGGATAATCATACGAGTTTGAAACTTTGGCAAGATAAAATATTAAATCTTTTAACACTAAAACTAAACATGTCAACATCTTAATTTGAATAACAAAGTTACAAATTCATGATAATTTTTGACTAATGAGATCTCCAAAAAAAACCTTTGATGTTGCACATGGATGATCATATTTGAAAATTTCCAAAATCCTAAAATATATTATAATTTTGAACAGATATTGTTTAGATACCACATTTCAAATAAATCACTTTATCCAAACCAGAGGGCAAAAAACCTTGTTTGTGAGTGTCTCTATTATAATTTAGTTCATTTATGACAATAGTTTTCTTCTTAAATGTAATAATTTTGAACAGGTTGTTTCTTTATAATCACCCTAATGTCTATGCTGCTTTTTAACAAAAAAATTAAAAAATGTAAATTCAATTTTTTTAATCACAAGTGCTAAATAAACATTTTTAAACCTACTTACAGTATCATGAAAGTCTTTTATTGTAAACTGGGGAAATCCTAAGGCAACTAAATCTTCTTTACTTCTGAAAGCAACACTTTTGAACCTGCAAGCATAAAAAAAAAAACTTCTTTGACAGGTTCAAATCATAATTTATTCAGTGTTTATAACTATGCAATTTAAACACCTGGAAATATTACTAATTCACAGTATAATATAAACATCCAGTAAACTCAATTTTTATTTTCACCTTATACTTCATGCATAGTATGTTAACTTTCACTTGTATACATTGCATAGGAACACTAATATACAGAAGTAAATAATTTTGCTACAACAAAGAAACTTATAAAAATCTTTTTAATACTAAAATACTCTTTCCAAACTAAGCCCTATAAAGTAGACTCAGTATGATACACAATAATAAAAACAGTATTCTGAAGTTTCTTTCTATATTTACACAGTAACAATCCCTGAAGAAAATATCAGAAAACTACTTTCCAATAACACGATTAGCTAAAAAAAATTTAGAGCTTCATCAACAACTTACTATCAAAATTTCATAGAAGTTCCAACTCTTAACATATATTACGTGTTAATTAAAAGACAAAAAAGCAAATTCACCACTTTCATAACTACCTGAGATATTCTTGTTTATCACATCGTAAACTTTCTAAATAAGCAAAGCTGAAGGCTCTGTAAAAACAGTTACCATCTGGCCTCGTCCTCCGCATGAACTGGTATTTGTTTCTTAAATCCTACAAAAATGAACTAATATTTACTTAAAGAAAGATCATATTTGTCAAAATCTCAAACATTGTATATGTAAAAATGCCTGGTATGGGTAGAGTAAGCACTATGTCGAGAAGCGAACAACGTTTCAACCTTCTTCGGTCAACATCACATTCACAAAGAAAAAAAAGGTTACGAACCGATAGCTAACCACATGTTCAAAGGCACTGGTGTAATTGAGTGTAGGAATGCAGAGGACATGCTTAGATGTTGGATATATTTATTGATATAAAGAAACAAACATACACAAACACAAAATTAAAGAAGCCTTACTTATACAACAACTCAAGCCCAAAATACAGCAATACAAAGGAACACCTTTATACCAATATTAATAAATATATCCAACATCTAAGCATGCCCTCTGCATTCCTACACTCAATTACACAACCACCTCAAACATGTTATCAGGTATGGGTCAGTAACCCTTTCTTTCTTTGTAAACCTGACGATGACCAAAGAAGGTCGAAACACTGTTCGCTCCTCTACATTGTGCTTTCTCTACCCATACCAGCCATTTTTACATATATAATTTTTTCTATAAGTGGGTTTTATCATCATCACGAAATCTCAAACAATGTTGCACTAAAAGGTTGTGATCAGAGTGCAAAGTAAATATTTTCCTTACTTGAAAGTGTATTGCAGAAAAATACTTTTGTCCACCACAAAAAAGGTATTATCTGGCCCATGTAATTTCTGAGCATGCCATAAGCCTTGAACAAAGTTCCCACCCTTACACGTATCAATATGTACTGCATCAGCCTATGACATAATTATTAACCCTTCAATATCAGGAGAGTGAAACATCTTCCATAGGCAGTGAATTGCCTTAATGCACTAACATGGAGCAACCTAAGTACAACAAAAATGAGAAGAAAGAATGGGAAGTGTTGCACAAACATATGTATCAACCTCAAATACAGTTTCAAGTGAGAAAATGAAAAATACAGAAACCCTACTCACATCTCTGCACCACAAAGAGTTAGAATGCCATTCTAAAAATGATAGAAGGTCCAGTGCACTGAAATTAAAAAATAAAAAGGGGATTACATTGGGCAGTATGTGGTGAAAGAATGCATACACCAAAGCAGGGAATATCCTTTGCCTAACAGAGGTAGTAAACCCAAACATAAGAATTTGTTGCTGGGTCCTAATGCATTGCTAAGATGGACAAAGTGGTAGATTGCTCAACTATTTCATTATTTCACAGGTACACAACTAATAATAAGTATGAAGTGTAGCTGCAGTTATGAGCCAGAACATTCCCTACACCATTCTAGAGAAATACTTCCATGAAATATCAGGTGCAGCAAGTAGCTATCCAGACTTATGTCTTGAGGTGAACCAAAGATCCATTTAGCTGAATCTAAGTACTAGAAATAGTTTGGTTAATGGTGAGGTGTCCTGCATTATACTACCAGCTCTAATTCTCAAACGAATGATGTTTCCAGTTGGACCCATAATAGTGGAATTGCACTTCCTTACAAAGAACTCTCCATACCATTTTCCCCAGCAACTTGGAATTAGAGAAGCAATGGTTCTACAAAGTTTCATTAAAAGAAGGTGGAAGAATGCACATGGGTAAGACATGCATGGAGTACTATTATCCAGCACAATCATCCAGAATTAAGTCCCACACTAAAAAGAAAGTGCAATGGGTTAACACTACTAACAAATTCAGGTTTGAAGGAATACACACACCTGGTTTCTTTTTCTTTCTTCTTCTCTTTATATTGCAAAAACTCTAACTCAACAGCAGGAACTGAGTACAGAAGAATTGCTTTAACTTGTTCCATATTTCCATGCTTGCTGTGGATTACAGGTAAGTATTCCCTATGAAGCAACACTGGCTACTCAGAGGGAAGACATGACAAAAAAAATTAAATAACTCCTATAGGAGCCATTGTGAAAAATGGAGAATACCAGATAGAGAGAGAGGAAAGCTGAGGTAAGTGAAATCTCCCTCTGGTGCAAGTAATGGCACACTAATGCGTCATGGATTATATACATCCTTACCTCTAAGATATCATACAGAATATGTCAATGGCTACAGGGAAAAGAAGCAATGAGATAACAAACATGATAAGAGGAGGCATGAAAAATAAGAGAAGTCTTATCACTCATAAAAGAATAAACTTGGTGGAAAAGGTGTATAACTTAAACAAAAAAGTGGAAGGAGACAAGTGACTAGCAGAAGAGGAATACCATAGCAATAAATGGATTGGCAGATGTCCTGAAAAGGGACAACCCAAGACAAATAATAATAACTAGACCATGCAGAGCAAAGGAGAAAAGCTGGAACAAAATGACTGTATAGAAAAGACTAGCAATGGGAAAATATCGAAACACCCTCCCAAGGTATCCAAATTTCGAGGAAGTCAGGGAAGAAGATGAACCTGTTTCTGTGGCAAATATAGCAGGACAAAGCCAGTACAATACCATGAGTGGAAGTTAGGAGAGGTAGAAAGGCAATGATAATATGACATCCATTGTGGGAACCAATCCATTGAAAAACAAAATAACCATTTAGTTGGAAATATTCAAGCTTTCATATAAAAGTGAATTCACCACTTTGGAATTGTAACAAGAGGACAAGAAATGGAAAAGAGGATGAACACATTAGGTTGTGGACACAATGACAAGAAATCAAAATGAGATGACTGTTGACGAGCTGCATCATCAACTCAAGATGTTTTGTAAGAAATACCCCCCCCCCCCATTCCTAAGAAGAAGAAAAAAAAAAGCAATGAAAAGATACAACACAAAGGTCCTGGAAAAGATACTGGGTGAGATGAAAATCAGAAAGTAAAACAACCTGACAAGTTATACCCAAAAAACAAACACATCAATATAACAGTCATTAAACATTAAAACAATAAATGCAAAAATTCCAGTAACTCTTATGAAAAAAAAGCACGCCTGAAAACAAGAAGTGCTGAAAAAATAACAAGCCTTTGTTCATGTGCTAGTGCTTATAGGAATTATTATGCGATAAACACTGAAACATCAGGTGGAAACTTTATTCACAGCTTGTGCCATGTGCAAATTATTACACAGTCATGCATGAGGTCTTTTTGATGCAGAGGTAAGTAGCATTTCTGAAGAAATAATTCCATGTTAAACATTATATTTTCTTAATACCATTTTAGTAGAAATCTTTTGCTGAAAAGCTAAAGGACATACATCATTTCTACTTAGCATGAATAATTCCCAAGACTTTCATGCAAAATTTCCAGGCAAGATCTTTCATGTAAATCACTTAATATGCTTAATATCAACATTTACATAAAATCTTTGGTTCTCCCTATCTAATAGTTTAACATAATTCATCTCAGTATCATTATTGTCTGGTTAAAACTCCTTGATTCATAAACAATCCTCACTTTTAAAAAAACAACCTAAATTTAAAAACATGATGAAAACATAGCAAATATATCAATATTTCAAGTAATAGATATATCAACAGCAACAAGTTAAATGCAACTCTTTGTAAATGGGCAACTAGCCAAGTATTGTCACTTTCTATTTACAACCAAATGATGATGAGGTGTTTACTCAAACATCACATTTTAAGAAATCCTACAATCATGACATATTTCACATTTCAAAATGGGAAACAATGAAAATTTTTAAAAAATTAAATGCAAATATAATAATCAATACATGAATGATATTGAAAATATTCCTGTATGACTGGTCTAAAATGTTTATCAAACTGGTAATAGTAATCTTAACACAACTTATGGACAACAAGGGAACTTTTGTCCATTTGGCCTTTCACATCCACCAGCTGAAAATAAGGGAGTAAAGGTTTAAACCAACCCTCTAATTTTCAGGAATTACTGTAAAACACTGGTTTCCACAGAATAAATTGCTGTCAGCAACTGTAAGTTAATCACCATGTTAGAGAAATAAAACAGTCTTAGCTGGAACCTAGTTTGTCTTTTCTAAATCTATTGTCTGCAAAATACAGCATACAGAAATCAAAGGCCTTTATCATACCAGTGCTCAGATAATCTTGAAAGTTCACTTCTTAACCTTCTTTTTTTCCCCTTAAGAGAAAATATGTTCAGAGATAAGAAGACCCTTCCACTCCTGAAATATCCTGTCCTTTCCTCTGAGCCTATTTCAAAATGTCAATACCTTTTTACAGGTAAGGAGATCAGAACTGTACACAACATTCCAAGTGAGACCTAACTAGTGATTTGTACACAGACAATTCTGTATTTTAGCTTATAATGAATACCATCTATACTTCTTAAAATGCCATAACCTTAACTACTAGTAATAATACACTGCCCTGATAGCTAATTGATTATCTTACACTATACCAAGATTTTTTCTTTTTAATGATATTACTGAGTACATTCCCATCTACATTAAACATGTGAAATGAATTAGAAACTATAGCTTTGTGATCACTAATGGAGTTTGTCTTCATAGTTCTTTTATACCCTTGGACAACATGGACTCTTCTATCTCACTTCTTATAAAAAAAAGAATAATAATACACTTACAAATACTGAAAACAATTCCTGCCATAAACTATTTCAGATTTAGTTTCTTTTTAAATTTAATTCTCAACAGTCTCAGGCATTTATACTCTGAATTTGTTTCTTGACAAACTGATAGATTTTTATCATTGCACCACTGCAAAATTGTTAACAAATAAAATACAACTGAAACTGAAGTAATGATATTCAATGCTAAAAATCATCTGAAAGAATACTTAATGTTTTGGCTTACTTTGAAAAGTTGAAATTGAATTTCAATTGAATAAATAAGAAAACTTCACTCTTTCAATAAAATTCCAACATACATCTATAAAATCATAATAAAATACATAATGCATTCTATAAACATAATTTAAACAAAAATCAATTCACTGTAACAACTGTAACATAATTTCCTAATGATATAAAATCTTAAAGTAACAAAGTTTAAATCACATTTGAAAATACAGAATTACCTTTATTTTATGAAGGTATACCTCATCATCCTCAGCATACTCATTCTGAAGACATGATATATCACAAAGAGGTCCAATCAGAGGGACTGCATCTGCAATCTGAGTAAACAAACTGGTAACTTAGCCTGATCTGTAAAATGTACATAAACTACAGAAGTATTTGATGTAAAAATTAATATTAACATTGAATCAAATCAAATTATCTACTTAGATCAAAATAAAAAACCAACATATTATATTCTTTAAAATCATCCTGAACTTAGCCACAGAAATGTTTTAAACTAACAACACTTGTATCCTTTAGGACTAATTGAACAAAATGTTTCAACACTAACCCCACAACTATATATAAGCCTAACTTCAAATATTATAATATACACTTCAAAATCTATGCCCAAGTCTTTTAATTTTAAAAAAAACACCTTAATCAAATTATTTTACTAACAGTAAAAATGTGTCACTCCAAAAAGAATGCAGTAATTTTCATACCAAGATAAATGCAGTGCTTTAAAAAAGTGTTTAGAGCTTATAAAAAGAAAACACCATATAACAATTCTAGCTGAATTAAAAAGTGTATGTTACTTCTACTATGTTTATTATTATTATAGTACAGTTTAACACTTCAGTGTCACCAAATAATGAAAAAAGTGTATTGAGAAACATGTTTACAAATTTAACATACTAATTTCTTCTGACTTTTGTTTATTAATATTATTATAATAGCTTACCTCTCTTTCAATTTCTTTTTCTTGTGCAAGAATAGCTTCATCTTGGTTATTATCTGAGTCTACAAATCCCAAGTGATAAAATAAAATCAAAATTTATAATATATGCAACTAATTTCATTTTAAACAGTATTAACTGGAAAAAATTATTTAATAATCAAAGATTCAAAAGGCCTTTAAAGAGTTGCAGGGGACACTCTTTGCTGCAACTTGCAAACCACTATTAATTGTTAATTAAAGTTTACACCCTCACAGATTATAATCAAGAGGCCTGCTTCCCTGATACTTTAAAAGAATTGAGGTCATTTTAAAAATATTGTTGTATAATGTACTATCACTAAGCAGGTATTTTGGATTATTTCATGAAAATAATACAACGTCCAGCACAAATTTACTTATTTATTATTTTTCAATAATGTTTGTACAGCCACCTAAACATGTATGCTATAGGCCTAAATAAACAAAATCTTTCAACACTAACCCCACAACTACATATAGACCTAACTTCATATATTTTAATATCCACTTCAAAATCTATGCCTAATTTAACTTGTTTGTTGTTTTGAATTTAACTCAAAGTTACACAAGAGCTATTTGTACCAGCTCTTCCAAATTTAGTAGTGTAAGACAAGAGAGAAAGCAGCTAGTCATCACCAACTCTTGGGATACTCTTTTACCAACAAATAGTAGGATTGACCTTCAAATAATAATGCCCCCATGACTGAAAGGTCAAGGATATATGATGTGACAGATTTAAACCCACAAAGTGCGAGTTGAGCACCTTAACCACATGGCCATCCCAAGCTTAATTTAATTTAATAATTAGTTTTGTTAGATAATGAGATACTGAATTCATCAACTAATTTAATAACAGAATAATTGTTGTGATTCTCAATAAATACTCATTCACTGTTTACTATCTGAACTGTCTACCCATGTTTATATCTGAATCCTTGTTTCTCGACATTTTGCAATTTCTTAATCATTATGTCAGAGTGGTTTTACGATAACACGAAAAGTCACCACATAATCTTATTTCAAACTGCATATAAAAAAATCATTCATTTTTATATTAACTTTACCTTATAACACAGGTCCACTTCATTGCCTTAACTGGATAATAAACTGTAATGAACTAAGAACACTAACAGAACGAGTTTTAAACTGTATATAAAATAAATAGAATGTATCAGTAATATAAATATATTGAAATACAGGTATTATGGATGACTTGCCTAACCTGTTCTATTATCAACAGATGTTCCTACTAATTTATCACCCATACCACACTTCTTCAAAGTTAAACATTTCTCCAGGTGGACCTAAATTAAAGTGATTAACCTGCAGAAATGCACTATAAGAGGACTTTTGTACCTTCTCTCCTTCTCACTCATATAAAAACAAAAACAGTCTGCAAAATATATGGAAGCACTGTTCTTTTTTTAGCATTTAATAGGAAAAATGTGAACATTATGAAATTAGCCTAAATATTAGTTGATCAAAAGTTTAAGACCATACCAAAAAGATGTCCTAAATAACAGGTCTCAGTAGTGAGTTGCACGTGGCTGTCATTGGAAATAACTGCAAACATTCACTTTGGCATGGTCGATATAAACGTTTGCAGAAGGCTGGCTAAAATGTTATTCCAAGTGAAAGATGGCTTCACAAAGATCATGTACTGTTTTAAATTGACATCTATTTCTACAGACTTCCTTTGTCATCCACCCCCAAACAATTTCAATGTTGGATGGTCCAAAACAATCACATTATTTGCCATATAAAAGTCCTTTGTCCTGCAGGTGTTGTGAATTGCAGCATTGTCCTGCTCAAAGATCTAGTCATATTCACACAAGCGAGGGCCTTCAGTCAATAAGAATACTCTCTCCAACGTGCCAATGTAGTCAGCTGCTGTTTTACTCCCCTGTATAACCTGAAGCTCCATTGTTCCATGGAAGGAGAAAGCACCCCAGATCATGAAGGAACCTCCTCCACTGTGTCATGTAGAAAATGTCTCCAATAGGATATCCTTATCATGCCAATAACATTGGAAGCCATCGAGACCTTTTAGGTTAAATTTGTTCTCATCAGAGAACAAAACCTTTGTCCACTTTTCTATGTTCCATGTTTGGTGCTTCTCAGCAAAGTTTAACCAAGCTGTCTTATGGTGTGGAATGAGCATGGCCTTTGAAGATATTAATGGATTTTAAAGCCTTTCTCTCGTCAATGCTGTCTTATTGTTCTTGAGCTGTATTCTGCATCTGTAAGGGCTTTAATCTGGTTCAACAATCAACTGGTATCTTGCCAGACAATCTGTCAAATCCTCCTCCTCAATGCCAGCAAAATTTTTTTGGGCCAACCACTTAAAATTCTCATTCTGTATCCCTCAGGGTCTTTTAAGAAATTTGCAACAGCAGTTTTACTATACCAAATCTCACCAGCAATGGCACATTGAGAGTGACCTTGCTTTTGCAGCTCAACAATTCTGCCACGTTCAAACTCAGTCAACTTTTTAGCCTTTGCAGTGTTTTTACTCAATGTACCTTAAGGAGATACCAATGGGAGATGTTGACAACGCTAATGCTTGAACACAAATTTCGTTAAGTGTTTACTGATACCACACTTCATTTCAGTGTGGTCTTAAACTTCTGACCAGCTAGTATTTAGGCTAATTTCATAGTGTTCATATTTTCCCTATTAAATGCTAAAGAAGGTTTTACTTTTATTTTCCCTTTTCTTATTTTCATCTTTCAAAGCTCTATTCAAATAATTGGTTGAGTCTAACAACACAAAATGTATATTTTTTCTTTATGCTCCTTGGCCTTATGATTTTGACCAGCAGTCTATGTACATTAATGTTTATTTTACCCATTTATTTTTGACTTTTGCACAAAGCAACTCAAAGGATATCTGTGCTAGCTAGCTCCTCACTCTTCTCCAACATAAGGAAAATTTGACTGCCATTCTTATAACTCACCATGACCCCAAATTATGGAATACAATTTTTGTCAGTGGTCACAAGATGTAGACCATGAGACCTTGGATTCCTAGTTCAACACTAACTACTGGGGCAAATTCTGTTCTATTATGTATCTTATTATATATATAGTGTGTATGGCAAGATTTCTAGCAAGCAGACTTATTGATTCTATTACACTAGGCTTTTATCTTTCAAAAATAAATCTCCAGGAAACTAAAGATAGTGGTTTCATGTTAAATAAATTCAAGAGATTTTGTTGTTTTTTTACCTTCAATTTCTGACTACAAGTTAAATTTAGAAAAATAGAAAAATCATATGTTTGAACACACCAGAAAGTAGAATAGATTAAAACACAAACACACAATAACTCTATTCAGTTTCTTTTCTACATCTTGTGAAAGTTACATTAAATAAGAATAAGATGTTCAAATTCAAGCACAAATAATTTTTAGCAGTGAAGTTATAAAAAGTGATGCACACTTCAGAACATAGTTCAGATTACAATATTAAAGGAAAAAAAAGATTCAAACAGAAACATTTTAATTTTGTATTATGCAGTAAAATGTTGTGTTTTTATTTATAAAATGAAATTTTATATAACCTCTCTTAATTAATTGATTCCTAGCTAATAAAATGATATCAAATGGTTGATAATGATTATGCAAAACATGGCATTAATTGGCAGAGCTAAAGTCAAGGTTTTTAATGCATGGAGATTATATAATAAAACAATGATTTTGTTTGTTTTGAATTTCACACAAAGTTACACAAAGGGCTATCTATGCTAGCTGTCTATATTTTAGCAGTGCCAATGGGAGGCAAAAACAAAAGACATTAGCTTAATTTAAACTAAAGTCTGTGATATATGCTGTGTATCAGCTTTAACATCAACATGACAAAAGGCCCTAGTATATGGTTTTAATAACCTCTACCTATTCTTTCAAATTCAGTTCTATAAAAATTATAAAGTTCATAGGTTTCATGTTTCAAAATTTAAATACTAAAACATGACGTTATAAGAACACCACGCATATGATTTCTATTTTTAATCACTGTACAGTAATATTTATATCGTTCGTTAACTGTTAATGTTGATATTCCTAAATGATCAGTGTCATGAACCAGTTTGTTTCTTATCTAGTGTATATGATAACACGGTAAATATAACATTGTCTTCGTTTCATAACAGTAATAGTAACAATTTCAAATAATTGTTTCCTCAAAACGAAAATCTGTTTTTGAGTCTTACACAAATACAAATTTAACTGTTTGGAAATAAAGCTTTGAACTTGAAAATTAAAGTTTTGAGTTTTTCGTGATAGTTTGACTCAGGTAAAAGACCAAATTATTAGTCATATTACAAATGTTTAAATTTAACTGCAGTTCATATAATATTGACGTTTATAATTAACTACTTACATTTTTCATTCCAAGATCTTTTTTCATTTATTCTATTATTCATTGTATTCTGCTCATCACTACTCTTAACAGTATCGTCTGCCATTTTCAATATCAAAAAGGATGCCCTCTGACAAGAAAATAAAAATGTATCTCCTTATATTTCTTTCATACGTTGTATGATTCGAAGTTTTGAATGTTTATCAGAACTCTAATAGCATAATTAAATTTAAATTTTAAATATTCAATGTTTTAGTATTTGTAAGATAATTTATGAACGCTTATCTAAAAAAAGAATGAACATTTTCCGATTCATATTGATCCATCTGTAACAAGACGGGTAAGGTCAGGTGGTTAAAGCACTTGACTCGTAATCCGAGGGTCGCGGGTTCGAATCCCCATCACACCAAACATGCTCGCCCTTTCAGCCGTGGGAGCGTTATAATGTCACAATCAACCCCACTATTCGTTGGTAAAAGAGTAGTCCAAGAATTGTAGGTGGGTGGTGATGTGGACTAGCTGCCTTCCCTCTTGTCTTACACTGCTTAATTAGGGACGACTAGCGCAGATAGCCCTCGTGTAGTTTTGCGCAAAATTCAAAACAAACCATTGCCTTTTACTACTGTAGTGGTTTCTATTGTTATGCTGGTTATTTTGGATTATTCGATTTAAAAATAACAGTGATTCAGAGTCAAGTTGAACTAAAGATAAAAATAAAAAGCAGTTTACTTCTTCAATTTTAAATTCCCTTTTTATATTAACTAATCTTCACTGGTGGACGTAATTTCACAAATAAAACACTTTTAACAGAAATTTCTCTTATTCGATAATTTCTATCATATGTTTCTGCATAAAATATAAAATCATTCCATTGGGTATGATATATTATCAGGATCATGCAAGATACATTCTTGTGGTATGTAATATTTGTCTAAGTCAAAAAACTAGCACAAGATCATAAACTTTGTCGGTCCTGTTTACAGAGACCTGGCATGGCCGAGCGCGTTAAGGCGTGCGCTCGTAATCCGAGGGTCGCGGGTTCGCGCCCGCTTCGCGCTAAACATGCTCGCCCTCCCAGCCGTGGGGGTGTATAATGTTACGGTCAATCCCACTTTTCGTTGGTAAAAGAATAGCCCAAGAGTTGGCGGTGGGTGGTGATGACTAGCTGCCTTCCCTCTAGTCTTACACTGCTAAATTAGGGACGGCTAGCACAGATAGCCCTCGAGTAGCTTTGTGCGAAATTCCAAAAATAAATCCTATTTACAAAAAAAATCAATTACATGCAGGAAGCAACTGAAATATTTGAAATATTTAGTAAAAGACGCATGAATAAACATAGATATTATTTACTTGTTATGAAAAGGTGAAATATTTAAGACTATTTAACAGCGACAACATAAAAAAAAAACAAAGTGAACTGACATTAAAGCTCCAATAAATATTAAATAATTGAAATTTACTGAACTATCATATCTATTAGAAATTACAATGAAAATAAAAGTAAGCTGAACTAGATTTGATTAAATATTATTTTAGTTAAGTATATTATGAATCAAAACCAAATTAAATGTTGAATAGTCCGATTAAATTAATACATGTATGCCGAAAGATAATTGTAAATAATTACTGACAGTATTCAGTGTCCTAAGACAAAAAATAAGATTAAATTAAAACGACTATACGAAAAATATTTCGATTCCGCCAAAGTTAAAAACAAACTCGCTGAAAGGTCCAAAACTGCTTTAAAAATTAACATATTCTCTATAGCTGACCAAGCATGAATAAAACAGTCGCATACAAAAAGTAATGTCACCTACGATACAACTATCTCATAAGATGGTATTTGTCATTTGTCACCGATTCCTGCTACACTAAAGAATAACAACTATAGCTAATTTCGTACATGACTTAAAGAGCTCTCCCAGGTGTTGAATTATAACTCAACCACAAATGTAGGCTTTTTAATTTTTAATATATATATATATGGTAAAGTACAAAAGGAATTATTTAATTTCTCTAGTGCATACTGGTGTATAGAAGACAAATTAACACTAGAAATAAACAATTTTATGACATCAAAATGCTGTTTTTATTCACTTAGACGCTCAAAGTTTCGCTTTACAGCTTTTTCACGAGAGTTAACTACAGTACAAACCAAAACTGATAGTATTAAGCTAAATAAAGAAGTTATAACGCGAAACTTTTACTGTAATAAAAACAACAATTTGGTGTAAGAAGATCGTGTATCTCTACTGTTAAAATATAAAATTGGTCACAATATGTGATACCTTACCATCCAAATTCTACCAAATGAACCTGGTTATCCAGTTGGCAAGTTTCCCCTGTAACAAATACTATCCGTTCTTGAAACTACCTAATAAATTATGTATCTTTATTCTTCTTTTTTTAAGATTGGTGATATTTTTCGCAGCGTTCAAAGAAGTCACAATGCCTGCACCTTCAGATATTCGATAAATGATTGTTATAATAAAATAAAATAAAAACTGGAGCGAAAATTAAGAAAAAATAAAACTTTAACTTTGTGTGTGCTTTTGTTATAGAAAAGCCGCATCGGGATATCTGTTGTGTCCACCGAGGGAATCGAATCCTTGCTTTTAGCGTTGTAAATCCGAAGACTTGCCGCTGTCGCAGCTGCGTACCTTCAACTTTGATAGGATCTAGAATAACCATTAACCTTGAGTTGCGAAGAACGTTTGTTTGTTTGTTTAGTAGTAAACCCACATTGATCTTACTACTGTGTCTACCTCAGGGAATCGAACTTCGAATTGTAACGTAAACTTTATATTTTCATACCGAGGGACAGAAAAGAACGTATTAGTTGAGTAATTTCAGTAACTAAAGATTCGAAGAAGATGTAGGTGTTGGATTGGTTTCAATCAGTGATGTCGAGAAACCCACTTGTTGAGAATTTTCTATGCAAAAACGGCTCGTTTGGGTTGAGAAAATATTTTAAATAGAAAAGCGAGCAACGTTTCGACCTTTGCTCTTCTATTTAAAATATTTTCTCAACCAAAACGAACCGCTTTTGCATATAAAAAAAAGTTGGATTGGATTGTTTTGAATTTCACGCAAAGCTGTGTGTGTTTTTCGTAAAGCAAAGCCACAAAGGGTTATCTGCGCAGCCAACCAAGGGGAATCGAACCCCTGATTTTAGCGTTGTAAGTCCGGAGACATACCGCTGTATTAACGGGGGACTCACGCAAAACTACACGAGGGCTATCTGCACTAACTGTCTCTAATTACTCAGTGTAAGACTAGAGAAAAGGCAGCTAGCCATCACCACCCACCGCCAACTCTTGGGATACTCTTTTACCAACGAATAGTGGGATGGATTGCCACATTATAACTCCCCCAGGACTAAAAAGGCGAACATATTTGGTGTGACGGGGGTTCGAACGTTAACCAGGTGTTGGCATACTATATGCGTATTACTAAACAATTATTTTATTTTTTTCTTTTGTAATATTTTCAAAGTTCAATATATCACAATTCTTCTTTTCTAATTCTGAAAATATTTAAACATGTTTAAATATTAACATTAACACATTATTGAGATTTGGATCAGAACGGAAAATCATTGTGATCACTGACTGAATACATGATTATTACTATTCATTAATATAGGTAGAATGATGAAAATCAAGAAAACCACAGTCACACTAAACACGCTTGTCCTCTCATCCGTGGGGGCGCAATAATGTTACGATCAATCCATTATTCGTTGATAAAATAGTAACCCAACAGTTGGCGGTGAGTAGTGACGACTAGTTGCTTTCCACCTTGTCTTACATTACTAAATTAAGGACGGCTAGCGCAGATAGCCCTCGTGTAGCCTTGCGCGAAATTCAAAATAAATAAGAAAACCTGGAAATTGTTCTTCCATTTCTTTGCAAGTAGAATTGTAAAACGATGCAACCACACGGTTCTATTAGAGATTAAAAAGACTCTGTCTAAATATGAAGCAGTTGATGAACCTTGTTATACTATAAAAACTCAAGAAAGAAAGTTTCAAAATATCGATTGAAAAATCAGTAGTGCAACAGTTCTACATTAAGTCCAAATCATAAAACTTTCCAGAAATGTTTAACTCTAAAATTAAAAAGGGTCGTATTATGACTAACCAGAGAGTAATAAAAACCGATAGCAAGTTTATTATCTTTTACATTGGTAAAATTTCTTCGCTGCAGAATTATAAACAATTATCTAAAAATATACTACCTCCGGATAAGAGTTGTTCAAAAACCAGGTCACATCTTGAAACAAACTCTAACAATTTTCTTTACACCTTAAAAAGATGTAACAAAGAAACGTTGTCTGACTAACTCTGCTGGTACTGAAGGTCAATGTTTCTTTTTAAAAGAGTTTATGATATATAGTAATAATTTTTGTTGTGTTTTTTTAAGGAGGCGGTCAATTACACTCTCTTGTTGCAGAACATATTTATATAACCTACAAATTGTAGCAATACTGAAGAACCAGCTCAACGCTTCTCTTATTGATAAACACGTTTTTTCTTGTCTCAACCAATACGAATCTTTTCTCCACAGTCAAATACTTGCCAAAACAATGTCTATCCTTGATCACAAGCACAAATAGAAGCCTTGTTAGTTTCTTTACTTCAGTCTACGATTAAAATAAAGAAGAATATTAGCATCTGTAGTGCAGTAAATATCCAACGTTTATTTTTAAACCTTTACAAATTCTTTTATTATCGATATGTATTAAGTGGAAGATGGTATGAAACAACTGTGCAATATGTGATAAAAGCATGAAGTCTGGCAGAATACCAGATGAACATGTTCAGAGAAGGAGCAAATGTGAATTAACAATAATATGGCAGTCATCTTGAATTTAAAAATAACCACCATTGTTAACCAGTACGTTTGGTATTAGGAGGTTGATTTCAATGGTGATTAATGCCCATATATTTGGTGCCAAAAGAGCTTGGATATGACACTTTTAATGGATCAGTTACCTTGTATTTAAAGTTGGTTGTCACCTAAGTAAGATGACCATCAATTGTAACTAGTATTGACCATTTCCAACTCTGTTGTGTATATCTTCTTAGTAAATAAAAATACACGTTTGTTTTCTTTCAGTTGCTGAAAGCGATGCTTGAGGTGGGCCTTTAGCTTTTAACTGATAGACTGAAGCACGTCTTATAAAAGTGCGTATTATCATATCAGCAGTCTCAAAATAACAATCTTCACCTTGACCTAAAGATTAGAGTGTGTATATGATATTCCAAGAAAATAATCCAAGTGATACACAACAAAGCTTTGCTGAGGAATGATAGGGCTTTTATAAATTATTACCCAAGAACCTTATTAATTTTAATTGCTTAGATTATTTGCCTTTCAGTATTACTAGATTAAGAACATGGTGTTGTAGAAATTTTCATACAGAGGAATGTTCAATATACAAGGTGTGTAAATTGAACTACAGTAAATACAGATTTCAGAGTGCACAGAAGTGGATATTCACAGTGGAGAATTGTACCAGCTTAAGAGTGCATAAGAAAATATTCGCAAGAATGACCCATTCGCCAAAAAATTAGACACATTTTCATCAAAACCAATACATTCACCGCCATGAAATTTGCGATTTTTGCATGAAAAATCATATTTTCAAGTATGCTCGTTTAAGCGCCAAACTTGAAACTATAGTTTTATCATACAAGTAGTGAAGAGAATGTTGATGTGTATAGGAAACATTTGCCTAATATAAAGGAAAGAGGTTTAAGATAATTCTTCCAGCACATGAAGCACTGATACAACACACAAAACGAACTTTCTACCAAGCCAGTCACATCTGGGATCACATTCCCAAAGAAGCATCTCTCAGTGAGTGGTGATGGGAAAGTAACAACTAAATTGAATGGTAATCATTATGTTATCTGCTTCTAGAAGACAGTAGTTCTTATAAGGAACTGCTAAAGAGTGACTCTAAGAAAAGGGTTGTCAGGTTCTTATTGTGTCACATTCTTTACAGCAGGTGCCTGTAATTTTTATCGATAAATTTTAATAATAAAAGGAACAACATACAATCCCCTTGTTTAAAATCAACATATTCAAAATAAGTCAAACTTGTGCATACAAATTCGTTTCACCATTGATTATCACAGTTATATTTAGCACTTCAGATAATTGTCTCTATTTTGTCAAAGTTCACACAGGCGGGTTCATTTACTTTAGAAGGCCTTCTGACAAGACAACTTATTCTCTTCTGTTATTTTATCAATTTGTGCTCTTATTCTCTCTACTTGCACTCTCTCCTCTCTTTCTCTTTGTTTCTAGCCTTTCCTTTTCTTCTTTTAGCATTTATTCATTTCTTCTCTACATATGCTCTTCCATCTCTATATCTTGTTGTTTAACAAACTCTCACAGATTACTATCTTTTGGCTTAAGTCACTCACCTCTTCCTATCCAGTTATCAAAATTAGTAGACACAGTTATACAGCATGAATGTAATTCTACACACTATTTTCATCACCATTATAATTGCATGTATGTAGGCGCACTTCCCCATTTTTTACTATTATCTACCACTTTAGTATCCTAGTTCACTCATCAAATGTTGGGTTTTCACTGAGTTGATTTATTTACAGAAGATGTGTATGATTTGTTGCTGATAAATTTCATCAATAAACAAACAGCACATAATCATTTGTTTTAAAATTATATATTCAAAACAAGTCAAATGTACCTTCAAAATTTCGTTTCGCTTTTGGTTAACATAGAGCTTTAAATAACTGTTTCTTTTTCGTCAAAGTCCACATAAACGTATTCAATTACTTTAGAACGCCTTTGAGAGAACAACTTATTCTTCTGTACTTAGTTATTATAAGACAATCAGTAACGAACTCAATTACGTTAGCCCAGAAGTTAGCACAGTTGTATCCAAAGCTTTAAATAATTCATCTTACGTCAGAAGTCTACATAGGCTGGTTCAGTTACTTTAGAACGCGACTGAAAAGTTGAAATATTCTTTGATTTGCTATTGCAATACAACCTACAAGTCACCACTATACACACTTTATAAATAAACTCACGATCACCAGTCTAACATCACTTTTGCTTTCACTAACTTGGTCGCATATATATATATATATATACAAGGTCATCTAATAAGTAATGTCTAAAAATTAAATACAAAAAGTGCATCATCATTTCTTTCTTGTAGAAGGCTTAAATGACTAAAATATATTGTAGGACATGTATAAAAATGTTCAGACAAATAAAAGAAACTAGCTCAACTCCAGTTTTTCAAATCATTAATCATATAAACCCTTATAAAGATGAATGTGTCTGGGGAGCACATTTGGTATGTTATGCTTTATGAGTTTAAAGAAGACAACATTGCAGCAAAAACTCCACAAAACATTCAAAGTGTTTACGGTGCGGAGTCTCTCAATGAAAGAAAATGTCGAAGGTGGTTTCAAAATTTCAAATCAGGTGACTGCAGCTTAAGTGGTGCGCCACGTTCAGGCCGTCTTACTGAGTTTAATGATGGTTTGCTGTTGACTGCACTTGATGAAGATTATGCTGTAACAGTTGAAGAATTAGTACAGAACCTTAATTCCACCAATTCAACAGTTCATAGTCATCTCCAACAGCTTGGAAAGGTGTCAAAACTTGGAAAAGGGTCGCCCATGATTTGACAGAGGCCAACCTTAGAGCAAGAGTGGACATTTGCAGTTCTCTACACTCTCGTGAACGTAACTCACCTTTTTTAGGACAGGTTAGTGACTGCAGATGAAAAAGGATATTTTATAAAAAAAATGTTAAGCGACACAGACGATGGCTCAATGCAGGTAATCTGACTAAAACACAGCCCAAAAATGGATCTCCATTTTAGGAAAGTATTGTTAAGCATTTGGTTGGATATTGTTGGTGTGATCCCCTTTTGGTTGCTGCCACTCAATGTAACGATTACATCAAATAACAGTCAACAGTTAGAACGCTTGAATGTTGAACTACAAGAAAAAAGGCCTGCTTTGAACAACGTAAAGGTGTTGTGTTACACCAGGATAATGCACGACCCCATACAGCAAGGATCACATGTGCAAAGATTGAAGAGCTAGACTGGAAAAAAACTTCCACATCCTCGTTATTCTCCAAACCTTACCCCATCTGATTATCATCTATTCCGAAGTTTGCAGAACTATTTTGATTGAAAAGAGCTTGAAACACATGAAGATGTCAAAACTACTCTCTCTACATTCTTTTCCTACAAACCCAAAGAATTTTATAGAAGGGGTATTCAGAAGATTGTGAATCGTTAGCAGAAAGTAATTAATAATAATGGAACATACATTATTGATTAAATAACATTAAAAGCGTTTGAAGTCCTTTCTATTTTGCTGAACCTAAAATCGGACATTACTTAAGGGATGATCTGATATATATATATTCTCCGACTGAGATCTAAAACTTTCTACAAACTAAACGACGTTTTGATATAGCACAACACACTTAGAGCAATAAAAAAGTTCCGAAAATTCGAGTAACATGACGTTAATTCACAATTATTAAACTACAAAGAAAATTATTCGTAACCAGTTACATAAAGCAAACCTGCGATAATTATCGTTTCTAAAAACACTAAATCATAACTCTCGAATTTAATTTAAATGAAACAGCTGTGTGTGTCTCACAGGATGCCAACGCAGCTGCAAATGCAGTAAAACTGGCATGAAATACAAGATGCTCTGTAATCCATACGATGATTAATTATGACAATGACATCATATATGAATGTTAAGCACCACCTACTTCAAAGGAAAATAACTACAATCATACAGTCAATACATAATATACATTGAAAGTATACTATTTCATTTGATAAATTCTTGCTCTTAACAACATCGACACAGTATCTCAAGTTTAATACTGCGCTTCAATTTATGAAAACGTTTAGTTGTCGTCAAAAGTTATTATGATCACCAGATATGTTTATAAATCAAATACTTACTACACTGATAGTGCATTTTCCCTCAATAAGCAGGATTAACTGTTGATTTTGTGTTTCTGTTAGCCTATAAACCAAATATGGTCAAAATCAATTCCCTTTCGCGTCCATATTAAAGTCCAAAATGGCTGATACATAACGAATACTCTAAAATTACTGCTTATAAAAATGTGGGAATTGGGCGTAACTACTTATATGTGCCTCAGAAATACAGATTTTAGTTATAGTGATTGCCAATTGAGGCCATTTTGACATTCAAGATGGGGTCATGATAAGGCAGTTTCAAGCTGTATTCCTCCCCCGTTAGTACAGCGGTATGTCTCCAGATTTTACAACGCTAAAATCAGGAGTTCGATTCCCCTCGGTGGACTAAGTGAGCAGATAGCCCAATGTGGCTTTGCTATTAGAAAAACACAAAAAACACGCTGATTAAGTACACATTAGGTAATATTCAAAACGCTTTAATCATTCTGTGAAACGACAACTAAAATGTCACTGTCTTGATCGAAATTTATGATTTTAAAAGCCCCCAGTGGCTCAGCGGTATGTCTGAGGACTTACACGCTAAAATCCGGGTTTCGATACCCGTGGTGGGCAAAGCACAGATAGCCCATTGTGTAGCTTTGTGCTTAATTCAAAACAACAACAGCTGTATTCCTCTCTGAAAGGGTTTAGTATGTATTTGTCTAGCATTTCATATTTTTGTAACAAGACGCATAATCATTTTATAAATTTGTCCTACTAATATTTATTTTATTAATAATATTTTGTAAGTATGTTTTTGTTTTTTGGAAATTCGCACAAAGCTACTCGAGGGCTATCTGTGCTAGCCGTCCCTAATTTTGCAGTGTAAGACTAGAGGGAAGGCAGCTAGTCATCACCACCCACCGCCAACTCTTGGGCTACTCTTTTACCAACGAATAGTGGGATTGACCGTCACATTATACACCCCCACGGCTGGGAGGGCGAGCATGTTTAGCGCGACGCGGGCGCGAACCCGCGACCCTCGGATTACGAGTGCACACCTTAACGCGCTCGGCCATGCCAGGCCTTGTAAGTATGATTTTATTACAATGTTGTTTCTAAAATTTCTAGGATCATGTTGTGGCTAACATCAAGTTCAAGAGAACGTCTTAATGGTGAAACAAATGCTGTTCGATTAAATAGATTTTGTTGTAATATTACGGCCGTTTGTTTTCAATGTTACTCTAGTTATAGCTTATTGTGATAAATTTTATGAAATATTTAATCATAGTGTTTGATAAAATGTGTAAAATCTTCAATACAGATAAAAACAATTAGAAAACTTTTCTCCACTTTTTTCTTAATATAATGTTAAAGTGATATCAACCAGGTAGCGCTGTTGAAGCCTTTCATCATCTATGCTTTTCACGCAGCTACTGTAGGGATAAAAACCAAAACAAAACAAAACAAATTATTCGCTACGGCTTATGTGTCGTACCGGTAATAACCAGTAAGGAGAAACCGCATCGATCTGTGTAGTTGTGTAATAAAGGTAAAAATTGATGTTATTTTTATTTCGTGGGAGGTCACTAATACTGTTTTAACTCAGAGTAGTAATAATTAATCAATAAAAATAACCAAAGCATATTGTTTTGTATATGAAATTAACACACGCCCTTCCGATTGTTTTATAAAAGGAATAAATTACAAAGTTCTCGAAACATTGAGAATTTAATGATATAGTTCGGCTCCTTTATATCCAAGAGTTTAAAGTGAAATATTAATTTTTGAATCAAACGAGCTTGTAAGTTGTATCACCATTTGTAGAGATTGAGTAAGTAACGCGTTAGAGGATTTGACGAGAATTCTTACCTGAAGTCATAGGGGACCTACGTTTTTCACTTGTGAAGTGGTTGTGTTGAATTTTGTAGGTTTTGCCTAAGTCTGCTTGTCCTTCGGTTTATAGCGTGTGCTGTTGCAAATTTAGACGAATTGTCTTTCTGTTGAAAAGGTAAGCCTGAGTAATCCTAGTAGTGAGTTTGAGTACTTGCTGTTATCCCCTAGAAGCAAATTACAAAATTACTTTTTACCAGTGGAACAACAATGACTAAGAACTTAAATTTACTTGATAAATACAACTGTTACAGCCTAAAAGATTATTCTCACTCTCATCCATTCAGCATTTTAATTTATAAGTTGCAACATTGTCATTATCATCAGTCGTCTATTCAACGTTGATACTGCCTTACCGATGTAAAGTTCAATGCACGAAATTCATTTTAAAAATAAAAAAGTAGAGATGAAAGTTTATAAATATATTTCAACTTCAGTGTCACCCGGGATTTAAATAATTACTTAATGTTTACGTAGCTCAACATTCATCAAAAACTTCAGACTATCATTATTAATATTAAGTAGGCACTTCTACTAAGTAGTTTCTTGTTTCTTTATTCCAAATACAACATCTTAAATTTTGTAATAATAGGGTTCCAAAGTTTTGTCCAATCACACTCAGTATTACTCTACTAGTAAAATTATATAAACAAGTGTGATCAGGTTAAGATTAAGTATCAACAGTTTTAACAATACCCATTATTTTTATTTTACTTGTGTAATAAGTTTGTTTTGTCACTACATTTGGTTAAAGTGTTGTACAAGTAAATTTCCAACTCGTTTATTTTTGTAAGTTATAAATAAACATGATAACAGTTGTTAAAATTTAACAAGCCTTTAACTCCATGTGGTACTCCATCTCATTATTAGACTTTTTTTTAGTAATCTGAAACATGCTTGTTTATACACAGTTGGAAAAATAAGTGTATTGCTAGCTGTTCATTTTTTTGTTATTATATAACCAAGTTGAGACTTTTTTTAAAAAATATTTTACCAATTTTCTGAAAATATAGCTTTGTAGTTTTTTTGTGTGCATGTATTTGGTCTTATAAAATGTTTATAAAACTCTACGATAATCTGCAAATTGAGAACTGGACCATTTTCTGATACAACAAATTGTGTGTACATACAAAAGAAATGCCAAATTTAAATGTTTGTTGCTGTTCCATGTAAAGGTTGAAAATGTATCTATTATTTTTCTTTACCTTCAGTAACCTTACAGCCTCTTTACTAACCAGGGGTGTCTGTTTCAAAACAAACGTGGCAACCAAAAACAACAAGAATACCATAGTACAAAAGCAGCCTAGTTATACTTTGTCACTTCTTTTTTTCCTCTTAAAGTTGTAGTATTAAGGTACATTGATTTTCAACAGAAAAGTATCAAGTCTCTCAAATACAGCACATCCTGGAAGTTTTAAGCAAAGTATGAAATAAACATAGATAGCAAAGGAATAACAAGCAAACATGGCAAAATCAAATCTTCATTCACAGTAAGAATATACTCAGGTTTTTATTTGTACTGGCCAGCTTCTACATTCTGTACTGAACTCTGGTTGCTGTATCTTTTGAAAGATACCACTTGAATAAAGTAAACAAAAACCAAGAATAGTGATAGTATCACACTTCTAAATGCGATGACCTACAATTCTAAATTACTTATATCAATCATTCTCATTATACATATTCATGGAAAATGACCCCCAACCTTTACTTACTTGAACCACCCTTTAAAATGCACATGGTCTCTTTATAGGAGATCATGGCACAGAAACAGAATCAAGTAAGTGCAGTTTTTATGGTGTACAACCATTGTCTGAACTTGACAATTATAAGTTTCTGATCCTTGCACACCTGTTTTACAAGGCTGTCATTAACTACATGGAGGACATTTGTATTGAAATTTACCTGAATGTATCTGGGTAAAGATGTATTCTTTACAAGGTGCAGATAGGTAAAATAATTACCATCTACTGACACTAAAGCTATTCTTTGACATCAGTTTTGTTTATATAAGTATCAATTTTGCATGCTCCAATCTTTTATACCTCATGTCAATGCTCTTGGCAATGTCTCATTTGCAAGTTTCTCCACCCTCATCAGTGTTCCCTATATTCTGATATTATATATAGGTATCTCACTTAGCTAATGTAATCACTTTTTTGACAGAGCATTGGCTATGATATTCTCTGATGAAATGTTATGCATCTTCCCATTGTGGATTGTGATTTACATGCTGCCTTATAGATTTCAGTATAATTATAATTTTCTTTTAAAAAAATCTAATATGGATGTGATGTGTGAGGAATTCTTTTATCACTGTTGTAAGCAAGTGGCTAATTCAACCTCCCCTTCTCCTTTGTTAGTTTGTGTCTCTACATTGTTGTGGGAGGATCACTTTCAGTTGAGGCTGCTTCTGTTTAGATCAGTTGAGAAATGAAGATATTCATTTTACCTGGGATATTTTCTCCTAGGGTTTCTGAAGTTTTTTATTTGTTTTTTCCTGGTGGGATTGGGACACAGTTTTCTGACACCTTTCTTATTAAATCAGATTTTCACAAGTCTGATTTGGATCAAACACCTACTCCTTTTCTTTAATTAATCATTTGGTTTTGTGTGCCTTGGGGCTTTACTTTGTCCTCTTGAGTCTACTCCTCCCTTATTGGTTGAAAGATTGGGGGTACTGTATAATTTTTTTTTTCTTCTTCACCTGACAATTCTTGTTCATACCAGAAAATTTGTTGTTTTATTATGTGACCAGATAGATAGGCCTTGTACTTTTGTTTGTTTGTGTGCATGTTTTGGTTTTCTACCTTCCAATGGAAGTATATTTTTGCCTGCTAACATGTTGGTGTTATACATTGGAGATGTCATATTTATAATTTTTTCTCTTTAGGTCCAGCTAATATCCGATAGGTTCTTTCCCAGTCTTGGACAACTAGGGTATGGAGTACATTGATCTCCAGATTTTGTTTTTTAAATTTCTGCAGTCAATTTTAACCTTATCATTTGCTTTGGCCTATCAGGCCTGGAAGTGTTAGGTGACTCATATTACCTCCTTTTGTAGTGAATATCTTTACTTTGTATTCACTGGGGTCATTCAATTTTTGTAATGCTTCCCATTTCCTTAGAAGTGGATACATAAATATCAATTTTGCATATTTTGCTCTTTACAGATGGAGTATCTTCTGAGTTACATCTTGTCAGACTCAGCTTATTTGTTCTTTGATGCTTATTTCATTTATCCAGTGAGGGACATTTTTTTGGGCCAGTATTTATTTTTTTAATGATTTTCTCTCACATTCTTTATGTGATCTGGCATCCTTCTTCTGGGAATTTCCTCTACCTAACCCCATGATACTATTAACAACATATTCTAGATGATGAGGAGGAGGGATACTTTTGTTGCCATCATGCAGCTCTCTCTTTTGCAGGGTCCTTTATATCTTGCTTTTGCTGAATCGCGCTTTGTGGCAAATGTTGCCCAGACAGGTGTGCTTTTGATAATCTAGATCCACACTGGCAACAAGTTGAGTATTCTTTCTACTAGTCGTAACAGGCTCTGGTTTACAAGGCTATCATTAATTATATGCAGAACATTTGTTCTGAAATTTACCTGAATACATCTTAAAATGTATTCTGCACAAGGTACGAACAGGTAAAATTTTATTTGTTTTTAATCATCACACTCCCTATTTCCCTATTTTAGAACTAAATTTTAAAAAGTTAAAGCTGTGATTTAACTGGCATGATTGTAAGACCCGGTCATAATCTCTCTCTCTCTCTCTCTCTCACACACACACACACACACACACACACACACACACACACACACACACACACACACACACACACACACACACACACACGCACGCACACAGTCCCATGATAATCACTTAAATATAACATGGGATAACTTTGTTCAAATAGATAGGTTTTAACAACCTGATAATCTCAATCAGGTTCAAATGAAAAACTTAAGATAAAAATACAGATACCTACATATATTTATTGTACTAAGAAAAATGTTAAACTAAATAATAAGATAAATAAAATTGGTTATAAAATTAAAGAGGATTGAAATACATTAAAAATTGATAAAATTGAAACTTGCAGAATATTTTAATTGACATAAATAAAATCATTAAACTGAAAGTTAATACTAAATTGCATGAAACTAAAATAAAACTTCATATGCTATTTAAATCAAAGTATGAAGAAATTCCAATTAAATACCAAATTAGGGTGATGAAAGTAAATGAGAAACAATTTAAATAAAATTCAAAACATGTAATAACATGAAGAATAAAACTAAAAATACAAAAGTTTTTATCAATTATTCACCTAAAAACAAGTTCAAACATAATAGGAATGAAATTAAAGCTGTGAAACAAAGTTAAACTCAACCACATGAAAATTAACTAAAGTTCTTGAACAAACTCAAAAAATTTAAAGTAGGGAATAAATAATTTGATACAAAACTAAGCAAGATAACATAAAATGAATGAAAAAAGAAAAATTATTGTCAATTAGTATTGTAAAAAAATACACCAAAAATGTGACAGTTACTTGAAATTAGATGCAAAACAAAATAAAACAAACAAAATATGAACTTAAATTTCAAATTAAATTAAGTTGGGCCTAGTCTAAACAACAACTAAAAATTAAATAAGGAACAGAACAAAATGGAGATCTGTTTATCCATACAAAATGTACTAGTTCTTTTGCATCTGCTAGTGTTCATAACTGGGAGTCTCTTTCATTGGTTAAGTTCAACCTGGCATAGAGTTCATGTCTTAGTCCAACCTATACTATAGCCCAAAACTGGCTGTGGATTTACTATAACTTTTCTTTCTGTTTGTACTGAGTCTGATTGATCTGGACCAGCAAGTACTATGTTTCTCAAGGGTTGCTTGTTGGTTGAGACTGATGTGTGATGTTGATTGGATTGGTCAAGATATCTCTAATAGCCTTCATGGACTTAGATTGTGTAGACTTCTTTAAGTTAGTTAATGCTAGAAATTGATCCAACATACCATAGTGATTTAGCACCTTTATACTTCACATGGAGAACCAAAGTTGTCTCTTTGGAGCAGTATCCATCATTGTGGTTGGCAGCATCAGATTGTAGGTGGTAGTCACATCTTGGTACCAGGTTTCCATGCTTGACTAGGCTCAGACTAGACTAGACTTTGCAACATTCATGTCCAATCCGTATGTTGTTAGTATAAGGAGCAGGCACTTGTGGTCCATTGCAGCAGTATGGCTATTTATCTTGCTGTCTTACTGGTAATGAAGCAATTTAACTAGTTGTGAAGAATCATTACTTTATATTGCAAATTAGACTTTAAAATTCCCAGTCAAATCACCTTGGGGTAAATCAAAATATTAGCAAACAATGGAAGGTTAAACATTATGATTGGACATTTTCTAGGAAAATTTTCCAAGCAGGATGAGATGTGTAATAATAGCCAGCAACAAATTAGTTGATAAACTAGTTTCCAACATTTGGATCTTAATTAATTATATTAACATAACAAAACTAAAGAGTATACTAGTTTTTAACAATTATTTAACTGATGGATAAGGTCATGATATTTCCACTTTCTCTGAGTTAGCTTTTTAAATTAGCAGAGTGTTAAGTGGTATTTTTCCTTTTGTCTATCACATAAGGAATATGTTTGTTGACAAACACTTTGGTGATGCTTTTTTATATAGGTGTGAACTTTCAGAAGTTGATATAATAGTATTTGAGCCCTTTTCTACACATTATTTTTATACTTTTTTTAGTTCTCTCACTGTTCCCTACCTAAAGTCAGCCTCTGTATCACCTTCAGACAATCCTATTTTATTAATGCTGCATGCCAGATTTGTTGGAGTTTGGATAAAACTTGAAGTAAAAATGGCCTGTCAAATCTTGTGTGCATGCATGTTACAAGTTACTAGTATTATTCATCCTTTGGTTTAATATTTTTACTAATCATGTGTACTTATTTTTACTGTAAGTTTAATTTAACTGAGTTAATGAACCTCCAAGTTACAAATTAAACATCATTAATGATGTATTATGGGGTATGAATAATTCACTCAAAATTAAAACTATTTCTAATGTTATATCCATGGCACTAGTTTAAAAGAAAAATGATGAGAAATAGACTTTGTTATAGAAGGTGGGGATATTTGTAGGAAAAAAAAATTCAAATTTGAGGATAATAATAGTATTTTTTAGGAGTATTTGCTGCACAATGTGTTTTAATACTAATGTTGTTGTTTTTTTCAGTTAGGAAAAAAGTCCAAAGACATATCAGAAACTAATTGCTATGTCTGGGCTACACAATGGTGCTGCTGGACCAAATGAACTAGAACAGCTTCAAATGAAAGCTAATAAGATCATGGATGAAGTAAGTTATAAGTTTATGAAACACCTGCTACTCATTGCTGAATTTTGCAGATACCAGTCATCTACTGCATCTAGCCCTTTTGCTACCCTAGCCTGGTCTCATGGTGTATTCTATGGCCTGGTATCTGTGCCACAAATTGTTGACCACCAATTGTGATGCCCCATGACATGTTGTACCTCAGTTTGGATGTAGCCCTCCTGAAACAGTGTGAATGGCTCTGCAAATTTCAGTTAGTTTCTAACAGATTGCACACTCTTTGAAAAAGTCAGGTCCAGTAAAAAAAATCTATAAACCAACCATTGTTTCAGCAGTAGAGATCTTTCTAAAATTGAGTTTTTTTCCTTTACAGAATTTGTGTCCTTTTTCATAAAGATCTATTACATGAAAAATCACTGGTGCATACATTTAGAAATCTTAGATAGAATTCATAATCTACAGTAAGCATGCTGAATTTTAAAAAATTAATAATTTAAAAATATGCAAATTTGAACAAGCCTCATTGTCCTCTAATTGTTGTCAGTGCATATTATCTGTAGGAAAAAAAAAAAGTTCTGGGCATATCTTATATTTTCTACATTTTCCAGTTGTTACTCATTTCACTCCATGATTATCCCAATTCAAGAGTCTCTCTCATTATATTTAAAAATTTGTTGTATAATATACAAACAAAATAGCAGTGGAAACTGTTTAACATTTTTAGTAGCACTTAATTGGTAGTAACATATTTCATACTATTTGTACACTAAATGACATGATTAAAATTATTGTGTTATCAGAAGAAGCAATTTTTGTATAGTTTTATTTTTGCTGCCCATTCATTAAAATATACTAGTATGATGTTCCAGTACATTCTACTAGAAGAAAAGCACTGAATTTTATTAATAGTGTAGTTTATTAAATTGAAGAGAATGAGTGTAGTGAAACATACAAAATGCATAAATATCAACGTGTTAAGTAGTAGTAAGAATTATGTTAATATGAAATGAGGTGAAGAAAATATTGTTACACCTGTTTTTTGTTGTTTATATTTGGATATTACTGTCTTTGTTTTCAAAATGTATAGCTTTTATGGTAAAATCAGCTCTTCTTTAAAAACAAACCAAGATAATATTACAGCTCGGGTAGTTTTATGAGGTAAGTTTGACACACTGACATGGTAATAGCTGTAAATTTATAATACTTATATATGAAATTTTGTGGGAAACACCATTTGCAAAATGTTATTATTTAGAACTAAAGAAACCTTTTGTTATAATAAGTGGCCAGATGTGTATGTAAATTATGGTTATTGTAAATGTCCCAGCATACATATACAGTTTGATTTGTGTGTAAATCAATACTATTATCCCACAATATTTCTTACAATATTACCAATTATTATTATTATTTATATCAAGCACACTTGTCATGAGCTAAGATAGATGCTATATAATTAGCTTTAAATTTGATCTTGAATGTATTTGTAAGTAATGTGTCACAGACAAAGGATGTTGCTTTTGTTGACCTTCTTGTATAATATGCAGCATCACAGGAATAATATCCTATGCGTGTCTTGGAACTGAACTATTTCTAAAGAACTAAAGAACAGAGGCAGCTAGGAAGCTTACTTTACGTTTTTTTCTAAAAAGTGCTTAAATTGAGAATAATCAAAAACTATGAAAAAATTCTTCATGAAAATAAGAAAATAGAAAAATATGATTACATACCATATCATAAATTAGGACTAGATTATGTGAAGACTCGTCAAAAATCACCAACAAACACATTTTAGATATAACAAAGATAAAGATGATATATAATAAAGAAAATTGTTCAATAGATGGCACTAGCATTCAACTAGACAACTCTGAAGGAAAATAAGTTTAAAGTTTTGTTCACCATAATAGTGTTATCTGCCTCTGATTTCTTTTTTTTTTAATTATAAACTTTATTTTGAATTAATTAAGGCTTTCTTCTAATACCAACATTGACTATTCTTTGAACTACAAAGCAGTGTTGCACATGTCTTCACTCTTCTTTCTGAAAACACAATGAATTCACCATCACCAGTATTGTTCCTTGACACTTAAACCAATAAACTTCAACTAATGATGAACATGAAGCTTATTTAAGAGATTTTTGGAATGTCCAACATTACAGTAACCTTTTCTGAGGGAGCATGCATGTGGTATTCAGGTACACAAATATCCTGCAGCTAGTCACAGGTTCTCACAAAAATGCAGTTTCAGGAAATATTATGTAAAGAATCAATTTATTATGAACAGCAAAGAAAACACAAAAACAAGTGAAGGAACTAAACAATTCTTTAATCTTAATAGTTATTGGTTACCAACTGAACAACACTTACTTGTTTCAGTTGTGATTGGGTGCTAAATTGTGAAAAGATTTCCAGATGCATCTCCATATGGCAAAAATGAGGAGAATAACATTATATCACACTTTCAAGTCAGACAAAAGAGCCTTAATGTGGTTGGTATCCCCTAACTGTTAGATTATAATTATTTATGTTGCCAACAATTCAAAATGAAGAGTGCGATCAACTTATACAATTATTTGTGCCTCATAAAGTAGAAACAGCTACAAGGTCGAACTGTAGTGATGTTCTATAGATTTCAAATATATGTATAAACTTTTAATGTCCATAACTAAAACATAAAATTACCCAAAGAAATCGAAGTGCAGATATGTGTTTCAAACTATGTAAATAGAAGAATGACAAATTATTTCAACTGTCATAATCTTCTTTCTTTATCTTAGGATCTCTCAAGACCTGAATATCAAAATTAAACTTTAATGGATGAATACCAAGCTAATTATCACAATTGTTTCCCTCGGGTGACATGCAAGACATCATGACACATTCTGAAGGCAGAGAATTCCCTATAAAGTCAAATAACCATTTAAAGCAAATAAATACAAAAACAAAAATAGAACTTTCCTCCAGTGGTATAGTGATATGTCTGTGGACTTTTAATGATAGAAACCAGTTTTCAATATCCATGGTGGGCACAGCATAGATAGCCCGTTATGTATCTTTGTACCTAAGTACAAACAAACAGAAAAATATCATCACAATGAAATTGAAGGGTTAGATAAATACAACGATTTGCAGTATATTTTGATGTGAGAGAATAATCCAGACTTAATTATGAGCATTACCAGCACTTACATACTAAAATATGTCATCACACACAAAGTAATGGTCAACTCATTTAGAATATGTTTGAAGTTTGCATCATTCTTTTAAGCAAATGATCAGGCTTAGAACAGTAGGGTGAATTGTGTATTTTCACCAAACCTACTGCTCAACACACTTTGGCAAATAATTGGTAGTTAAAGTTATGTATTGTGCCTTTGGTCTGTTGGGATTTCTTCCAGGCATGTCAATGTGTGATATCCATCATTGAACCAGTGTATCTGCCAACATGTTAGGAACTGGATAAGCTACAGCCCATTTCTTGAAGTATTCAGTAATGACCAGCACACATCAATTACTTCTTTCACTTTGGAGCAGAGGACCAGCAGCATCTAGGATCACTCTCTCCAGAGGGTATGCTATACCCAACAGAGCTTTCTCTGAGACAGCTATTTTTTCTTTGGAAAACTTCATGTGATACACTATCTGTGACATCACTAAATATCTTGATAAATATGCAGCAAGAAAAACTACTCTTGCACATTTGCAATAGTTATTGGCACTCCCTAGTTCACCTTGTTCTTGCATTATATAAAGTCTGAAAAATTTCTTACCTTATAGATAGTGGGATTACTATCTGTATTACAGATTGCCTGTTATGTATTGGTGATTAAAAATTATGGTACAACACACCATCAGGCATGCATCAGTAATAATCTTGTCAGTTTGGACAAGCACATGAGGTACCTTGATACTTGACTAATAACATCCATGCTGGGTCTGGGTTCAACAGTTGATCTTCCTTGGTGCCCACATTGTCATTGATCATACAGTTTGTTGACACTGCTGTTGCAGTTGCTTTAAAAGTTGCTTGGTGTCTAGGATCTGAGTATTCAGTGAATGGAAATTATTGTGTTGACTATCAAAATAATCTCTTTGCATTCCTGTAGGTTTGGTCTAGAATGTCAAGGATCTTAAGGACAAATAATTTATGTTGGAATGTTGGTGAAATGACTCAGAAAAAAATCAGATGTGTATGTATAGTCTATTTTGATATGATGAAAAGGTATCTGTGGGTCATTTTAACTGAAATAGGAAACTTTCAGGATCATCTTCATCTGTTGCACCAACCAACTGATATTTCATTGTGTAAAGTATACAGAGGCACTTTTGTGCTCAATATTAAATAACTATTGAAAAATTTGTAGAAGTAAATACACCTGGAATACGTTTTTCAGTGTCCAATCCATTTTTGTGTATTGTGTCTGCCAAATATTTCTTTAATGAGTGTTTTACGTGAAATATAATTAAACAATGGCATAAAATAAGTCTTTTAGAATTTTGTATGTTTCTCTTAAACCCATTCTATTAATGAGCTTTGAACCTTGATTAATTTTGTTTTAAGGAAAAGGGTGCATTAAGCATAATTTTCATACATATTAAGATCTTTGAGTCATGTTACTATTCATTTATTTTTGTGATATCTAAATAATATTTACATGAAGTGAAAGCTTATCTTTTAACCATAATTAATATAACAGATAATATGCAGTTTGTTTAATAAAGGCACCATGATTCAAATTGTAAAGCTAAATAAAGTGCATTAAGTATGTAAATAAGTTGATACTGTTCACATTATATGTTGTTTATGATAAGCAAAAACAGTCTTTTCATTTTGTTAGGAGAATCAAAACAAATGTTACTGCATTGCCTTTTCGTTTCTTATATTTATTTGTAATATGTTTATATTTGCTGAGTATGATTTTGTTCTTGTTTTAAGAGTTTTGGAAGTTCTGCCATCTGTTGGTTATTAGTTGTAACTCTTCCTTACTATTTTAGTAAAGCATGTTTCTTTATTAAGCTTTTTATAATCAGATAGTTAAAGATCAATTAGAAACAAACTGAAAGGTATACAAAAATTGAAGTAGAATAACCTTTTTTAATATTGGTGAATTGCATTTGAGTTTACTTGGTAAAACAGTTTGTGAAGTGGATAAGAAATCTGAGTATGTGTCAGGAAAATATCTTTTGTAAATATGTTTTTATTAATCATGCATATACACTGCCTCAAAAGAAATCCTTAGATATGCAGTGCTAATCTGCTTCTTATTCAAAACTTTAGAATTTCTCGGAAACACTTTTCATATTGAAACCAGTCAACTTAATCTTTGTTGCATCTGCAGTTGTTTATTGATTCACCTTAGGTATTCATGTATACGGCTTTGTTTTAATAAAACCCATGAACAGTCAGTATTTTTTTTAACTAGTGCTTCCTTATAGTAATTTGTTTACTTGGCTTGTGTGTTTGGTTATAAAATTTTAAATTTAAAATGAAGCAAGGTGATAATACACAAGAAAATTACACATAAACACAAGTCAGGTTGTTTGTTATCTGAAACTTTTAATTAATTTCTCATATGCTCAGAAACATTTTAATACATTTGAAACTACCAGGATATATCTTTATTAAAAAAAAAACAACATTCATACACTTTAATAATTTTGAAACTACTAGGATATATCTTTATTTAAAAACATATGTAAAACACTTTATCATAATTCATGATACAATTTATGAGTTTCAAAACTGGTATGTAAAGTATAAGTTAATTTGACCCTTTAATAACCAGATAAAACTTCATAATGTTTGTTATTGCACATATATTTTCTGTATTTTAATTTCTCAATATTACACTGTTGTTAAAATATAATTTTTTTTCATTTCAGAAATAAATTGAATGTTTTTCTGCCTATATTTATGTACTGTCTACAATACATTGCAAGCAAGAAGGAATGTATATTAATATTGAAAGCTAATCAAACATTATGTATATTGCTTTAATTTATGGCCAATTTTGCCCGTTCTCGTCGTTTTAACACTGTAACATGTTTTGTAAAGGATGGAGAGACACACGTGCTACAGACCCTCCATTATATGTGACTATCAGCTTCTAATGCTATGTCTAAGTAGACTAATGGTATACGTCTGAGACCTGCATTTAGACACGTGATAAATATATAAACAGTTAAGATTTCTGTGATTCATCTTTCTTTGCTTCTCTTCTTTGTTAAAAGAGCTGTTACTTTTCAGATGTGACTGAAAGATTATGAGCCTCCCTTATCTTCAAATCCTTGTGTATTATCCTGCAGGCACCAAGTGATACACAACGTTTTATCGAAATGGCCCTGTAGTCAAAAGATGACTTCTGTAACTACAATTTCTTTTTTCTTTTTTTTCGGTTGAGGACATTAGCCCTGATTGACTTGTGGTGTGATTTCCGAGCTGATTGACTTCTCACATGTCTTTGCTGTGCGAGTTTTTCTTCGTTCATTGACAATATTGAAACTTCCTACTTAGATGTGTTTTATAATTTGGTTCTGCATCGTTTAACTGTCGTGCTTTACGAACCTCCTTTCTCGGAAATGGTTGCAACATTTTCTTCTAACCGTTCGTTGTTATTGCAAGTCAAGAAGTACAAATCGCCATAAATCAAAAAATAGATACCAAACACCCCGCGTGTGGTGCCACGGTTTAGGTATGCAAATCGTTTTTATAAGCTGTGATTAACGATCTGTGTTGTGAAGGGAAACAGGAATCGCAAAATTATGATTTTTCCCCCCTGTTTAGACCGTATTTTTTAAATTTTTTTTTTGCATGCCATACTCCTTATAGTTTGTTCCCCCTGCGTTATGTGAATGCCTACTTATTGAAAATGTCTGTTTTATTAGGTTTCTGTAATTGTAGCCTTACTGCTACTGTGAAATCAAGGATGATTAAAACTTTGATGTTTTTTTAGTACAGATGCTAAATCGATTCATTGGAGTAAAAGTATTTTGTATTAAGTTTGAATAATGTGGAAATCGTATATAAAAGCAATGAAATTCAATCACATGGTGCAACACGAGAAAACCCACGACCCAGCTATTCAGTAATAAGTAATGTTTTTACTGGAAATATTTTACAGCAGTTGAAGTAAAAGGTGTAAGTTATAAGTTATAAGATTTATCTTGCTTCTTAAGTTTAAAAGATTACGTGATTTTTTTCACTATAAGCTTCCATTTGCCATTTTCTCATAATCCTATTATTTTTAAGTAACTTTTTCACAGTTAAAACTCCGAATATTTGTTCGTCTGATTTCGATCACATTTATATGCAAACAAGTTTCCCATCGTATTACAGTTTTAAAAGTTGCTAACGTTGTTATCAGGTAAACGCACAACAGCTCAGCTGCTTCGAATTCAGTTGACACATTGAATTTAAAAGAACTCGTGCATATTAAACATTTTGAGCTCGAGACCTCTTCAGCGTTTATTGTGTTTGGTAAGAACATGCCAAAACTGTATATAATGGTGTGGTGGAAAAAAAAGCGAATGACAAAACTCTTGAGAACAGAACAAACTTAATTTCCTTTATACCTTGACCTTTTAGCGCTTTAAGCTTTTTCCCTCAGATTATTTGTTGTCTTTGACGAACATGGGTAGCTTCCAATCAGATTTTGTTTCGGCTCGGCACTGCATCTAGTCGGAAAAGACAGTCTTTTATTGATTGTTTTCAAACATACATCACGTACGTTCAAGACATTTTTGGGTTTTGTTTTTTGTAATTTTTTTCAAGAATAAACGGCAGCAGTGTCCATTAATTGAAGTATATTCACAGTGATGGTAGTTATATTTATTCGTATAGTTATATTTTTTTACGTATCTTATACAAACAACCGTAGTTTGGCTTCCAGATAATACAGGGTGGTCGCTAGAAAAGCGGAAAATTTGTCAAACAGCTATTTATTTTTACAAAGTTAAAACAAATCAAAATAGAAATGAATAAGCACGCATTTTATGAAATTAAAATCATGCATTTTATTCATGATGTAAAGAAATCAAAATAGAAATGAGTAAGCACGCATTTTATTCATGATCTCATCTGCCCCTCAAATTTTCCGCTTTTCTAGCGACCACCCTGTATTATTTTGTTTATTTATTTTCCTTTGTACGAAAGTTTTTTTTCTTTTCGATTGCAAAATATTTTTTATATAAATTTAGAGTTTTGTCATGCCTCGTTAAAGACATGTACATACACACACTTTATTACTAAGTACACAACTGTGACACATTGGCTGTAAACGCCTAAAAGCATTTTCGCACTTGTCCCAAATATTCATGAAGAAAGTTTACTTTAGGTTTAGTTCATGTGTTTGTTTCATATTCAGCACAAAGTACACAATACGCCTTCTGTGCTCTGTCCACTACGGGTATCGAAACCCGATTTCTAGCGTTGTAAATCTGCAGATGTGCCAGTGGGGGCTGGTATAGTTCAAATGCGTTATGCGAACCTTTTGATGTCATTCTTAAACGGGCTTCACACTTCAGCAAGTAAGGCGTTTGGTCAGTTTTATATATTCAATATTTTTAAACTTGTCATAATATTTATGAGATACACATTTTCACATTCGCATGCTTTCTCTTGTATGTGTCTTAAAGTGTAATTTATACGTTGCTGCAAATTCTATGACACCGTTACAAAAATGTGTTATTTACTAGTCGTTCTGAGATACATTTTTATTTCAAGTTTCCTGTCATCAAACCCTTTTGACGCTTGCGCAAACTGAATACTATCTGATAACTTTTGAAAAACCCCTCTTAGTTAATGCAGTAGTTACTACAATTATCGTTCTTGGAGCACCACATACATTGCTACACGCTGCTACTGAGCATTATTTGTAAATAAGGAGCATTGTTTCAAGAGTATCAAATATCTCTGCGAGAATCGTAGTTACGTTAGAGAGTGCAATTGCTAAAGTAATTACGTCGACATTTGAGTTGATCTAATTACCGCTGGAGAGTGCTACAACTAGACCCATGCACGATCTTATTAGTTTAAAATGTGTTCTGTATTTTGAATTACTTTAAAATTACGAGGGAATCTAAACATTGACATGTAATAATATGTGAACTCAATTAAGGAGCAGTCCAGTACAATGTATAAAAAACAACAAACCTTTCGGCCGTTGTTGTGCAGTACTAATTGGCTAATCCTTACATTCGTGACAAGCAAGGCCCTTCTTGAATCTCGCACGAGTGGTTCATAATTCTGGAACAATTAATTATTCTTTTATAAGTTCTTTAGTATTCTTCATAGAATATTCAAAATCATTTTCATTGCACTGAGAAAGGGTGCACTATACGTGTCAGTGCAAATTGTTTATAGTTAAGCTTACATTTTTGTTGAGCAGGCGTTTTTATGTATAAGAACTAGGAAAGAAACTAGAAATGCAGATAATGTTAGCTCATCTACTTCAGAATATACTGCACTATTCATTATAGTTTTCTTTCATGCTGTCAAAATGCCTTTTGTTAGGCATATAAAATTTCTACTTTACATATCCGTTTAGTGTTGAAAACAGGCTAGAAATTGAACCTGGCAGTGGACTTCAAAATGGCCCATCTGCCAGTTGACACTTCAAAAACACAATACATATAAATTATTATAAGAAAACCAAAATAAAGATGTTTTGACAAGTTGCATGAATTTTCAATATCACAAAGAATGGCAGACAGCCACAAGAAATGAAAAATGTCATTTTCTTTCATTTTAACAACCGAGATGTGCTGGCCTCACATTTTTTTCCTTTATTGCACCCCTAACTCTAGCAATCTTCAAATAATATTCTATTTTGTAAGTCCTCAAGAACTTCCTCCAATTAGTGTCAGATTTAGACTTAATGGGAGGGTGGAAGCTATCATACATTGATTAGTATACTCAATCTGTGAATGCAAAGGTTCATGATTCTCATTGTCTTATGGCAAAACTTTGGGGCTATGGGTATGTTGTAAGCATAATGGATAACCCCGCCATTGAATCAGATAAGAATAGCCCAAGAGTTGGTGGTGGATTAGCTGCTTTCCTTCTTGTCTATCAGTTGAAAATTCAGAACACTACTCATACAGCTCTTCTGTAGTCTTGCACAAGAAGCATTAAATAATTAAATTTTGCTATCACTTTTGTTTGATTCAATGAAAACAAATCATTTCAGGTGTGATTAAACACTGCTGTTTAATTTCATTAAAGTTAAAGATATGTCATCAACTGTATAATTCTTTTTTAACTTGTTATAATTCCTTCTGTGTCATATGCAAACTGCGTTTTTGTGAGATTCTTAAGATTTTTTATACGTCTTTTTCTTATCAAATAAATTGCAAGAAAAACTAAATACTGACGATAATGTTGTAGATATTTTATATTAAATTCACCATATTTTTCATCTTAAATAAAACAGTTGGTAATAATTGACAATAATGAATGTCCATTGTGCTCTGATGACCTGAGACACTTTCAGAGATTTGAGTTGTGTGTAGCCAAAAGTGTGTAGGGGCGGTGAAGATGTCCTTCATTAACAAATGTTATTTGAGTGATGAAAAAAATAGAAACACTCTTAACTTGCTGAGTAAAGCTGTTCTGATCCTCCTCAGTTAATTTCAGTAAGGATGATAACCTGTATTAAAGTGTTTATTGTGTGCATATTTATATGTTTGTTTCAAGTACAGCCTTGTTCATCCATCCTGGACAGTACATGCTATATAATGCTAACCAAGCTACTGTATATTGTTCAAGTATTATAAATTTGGTAAAAGCAAGTAAGGATTGCTATAAAGTTAAGCTACTTGTAGTAATATAGAAATGTTAAACAAGCCAGGATTTGAACTTTATATGATAAATAGAACATTCTCAATGCATTTCAGTGTTATGACTACAAAAATTATTTCTCATGACTTAGTTTGGATAGTTAGGGGTGATAATTGGGAAAAAATGTTTGATTTTAATTCTGTTGTAATGTTTATATGTATTTGCTGGTATCATTTTTGGTACAAAAAAGAGGGAAATAGTTGAGAACCCGAAGAGTTTTGTGAAAGAATTAGAGCACTAAGAGTTGTTATTTTTTCTGTAAGTTTCTTTAGGAAATTCACTTATTTACTAACTTAGATGAAAATTCATTGAATAATCAAATATTACTAAACTCCATAAACACATATATAGTGATTTATGTGGATTTATAAATACAATAATTTTTAGTTTTGTTCAACCAGTATTGTAAAATAGTCATTGCCAACACTGAAACATTTTAAATGTAGTTTTAAACAGGAAATTTTTGTGATGTACATATTTTTCATCATGATACCTACTATTGAGTACTATCACACTTAAAGAAACAAAAAAATAAAAAAGAGAGAAATATGGGTGCATGTTATGTATTGTCACAACAAGTATTGTCAGAAAAGAAAATAATTGTAATTTCCTACTAGAGTAATTCTTTACTGGGACAGTGGCAAGTCTTCAGATTTACAATGCTAAAATCAGGGGTTTCACAGCAGACAGCACAATTTGGCTTTGCTGTAACAAAAACAAACACACTTGACTACAGTAAAATTGAAGATGTCTTTTTACGATGATAGGGATAAAAACAGATGAAAATTATATTGGTTTACTATATTGCACTTCATTAAGGTTAGCTGATCACAATGGAAACAGATATACATGGGCACTACAGCTACTGAATTATTTATCATTTTTAAACTATTTACTAATGTCTTTCACTTTTCCTTCCCGAGTGGCTCAACAGAAAGCCTGAAGATTCAAAACATTAAAATCCTACTTTCCATACCTATGGTTCTTCTTCATGTGTCAAATCTGCAGCAGACATCGACGACCATGGCATGCCAGACTTCTCTGTTGTCAATCCTCCTTATCAACTCGATGTTGCTTATTGAGTTCTTGGTGACATAGTTATTTAGGCTGTCGATATATTTAGTTCTTTGACACCCTCTGCTTTTCCTCCTTTCTATTTTTCCACATAGCATCTGTTTCTCTATCCCATTCTTCCTGCAGATGTGTCCTAGAAATTCCATTTGTCTCTTTCTTATAGTTTTCATGAGGGACCTTTTGTATCCTGCCAGTTCCATGCCTTCCACATTTGTTTTTCTTTCAGTCCATGATATTTTTAGCATCCATACCTATGGTTAACACAGTACAAATAGCCCATTATGTAGATTTATGTTTAACACCAAATGCAAACTTTCACTCTTCAGGTTTGAAAGAAAATATTCTAATTTTTGTGTAACCTTAAGTAAAATTGCAAGCAAAAATTAACAGTAACATTATAGCTTATTAGTAAAACTTGCTTTTAATCCATTGTAGAATTTTTCTATTGGCAAGCAATAATCATCATGTATTCTTAGACTTAATACTGGTGGGGAGAAAATGGTGTTTGAAAGGCAATTTACCTGCACCATGTAGGAGTATTTTACACTTCCAAAAATGTGTATATATACATCTGTCAAGTAGGTTTCCTTACACTTCTGTAAATATGTATAGATATATTTACATCTGTCAAGTAGGTTTCCTTACACTTCTGTAATTATGTATAGGTATATTTAAATATATGCGTCAGATTTGCAACTAATTCATTCGACAGAAATCGAAGTTGTTTGATGAACAACAGAACGACAACAGCAACAACGAACATGTGACGCGTGCTTGTGAACGCTAACAAACGTAGTAGTTGAACGTTTCGGTTTTTGGTTTGGTTTGTTTTGAATTTCACGCAAAGCTACACGAGGGCTATCTATGCTAGCTGTCCCTAATTTTGCAGTGTAAGACTAGAGAGAAGGCAGCTAGTCATCACCACTCCCCGCCAACTCTTGGGCTACTCTTTTACCAACGATTGACCTTCACTTTATAACGCCCCACTGTTGAAAGAATTAGCATGTTTGATATGACAGGAATTCGAACTCGTGACCCAACTCGGTAAAGTTGGGAGTTCATTTATTATGGATAAACTTTCTTTAATTGAAAATTCAATGTTGGATGATCCACGTTAGATTGCTTTGAAATTGGTAATAAAGATGGGGTAGTTTTCACTGTGTGGGAATCCTGGACTGTTGGATTTGATAGGTTTATACCAGGTCTGCTTGATATCAACTCTCACGTGTTCGCGAGTGTAATTTGCGTATGGCCTTTGTTAATGTTTGTCGCATCACAGTCACCACATGTATTTATATACTGTCGTGGAACGTATAGGGTCAGGTAATACGTCTCAATATGATTTGTATTTTCATTGTTGATTTAAATATCGTGTAGTTGAACTTAGGGATAAAACGTTTCGATTATTTTTAAAATATAATATTTCAGTATGAAGCTTTACCTACATGAGAAAGGAACGATCAGTCATATGGGTATTTCTCAGCAATGTGTGGTCTCTTTGGTGGCTCATACATATGAGAAAGAAACTTGGGTGTTAGGGGTTAAATAAAGTGCAGGGAATAGCTTTTATTTGTTCGTTCCCTGCTGGTACAGCGGTAAGTCTACGGATTTACAACGCTAAAATCAGGAGGTTCGATTCCCCTCGGTGGACTCAGCAGATAGCCCGATGTGGCTTTGCTATAAGAAAATCGCACATATAAAATGTTCTGTTAGCTGGTTATTTCAGTATGAAGAGAGAGGTAGTTAGAACAGATATACGCTGCATTGAAGAAACTAAATATAAGGTTGCGTTTAAAGGAATGCGAATAATTATTGTTTTTTTTGTCCGAAAAAATGTTTTATTGAAAGTACGAGAAATGTATGGTACTCGGGTAAAGTATTTGCTATAGTCATAAGCAAGACAAATATTTTTACCCTCTGAAGTCTTTTGCTGGAATCGTAATATAAGGTTTTAAGTTGCCTATATTGTTTTTATATACAGTTTTTTATATTTTTATATATGTCTTAAATACAGACATTATAGTTATTTTTATTATTTCAACAACAGTGTTAAAAGTCCCGATATATTTATAAGTATAATTTTAAATCTACAGAGCGTAGATTAGCGTATTTGTAAATGTTATCAAAATCAATCCACGCCCCCTAATTCGTTATTAACGGATTTTTTGTTTACTGGCGCGGCAGATATGTGAATATTTTACCGGTTTCAAATAACGTCGTGAAATTCAGATGAACACAACAGCCGGCATGGCTAAGTGTGTTAAGGCGTTCGACTCCTAATCCGAGGGTTGCGGGTACGAATCCCAGTAGCACCAAACATGCTCGCCCTTTCAACCGTGGGAGCGTTATAATTCTACGATCAATCCCACTATTTCTTGGTAAAAGAGTAGCCCAAGAGTTGGCAGTGGATGGTGATGACTAGTTGCCTTCCGTTTAGTCTTACGCTGCTAAATTAGGGTCGGCTAGCGCAGGTAGCCCTCGAGTAGCTTTGCACGAAATTCAAAAACAAACAAACAATAGTCGACTTTTGTGATATGTTTTAATTCCCGGAGGGAGTGCATGTGCCCTTTAGAATTTTTGAACATTTTATAACTTTTTGTTTCCACCAAATTGTCTGCGCCCCTTATGATACAGGTTACAGGATTCCTATTAACATACGCGACACGCGAAAAAATTTAAAATAAGTGACAGTTAATCCCTACGTATATGTTCCCCCCCACGTAATGTTTCTGTGGAACTTTCCAGTAGTGATGGTATTGTAACAAGTCAATAACTGTAAAGCAACTGAGGTTTCGATACGGTTACAAGGCTAACAATGTCGTACGAAAACCCCTGGTGATTCAACGGAAAGCTTCAAAGGCTTACAATAAGTAAATTCGTGGTTTGATTTCTGCGGTTAGCACCATACAAGTAATTAGTTATGCACGTAAGGAAATTTAATACTTGTTTCGAGTGGCTTAAGAGACACCATGTGGTCAGGACGTGGTATTTTCTTTCAACGTGACGCGTTTCAATAGGCCCATCATATTCAGCCTAACCTGTGTCTGAATTTTTAAGTATAGTGTTTCTTGGAAAAGTAAAATCACATGTTGACACTGAAACCGCACAAAGTTGAGATGCAATATTTAGAGAAGTGTAGAACTGTTATTGTGTTTTAAGCTATGCCAAAGACGTGTTTCTTCCCAGCAAGATTAGAAGACACTGAATACTAAGTCACACCAGTACACCCTTGTACAAATTAATTGAAACAAATCGTCAAATTACAATATTTTCAGCATGGCGGCCGGTGTAGACTCGCTGATTTCCTTTAATTGTCATTTTTTAACACAGACGGCGTCATTAGCTGTGTTTTGCAGTTCGGTCTATCTATTTTTGGGATATGTGACGAAATTTTGAGGAATATTACGTCATTTGAAATTGCGTTAGAAGGGCAAGGAGATCAGTCTTTTTAAAAAACAACTTCTTACCAACTCAGTGAAGAAAAAACGGTATCAGTGGGGTCTGAAATACAAGAACTGAACATAGAACAATGGAGGAAGGTGTTATTTAGTGACGAAACTCATTTCTTCGTACAGGGTCAAAGAAGTCTGTATGTTTGCATATCTCCAGGTGAGAAACTTCGAGAATCTCACATCAGTCAGTTCGTAAAACATCCCTTGAAGAAGATGTTTTGGGGTTTTTTCAGCTACTATGGCGTCGGAGGCTTACATATCGTAGAAGGTAAGATGCGAGGATCACAGTACATCGAAGTTTTGCAGAGAAGCGTTATTCCAGAATTGAAAAGGAGATTTCCAAATGGATCTGGCATTTTTCAGCAAGATCTGGCTCCGTGCCACACATCGAAACTTGTGAAGAATTTTATGACTACAACGCAAATAAAGGTGCTGGACTGGCCTGGAAACTCTCCAGACTTAAATTCTATTGAAAATCTTTGGGCGATTTGTAAAGAAAGACTTCGGGGAAAAGACTGTACTACGAAAGATAAGCTAACTGGGGCCATAATTGAGGTGTGGTACCGCGATTCAAAAAGATTGCAGTCAACTCGTGGACTCGATGCCAAAGCGGATTAATGATCTTCTGGAAAATAAAGGCGGTCATATTGTGTATTAATTTGTGAATAATGTTTGGATTCTTAGAAGTAAAACGCAAAAAATTGAAAAGAATCGTAATTTTCCGTCTTGTTTCTATTAATTTGCACAAAGGTGTATCTTAGCATTGTTGGTTGGTTGATTTGGTGTTTTCTGGCACAAAGCAGGTAAGCTATCTGTGCCATGTACGGAATTCGATAATTGTCACAAATTACGTGTCTTGTTCATGTTTGTTGTTGTTTTTTTCAGTAAAAAAGATCAAAAATATACATTTGAAGTTGGTGTGAAACATTAATAGTATTTATCACTTTGGAGATAGCTGTAACCACAGATGTGCGTTGGATAGAAATGTATGCTAATAATCGTAGTTACTTGTGAATATTTTGGCTAGTTGTAGCTATGAATTCAAGGTTTCATAATATGCGGCCATTGCCACAGTAAACATTGGCTGCACTTTGGAGCCGGGACTACATTACAAGAATGAGATTCAAATCACTTTTGGATCAGAGAAAAGTTCAAATGTTAACAATGGTTTCATTTAACCAGCTACTTTCCGTCTGTTATACTTCAGTTCAAAATTGGAAACAGCTATGTGTATGTAAACCTCTTGTAGTCTGCACAGAATTATACATCAAAACGAGCAGATAGTGTGTATCTTCTATCCAAGCATCGACAGTTTTTTGCTTGTGTACTTCAGGGTATTACGTATTGGTGTAACAGGTTCGAAGGAGGCATAAAGGCCAAGTCATGCCATGGTCTGACCATTTTTTCGTGGCATGTACAGCTGCAATGTATGTATTAAAACTTGCTTATTCTAATTCAATAATCCATTAGGTATATGCAGTATTTGTAGTTAAAATGGCTCAAGATTTAATATCACAGCATAAATTTACCAAAAATTTCTATGGACTGGCCCATAAAACCCCTTTAGAAATATCAATGGCCTGACTACCCTAAAATTGCTTCTTACGGCAGTATATAATTAATCTATTTTAATTTTATAAATGTCCAAAGCTCTGTTGCTAAGTCATGTCTGATCAGTTGCATAGTTAGAAGCTATGTGTACGTATGTGTGTGTTTTTGTTTTCAGTATAATTATAGGGCCTGGCATGGCCTAGCGCGTTAAGGTGTGCGCTTCGTAATCTGAGGGTCGCGGGTTCGCGCCCGAGTCGCACCAAACATTCTCGCCCTCCCGTAGGGGCGTTATAATGTTACGGTCAATCCCACTATTGTTGTAAGAGTTGGCGGTGGGTGGTGATGACTAGCTGCCTTCCCTCTTGTCTTACACTGCTAAATTAGGGACGGCTAGCTAAATTAGGGACGGAGTAGCTTTGTGCAAAATTCCAAAAAAAACAAACAAACAAAGACCAAATTACAGATTTATATGGTCATATAAACCAACTTATAAGCCCGGCATGGATAGATGGGTTAAGGCGTTCGACTCGTAATCCGAATGTCGCGGATTGGCAGTGGATGGTGATGACTAGCTGCCTTTCATCTAGTCTTACACCTAAATTAGAGACGGCTAGCGCAGATAGCCTTCGTGTAGCTTTGCGCGAAATTCAAAAACAAACTTATAACTGTATAGTGTGACCGACGAAGCAGAGGTTTGTGCACATCTTTATAATGCAGTGTTAAAATCAATAGATACGTGTTGCTTTACTGTCAGATAGTACTATGTGCTTTTCCATTTCGACCTAAAATAGCCACTTGCAGTTGTGGTTCCAAATGAAGAAATACCTCGTACAGCAAGATTGGATAACGCCTTAGTGATCCGTACCTAGGATATTTTAGACTGTTTTATTCACCAGAGGCTTTGTCAGTCTACACCAAATACCATGTATGTATGTTTATGTATTGGACAAACACAGATATTCTCGAGGTAATTGATAAAGGATGGCACCCATAACTTTCATTTTAATGCTGTATACTCATGCATAATCACTGTAAGAATAATGAAAAAGTGTTTACCAAATTATTTCCATTGATTTACTGTTTAGAGAAGGGTATTAGTGATAATTTAGGACGGCGTTTTTAAAGTGAAAATAACTCGAATAACATGAAGAGCTAAGACTGGGCGAATGTGATCAAAATATATATTTATTATCTGTTATGATAATGCAATTGTTTGTTTTATAATGTTCGCGCAAGATCATTTTGCATATATCATCCCTAATTTTTAATTTGTAAACCATTAAGAAAGGTCAAAATCACCCAACAGTTAACCCTACTCTGTGTGATCTAATAATGGAATTATAGAGGACCAAAAATGCGAAGAGTGAGTTAATGCGAAAATGGATTGCGATTCATAAATCCTTTGATTCGCGGTCTGAGCAAAACTTACTTAAAATAATACGTAATTTTCAACATGCATTAATGTTAATAAACAACCTATGTTTTTAGAGTAATTTATGAGAAGGTTAAAGGTGAACAATACTGCTAGTTAATGCATTATTTTCTCTTAAATAATATATTGCTTTATTTTTGTATACAAATTAGACTTTCCTAAATGTTTGTTTTTATACTTAACAGGGAAAAAATATGCCATTTATCATGTTTTTTAACGTCATAAGTAACAGCAATACTTATAGATCACTATGTATAAATCTTTAAGTTTCGCATGATGTAGTAACTATTGCTTAATTTTGAATGAAAGTTTTTTTTTTTTTAAGTTTCTGATTGCGTAAACATACGTTGGTGCACCTATTTCTTTTATCTATTATTAGCTCGGATAACGTAGGCTGTCGTCGCATTGCTGCTTGTCATTGATTGGCTAGTTGCGTGAGATGACGTCGTTACTAAAAGTCTAAGAGGAGGATTTGTGCTACATGAGAAACATTTTCATTCTGGATTTTTCTTGTTTTGTTTTTGCTCTCTCTATATTTCTGTCTGCGTGTCGGAGAAGAACACCGACACTGACAAGTTCAGCTACTAGGAGCAGGTGGGAACCAGTTTAAGGAATTTTCTCCGCTTTGCTGATAACTTTGGGTTTGGTACTTCCTAACTGCTTAACATTTCGTGGCTTTCACCGACTGTCATCAAATGACTATTTTTTAAAAATAGTTTTAAATATCAAAGTGATTGCTGTGAATGTTATTTTATTATTATCTTGTCTTCAGGTACTTTGTATTATCTCATAATCACACGGTAAGATTTGTAGTAAAGTTTCTTTCTTCACAGTACCTTTCGTTGTATCCGCTACATTTATATCTTGATAAAATATAATTATGAGCGAGTCAAAACTCCTACCTACTGCTAGCAGCACGGCAGTTTATAACTACGTTCAACTTCCTGAAGACAGAGTGGCCTCTCTTCACTCAAAGATTAATAACATGACTACAGAGGTAAGTAGACATAATAGTGTTTTTAATAAGATTCTTGGAATTAAAAAAAATACTTGTCAGACTAACGCAGTAAGTCAACAAAGATATTAATACTAAAAGTTATAACTCGGAGATTACAGACAAAAAAAAATTACTCGTTCAATCGGCTTTCAGTAAGAAAATTGATTTAATACATATTGGCGTATAGAAGACAATACCAGAAACAACTAACCTCATAACACCAAACTGTTGTTTTTCTTTAATTGGATGCCCAGTGTTTCGTTTTACAACTCTGAAGTTTTGTATGCCAGTTACGGTTTGTGTTTTAGTGAAACATTGAAATGACATTTGTCTAGTGTGATAAGCAGAAACCCGCCGTTCAATACATGAACATTCCAAATAACACTTTCCAAATAAACATGGTACAGTAGATGAACCACGATTTAACGTTGAGTCTCGCTCTTGATTCAGTCATATGAACCTGAACTAAACAGAAATAATTCACGATTTTTGAAATTACTTTGTGTATGTATTCGATATTTTGTGAGTTTCTGTTGCCATAACATAGAACTTTACTACTGTCATGTTAGTTTTCAATTATTGTATGCATTACTTTTCGGTTATCAGTTTTTATCTATCGGGTTTGAATAAAATCATTTTTATTGGAATATGATTGTTTTGTTTGATTTTGCAACCATGATTTCAAGCCTCCATTCTGCTCTATCAAATTAAAGACTTAAATATATGAACACATAATTTTAAGATTAATGATCGTTAACTTCAACTCTACGATTAATATTGTTGCTTGTTTTCTTAGTGTAGGGCTATGCAATAGGGTGTCTGCACCCTGTACACACACATCGAGTCCCGGATATTTGCGTTTTAAGTCTATATATATATATACTGCAGACCGTTTGGAGGTTGATAAAATATACTGCGTGTTATAAGTGACAGTTTAAAACTTTAGTTTCAGTAATTGTTTTGTGATGGAGTGGAATCAGGTTTTTAGCTTACCCAATACATCACGATTTCACAATAACGAAACGTCAGCAAATAAAAACTAGATAGTATCGTTCAAGATATTTATTATTATTATGGACTTGCATTCGACCTACAAATGTAATTTTGAATACAAAAGTATGTAGCGTTTATTAGATGTGGTTCGTGTTTGTTTTCTTATAATATTTAATTTTCGTTATGTGATGTAACTCGTACAATTGGTTAACAAGTACAATAGTTACTTTATACAGTCTAAAATTGTAATTTTTAATAAAGAGAATTGAAAGCACCCGGAAATTAAAACTGAAGATAATCCCCGGTATTTCGTCTGAATTTAATCATGCTATGAAAATAGATCCATCTCGGGATCTTTTAATTATAAGTATGATGATATTATGATGCAATTATAAATTTTCTGAAACATATTAATATTAGATATTAAAAATAAGATATTTTAACGAAAGTATTTCAAATTACTAAAGCACTATTTATTTTTGATGAATATTAAATTTATAGATAGGTCCAAGATTACTTTGGTAGCTGCAAATGACGCTTATGTAATTTATTCTTAGGCGTAACTCAAGAATAGAAGTAGATAGAAAAATACTGTTATATGTTTTTTTATTTAATTATTTAAGGGATAATTATTACTATCCAGTAGCCTCCTAATGGCACTTTGGTATTTCTACAGACTTACAACGCTGGAAAGTGGGTTTCGATACCCGTGCTGAGCAGAGCACAAATAACCTTTTATGCAGCTTTGTGCTAAACTTCAAATAAACAAACCACCTAGTCAAGCACTTCAATCGTAATTTGAGGGTCGCGGGTTCAAATCCCCGTCACACCAAACATGCCCACCCTTTCAGCTGAGAGGGCGTTATAAAGTTACGGTCAATCCCACTCTTCGTTGGTAAGAGAGTAGCCCAGGAGTTAGTGATAGATGGTGAGGACTAGCTGCATTTCCTCTAGTCTTACACTTTTAAATTAGGGATAGCTCTCGTGTAGCTTTGCGCTAAATTCAGAAACAAACGCGTGGTAAACATATAAAGGTTATCGGGTTTCACGTACGAGTGTAACTATCAGTGATTGTCTGTGTTTCGGATGTGACCTAGTGGCTTGTGGAACGGGTGGTCCAGGAGTTGAACCTTGATATGGTTCTGACACACTTCTTAACTTCAGCTCTGTGTGTGCGTTGAAGGCATTTTAACAGTAATAGTTAACTCCTATACATTTACTGCTGTTGCTTTGGTCAGGAGTGTTTAAATGGCTGTACTTGAATTTTGGGGTATTTTACTAGACCGTTCCTTTTTAGTGTCACAAGAAGTACCTGCCATTCAAGTTGAAAATACACACCTACCCGTATTAAATTTACACTTGCTGGGTTCAGTAATAAATTCCCGAGTTCTTAAATCAAGCTAGCCATAAGAAAGCCAGTTGAAATATTTACATTAAGTGCAAGCTAATGAAATGGTGTTGACACAAACGTTGAATAATCTCACAGATACTGTTGAAGCATTTTGTGCAACTGAGCTCTGTGAAAATGTATAACTGCTTATAGGAAAAGGTTTGCAAGATGATTAATGAGAAGCTATCTCCGATAGACACAGCTATCAAATCAAATTAAGTATGTGGTAGTCTAAAAGTATCTTTCCTCATTTAAAAACATAATCATTAAATAACTACGAAAATACAATCATGCAATTTGCTGAAAGCCATTAATGGTGCGTATATAGTAGTCTACTGACATGTCAGTAAAAACTGTTTAAGTTGGAACAACAAGATCTTGAAACTCGTGGTATTATCTGAAGAATCAGTTCAACGTCTCCCTCGAGGTGAATTCCTGTAATTTTACTACTCTCTTGGAACATTTTCAGCCAAGGCATTTCTCTAGTACATCAAATTTTCACTCACAAAGACAGAATTATGTTGCCTATTAATGTTCTGAGTTTAATGTTTACATCACCATGTTCACCTGCCACAATCAAGGCAGGTTATTTGAACTGTGAGGTCCCCAACCTTCTCAGATGTTTCTGATGTCAATAGTTCAGGTCACTTGAAGACATATGTCATAGTTCTTTAACATGTGCTCACTGATTATGGTGGCAAAAGCCACGACTCCAGTAAGTGCGAATTGGAACAACATACTCTCTTTCTTGACTTAAGTGGGTGGAGGAGAAAGGTGTGTGATGTTTGAAGGCTGTGAACAGAATCTCCTACCTAGACGCCTGGAAGATATTGTCCCCCACTCCATCTTGGGCACATGTTGATGCATTTACACTGCTACTACAGCGGGAGTTTAGACAGATTTCTCCATGCCTCTATCATAATCATTTGCGAAGCTTCAGAAGAGTCTTTTGCCTTCTGTGGTTAAAAGAGCTGACGAGTTTACATTAACTCTCATCTCTGTCTCCACCACTTCTTTTAGTGGCTTCTTAGAACCACTTCCTTTGGCTCTGTATTCGGGCATTTCTTCGAGTCCTTCTTCTCTGGCCTCGAGATGCAGATCGATTATTCATTCATACACTCAGTCACTGGAAGTTTCGTCGACAGACAGAGATCTGACCACCGGACAAAGGATAGGATTCACGGAGGTCAATAAACCTCCTTCCAGTAAAGAAATAATGTCAAAAACAGAAGGGCTCTCTGCCCAATTTTCCTCCACTTAAATAAAAATGGCTACTGGTGGAACTGTCGATGGTTTTGTTCCAATATAGATTATATTAATTGTTTAATTGATTCTTATCATCGTGAACCTCCCCTTACAGGAAACGTTTCTGAAACTAGCTAATGAAGTCACCTTTTTGCAGTTTTCTTTGTAAAGAAATGACAGATTGGGTGATGAACGAGTAATCTATAGAAGGGTGGCACTGCTGGTCGATCGGCATGTTTTTACTCTGTGTTTGCCATTCAATACACCTTGGAGGCCATAGCCATCCGTGTTTCCCTGGGTCATGTGATCACTGTTTGTTTTCTCTACCTGTCTCCTGGAGAGACACTCGATCAATCAGACCTTGATTCTATCATTGAATAGTTGCTGTCTCCCTTTTTATTCAAGGGGGATTTTAATGAACATAAACCCCTTTGGGTGATGCTCATATTGGCGAGAGGTTGTTCCGTAGGGATTATACTCTCGGATCACAACTTTTTTCTCTTCAGTACTGGTTAATATACTTATTTTTGTGCACTTTGTATTTTACTGCTATTGATCTCTCCTGTGTACTCCTCTTCACTTTTATCCTACTTTTCTTGGAGGGTTGCCAGTGACCCACAGGACAGTGATCATTTTCCTATCATTTTAAAAGAAACTAGCTGTGGTTAATGCCACCTAACCCTCGTGCCTCAATGAAAGTTGGACCAGGCCAACTGGCCATCTTTCACTATTCTCTTGGAACTTGATCTTGTCGTCGTCTGTTATGGCATCAATAGATGACTATATTGTCCGGGCAGCTGCTCAATGTATTCCTAAAACCTCGACACATTTCACGCAGTGTCCTCGTCTATGGAGGAATCTTGTCAGCCATATGGCATGGAAGATTCAAAAACGGGTCTAGGATACCTTTCATAAGTATGTCACACTATTACACTGGATCGCTTTTCATATGCTTGGCAGGTAAGATGTTAAAACCAGAAGGAATCTTTTAGTACGTACTGAACTAGCATATTTTCTATCACCAATACCAAAATCATATGGAACGAGATTCAGAAGGTCAGTGGGCAGTATACTTCTACCCCATTTGTTCTTGATCTTTGATGGCTAGGAAATTGCTGACGCCCAGAGCGTCATCGATACTCTTGGTAAAATGTTTTCCCATACATCTAGTATTTTTACTTCATTCCCACTTTCTTAGCCATCAAAACTCAGAACAATTACCTTTTTCCTTTTGGGCTAATTACCTCTATGACTATAATCTCCCCTTGATCTTCATCTGTCTGGCAATACAGCAGTTGGACCTAATGATATTCATTACGAGATGTTGTACAATCTCTCTCCTGCCTCTCTTGTTATTCTTCTGGCTGTTTTAACCGGATTTAAGAAAGCTTATGATGTTCTGTGAGGGGTATAGCATTTTTAAGATCTCTGTCTGCTCTTATGGGTTATGTGACTATTTGTTTATTTTGATCAGCGATTCCAAGTCGTGCGGGTTCGACACTTTCCCGTTCTTTCCCACAGAAACTTAGAATCCCTTGAGGCTGTCTTGAGTGTGACACTTTTCATAAAAAAATTAATGCCATTACTAGACAACTCTCTCCTATTGTTGCTAATGGACTCGATGTTGGTAGCTTTCACATTTCATATCATTCGTCGAGCATGAGGTTCGTTGAGTGGCAGCTACAGACTGCTCTTAATTTCTACTGAAGTGGACCACGCCAAAACGTTTTACCTTTTTCCTCTTTAAAACCGTTTACTTGCACGTTTTCCACCAACAGAGTATTCACATCAATACTGAGCTCCATCTCGGTGAATTTGTGCTTCCTGTGATCCCCAAGGCAAAGTTCTTGGGGGTTATATTTCACCGTGAGTTGACTTTCATTCGACACATCAAGCAGCCACTGGTTGAATGTAAAAGGGCACTGAACATATTCTGGCCCTGTCGTCCACCTCTTGGAGAGAAGATCAATGTTCTGTGCTAAAGATCTATCGTTTCCCCGTTTAATCGAAACTTGACTGTAGATCTCTGGTCTATAGCTTTGCCAGAACAACTGTTTTGAAGATTTTAAACCCTGTTCAGCATCTGGGGCTTTGGCTCTGCATGGGGTTTTTCTGCACTTTTCCAGTTCAGAGTTTGTACATTGAGACTCGTGAACCTCCTCCACACCTCTGTAATTTGCAACTGTCTTTACTGTACACTTCAAAACTTTGATTCTTACCACAACATTCCACCTGAGTTGTGTTTTCCTTTCTCAGTAGGTCTGTTTTTTTTTTCGGAATAAATGATTTGTAATTGTTCTTTTTGGTCTTCATATGTTAGTGCAGCTGGCTGAATTGGGTCTATCTTTGGATGACGTGGCTGCCTCCACTTGTCAGCCCATCCTACCATAAATTATTACTCTACATATGTGTGACCTTTCTTCAAATCGTCTAAAGAATGCAGATACTCCCGAATGGAAGTACATTCCTCTATTTGCTGAACATTTTTCAAATCATCCTTCCATTCCCATTTATAAAAAATCAGCTGACTTTATGGGCTCTTCCACGGTTTGTCGTGATTCAGTGGTTGAACACAGGATTCCCTCTACAGTTTTTGTGTTCACTGCCTAATTGTACGCCATTTCTCTTGCCCTGGATCACTTAGTGGGCTACATGAACTGTAATGTTTATACCGACTCGTTTAAACGGTTCTCTACTGGACTTGGAATAGCTTCACGCTTGTTCTCACTAACTTATCTCTTGCGCTATTGAATAGCAAGAGTGAATTAATAAATATTTATAACTAGGATAAACGATTCAGAAATGAAAAAGGGTTTATGCACATGTTTTATTTATTGAAAATAAAGTATAAAAGGAGATTACAAATTAACGAGCGTTTTTGAATAAATTTAAAATATCTGCTAACAAAGACGAGAATAATTGGTTTAACTACCTGTAGTTGTAGCTAAGCTTTTAATTGCGTCTAATATTCACACAAAGATGTTTTACTTGAAATGAATAATTTCATCAGCTGTCCATTAACTATTTTAGACTATATTTATAACAAGACGTATTCAGGTAATTTTTCCAAATTTTCCTGTATTTATGCACGGATATATTAACATCATTGTGAAGATGCATTAATCCGTTTGCTTAGGTTAAAAATTACATGAACATTCTATCATTACCATTCAGTATAAGATTGTTCCAGTATGATGTTGTATATACTACATGAGGTAGGGCAATCTAATGTGAATAGATGAAACAAATTGATATGACTTGATAACGCTGTGCCTTGTATTTGTTAAAATGTGCCAAAGTCATTGAAAAGGTAAGATAGTCTAAGGATTGTGGAGTACCGTACTATAGAACCATTTTATCACCTTAAATTTTTGTATTATTCGTTTGCAAATGATTATTCTCAGCACACGTTATCAGAACCAGCTGTTAAGGTTTAATTCGAATAGGTGATAAACTAGCAGAGAGAAATAAACACTATGTTAAAACTGTGTTTTTTGTTCACTTTTGTTTGCGTGCTTTCCTCTGCTATCAAAATAACAACATTTACGGAATCTGCTATTTAAGAAACTTGGCTTTTAAGACATCGGTGTACCCGACAACTATAAGTACAAAGTTTAGCCTTAAGAGCGTGTTTCTGTTATTTCTTGTCACATATGTGAAGACATGACAGACAATATTTTATCTTTCATTTAACATATGTTTAACTAAACGTATCAGAATTCTGTGCTCTTAGTATTTTGATATTTCAGATATAAAATTTATCATTTTTTCATAATAAACTCTGTATCAGTTTACTGTATTACAATAAAGAAACTGTAATTCATAATACTAACGCTTTGTATTGTACAGTGTAAATACACCTTAAGTTATTCCCAATATAGTGTTACACAAATTCGTATGTATTTAAAAGGGCAGTGCAAAATTGAGTATCACAACAATCCTTTTTTCTTCATTCTTTTTAAGCACACCTGTCAGTGACACAGCCGCATGTCTGCGGACTTACAACGCTAGAAATGTGGTTTCGATGCCCGTAGTGTGCAGAGCACAAGTGGCTCCTTGTATAGCTTTTTGCTTAATCACAAACAAAGAAATAAGCCTTTCTCTTCATCAAACAAAAAATTTGTTTTCAGGCACTTCATTATTTCATCATGGACGAACAATGATTGAATCGCTTATCTTGTTTCGGCTTATAAACAAAGTCCCTGGTAGGGTGACGGTAAGTCCACAAATTAAACTCCGGATTTGATCCCCACTATGTAACGTTTGGCTAAAAGAAAACATGTTATAAAAAGTAGACTCAGTTACCTGTACAAAACAGTTCGAATTATTGTTACTAATCACTTAACACGAGCTGAAATGAATACCTTTGGTTTGTTTACGTTTCCTTAGTGCACGGGATTTGGTAAAGTGTTGCCATAAATACCCTAAATATAAATTTGTTGAATTTTTTTTTACCTTTGTTTTTTTTAAAGTTATATCAAACTAGTTTTCCTTATTTTCATGAGGTTTACCTAACATTTTGCTTCTAATTCTCTATTTTTTTCTTTTATAGAAGGTCTAGGATGTAAAGGTGAAAGTATCTAACCCAAATTGCTGTCAGGTTTATCAAATGACTGAAACTGTTAAACTAATCAACGTATTTATCAGAAATTGATGTCTTATGGCCACTAAGTTGCATTATATTGTTTTTACTATTTCACTATTCAGCTTTTCTCTTACATCATTCTCCATTTTGTGTCAAATGTGGAGAATCGTGATAAATTGAAATATGTTTATTTTGTAGTTTGTTTTAGGATGATATGATATTAGGTTCTGCTTCCATAAAGGTTCACATCTGTTCAGTTTTGTTTTCTTGTTTAATAACATAAGTTATATCTTATGAATTTGAATGTCATTATAAACATAATACTAAAACACAACAGGTATGTAAATTAAGCCTTTGAAGCCATGTATTTATTATTGCAAACTTACAATTGTTCCATAAAAAGTGCTGGTACTTCGTAATTTCATTAGTTTGAATTTAATGAAATTGTTAACACTATGATGACGATAAACATTTTATTAGATGAACTGTTTTAGGAATATGAATGTGTAACAGTTACTGAAAAGTCGAGGTGAAAATACAATAAATTATACTATCATATACAGTTTTTTTTCAATTATACATATATCATTATCAGCATTACCACCAACTAGTTACTGTTGTAATGGGATATTTTCCTAGGGTGAACTTCCTGTTGGCCAATAGATGAAGCCGTAATAAAGAAATTACGAAGAATATGGAAAGAAAAACAGCTACGGTTAACTTGTTTTTATAATAATTTTAGGCCTATTGGTTTTCTAATATTTTAATGTTCAAGATGTGTACAGATTTGGCAACGTTAAAGGGAGTAGAATGGTTTATTTTTTGTTCGAACTTCAATTAAGGAACAGTTATTATGACGATAATAACAGTAAACATCAGTAAATTTGTTGGTATGATGTTTTCCCTTTCGTATTAAGTATAGCAATAATGAGCTTTATTCTTTTATTTCAGTCTCTGGAATCTACGAGGCGAATGTTAACGTTATGTGAGGAAGTAAGTTTTTCATTTTTATTAAATGTAAAATATATTTTCATCTCTTGTTGCAGAAATTTTAAAATTTAATCTTTTTTAATGTACTTGTTTAATAATTTTATTGTGATGAAATGTCCGTGATAAATTTCCATTTTAACTGTATTACAGTGTTTAATTTGCAAAATATAAAAGTTTAATGTTTCGAATATATTTCATGAAGCTAAGATTTTGTGTTTGTGGTTATATTGTGTGGTAATCATTAATCGTAAAAATAAATTATATGTATCAGTAACCGTTATTAGCTGTATTTTTAATTTATTAATTTATGTATTAGCTAGAGAGTGCATAATTTTAAATCGAGTACGTTTATGAAAATATACCTAGTACTTTTGTGAATATCAGTGGTCGAGAGATTTTCAAAGTGTCTCGAGAAACATATCTACATTATAAATACAAGAATCAGTGAAGCATCTAGTCAATTACAGTTGGCAGAGTACCAGTCATTAAGCGAAGTAATTGGATTCAGTGTGAATTATCGCGTCTATTCAGTTATTTGACTGATTATTCGTAAAAATTTGTTTTGCTTCTGCTAAAAGTGAAAACATTATTTGTAAACTTAGGCCTACAGTTGTATACAAGTGGTACCGATAGAAGCCTGTAGCAAACATGAAGGAAGAAATAAAGTAATCTGTTGTTACGTGAACTAAATTTCACATTATTTTAATGGAATACTTTAAAAAAATGTGTTCCACCAAAGAGCAACGTTATCACAATAATACTTTAGTTACTTCTAAGCTGACAGATTACGTATGACTATAGTTAACTTGTAAACGTACGGAGTTTTGAATCCGTTTTGCTTAACCATATGTTCACCTAAATCAGTTTGTTATGAGTAATTATGATTTTTTGTCGAATTTATTTTTCGACATTATACAGTGGATCAAACGTTTAACGATTGTGTGTCTGTTAAAAGTTTCTTTTATGTTTCGCCAGAGGTGAAATTAAAAAAAAGAATCTCTAATGTAGAGGCCTAATGCATTCTTTAGTTGTCTATACATATCCTCTGCTGTGGCTGTAGTCTCACCTATTCTTGGCTCATCAGCACAGCCTGGGTCAGTAAACCAAAGAAATACAGCTATGCCTCTTATGATGGTGAATGTATATAATATCTATGAGGTTTTGAATCTATTTTACTTTACCATATAGGAACCTAAATTAACCTCGGTATGTAAATAATGTTATGTAATTTGGTCTAATTCATTATTCGACATCATAGAGTAGACAAACTGTTTATGATTGTATAAGAGCACCTATTGTGCTGTTTGAAATGAAAGTATCTTTTCAGTAGTATTTTTCCATTGTTAAACATACTTGTATATTTGTACTTACTGCAACAGGAATATTTCTTTATTTTCTTTCTTAGATAATTAGATATCGGGTTACAGAATAGTTTTGGAGTCGTAAACATGCCATAAACTTAATTAAAATTAGAAGCAAATGGTATTCAAGAATTGTTTTTCGGCCCTGCCTTTTTCACCATCTGTGATAAACCATAACCCTGCAAATAAACATGGGAGATTACGTTAACTTGAAATTATTAATATAATTATCGAAGAACTCTCAATTTGCTTAAACTTTCTAATGCGTAATTGACCAAAAAAACAAACTAAACATTGATAAGTAAATTTAGTAAAGAAAGTATTTATCATTCCCATTATGTAATAAAAATGCCTGTCAATTATATTCACGATCAGGCCTAAAATTTGTAATAGAAATCACTTAAACTGTATAAATTCCCTCCTCTGTCGTCCTCGTTTGTCCATGTTGGATTTAGAATCAGAGGCGAAAGACACTTCTGATTTTGAGTTCGAAACGGACAATTGCGAATAACGTGTTTGGATTTACAGTTAAAGCTACATGTAACATAAAATTTAGGTCTGTTTGTTTCTAGTATACCACAATAAAACATACCAATGTTCTATCGAAACATGTTGTATGTTCCACCATCAATAAAAGCATTCCTTCTGTTTTTAAATCGTTTGCGTATTATTCGCCTGCACGCCGTAACTCTTACGTAGATCATTATTTATTATTTGATTTACAGACATCTTTCACTGTATTTTTTAGTTTTATGCCGGAATTATTAAGGATGAATACACTCTCTGTCCACTTTATTAGGTATACCTATTTAGTATCGGATAGGACCCCCTTTTGACTCCAGAATAGCCCGAATTAGTCGCGGCATGAAATTCAACAAGGTTCTATAAACATTCCTTAGTGATTTTGGTACAAGTTGACTCGATAGCATCATGCAGTTACTGCAGTTTTGTCAGCCACACATTCATGCTGCAAATCTCCTCTTCTATCTCATCCTAAAGAGGCTCTGTTGGATTGAGATATGTGGACTATGCAGGTCATTGGAGTACACTGAAGTCATTGTCATGTTCGTGGAACCAGCTTGAGATGATGCATGCTTTGTGACACGGCGTATTATCCTGCTGGAATTAGCCATTAGAAACGAGTGGCGTATGACCATATGAGACGTACATGGTCATTAACAAAGCTTAATTGGTATTAAGAAGTTCAATGTGTGCTAAGAAAACATAATTCACACCATTACACCACCAGCAGCCTATACCGTTAACACAAGGCAGGATAGATCCATGGATTCATGCTGTTTACACCAAATTATGTCCATACCATCTGTATGTCGAGCAGAAATCGAGACTCGTTTCTCCAGTTTCGGTGATCTCGTGCCAACTGCAGACTCATTTTCCTGTTCTTGGTTGACAGGAGTAGAATCCAGTATGTTCTTCCGCTGTTATAATCCATCTGTTTCAAGGTTCGATACGTTGTGCGTTCTGCACACAACTATTGTAAAGGGTGGTTATTTGTGTATTTGTGATTTTCCTCTCAGCTTGAATGAGACTGATCATTTTCCTTTGACCTCTCTCATTAACGAGGTGTTTTCGCCCACAGAATTGCAGCTCACTAGATGTTTTTTGTTCTTTGTACCATTCTATCTAAACTCAAGAAACTGTAGTACGTGAAATTCCAGGAGGTTATCTGTTCCTGAGATGCTGGAACCACCACGTCTGGCACCAACAACCATTTGACCATCAAAGTCGCTTATATCACGTATATTTCCCATACTAATGTTTGGTCGTACAACAACTGTACGTCTTGACCATGTCTGCATGCTTTATATATTGAGTTGCATCTGCAGGATTCACTGTTTGGCTATTTGCGTTAAAGAGCAGGTGTACTTAAAAAGTGGCCGCTGAGTGTGTGTCAGATTAAGTCGGCTTGTGATGTGACGGTGCATTTGTCATAGTCGGGAAACATAATTCATTGAGGTCTGGGGCATGTATCACCACACTGTCTTTTGAATAAATGTATATGCCATTCTCTTGCGTTGTATCTACAGAAAGTATTTGGAAATTTTCTTCAACTAAGGATATCTTCTAGTAGAAATTCCCCAATGATTTTCTAACGGCGGTTAAATACATGAAGAGTTTATTTTCTTGTTTAATACCATGAATTCGGAGAACATGATGAACCACTCTTCGTTTTAGACTTTATCTGCGGCTAAGTGGATGGCCAGAGGAAAAATTACAAGGAACATTTTATTTAACTGGTTTGAATTGAAAGCTTATATTCAAACAATTACCGAAATGTCTGCTCGAAAATAAAGAATTTCTGAACGTGCTTAGAGATCTTAAAACCAATCACAATTTATGTTTATTCTATCCGTTGTAAGGCAAGGCATGATCAGGTGGGTTAAGGCGTTCGATTCGTAATCTGAGGGTCGCGGGTTTGAATCCCTGTCGCACCATGCATGCTCGCCCTTTGAGCCGTGGGAGCATTATAATGTTATGGTTAATCCCACTATTTGTTGGTAAAATATTAACCCAAGAGTTGGTAGTTGGGGGGGTGATGACTAGCTACCTTCTCTCTAGACTTACACTGCAAAATTAGGCGCGACTAGCGCAGATAGTCTTTGAGTAGCTTTGCGCGAAATTTAAAACAAAACAAACAAATCTATCCGTTGTAGCTGCGTTTGAGACCGTGAATTCAATGTTTAAGGTAATATACCAACTCAGCCGAAATGTACCAAATACTGCTCTTGATAAAAATTTGAAATCCAGTGTGTGATGTTTATAAGTGTTATTCCCAGTTTCAAATATTGATTACGGTGCTAATTTTTAAGTTATTGCAATAGGCTCCGGAAGAAACATCTTGAAATAACTTATCTGTTATTAATGTCGTAAAATATTGTGGCAAAAGTGTCATACTAGAAGTAGTTGAGTGTGTGTGTGTGTGTGTTTATCTTATAGCAAAGTCACATTGGGCTATCTGCTGAGCCCACCCAGGGGAATCGAACCCCTGATTTTAGCGTTGTAAATCCGGAGACTGTACTACGGGACAGAAGTAGTTGAACAGGTGGGAAAAAGTGTTTGCCTGATGTTATAAAATATTTTCAAAAATACATATTACTACGTCCTGAAAAAGTTTTAAGTCAAGCTACTCGTTCTTATCTTATTGAACTACAATTTCGAAGCCTCGTTACTTATAATGTTGAAGAAAAGCTCAGAAAAGTATTTGATGTTGATTGAAGAGAAGAAAGTGCTTTTCAAGAAAAATTCCAAATAATGCTGTGGAGTTTTGGAGTGCAGTTTTGAAGTTCAAAAACAATAGAAGAGAACCCATTTGTGCAGGGGCGTAGATTTTTTACACCTGATGGGGGTAATGATTTTTGCAACCACTTATGTGGACTGTTCAATTTGCAAATTGGTAATCTCTGATTACATGAACCTGAAAACTGTAAACTTGCAGTCCCAGAGTAATCTTGTTGCCACGATACTTGCATGTATACTTAGGCCTACTGACTGATACTTACGAACTATCACTTATATCGAAAAGGTTAGAAGCACGCCTATATTAAAGACGTACATTTCGGCTACTGAAAAAGCCTACATCTAGGCCTAAGTATGTAGTTCGATTGGTAAGAACACGAGAATCACAAGAACAAACACACAATTTGTAGGCCTGTGATGCAATAAAACAATTCAACAGACCAAACTGTAGGGGGGATAATTGTATGCACCATACCCTCCACCTAAAATGAAGAAGGGGATGTATACCCCCTCAAGATCCACGCCCCTGCGTTTGTGAAGAATTGGCGATTATGTATTGTACTGTCTTGTCGTAACTTGTAACGACCTCAAGAAGTGCCATGTTGGTGTACATTTTTTTCTGAAGTTACTGGTATAAAAACGAAAAGTCGTAATCGAATTAGTTCGACAATGCTAGAAATAATTTTATGAATCAGATCTAAATTGCAATTAAAAGGAATTTGCTGCAGTGATTTTAAAGCAACTAATACAATGTTTGCAAAGTTTACGTCTGAAATATAATGAAAATAGCAGATTGGGATTTGATGAAAATGCAACGTCATTTAACGTTAAATGAATTTAAGGTAAGTTTTGCATAAATAAAACATAAAACGTTTACAGGTAATAACACACAGTAATTTCTCAATTTACGAATACGATGAGGACGCTCAAATAGAATTTCGTTTTGGAAAGTGTGTAATTCAGCGGTTCGTGAAGCGAGGAATGTCTGTATTTGTTTATTAACTGAAATAAACATTACACAGGTCAACAATTTTTTTGGAAATCTCAGTTGCATAATATTTTTTTACTCATTCTTACCCTTTGTGACCTGCTAAATTCAAATATGATAACGGTTCAGCTCTACATGCTCTAGTTTTAATGCAATTTTAAGTTTTTCATTCTAGCCGTTTGTGGTCAAATTAATACGTTTCCTGCGATGCCTATATTGGCAAACCGGCAACTGCTGCGATGCTCTTGTACATCTGACAGCTTCAGTGCTGCATGAGTTATGATAACGTGAGGTTGTCGTTACACTTGTCTCTAGCCTCTGGCGATCCTTCTTATGAGACCCCACAGTCATTAACTCCTCAACAGTTTAGCCAGCCAGAGTTGAATGACCTTGTGCGTGATTTGGGTCTCTCCAAAAATGCAGCTGAAGTGTCAACTTCCAGGATGCAAGAAAAGTGTCATACTTCCAAAATCGGGAGCAGGCTTTTGTGCCATTTTTTACAGAGGAAAATATGTTTGTTTATTGTCATAATATCTCAGGTCTTCTCCAGAAATTAGGGATGCCAGTATACCATCCAATTGACTGGCGATTATTTTTAGATTGTTCTAAGCAAAGTTTGAAGTGCGTTCTACTTCATAATGACAATGTCTATGCAGTTGTTCCAATTGGACACTCTGTGTATTTACGAGAGGAATATAACGACATTAAGACTGTGATTGATCTACTAAAATACCACGAGCACAACTGGACAATTTGTGTGGACCTCAAAATGGTTAATTTTCTCCTAGGTCAACAAAGAGGATTTACAAAGTACCCCTGCTATCTTTGCATGTGGGACAGTCGAGCTCGAGAAAAGCACTGGAACCAGAAGGAGTGGCTCATACGTGAGACTCTGAAGTCGGGTATGCCAAATATTGTCAACGATCCAATTGTCAGTCGAGAAAAGATCATATTTCCTCCTCTCCATATCAAGCTGGGCTTGATGAAACAGTTTATGAAGGCGTTGAATACTGACGGTGAATGCTTCCAACACATTTTCTGTGCTCCCTGGTTTGTCCTTCGAGAAGATCAAGGTAGGTGTTTTTGATGGACCACAGATTCGTGCACTTTGCGTGATCAAGAATTTGCCAGAAAGATGAACGACAAGGAGAGGACTGCATGGCTTTCATTTGTGGCGGTGATGGCAAACTTTCTTGGTAATAAAAAAGCTGACAACTAAGAAACCCTTGTAGTGAATATGTTGTCAGCTTTTCGCGATCTTGGATATAACATGAGTGTCAAAATCCATTACCTGTACAGTCATCTTGATAGATTCCCTGAGAAACCAGGAGCTGTAAGTGACGAGCAAGGCGAGCGGTTCCATCAGGACCTCAAGACCATGGAAGAGCGTTACAAAGGGAGATGTGACAAACATGATAGCAGATTACTGCTGGAGCATTAAACGAGAATGCCCTGAGACAGCCCACAAACGCAAGAGCTACAAGCGGAAATTCATGCCTCAGTAGACTGCAATTGAGCTTTGCCTTCTCATAGTAGCAAATGTCTTATCTACTAATCAGTTTTATATATTGCCCCCCAGTGGCTCAGCGGTATATCTGCGGACTTACACGCTAAAATCCGGGTTTCGATACCCGTGGTGGGCAGAGTACAGATAGCCCATTGTGCTTAATTTCAAAAAACAAACAAACAAACAGTTTTATATAAATAAATTGAATTATAACTTGATATAAAATTGAATTTATATAAATAACTTGAATACATTTATACTATCTTGCATTTTCTTTTTTATTGCCCAGCTATATTAAAGAGTTTTATAACATATTTTATCACATATTTTTTCATGATAGACTACGACGTCAATGTGATGATGACGAAATTTTGAGAATTTCAAATACCTTGATTGCAAAAAAAAGTAGAGCACTGAGGAAAAAACTAACTTCAGATCTGAAATCAGGGCAAGAAATTATGTAATACCAAGTGTTTGATATAAGTGCAACAAAAACTTTGTTGACCTGTGTTATCTATCATATCATAACATAACTCGTTTATTCTTTTAGTACTGTAGTTCTATGGCGTTCCTACAATCGATTTTCGCAACTTTTCTACTGAACAGCTAGTAACGCAACACTAATTTTTATAATTTACAGTTGTAATTAATTACAGTACTCGCACATTCAGTATTGTAAGGTTTTAAATTTTGCAGCCAGTTAGGCTTTATCAGAAATTTGTTTGACTATGTTGACCGTATCGCACGGAAAAATGACCGAATTGGAGAAATATTATCTGGAAACACTAAAAGTTCGTAGTGTAATTTTGAAAGAGTAAGCTATCTGCACAGACATTTCTGAATGATTCTCTAAAACTCTGACATATTACACTATTTACTAAAATTATTGATAATTAATTCTTTGACAAGTACTCGTAGCTTTAACATTTTATTAATTTAATTAAAACGTTTATTTAAATCATTACGTGAAACAAAACCAGAAGTAACGCGTACTTTTTCAAACTGTACCTAAAGTGTGATAGAATTGTTTTAGTTATTTATTATCGCAGGGCTCGGCATGGCCAAGCGCGTTAAGGCGTGCGATTTGTAATCTGAGGGTCGCGGGTTCGCATCCCCATCGCGTCAAACATGCTCGCCCTTTCAGCCGTGGGGGCGTTATAATGTGACGGTCAGTCCCACTATTCGTTGGTAAAAGAGTAGCCCAAGAGTTGGCGGTGGGTGGTGATGACTAGCTGCCTTCCCTCTAGTCTTACTCTGCTAAATTAGGGGCGGGTAGCACAGATAGCCGTCGAGAAAATTTCTGCGAAATCAAAAAACAAACAAACAAAGAAATAGCATCGCAGGGGACTGAAGTTCATTTTAAACCAACTTCATAGAGAACAGGCAAATAAGAGTAATTCAGTTGTACATTATTTGAAGTGTGAGAAAATAACCAATATTTGAAAACAAAGTTGGAACTGTTTCATTATATTTTGTTAGCATTAAACAGTACAAGTTTCGTTTTGATCTTGTCGTGCCAGAATTGAATATTATAGGGGTGGCACGTGACAGAGTTGATGACTTAGATAATAATTAAAAACTAGTTAATCTAATTAAAGTATGATCTTCATAATATAAGTTTTGAACTTTACTGACAGGAGAACTAGCAAAACTTCTATATAAAGATCGGTATTCTTGTTTAATTCTAAATACTTGATTAATTGAATTGATTATTATTTGCTAAAAACAAATTCGTGGTTGGAAACGTATTTATTTTGATACACTGCATTTTCAGAAACTTTTAGAATTTTAAAATTTAGATGACCTTTATTAGTGTTGGACTATTATTTATTTTTCGAGAAAATATCTTTACATTTAAGCCTGTTTTCCATTCTTTTTTCAATGGAAACATTATTTTGTTCTTTTAATGCTTCAAATCTCAGAGTAAAGAGGCAGGGATTCGAACTTTAGTGGCTCTTGATGACCAAGGAGGTAAGAAAAACACTCAACATGTGTTCCTCTTATTACAAGAATCAACATTTTTCTAGAATTAGTTAACTCCAGCATTATACTTATGGTTTTCATTTTTAGAACATTTTTTTCATATGACATGATAGACTCTGAAGTCTATTAACACAATCTATCTAGATTATTGCAGTATTAACACATTGAGGGCAAGTTGTGAGTTAATTCATGTTTTGTACACAGCATCAAAGGAGTTGGACATGTTTTGTTTGTTTATTATTATGCACAGGTATCTAAACTCAGTTTCTAGCAGTACAAGTCAGCAGATATAACATGTTTTACTCTGTTTCAGACAATTATAATTTTTCTGATTTTTGCTTACAATACCCATATTTTTTTTAAATAGTTACTTGCAGAAACAGTGTGTTGAGTGAAGGTGAGATAGTTACTGAACTATTTGATGATAATTTGTCAGATCTTCCAAGTGATGATGAAGATTCTGATGTGTAGATATTTATGGATCATTTTAGTTTATTCTAGCCACAGTGAAGTTGTTTGAGCTACAAATTGTTTTTGTGTTCTCAACTGATTCTGAATCAGAAAGTGATAATGATTCTACAGATGTTTCTATTAGTGATTTGTTTTCCTCTTGTGATGATAATAATTGATCAGAAATAGATATTCCATCAAGCTTGGAAATGTTTGGAGAAAATCCAGGGGTCACTCTAATCCCATCCAAACTAGAAAGTATTGCAGCCTTGACAAGTCTAGTATTTGGTGATGACTTTTTTGATATGTTTTGTCAGGAAATGTGTACTTGCCATAACCAAACTGCAGAGAAACATAAAATGTTATCTAAAGAACTTCACTGGTGTGAAGTTACACCTACAGGCACAAGGAAATTCCTAGGCCTTATTTTACTAATGGATTAGACAATGAAGTATATCTGGAAAGATTATTGGTCAACAGATCTTCTTTTGATTAGCCCAGTATTTTTGCAGATAGTGAGGTGAAGCAGAAGTGATCAAATTTACACATTTAGGTATTTCAATTATAATCAGAAAATGGATATGTCTTTTGGCAGACTCTTCAAAATTCAACCTGTACTGGATTATTTCCTTGGTAAAATTAGAACACTATACAAATCTAAACAGTAGTTGTCATTGGATGAGGACATGATTCCTTGGAGAGGATGTCTAAAATTCTGAACCTACATCCGTGCAAAAAGTGTAAAATGTGGCCTGCTGGTGAGAAATGACATTTTAAATTCTATTGTTTTTATGTTTGCATATTCAAATATATTTGTGTTAAAAAAAAGTAAAATTTTGTTTGCATCAATCTTGTGGCAAATAACATAAATTTAATACATATTAGCATTTAATTAATTACTAAATTCAATTTCCAGTTACTTTAAATAGTATTAGAACTTACATAATGTAATAAATTGGAGATTTATCAAAAAAAATTAAAACATGTAACAGTGTATACCAGGACAATTATTACAACAGAGCATTGATTGCAAACCTGTTCTTGGAACATGAAATAAGAGCCTGCAAAAGAATCAGAGTTAATAGAGAGTTGAGGCCAAACTTGAAGCTTTAACAATGAAAAAAAGGTGAAACAGCTCTCTGTGGAAAAAAGTAATGTTTTTATTTTCATATGGAAAGACAAGAGAGAAGTGACAATTGTTTAAACCATCCATGACTCATCTGTTTCTACTACAGCAAAGAAAAATAGAATAACTGAAGAAGAAATAATAAAAAAAAGCCTGTATATGTTCTTCAATACAGTGTCTAGATGAAAGGTGTTGATCATGCAAGTTAGTACCTCTCATGCTATGTTATTCTCAGAAAAAAAAACTGTGAAATTGACACAAAAGATAGTACATCATATGACAAACAAATTGCAGTCTTTTCAATATATCTACTCTATAAAGTCCTGAGTTAACAGAAAAAATAAAATATAAGCAGTTCCTCCTCTTTGTGGCAAGAGAATGGATTACTGACAAAGAGAAAGAAGGCTCACTTGGAACTAGAGAGGAATGAACCTGGTCCATCATTTGAAGGTGCAAGGAGAGACCCCTTTAAGGATCCCTCAAGAAGACTGTCTGGTGACATGAAGGAGCATATTCATGTATCATATTACCTAGTGGTAAAAATAAATTTTTCTCTCAGAGCATGCAAGAGTTTGCATTGCACATTGGAAAAAGAAGTGAAATATGATACATATGCTAGTTTTGTTTGGTTCCACTCCACATAGGAAAAGATACTTTGCTTGAAATATTTACTAGGTGTTCTCATGTGCATATTCTGTTAGTTTCTATTAAATAAAAAGTATAATTGAATTATGAACAAAATAAAACACATCTGGCTCAACATTTTAATAAATGACACCCAGAGATGCTCCGCACAGAACATGAGTAAACTTATGACCTGTGGTATGATCATTTTTATATAAAATTTCGTTATTTCATCTCTGTAACTTGATTTTATTAACTACTTCAAAATGGTATGGTTAGTTTAATTGTGTTGCTTGAACTTTTTATCTTGACAGAAAACACACTGTTGATGATATGAGCAAACATGACCTTTGTATTGAATAAAAAAATCTTCTCTTTGATGGAGGTACTGCATAAGAATGTTTAAGCATACTTTTGGCTTTCTATTTTCTTGCCAAATTACTGCATGGCAAAATGCATTTTTATCTTTGGTTGATCATATTTTGCTTATTTCTTTTTTCATTATGAAGAGTGAAGATCTAGGAATAAAAACTATGGTTATGTTGGATGAACAAGGGGGTAAGGCTTTGTTTTTAACATAGACACCCTTTATACATGCTTAATATATGTATACGTAGAAGAAACCTTTATTTGACTCAGAAAAGTAGTAACCCTAATTACAAGTTTAGCAATAATAAAAGTTTCTTATAACATGCTTTAGTTTGAAAATAAATTTTTGACCTTTGTTCTTTTTGTTATTTTTTTATCATGTTTTAATTTTTTTCCTTACAATATTATATGTCACTCAATTTTAGGACTATCTACCAATGAATTCAGTGTTTCAAGCTCATTCATTCCTCTATTCAAAGCAAAACTTGTGTTTAAAAAAAAGGAAAGAGATAAAGATATATTTTATTGTTATTAGATTTCCAGGATATGGAATTATTATATGTAATATTTAATAATAGTTTTGTAAGTGTGAAAATAAAAAAACAGGGATTCAAGGATTTATTATTGGACATTAAATGTTTCCTTATAACAAAGAAATTATACCATTGTCAGTTATCTGTTTTCATATATGCTGTGTGTGGCATTTTATATAAACTGTATATATTTTATCAGGTCTTTAAAATACTTATGAAACATTGAATGTTTTATAAACCAGCTGTCTTAAATGTGCATTGAAACTGTGTTTCACTAAACTATTAAAGAAATTCAATGGTTTGTTACCTTGAAGATTGATGCTAAGCGAAATAGGAACTTTCTTGAAAAACTTGGTTTTAATAGATATATGATAAAGCACAGAAAATACTCAAGTTTGTGTTTTTTAATTATAACAGATTTTAATAAGTGGATTGTTCTGTATTAAATATGAAACAATAATTATTGTATGATAAAATATTTGTTTCTCATTCATTGGTGTTCTATTAGTTTTTAAAATACACACTTTACCTTTGATGAGATAATAAGGCATTGAAATTTAACTAAAGTTGAATATACTTAGATAACTTTAATCACTGAAAAAAATTCAACTCTTATACTTAGCCCAGAATTAATATTTATGGGAGTTTGTTTGTCAGTAAACACCTATGATATATATCTGATATAATTATATCCATCTAGAACAACTAGATAGGGTTGAGGAAGACATGGACAAAATCAATGCAGATATGAAAGAAGCTGAAAAGAATTTGACAGGAATGGATAAATGTTGTGGTTTATGTGTTTGCCCCTGTAACAAGTAAGTAGTGTCAATACTGGATTCAGTCACTTGTTTTCTTGAGTGTAAAACTTTAAAATGCAGTCACTAATGTGCTGTTTATGCTAGTGCAGGAGAATAATATAGTTAACATTAAAGTGCATAATTTTTTATTTATGTATGCTTTAGACATTGTTTATTTATTTCAGTATGCCTTGGTCCAGGATTTAAAGAAGCCATGATTTTACAGACTTCCAAAAAATAACTAATCAAAAGTAATATTGTGAAACAAAGCATATGTGAACAGTATCAAATAAATACACTTAGGTGATAAGTTTATGACAACTTCAGGAAAGATTCCTTTTCCTGAAAGTTTCTGCAGTTGTCACTGACCAACAGGATTGTTTCTGGCATGAAATGTTGGCAAGTAAATAAATTACTACTACAGTTTTAACAGTGATTTTTCTCTTAGTTTTTCTTTTATATATATAAACAGTATAATGTACATGTGGTTGTAATACAGAGGTAATATTTTTTTTTTATTCTAAAATTTTGATCATAGAAAAACAATTTATCCACATATTTCATGAGAATAAGGTTCAGCTTCTTGAAACATTCTTTGCAAAGGTGCCAATTGTTAAGTTTATTTTGTTTTTCTTGGTCATTTTATCCCAACTTTCTGTTAAGTGGTTTATATATTATAAAATAGGATCAAAATGTTTCAAGAAGACTGTGGTACATGGAAAGGTAATGAAGATGGACAGGTGATGAGCAGCCAACCAGCAAGAGTTGTTGTGGACAACAGGAATGGTTCAGGTCACACAGGAGGTTATATAACAAAGTAATACAAACCATTTCTTTATACTGTGTTGTTGAGTACAGTTATAAAAGAATGAATGAAGATTTTCAGTGTTATGAACTTTTCTATTTGTGCAAAATTAAACATTTTTCCTAGTTGTTAGGACAAAATGTATCAGTAAATTGTAGAATATGTATTTCTAATTGTAGTTCTCAATCCTGTTGTATTTATTTAATATCTTATACTAACAGTTGTCTATACACTTATAATATAAGGAATTAATACACAGAAAGAGCAGACTGTTTTTTACCTTACCTATAGAAATTCTACTTATATTACCTAGTCCTTTATAGTTATTTCAACTATTTACAGCAATTTGAGTGTCAATACAGAAAACAGATCCTGTGTTGGGTGCCTTTTAATACAAAATTTAATATAATATAAGGAACCAAAGTCATAATAATACTTAACTTTTTTCTTTCTAGGATAACTAATGATGCTCGTGAAGAAGAGATGGAGGAAAATATGCAGCAGGTTGGCACAATTGTTGGAAACCTTCGAAATATGGCAATTGACATGGGAAGTGAAATTGAATCTCAGAACCGTCAGTTAACGAGGATCAACCAAAAGGTAATTTAATCTTGATCAAGTAAGTTTTCCTGGGAAGTTATTGTGGTATATAAAGAGATGATAACTCGTAAAGTGTGTTACTTATTGTTTTAAAGAAATGATTTTCTCATTAAAATGATTCATGACATTGCTTACTCTGAGGATCAAAAGTTGCTGTTCACCACTTCATCTTGGACATATACTGCTGCACTTCATTGGGAGTGCAGATGGATTTTTCTCAAAACAAATGAAAAGTCTTTTGAACTCCATGATTAAAAAAGTTGATGAACTAATTTCAACACCCATCTCTGTCTATCACATACATTCCAGCAAATTCCAAGATCCACTTTTTTTGGTTCTACCACATATGGGCATTTTCTTGGGTACATCTTCCCCCGCATCAAGATGGCAAACGATCATTCGTTCATGTCCTCAGTTGCTGGAATTATCTTCCAACAGTAAATACCTATTAAATCAACCCAGGGCAGATTCATGGAGGTCGATAGACCCTCCTCAAGTAAAGACAGTAAAGAAGAAAGATGTGGTCATAAACAGAGAGGTTCTCCACCCAATTTGCCTACACACAAGTAAAAATGACCACCTTGGTACAATGGAACTGTTGACATTTACATTCTAATTTGGATAGCATCAAAACACTGATTGCTTCCTACCATCCTGTATGTCTTTCCTTACAGTAAACATTTCTGAAACCTGCCGATACAGTCACCTTCCGGCAGTTTTCTTTGTACAGAAATGACAGGCTGTGTGACAGATGAGTGCATGCAGGGAAGGCAGTGTTGGTTGATCAGTACGTGCCCACCCTGTCTTTGCCACTCAATACACCCTTGGAGGCTGTAGCCATCCGTGTTTCCTTGGGTTGTACCATCACTGTTTGTTCTCTCTACGTATTGCCTGGAGAGAGCTATGATCAATCAGACCTTGATGTTCTCACTGAGCAGCTGCTGTCTTCCTTTTTAATCCTGAGGAACTTTAATGGACATCATTGCCCCTTTGGGGAAGTGCTGATATTGATAGGAGAGATTGCTCCATAAATCGTATGCTATCAGATCATGATCTTTCTCTTTTCAGTAGCAGTTCTTCAACTTGTTTTCATGCATCAAGTCAGTCCTTTACTGCTATTGATCTCTCACTTTGCTCCCCTTCACTATTTTCTCCTTTTTCTTGGAGGGTTGACAATAATCCATGAGGCAGTGATCATTTTCCTATAATTTGGAGAGAGACTAGCTGTGTTGATGCCACTCAATCTATGTGCCCTGGTGGAAGCTGTATCAAGGAAACTGGCTCTCTTTCACTTCTCTCGCAGAAGTTGATCCTGCCATTGTCTGTAAGCCATCAGTAGACAACTGTGCAGCAGTAGTGACTGACCGTATTGTACAAGCAGCTGCTCAATCTATTCCTAAAACCTCAACACATTTTCCACGATATCCTCGTCCATGGTGGAATCCTGCCTGCCATGTGGTACGGAAGGCTCAAACACGGGCCTGGGATACTTTTTGTAGGTATCCCACACTCTCACACTGCATCGCTTTCCAGCAGGTCCATGCACATGCTTGGTGGGCAAGACATCAAAGCCAGAAAGAATCTTGGATTAAGTTCACCAACAGCATATCTTCTTCCACCAGTTCCTAAGTCATATGGGACAAGATTCAAAAGATCAGGGCAATATAATTCTGTCCCTTTCCCAATCTTGCTCTCTGATGGCCAACAAGTAGTTGATACCTGGATAATCGTCGATACTCTAGGTGAAAACCTTTGCTGGGTATCTAGTACTTCTGCCTCTTCCTACACCTTCTTGGACATCAAGACTCATGTAGAGTAATCACCTCTTTCCTTTTGAGTTGATTGTCTCTATAACTGTAATTGTCTATTTACACTGGTGGAACTCATACTGACCCTTTTTTGGTCTGGCAGTACATCAGTTGGACCTGATGATTACACCATGAAATGCTGCACCATTTATCTCCCACTTCTCTTGCTATTCTTATTGTTTTTAACTAGATCTGACAGGAGAATGTTTTTCCTGATGCCTGGTACCAGACTATTGTCCTACCTTTCTCTAAGCCTTTGGAAGGATCCCAAGATTCCTTCAAACTTCCATCTAATTGCTTTGACGAGCTGTCTCTTCAAGGATGGTTAATGCTCATCTTGTTTGATTCCTCAGATCAAACAACCTTCTCTTGCCCAGGCAGTGTGGGTTCTGATGACAGCACTCCACCATGGATCACTTGATTCGACTTGAAATGTCAATTAGAGAAGCCTTTCTCGAATTACAACATCTTGTATCAATATTCTTTGACATTGAGAAGGCTTATGATACAACCTGGAGGTATGGGATTTTGCAAGACCACCATATATATAGGTTATGTGGCTATTTGCCCATTTTTATTAACAATTTTTTAATGAACAGGAGATTCCAAGTTCATGTGGGTTCGACACTTTCCCGTTCTTTTCCACAGGAACATGGAGTCCCTCAGGGATGTGTTTTGAGTGTGACACTTTTCAGTATAAAGAGTAATGTCATCACTGAACAACTCCGTCTCACTGTTCCAAAGAGGTTTTATGTTGACGACTTTCACATCTCATGTTAGTCGTCGAACATGAGATATATTGAGTGGCAACTACAGACTGCCCTCAATCGTGTACTGAAGTGGACTACGGTGAATGGCTTTAAGTTTTATCTCTCTAAAGCCAATAAAGTATATTGAGCAGCAGATACAGACTGCTTTCAATTGTTTACTGAAGTGGACCACAACAAACAGCTTTAAGTGTTCTCTCTCTAAAACCGTATGCATGCACTTTTGCCACCAACAGGGTATTTATTTCAATTCTGAGCTCTATATAAGTGAAGTTGTGCTGCCTATGGTACCTGAGACAGAGTTCTTGGGACTTATCATTGACTGTAAGCTGACCTTTATACCACACATCAAGCAGCTACAGGTCAAATGTACAAGAGCAATGAACATCTTCTGTGTCCTCTCTTCCACCACTTGAGGAGAGGATTGATGTTCTATACTAAAGATATATTGTGCTCTTATTTGATTGAAACTCGACAATGGATCACTGGTCTATGGCTCTGCCAGGACCTCAGCCTTAAAGATGCTGGACCCCATTCATCATCAAAGACTTTGTCTCTGCACTTGGGCTTTCCACATTTCCACAGTTCAGAGCTTATACACAGTCTCATGAACCTTCTTTACACCTCTGCCGTTTGCCACTGTCTTTTATATATGCTTTGAAACTTACCAGAGCATCCAAACTGGGGTTGTGTTTTCCTTCCTTGGTAGGCCTTACTTTTTCAGAACAGACAACATGCCATTACTTCTTTTTACTTTCATATCCATGTACAGTTGGATGAATTGGGTCTGTCCTTGGATAAAACTGCTGCATCCACTGGTTGGACCATCCCTCTATGGCTTTTTACAGTACCCAGTTGTTACCTATCTTTAAGTCATCTGAGAAAAACAGACACTCCTGATTGGCAATACTCACGGTTATTTGTTGAATATCTTTCAAACCATCCTTCCATTCCTATTTATACTGGTGATTCAAAATCAGGTTACTATGTGGGATCTGCCATGGTTTGTCGTGGTTCAGTGGTTGCACACAGAATCCCCTCTACAGCTTCTGTGTTCAATGCTGAACTGTATGATATTTCTCTTGCCCTGGCTCACATAGAAACTAAGCAGTACTGAAACTGCATTATTTATACTGTCTTGGTTAGTTCTTTAGTGGCCCTGGAATTGCTTCACATTAGTTTACATCCTGTTTCTAATGATATTCAAACCTGACTGGCCAATTTCTCTTTAATATCTACTTATATCCAGTTTTTCTGGATACCATGTTGGTATTTGCAGGATCGAGCTTGCCAAAACTGCAGCTAAATCTATCTGCTCTGGTGCTATCACCACTGTGCCTTTTCCATACATGGACTATGGTCCTGTATTCAAGGTTTGGCTCTGTGCCAACTGGCAGTCGACTTGGAGTGAGCAACGTGAAAACATGTTTTCTCAAATATAACCCAATATTTGACTTTGGCCATCTTGGTTTCATAAGGATTGGAAAGAGGAAGTTGTTCTAACTAGACTGTGCATTGGTCACAGTTTTTTAACACATTATTTTCTTTTAGCTTGGACTGATGTACCAGTGTGTAGTCTGTGTAACACTCAGGTCACAATAAGTCTTGCCATCATTACGAATCTCAACAACAGCACCATTTTAAACATGTTCTGTTCCAAGGTTTATCTATAACGTTAGACAGTGTTTTTGGTGATGGTGACGCTGTCTACCTTGGAAATGTTTTTAGTTTTTTAAAGGCCATTAATCATTTTAATGCCACTTAAGTTTTTTAATTTGTACATTAGACCTTTTTTAATGTGAGTCCTTTTTAAGAATCACAGTTCATCTAGTTGGATTTGAAATTAGAAAATGGCTGTAACATCAAATAACTTGAAACCAATACTGGAAAAGCCCACTTCAGGTGACTGAAGCTGCTGTTTGAACTGTTTGTTAGTCATCCTAGTTAGCTATTATTAAAATTTTGCTACAAGTTTTTTAAAACTTTTATTACTTTACTTTTGAAAATGGTCGTAAAGTAAAATAACTCTGAACCAGGACTGGAAAGGCCAGCTTCAGGTGGCTAACAGTTATTTTTGTGCTTACCTGTTTGTCTTCCTGGTGAGTTATGATAATTACATTTATGCTGCAGAAAGTCCATTACAACTTGTATCGCTGTAGTTTTTCTCTTAACACTGTATACTAGATGTAAATATTGGTTTTATGCTATTTGTTTTTTTTAAAACTTTGCTTTACCTTAGAGCTCCTAATGAATTTTACTAAATTCACTTTACTTTTAACTTTTTACCAGATGTTTGGTGCAGATAGCCTAGCTGCTTTGTGCCATAAAACACCAAATCAATCAATCAACTACACACACACACACACACACACACACACACACACACACACACACACACACACACACACACACACACACACACACACACACTTCACATCCAACTTGGAAATTGTTACAAAATTTTTAAACTTTTACTTTGTAGCACTTTTAGGTCTATTAAGTTTAAAAGACAAATTAATCATAACATAGAATTTTGCCTTTGTTTCTTTAACTTTTCTAAGCAGAGTTAATTGTGAAAAGTTTCAAACAAGAAGACCTATAATTTAATGAGTTAATAGATTATTTCATCTTCTATATCACATTCTAGGCAGAATCAAATGAATCTCGTATTGCTGCTGCCAACCAAAAAGCCACAAAACTCCTCAAGAGTTAAAAGAATGAGACTCAAAACTGTGGACATGACAACTTTCTTCTTGTGAACATGTAACATTTTGTATTTTGTGTAACTACCAACATTTTTATTTTCCACAAAGAAAATTTAGAATCTATATATCTCTCAACATTTGGCTCTTTGGTAGTGGTTTGTCTGTTTTTGTCTCTTACATCAATTACTTAGCTGGTTATGTACAACATGCATTTTGTTTTCAGCCAGTTAGATGACTTCTTATTTCTAGAAGCTGTGAATATAAAATGGTTTCATTTATGAATGTAAGTTAAGAACAGAAAATTATCTTAGCCTTTTTGGTGCCTCATTTTGTAATCAAGAAATATTTTTCCTTTTTCAAAACTTTTGTTTCTCTTTTAATTTTATAATAGAAAATTAAAACAGTGCTAATGGTAGTAATTGATATAATTCAGTAGTGTTTTCTGTCCTTTTATTTATATTAGTGTATCTGTGTTCAATTTATTATATACTGTTAAAATGTCACTGCAGTCATAGTTAATATTTACAATATATTAATTCAGAACTGAGTTATGTTTTGTAATATTCTCTTATGTAAAGAGGGAGCATGGAACAAAACAGATTAACTTGAGTTAAGAGAAAAAGTCATTAGTTTTCTTGTATATTTTTTGTAACTTCAACTCCCAAACTGGTATTAGTTTGAAACAAATTACTTTATATTTTTTCTCTTAGCTTAGTGATTTTTTTGCAGCTCAACAGTAAATGTGTTAAAATTCTGTAGCTGTGAATTACTTACCAACTAAGTTTTAAAAATATTTTAAACTACACATGTTATTTTTGTTGTATGACTTTCATTTTTCAATTATATTAGTAATAGTACTTGTTTGTAAATTGGTTGCACTAATACACTAGTGAATTTTAATATGAAAGAAACTACACCAATAATAGTTAGACTGAATATTTATAGAATCTTTATAGAATATAACATTCGGTATATCTAGGGTGACCAGATTTTCAGACTAAAAAACTGGGACAGACTAACTCTTACCCCTTATTTTTACATAAATGCTACTTTTGGGTTTTGACATTACTTTGAAAATTTTTAGTCATATTTTTATAAAAAATGAACAGACCTTAGAAGTTCAGTTTTGAAAGATGAGAGAAGAGTTTGTGTTACAATAACAAACAAGTCAAGAAAGCCTATTACAGTTGTGATTCAATCTCAGACAGTTTTATACCTATTATAAAACTGGGATGTTTTGTGCATTCCAAGAATTATCCTTTGGACTGTCCTGACAAAATTGGGATATTTGGTCACTCTAGGTATGTAAAAATAAAACAAGAAGATGCTTTTAATTATTATTCATGCATGATTAAAATTGAATTTCTGTGATTTTAAAGTTTTAAGTTAGATTTAGTAACTAATTCCTTTACTATTTTCTTGCTTCATTTCATGAAAATATCATATTGTAGATACAGTAACTTAGCATGGTCAGTAGTTGTTTTTTTGTAAATACTAATTTTGATTTGAGGAGCAGAGTGAGTACATTTTTTTTCTGGATGTCCACTAATGTTTAACAGTTTATAACTTCTTGGGAGTAAATCATTTTATGCTGTTTTGCATAAAAAGTATTTAAATCCCAGATAGAACCATTTTGGCTCATGTATTATTTTCTCAGATGTGATGACTTTTATTATATGAAAGATTAACACATTCCATAAACCAAAACAGGAACAAACACCAGTCCTCTGATAATTTATCAAATTGGTTATGTTCATACCATTTTTTGCTAGTTATGTAATAAATAACATAGGTCACTAGTTTTAATGAAATCACAACCTTAGCTATAGATATCACAATTCAGAACTACTTATATTATTCATTACTTTCAACAAAATCTCCCATCTTCATGTCTCGTCATTGAATCTGAGGACTTGCAGTGCTTAAAATTGGGCCTTCATACTTGCAAATAGTATTAAATATATACCTCATTGTTTAGCTTTGGGCTTAACAAGAAATCAAAACTTAAAAATGGAGATTAAAGATAATATACTGTAAAAGTTAAAATAATTTAACAATATTGTTATGTGAATACATTCACCCAATGTGTAGGTCTTGCAAATTGAAGAATTTGGTTTTCTTTTATTTTTAGTTAATAATTAAACCATATTTTTGTGAACCTGTCACTTCTAACACAACCTTCATTTGTATTAAAATCCTAAATAAAAACCAGTAAGATGAAAATTGGCTTTTATAGGACTATCTTTAATTCCAGTAAATGTTTTCTGCAACCATTTCCTATACCTTGTTTGGTTCTTGTATATTCCTTAGTGGTATATAGTTAAATATTGGAGTTGAAACAAAATGTTCTTTTGCTTATCTCTAATGAAAAAGTTTAAGTGATTAGACAATAAAAAACTACAACTTCTTGAGTTGTCAGTACCAATCAACTAATTTGTAAGATCTTTGTAGTTTTCTGAAGTGTTTTAGTGTACAATGCCTTAATAGTATTTTATTGTGATTTCATTGTAAAATCATTCCCATGATGCCTTGTCATTTCAACCTTATTTCACTTTTCAAGTGTGTACTTAAGTTTTAAAAACCTAGTCATAATTATTTAAAGACTGTTTCTTAATGAGTATGTGATTATTAAGGAGAACATATTGATGTTAACAGATACCCATTTTGTGGGTCTTAAACATTTTTAAAGGGATAACTATTACAAATAATTAATATGTTTAAGGAAACTACATTGTTTCACATTCCTTGTGTGAAGTTATTGTAGTATTGTTAACATAATTATCACACACAGATTTCAGTACCTGAATACGCCAGCTTTTTTAATTTTTTGGTAAAACTTTTACATTTTATGCCACAATAAGGTGTTTGTTTTAGATCCTTTGTGAGATTGGAATAATTTTGTACAGTTTTTTGTACAGGCCTCATACTTGATTGGGCTTTGGCAGTTTTTCTTTGGTAGTTTGCTGTGGAACAATGTGACTTTTTTGGATAGGTTGTTTTCTCTTTAAGATAAAGTTTAAAAAAGTTTTGTTGTATAACTTGTGAAGCCAATTTTTAATAATACAACTTTGAACCTCATTATTCTTATGATAGTCTTGACTTATTTCTGTTAGTTAAAACCATTTTTTTTTTGGTATTTTGAAAAATAGAATAGTATAATTTCATCATTTTCAAGGGGATTCGTATGGTTGAATTTGTTTTAAGCTTTTCTAACTGCTCTATTTGGATTTCAGTGATCAACTTTTTCTTTTCATATTAGTTCTCAAAATGAAGTTTACTCCACTTTTCACCACCATGAAATTTTTTTCAGTAACTGAAATTTGACGTACTATAATAGTTAAAAAATATATTTTTATATATATTAAAAATACTTAGTTTTTCTGAAATGAAACATAAATTGGATGTGGCATATCTATGGGTAACTTTACAAAACCTGTGGAAAGTATACGGGAATTAGGTTTTTACTCAAGAATTTCTTATAAATCCACCAAAATATCGGTTTTCTAACTGATAAGCTATATATTTTATTAAAAAAGTCATTAAGTAGATTAAAATTCAACAACAAGTGTTCTTGTCTATCTTACTATTTATTGTAAGTCCAAACAAAAATTCACAGTACTGTTTAATGTTGTTTGATGAAAATAAATAAACTTCTGCATTTCTTAGCAAATGTTTTTGATAGAAGATATAGTGATCTGGGTAAAATTGTCAGAATATAACATACAACCATGTGTGATATCTAGAATAGTTTAAAAGAAAGAAAAAATAATAATTTGTTGCTTAAATATTTAAGCATCCTTTAAAATATTATAAGGCCTTGCATTGAGTCTCCTGAGTGTATTAATCTGTAATAATAATTTTTTTTCCATTGTTTGTTTATATATATGTGTGTGTGTGTGTGTGTGTTTGTTTTAGGAATTTGTAGCCATAATTTATTCACATATTTGTTTTTTATTTAAAATGGATATATAACCATTATTTCATTCATTTGTACTGAATGTAGACTGTAGCTTAAATGATTCCTGTATTTCTGTTCTTTATCTACACTTATTATTACTATTATTGTTGTATTTCCTTTTAAATATGAATTTTTATTAGCACAGTTTATTTACTAAACTAAAGTTTAAAAGTACTCCTTTATTACTGATAGACAGTAGAAGTTTGAAGATTGAAAAAGGTGAACTGTAGAACTGAAAATTAACTACATTGACAGAGAGTAGTTAACTGAAAACAAGAAATAATTAACTGGTGGCAAAATAAAAAGCAGATTTAGCTTATTTCACCAAATCATGAAAATCAAATCTATAAATATAGATTTAGTTTATTTAATATAGTGACTGACCTTGAAAATCAGCGCTTACAGCGTAACAAACAATACATCCATGTTTGAACTTGGTTTAATAATTTATCCTAAGAAAATAACACATAGCATATAATGAACAGTGAAACTATGTTTTCTTACATCCCAAATACATAATAGTAAGTCTGCATACTTACACCGCAAAAATTCTGGTTCAATACCCATGGTGAGTAGAGCACAGATAGCCCATTGTACTGCTTTGTGCTTAACAAACCAACTAACCGACAAGTGTTTACTCTTGAATATCTAAAGATAAAAACACAAATACACAATTTAAAACAGAAAATGGAATAATTATTGATTTTTTAATGACTTCTATGGCTAATCAAGAAAATACAGCAAATGACCAATAAGTCCTTTCTGATAAAATGAGTGTTATTATGTGTGTTTTGTTCTGTATAGAACTGTAATTTAGGTGTCAATTCCCACCATGAAATGTTCACCAGAAACAACCAGATTCTTTAAAAAAAGCAGTTGTAGTTAATTATCCCTTATTAATTGTATTTTAAAGCATAATACAAAACTTTGCCAAATACAAATTCAGCAATGTATCTTCTATGTAGAAAGGGCTCAGTGAATCTCACTGATAACAAATTTATTGACTGGAATATTTTTTTATCTGAACTATGTATGATACTAAATATTACTGTACTATTTGTGTGGATTTTTAAATCTATCTTTTTAAAATGCTCTTTTGTCAGACAAATGTGGAAATATTTTGCTAATTTGTATTAAATAAATTAGCTAATGTATATATATTTATACAAACATATTTGCTGTACTTTTTCAATGGATGTTTTTGACAGCTAAATAAAGAAAAATTTTTGTGGGTGCATTTCTCAATTTTCTGTTTATCACATTCTCAGTCATTTGTGGTGTGGGAAGAGTATTTATTAGTTTTTTGCTGTGACCCTTATATGTATATATATGAGAGCTGACAAAGCTGTCCAGTTAGTGTAGTTGAATTAAAACAAATGTGTGTTTTTGTATTCCTATTTTATGTAACTTTATAATTTGAAAAAAAACTATAGAACAAATTATAATGGACAGTGAAAGTCTTTACTGTGTTCATGACAAACTTCAACTGGAAGCAAGCAGTCAATACTTGGTTTTAATTGTTTTTAAATGGTTAGGTTTAAAAAGTATTAGAACTGGACTTCATCTAAAATATTACAAGTTCATGTATAAAATAATAAGTTCAGTGCTGGGACTGTATACCATAGTGTTTGGTCATTGTTGTTCACATTTTTTTAGTGTCATTTCTTTGCTAAAGTAAAGCATGATGACCATTATTACTAACCTTAAAATTGATCATAGCACTTAGGTATAACTTAGCCATGTAGTATTGTGTTAAAATGTTGTTTTATGGATTTGTATTGTGCTAAACTTAAGATGCAAGTTTAGGTTCCACCTTTACAACATTTATACCATGGATATATCTTATGTTATTTCGTACTATTGAAATATTAGTAATTGAATAAATTAAGTGAATAATAATTCCAACTTGATTGTGTTTGTTGATTAATTCATTAAGTATAATGGTTATTAAATTAGTTATAAGATATGCCCGTTTTATAACTGGTACTTTCTGCAGTTGAATGTTTCTCATTTTTATTTTAAATTCATGTGTAAATGTTAAATTTAAACTAATGCCTAAATTTATATTTTTCGCATATTTACTATAGATTGAATGTGTAAAGTCAAATTGGTACATCTAATATTAGAATTAACAACCTCCTGGAAAAACAAACAAGATGCAACTTATTTATTTTATTTTTTTAATTTTATATTAATTGAATTAGCTATTTGACCAGAAATGTCAGAAAACTGAATGTTGTTACGATGGTGTTAAGACAGTATACGATGTCAAATGTGACCTATTGAAACTCCTCACAGACTCAGCATTTTTAATAATTGAATTTATCAAAGAATTATTTTTAATCTCGTGTATATATGTGTTTGTGTGCTTTGAAAGCAAGAATACAATGCTTATAAAAATTGAATTTAGAAATTCAAAGCGTGTGCATCAGTTAGTAGGTGTACGTATTTGTTCTAATATTCAAGTGTGTATTATTTCCATAACTTGTACTTCTTCAAAGCATTGTACGTGAAAGTTTAACAGATAAATTTTGGTGAGACGATAAACGTCTTTCATAACTCATGGCCCGTCCCCGCGGTTTTCAATCTTTAAAACGTGTTCATATGACAGTTCATGTACCGCACAATAAAATTACTGCAACTAATGAATACAGTTGAAATGAATTATCATCAGTTTCATCTGAAACGCATAACTAGGACATTGTGTAAACAATGAATCTATGTTGTCAGCACAAATAACACGGGTAAATCTTTCAAGTTTTACGTTCATTAAACTGCAGGTTTACTGTGCCATGTTTGGAAAACTGTTAATTTCTTAGATTCATGTTCCTTTCATCACACATAATATCCACATACTCTCTTGTAAAGTAATCAAAACATTTACAAACTTAAGAATGTTTTGATAAACATGCTGTGTTGTGAGAATAATTGGTGCAACAGTAAACGGAAGAAAAATGGTATACGTCTCTGAGAATCGGAATTAGTGCAAAATATTCTTCGATTAAATGTTTACAATTTAAGTATTATTGGGATGGTAAAAAGTAAGCGTTTTTTTACTCAAGAAAATGTTTAGACAGTGAATGGATCCTAAAAGAAGAATTATGTTGTCAAGCATTTCGTCCTAATGATTTTTTTTTATCTTCCACGTAATTTAGATAATTAAAATACAACTACTTTGACCAATTATTCTGTCCATTTTTATCCTATCTAACTATTTAATGCAGGGAGCTGTAAAATGGAGTCTGTTGTTTGTTATAATAACTGACAGTTATTATCAGAACTTGATTTTAACAGATAATGTTGACTGTACGGTAGAGTCAGGAAGTTCGTCCATATAAATGTAGGTTATATCCATGCTTAATCCAACCGGGTAGATGGATTTAGTAAGATGTGTGTTGAAGTCTTGTTTGTGTTTCACGTAATGAGCGGATGTTGTTGTGCCACAAAGGTGGCACGCTTTGAAGTTAGAATCCTTCCAAAGAAATGGAAAGAGAAATTCTTTTCGAATCTAAGATATGTGGTTGTCAGTCTTATGTAACCTGAACCTGTTAAACCGATTAATTTGAACACACAAAGAATAGTCACCATTTTCCTTTAGATTAGGCCCGTTATACGTAGTGACGCTCATCCACCTTAGAAATACAGGGGAAGTTTTAGTGTTTTTTAATGTGAAAATGTTTTTTTTTCTGCATTACATTTTAAGGTTTATTGTTTTGAATTTTTATTATAAATAACAGTTAAAATAAGTTACATCTTAAGTACAGATACAGAAATTTGTTGAACGTTTTAGTAGTTTAAAAACTAAATACCCTGCATGATGTAAAATGTAGAAGATATATAATTTAGAAATAACCAATTGTAGAAAAGGAAAAACAAGTGACGTGCTAGAAGTGTTATTAGTATAAGTTACCTCTTTTGAATATGATCTGACAAAAGTCAGTGTTAATATCTTCAGTTTCTTTCGCCTTATGAGAAATTACGTTTAGGAAGTTTTGCACTGAATGTATGTAATTCTTAACTGTGATTCTTAAACAACATTCGTGAATGTACGCTTCAATGTAAATTTTATGTGTGTTTATATATATAAAAGGATGTGTGTTTGTGATTATATATGTGTGTGGTATATTTAAAGTGTTTATATTGGATGAATTGCATAAAACTTGTCATTTTGGTAGACATGCCTTTGGTAAATCACGTGTCAACATTACAAAAATTTATCTTGCTGAAAGTTGAGTTGTAAGAAATTTGAAAGTGTGAAATAAATCAGTATACTTTGATGTTGCCCCACTTTTGAATAAGCACGAATCGTTTATTCTACACATGAACTTCGAGAATTTCAGTTTTGCCGAGCCTGATTTACTAAGTACAACTTGTTTTCTTTTTGAAATGCAGTATCCCTGATAAGTAACATTTGTCATAAACCTTTATGTTATTACATAGTTCAGATGGCTACCGGTCTCAATAACTAAACATTCAAGTTTCTGATTTATTACCTTTAAGAAGATAATCGTAGATGACCTTTCAGGAAATATTAATTGTTTAGGGTCCCAACCTAACAATGTTAGGGTACTGTGACCTTTTTACCACATTGACAACGGTGGGACACAAGATGTCGAGAAGTGTTCTACTTCGGTTACCGTCCATTTATCAAGATTAAAGTCTTAACTGAATTAATTAATACGTGAATTTACAATAGAAAAATGAAATCCGGTGATTGTATTGGCCGGGAGAGGTGACGTATATGTGCCATTTTCTTTCAACCGACTCTCAAAAAGTATAAACACTGTTGCATAATTATCTTGAAATAGCCATTTTCCTCAATGGTGGTTATGCAGTATTATAGGGTGAAAATAGTTGACAATGTCAAAACACACTGGGTATTATTTGGTTTTCCGCAATAATTAAAGAACCGAATCTCCTTCAGAAGAACTTTCCATTCACTAATGATTTCTTTCAAATTGTTTTAATTGAAAAAAAAATCAAAATCAAGAACCTTTTGTATTATTACATATTTTAACTTTTTTATATTAATATAGAAAAGGGTTGAAAAGTAGCATACAAGAATATATTGCACATACAAGTCATTCATTGTTCAGTTTGCAATATAATAACCCGTGATTTAAAATAAAGAAGTTCTGGGTAAAGGTGGAACGCTTTGAAGTTAGAATTCTTCCAAAGAAATGGAAAGAGAAATTCTTTTCGAATCTAAGATACGTGGTTGTCAGCCGTCATGGGCGTGTGAGAGACTTTAATATTCTTAGCATCAGTCGTAGAAGGAATAATCCAATTTAGGACGCTGTCGGACGACTTTTGCTGTTTACAATTCTGTTCAGTCTTCTTTTCTCTTGATCTTTTATCATCGAAATTACCAACAACAGTTTTTGCTGATATAAATGAATAACTACTCTAAGAAACGGCATGTGATAATGGTGTTCCTTTTGGGTAGTCACCTATTATCTTGTTCGTTTATAATTAGATATTTGCTGATAGTCATTATTGCAGGCCAGCAATGTGATTACAAATCATACATTTATAAAGTCCAATTTTACTTTGGGTTCAGAAATAAATGGAATGTTATTAAAAATCTGAAAGTTCGAGCCTGGCATGGCCGAGCGCGTTAAGGCGTGCGCTTGTAATCCGAGGGGCGCGAGTTCGCGCCCGCGTCGCGCTAAACATGCTCGCCCTCCCAGCCGTGGGGGTGTATAATGTGACGGTCAATCCCACTATTCGTTGGTAAAAGAGTAGCCCAAGAGTTGGCGGTGGGTGGTGATGACTAGCTGCCTTCCCTCTAGTCTTACACTGCTAAATTAGGGACGGCTAGCACAGATAGCCCTCGAGTAGCTTTGTGCGAAATTTCAAAACAAACAAACAAATCAAAACAAACTGAAAGTTCGTAAGTAGGGCTATTGATCTGTTGCCCCAGACCTGGGCTGACAAAAGACCATTTACGAGATTTAGCGTGTTTTTGTTTTACTTCAAGTTTTTAGTCGTGATTACAGTAGGTTCGGTAGAAAAGTTTTAACCCCAAGTCTGCTTGACTTTTAATCCGCCCATGTTGGCAAGTGTACAATACTCCGATAACATTTAAAAAAGTTATTGAGACTAGTAAACTTTAATCTGATGCATTTATTATCTTTGGTTGAATGTCATGAATATAAGTTAAGGAGTTACGCAATATCATTTTAAAATCGTGTTTGCCCAATCATATTGAAAAAAAATTATCGTAAAACCTTAAGGCCAAATGTGATTTTTACATTTGATTTATTCGTACATAATTATTTTAAAACTTGCATCTAAAATAAATTATCATTGAAATTTGAGTTTTTTTCAAAGGCAATTATATGATAAGGTGTGCGACTTGTTATCTGAGGGTCGCGGATTCGCATCCCTGTCGCGCCAAATATGCTCGCCCTTTTAGCCGTGGGGGCGTTATAATGTGACGGTCAATCCCACTATTCATTGGTAAAAGAGTTGCCTAAGAGTTGGCGGTAGATGGTGATGACTAGCTGTCTTCCCTCTAGTCTTACAATGCTAAATTAGGGACGGCTAGCACAGATAGCCCTCGAGTAGCTTTGTGCGAAATTAAAAAACAAACAAACAATTCACTTAGTTGTGCTAGAAAACGTTAGATGAAGAATTTAGCGAAAATTGAATTGCACACAAAGTATTTCACACTGCAAAATCGTGATTATATTCAGTATAGCAAGTATAACGAATATTCTTGATAAATTAACACACCTAATTATCGTCATATGATTCCATATTGATATTTTCACCGAAAACTGAACATCTTTTCTGGTACGGATATCTGAGATTATGGCGCTCAAATCGCAGGTTATAGAATTGAAATATGCTCGCCCTTTGAGTCACCGAGGCGTGTAATTTGATGGTTCATCCAAGTCCAAGGAAGATGTTTTTGATTAGATTCCTTTCTTCTTCTTCTCTCTCTCTTATTTTTTTTTAATTTCGCAGGACTGTCTGCGCTAGCGGTCCCTAATTTATTACCAGAAGATTAGAGGGAAGGCAGCTAGACATTGTCACAAACCGCAAACTCTTGGGATACTCTTTTACCAACAAATAGTAGGATTTACTGTCACATTATGATGTCTTTATGGCTTAAAAGTCAAGCATATTGAGGATGGGGTTTGAATCCGGAACTTTTTAGATTGCGAGTCGAGCGCCTTATCTACCCGGGTTTTAGAGAGGCCGTTAAATATACGATTCGTACAAATTTGAGCTATAATAGTGCCATCAGAGGACACCGCAATAAACGAAGTGATAAAATGTATCACAAATGTAATAGCAATTTAGATTTTATATTGTGAAAGAGTGTATATAGTTAGCGAAAGTTTCAATTATGATATCATTCAAATAAAATTATGATTTGCAGTCGGTTGAGTTATCAGTACGAAAAAAAAATGTTTCTATATCTTAATATACACAATGTATTCTTAATTTATTTATTATTCAAAGTGCATGCTATTAACAGCCATTCATATAACAATTATTAGTTTGTTGTTGCCATCTGGGCAATTTTTTTTTCTGAAATATGTAAAACTTGTAATGTGTTTGTTGAAGAATATTGTGTCTATTTTTCTTCTGAATCGAGACTTCTGGGCAGGGGCGTAGGTTTTTTACAACCGATGGGGGTAATGATTTTTGCAACTACTTATGTGGACTGTTCAATTTGCAAATTGGTAATCTCTGATTACGTGAACCTGAAAGCTGTAAACGTGCAGTCACAGAATAATCTTGTTGCCACGATACTTGCATGTATACTTAAGCCTACTGACTGATACTTACGAACTATCGCTTAGATCGAAAAGGTTAGAAGTACGCCTATATTAAAGATGCACATTTCGGCTACTGAAAAAGCCTACATCTAGGCCTAAGTATGTAATTCGATTGGTAAGAACACGAGAATCACAAGAACAAACAACTTGTAGGCCTGTGATGCAATAAAACAACTCAACAGACCAAACTGTAGGGGGGGTATTATTGTATGCACCATATCCCCAATCTAAAATGAAAGGGGATGTATACCCTCCATACCCCCCAAGATCTACGCCTCTGCTTCTGGGACACCATCGTATATTACAAAAGCTTTCTTTTCTACATTGAAAGTACAGTAAATTTAATTATACAGGCCTGCGATGGTTTTATTATCTTAATATTTTACATGTTTTGCGGCAATTTTTCTACACTGAATCTATAAATGCTATCCATTGTTCTCCACCATGCACATATTTTTCTCAAACCGTCATAAGTACTTTTACTTTAGTAAATTATTTTCAATTAAATGGGGTCACATTTTGTTGTGCTTAAAATCTTGACAATCACTGGCTATACATTTCTTTCGACCAATCGAAAGGCCTGGCATGGCCGAGCGCGTTAAGGCGTGCACTCGTAATCCGAGGGTCGCGGGTTCGCGCCCGAGTCGCGCTAAACATGCTCGCCCTCCCAGCCGTGGAGGTGTATAATGTGACGGTCAATCCCACTATTCGTTATTAAAAGAGTAGCCCAAGAGTTGGCGGTGGGTGGTGATGACTAGCTGCCTTCCCTCTAGTCTTACACTACTAAATTAGGGACGGCTAGCACAGATAGCCCTCGAGTAGCTTTGTGCGAAATTTCAAAACAAACAAACAAACAATCGACCAATCGCGACGAGAGAGTATTATTGATCATTCTACAACTTAAACATACGAATGAAGAAAGTGGTCATTGTGGTAAACGAAACAATAAATTGATGAAAGTAAGTTTTTATCTCTAATTTATATAAAAATTACTTACGTGATAAAATAAAATATGTTATTTTCGAAATCTGCGTAGTTGAGTTAGGAAAAATCCGTTATTAAAGCCAAAACAAATTTATGAAGTTTAAAATCGTAAGACTGTGTTATGAGCGTTGTAAGTAGTAGATCGTTTGAATCTGCTGAATGTATCTAGGTTTTGTTTGTTAATATTTCCAGCAGAAATACCAGATATGTATCTAGTTTAGCCATTCTGATTTATGCAGCCACCATTTACTGATATGTAGTGTCTTCGATCTTTCACCACATCAAAATCAATCAAACCACGTAGAAGAATTTAGAGTTCCTCTAAAGTGTATTGATCACAACGTCATTAGCAGTTTGGATGTAGACAAGTATTGCTCAGTAATCTCGGAAAGCCCCATAAAAGCAGCTGACAGACGCATTTCAAAAGTATCAATAAACAATACCCGAACCAACTGGTAACCAAACACTAACATGAACAAACAAATTTAGGAACAAAGAATATTAATAAGGGAGTGTATGACAACCAGTGACCAGATACACTCAGAAATAAAATTATAAGCAACAATAAGATTCTAAAATAACAAAAATGGGACACCTGTACACAAGCTCATGTTACAGAAGGAAGGAAAAAACACAAAATTTCTAGTCCTATAAAAAATAAGCTACAAGGTCAAACAAATCAAATCTACTTCCACCTACCCTGCATGATAATAAATGGACCTATACAAATAAGCAGAAAGTAAAAAAACTATTCAAAACACAAGACAAACATGGACAACCACTTCATGAACATAGTAAATAATTACATCACATCCAGTCGTAACATGTATACCACATTCACTAAGGACACTCAACGCAACAACAGAAACGAAACATGACTACGCAGTGTAACAACTTCTCAAACCCATCGCAAGTATAACAGAAATACAACTAAACATGAAGTGTTTGGGAAAAAAGTACTATCGCAAAACAAAATTAAAAACATATTACTCAAAAAAACACCTCTCAGATTACTAGAACATTATCTCTAAACATATGGTACATACCAACCGCTTGAAGACAGGCCTATGTTTTCATGTTACAGAAGGAAGGAAAAAACACAAATTCATAAGCCTAACAAGCAATGTAATAAATCTAACAAAACAAATTATAAATAATATACTCATAAGTTCCTTTGAAACTAAATCAGTACTCCCGGAAATACAAAACGGCTTCCAAAAAGCGAAACAAACAAGAACAAATGAGGAAATAATATGCGACTTTAACAATATACAATAATGCACAGTCTTGTGCTTTTTGATTCTTGAAAAAATATTAGATAAAGTATCGCACAATGGATCTAGATACAAATTGTCTAAACTGGGACTCTCCATATAAATTATTCGCCGAATTTCTAAGTTTTTAGAAAATAGAAGCAACAGGAAAAGTGCTTAGCTCTATCGTGTTTATCGTGCATATCAGAGAAATGCTTCTCAAAGATCCAAACTACACATTTTGTTCACTGTTCGCAGATGATGTTTCATTTTAGAAAAGTGCTCCAAATCCAAGATAATATACAACCACTACTGGTATGTGTTTTCTTACAACAAAGCTACATCGGGCTATCTGCTGAGTCCACCGAAGGAAATCGAACCCCTAACTTTAGCGTTGTACATCCGTAAACAACTACAACTAAATGAAATAAAATAGTGCTGCAATAAATGGGTAATTAAAATTAATTTTCACAAAAGACAGGCCATATTATTTACAAAGTCATACCAAAAAAAGCCAAATACTACCATAATTATATCTCTACGGAACTGTCTTACGAGGTAGTAACATCAGCAAAATTATAAATGATTACATTTGGTTTTAAATTAATTTAGATGCCAACATTAACAGCAGAATTTGAAGAAAAACAAATTACACAAGCGACAATCAAGGAGTTTTGTCAGCAAACATTAAAATTTATAGAACATACATGAAACTAGTCGTTGGATATATGTCTGTATAACATAAATGATTGTATCAAAAACACACATCAAAAAAACTACAGCAGATTCAAAACTATATTTGAAAGAAAGAGAATAGAGACCCACGATCAACAAGCTTGATACTTCTACACAAGTATTCAAACACGCCAACTCATCAGATAGACTCATGAATAACTTGTGAACACAGGCTAGTAGTGCGATCATGCATAAATGAAGCTAGTGAAAATATATGTGTTAATATTACCACATGAATTGAACAAGGCACAAAATAGGTTTGTTGCAATTTCGCACAAAGCTACTCGAAGGCTATCTGTGCTAGCTGTCCCTAATTTAGCAGTGTAAGACTGGAGGGAAGGCAGCTAGTCATCACCACCCACTGCCAACTCTTGGGCTACTCTTTTGCCAACGAATAGTGGGATTGACCGTCACATTATAACGCCCCCACGGCTGGGAGGGTAAGCATGTTTGGCGCGAACCCGCGACCCTCAGATTACGAAGCGCACGCCTTAACGCGCTAGGCCATGCCAGGCCCCATATTGTTCTTGTTTCGAATTAAGCACAAAGCTACACAATGGGCTATGTATGCTCTGCCCACCACGGGTATCGAAACACGGATTTTAGCGTTACCAGGCCCCATAAAATAGGTATATTAAATATAAACTGTGGAAAATAGATAAAATGTAACATACTGGGAGTTATGCAAAAAAAATGGCATAAATTCCTGGAAGGGAGAAGAAAGTCAAAGCTGAACCTATCTTCCTGTTCCAAAATAAACTGACCAAATCCCAATGAAGAGGATTATATATATCAAGTTATGTCCCTAAAAAGTTACATGTCGAAATTCCTCAATTTTGATAAAGAATTTATGAGTAAACATCAAAACCGTAAGCGAGATGAAGAGTACCTAATTCTCGCAGGTCCAGCACAAAGCAACCCAATACCAACCACGATAAGGCACATGCCAACTTGAATTTCAAATCGTCTTAGCGGTGAAATAGTAGTATAATATTGTTTAAGCCAATAATTATATCTGTGTGTATCATTTATTTTCCTTCTCGCCAGATATAAAACAGAAAATATAAACTGTGATCGTATAGATATTTTAGCCTATTTTTAATCTAGATATTTTCTAGGGATTTATGAGGATAATTGGCGTCTAAATTTTCCCTTCAAAACTCAGAACAATGTAAAAGGTATAAAACACAAATTAGAAAGAATTCTTATGGATGTTTAGGTCTGTTAGTAAGTTAATGGAATATTAAGTAGTAAGTCATTATTCACTATAATTTATTAACGAATTATCAGATCAATATTGGAATATTGGGTTTGTGTTCTTGATGAAGTGATGAGAGATACTTTATATGGGGCGAAAAATTATGAAGTACGAGAAATTTTATTGGTGTCTATCGTAAACTTAAGCCTATTAGTGAGCATTAGTTAACTAGTATAATTTTTATCGAATAAATAACATATTTTCCTTATCATTAGGTGGACTGGACTTTGCATTCATATTTTTGTCAATAACTGATTTAAAAAAAGTTAGAAATAATAGCACTGTTTTAGTGTTATATTAAAAGACGAAAAATGTCATCAGTAGTTTCTGGAAATATGTACAAAAGACATAAGTTATTAGAGTAGACTATCCGATTACTATTATTAACTAGATTTGTATGTAATTTTCTTTTCTTCATGTATCGTATAGCATGAATAAATAATTTAGAAAACTAAAAGTTATTAGAGTACGTGTGACGAAAATTAACAGATAAGATGTATGATTTTGTTACAAGTAATTTACATGGTTTTGTTTTGAAGAGTTGAATAATTTTACCAGAAACAAGATATTACTTTACTACGGCCCCCCAGTGGCTCAGCGGTATGTCTGCGGACTTGCACGCTAAAATCCGGGTTTCGATACCCGTGGTGGGCAGAGCACAGATAGCCCATTGTGTAGCTTTGTGCTTGATTCAAAACAACAACAACAACTTTACTACGACATTAACCAATTAATGTTGTCAAGAAAGTGAATGATTCTAGAAAAAAGGGATGAATAAGGCGTACTGTGATAGCTAATACAAATTTCAATATTATATTGCATTGTGTTGCGCAATTTGGAGTAACTTATCGGCATTCTTATTTAGGCTATTGTAGAAGTCTAAGAATTAGTCATTATGTTTCCAATGGTTCAAGGAGTAAATGAGAAAATTGGGTTTAGATACCAGCCGTCGGCAAAGCTCCGATACTTCTTTATATATGTTTGTGTTTAACAACAAGAAAAAACAAGTATTTAATTCAAATATTATATACAAATGGACCATATATTGTATTTTTATCAATACTCTTAAGTCGGAACCATATTTTTGTTCTAAACCTTACTATGAAATACCCTGTTTGTTTAATTGTAACCTTACACAGGTTTAAAATATTTGAGTATCATATTTTTGTTTAGTTTAATTAACGAATGTACAGTATCATTAAATAGGTAATCTTTAAAGTTTTGATAATTATATTTTACTTATTGGAATTACATTCAACTGGGAAATACAAAAGGTCATTACAAACTGACTCGAATGAAGCTAAATTTAGCCTCGAAGTGCACTTCAACATTCGTATGTGAATTAACGTGCTGTAATTAAACATAGCATGATCCGACAGGCTACGATTATTAGGTGAAGAAAGAATGAACTATGACATTTAAAAAATAAGTTATAAAGGAAAAATATTATTTTTGTCATTCGAGTGTAGGAAGCTTTCACTAATAAATGAATAAAAAATTTATTTCAAGCAAGTTGTTGATCGGGAATAAACTAATCACAGCTGATGAAGCTTTGTAAAAAGGTAAATTGATATTGAATAATATCGAAATACGAGTAATGACGCAATTGCGCATTCTGACGTGATCAACTGCACTCATGAAAACGCATTTTTTGACGTTATTTGTAGCCTTTGGTCTTAGGTTATGCTAAAGTTAAACAAATACGAGTGTAATTTCATCTGCAGAATGACGCCATTGGGAGTATATCCACTTATTGGAGCACAAAGAAAGACGCATTGTAATGTTTTACATCGAACAATTATTTTAACCCTCATCCAACAAAATAGTTTTAGATGTATTAACCACGTATTATAAGGAATATCAGTGTATATCGCACAAAGCCATTTAAACTATGCTGAAAAAAGTTTGTTGAATAATAAAATATATATAACTTATCAAAGTTTGTTTTTGAATTTCGCGCAAAGATACACGAGAGCCATCTCTAATTTAGCAGTGTAAGACTAGAAGGAAGGCAGTTAGTCATCGCCACCCACTGCCAGCTCTTGGGCTACTATTTTACCAACGAATAGTGGGATTGACCGTCACATTATAACACCCCCACGGGTGAAAAGACGAACATGTTTGGTTCGACGGGGATGCGGACCCGCGACCCTCAGATTACGAGTCGCACGCCATAACCCACCTGGCCGTGCAGGGCCCTAGATAGGTTGTCAAATGTATGCTGTTAGTATCACTCTGCAGGGTGGCCCATAAGTCCATACCCATCCATTCAATGTATCTGTGTGCTGTCTTTCATTCTCGCTGCATAATATTATGCGATGCCATGTTCTGTAAGACATTTTCTTCAACATAGCACGTGTTACTGTTCCAAATGCCGCGGTAACAGCTGCCTTCAACTCATCATTAGTATTATTGAATATAACATAATAACATATGGATGGGTAGGGACTTTCGAGCAACCCTGTATACAAAGGGAAATGGCAATGTACTACCCAGTGGCTCAGCTAATCCTTCCCCAATCAATGTAACAGCTGTATGTTTGTGAACCTAAGAAACTGGAAATTGGGTTTCGATTCCCGTGTTCTATATAACAGAGTTAACTCATTGTGTAGATTAGTGCTCTAAAAGGCAAGCAAAGCACACAGTGTACAAAATAATATTTGTCAGAGAAATTGTGAAGATTTTGGTACTCATATTGACTTCAGAGTTATAGAAGAGAGAAAACTATTCCGTAAATACACAAAGATGTAAGTTTTGGCTTTCATTATGATGACTTCAGTTATAGGAAAAATGAAAACTATTCCGTAAATACACAAAGATGCAAGTTTTATACCTACCACAATCACTTTTATTACGTAACGTATTATAATTCCGAATAGCCTGAAACTGAGTTAAACGGTAATTTCGATTTGGAAGTTAAATAAATGTCGATATGTATTTAATTTACGAGACTTGCCAACAAGACATACACACAGTTGTTTATAATCCAAATATATTTAATATGCAAACAATTTTCAATAATCATTTACGTACAAAGGTGTTTACAAACTTACAATATTGAAGCGTTTATGTGGTCTTGAACTTCCTTGATATCTTAACGAATTAATTTAGAGTTGGTGCAGATACAATTCTCAGCAGGGATCAAGCTAGCTCAGTGTTCTTCCGTCTTTGCAGCCACACGCCAAGTTCTTCACCGTTGAAGTTACATTTTTGTAAAAGTACTAACGCCCTATGACCTATGTTAATCCACTGAAGTAAAATGGTTCTTAATGTTCGAAATCTCTGAAGTTGGTGTTACTGTTCATGGATAGGCTACAAGTAAAGTTGCCTCTACAGATATACTAAGCATTGCTGGCTTCTTGACCATAGCTAATACACCACTAAACAACCTTCTAGTAGAAGTTTAGTTGGTCACATGGTTCTGCAAAAACCCATGGAAAACTCGTTGTAAACTTGTCATTTACTTTTTTCAGAGTCTACATGCCAATTATTTTAACTTCATCCATTTACTTTCTGAGATAGCTTCTTACATATTGACAGATATAAAGTATGGAAGGTCCTACAAATTGAAGAATAAAAGTACATCTAAAAATTACTTGAGTGGAAAAGATAGCTATAAGGGTTGATGCCTTATACAGAAAATGACAATTGAAATGGATGGGTTACTGGATTATGATTGCTCAAAAGTGAAACTAGAAATTAAAGTTTCAAAGTTGTAAAGACCTGATTACATCAATTGTTTATGACTTATTTTTATGCATAGATTTTTTAAAAGTATTGCTCTAATCAAATATAATTTCCATAGGTTTACTTTCCTGCAGTAAATAAATCCTTTACACTAGTGAATGTCCTGGGACTTTCAGCTGTTTTCAAAATACTGATCTTTTTTCATTCTTACAAATTGGTGATATTCTAGGCATTATATCTATTGACATATGTAGTAATTGAGCAGTTATCACCAAATACCATATATATATTTCTCAATTAAACTTTGCTTCATAGTTTTGGATAGTAAGGGGTTTTTTTGCTAAACTACAAACTTTTTCTTGTAATATAAATATCAATATTATAGTTTAAATATTCATGTTTATATCCTTGAAAAATAACTATGTACTAAACTCAATTTCTTTCTATAATTCTGGGTAGTAAGAAAACAAGAGAATAAAGGAAACTACTACATTGTGAATGTATTTTAAAAGTTTCTATATTTAATAGATCAATGCAGGTTAACACTTAACATTAAACTTATAAATAGCATGGTTCTTAAAACATCCAAAATGCAAAGTTAAAAACATAATTAAAATTAAGATATTAAAAAAAATTAGATTGTAGAAGCACATCTGAATGAATGAACAATGTGTAGAACCTGGACTGGCTGATAAAAAATATACAAAGAGGATGACCCTCATTAAAAAGAGAGAAAGGGGCTGCTAGAAAATTGCATATAATTTACATTTCTTATTTTGCATGATTTGTATTTTCAACCTGCCTGTTGCTGCATTAACCTGTAATGCTTCTCATAACAACTAAAGGAATTAAGGAATGAAAAAGGTGATGAATATGTAAGGACACAGCACAACAGAAGATGAGAGTTGAGGTATGTGAGAGGTTAGCCTGAGAAACAGGTTAGAGATTAAAAAGAGAAAACTATACAATGCCACATTAATAACCTTGAAATAAAAGATACCAACGTATGTGAACGTGTGTGCTTAGTTACTTCTGCTTTGACTTATTGGTATTATATTTTAATATTACGTAATACATGATAAGGCACTAAAGAAAGAAATACAGCCCAAAGAATAGATTACATAATTAGGAATAACACTACATACAGAGGAACATTATGAATCAAGAAAGAGAACATCAAGTTACGTAAAATGCACAAGTATTTTAATTACAAATGTACAGTATGAACATGCAAGAGTATTTATGAAAGGGTAAAACTAACATTACCATCATGATACTTCAAAAGTTCATAAAACATTTTAAATAAATAAATATACACAAGTGAGAATCCTATCTCTGTTGAAAAGGGATAGATATATAAAACTGGAATTAAAGTACAATCCAGTAATGCATCTCAAAAATACTGACAAATACACATACAGTACAATCTAGAAATTATTACTGGTAATGGGACCATAAAAATATCAATGACAGTTAAAGAATACTAACAAATTCAGTCAGGTAATTTAGCTCATAAAAAATCTTTATATGAAAAAAAACATTAAAACACATTTGTTTTAAGATATATTTTCAGGTTATTTTGGGGCAACAACAATAAAATTAACAATTAGCCACAAAATTCTGTATAAAATAAATTTAATAAACATATTATTCTGACCATACTTTACAAAATAATTAATGCTTATTTACAGATGAAAAAAATTATGAAAATATTCATGTCTTTAATATTTGATAATTAAAAGTATCTTTTATTATATTCTTGGCTTCCAAATGTATGACTGTTCACTTTAGATGCAGGCTATAAACAATGTCAAAAGAAACTATGTATATACTTCTGAAGAATCATTTAATGCTATCATATTGAACAAACTGGCTCATATTTATTCTTCCATAATATTCAAGTCACCAACTTAGTTTCATTTAATACTTTACATGTATCAATTTCACATTTTTAATTACAAATCCAAATAAAAATAAGTTGAAAATATTCAGTGTTGATGTACTTCACAACATGCAATCTCAACATGTAGCTAACAATAATATTTCCCAGTTCATGTGAGTGTAATCTTAACTTATGAAAATGTTTCCCTATAAACTATGATCTGCAAACTCAAAAAGTGTTAAAAAAAACTGGTAAAAATAACAAAACTAAATTATGGAAGGAAAATGAAGTTTGTTTGTTTTATAAACATCAATATCATACATACATAAGCTAACTGAAAAACCTTCTTTACTTTGTACTTCATGGAAAATATTAAAATTACAACTTTTTACAGGTATAATTAACTTCATACTTGTTAATACACACTTCCAAATTTGCCACAACATAATTTACTTTAACATGTATGGAAGATAGTAACTTTCTTCTTTTTTTTTTTTTACAAATAAGATATTTTTGCATTATTGTTACTGAACTATTTCAAGTGAACATTTTCATATAGCAACAACCATAAATACAGTAATAACATTATTTTGTGGATTAATAAAATCTGTATTTTATCAGTAAGGAATATTAATGAAGTTTGACACCAAGTTAATTTACAACTTAAGATCTTTTGCTGGATCGTAAATGCACTTATTCACACAGATAACTTGTATAAAATACAATGGCAAGTTACTTGCTGATATTCAAAACTTAAAATAATTTACTGTAAGAAAATAAATAGGTGAAGTTTAAACACAGAAACATATTTTATAATTTTCAAAGAAAAAGAAAAACAGTGCATTAGTCTACAGTTTCTTTTTACACTGATGCCTAGTATTTCATTTGGTGATTTCATAAGGAACAACCTACAAATGACATACACAGTTAAGTTTAGTTACATTAAAAATTAGAATAAATAATCCATGTAGATACTGTTGTTTGATCATGCACAAAACAGTAGTTTAACATTACTTTGTTCTTTTTATGGTTCAGAAGTTATATCCGTTTTTTTTGTTGAAATTTATGTAAACCTGCTAAGGGACTACTATCTTTACTAGTCATCTCTAATCTAGTAATAATATACTAGTGGGAATGCAGCCAATCAACACTACCCACCATTGACTCTTGGGTTACTCTTTATAAAGAAATAGTGGGATTGACTACTATATTTAATGCCCCCACAACTAAGAGGGTAATAACGTTTGTTGATGGGATTCAAATATCTATGACATGCTGGTTGTGAGTTCATAATCCTAATCACCAGGTCAAGCCAGACTTGTTTAGAAGATGCAGATCAAAATCTGAAAGTGCTAACTATAAACATAAATATCCTAAAAGCTAATATACACCAAAGACTGGTAATTTATTAATAAAAAAATAAAAACAGTAACTTATTAATGTAAAATGGCTTAAAATAAAAAAACATTTAATTCTGGAATGCCTACTTCTATTTCAATTTAATTCACATTTCATACTTTCTATTCATAAGGCTTCTTTGCATTTCCTATCTGGAATAATTCAACCAGTACTGAATATTTGTACATCAAACCAATCTTCTGGTCTAGTTTGTCCTTTTTGGAAATATTCTGCACTTAGTGGTAGCCATACAAATATTGAAGAAGGTGGAAGCAGGTTATAACTTTATTTTAAACTGCTTCTTAATATATAGAGCTAGTTCTATATAAAAAAACCTGGATCAAAAAAGGAAAAAAAATTAAAATGTCAAAACTGTAAACAATTGTTTCCCTTCGATTCCAATTATAGAAATGTAAATGTAGTTTGTAAATGTCATATACATCTGGATTAATTCAATAACCACCATTAATTAAAAAACAAAGTACAACTGGAAACTATTGTACAGTTACCCAAACATTTAGTGACATATTTAACTCTTTACTTACTTTTAAGTAAAGGTCTGAATTTTGTTACACCAACTGAATATTATCAGTAAGTCTATTTGTGATTTCATCACTACAACGTTTCTTTACTGTCGCAGCACGAAGGAAAACAAGTGCAAGAAAAACTCACAGAATAACACAAAAAATATTAATGCAATGTAAAACACCTAATACAAATACTTCTGGCATACAAAATAATACTTAAAGCATTAGAGATCTTTATATATGAGATAAAAAATATTCTTAATGACTGAATAATACAGAAGTAACCAACAATGTTTCCTATAATGAGAAAAAGGCCTTGAAAAAACTAGAAAATGATCCAAACATAATTATATAACATTATGACAAAGAGGTTTCACTGATCTTAAAATTAAGAACCATACAGGTTCAAAATCAATGGAGAACTGACATCCATATAAATGAACATCTCAATATCGATATTGCTAAAAAAACTTCAAGAAAAATGTAAGAATGTATTAAATCAAGTAAACTTAAGCCAAACCACAATCTTGCACCATAATTTTATGGATTACTCAAAGATCATAGATAGTTTAACACTTAGACTGCTTTATCAGCTTATGATGATCCAGTATATAATTTATCCTGGATTAATGAAAGAATTCTACATCCTTTACTTATTAAAGCCCTGCTAATCTTCATATTACAAAACACTTGCTGTCAAAACTGAATAGTGATAGTGAAAAATTAACCATGGTACCATACTTTTAACTAGATATATTTCAGCTCTATCCCTCTATTGAGAAAAAGGAACATTTAGAGTGACTGAACTTCCAGTGCATGCAATGAAGCTAAAAAAATGACAATTTACACTTTTAAACAAACGAGAGGAATTCTGAGGAGAAAAAAAATCACCTGTTTTTCCTGTAATGTTAGTGGATGTCTTTGAAAAGAAAGACCCAGAAAAGAGGGAAGAAAATACAGCTTCAACACCATAACTGTGGTACAGGTGCATGAATAACATCTTTGGCCTTAAGAATTGTAAACTTTAGCCTCAGTCAATTCATCTTAAAATGTTCATACTGAATCCAAAAGTTTTATTTTTAGTTGGTTCTATTTCTATCCAGTAATGAATAGTGAAAACTAACAACTATAGCATGCCTGTTGCCAAATCAATTTACTGAAACTTGTCTTGTTATTCACTTCAAGTGAAAAGAAACTTAAACCATATATACTGCTTACATTCAACAACTAAGTGCAAAAATCTAACTGCTTACATTCAACAACTTAGTGCAAAAATCTAGCCACTCAAACTGTAAAATACAAACTTCAAGTTCAATAACTATTCTGTCACCTTCATCCATAAAAATTATTTGGGAATGTGAATATAAACAAAGTACAAATATCTCGCTGAAACTAGAAAAAGAACTAAAAATATGGATTGTTCAACACATTAGCTATATTATATTAAAATGATCTCTCAGAGCTGGACACATCTTTTAATTCTATTCTTTAAAAATCTGCATTTAATCCAAATTTCTGTGTAATATGCAAAACTAGATTAAATAGAAAATGTTATTTACTTGCTAACTTGCAAAATTTGTAATAAGATGTACATTGATGAATCATCCAGACCTACTGATGTGTGCATTAAAGAACACCTAATTTAGAATTGCAGTAGTAACACTAAGAAAAGTGCAGTAGCAGAAAATTTCCAGAAACAAAATAACCAAGAAATTACATCAGAAGATGGGTTGAAAAAAAGTACAACTCTTCACTCATTCTCAAAATGTTTGGAGGAAGCACAGAGAATATTTATTGAAAAAAAAAAACTCCAGAATTAGATCATGTCATATCAGTACACAAGTATTATTATTAGTAAACTTTCAGTCTCTGATGCATATAGCTTTTGAGCATAAGCGAAAGAAGCCACCACCAGTAAACACTATAATATATGAAAAATTGCAAGATTTTACATCTCCCATGTAACACAGACAAGCCCAAAAATTAATTCTAAATAGTTGAAACAACATATCTTTTAACAAGCATTTCACATTTTGTCACTTGTTTTCATGTAAATGGAAAAAAAAAGTTTAAGAATATATTACAGAAAAAAAAAATCACACTTCAGTCACCTTTTACATTTCAATGTACGAATGATCAATGTAAGTGCTGTAAATCAGGTTAGTACAAAGTATGCATCGTTATACTCAGTTTAATTTTTATAATTCTTTACTATATGAGATAGAGCACTATTGCATTTACTTTTACTAATACAGAAGCATTTGTTCTAATATTTCAGATAACATTATCATTCATAACTACATTTTATTTCTTGATATTATAAAACATCTTGCACAAAATTCAATCATAACAAAAGATGCTGACTACATCATATTCAAGTGCATTCACTGTCATGCAGAGAACAGACATACTAGTTAACAGTGCAGTCAGAACTACATACTAGAACTTGCTGTAAAGCACTCTTCAGGTACAGTTACTACTGTTCTCAAAACTTTAGGTAATATTGTTTCTATGACGATCATTTCTTTAGTTTCATTTACAATTGTTTGTAGCTTCTGATTATAGTGTGTGTTTGTCAGAGTTGTTTTAAAACATTTTTAGACATCTGTCTTTATGATGTTATCAATTGAACTCAGGCTTTTTTAAGAGATATTTCTTTCCCTTAAATTTTATAACTGGTATTAGAACTTAAATGCTATTAGTTATGTTTTGTTTTCTGTGGCTTTCTCAGATTCATGTCATTTATTTGATTCATCAAATATTACCAAATTGCAAAAGGTCAATTTACAAATGTTTATGTTGCCTTTTTATATTTACCATCTTTTTACCTTAATCAGTATAAATTAAGGTACCCAAATAAAAATATTTCTTAAATTTCTTATCTACTTAGTAAGGCTTCTATGCTTGAAACAAATATTCATATTTTTCCCCAAACAATGCCATTACACACACACATCTTACTGAAACATTTTCTCAGGTGGACCACCCAACATCGTTCAGTCCACTTTCAGTCAAGCAGTTGAGCACTAAGTGTAGCAATCTTTCTTTACAACACAAAGTGCACAATAATATCAGTCAAAATATTTGAACTTAGGGCCTTTAAAATTCTCATTGAAACATGAGTTTTACTCCAACCACTAAATTCCTAAATACAGATTTCTGCACGCTGTGTAGAGCAATCTCCATTATTATCATGTCACTGGTTTGAGTTTTCTACCATACTGGTAATACTGTTACTCATAATATTCATCTATTTCGATCCCATAGTCATCAAGATTTTCTCCTGTTCCAAAAATAAAATAAAAATATTTATGAGTAGAAAATACCTGAAGTTATAAAGTTTTTTGTTTACTTTAGATCAAATAATGCACTTTGTTTACACATTATACTAATAACTAGAATTATGGATACTAAACAGTCACATTATTCACCAACAACAGCTTTCTATTAAGTTTTCATATGAATTTTATTCTATTTTCACATTCATAAAACAAGAACTTTAGATTTTGGTGTTGTTATAAATAATAAAAAAAATTTCACTGTTTATTCTTGAATAGTGGATACTTTATCCAATTAAAACTATGATTGTTGAGCTCAATCTCAACCAAGAGAAATTATAATTTTGTGATTTGGGTAGGTAAAAATTATCAAAGACTGAACTGAAATGTCACTTCAACATTTGTGCATACTGCGATTCTTGAAATACATTTTGTCTTATACCAAAACTTAAGCAGCTGTCTCACGTTTATGTTTCATTGTTTGCTTATTGGTATTTTAAATTTTGAGCAAAATAATTTGACAAATGTAAAAATGAAAATTTCTTTTGGTTAGTGATTGAATCCAAAGATTAAATATAATATGTATACATATATATCTTTGCATTGGTTAACACTGTGTGTTGGCTTCTTTACTATAAAAGATTTGTGTCCAAATATGGAAACACCTCATTCTAAAAATTTGCTGATTTTCCTTCTCTAAAAACTGAACCAATGAAGAAAAACGTTATTTCTCTAATTCAACTTTGTGAAGCTGTTTCTTTGTACAGTCAGGTTTAATGTTTAAAGAAGTATAACCCTAAAGGCTTAATGAGTGCAAGACAGTGTTTGAAAATATGGTATAATCAGCAACAGAGTAGAAGCAAATTCAAACACTTACAAGAAAAAACTTTTTAATAAAGGGGATAAAAGATAATTTATCCAATCATTAAGAAATAATTATTCTGTATAATGAACACATGATGATTAAAATACAAAATTATCCCACCTCTGTAATGACCTAAAAGTTGTGCAACACTCAAATGGGCATCAGTCTCATCCTCAAACTCTTCTTCTAAATCTTCATCCTCTGTTAAAGAAAAGAGAGATAAAAACTACTTTATTTAGAATGGAAACTCAAGATAAACCTCAGAAACTGTGAACACTTAAGTGAATTTCTTTCTCAACACTTATTTAAAGCTGAATACAAAGTTTATAAATTGATATTCATACTGAAAGATATTTTGTTTTTTTTACTAATAATCAGTATACACAGGTTTTAACAGCAACAGTAATTTGTACATGCTCTTTATGCTTTTTAAAAATTGATAGATCTAAAATTTATCACACCTTTGCTGAAAGCTACAACATATTTTATTACACTGAGAACTACTAAACAAAAGATATATTTTCAATGATAATGGGAGTTAAGCCACATTTTCCTGTGTAATTACAACCAGTGAACTAGAAACTTACAATGTTTAACACATCATTGTTTTTTGTCTACTAATAATCAACACAATAGAAATTTACTATTAATTATGATGAACACTCTTGACATAGCAATAAATAGTATGCCTAACACTTACAGCTGAGCAAATATTAAAATATGGTAATTTATTAATAAAGTTATTCATCCAGTTCTACTACAATCTGTCATTAGTTATGATGAGTATCATAAGTTTTGCTTGTACATTAAAAAACCAGCACACTAAGCTCATCACTGTCTGTAATGAATGCTACCACCTCTGATAACAATCTAATAATAATCAGTCCAAGTCAGGCATGGCCTACTGGTAAGCATATCAACAATGAATCTGTTGATTCATGGTTCATATCCCATTACCTCATCAATATGCCCACTTTGTTTACGACCCGAGTGTATTTTACAATATACTATATGCATTGAAGAAAGCAATGAGAAATTACCTAAACAATTACTTGTGATATACAATGGATTCAGAGGCCACTGTATCCACCTGATGTCTGTTTCAAAGAAGATTAAACAAATAAACAAACGGTATTATGATGACGAGAAACCGACATGAAGTAAATATGTTGTTCTCTAATTTATTTTTATAAAAGTTTTAATAGTCAGCTATCTTAAGATACATTCAAACAGTCTGTCAAAGTTACTGTTAGCTGAGATGTATACTACTAGTCACATTCACCACATCTGGAGTTTGTTATCCACTGAGATAAATAATGCAGTATCTACTGATAAGCTAATAACCTGTATATTACGTTTATCATTATCTACCCTCCTATACTTGATCTACATATAACAGACTTCTAGTTTGTTTTTACATGTCATGAGTTGGTGCAAAAATGCATGTGAGAAACTTATTTGTATGATCTTATATTTTTTACTTGTGTTAATAGTAACACATAACTTTATGAATAACTTAAAGTTTCTCATAGTGATATTTGTTCTTTTGTTATCTTTTATTATAATAAAATGAAAAAAAGTCACTTACCACGTTCAGGATCTTCAACTGGAATATCATCCAATATCTTATCTTCTTCATCTACAATATTGGTGACAGTAGAATTATCTACTAAGAGTTCAGATTCAGCCACTATTTCTACTTCTGCATTCTTGGTTGATTGGTTCTATTAAAACAAACCTAAACTTACTTTTTTTCTCAAAACACCATAAAAAGTATTTTTAAGGAAAGTACACTGAATTTATTCACATATATTTCATACTTTGCTAATGCAACAGGTGAAATATTAGTCTGCTGGACACAGACAAAAAACAACATATCATTGTGTCTGTTGACTCGTATTTATAATTATATTGAACTGCTCCTCAATAAATGTACCTCAATAAATTTGGTACCAAACTCTACACTTGTAGTAGGAAAATTATGCCTGTGTGTCATTTGGTGACCCACAAAAAAATTAAGATGACCCACTAAAAAAAAATTATGATTTCTTGGGTAAAATCAGGCATTTGGAAATTTGTTTCTATTATAAATAAGTGCCATTTTATTTACTTACCATTTACAGTGAAAGAAAGAAGTGCAGTTTTATGTGGTATAACTTGTGCAAAAATTAAAAAGGAATAATATGTCAATGTAATAAGACAAATTGATAAACAATGTTTAAGTTATAAGGAGCCCTTAGGCTTCTTTAGAACAAGTCAAACAAGTACATGCACAGCTGATACACAGTTTAGCTTGGCATATGTCTTCCAATCGAGTCTTCTTGATCATTCTAGAATATATAAAACCAGATAAACCAGAAATAATGCACTAACTGATGAATGCATTATTGGAAACTGTTCTAGAAACAAATATGGATATGAAAAGGGGGAGACAAGGCATACTGACACAGCCATTGAACAAAAAGAATTACTTGCCTGCCTAGCGAGAGTAAGTAGCATTTAAATTTTTATACACATTTTCTATATCATCCTACCTCAGGATTCCATATAATCAATCAAATCTTATGTCTTCAATTAAAAACAGCCATTTTTCAAATATTTTGCCCTCTCCCGACTGGATATGTAAGGAAAAATTAACATACTTAATAATATCTTGCAATGTCATTTCAAGTTGTATATTTATAGGATATATACATAATTTTGCAAGTTTTTTAATATTTTGTTCAACTTTTAATTTTTTTATCTGAAAACAATTATTATGATAGTTATCTAAATTCTAACTCAGGAATTCATTACCTAATTTTTTTTTTTGGCTTTTCACATTATAATCCATGTCTGAGCTAAAATAAAAATGGATAAGACTGTTTCAGCTGGTCTAGGAGAAAAACTATAGACGTTTTCAGCACAACAACCATGTTTGATGCATTCTCTATTCAGAAATTATTATTTCTCACACTTACTACATAGAGTGCTGTTATTCAATACATGAAGCCTCTCTTACCAAAATAGGATCAGAAGAAAAAAATGCAATACACTCAGAAATGTATACAGAATTCTAGCAAGCAGAAAAGAAGTATCCTTAAGTTCTTTAGTTCAAAGGAGATCTCAACACAAGCTAGTTTTGTTGCATAACTTAGACTGGTCAGATATATTAAACCTTTCACTGAAGGTAAATTCTTGAAGAACATTTTCATTGACTGTTCAGAAGAATTGTTTGCTGATTCTCATAAAAATAGAAATTGTAAGTAAAATAAAAGAAATACTCTTATCTGCTAGAACTGTTTAACACTGTGTCGATGATACATCTAGGAACGTTAATGAGCAGATTAAGACTGATTTACTTTTTAGTGATGTTATTAGCTTAATTGTTGACAAAAGTACTGATATAAATAACATTGCTAGGTTGGCAGTAGTTGTTTGCTATGCAGCAATAAATACTCCTACTATTCATCTGCATTCTCTTCATTGTTAGGTACTACAAATGGTGTTAACACCTTGAACACAATCCAAGAATTCTTCAAATTTGAAAATGGAAGTGGCCTAGATTTGAACAAAAAAGTATTTTGAGAAACAACATTAGCATTTTAAGCTATTAGAAGGAGCTGGAAGACCTGTACTTTCATTTCATTGTTCACAAAGAAATTTTGTGTGCAAAAGCATTCTCAAAACAGTTAAATGAAGTATTGAGTGTTGTAGTTGAGATTACTAACATAATTATCAGACATTCATCCTTGATTCAGAGAAAGTTTAAAAACATTTTTAGAGGAAATAGAATGTGAAGATGAGAATTTAGTGATATACAATGAAGTTTGCTGGATAAGCAGAGGGAAAGTTTTGAACAGATTTTTGGCCTGCATCAATGCTATACATTCATTTAAAAATGAAATTGGCAAAGGTTTCTCTCATCTCAATGACAGAGATCAGATATTAAAATTAAAGTTCTTTACAGATATTATAAATCATTTCAATGATTTTAATTTATGACTCCAAGATAAAGAACATACTGTCCTCAAACTTCACAAGAAATAGCAAAGTTTTGGTTTCAAAATTGTTGTATTTTGTGATGACATACATGAAAGGACATTTAAATACTTTCCTTCACTAAAGATGCACAAAGAAATAACTATGTCAATTTATACAAGTTTATAAGTTACACTCATGCCACCAAAATGGAATTAGAATTAAGATTTAAAAATCTTAAGACCTATAGTCCAATATTTGGCTCTTCATCATAAAGCCAGATGAAATACATGATAATTTGCTGGAATTAAAATATTTCAACTTTTTTGGAATTGAAGATATGAAGATGAAGCTGATTAATCTTAGAAAATTGTCTTTACAGACAGATAAATTCCAAAACTTAAGAGTAAGCCTTGAGAAAACAGAAGAAAACCATGTACATATATCTATATGTTCGGCATCTCTTTTGTCCAAGTTTTCTTCTCATGAAAATGGCCTTTGGTACATCTTTCAACATTTGGATCAAATTATACAAGTAAACAGGAATTTTCACAAATAAAATTCATTATAAATTCATCAAGGAACAGAATCATTGTAAAAAAACTCAACTTCATGTGTCTTATTAAAAACATCTAACTGTTCTCTGAATATTTCAAAGCTATCAAAGGAAATAAAGCAGTATCATAAAAGCCATTGATTTAGTTCAGTTTTTACATTGACATTTCATTAAATGTTTATAAGTTTATTTGACCTTAATTGATATAACTATACAGAAAAAAACCTTTAAACCTGTTAGAACATATAAAAGTAAGTAACAATAGTAAAAAAAATTGAATACTGACCCATAACTTGATTATGTAAACGATACGAGACACAAGTGACACTTATATACACTAATTTCTGTCCATGACATCTGAATAACCAATTGAAAGCTCAGACTTTTTCCCTTATTGATTTTTCAACTATTTTCAAGTATTACAATATCATTTCATTCTTTTAGTACAAAACTTAACGCAGGTAACTTTAGTCTTTAGTCTGTTCGAAATTTCATATTTTTGAGATCCAAATACAGCTTTGTTGCCAAGCTCGATAAATTATAGTAGGATTCTATAGTATTGATATAGTAATTTATTACATTTTTGTTATTTCAAATGTATATATAAAACGTAAAAAAATTATTTTGTTTCATATACCACATGTGAAATTTTATACAGCTTAGCAAACCTACAATAAGCAACAAATAAGTATAAAGATCACAACTAAAATTGTTTGCTTTACTTTTATTTGTAAATAGTAATAATGTATATACATATATAATGTATGATAATTTAACTGTGACTCTATTTTACAAAACATTTGTCCACTATAACACAGCCAAGACAGGTCACTTCATAGAGTTTAAAGGTCAGTCTGGATACAGTAACATGAGTGCACATGTGTTGCTTCATTGTAGCTTCTGTACTGTTAGCCACACAATGTAGAGGTCAATATAATAAAAATAATAAATATATAAATAAATGCATAATGTTATGAAATGTAGGCTATTTTAGTCTAAACATTTGTGTTTTTGTGTTGTAATATGTAGTCATTCTAGAACATAAAATCATCATTTATATTTATTTCTTAATTTTGTATAATGGTTACAAGATCAGTCAAATTGACCACTAATCTGTACAAATATTCATTAGGGAAAATATTCTTATGAATTATTTGATACTTATCTGAATGTTATAAAGATTTTGCATGTGTTTGTTTTTTTTTAATTTCACAATGTAACGATAGTGTTGCCATCTATAATAAAACTTTAAAGTCAGAGGTGTATACAAACATTTTTATATTTGAAACTTTGCACAAAGCTACACAAGAAATATCTGCACTAGCCATCCCTAAGAGAAAGCACCTAATCATCATCATCCACAACCAACTCTTTTGCAAACAGCAGGATTAGCCATTATAATGCTTCCATAGCTGATAGGGCAATCATGTTTAATGCAATGGGGATTCAAACCCGCAACCTTCAGATTACAATTTGAGTGCCTGAACCACCTGGCCATGATAAGCCTTTTGCATGTGAAATTTGAAAACTTTATGATGCATGAAAGTTATTTTTTTCATCTCAAAATGGAAATTACTTTTCATGTTGCATAGGAAACATGCAAAAGGAAACAAAGCACAAAATTAAAACTGCTCAACAAACCTTAAGACTTACTTTAAAAAAAAAATCCGATATTCTTGCCTATGAAAGAATTGTAATGTTTATTGATAACATGTCAACTTTTATTTAATTATAATTTAAGAGATATAACACAAAAACTATAACAAGTACAAAATGGTTCCAAGGTCTGTCCCAGGAATGAGCCTGTGATAAAAGAGTTGAGAGGGATATTTTCACCAAATTTTACTTTCTGCTTTTTGAATTTAAGAAATGTGTTACAACAAAAACAACACCTATATACACAAAACAATAAAAACACATAACTCATTCATCCTTAAAGAACAGTGTTTAAGATCTACTTTTTACTTACACATTCCATACTTTCAGGGCTTCTTTCTGATGATTCTGATGTTAATCTGGAAAGAAAATAAATCTTCAGAAACATGCCTAGTATTATAACTCTGATGTAGTAATTATCATCAAATAGTTAAAGACTGCTTTATATTTTTACTCATTTAACATGAAGAGACAACTGACATTGTTTATGTTAACAGTTAAAGTGGGATCTGATTTAAGGAGTAATAGTTTTATCTTTTCTAACCAGCTTTTTTTTAAAAAAAGTTAAGTCTGACCTGTGTAGTTTTGCTAAATAAAAAGTATTTCTATATTAATCAATTACTTCTTGATTATAAAATAAATAGAACACACTCTTCTAAGGAAGATAATTTTTACTAAAATTAACGTTATGTAAATCATAATATGCAAACTAAAACAAATGTTAATTTAGTGCAGTTAACTGTGGATTTCATTGTCTGATAAGAAAATAACTGACCTATGATAAATGATTTTGTTTTCCAAGTCTATGTTTTAACAAATAGATTAAGTACTTAAAACAGCTGTGACAGACAATAATTTAATTAAAAAAATTGTTGAAAAACTGAACAATGTTTTGTACATAAAATGTATATGTGTTACACAGATATGGAAATGTTTCACAAGAAATTTCTTAAGATCACCTCTCTTTTGGAGAAAACATTTTAGTTCTTTTATGGTTCATGTAATTAACTAGTTTAAGTTGGGTACCTCTTGGTGCTAATAATGGAAGTTATTAGATTTGAAATCCCTGATGGGGGTACTCCTCCATTTGTTACTTTGCTACCATATGACTTGGAGTCTCTTCTTATGGGTGAGTCTAAAGAAGGTTGAACACGTTCGTTTTTGGCAGGAGATGATGATTTTAAATCTTGGTCTTTCAAGCTCTTTAGAACATCATAGTTTATCTTAGTAGAAATCTTTTTCTCTTGGAGCATTTTTTCTATAGCTTCACCAGCTGTGTTAGCTTGTGACTGAACTTTCTTTTTTGTACGTCTTTTTCTCTGTCAAATGCAAAAATGTTTTAAAACCATGTAAATGTAACTAAATACAACACATTGTTTGTTCAAGTGAAGAATTATTATACAGAAAATCAAATTTACAGTAAGAAAGAAATTTTTCCAACTCAAATGTAAAACCATATTTTTTTCACATTTTCACTATTACTGCAAACTTCCAATAATTACTTACTTATGAAATACCAAAGACTTTCCTTGTTGAATTTGCTAACATTTTCAAAGAGCACATATGAACTTACTAAGATTTCTTCATTTTCCCATGTGAACTCTTGTACATGCTTTAAAGGAACAAACAAACTCTATAATCTCCAATACAGAAATACCTGGTAAGTAATAGATTAGATGAAGAATAATTGTTACCTCCTCTCACAGCTCAGCTTATTAGGAAAGAATATTTTATGTGGATATAAGCATAAGACCTTCCAAGAAAAAAACAAACAAAAATATGTATATGGAGCATTAAGGGTATGAGTATTACACATCTTTTGCTCAGTGTAAGTAATAAAAGAAAATGTACTTTGAAAGTGAGATGACAGAATGGGTAGGTCATTGAGAATTCAGAAAGAGGGAGCAGCCAAGAAATTCAAGATTTAGCTTACATTTACTTTTAAGACAATCTAAGAACTTGATGTCACTGAAGAACAACAACTTGGGAAACAATGAAATTGAAAATGACTGATACATTACTTGACATTTGAAAATGGGTAGTTTTGGAAGCAGATAACTCATGATTACATACTAAATTCATTAGGAAGGAACACTGTTGGAAATAAGACATATCTTGAACCAATGCCTGAAAATAGATTATCAAGATTCACAAACAATTAGGGAAATATTGGCAATAATGAGCTATCAATTGAGCCATCTAGGAAGAGAATCTAGCTTCTTGGACAAAAAAACCCAAATGGCTAGCCATGAAGCTGTAGATATTGAATACCATCATGAAAAAGGGATACATGATAAAAGTTGACATAGGATAAACAACAGTTAAGGTACCAAAAGGTGAAGCAATAAGGAAAAGTCTGAACTACAAGTAATTGATCTTGAGAAGTACTCAAGGAAGAATATGAAGAGAAGGGTACCATCGAGAAACAGGTTCTTCCACAATTGATTCAGAATGAGGATTTTGATGTGGAACTAGAGACCAGTAAAAAAAGGAAGAAACTGATTGGCCTATGTAATAAAGGTATCACTCATTGGATGACCATATGAATGGCTAATAAAACAAATCAAATAGTGGATGGTACACTCTGGAGGGAGAAACTGATGAACTAGTCTGCCGAAATGTTCATCTTTCCAAAAATGTGAGAGGCTTGAATATGAACAAGATGAAAATGAAAAGTCAAGGAAGGAGTGAAACTGCAGCTAAACATAAGAATCACCATAATTGTTTATGTAAGCTACCACTTTAGACATATCTGTCTGATCTTACACAGAATGATATGCACTAGAAATAAACAGACAAAACAGCTCAAGGATCTAATATGATGAAGTGATCTGTTGTTTCCTAAAGAGTACAAGAACTAGATGGATGTTGATTTTCTAAAAAAAGACCTCAACTGTCAGACTTTTGTGAAATGAATTAAATTCTATAGGAGGAAGAAGAAAAGGAGATTTCTGTCATTGTAAACTTTTCAGTCAATCAAAACTAAAGATACAGTGGAATATTGGGAAAACAAGATATATTGCATGATGGTCTAAAGTCAGGTCACTGAGTAGCAAGATTTCACTCTGGACATTGCATACAAGTGCACCCCAAATAAATCACTTCATAATATGAAGTCATTACTCCAAAGTAAAAAGGATGTTGTTGACACTAAATGTGGAAGACATAAGTATGTATATGAAACACCAAAGCTTGCTGTGCCAAAAGAACACAGCTCAAGTGCCTTGAATTTTATTGGTACTTTAAAATGGAAACCAGAGTTATGAATAATCCATACAAGAGTTGTAACAAGCTGTATGGTCAATTAAATTTGTGCAAGAGGCTGAATAGAATAAAGAATCAGAATAAGCCAACTGTCCATGAAAAAAGTAAAAATTATTTTCCAAGGAATGAAAAAGGTCACCAAAATTAGATTACTTTACTGTAAAAGTAAGAAGCAAAGATAAAAAGATGAGAAATAAACTGATAAACTGAACCTCAATGGCAAAATATGGGGTGATGGATGAACAAAAATACAAAGACGAATGTACATTTTAGTTATACATATGTAATAAGTAATACAATCAATTGGAGAGTAGAAAATTCTGTGTAATTTGACACACATGCTGAATTTTACAAAGAACATCTGAGAACTTAATCAAATGAACACAAATTCAGTATAGAGTTTTGTTTCAGTTTAACACAAAGCTACAGTACGGACTACTGTCTACCACATGGAAATGAACCCCAGATTTTAGAATTGTAAGTCCAAAAATTTACCAATGACTCATTGGGGGGGCCTCAACAAAGAAAGGCTTTTGGTATTTCTAAGGTAAGTCCACTTGATTTAAATACCATTTTTAGTTATCAGTTTCAAAAACGAAGCTTCTTAAAGAAATATCAGCATTACTTAGATGTTATAATAATTAAAATGTCACGGGCCTGCTGTTTTCTCATAGCAACATATACACAAGTAATGAAAAAAAACTTTTCAAAATAGGAAGTAAATGTATGGATGCTTGCTATAAGTCCTTCAAAATCAATGGAAACAAAACAGCTGTGATGGCATTTGCATTATCATTTACTTCCTTTACAAAAAGTTTTTTCTTTACTTATTTGCTTATTTCTTTAATGCAGTGTTTTAACAAATATAGAAACATTATATTTACAATGAAGTTCTAAATATAATGTAGTTCCATCTGTAGTTTTTATTGTTCATCCATAATTGGCCTGTTTCACCCTATACTTGAGTTTTTTTAAAGGAACTCCACATTTCTTCAAAAACGCTAAATCAAATAGGTAACATCTTTTACTTCAAATAATTATTATTTTTAATTACTACTAGTAGTTATTAATGATACTTAAAAAAAATGGATATTTCACTTTAAACCGTATCACCTCAGTGACATCGGTTAACAACATTGTTTTGGTTTCCGAATTATTATGTAATTAAAAAAAAAGCAAAAGAAACAACAAGAAATTGAAATTCTTTCCTATGATAATTACAGATATTCCCAGAACTTGTGACTCAGTCAACATATAAATATTATTATGAAAGAAAAACTATATAATATTGTAAATTTCTAACAACCGATTAAAGAGATACTTGATACCATTTCAATGGCAATTCAAGCCATTTCTCCATAGGCAGTACTACCACTTGCTTAATTAAAAACCCCAGCAAACGTTGTAGTTAAACTTAAAGTACAAATAGTACTTTTAGCTGAGAATATTGGATTTGAAATTACAGTGGAACCCCTTTAAGTAGCCACCCCTCAGATTTGGTCAGGCCTTGAAAGAGGTAATTCAATCACAGTTCCTTTTCTGTTTATATAATCCCTAATAATGTACAGTGGAACCCCTCTAATCAGGCCAGTTTGTCTCAGTCCCAAAGGTGGCTGCTTTAGAGGGGTTCCAATGTACTTATAAAAAAAGAAATTTTGTGCTAATTTCTGAAATTAACAGACTCCAAGGAGAAAATAATTTTTAAGTAAGAAAATGGTATTTTCAGTTAAAAATATTGTATTTAAAATTGCATAATAAATGTTCATAAAGAAAGTGGCTAGAATATTTCTTAAGTAAATTATACATGGACTAAACAAATAAAAAACAAATTATACAGTTGTTCTTACTTTCTTTTGATCAGATTTGGAACTCTCCTCTTTTTCTCTTTCCTTCCTCTCTTGTTTTTCTGAAGAAATTATATCATCAAAAAAAACATAATGCTACAATACATTTTTGTATTTCATTGGTGGTACAATAATGTTAAAATAAAATCAATTCAGTGATTGTAACAATAGCTCTCACTCATGTTCTTTAACTTTTTATTACTGGAAAAAGAGAATAAATACAAACTTTCCAGGGACAGTTCTTAACTTGATAAACAACAAATGCTTAGGAAGATACATTTAACTGAATGTATACATGTAAATATTTAAAATTAAATGCACTACTCAAATCTCCGTGTTTAAGTTATAACCTTAATAAGATTTATTCACAAAACATGTTATAAAAATTAAGCCAGCAAGTTAAACCACTATTTTCATATCCTGAAGAATGCATAAAATATATTTAACCTAAAACTTGAAAAAAATTTAAAGTGAAATTTAAAGTTACAGTGAGTATTGTTTTCCCTCAAACTGAAACAGCATATTAAAACTAAATATCAATGGGAAGCAACGGTGTTAAATTTTGAATGTTATTGGTCACATTTTTGAAACATCAGTTACAACAAACAGTAATAATAGTATCAGCATTTTACTGTACCTGGAACAAATATGTTAACAACCAGTTTGACACTGTAAAAATGTACAGAAAGTAACACTTACAGAAATGCAGTGTTTACCTTTCTGTTCTTGAAGGTAATCTGCATGAACTTTCATCCATAGATCAGATTTCAGTTTTGCTTCTTCTGCAGTCATTATGTACTAAAATAAAAAAATATAAAAGTCTTTTATAGCATGCTTTACAAAATAGTTAACTGTTTCTCCCTGTATAATATGGTAATTAATAAACAAATGTTATTACTCTGATTTTGCATAAAGCTAATTTGAGATAATAAATGGTACATAATATGTTATAGTGAAACATGACAGTCAGTATTAGTACATAATTAAACTGTTAAAAAAAATAAAGGAACAAGTACATATTTCAGAAAATTTATGTATGAAAAACACATCCTTTCATCTACAAGCATATTTTTTGAGCTTGCAGGTGAAGTTTGAAGCAACTCAAATGAAACTCACCTCACTCAAGAAGAATACAATTCAAGGTACCCTATTTAAGACTGTTACGTGAAACTATGCATTCCTTATTAATTCTCAAACTAAACACCAATGTGGATCTTTTGTGGCTCGTTTTGTCAGTGTGTACCTTCATCTTGTGTATCCAAGTAGTCAGGCACCATCTGACAGGGAACGAGGTCGCCAGGGTGATCCAGATGCTAGAGGATGGCCAGATAAAAAAGGAGGGTGGCACAGCACATCAGTATGTCACCAAGTGTCATCAATTGACTTTGGCAACGCTACCAAGAGACAAACTCTTACGGCAGAAAACTAGGTCAGGTCCGTCATCACTGCACAACAGCCAGAGAGGACCACTACATTGTGACTGCTATTGTGGGACAGATTAACTAAGGCTAGGTCACTATAAAATGATCCTCAGCATTACACTGGAACCCGTGTATTGACCCAAAAAGTTTGCAATCATCTGCATGAAGGATGCCTTAGAACCAAACAGCCTGCAAGAGGCGTTATTCTGACAGTGCAACACTGTGCAGCCAGGTTGGAATTTGTTCAGTACCTGGACTGAAAACTTTGTCAATGGGCCATCGTGTTGTGGACAGACAAGAGCAGGTTCACTATGTCTTGTGATGATGGTCATGCGAGTGTGGAGATGCTGAGGAGAGCAATTTTCCACCTGTAACTTTGTGCAAGTTGATGCTTATGGAGGAGGTTCTGTAATGGTCTTGGCAGGCACATACTTGGGTGGCTGCACAGACTCATACTCGACAGGGGTGCCCTGAGCACACAGCGATATAATATAGAAACGAAATCCTGGAACCCATTGTGTGGCCTTTTACTGATGCTGTCAGCAATGAGTTCATTCTCATGCAGGATGCCTCACGAGCCCACATCACCAGACTGTGTATGGACTTCCTTGACGAAGAAAGAATAGAGACTTTTTAGTACCTCATCAGATTTCATGATTCAAATCTGATTGAGCATTATTGGGATACATTGTTGAAGCTTGTTAGTGAATGCCAGCACCCTCCTCAAAATGTACAGGAACTCCAACAACCCTTGGTAGACGAGTTGGCTGCTATACCCCAAGATAACATCGATAGACAGACTCAAAGTGTGCCAAATTGGTATCACAGCCTATGAAGGTCACATAGATACTAAATGATTCAAACATTTCTTGAATAAACACATATAAACTATTGAAAGTGTTGTTTCATATGGGATATCAGTTCTGGTAATAGTGGTCATTTCTAAAAATTTTATTTCTCCATGTTGAACTGTTTTACAGTTCATCACACATAAATAAATGGATACAGATGAAACTGAAATGAGGCAAAATACCTAAAAAAATAAAAATATTTCCACATTTGGAAAACCGAAATAAATTATAAAAGAAAACGTACTTCCTCCTTTAATTTTTTGAGCAGTTTATTATGAATTCTAAGTCAATGTATTTTCTGTAAAACATTTTTAGCAACATAAATTTCAAATAATAATTTATCAATTTAACAATATATTAAAGTTTACCATGAGAAACAAGTAAAGAATAAAGATAAATTAAAAAATATCTAAAAACCATAAGACATTATATCCAAATTAATGGTTTGATCATAAATTCAAATTACAATAAAAGAATAAGGTCCAAGATTAACTTCATGAAAGAAGTAGTGACTGACAAAAATGTTTCCATTAAAATTAACTAGATAAATGTTCTAAGCATAACCAGAAGCACTTTCCAAAAATGTAATTTTAAACAAAAAAAATATCCCATATATCTTGAACTATATTATGAAGAAAATCAAATATAATTCATAATAGATTAAAGAAGTGGTTTCTGTTTTCAAGAGGAAGACATTTAACTTGACTAAGTGGAATGGTAGGAAAACATTAATCCTTTCATACAAAGTATTAGTGTCTTAACTCAATAAAATCATGACACATTACACATTTTATCTAGGCATCGTGTCTTCAGTAAGTATAAAGTTAAATGTAAATTACTTGCTTTAAGATTGTTATTGCTCAGATCTCCCAAATGACATACTGCATAACACTGTGTTATGAACAAATAACTGTAAATTTCACTCAGAGTACAAACTTCGTTCCTTTGAGAAACTTAAAGAACAGCTTAGATGAATTTGTAATAGCTCTTGTTGCACAGTTAAAAAGTCAGAAATAGTGTGAAAAATAGGGGAATTTTGCTATTTTTTGCATGTTATTAGTATATGTTCTATAGTGTATTATTTAATTAAATAAAAATTATTTAGTATATTACTACCATCAGTAAATCATTAGGTTTAAGTATCCTCAACAATTAACTGCAAGAAAAAAGAATAGAGGTTCAGTACTTTATTTCTCGTTTTTGATGTTTACTCTTTATGAATTATTATAAAAGTAATTGAAATGTAAAAAGAGGGATCATTTAATTAGGGAAAACACATCATCATAATAATAATGTTCCACAAGACACTCATGCAAACAGCTCACAGTAGATCATAGGTAATGATGTAATTTGATAATATAACATAAACAACATGTTCCAAGTGATTTACAATGCAAGAATAGTAGTTATACATGGTTCAAAAGGTAATAAAACAATAAAATTTAATCATAAATAGATATATACTGTTATAAGCTTACAGATCCTTAGAATAAATTAATGTAGTTTCATGTTACTATTTGATGTCATTCCAGAAAAACAAAGGTAATTTAGATATTTTTCAATTTTGTTTTTTTTTGTTACGAGGTTGGTCAACTTGACTGATTCCATTTTTGAGATAAGGTAAAAAAAATACACAAAATATAAAGTTTTGCTGAAAAAAACGTTTGAAACATATTCAGGAGCTTTCAAGAAATGTATAAAGAAAAATTGAAATTTTTGAGATAAAGAAAAGTATTTTTAATCTTAACTTGAAAAATTACTTTGGACATGGACTACTGAAAACAAATTTTCAATACAAATCATGGACAAATCTTCACACTAGTTCATTAGATACTTCACTAAAAAATATGATTTTTTTTTGTATGTTGTTATGTATATGTGTAAATATTTTGTAAACGACAACATGTCGTATTGTGTTTGAATTTTCATTTGTATTATTCATTTTTCCATATTAATATTTTTTTTTTCGAAGTTTAAACTAAAATATGTTATTTATTTAGGGTAACGTTTTAGAACTTTCTCAAATTAAGTAGACCAATCACATGTTTGTAAATGAGTGCTGGTGACTTCCTGTCTAGAAGTGTAGTCTCGTGCAAGAACGGATATGCGTGGATAGCTCTGGAGTTGTATGGAAATTGCGAGATTGTTCGAGAAATAGGCCTATCAGTATAAAAAAGACGGTGACGTGAGAGTCATCAGTCATCAGTTTTATTCGAGGGAGAGAGATTCAGTCATTAGTTTTATTCGAAGACAAAGAGTGAGATTCAAACACCAGTTTCATTTCAAAAGAAGAAAGTTAGTTATTTGAGAAAGATTAAGTGTTTGCTGTGAATATTCAACTTGGATTTGTGATTGAAATTAGATCTATGGAAGCCGTGATTTTATTTCGTCAATCTCTGCGATACATCTTAATTACTGCTTGAGCTGAGAGACGGCGATTTCATTGAACTGTGAACTGTTTCGGAATTACTTCGTGGGACCAAATTCACACCCTAGACTGGAATTTGATACTTTAATTTTAGATCATTACATTAGATACAGGCCAGTACCGTTTTGTGTTGTGATTTACTTTGAAGTTTGAAACTAATATTATTTTGTTTTGTAATTAATTTCGAATGTTGTAACTTAATATCTGTCACTGTTATTATACAATTTATGTCATATTTGTCATATTTGTTAGTAGTTTAGTGTAATAAATTATACAAGCTGTTATCTGCGTTTTTCTGTTGCGTTTAATCTACGAAGAACTTAAAACATCAAAAAATACGTAACATATGTAGAAGACTTATAATGTTAACTGAAAGAATGTCAATTTTGTGAAGATATACACAAAATATACACTATATTGAAAGTTTGAAGCATTAAATATAGAAAGGCTTTAAATGAGGTCACAATTTTGGTCAAATTGACCAAGCCTATGTTGAAAATGTTTAGCTTATTTGTATTAATAGCATCAGACCATGTATCTCCTTAAGCATTGAATTTTAAAATCACTAGAGGAAGGGCATCCTTGTCCGAAACATTTTAGACATTAAAGCATCTATTTAAAATTAGCAATTTTTCATAGTACATGTTTTTTAGTTTTTGTTTTTAATTTCATGTACCTTCTTAAAGTCATTATACTCCTGCAAAACATAACAAGAAATACACTACCAGAGAATATTTTCTATTAAGTCTCCTAAAGCGCTAACAATATGTTTTCTGCTGTTTGTGTTGTGAACTAAGCTTTAAAAAATAAAAATATTCTTTTGGATTAGTAACTGCTGACAAACTTAACACATTGTAATTTGTATTCTACAACATAAAAGATCTTCATTTTTGGTATTTACACATGACTTTAATTTTTTATTTAATGTATTTTTACATTTATGATCTATGTAGTAAAACACCTATTTTGACATAACACAGAAAACCTTGAATTGTATGTTCTACAGATAAAAATTGTCTTCAAAAACTAAAACTGAATCCCACCATTGGAATATATTAATTAATGTAATGAAAATAAGTAGTTTCACTGAAGAGGGATGGCTGTCTCAGCTGTAAAAATGTATCAAACATATTTCATGTTATTTATAATCTTTTGTTTGAATAATACCAATTCTGAAAACAATCTGCTGATAAATATCAAGAAACTACTAGCAATATTTCATTCAAAAAGGGTAGTTCTTAATCTCGAGTCTACACTATTTACTACATATCACAGAATAGCTAATGTAAACTATTAAATTTTGCAAGAAAACAGTTAACATCTAATTCCATAATTTTCAAAAACTAGACACAATAACAAGAAAAAAATTAGCTTGTGAGCTATAACCCTAATAACAAGTACTCAATGGAACTAAAGATTTTGCGAATTAACAGAAATTGCTTGTACACTACAATTGTGAGGTGTCAGACTCTAAAAATCTTTTCCCCACTATAAACACATACTGGGCTTTATTTTTAAAAAAAGTTTATTCTTTGTATGTTTGAAATTTACTTAGAGAAATGTCTGTCCAGAAACAACAAGAAATGAAATAATAAAAACTGTTTTTATAATATTTTTAATTTACTAAATATTAGTAATTATCAAAACAGTTAACTTTGCAATGATACAGTTATTCTTCAGAAGTTTTGTGACAAGTATATTTTCATGTTTCACCTGATATTTCGTTTTATTAAAACATATTACCTACAAGAGAGAAGACATAACTATTGGAAAATAAATAAATAATGTACACAATATCATTGAATGTCTCTATTTTCAATTGTTTTGCTAAATTGTGTTTGACTTTTTGTATCCAAGTGTTACATTATGACTGTTGGGTTTTACAGAAATGAAAAATAAAATTAATTAATTTTTAGCAAATAAGAAATCCAGAAATAATGTCACTTGTTGCATGATAACTTCATATTGCCACAACAGAGGTTTAACCATGAGATTACAAATATAAGTTCAAAATAAGCTGCTTTTCTAGCCTGTAAAAGGTTCACAACATAGATTTTTTTAATCATAAACAAATAATCAAGCTCAACTTATGAAAAACACAAAACCTTCTAAACAATCAGTATTTTCTAATTTTTTTAATTGCTACAAAAATAACTTTGTATTGGATTTTATAAATGAAACACCAAAGTTAGAAATAAATTATCAATTACTCACATGTAATGCTGTAAAAACCAACAACTTACCAGAAAAGTTGTTTTTTTTTTAATTACAACTGTTTCTCTGCTGCTCAAGCATAGAAAAAAGTAAGCATCACCTCAAAACAAATTCAAAATCTATGTTAATCACATCAAAATGAGATGACTGTGGTAAAGAAAATATCAAACCTGACATGATAATATTAATTATAAAACTAATGCATCAAAATTTCTCTTACACTTCAATACACCTAGAACAAAGGACTCATTTCAAGCTAATGAAAAAAAAAAAAAAAAATTGAACAGAAAGGCATAATAAGCTAAGAAGCTTTATGAATGTGGTTAGAATAAAAACTACTTTTACACAGCAAAATATTTATAGAAAGTGTACATGTATTTTAATAAGGTTGCACTTGATCATAAATAGAAACTTACCCCATCAAGTTCTTCATCATCAATTCCTGTTAGATCAAGATCACCTTTTCCTTCAGTTGTTTCTATGGTAAAAACATTTGAGTTTTTATATAAAAAAAAAGCATAAGCAGTCATTCAAAAAACAATTTCACGTGTTAAAAAATCTCAGATTTTTAAGCAAATATCTTCACTTAGTTGAGAAAAGAAATACACATTATTTTACAATGTCTTATCACTGAATATTTATATCTTTTAAAAGCACTTTGACAGCAAATTAGACATTATTTGAAAATTATCAATTTGAACCAATGTCATGAGTGCTGCATTTTGTTTGAGTAAAATAAAATGCATGTCACATTAGATTTTAAAAACTTTCAGATTCATTTCTTGATTTGAAAAGCTTCATGCTTTTCTTAATTTAGTTACAAATTATAAAACTAACTTAATGACTTTTACACAACTAGCCTAAATATGGTCTCTTATGACTCTACAACTTTTGCTAGTGAAACTTTAAAGCAACACTTCCAACAACCTTTAATAATGAATACATTGTCAAAATGTTGTTCCTGCATCCTTCTTGCTAGAAATATACAGTATGCTAAGAAAGAAGTGTTAATTAACAGTTTATGTAGTTATGTGTTTATGTTTATTTCAGCATATTTTAAGCCTAAAATGTATCATATTTTTCCTTCAAAGAACACTGAATTTCTAAAGCTTCAAATATTCATTATTAATTTATTCAGAAAATTTCTATAAATATATAATTTGGAATTCAACCTTGTGAATTTGTATTGATTTTCAACACAGGTAACACAGGTTTAGTATAAGACAGATAAAACAAAACACCAACTGCTCTTTCTAGCCTGTCCTTACATACCCCCCCCCTAATAAAAGTGAAAATTTAACCCTATCCTTTATTTTTAGGAAATTTTCAATTCCTTTCTTTAAGGTCCTGTAAAAATGATGGCTTACACTACTACCAACAGCACCTCATTGCATTGGCCAACCATTCTGTTCCAAACATAAAACTCTCTTAACTAGTCTAGAATATCTTCTTCCAAATCTTGAATTTGTGCTTCCTATCCTGTTAATTTTAAAATGCAGTACAAATATCTTTATCTTATCTATTCTCTGGTAATTTTGTAAATTTCTTACCCTTCTTTTCTCAAGACATAAGTTTCTGTAACTTATCCCTAGGGTCATTCTAAGAGCCTCCTTTGAACCCTTACCAATAAATTTAAACCCTTTTTTTAGATTAAAAAAAAAGACCAAAACTGTGTACAATATTCCAAGCAAGATCTAACTAGTGGTTTGTAAACAGATAACTATAAACATTACTTCTTTTAACTAATAATATACATTCATCAAATACCCTAAAATTTTATTGGCTTTACTACTGACAATAAACAATTACAATACAATAAAATCTGAAGACATAAAGGAAAAGTTAAAATCACTGATAAAGAAGAGAAGATATTTAAATTAACAGATAAACTGGGTACTTATTGAGGTACTTGGAGGAAATATTATCCAAATATTTCCTTTTTCTTAAGGGCAGTTTCAATCATACAATCACAAAAAATAGGAATATACTTAATACAGCTTAATCATTATCGTGTATGCTATGGCAAGAACCAAAGATAAAAAAACAAACACTGAAATATATTCTCATTTTCATAACTTGTGATACAGTATCACAAACAAACCTAACTTTTTTTCTAAAAATCGAAATATTATTACTGGAGTCAAAATAACACCTACATAAACCAGACTGCATACTCATGTTTGTTTTTGGTTTTCTTCACTCACTGGTCATTTGCAACACAAAAACTGATTATGATTATAAAACAAAAAATTTCATCACATAATAGAACTAAAGTTACTTATATTTTATTTGATGGTTAGAAAACAAAACTGTCCTTAAAAGTATATGTAAGCTGTGTCAACTACAGGCCTCCCAGCAGAATATGAAGAAAACAAGGTTGTATCTTTTCAAAATGTAAACTTAAAAAAATTATAATAAATCACAATCTGTAATCAATGCCCAAGTTTGTTTGTTTTTTTATGAGTAAATGAATGTTATTTTAACTTGCATCATAATACAGAAAATTTCTTTTTCCCATCAGTTACCCAAACAACTGACCAACTACAAAATATTTCAATTTCAGTCCGTATTGATGACCAAATTAAGGTTTTGAATATTTATTCTGTTCATATGTCACAATATTTAATTTGCCTGAAGTCAAATTAATGTTGAGATGCATTTTGAATAACTAGCTACTGGAACATGGAAAAAAAAATTTTAATTTCCTGTTATTCTCAATAAATATATCATGAAACTTGAATGGCAAGAATTCCTCATCTAATTTAATATGGATAATAGAGTGTAATTAATAAGGAATTTTTACCTTCAATTTAAAAGTTAATGAACTACTTGCAATGATGATCAATCAAAACAGATGCACATTGAAATCTGCTTATCTACCTATGAAAACATTACTTTACTGTGAACACCATCAACAGAACTTTTAAAAATGCAGAAAAATGTATGGAAATAAAAAGAAATAATCACATGGTGACAGGGAGCCCTGCCATTGCAAAAACATTATACCATTCAGTACTAGTTTTTAATTTTCATAAAATAAAAATTCACATGTTACACAAGTTATAGGTAATTACAAAGCTGGAAATTATGTTGAGTTAAGCAATTTTGTGCAGCATATATTATTTATACAATACATAAAATTGGCACACAAATACTAATATGAAATATAAAGAAATATTGATATAAACATACATCCTTTTATTTACCTGGGCTATCTTTTATCTTCATACATTCTTCAATGGATTCTTTCAAACCAATACTAGCTGCTGTAGGCCTTAAAGATTTTTTGACAGATGACAAACTCTCTTTTTGATCATTCAAAGTTTCTGGGGTGTTTTTTATTTCTATGCCTTGAAGTTCCATCAATTTTGCTTCTTCCTGACTTGCAATATCTGACTGTAATAGTTTACTAGCAGGGTCTTCTTCTACTCCATTTACAAATTCTTTGATTGATTCAATAGTCTCTTCTAAAACAAACTGAGAGGCAATTTGACTTTCAGAACTGGGAGAATCAACTTCTTCCTCTTCCTCTTCTGAAACAAAACCAAATGTTCCTAAGCCTAATAGAGTAAAAATTTAAAACATTTATAGTTTCATTAGTTCATTTTTATAACACACAACACCCATGGCTTGAAAAAAAAGAGAAAAAGAAAGAGTTTGTTCAAATTTAGTTTGTTTTTCTCAACTGATAAGATACTTCAATGTAATTAAGCAGGAAAGAAAAATAACTGTCACAAGCTTTAATACATTAAACATAAAAACAAATAAGTCAGTCTAAAAAAAAACAAAAAACCTGGCTTAACACAAAGTATAATATAAATGAGGCTAACCTGAAGATGATCTAAGAAGGTTAAAACTTTGTTCTGTACTTTATTTTAATTAAAATGCTAATATTTATACCAACCATCTTGAAAATACAATTTTATTTCAAGTGGGTTTTTCATCATTATGAAAGTGTATACACACACAAACACACACACAGGTTATTTTATAGACCATGTAATATCAATTCTCAATAATTACAATAATATTGTTAATTTGTTCATAAGAGTGACATGTACAAAATAAATCGTTCCCAGTTGTATCAGCAGTAAATTCATAGAATTGCAAGGCTCAAATCAAGGATTTGATTCCCCACAGTGGACAGAGGACAAATAACCAATAGTGTAGCTTTGTACCAGACAAACAGTAGGCCAAATGACAATCAGAGATCCCTATGATTCAGGCATAGCAACCCTTTCAGTATGAACTATGGCCCACAGGAAAGCTAGTCAAAAGTATCTGTTAACTTAAGCAACTAATACATCTACTTCCTTTGTCACAAGCATAATTAAATAAAAAAATAATGTACATAAGATGTTTCTCCTTCCAAAACTCCCACAGATATAATGTGTCAACATTAATTTAGATATATGTTTAAACTGGTTATAGAGGTTGATTGTTTGTTTGTAGGTTTGTTTTTGAATTTCACACAAAGCTACTCGAGGGCTATCTGTGCTAGCCGTCCCTAATTCAGCAGTGTAAGGCAAGAGGGAGAGCAGCTAGTCATCACCACCCACCACCAACTCTTGGGCTACTCTTTTACCAATGAATAGTGGGATTGACTGTCACATTATAATGATCCCACGGCTGAAAGGGCGAGCATGTTTGGCACAACAGGGATGCGAACCCGAAACACTCAGGTTAGAGTCTCACGCCTTAACAAGCTTGGCCATGCCGAGCCGTATATATAGAGATTGATACAAAGTATTTTCATTCATTAATACCAAAGAGGATAAACAATAAACATAATATCACACTTACTTCAGTAATGTATACATTTTATTTAACCTTAATGACATTTGTCTTCCTATGGTCAACTAGTCAAAGGTCATAAACTCATTTTTTAGACTCGCATTCAAATTTTTATTGAACTACTATTTTATAAATGGATCACAATAAATCTGTTGTTCATTTCTTAATGGCCCAGCAATGCCATGTGGGTTAAGGCATGTGACTCGTAATCCAAGGGTTGTGGATTCGCATTCCCGTTGCACCACACATGCTTGCCCTTTCAGCCGTGGAGGTGTTATAATGAGACAGTCAATCCCACTATTTGTTGGTAAAGAGTAGCCCAAGAGTTGGCAGTGAGTGGTGATGATTAGCTGCCTTTCCTCTAGTTTTACACTGCTAAATTAGGGTCAGCTTGTGCAGATAGCCCTCCAGTAGTTTTGCGCGAAATTCAAAAAACAAACAATAAAACATTTCTTAATTTAAAAGTAAACATTAGAGCAGCAGTTAAATATCAATTTTTTTGTATGTCACCTGGTATGTTGATTGCATCATTTGTTCAGATTAGATTTTTGTGATGTCCAAAGACTATAGTTTCTTACAGATTAGATACTCAAATTACCAATATTAACAAGCTAGAATACAAGATAAAATCCACTTATCTTTTCCATTTTTCAGATATTAATACATGTATTAAATCAACCAAGGTGCTCCCACCTACCCACCTCTTTCATTTTTGAAAATGCTTCCTTACATACATCTACTTTGCCCAGGTATGTGTGTATAACCAATTGAAAGCTCTGAATGTCCTCCTTGTGGTTTTCTTAATCTCTGCATAGTATTTGCATAAGAAACTCTTTCTTTTCATGCTAGGCTCCAAGTGTTAAGATAAGACATTAACAAGCTCAAAAATCATATTTGTTTTTCACTCAAATACAACTTAGTTACTAAGTTTGATAAATCATAGTAGAATTTTGTGGTGTTGATAGAGTAATTTATAATTTTCTGTTATTTTAAAATATGTGTACAAAATCTACAATAAAATTATTCTGTCTTACATCCTCCACATGCAAATCTTAATAAAGCTTAGCAACTTATGGCAAGCAGCAAATGAGTACAAAGTTTGTAACTAGAAGATATAACAGTTTTTTATATTTCTTTATTTACTATTCAATGTTTTAAGAAAAAGAATTGAAATTGAAGAATTTATTTGTAAATAATAATAATGCATATACTTATATATATATATATATATAATGCATTGTAACTGAAGTGTGACAGATCACTTTGTAATGGCCAGTATTATATTCTTGGATATAGCAAATTGAGTGCACATGTGCTACATCATTTCAACTTCTGTATTGTTAATGAGGAAAAGCTGAAAGGTCAATACAATAAGAATAATGTATACATACATATATAAATGTATAATGTTGTTGAATTTAAAATAAACATTTATAGTTTGTAGTACTTCTAGGATGACTACAAATTTTTTTATGGTTTTTACATAAAACCAACCAAACTCATACAGAGATACAAAAGTAAAAATAACAGATAAAGTATAAAAATTTTCCAGAAAAATATTTGACAGTAGACAGTTAACTGGAGGTTATAAAGTTTTTCTGATCTATAAAAGTACTTGAATTATGAAATTAAAATTACTTTGCTTGTTGGATAGTCAATACTCGAAAAAAAAAAGCATGACCTAATCATTACTTAATCTTAAAACTGATACAAAAATCTGATATTTTATACACAAAATACTTGTAAATGTTCAATGATAATTTGTAAAATTTTGTGATGATATCCTCAATGTAGTAACAGTTACATCATGAAAACTATAACAAGCACAGAATAGTTAATGAGGTCAGTTATTGGGACTGAGCCCATTGTAAAAAGTTATTTAATAGCTCTATTTTTGACAATTATCTCTGTAATGTAACACACTGAATTTACAGTAATATGAATAAGGTTGGTTAAATAAAAAAATAACTGAAGAGAAAGAAGCAAACTACTGAAAGAGAATGCAAAACATATGCTGACCTGACAAATTGGATGAAATACCCTAAAAAAGAACATCACAGTTAGATCAACATTCTACATTTATATATAAACAAACCATCACATGGCTGATCCTTTTCATGAGGTAACAAGATCTGTATACTGAAAACAAAACCATGAATAAATAACATCAAATTAAAATGGAGTTTTACTGACAAACCTTTTTAAAGTAAACTCACACCTAAAAATTAATCACAATTCAAGATACCAGACTACATGATAGTTCAAGATAGAAATTTCTCAGATGCAGCCAAATTTGGAAAGGAAGATGAAAAGCTTTTACCACCATCAGAAACTCCTTACCAACATCAAAGAACAGGTCAGTTAAATTAATTTTGTACAATTCACCTGGAGTAGTAGCTTCAGAAATTTTAGCATATTTGGAGTATGGTCCTTTAAGTATCCGCTGTCTCTCTTCTAGGGCCCTTTCTATGGTCCTCTGGAGCTGTGAAATCTTATTGGACATTTCTTCTTTACTTTGGTCATCCAACTGTTATAAAAACAAAAATTTATTTGGGTGTTTTACTTTACTCACATATATACGATTTTTATATTTTTTATGCCCATTTTAACCTTTCAAATGGTAATGATATGCTTCTGAAACTTAATCTTAGTTTATTATGACTTTCATTCAAAATAGAACAATATTACTCATAAAACATAGACACTGAAGATATGCATCACAAATTTGTTTATGTTCAAAGTTTACAAAGCTAACTTCACCACTAAGAATTTGTAGCAGCCAGTTAAGTAATGTACTGCATACAGTGCTTTCACTATAAACACATGTATCTTTCACAATTAAAAGCTACACCCCTAGTTAAAAACCATTACTCATTTTAAATTAACTTAAAACCTGGTGAACTTTTAAATATTTTGATTTCATAAACTGAGCTTATACACTGAAGTAAGAAATTATCAAAGTATCAGCTTCTTGTAGCTATTTTACCAAAATGTATACTGTTATTTGACTACATAAAGTCTAGATATGTGATATTATTTCTTAGTGCTTTTTTTTCATTTTGTACTATGATGTTATTAACAACTTTAGACACTTTGGCAAACATTTAAAATCTAGAAATACTTGTAACTTATAGTGACAGTGGATAAAGAAAATTCACCTGTTGCTCACCTGTTGCAATTTCTGTTTTTTGCGAGCAGCTTTAAAACTAGGAGGATCCTGTTCTTCTTCTAAATCAATAGTCATAAACTCTTCTATTGTTAACCTACTTGATGGTGTATCTCCAAATTCTGTTAACCTTATAAAGCAAATCAGATAACTAAATACCAAATATCAACAAGTAAAAACTGAAAAACATATAACAAAATTACCAAGAGAAGTCAACTGGATGATCATACTCTATTGATGAAAATGTGAATCTCTTTAATCATACTTTATGTAATAATGTTTTTAAAGACAGAGCCAGAGAAAAATAAACATTTCAGTTAATGTATTAGATAATAAATTTTATAAAAACTTCAAAAAGTATGGCATTATCTAGAGAAAAGCTACTAAAATAATTCATTAAAAAATTACTTACAACTCAGTATTGGACCAAAATAATTTCTCATACTCAAACTATAAGTTGTGTCTAACATGTTTTTATTTAACCCTTAAACACTGGGAATGTTGTAAGCAGCATCATCAACTGATGATAGCTTCTGTTTAAGGGTTAAGTAAAGTAGTTTGAGAGAAATAAACTAATATTTTCAAATATAAACATATTTTAATCATCACTGAGAGCCATATTATTTTATCACCATATTTACTCCAGAGCAAATAATTATAGCCAGTTAATAACAAGTACAGAAAATGAACTAAATTACCTCTTTTTGAGAGTAGCTTGACAAACTTTCACAACTTTTATAATATCTTTCACAGTTCGATTAAAATTGTGAAGGTGAGCTGCAACTAGAAGGGCTGAAATAAAAATACGTACACTTATCAAACAACTAATAACAAACATTTGCGACACTTAATTGTTTTTATAAATTTATTTTTAGTCTTAAGTGAAAATAGCAAAGAGTTAGTGGGGCCAAACTATTAATGAATGTCTGTATGCACAAAACAACACTAATTTCTAACAGAAACATCTGGTATAAAACGTTTATTCTGACTTTATTCAATGTTTATTAAATTTGTTATTTAAAATAAAACTGTAAGTAACTTCATAAAATTTAGCTAAGATTTCATGGACAGCCCAATTTAAATTACAGACATAAGAACCATACTAGTCTTAACATGTGGATTGCATTACAAACAAATTGAATATTCTCTAGCACATATGGGTATTAGGTTTTAATTTTTCACATTTACTGTGAGCCTTGGGGTGGCATGGCACTTGAAAATATTTCAAGCAAAGCACAATTAAGCATGCATTTTCTAATTATAAATCCTGTACTTCTTAGGGTTTAAATGAAATCTCACAGAAAAAACAGGTATATAACCAAGTATATACTGAAATACACTTTAACAAATTCACATCATATAGTTAAAGTTCACCATTCTAAGAAATATAAAAACACATTTTACAAACAAACCTGCACCACATAATCCAGATGGTCTCCTACCGGTATGCATCCAATCTCGTTTCATTCTTTGTACTAATCTCAGTGCCGTCATGGAGACTTCATGAGTGCGCTCACCAAATTCTAATCTATGTGCAAATCTAACAATGTAAAGGCAAGGATCTAGGAAAGATAATAAGACAACAAAACATATGTAAAAAATTATCTTTCTAAATTTCATAAATTAACAAAATACATCAGATACAAGAATAAATTCCAGTGTGAGACAACAAAACAATTTTTTTGACAACACTTAACTATCTACAAATAAACAATGTCATTCTTTACCTATATCTGTCAATTAATTATTAATAACTGTTTTGAACAACTTACAAAGCTAAACACTTATGAAACATTCACACATATGATCATATGATCATTCAATATGTAAAGCACAGAATATAATGAAGTAAGCTCATATGTGAAAAACAAAGTTCAATAATTTGTCTGCTCAAAATAAGGAACTTAACAGGTATACACAGAAACTGAACAAAAAAATTACAAATATTTGTCTAAAAATGTACTCATTCTTACTCAAATGTTAAATATACATCCTGAATTGCCCTAGTGCCTGATATGCATGTTATTTAAAGAGCCTTTAACCATTTACTTGATTTAAACCTGTTGTTAAATGTTTTTCTCTTCAAATTCACATTTCCTGATTATTAACTAACACATAATCCCATAGAAGTTAAGCAGTTTTCATAATGCATTTGTGGTTCTTTAAAACTTATTGTTAACTATTTTATTAATTGTTACAAATTACCTCACTAACTAGTATATTACTACACATCAAACAACTTTACAATTATCTCAATCACCACCAATTACACATAAACAAACTAAACTAGTGATTTCTTCTAAAATAAAATTTTAAAATAATCAGATAATTATTTAAAAAGATTTTTTTATGGTTTACCAAAGAAAAATACAACATATGATACACTTAAATACAGGGTGGAAAACAAAAACTAAACATTTGTATGTTACGAAATTCAATATTTGCTTGTTCCTTTAACTTCCAGTAAGTATTACATGCTCCAGTCACTAGAAAATAGCTCAGCAAACTGATCAAATATATATGTCTGAGTTTAGCTATGCCTTATTTGTTATAGTATCAAACACTTGGCAAGTTAATTATGCTTAAACTTTTGTGAACTTAAGAACAAGTTATTGAGTAATTCAAATTTAACCACCAAAATGTCTAACTCTTTCCTCTAAATATTACTTTCAACTTGCAATGTAGATGGCGCAACAAAACCAATTACATTCACAAGAGTAAGAGAGGGGGAGAGAAACAACAAAATGGCAGACATGTTGATGTACAAATAGGTCAACGATAAAGTATGATATCATAAAACTAAATGAAACAAGACATGGATTTAGTTATTAGTTAACTAGTATAGGGTATTATTTTTATTTGAAGCTGTTGATGTATATGAACTTTGAAATGTCTGGAAAAACTACAAGGAGGAGGGATGATTCTGCTAACAACCAGGGAAAACTGTGGATAAATTTGGGTAAGCTGTTCCACTTATAAACACTAACACAGTTTGATAGCCTGTTGTTGGATTTTGAAGTTAAATAAATATTCAGCTTATGAACTCGTATTAATAAAATATACATCAGCACAACTGGATACAAAATGTAGTCCTATAGTTATTTAACTTTTAAAGTATATTTAAAGTTTTTAAAGTAAACCATGTTTCATAACTTGTGAATTTGTCTTGTTCGCTTATTAAGCCTGAAATTCAACAGTTTCTCGTTTATATTACAAATATATTTTGTCAGTCGTTTTTTTTGTTATTTTACCTTTTTTAATACTTTCATACAGACAAGATTTAATATAAATTTTCGTTAATAACACGTCAAAAGTGTTTATTATTTGAATTAAATAAATCTCAGTAATATTCCAAAAATACGATATGATACGCAAAGCATATTAGTCAGCCTATTGCGATAATCCTATAAGCAGCTTAGGTGTTACTTAACTGGAGTCCGCGAGTCGTGTTCAAAATTTCATAACATATTTAAAAAAATGATGTATAACATATTTAATTGTAGGATACAAATTTTTATATTAAAAAATATATACATACATACACACACACATTTGGAACAAATATTACACGTTACTTGACAAACTAAACATACGTTTTAATCTCTTTCGCTAATATCTTTTAAAGTATATTTAAATACAGTATATTTACACGTCAAGTACCTGAATAGCAGCATATTGTTATTTTATTAATGTTTGACTTTTACTTAGATATCGTGAATATTCAACAAATTGGTACAAGAAAATGCATCAAACAACATAAACAGGTTTTCTGCACTGCTGATGACGTATGTGATATCAGGTGAAGACATTTCCGTTCAGGTCTTAAAGATTACCTCATATTAAAGCAGCTGTATTTGAAACACTGTTTAAAGAATGAATCAAGATAAGGATTACATATTAATAATAGATGAATCAGATGTACGTGCAATTCAAAAAAGAAAAGAAAAACTTCAACGGTAACGTTATACAACTGGTTTAACAATTTGTTTTAAAAAACAAAACAGTTACTGATATAAAGTGTTACACACATCTTCATCATTTAATATACTTGATTGTTTTTGAATTTCGCGCAAAGCTACTCGAGAACTATCTGTGCTAGCCGTCCTTAATTTAACAGCGTAAGACTAGAGAGAAGGCAGCTAGTCATCACCACCCACCGCCAACCTTTGGGCTACTCTTTTACCAACAAATAGTGGGATTGACCGTAACATTATAACGCCTCCACGGCTGAAAGGGCGAGCATGTTTGGTGCGATGGAGATTCGAACCATTTACCCTCAGATTACGAGTTGAACGCCTTAACCCACCTGGCCATGCCGGACCAACGATTTTATGATACACTCTTTATACGAACAAAGTTGTGACTTCCTTTCTTCAGTGTAGAAAAGAACTTATACTACGTAGCACCATAAATATCAAGGATCTTCAAATCATGCATTAGGTTCCCCTCGGTGGGCTTAGCAGGTAGCCCGACGTGGCTTTGCTGTAAGAAAACATACACAAACACACAAATCGTGCAGGGGGTAGATTACCATTTGAAACTCGTCGGATATGGCTGGAATCCTAGCAACAGAAACATTGTGCGCTCTATAATCAACTGAAACTGAAAATAAACCATGAGATGAACTGCTTGGTGACTAGTTTACGTAATCATTTTTTTATGTGCAAGCTTCTTCGTGAATATTACTGTACAATTTAAACACAACTGTTTTCTTCCTGTAAACAATCATATACTTCGTACTGGCAATAAAAGTAACTTGCATTTGAAGCGTGAAAATGCAAAATTTCATGTTACTTTAGTGTTTGGGGAAAAATTATAGCAACTGTGGCAACAGTTGAGTTAGAATTAATGTCGTGTTGAAAGAACAGATCTCTAACAGGCGTTTAAAACCACAGTAGTATAATTATACACTTTAAGTTTTATTTTAAGTGGATTTATAATCAAAACGAATATATATATATATATATTTGTTTTAAAGTGTTCCATTTTAAATGATCGCACACTAATGTATTTCAATAATACCACATTCCATCTTATAAAATGTCATACCTGTCGTCATCAGAAATTCTTTTCCATTTCCTAAAGGGCTAAACTCTCATTTGTTGTCTGTGTGTGGTAAAATATCTACAACTTACAGTATCAATGGCATACATAATGGGATGGTTTACGCATGTTCCAGTAGTGTGTGAGTTTGCGTGTGCGAATTTTCTTTCTCCAAAAGACCTTCCATGTGAATCTGCATTTCAGACTTAAAAACACCTCTAAATATAAAACGTTTAAAAAGCAATAACATTTTTTGCTTGTTTAATATTGCATTGAAAGACTCCCTCTCACCCTTAATTTAAAACAAACACGCACTATATTAATAGAAGGATTTATTGCCGTTTAAACAATAAATGAAACCCAAACTTAGTATGCGTTATATAATGTTTATGTAAGCAAGGCAGTAATGCGCAACATTGAATATATTAGGTCACCTAGTTGAAGAGTGACTGCTATCAGGATAAGATAGACGCAGTATTTTGATTGTATGCTATTCAGTATTGACGAGAGTGCTGTTATTAGTCTGTTATTCCGAGTTGTATTATTATTATTGTTTGCGTGTTTTTTGGCACCCTATACAACATAATGTCTTCTAAAGAATTCAAACTATTTTTTGTGTGAGTTCAAAGTTGGGGAAAAAAAAATGAAACTGAGGCCGCTAAAAACATCAGTTTGGCGTTTGGACAAGGGAATAATTCTCAACGGACTATTCGGTGTTGGTTCCAGAACTTTCGTTCTGGGGATATTGAACCTCAAGAATGAACCCTGAAGAAGACCTCAATCTGTTGTGAATGAAGAAAGATTAAGAGGTATTGTGGAAGCTAACCTAAAAACGACAGTTCTGGCACTTGCAGCAGACTTAGAAGGTTCCAGTGCAACTGTTTCTCGTCATCTGGCTGCAATCGGAAAAATTAATTGACGGAAGAGCAGAAACTGATTAGGAACAAGAGAGAGTCGTTCTTGGAGCGAATCGTTACCTCAGACAAAAAGTGGATCCTGCGAGAAAATCGGAAGAGACCAGGACAATGGTTAAATGAGATGTGGGTGAATCTCCAAAACATGCATCGAAACCGCCTTTGCACTCAAAAAAAGGTTATGGCGGTCTGCAGAGGGAATTATCCATTACTCCTTTCTGCAACAGGGTGAAATAATTACATCACGATCTTAACCAATGAACTGATAACATGTATCGAAAATTAACCACCAAACAGCCATCACTAGTAAACCGACATGGACCTATTCTGCTGCTAGATAACTCCAGACCCCACATTTCACCATTTCAAAATTGAGAGAATTGAAATACAGTGGAACCACTCTAAGCAGCCACCCCTTGAAAGCGGTCATTCAAAAACAGTTCCTTTTTTGTTTACATAATCCCTAATTATGTACAGTGGAACCCCTTTAATCAGGACAGTTTGTCTCAGTCCCGAAGGTGGCTGCCTTAGAGGGGTTCCACTGTATAAAATTGTGGAGCGTACATTATACTCACCTTACCTATCTCCAGCTGATTATCACCTTTTCCGGCACTTGGATCTGTCTTTCCGGAACAGAACACTTAGGAATCAGGAGACTGTTGTTGAAACCTGTGAAGAGTTTACTGTCTCCAGTACAACGGGGTTTAATAGAGACAGCATATTTTCGTTAGTATCCCGTTGAGAGGAAACCCTTACAACAAATGGAGTATATTTGATTAATAAAATTCGTGTTTGTTAAAAATATGGTGTTTTAATTTTTATCAGTACAATTGACCATTCCAAATGAAATGAACTAATATTTGGCAATGACCCACATAATTCCTCCCTGTTCTACCCACCTTTCTCTCCACTTAAACACGAATCATCTCACGTGTTGTTTTCAGAACAGTCTTATTTGGTGCAAGCTTTTGAAAATCCGGTTTTCTGTTTCAAATCATTCTCTCATGTAATCTGAGTAATACGCAGTAACTTCAAAAACTACAGTATGTCCTATAACTAAACTATTATTGCTGAAACGTTCGATGAAAAAGTTTTCACTCAAACAAACAAAACTTTATAGTTAGCGAGTTAACTTTTTGGTATTAGTTTCGCCACATCTGTATTTAGACTACTAATAAACCAAATTTCTGTTTGTTAGAAGTTATTTATTCCATATACAATCCACTTGCCATAAGTTCCGAATTGTAAGTAGATAAGTACCTACTACTGCTCGGTAAATTAGTATTATATAGGTCTTTCAGGAATGTAACATCTAAAATATTTCTAATGCTTCGTTTAACACATTGAAATATCGAATAAAGAATCATCTTGTACAAGGTAAAATACCTCTAACGACAACATGGAATTATTATGACTTTCCACCACGTTCAAATAAGTACTTCAAGTTTTCCTATGCCGGAAGTTTGTCCTGCGCTACCCTTTTCCGAGGAAGGTACGCACATCACTAGTAGGTTTGACAAACTGCCTGGGATGCTATAGCGCCCCACCCCATCCCGTAGCTCCACCCCGAGCTGATCATACAGTTGTGGAGGAAGGTCATTGTAGAGAAGTTTGTTTTTTTTGACGTCCTACTTCGTTAAGAGCTTACACGTGTCACCCCAGACAAAACCAGAACAATTTTGTTGTTTTATTATTCCGCCCGTCTCTGATCTCTGTTTTGCCGCCTGAATGCATTCCGTGTAGAAACGCGTCAAACTGAAACAAATAAACTCGGTGCATTCTGGAGAAAACGAACGTAATTTACATATACATATATACTTGAAGCGATTGTCTGCTTTTCTTTTAAACTAAAGAAACCTGTATTTGTTTTCAACTGAATAAATTAGTCAACCTCAACTTTGTAAACAAAAATACCGGAAATTAACACTGGGTACTGCGATTGCGCAAATATCTGTAGTTCTGTGGCTTTTCACTGGTCACCCACCTGTTACAATGGACAGCTGACTTTTATTTTTTATAAGGCTATTAGACATGTGCAAGGCTTCCATAATTGATCGTAGTGAGACAGATAACACTGGTTATTGTATAAATGACTGAATTAAAATAGACTTGTAATTTACTACAACACGCATTTATATTAACAAGCTAATGTTTATTACTGGTCATAGTATTTGTTTTATAAAGTTTTGTACTTTTTAATGAAACGCTGTCTATCACGTTTATAGTAGTAAAAATCCTCCAGTTAGACGTTGAAGGTGGAAAGCTGACAGCACGTAACGGTTTCAAAAGCTGCTGTTTTTTTAATATAATTTATAACTGGCATGTTGTGAGTTTCAAACAATAACGATTAAAATAATCTTAGTGTTTTACAGCATACAATCGATTAACTAAAATTACAGAATATATGAAAGCTAAAACAAATAAAGAGAACGTAACTTCCATCCTTGGTTTTGTAAAAACCATATGTATGACACATGGTATATTATTTGTGTGTGGAGATAAGTTGCTTCTAACGTTTTCGAAAAAACATTTGCAAGTAAACTTTGTCGGTTATATATTAAACGAATAACAATTAAAAAGTGGTTTTGTACGCCGTATTAAAGATCAATGTCTATTATCTATTTAGTAGTAATTAAAATATGCAATGCCTACCACGTTGTATGTCTAAACTCTTTAAAAACCAGTGTGTGTTACGCCACGCTTGATTTCTCGAAACAAGAGTCATAAAAGACAAAATACATTTATCCAGATAGAATAGTTCGATTATTGTTTGCCTATTACGATTTTAATGAAGGGAGTTCTGTGAAACCTTATAAGTGCTCCAAGTGTTGATATAATACGCCTAAAGACGTAGTGTGGGATCACATAGCCGAAAATCAAGTCCATAAATTTTATCATACAAGTAAAAATATCTATTCAATTTTAAAGTTGTTTTCAGCTAAGCTTTTTTATGCTATATCAGCAACGTTTTTAATAAATAAAACTTTAATTAGCAGAAACTAATTAAAAAGAAAATCCAGATTTGTCGTCTATGCAACTTCACATAAAAGCCACTCTTGAAACGTAGTGTTACTAAAACGCACTGGCTATTTATTGTATATATTAAAAGTTGTTAATCTAACAGATGTTTTATTCTGTAAATACACTACAAATTAATTACGTAAATGCTTTTAGTTTTAATTGGCTCACAACGAAACTTATCGATGTTTGACTGCTTCGACTACACTTTTCTGCCTCTCTCTTGGTCAAGCTTGATTTTGCAAAATTTATTTCATTTAGCTCCAAAATGTAAGGTTAGGTTATACTGTGTTGTGGGGGTGGTAATCCTTGCTTCGTAATTTTTGAAGGGCTATAAATTAGTTGTAAGTAATACACATTAAAAGTGTAGCATTTATCGCAAAGCTGTGACACGATTGGTTAATACATCGTCCAATGCGATACAATCTATGCATCTTCACGAATTTTGATAAGCTTTCAGTAAACATTACACTATGTAACAAAATGTTTACTTTTTCTTGTTCCTGGGCAGAAAGTGTTATTTCCCGATTGCTTATGCCTAAAGTAAATGGAAAAAGACCTATTTTTCTCTTCAAACTTTGCTTTTGTGACCCGGGTAATGAAATTTTCAAATTTACCCATTTTCCAGAATATTCCAGATTGATTCAGTGCTGAGTAGCTGATAGAGAAAATTTCTCGAACCTATAAGAATTTTCAAGAACTTTCTTGAAAGTTGTTCCCACCATCGGTATAAACTTGGGTCTTATGAAACAGTTTGTCACAGCTCTTGATAAGGAATCTGCAGCCTTCGAGACTTCCGTAAGATGTCTGAAGCAAAGGTCAAAGCTGGTGTCTTCGTTGGACCAAAAATGAAGATTCTGGAGTGCAAACAGTTTACAAAGAAACTCAGTAGGAAGGAAAAAAAAAGTTTGGGCAGCTTTGTCGCAGTGGTTCGGGGCTTCTTGGGCAATCACAATGCCGAAAATTATGTGGAACTGGATGAAGCTCTGGTGAAGAACTACGGCAAGATGGTCTCCAGGATGTCCCTGAAAGTCCATATCCTTGACGATCATCTTGATAAATTCAAAGAGCATGGGAGCATACTCAGAGGAGCAAAGCGAGCACTTCCATAAAGATATACTGGACTTTGACGCCGCTACCAAGGAGAGTATAACGAAAAAATGATGGGAGACTGTTTGGGGACTGATACGTTAAAGTAATGTACACTGCAATCGCAAACCTCGAAAATTTTCTCACTTCTAAACATTTTTGTTCATAATTGTATAACTTTATTATAGATACATGCAAATGAAAATGTGCAAATTTGCCTCTCTTTTTTTTTAAGAAAATAGAAATACGTTAATTTCTAAATTTCATTATCCATGTCACCAAAGCAAAGTTTGAAGGAAATAATGGCCATTTCTGTACTTTTACATAAGCAATTAAGAAATAACACATACTATCCAAGAACAAAATTTATGTTACATAGTGTTATGTCTTTTGTACAGAATTAATCAAATTTTTAATAAAGCATCTTTATTCTAAAAGTTAATAATTCAATAAAGTCAGATGAGTATTGAAGTACTACATGTCTTTATATATGTTATCAAAAACATTAATGCAATGTAACAAAACAAGTTAACAATAACAAAACAGACATGTATTAACTTTTGCTGCTTTTCTTGTCAGCTTCCATTTAGCTGAACACACCTCAGAATTCAAGTGTGAAGTACTTAAATAAAACAATGTTAGTTTATAACATCAATCTAAAATTAACATTTCCCGCTATTGACCAAGTTGGACTAGTAAGAGCAGATACTAGCCAGAACAACAGATCAAGGTATGGGATTTATTCTCTGTTATGAATTAATACGTGTCATATTAAACTTTATTGGAGCACATGGGGAAAAGGGTAAAACAATTTTATTGGTTAGTAAATTTCATTTTTAAGATTATGTACCACAATTATGCTTCCCTCCTCTCTGTGAGTTGGGGTAAGTTTACTGACTTACAACACTAAAAATGTATGGTTAGTTACCCCACAGTGGATAGATTCCAAATAACCCATTGTATTGCTTCGAGGTAAAACTTAAAAACATGCATCGACAGGAAATATTAAAATGTGTTTCTGTAATCAATAGATCATACACCATAGTAGTAACAAAGAGAAATATGTGCTAAAAGGTCTCGTACTGTTATTTTCAAACTCAAAATAAAAGTATCTACAAGTATTAATCTGAATACCCTGAAACGTAAGTCACGATTGCAGTTTTTATTGTCCTTGAATTTCTCGCAAAGCTACAGGAAGACTATTTGCGTTAGCCGTCCTTAAGTCTTTAAAGTGATGGAGAAGGCAACTAATGAACACCATCTGTCGTTAACTTGTGATATACCATTGTTAGATGGAATAGTGGGAGTTAATCTCTTTTTTTTCTTATAACGCACCTACGGCCCTACAGTATTTTTGTAAATTTTCGATAACGGGACGGAAACCACGAAACTCCACTCCAGACCACAGACATGGTCAGATGGTTAGGGTATTTGATTCGCAATCTGAGATCTGCAGGATCGAATTCCCGTCCCACAAAACATACTCGTCCTTTCAGCCGTGGGGGCATTATGATGTAACAATCAATCCCATTATTCGTTGGCCCAACCTGTGTCGGTGGGTGGTGATGACTAGCTGCCTAGCTCTTTAGTCTTTCACTGCTAAATTAAGGATGGTTGGCACAGATAGCCCTCATAGAGCTTTACGCTAAATTCAAACCAAACCAAAACATTTAAGTCCTACCCTTGGGCCGTGCTCAGTCTTTCGACTGCAAGACCATAATGAACCGTGTGGGGCAAAAAAGAGTTCGTGTAGAAATAGTTCTTTGAGTACAATTACTTGAAAACCTGCACCACAGCGATTAAACTGTTTGGGAGGGGGTCGTATCTTAACTTAAAGCAAGAGAATAACTATTCTTTCCGAGTCAAATGTGCTAAAGCGATGTTAATGCACGACTTTTTAACCGCAATCATAGGGCGCTTACACAACTTAAAAACGGTGGCGAATTAGGTGTATTTTCATTAACAAGTAAAAGAAATATATACCTTCCGGTTCGTCGCCGGTATATAAAATATAATAAACTGTAATATTCAAGATACAACTGTAGTAAAAAGAACAGCAGTGATATTACTAAAGTCAATAAAGACCTACAATAATACACTGTGCTAGTAAGTATTTTTCTATTACTGTAAGTGTCGTATAAATGTTTGCACTTTTGCTGTTTTACATTGTGTTCAAAATCGGTAGTTATTCAATAGAATTCTCTATACGAAATGTTGTCATTGACCCCATTTTTTTAATAGTTTAAAAACTGTCGAAAAAATGCAGGAAGGTTGTTGCTACACAAGCAGTCAGTCGACTTGCGGTCACGGTCTAGCGTCCGCGTTCAACGAAAGCTGTAAACTAGCTGAAACATTGTACGAGTTAATACACTGTGCAGGAAGACACCGGCTTGCGTCTTAGGGCACACATGATCGGTGTTCTTTTAATTGTTGTTAAATTAGTGTTGAAAAATGCTGGAAGACATCTTAGACCTCTTAATCACTGGTAAGAAACGTGTTTCTGTAGATTCATTGTGGCATTTATTTTTAAGTTAATGTTATGTTAATACAAAATAAATACCACTGTTAACAACACAAACATCCAAGAAGTAATAGTACCGCTTTCTCAGCACATTGAAACTACAGTACTTGTTCTAGCTCATGTGGGCCATTGTACCCTCAATGGCTCAGCTTTTACCTTGTGGACTTACGATGCACACTGTTGAAACACGCAGATAATCCATTATGTAGCTTTGCAGTTAAATACAAGACCAAGAAAGAAGTAAAATACGCGCATCCAATTCAACGTATGCATTGGTTAAAAGGTAAAACCTTCAGAATTTAGACATCACAAATCTATATCACCACATAACCGATTTAGTGTTGAATTTTTGTATTACACTACTGTAACCAGAGTTCAATTTTTGTCAAATCATGTATTTTCTCAATACAAAATGCGTACAGAATTTTATGTTTAGCCATACATTTTTAAAATACACAAACAGTTCCCCCCCTTCGTAATATATTACAGTTATTGTCATGGATATAATAATACAAAATATAACTACATATTCTTTTTCAGTTGAAAACAAAACAGGAAAAATAATTTTTAAATCACACTAAATAATTTAGCATACACGCATTTCAGGAATAAATAAAAACTATATTCACTTTTCTTCGGACTAGAACGAGAAAATACATATTATACCACTAGGTTTTTATTAAACAGTGCAACTTCCTTTTGCACGATTTGTTTGTTTTTAACCGTACTAACACCAGTGTAGGACTGTATGTTACACTATACATACTGACATAGCGTGTCTGCCACTTAGCCCAGCTATTAAGGCACTCCACTCGTTATCCAGGGTCGCGGATTCGAATCCTCGACGCACCAAACATGCTCGCCTTTTCAGCCGTGGGGTCGTTATAATTCGATTGTCAATCCAAGAAATGGTGGTGGGTGGTGATAATGACTAGCTGCCTTCCCTCTAGTCTTACACTGCTAAATTAGGGACGGCTAGTGCAGATAGCCCTCAAGTAGATTTGCGCAAAATTCAAATCAAACCCTTCCAATTTTAAGGTATAAACGAGGAGGAAGAGGTCAAATGTACCTGACCTTCCTGAGTATTTAACAACAATACTCAAATACCGACACATTGGAACGTAGGTATAAACGAAGTTTTAAATGGTAGTTTTATTTAAAATACAATCAACGTAACTCAAACATATAAAAAATAGGTTGCAATTTCAACTGGATGACAAACTCATAAAAACTACAATTTATAGTTCAACTTATTTTACATAAGTACTGTACATATACTAATTAACAATTTAATGAGCTTATTCAAAGGGTTAGTAACGGAGTTTAAAACAAATATTTATGATATATTTGTTACAACTGTCATGGGTGGCTTTAGTATCAATTAAAAATAACAACAACTCCATATTATTGGTCATGAGTATAGCTTTGAACTAAGGCTTTTCTAATCAGTCATAAAAATAGTAGTGTAAATGAAATTGCTCATAGCTTTGGTGGTATATTACGTAGATGACACAAATTATTGTAAAAGTAAAAAAATGCTATTCAAATTTGTAAAGTATAAATAAAAAGTCCATAATAATATTGTACACATATCAAACTGTGTTTGGCGATATACATAAGTAATAAACAAACTTAATCAACACATACAAAGCCTTACATCTTATAAACTAAATTTTATAATAATCAAGCCTACTTGTACTTCACATACTAATGTTTAAAGTGACTAAACTTTGGTTCATATAATATGCTGAACATTATGCTTAACCAAACTTACTTCCTTACAATATACTATACTGTACGTTTAACTACAACATACTTTCACAAATACCTGACTGAACATAATTACACACCACAGGCTAGTGATTTTATGCTTCAGCATTATGTACTGAATTTTATGTCTTTTTAGAAACGCTTTCATAGTAAGTACTAGTTGCTTAGCTAAGCATGCTAGCTTAGTATATTCAGTGACATGAAAAGTTTTGTTACATTTACTCACTATATTATTGATGCTGGTCATTAATTAAATATTCTTCCACAATACAGACTTCTGTATTACATAAAAATATGCTATTCATGATATCAGAAAAATACGAAGATTCATAAAGTCTTGATATAAAATGATAAAAACTCTATAATCTAAGCATTTGTGAAAAATAGACCTTTCTTTTTCAGGGGCAAACAGTTTGCCCATGAAGAAAAAAGGTTCACTTTTCAAAGGTTTGTTTTGAATTTTGCGCAAAGCTGCTCGAGGACCATCTGCACTAGCCGTCCTTAATTTAGCAGTGTAAGACTAGAGGGAAGGCAGCTAGCCATCACCACCTACTGCCAACTCTTGGGCTACTCTTTTACCAACCAATAGTGGGATTGAACGTCACATATTAAAGCCTACACGACTGAAGGGTGAGAATGTTTGATGTGACAGGGATTCGAACTCGCGACCCTCAGATTACGAGTCGAGTGCCCTTACCACCTGACCATGCCAGACCCACCAAGAGAGTAGTTATGGATTTTCCTACATACCTTACTTCATGCGTTATTTTTTCTGATAAATGTAATGCAATATATATATATAATACAAAGAAAAAGCATTTAAGTATTAAAAATACATATTGTTGATAAGATAATATCACTAAACTAATTCTTCACCTAACCTTATTGCGATATGAAACAAGTTACTGTTCATTATTTGTAAACTACTAAAAATAATGAAAAAACAACACCCAATTCACAACAAAAACGTTACAACTTTGTAGGAACAAGGGAAAAACAAGATGTGATCCTCCGAACTGATGAGAAAACTCACTTATATAGAAAAATATATGTAAAAACGGCTGGTATGGACAGAGAAAGTTCTACTTGAGGAGCGAACAACGTTTCGACCTTCTTCGGTCATCATATTACTTGTCAGGATCTCCAATGGTCGTGCCCTCAAACTGAAGTTATTTTAGGAAGGATTAAAGTAAATTAACGTACGAGATTCCTCTTTTTTTATTTGCTATATTTTTTTCACGCAAGCGTGGGGCGCGCTTAAACCCAAATAAATTTTATTACTTGTCAGGATCTCTACTAGTCCTACCCACAAATTGAAGTTATTTTGAGAACGATTACAACAAATTAAAATATGAAAACCTGGACGTGGTCAAATACTCAACTGTTTGACCTGCTGATTACAAAATTATAATATATATTAAATCGGTTAAGAGATGACGGAGATATGAGCTAAAATTTCTTATTTGAAGAAGCAAAACAAAACAAAAATGTAATGAGTTATTCTACGAGCCACAAATAAACAGAATAAACAATAATAGGAAATTTTGTACAGAAAAAACACAAGTTTTTATCTCAGGTGAATAACCGAGTTAATCATTTCATGCTAATTTCTTCTAAGTTACGGAGATATTATATTACATCCCGAATTTGTTAGTTTTTTAATCATTGATTTAAATAGTAAAACAGGTGCTGCATGGTAGATAATTATTCATAAGAGAATTTTGTTTTCAAATGTCTCCAGCCCTTTTCGAAAGTTTGCTAGCAGAATTTTTGTAGTATTAGTGTTGTTGAAGACGAAACTAACATTTTTTTCCTCATAAACTACATAATTTATATTGTGAGAAGTATTCTTAGCATTCTTTTCAGTTGCATTATTTATATATTTTTTAAAATTTTTGCTCTTAAAATGAAGTGTTATTTTATACTAATATTTTTTTATCTTACACTATTCTTTAAGTCTCGAGACAGTGAGGCTAGTTTGTGAAGATCTTTGAAGAGTGTGAAACATGTCTATCAAAATTTGTGTCCCCCGCTGGTACAGAAGTAAGTCTACGGATTTACAACACTTAAATTAGGAGTTAGATTCCCCTCGGTGGACTCAACGAATAGCCTAATGTGGCTTTGCTATAAGAAAACACACACCTCAAAATTTATAGTGCTTCTTGGAAGAATTTACAGATTTTCATAGATGGTTAAGAAAAAACTACCTTTACACTCCTGATAAACATAAAAAAAATATTTGTATTTAAACCAACGTTTTGACTTTGGACTGTTTTCAGAGTTAGTATACTATTACTTTCACAGGTTCTGGTACTAAAGAGACGTAACTGTAGGCAAGAATGACACTTGGAGGAATCATTAAACATGTTTTTATTTTTTTTTAGTGCCTCTACGATAATTACCACAAAAGTGGTTTAAATATATTATATATATTAACCCTGAAGAAACCGCAAATGCAAAACGTTGGTATAAAAACAAACATGTTCTTTTATATTTATCTGGAGAGTAAAGATCGTTGTTTTTTTTTCTCAACTTTTATCAAAGTATGATACATATGAGTATTTAGAGTTTATATAAGGAAACAATGTATCAGCATTTCCCTGCGAAACAGTGCCATTTTGCTTGAAGTACACATATATTATAAAAGAAATTCTCATCTAGTTAATAACTGGAAATCATGTAGGGTGGATCTATATTAGTATGTATGTAAAATGAGAACAAACACGTGTACGTCCTCAAGCGAGTTCCTAACTGTCTATTTCTCGACCTGCACTAGCATGGATAACAATTTTTTTTAAACAGAAATATTGTTTGTACGACATCGAATGCATAGTGTTTGCCTCAAATGTGCATCTTAGGATGTCTTCCTCAGGATTTGGTTTGTTTTGAATTTCGCACAAAGCTACATGAGGGCTATCAGCACTAGCCGTCCCTAATTAAGCAGTTTAAGACAAGAGCAGCTAGTCATCACCACTCACCGTCAACGTTTGGACTACTCTTTTACCAACAAATAGCGGGATTGCACTACATTACAGCGCCCCCACGACTGAAAGGGCGAGCATGTTTGGTGAGGCAGGGATTCGAACCCGGGACTCTCAAATTACAAGTTGAATGCCTTAACCACCTGGCCATTCCGGGCCTTTTCCTCAGGAAATGGATATGATGAAACTAGAAGATAAGTGCACGTAAGCAACACAACAAACTTGTAAAAATAAAAACAGGAACTGTTCAAATCAGTTGAACATAATAATAACTTGTAAGCGTTCTTGTTCATTATGTATTTAAGGTGATGCTCCTTATTAATAATTGGTCTATGAATAAATAAAAAGGTACTAAAATAAATATAAAAAATCCTAAAATTAACGTGTATCAAGAGTTGTTTACTAAGACGACCATTCTAAATCGGTTTAATTGGAAACATATTAAAGGAGCACACGCGTAGTTTTTGTGAAAGTATTACATTTCGATATATTTTCATTTTACGAAACACATTCCAGAGATTTTCTTTTGTTCATTTCTTTATCGAGAAACGCACGGTCAAAATTTTGTTTTCGTGCTTTCGCGAACTGACCTTTAGTGTCAGCATGTTGTTTCTGGGTGAATGTTTTGAAGTAGGTTACGGTTTCTCTCCCTGCACATGAACTAAACGACCACGTTGTTTTCCGCTCTGAGGTGACTAATGTAACATGCTCGAAGATAAATACCATCTTACTGTTACTAAAGTTTTGTACGTGTTCAGCACAGATTTTAAAAATTAATACAAAGTCAACTTTTAAAAATTTAATTTTGAGTTTACATACTGATCGTAAATAATATTTTACTACAAGTTACAGCTTTTACAGCAAGGAAGAAAATTGTTAAAATCGGTACAGCGTTTCGATTTTACAAGCATACGGTCTGACGTACGATTCACACTTGATCCCTAAAAATAGGCTCAGTGTACGTGCACATTACTTATTTGTTATTAAACCCGTACTGTTTCTTCAACATCAGACAAGCGTGCGGTACTTAGAGTTTGTGTAGGGCTGATAACCGAGCTAGATTGTTTATCATTTGATGTAGAGGATTACGTTATCAGGTTAAATGACAAAAACTTCCTTCTTTAAGAAAGTTTGTATCATCATGTACTCATAAAACGCAAAGTTCATTGCAAGTTCAAATTAAGCCGAGTTACGTGGTTCAGAATTACAGTAATCTACACACACTGAATGTTTATTATTATTTATTAACACATTGTGTCAAAAAAGAGTTTTAAGACTACGATATCAGATCAGATGTGATTTTTAAATATTTTATTTGTACTCATGTTTCAGTCCAGTGTGTTTAGAAATCACGAAGTCATAGATTACGATAGAGTCCCACAGCTTAGTTCGATCCTACCCGTGTTTCTCCACGGCACTTACAAAATGTTTTCCATCATAAAACTGTCAGAATGTTTCAGAGAACTTTTGTCTGTAGATCCTGTAGTGACCACGTGCACTGGCAATACAAAATGCTACTTAAAAACAAGAGTATGTGAACATTTGGGAGTATCTAATAAAGACGACCGTCCATTACTTAAAAAACCAGTAATCCATCCATTTGCTCACATTTCTGAAACTACAGGTAACAATATCTATTTTGTTCCCACAGGGTCTTTAGGCCTTGAACTCTATATTAAAGTCTACTCACAGTTTCAGACTTTCCTACTTTTTTGGCTTGCAAACCTCATTAGATCCAAGTTATTATTAACTTGCACCCTTGGTCCTTCTGTTTACTACTTTACTCATTAACTAAATTAACTGGTAATTAATGATACTATATAGGGTGGCCCGAAAGTCCCTACCCATCCATATATCTTATTGTATCCGGCCCCCCAGTGGCTCAGCGGTATGTCTGCTGACTTACACGCTAAAATCCGGGTTTCGATACCCGTGGTGGGCAGAGCACAGATAGCCCAATGTGTAGCTTTGTGCTTAATTCAAAACAACAACAACGATTATTGTATCCAGGGTATCACCAGTATTTTTGCGCTCATGTACCCACGTACTTGACACAATACACTCTTCAAGTGTAAATTGGCTTACATCGGCCATATTTCTCTACAAAACAGAAACAAATTTATAATACATGCGTAATTGAATATATCGTAATAACATGTGGATGGGTAGAGACTTACGGGCCACCCTGTAGATACTGAAATACAACAGCAATATTACTGTGTAGTAACGAAAGATTGACATACATTTATTGTACTGTTCTTCCTGAAAACACGTACTAGTTCAGTTCAAAATCAGTCAAAATTCATTCTCCGCCTTGTGTTTTTCGCAACATCATTTAGTACACATTAGGACTGTGTGATAATACATAACATTAAAACATTTAGCCGGAAGATTAAAAAAACATTGGTTAAATTGCTAAACATAAATTTTTTTTAAAAAAAACTCGAAAACAAATCGAAGTAAAAGTGGAACGCAATTTTTATAGCACGTAAATACATGAAGTTTCAGGTTATTTTTTGTACATTTGTTATATTACTGCATACTTTACAGGAGCAAAAATTGTAAATGTAAAACGATGTATGAATGAGAGTTTGGAAGAGAATAAAAAGATGTTTATACAACTATACATAAATAATCCTTACTGAACTTTCAATGTTAAAATTTAATGTTACACTAAAATGCACTAGTAAAGAATAATTAATAAGTCAATTGAACTATAATAAAGATATCTTTCGACTTAGTTTTCTATCTATACAAGTCCTAAAATGCAAGTTACGCAACGTTTATTCTTACCGTGCATATTAACAGTAAGAAATAAGTAGCTTCAAATTGAAATAATATTAAAATCAAGTATACATTTCACAGAGTAACATTGTACTTTAATATTGAAAGTCATCTGGGGATGGTTTATGTATATCTGTATCATCTATATATTCTTCTTTGGCACTGCTTTCTCTACGTCATTTCACATTTACACAATGTTTTCTCCCTTCACCGAGAGTTAGTGTATTCTATAAATGTGTTCAACAAAATTTAATATTATGTCTTGATATTTTTTACTGTTTCACATCATAGTAATACTAGGGTTAGCTCCCTAGAATTTGTTTGTTTTTTTAATTTCGCGCAAAGCTACACGAGGACTATCTCTGTTAGGCTCCCTAAAGACATCGATTGTATAGTGTACAAATCATTGACTATTCTACATGTTAGGCATGTTATTCACCTATTATTGGCTGGTATTTCTGGTTTCACCTTATATTTCAGTTTTTTAGAGGAACCCCAAATTTCTGTAAAATAGCTAACTTCAAATAGTAATTATAACATCGTTTACAATAGAATTATGTTTTTTAATTACTACAAATTATCACAAATAAACGATGACATCGTGCACTCCTCCAAAACACAGGATTTAGGTTTAAACTGACCTAAGTGGTAAAGTAGTTTTAGAATCTGAAAAAGATGAAAGAGGAATAATTTGATGGATTGGTCACTTATCTGATATCTCGGGAATGGTTTCATGCATTGTTTGGGACTTTGTCAGGATTTTATACATATGACCTGGGATTCTTCTACAATAGGTGTCTGTGAATGTTAGGCGATAAATTCGGATAATAAACGGACAGTACACAATCTACTTGCTTTAAAATAATATATTAAAAACAAGTAAAAAATATTTACACTGTGGAATATCACAGTTGTACCTAAAATTGTTTTCTTGTCAAAAGTCCACTTAGGCTGATTCAATTACTTTAGAATCCAACTGACAAAACAAACTATATATCTCAGTGATGTCGAGAAACCCACTTGTTGAGAAATTTATATGCAAAAACGGCTCGTTTGGGTTGAGAAAATATTTTACATAGAAGAGCAAACAACGTTTCGACCTTGACGATGACCGAAGAAGGTCGAAACGTTGTTCGATCTTCTATGTAAAATATTTTCTCAACCCAAACATGCCGTTTTTGCATATAAACTATATATCTCTACTCTTATCACAATAGTGTCAGTAATTATTCACATCTGTAATAACCTACGCTATCCCATAAGTCATCATCACCACACCATCCACACTAAGGGATTGATTGTCAAAACTACGACGCACCCACATCCGAGAGAACGGATTTTATTTCATGGGATCGCACAGATTAGAATCCGCAACACCAGCTTTGAAATCCAAACTCAACTATAGGTTTAACACGTGTTAAATATATAATAAAAAATATGAAAAATCAAATTCTAGAAAATAGTGTTAATTAACAGACATTATATATAATAAATTCATATGTGACTTTTGGTAACTTTTTATTCAGATATCTTCATAAATTTATACGATATTCCCAAATAATGCGAGTACATTTTCCCCCAGCAAGAATATGTATCAACTTGACAGTACATAAAATCGAGTATTAATATAAAAAAAAAAAGAACTATCTATATTGGCTACTGTCGCAATCTGCAGTATTTAAAAAAAAATCTATTAATCACAACTGATTTCCACGTAATTGAAAAATACTGAAGTTCGGTCGTACAGATAAAATGATAGTATCATTTATTGAATCTTGCTGTAATGTAAGATTTACTGTTATTGTGTACAACATACTGGTTATTTTTTGAATTGTTGAAAGTATCACGTGGTCCAATTTAAACCTCGCAGTTCGTTGCTTTAAAAGTATGATAAGGTATTTTTACATTATATATTAAAAAGCTGCATACATTTTGTTTTAATAATTTGAACATTGAAAATTGGAAATATTTTAAAGATCACGTAACTAACGGTTTAATGGAATAGAGAAACAGTCTCGCCAAAGCAGTGAATAATTTATAGTTCAATCCAACCAAATATGAAGTCAAAATATGAGTTATAAAGTAATAAAGAGACGAGTTGAGAAATGAACTTGCTTGTGTATGTAGAGCAATAGAAATAGTAAACAATACACATGTTTTTCTCTGGGTTATAAAAGGTTATTATAATAAAAACTTTCATCTTTTATACAGGTCAGCTTGGAAACAATGTGGCCACTACCACCACCACAACCGTTATCCAACAACAGCTCCCTCTATTAACGACCGTTTCCAGTCCGCCTCCATACAAAAGTTCAAGAAGCAACCTCAACTCTCCGCCGACAGTCTTGCCACCCCTCTTCCCCAGTCCAGGCCAGACGATAGACCCAAACTGGCAAGCAGCCAAGGCAACAGTACGAGAGAGAAACGCTGCCATGTTTAATAATGAATTAATGAGTGACGTACAGTTTATTGTTGGTCCGAAAGGCTCAACTCAACGGATACCAGCGCACAAGTACATTCTAGCTACGGGAACTTCAGTGTTTTATGCTATGTTTTATGGGGGTCTCGCAGAACACACTAGTGAAATTGAAATACCCGATGTAGAACCCGCTGCCTTTTTAACTCTTCTCCGGTAATGATTAGTTTCTGGATAATTTATTTATTATTGTAAATTAATTTCAAATTCAAGCTTTAATAAATTTTAATATGTTGCACCAATAACAAATTTAATTATTTGTTGTCGGTTTCTGAAACCAGAAGTTTCTATAAAAATGTATGGATATATATGGAATCTATTTTACAACTGATGTAGTGTGGTAACTTGAAAAAATGAAAACTTAAGTCATAATAATAAATCTGATTAATTAGTAATCATTAACGGTTTTACTCGTTATTCATCCTTTTTCATATTGTGTTGATACTAATAAACCTGTGCCCCCCACCCCCCAAAGGCTAAGCGGCAAGTCTAAGAGCTTACAAGGCTGAAAAAATCAAGTTTCCATTCTTTTGACAGGCACAGCAGAAATATCATGTATGAAATTGGCTTTACAAACAAGCAATATACGGAACTACTGATATTGAACGTGTGAAACTATGTTATTCATTTACATCAATTGATGTATGTGGAAGATAAATAACATTTCCTAAAAAAACAATATTATGACTGTTTTGCCGTTTTTGTATTCACAAAGATGCATGACAGAATTTAAATGCAACATTTAAATTATAAATTGCACTACTAGCATATAATTGATGAATCCAAAAATTCGTGGTTCTATAACAGTTGCTAGTTTTCCTTGATATAAATAAATTACAAGAGCATCTTAATAAAATGAAATACTGTAACATATTTCACGTGAACACCCACTGCACCTTCAGTGCTTATCAGATCATAATTTTCATCTGTATTTCTAAATAGCTCATTTTCTTAGGTGCACCCATTATAAATTTGTTGAGTAATAGTTGGTTTCTCTTTCACCTTAAAGATTCCTGTACTATGACGACATCAACCTGGAGGCTGACACAGTTCTAGCCACTTTGTATGCTGCAAAGAAGTACCTAGTCCCCCATTTGGCCAGAGCTTGTGTTTCCTACCTAGAAACCAGCCTAACTGCCAAAAATGCATGTGTTTTACTAAGTCAGAGTCAGTTGTTTGAGGAGCCTGACCTGATGCAAAGGTGCTGGGAGGTGATTGATGCTCAAGCAGAACTAGCTGTAACTTCAGAAGGGTTTGCAGACATTGAGTACAGTACCCTGGAAACTATCCTTTCTAGGGAGACATTGAATGTAAAAGAAACAATTCTGTTTCAAGCAATATTGAAATGGGCCACTGCAGAGTGTTCAAGGAAAGAAATTGAACCAACTCCAGAAAACATGAGAAAAGTATTAGGTAGGGCCCTGTATTTAGTTCGCATACCAGGGATGGCTTTGGAAGAATTTGCCAATGGCCCTGCCCAATCTAAAATACTTACCTTACAGGAGACTACTGATATTTTCCTTCATTTTACAGCCAAGAACAAGCCAATCCTGAATTTTCCAACTCGACCTAGGACAGGGCTCAAGTCACAGGTGTGTCATAGGTTCCAGTCTTCAGCTTACAGGAGTAACCAGTGGAGATATCGAGGCCGTTGTGACAGCATTCAATTTTGTGTTGACAAACGTATTTTCATTGTTGGCTTTGGATTGTATGGTTCAAGTAATGGTGCCTCTGACTACACGGCAAAAATTGAGCTAAAAAGGATGGGTAAAGTTCTAGCTGAAAATAATACCAAGTTTTTCTCTGATGGCTCCAGTAACACATTTCACGTTTATTTTCAACATCCAATCCAAATTGAATCAGACACCTTCTATACTGCATCTGTAATACTGGATGGAGCAGAGTTAAGCTATTTTGGTCAAGAAGGTTTAAGTGAGGTCACTGTTGGCAATGTTATATTTCAGTTTCAGTGTTCTTCAGACAGCACAAACGGAACTGGTGTACAAGGTGGTCAGATACCAGAACTAATATTTTATGGAACATCATCCCATTCTTGAGTTACAGGCTTGTAGTCAAATATGCATACAAAATGGTATACAGTTTAGAGGTATCTGGGTCACTCAAGCTATGCACATATTTTTTATAAAGTGGATGTTGATGTAACTTACACCAGAAGGGACAAGAAGACTTTCTAAATTTATTAGCTTCTTTGTTTACTGCACTAGAAAAATTACAGATAGAGACCACATGTCAAGAACTGCATAAATAGTCTATAGTCTACATAATCAGCAATCTCCCAATTCAATTACTGGGTGCAGTCTTCACATTTTATCATCTCCTAATTGGTTCACACCACAAACTGGGGAGGTTAGATATGGTAATTGCCAATTTTGAAAGAGAACAATTACATTCAATGGGTGTTTACATTCAGTATTGGGACTAAACTGGTGAAAGTTCCAACCAGAATCTTTTTTTTCTTAAATTAATTATTTTGTGGTGTAAACATTTTATGTAATAAACTTGTTATTATAATTATGTTTCAACCTCTCATTTCTTACTAAACCTAATGAAACACTAAAGGGACAAATGCAAATTAGGAGAGTATATTACCAGCAACAAAACCTTAATTTGTGTTTTAGTCAAAAAATTTGCCAGTAGAAACTAAAAAGAATAGCATGCTAAGCAAAATTACTCTACAAATCAATGAAACCCTGTAACAAAAAGCTCAAACAAAGGAATAAATAAAGAAATCTAACTCCCAAAATAACTATCATCAAGCTTTTCTCACAAGAACTGGTGATAAAAATACCAAAACAAAGGCTTAATGTAATTTATAGTAGTCTGTTTACAGTAAATCTCTTTCAAAAATAGCTGATATTAAGAAACACCTTTAAAGCTCCTTTTGCACCATATATCCAGAAGGGAAAAAATTCATAAAAACTTAGGTATGCTGTTGTTGCATCTGAAATATTTTTAAACCAAATGCTCTAAAATATTCCAAATTTGAAATTTGTTTAAATTTTATAAAAGAAAAAATCCTTAGATTTGGTTTATTTTTATATAACAATCAAGTTAAAGTGACAATTATAACATACTTTTATTGAAGAAAGTAATATTACTTGCTGATGATAGTGAAGGAGTATTTGAAGAACTTTTAAATAAAAAAAATTGTGAAAGGTTCCTTAAATACAGTTCAATACATAAAATAGTTTTGTTCTAAAGAATAGTATTAAATTACATAGAGTACACAAGTTTAGTCACACAAATAAATAGTGTTCAATAAATTCATATCCCATGAATTTATATTCCATATGATAACAAGAAACACATATATATTATTGGGGGGATTATGAACAAATTGGCTTCTCATTTCAAGAGTTTGTCAGTTATTTCATATTTTGTTTGCAAGGTTCTACAACCTTACCAGTCTAACAGAGTATAAGAAAATAACATTTTAATGAATTAAGCATAATAACTTCAACTAAGATGAACAAAGTACATAAAAGGTATGACACTGTGCAACTTTCACAGATATCTTTTAGTTCAATAAGATTTAATTTCAGCAACAGCTAGTTAAGAAAAGTTTTAATGTTGAGAAGAAGGCAAATAGAATGAAGCAGAAAAATTCAGAACTGGGCACAAAATCACACAGTTTCGAATACTATCACTGAAATTGGAGTTTGTAAAATCATTGTGTTCACTCAAAGAGGGTTTTATTTTTGTATCCAAACATTTTTACCCGAGTATAATTACTTTCACAACTTCAGACCTGAAAGCATATATATGAATTACCTTACTTTATGAAAGCTAGCAAGGAAGCCCTGTATTTTATTCAGTTATTGAACAAACAGCTATGAAAGTTATAAAGAACATGTAAATAAATATTTTCCATCTTGAGGTGAAAACACTAAAAACTAAATCAATTGTATTGCTAGAAATCATTTAAAACTAAGTATTACTGTGCCTATTTTTGAGGTTTACTACTTCAATGTATGGCCCATGAAGAATTCTAAATATTCATTCTAAAGTTTTATCATTAACATTGGGAAACCTACAAAATGAAGTTTTAACATTGAAGTTAAAACTATGAGTGACCTAAAACTCGGAACTTGAAAGTTCAAGTTGTTTGTCATTATTGAATGTTCTCTACCAATTAATAAAATATTTTATCTTTAGAACAGATTACCTTGAGAACAAAAATCGTGGACAAATGTTAAGAAATAGAAGAGGAAGATCTACCTTTCGGAAGTGTTCAAGAAAAATCTGGGATAACATCTAAACAAACAGAAAAAGGAAGGTCTACCTTACAGAAGTACTAAGGCAAACTTAAATGTGCCTAAATATTGTGTTATTTCTTTTAAAGCAGAATACTAACTATAGACCAATGGTCTCTATTTGTCTGTACATGGATTCTACTGGCTTTTAAAACATTTATGCAGGAAATTGCTTCTATATCCATGGCCTTTACAGTATAGAACTTCTAGTAATATAGGAGTCGTACAAAAAATGCTAACCATACCTACCATCAATATTGCAATTAACCCCCATTAATAATTGCTGAAGTTTTCTGTTTATTTTGTAGTAACAATGTTTATCCTTTTACCAAGACACACAAATAGCTATTATCTTACAAGTACATTTTAGCTTTAAAAAATATCAGAGCAGTAAAATGTACCTTACAATTTAATAACATCCTAATTTTACCCTTAAGCATACCTTAAAACTTTTCTTAAAGATACAAGTAAAAAGAAAATTATAAAGTTTATGAATAAGGTATTTTTAATATGCATTGGTCAAATTGGAGTTCAGGTACTACTGTTTCCATTGAACTTTAAACAATATACAAATCACATCTTTATTTTCACAGTGATATTTTAAACATTAACATCAGTGAGCTTCCGATTTATAAACGTCCTAAAAAGTAGGTTATCACTTTTATTGTACTGGCCCAAGTGCAAAACTGATTAATATAAAAAATAAAACTATCATATATAATGGAATACATCATGTTGAAGTTAAACATATAAATTGTAATTCCTGAAAATAAATATTTAAAAAATTATTTACATATATTAATTAGAAATTTACTTGCAGTTAGTTTCCAAATAACCATCTGAAGCTGTTCTGTTATTTTTTCATGAATCTAAGCAAGTACCAAAGTTACAGATTTGCAACAATTTTCTAGACTATTAAGTGTTTTTCATACAAGTTTTTCCTGTACAACATCTATAATGTATTTTGTACCTAGAAACGTAAAACCTTTTTTTAAAAATAAAAAACCCAATTAAACTTATAAATGAGTTTTATCATTTATAAAGGGAGTTTTCTTTTCTACAGGGAGTTAATAAAGTCACTGTGCACTTATATATTTATTAACAGACATGTTTCAATATAGAATACAGGAGGTAAATATGAATGACAATTATAAATAATGTTGAAAGTGACCCCCATTGGCATCAATACAGGCTTGGATCTTTCTTCTTTTGTATTATATTGTATTATGTTGAGATCAAAATCTGAAATACAATAACATATGATTTCAAATCTGCACAGTGACTTTCCAAACACCCTGTATGTAGTCAAAGCAATAAATTTTACTGTAAGAAATGTGTACAAGAATAAACTCACCGATGGCTGGAATATTGATACACAATGCTGAAGAAATTCTTAAGTAGGTTTTCCCCAGTTCATAGACATTGACCTAAACAAAAAGAAACGCATTAGTAATTTGAAACATTAAAAGCACACTACTCACATAATACAATTCATGTCCAGTATAGAATAAACATAAATGTAGCTCTATACATAAATTTACAAAAAAGGGGTTATCCTAAGTATTTAAAAACACACAACTTCCTTAAAATATGGATAAACCACAACCTTTTATCTTATTATTTTCTCAAATTAAACACATGTCTATCCAATCACTGACAGTTTCAGTTTTCAATTATTGGCAAAACAGAAATAATACTCACAATACAAATTGTCACATAAATTGTTTCTCTCACTAGGGGAAGTTAACCACTACTGAACACTGACTACACTGAAAAAACACAGCATACAAATATGTGTAGTAACAGATGTTGTACAAAATGGAAATCACCCCATATTTTAAATATGGTAATAAAATTTTATCAATATATAAATATAACTTTAGTTTCTTACTTGCAGAACGTCACTCAAATCCAGAAGCATATCTGTATTGTAAGTTAAGAATAATTCAACAACAGAAAAAAAAATCCGAGATGACAAGGTTGTTAAATTTATATTTCATAAATACAACATTTTATTCTCTCATCTAGATCATTTTATATAATGTATTATTCGTAACTTCTGTAAGAGGAAGTCTCTCATCAAGTAACTTGTAACTCTTTCTCTATTGATGTGGTGCTGCAAGTGAAACTAGTATTCAAAGTAAGAACATACGTATCATCTTTCTTAAATATCTCTAACCATGAGTACTTAACACTGAAACAGTTCAACACCTTAGATCATACATTTTTAAAACTTAGCTAAAGTGGTTGGTTGAATGTTTTGTGTGTATTAAAGAGGACTTACTTAAACCTTGGATAACCTTATTTAACAGCAATTAAAATAAGTCTTTTTTAAAAATATAAAACATAAAACAATGAATCCATTAATTACAAAGTTAAAGAAACAATCAAACTTGTGAAAGAATAAGCATAAGATTTAATATGAACTGAACTCTAAGTTGGAGGAAATTTTGTTTCTAGAAATAATAGCAAAAATGATTTAAATTTCCTTTTCTTACAAATACAAAGAACAGACTGAATAATTTTGAAAAGAAAAGCTATTTAAACCTCCCTGATTTGTAATTCACTGTTGAGAAGAACAATCAATTTTATAGCAATTGAACAAATTAAGTTGGTATCTGTTTTTAAACATCTTTCCAATTTATTAGGACATTTTTAGGTAGTTGGTGCCTATAAGAGGTATAGAATAATAAGATAATATGTTGCCTTCAATTTTAACAACACTGAAAATGACTTCTTACCAATTTAGACATTTTATATACAGTAGTAATGCAACAAAAGGATACGTGGAGTGCCTTCAATTCTGCAAACCATGTATACACATGCAGCAATTAAATGGGATTGTTTTCTTCCTCTTGTCATATGACGTGAAAGAGCCATCTTGTAGAAGTTGTAGGCAGTATCAATGCAATGTTGATTTAAACGCAGCTGTTCAGCAACTTGCACTATTTTTCTTCGAACTAAGACAAAAAAGAACAATTACACAATCAAATAATGTGTTACAAGCTGTGTACTTTAAAGTTTTACCAAATGTGAACATATAATCATAAATATATATATTTCAAATACTAATAATGTTTAACCTGCTAAATTTGCATTCTCCGAAAAAAAATCCCAATAACTTTAGACTATATTTTGCACAACCAACACTTGTGTTATTTCTATGATAGGTTTAAATGTAACTTTCATCTAATTTGTTTTTTACTTAAAAAACAGGTATAAAATTCATACATTTTAACATTCCAAAGTCATGAATTTTTATCATGCAAATAATAAAATATAACTAATTATATTAAGAGTATCTCCCAAAAGACCAGAACAAAATTCTAATTCTTAAGAAAATGAATTTTGGTTGTTTTAAATGTATCGTAATATCAGTGTTTAATATCAAGCAAGAATATTAATACAAAATGTTTTTGCATCATGTGACACTTTTCCTTTAATGAATTTGGAATATCAAACTGTTCGTGTGTATGTACATTAATGTCAAACTGTTTGTGTGCATCTACATTAATATATAACTGTTCGTGGGCATCTACATTAATATAAAACTGTTCGTGGGCATCCACATTAATATAAAACTGTTCGTGGGCATCCACATTAATATAAAACTGTTCGTGGGCATCCACATTAATATAAAACTGTTCGTGGGCATCCACATTAATATAAAACTGTTCGTGGGCATCCACATTAATATAAAACTGTTCGTGGGCATCCACATTAATATAAAACTGTTCGTGGGCATCCACATTAATATAAAACTGTTCGTGGGCATCCACATTAATATAAAACTGTTCGTGGGCATCCACATTAATATAAAACTGTTCGTGGGCATCCACATTAATATAAAACTGTTCGTGGGCATCCACATTAATATAAAACTGTTCGTGGGCATCTACATTAATATTAAACTGTTCATGTGTACGTACATTAATATTAAACTGTTCGTGGGCATCTCCATTAATATTAAACTGTTCATGTGTACGTACATTAATATTAAACTGTTCGTGGGCATCTACATTAATATTAAACTGTTCATGTGTACGTACATTAATATTAAACTGTTCGTGGGCATCTACATTAATATTAAACTGTTCATGTGTATCTACATTAATATTAAACTGTTCATGTGTATGTACATTAATATTAAACTGTTCATGTGTATGTACATTAATATTAAACTGTTCATGTGAATGTACATTAATATTAAACTGTTCATGTGAATGTACATTAATATTAAACTGTTCATGTGTATGTACATTAATATAAAACTGTTCATGTGTATCTACATTAATATAAAACTGTTCATGTGTATCTACATTAATATAAAACTGTTCATGTGTATGTACATTAATATAAAACTGTTCATGTGAATGTATATTAATATAAAACTGTTCATGTGAATGTACATTAATATTAAACTGTTCATGTGAATGTACATTAATATTAAACTGTTCATGTGAATGTACATTAATATTAAACTGTTCATGTGAATGTACATTAATATTAAACTGTTCATGTGAATGTACATTAATAATAAACTGTTCATGTGTATCTACATTAATATAAAACTGTTCATGTGAATGTACATTAGTTTTCTTTCGTGAGGCCATAAGTTATTGAGCTGCAATATTCAGTTACCAGGTGACAGTTTTACTCTTCTTAACCTGTAATAGTGAAGAGAATATTTTGATTGACTTTTTTTTTATGAACACCTAAGTCATCTAATCAAAACACTATTACTAAAATCAAACCAAAATGTTTACCTTTCTACTTTTCTTGAGTTTATAAACCTTTACATAATACATACACATTCCCACAAGATTAATTACAACCATTGAGTAACCAATTCATTGACTAAACTTACTATAGCTGTTAAAAGTTTTCCATATTAACAACTTAAAACATTACAAAAATAACAATTTACAGACCACAAAAGTTATCTTTAGAAGCACCATAACTTTGTGTTTTGCCACAAGATGCAAGTAATGTGTAAACAAAGGTATGAGGCATAATCTAAATACCAGCCCCAATGGTGGGCTCCAAAATAAGACAGCAAGGAACATAGAGAAATGAAAAATTTTATGAAAAGGAGCTCTAAAAAGGTAATACTTCTCAGATGAAAAGAAAAAATGCACCTGCCTAACTAACTGGCAAATCCAACTTGTATGTGTAATGAGAAAGAGGTCCTGGGACATGAAAGAATTCCATTTCCATAAAATAAACAATATTGCATGAACATTGTACAACAAAATTCTTTTTTATTGCCTGTTATTAACTTACAAAAAACAGTGGAGTTGAGCTTTGGTCAAAAACGTTTTCTTAATCTAAGTCATTCAAAACCACTCTTTCCTTTTGACAACACATTTAATAATTATTATAATAACAAGTCTCTAGTCTATAAAAACCACATATAGAAGCAGCATGAGAAAACATCAGAGGACCCAAACCATATACAGTAGGCAGTCAGAATCAGAAGAGTCATAAATGTGGGAAAGAGAAGATAATGATGTGGGAGAAAAAATTAAATTGCCCACCCAAGCAACATAAGCCATACACAAAAACAAATGGTCAGTGAAGAAGAGAACATGGGAACTGTAGAACAGCACATAAGAAGTATCAATCATAAAGATCTAAGATCGCTGCTAGTCACAAGCCAACAATATCAGAAATAGGGATTTTTATGAAAGGTGATATAGGTGACAAAGTTTCAAAAAAAGCATGAGTGACAGCATGAAATCAACACTGAGATTTAAATCTGGGAGAAATACAGGGGAGTAATATTGAGAAAAGTAAAATGAATGAAATAACAAAGGCAACACGAGAGAGTGGAAAGCAAACACACTCAGTAAATCTGAATGTGCAAGATAATACAGCTCAATAATGTGCAATAGAGGAAACTGACAGTTCCTATCAAATATCCATGTGAAAAATACAATCAACTGCGTTAGGGAAAATTATGAAGGATAATGTCCCTAGCAGAGTAACCAGAAGTGAAAAAAATATCATTTACACTGATAAAACCACCAAAGAAGTATATAAAGAACAAGCAATCAAAGAGGTAACATGCCTAGAAAGTCTAATGAGAGACCAAACAAAAGTGATATGTGAACCTTGAAGGTGGGAATTTTAAGGATGACCCATGCCAGAAATTAACCTATCATATGAAAGTACAAAAAGAGGAGCTTAAAATTTAGGGATATTGAGTTTCCAATCTTTGTCAATTTGTGAATTACAGATAAAACCAAAAATGTTTGAATTAGTTGTTTTTTTATCATTGTATTTTCTTTAAATCTGCAGCTAATTTGTCATATACCTAGTATTTTATTTGTACTTTAAAAACTATAGTACAAAGAGGAAAATATTGAGTAGTAATTTCCAATGCACTATAAAGAATACTACATTTAAAAATATTGAACATAATTAAAATGAATGTGCTCAGATGATTAATAGATATTTATATACAAGTGAACAGTTTTACAGTTACACAATTCTATATTCTATTCACTCAAATAAATTAAAAACAGAAATTAGAAATAATCTTTATAAATTTTCTGTGTAGAATCAGTCTGACCAGATTTTATGATAAGGCTTACTAAAATATGAGATGCATTTAACATGAATATAAAGGAAGCTACTGCATATTGTAATAATCTCCTCTTACCACAGAGAAGTAAAAGAACTGAAAAATGATAATCATACAACAAAATAAAATTACCTTCTTGCTAAATTTTATTAAAGCAAAATACTTCCTGTAACCTCTTAAGTAGATGAAACAACTCTATCCATTGTACTTTTTACACAACATGGTAGGAATGATGAATATTAAAATTATGAGAAGCATGTAGAAAAAGAGTTCATTGATCACATTGTAAAGAAATCAACTGATACATTCAGCAGTTCATTCTGAAGTAGAGAGCAACAGGAAGAAAACTGAATGTTCACAAATGGAAAGGCACTGATGCAAATAGATGAAGACCCTTCTTAGACTTTAGGGTATAGTGCAAAAGCATGAAAATAAGATGTATTTTACAAAGCATGAAAGCATTGCCATAGTTTTCTATAAAAATACAACTGAAAAGTGACATCTTCTGCTAAGCTGTCAACATTTTGTTGATAATGAAACTTTTAACATGAGGTCACCAAGTGGACAATCCTTCAAGAGAAAGTCAGCTTTTGTGCATTTAATTATTTCTACATATGCCACAAAAGAATATTTATTTCTGTAGATGAATCACTTCTTGGCTGGATAGTCTGTATTCCTTCCAAGTGAAAGTGATTTGCAAGAAAAATGTTTGAACTATAAGCAAGTGTTTGAGGCTTTATGAGGAACTTCATCATTTATATTGAAGCCATGACTGAGTACCATGACAAATACCAAGATGAACCTAATTATATCAAGGATTATTTTGGAACTAATTAATCCTCTTCTAGAAAAAAGTACACTAACCCAGAGCTGGAAGATTAGTTTTGCCGGACAAAAACAAACCGTGTTAAACATTGTTAGTACACAATGATAGAATGTAGCCTGTCAAGAAGAGAACAGCACTGATAGTCCAAAAACAATTCGAGAAATATGATGTGAAACATTTTTGCCATATCATAAAAAGTTGTACCCTGAATTTCTAGCATCTGAACAAAAAGGCCTGGGGGAAAGAAATCCAGATTGATATTCCTTAATATGCCAGGCAAGGGATTAATTGAAAACCGTGCCACAATAAAACCTGTAGCTACTCCAAGACAGTTTTCAAATTCCTCTAAATTTCCTCAAGTCATATCATAAAGAGAAAATTATGAAACCCTTCAAACTATGTAAAATTTGTTACAAAAGAAGTAAGATATAGGAAACAACTTATTAGTACACTTATTGCAATGTTACTTTGTGTCCTGCATTTTGCTTTCATGTATGTCATACAAGATACGACTATTAAAATGTTCCAGGCCATGAACCAAGACATCTAAATGTATGTAAGCAGGCAGTTTTAACACTGTGTCAGTTTTTTGCAGGAACTGTTTACAGTGACATAAAACAGTCATTGAAATTATGTGAAAATTTATAAAACTTCAAAAAATTGTAGGTTATATAACTCTGAAAATGTATCATTTTTAATTGTAATACTTATTTGAATTGGTAAGATGAAAATTAAATATCTGAAGACAATATACAAATATCAATTATGCGATGCTGAAACACAACATTTCAGAGATTAACATACTTTAACTTAAAGATGCACAACTACAGTAAAGCAAACATAGCCTGGCCTTTTGTAACTTCTATGTTAGGATTATTATGTATATATAATGTGTTTAATTGCATTCTACAATTTTTTTCATCAAGGAAACAAAATTATCTACAAGTTCTACTTCAAATTTCAATAAGTTTAAATATAATTTTTATTTCTACATGGATATACAATCAATATATTTTTACATAATATAGTGCAGTCTAAACAATAATGTAACTGTAACACTATGCAAGTTAACATTTTCCTAACTTAAAAATATTTTTTTAATAATATTTAACTCCACTGATACTACAGCTATTTATCAGTCAAGATTTTCACTCTTTGCTCATCCAAGCATTGAGAACACTTGTTCCAGTCTTTTATATCCCACTGAAATCCTGTAGGCAAATTCTAATTTGCAAATTTCCCCATTAACTTCAGTGTGCCCTGTATCTTGGTAACGTATACAAATACCTCATCCCAACAATGTAATCACTTTTTTGAGACATAAACCAGCTTTTAGTGAGAAGGTAGGGCAATAGAGAGTTAGCAAAGGTGTTATTGGAAAAACATTTTCAGTTTAGAAAAATGTTAACTTCCAAAATGTTCTAACCTCCACCAACACTATAGCTAGAACCTCACATTGAGAAGGTGGGGACGCCAGTGCAGATATGATCTATACAGAAAGTGTCTGTATAGAATAGGAGTGTACCAAGAAAAAAAATGGTAGAAGAGTGAGGGAACCACATTACATCCCAAAGAAGTATTCTCTTCACATGGAATTGAGTTCTTGTATCAAACGTGGAATAGAATATAAGTAATTGTCAGTATAGGCCAGCTGCAACCAGACAGCCGAGGTTCCACACTTCAGGCTTGGAATTAAAGGCGCATAGTACATATATCCTGGCATTGATGACTAGGGCTATTGTACTGCAATGTTGTTGTGTTGTTTTCTTTATTGGATCCCAATCTGCTACCATTTCACACCACTAGAATCACAAGAAACTATGCCACACCTAAGTAGACAAAATTTCTTCTGCACCTGAAGAAGTCTAAAAGACAACACTCTAGGTTTAGAATAAATGGGATCATGTATGTTGTACTCAACTACAGGAATAGAATGCATCCAGTATGGAATTATGAACATTTACCCTCACTCCCCAACTAAGTGGACAAAGTATTCCACTTGCATCTGGAATTATGAAGAGGAAATGGAACCTGTGCTCAACCTAGGACTTATGGTGGGACCATTTCTTGTTCTGAATTATGGTGAGATAGTGGACCACCTTTCATTAACAATATATGAAAGCACATTGATCAAAGAGAAGAGTCATGCACTCCCCAATCAGATAGTTTTATTTGAAATCAAAAATAGAATTACAAGTTCCCAAAGAGGCTGGTGCCACTCCTATTAATTCCTGGGAAAACATCCATGGACCCAAGGTAGGAGAGCCCCAAACTTTGCATTCATCTCCAAGAGTTGAGGAGCATGCTTAAATACTCTGAAGAAAAGCTTCTGTCCATCTCCCCCAGGGACCAGAAACTATTGGTGGTAAGGACTCCCAAACTCCACTAGAACTGTCTGTTGGGGAGACCTGAGGAAAAGTGTCCCAGAAACTGTGTAATAGGTGAACCATGTTTTCCACATTTTTAAAAGCAAACCAATCTCAGTTTATTTAAACTGAAGATCAGTAAAGATGGTCAGGATCCCCTTTAGCTTTACTCACAGTTATCCATGAGTAGTAGTCTATAATAAGGTAATACCATCCAGTAGGTGCCTGGATGATCTTATGGAACACGCTATTTCAACAAAGCCTGTTGCAACCTGTAGTGATTATAGTGATTGCTGGCATATAATTGAGAAAAAAAAGCATACCTGTCTAGGCAACACTCGCCAGAGAGTGGGATCCAGAAAAAAATAAAGGGACCCTGTAAATAACAGATTATTTGATTGAAGAAAACATTCATCTCTAATAGATATGGTCAAAATAGCTACAGGGTAGTCAAAACCCTCAGAAGTAACCCTCATTTAAGTAACAAGATAGGAAAGTATTAGTAGTAGTCCACATACTTGCCCTCACAATGTCTTTCAGAGGAGCATTCAACCAGGAAGCTAATGATATAGAGATATGAAAAATCTAGTGAGATGTGAGAGGCAAAAGATTCCTCTCCTGTAATGATAATACATTATAAGCCATGAAAATCCTTTTGGGAAACCACCTTGTTATAATAATCGATGATAAGTCATGGAAAATAGAAGGATTCCAATAAATAAACAAAAAAATTCCTAGTACCTCAAAATAAATTAGTATGAGTCACATAACACTTGAGGGCCCTGACAGGACATAACAAATGATCAGAATCAAAGCAGTCATAAAGGTGAGAAATGGCTAGCAGATGGACCAGTGAAAAGGTTCTTTCCCCAGTTACCAATATCTTGGGAAGACAAAATCTATTAAAGCATGTCAAAGTAAAATGATAAAAGTATCTTATGCACTTTGAATGAAAACAATTCTGACCAATGACTTCCACAGGCCAACCTTAAAAAAAAATACAATTTAAGAGAAACACAGAACAAAACTTGAAGCTAAGGGCTCAAAAAGAGTATACAATGCATGTAAAACAGTAAAATTCCAACTTGGTAATCAAAAGGATCATTTGGACAAAAGAATATGAAAGGATTTTAGCATATCCAAAAGAACTGAGGATTCAGAAATGTCCTGATATTTAAAATACCTTAAAATTATATATGAGGATGCCTTATAATAAGGTACCATAGACAAAGCAAAACCCCTCTTAAATACCCAAGTTAGAAATGGGACTGATATATACTTTTGAAGAAAGAAAGTTGAACTTACTTTTATATACCATTGATGAAAGATGTACCATTACCATTAATAAACTATCATAGCTGGCCTACAAAGATATTTCATTAAATACAGAAAACCTTTAGAAATTAGATCTTTATTTTGGGTAAAGGGCTGCATAACTTCCAAGCATGAAGACTGAGTTTCTGAACATCTGCGGAGAGTATTTCTGATCAAGGTTGTCTCAAAAGAGACTGCTAATGTACAAGAGGTAAAGGTGAATATTTCTGCAAATAATGAAGAAGTAAAAACCACGTTTGAGATGGACAATAAGATGCAATCAAAAGATCTCAACAGAGAGTAAAATGAACTGTAGTCAGAACTCAAGGCAATAGTCAAATTGAGGGAAAAATACACACATATACCTATCCAATCCTCACTGAATGCATCTACTGCTAATGCTTGAGGATGAGGTATCAAAGACCAAAACAACTGCAGTTGAGAATTCCAATGAAATGCAAAGACAATGACCACTGGAGACATGATCTGAGAGCAAAACCATCAAGAAAAACCTCATGATGGAGCATCCATTTTCACTAAAATAATCTAATTGGGTCAAAACAAGTGATATGCAGTTGAACACACTATGTTCAAAACATGACCCAATGGGAATGAGCCAAATAAAAAAAATCCAAGGAACGAAATGAAGGTCTCAGAGTTGTGTAACTCATTAATGAGAATTCTAAGATACCACCATGGAATTGTCAGGATGTATTATCACAATTCTTCCTTTTGCCTAATGTAATGCAACAAGTTCAAGAATATTGATATAGAGGGTAGATTTGTCTTTTGTCCAAGTACAGTAAAACTCCTGACCTTGAAGATAAACTTCCCTTCCATGAAGAAATATTTTGGGATGAGGTGGTGGAATGCATAACTCAACAGTAGTGTTGCTCAATCCAATCATCATTCGCAATTGATAATACTGCTCCTGAATAATGAGACTGAAGGATCCAAAGGATTGTAATGCCTGATCCATTGATTGCACAGTGACCACTGAAGGGACCCCACCTCCTCAAAAGAGAGAACCATCCACACAGTAGGAGAACACAACAGAAGTAAAAGCCTGACAGGGAGGTGATTGAATGCAACTTCAGTATTGAAAAATACACTCAAATTGATGAGGTATTGCATCTACGATAAAACTGATTACTACAATCTGATAAGAAAGCCTGTTTTTGTGGCTTCTGAAAGGAGAATCTAAGAGTGCTATTCTGCTAATTGACAAGAGAGTGCCAGAAAGAGCCATTCAACCATATAATGATGTGTGCACAAGCCAAAGGAATGCAGGTGTCAATTACAAGCTCAAAAATCTCTGCAAAAAAATAAGGTGCTGATGAAAATCAAAAGGTAGAGCTTGACCACTATCCACAAAACTGGAAAACCCTGAAGCCAGAACATGGAATACCCATAGATCCCTGGTGAAAGACCTCAGGATGTTCAAGAATTGTCCCACTGCTCCTCTACTCCCAGGATAGTCAGAGAAACTATTGCCTGAGCCAAAGATACTGAAGAATACAGACTGACCATATTATGGAAACGAACAGACCTGGCAACCAAATGAGGAGACTGGAAAAACTGTGGGTCAATACTCCGAAATTAGTGCCATAAAGGCAAGAAGTCAATGATGGTAAAGAAAAATCTACTGTATCAATTTAGCATTCTAACATCTCTGGTCCAGCAAATAACATGAGATGGAGAAAAGAAGCTTCCCATAACTTACTGAGGGATGATGATGGTATGTAAACACTTTCTAATAAAGCATCTATAACCAATAAATCCCAACTGAGGTAGAAGTTTGAAAAATCCCCAACTCATCCTCAAATTGATGAGGGGAATGTTGATAAGATTCAGACAAAAGCTGAATTCAAGATAAATACCTCAGAACAGTTGTGAGAGTAAGATGAACCTGAGAAAACCTGATCTGTTTAAGGTCATCACAGGGCCTAATCTAGACCTCTGCAGGTTCAAAATGGGGTCCACCCATTGATAATTTACATAAGCCTCCTCCTGGTGGTGATAAGCCAAAGTATTCTGATCCACTAAACATGGAGAACAAGGCATAATATAATGATCCTGTCATGCGAGTGAGTGGCAAATCAGGAGGAAGGAAAAACCAAGTAGTCATTTGCCACCCTTTTTGCTGAAAAAGAAAGGAATAGAATCAAATGCAATATGAGAGATCCTCAATCTGAATAACCAACTGAATGAAAAAGGTTGGAGGTGGCTGATCAAAATGATCCTCTGTTGAGGCTAATCTAGTAAAAGAAGGAGTTAGAAAAAACAAGTCTAAATTCTTTCCAGTCATTTCCAGGTCATTTGTAAAAGCTCCCTCAGAACCACTCAATAAAACACCATTGGTCTCCATATACGTTTTCATTGTGCACAGCTTTGACTGAGAATGATCCCTCCTGTGGGTTTTGACAAACACTAGATAACAGAAGTGGAAAAAATCTATTAACCTCTGCAGTAGAAACATTTACCCAGAAATTGATACCCATTTGCAAGGTTTTATTTAAAAAAATGTATAAATATAAACAAAAAGATATCTGCAGAAATGCCAACTGTGTTTAAAATCATAACATAAATGGCAATTAATCACAACACTCCCTTTGAAAGAAACCCTTGCTAAATGCTTTGTCAAGAAAAAGTGATTACATGAGGCACTTACATACAGTACCAAGATAGAGGGCTACAATGAAGTTCATGGAAAAATTTGCAAATTAGAATTTGCCTAAGGCATTCAAGTGGGGCATAAAAGACTGGAGCAACCATTCTCACTGCTTAGATGTTTAAGGAGCAGAAATACTGAAGACTGGGAAATAACCATATTGTTAGCAGATGGTATGTTTTGGAAAATTTGAAAAATTAGTAAAATACACAGATTAAAGAGAGAGAGAGAGAACTATTGCAAAAAATGTTCCAAATCAATCCTTCACTAACTTTGGTCTGAAAACTCCTAATTATTGATTCTAAAAAAATTACTTCTCTGTGAAATATTACATAAAAATAAAATAACTAAGTAAAATTTATACAATTGTATGATTACTAACCTTTCTGAAGTGTAATTGCCCTTGATTCTCTTCCCATTCCATGTTGGTAACCAAGATTAAGACCACCCGAGGAATGCCCTACAATTCATAGTTAATAAAAATAAGTAAAGAGATCTAATTAGAGTTAAACAAAATGTATAAAAGTTAATTCAAACTGAACATAAGTGATGGAGCTTTCTGTGTTGTAAGTCATATCAATTGAATAACAATTTAATCAGATATATTAGTGAAGTTTAGATAAACTAAAACACATGCTGCAGCAAAACTGACTAAGCCATGTTAATGAAACAATAACATATAATCGTACATTACTTTTCCTTTTTTATTAAAGTTAAAAATTCATTCAATAAATATGATTATCTGGCACAAAATAAATTATATTAAACTGATTACATGGTGTAAAAATACGACTATACATCAACAGATTGGTTTATCCAAGCAGTAAAATGACAGAAACAATTCTGGTTCAAACTATTTAGTGAAATGTTGAACTACATTAAAATATTTAAATAAATCATATCATATAAGACTAAAAACTTCATTAGCATATAATGTGAAACCATGAACAAAAACGATAAACTATACAAACATATATGCTTCAATGATATTAATCATACTATAAACTACCTCAAAACATCACAATAATTTATTGATTGATTGATTTAGTGTTTTATGGCACAAAGCAGCTAGGCTATCTGTGCCAAATGTCCAGTAAAAAGGTAAAAATAAATTAAATGTAGTAAAACAAAACATCATTGAAAAACAGAAAAAGCATAACACCAATGTTGACACCTAGTCTACAATGTTAAGAGAGAAAGCAGAGAAGTTGTAAAGGACTTTCTCTGGCAAAATGGTAATGAACATAACCTGCCAGGAAGACTAACAAGAACCACCGTCGGTCACCTGAAGTTGGCTTTTCCAGTCTTGGTTCTGGGTTGTGTCATAATAGCCAGTAACAAAAGGTAAAATAATAAAAGTTTTAAAAGACATGTAGCAAAATCGTAATAATAATTAGCCAAATGTCCAGTAAAAAGGTAAAAGCAAAGTAAATGTAGTAAAATTCATAAAAGGAAACAAAGGTAAAAACAAAACAGCAATTAAAAACAGAAAATGACATAAAACCAATGTTGACATCCAGTCTACAAAGTTGTAAAGGACTTCCTGCAGCAGAATGGTAATGATCATAACCCGCCAGGAAGACTAACAGGTAAGTACAAGAACCACCATCAATCACCTAAAGTTGATCTTTCTGTGTTATGTGTCATTATGGCAAGTACCAAAACGTAAAGTAATAAAAGTGTTAAAAGACATGCAGCAAAATTGTAATAACAATTTGCCAGGACGACCAATGGGTAGTTCAAACAGCAGTGTTAGTCACCTGAAGTTGGCCTTTCCAGTCCTAGTGTCGAGTTGTTTAATGTTCTTGCCATTTTCCAATTTCAAATTGAACGAGAGAGACTGAGACTCTGAAAAGGGAACCACAATTAAAAATGTGTAATGAATAAATATCCAACACTTAAATGAGATTAAAAAGATTAATGGTCATTAAAAAACTAAAAACTTTATCAAGGTGGACAGTGTCACCATCACCAATAACACTGTTCAATGTTACGGACAAACCCTGGGACAGGACATGTTTAAAATAGTGCAGTCATTGAGAGTCATAATGATGGCAAGAAAGTAAAATGTGGCTTAAAGTGATTTGAGTGTTACACAAACTACAACAGTGCAACAGTTCCAGATAAAAGAAAACGATGTTAAAAACTGTGACCAATGCGTAGTCTAGTTAGAACAACTTCTTCCTTCCAAACCTTATGGAAGCTAGATGGCCAAAGCCCAATATAGGGTTTTAGTTGAAAAAGCTTGTTGTCCCGTTGCTCACTCCAAGTGGACTGCCAGCTAGCATGGAGCTGAGCCTTGAAGACAACACCATAGTCCATGTAAGGAATAGGCATAGGAGTGATAGTGCCAGAGCACATAGATTTAGCTGCATTGTCTGCAAGCTTGTTCCTGTGAATATCAACATGGCCTGGTATCCAGAAAAACTGGATAGAAGTAGATGTTGATAAGAAATGGGCCAGTCAGTTTCAAATATCAGCGAGAACAGGGTGTGAGCCAATGTGAAGCGATTCCAGATCCAGCAGAGAACTATGTGAGTCAGTATAAATAGTGCAGTTGAAGTACTGCTCAGCTTCAATATGATCCAAGGCAAGAGAAATGGTGTACAGTTCAGCAGTGAACACAGAAGCTGTAAAGGGGATTCTGTACGCAACCACCAAACTGCAACAAACCATGGAAGAACCCAAAGAATTATTTGATTTGAAACCATCTGTATAAATTGGAATGATTGTTTGAAAGATGTTCAGTAAATAAAAGACACAACTTCCAATCGGGAGTATTTGCCTTTTTCAGATGACTTAAAGAAAGGTCACATTTGAGAGCTGTAATAAGACATGGTGGGAGGAGCTAACCAGTGAATTCTGCATTGTTATCCAAGGACAGAGCCAATTCATCCAATTGTGCCTGGAAGCGAAGGCCAAAAGGAGCAATGGCAGATTGTCTGTTCTGAAAAAGTATGGTTCACTGAGGAAGGAAAACACATCCCAGGTAGTATGCTTTGATAAGGAACAAAGTTTCAAAAATATAGTAAAGACAGTTGCAAACGGCAAAGATGCAGAGAAGGTTCATGAGATTCTACGTATAGCCTTTGAATGGGGACCAGCATCTTTAAGGCCTAGGGTCTAGCAGAGCCATAGACCACTGATCCATGGTCGAGTTCTGACTGAATAAAAGCACAATATATCTTTGACATAGAACATAGATCTGCTCCCCAACTGGCGGTAGAGAGGACACAAAGGATGTTCAGTGCTCTTGTGCATTTGACCCGTAGCTGCTTTAAGTGTGGTATAAAGGTCAGCTTACTGTCCAAGATTAATCCCAAGAACTTGGTCTCATAAACCACTGGTAGCAAAACTTCACCGATATGGAGTTCAGAATTAGGGTGAATACCCCATTAGTGGTAGAAGTCCATGCAAATGGCTTTAGAGAGAGAAAACTTAAAGCCATTCACTGTAGACCACTTCAGTACACGATTGAGGGCAGTCTGTAGTTGCCACTCAATATATCTCATGTTCGACGACTGACACGAGATGTAAAAGTTATCAACATAGAGACCGTTCGCAACAGTGAGAGGGAGTTGTTCAGTGATGGCATTTATCTTTATACTGAAAAGTGTAACATTCAAAACACAGCCCTGAGAGACCCCAAGTTCCTGTACAAAAGAATGGGAAAGTGTTGAATCTACACGAACTTGGAATCTCCTGTCCATTAAAAATTTTTAATAAACATGGATAAATGGCCACGTAACCCATATATATATGGAGGTCTCGCAAAATGCCATACCTCCATGTTGTATCATAAGCCGTCTCAATGTCAAAGAATATTGATACAAGATGTTGGCATTTAAGAAAGGCTTCTCTGATTTATGTTTCAAGTCAAATTAGGTGGTCCGTGGTGGAGTGCTGTTGTTAAAACCCACACTGGGTGGGCAAAAGGAGGAACCAAACAAGAAAAGTATTGCACATCCTCTCTTAGGTCTTACAGAGACAGCTCGTCAAAGCAATTGGACGGTAGTTTGAAGGAATCCTGGGATCTTTCCTAGGCTCAGAGAAAGGTAAGATAATAGCCTGGCACCAGAAAAAATATTCTCCTGTCAGATCCAGTTAAAAACAATTAGAAGAATATCAAGAGAAGCAGAAGAGAGATAGTGCAGCATGTCATAGTGAACATCATCAGGTCAACAGATGTACTGCCAGACCAATGAAAGGCCATTTTTAGTTCCACCAGGGTAAAGGGACAATTATAGTCAAAGAAACAGTCAGTTCGAAAGGAAAGAGGTGAATGCTCTGCCCGAGTATTGATGGCCAAGAAGGTGAAGGAACAAACAGAAGTGCTAGATACCCGGCAAATGCTTTCACCTGGAGTATCGGCAATGTTCCGGGCATCAGCTACCTCTTGGCCATCAGAGAGCAAGATAAAGAGGGGGACAGAATTGTAGTGCCCACTGACCTTTCAAATCCTGTCCCATATGACCTTGGAACTGGTGGTAGAAGATATCCTTGTTGTGAACTTAATCCAAGATTCCTTCTGGCTTTGATGTCTTACCCACCTAACACGTAGATGGGTCCATTGGAAAGGGGTGCAGTTCAAAAGTGTGGGATGCCTTGGAGGCACAGAGAGATCTGTCTGCACACAATATGTCTCCAGATCTAAACTTCTTTACTGACTCTGGAAAGCCAGCAAGACCCTTTAGTCCCTTCTGAATAAAAAAGGGGGACATTTACCCTAAATGTTTTTCTGAAAGAGAATGTAATGCAAGAAAATGAGGTATGTGTGTTACAGATGTTGAAGATTGCTGCTCAGAGTCTTCAAGACATGGTCGTTAACCTATTGACTGTTTTTTCAATATTTTATTTAACCTTTTTTGATGGAGGATCCATAGAAAAAAAGGAAAATTTTGGTACCCACTGACCCCACCCACCATGGAGCCCTACAAGGAGATGCACTACAATGTCATACAAGGACATTGCAGCAATGCCAGGGTTTTGTGAGCACTATACCCAAACACCAGCATCAGAGACAATGTCCACAACACCCGTCAAGAACTTCCAACACTGGTACTTGGTTAACTCTATCCCAAGTGGACCTGCTGAATGACCCAACGGGGGCCATCCAAAGGCTGCCCGTCTACAGGAATTCAAGGCCAAAGTGATGTGTTAGGGTTGGACCCCTCAACCACCAGGATCCTCTCCTCCCCTTCACAGGTCACCACACACAGCAAACACGTGGGTGGATGTTTAGATCCCAGAGGAGGTAAACTGAAAGAACATAACCTTCCCTGGGAGGTCTCCTCACCATGTACAGGAATCCAAACCGAGGGGCATCACAACAAATGCTTCAAATCAAATACACAAACTAATCTTGATTAAATTATGTGTCTGCTTTAAACTATACTCTCAAAATGAGAACACAATTGACATAATTAAAATGAGTAAAGTGAATGGCCAATTATCTCAATAAATTGGTTACATATGAACAAGTGCATTGATTAGTGTCACATAAAATAACTGATTAATCATAATTACAATCAAATTGATTGGTGTCATGAAAATAATCAGCTGACAAAAACTGGTGTTTCCAAGTATTACCATTTTTAATCATTGAAATATTGGCAAAATGATTTTCAATTATTCTTTTTGATTAATTCAAGCTTCTATAGGTTAATCAATAATGTCAGCATATTAAAAAAATAACTAACTAACCAAAATGAAGGTTTTCCTATTATTATAACTTTTAACTATCCCAACTAACCAAGTAATCACAATTATGCATTATCTGCTCTGTCCTGCAAGTATTAAAAACAATTTTTTGTGTTATAAATTCTCATGACAATAATTGATTAGATAAACATAACTGATTAATGAGCTAACAACTAATTGATTTGCAAATTCAACTAATTACCCAGCTCTGATGCAAAGAAATATAATATTACATGAAGAGTAACTACATTAAGGGTTCATGTAAATAAAATAAGCTAAATTTTCTGAACCCTTGGAAAGGAAAAAACATGTTGATAAGAAAATAGTGAAACAATAGTACATGATACTAAACTGTTTGTAGTACAGATTCTCTAATGGCTTGAAGCTCAATAAATTAGTTAAAATTGATAAAATTTAAAAAAAATATTGTACCTTCTGATGTAACAAGCTGACCAATAGCTCTCGATGCCCCATGAGTACCTTCTTCAAATTGAACTTCAGCAACAATTATGTTATCCTCAAGCACAGAGCCACAATTAGTACAAACAGCATCTCCTCTTGCTGGATCAGTATCAATCTCACTACAGCCACAATGCTGGCAAGTTCCACCTGACATGTCAAGTTCTCAAAACTCTGCAAACAACAAAAGTCATAAATAAGAGTTTACTTACAAGCTCACTACACACATAAATATTATCTGTGTTAATTAATTTGCATAAAATCAAAAAATATTTAAACAAATTAGAAAACTTACACAAGCCAGACAGATTGTTGTGCTTGTATTCATGTACACTGTGCCTTATGAATTGAAATGTTTTTGATATATCTATTAAACTCTTTTTACTTTTATGGCATAATCGTAAGCAAACATTTTTTGTTTTTTGAGAAACAGAATATTTCTCTTTGATTTACAGTTATGTCAGTATTATAAGATGTCTACTGATATATCAGGTTTGCACTGTATTACAGTAATATTACATTTCTTTCATTTTGCTATTTTTTATGCATTTGTGTTAACTTTTAATATGAATACTGATCATTGCTTATTTTCTTATACTGATTTATTCATGACACTTGCATAATTCTTTGTATCCTCATACAACTGAAAATTAAATTTTTCTTATCTACAAGGCATTTCTGATAGATACTCATCTCTTCACACAGAAAAGCTTGAACCCTTGTGCATCTATATACGAGATTTGTCTGCCAATAACCTTGAGCTAACACCCACCTTAAAATTGCATTTATCATGAAATGCTGTAATGCATGGTGACATCATTATGCAAAGATATTCATCCACCAATAATCAGGTAATCAAACCTCTTTGCACAGTAACTACCTCTAAGCATTTGCACTTTAAATAGCTTCATTCTTTGATAGGGCAAGAAAATAATGCATCAAAAGTGGGGAGGACAGATGGTGAAGTGTTGGAGGTGTCTATCACAAATACATTTAAATGTTTACTTCTGAGATAATAGCTCACCTATTAACACAAAATAACTGGAATTCACATTGAATTAGTGGAAGAGTGGGTATACAGCTTAAATCCAGATAAGATTCCTTTAAAAAGTGCCTAAAGATAAAGCCTATGGAGTTTATCATGACCAAGCAACAACCTACATACAACTGATCAGAGAGCCAAGAAGCATATTGTGGTTAAGGCCTGATTAGGCCATACAATATGTATCTTTCCTAAACATTACTTGACAGATAGAGGTGGGGTGATACTCTTTCCATTGCAAAAGGAGAGCTCACTATCTGTTTTAAGAGTAACCTGTACCACACATACAAAAATGACACAACTCACTTCCACCTATGTTGCACTGTACAAATTAGTGAAAAAGATTTCAAGGTTTACCACTCTAATGAGTGAAAACTGCTAAGTGGAAAGGTTCTCCCATGCTTTACTTGAAGGGTGGGAGATTTTATTCCAAGGAGATACAGGTAAATGCCTGAATCTCCATAACTTGCTTGCTAGAAAAGTCTTTTACAGGATGTGTACAAAGGATGACTGCAAAACCCAAAGAACTGGTAATCATTTCTCCAGTATCAATTTTTTCTTGATACTCCACAGAAGTATGTGATATGAATTCAGTAAATGAGTAATTCTAATACCTACAGTTGTCTTGCAGAAAACTGAATTTCAACAGTGGTTACTGGTAGAACCAGGGCTGATGGGTTGAGCATTTTCTATTCCTCCTGGGTAAGTGCAGGTTTTGGCAAATAAGCAGCATATCCTGGTACATAACACTAGTCAAGAGGCAGAATCATATAAGAGAAAAAAGGGTGAAAAAAAATGCAGTTACCTTTCTCATATATGGTATAAAGTTTTAATGAAAAAGATCAAATGGAAATAGTCAAAATTCTGCAGGAAATGAAAAAGCTAGATGATGAAAATAATGGGAGAGGAACATGTGCAGATTCATCTACATGCCACCCTGAAAAATCTTATCTATGGATCAAAGAAAATGATAATCAAAAGCAAGAGACAACTGAAAAATTTGATGAGAAGAAATATGAAAGAAAGATCACCATTTTCATCAACTAGTCTTAGGAAAAATTCCCCAGTCTAGCGAGAGAAATAAAAACGTATGGTAAAAGAGAACGCAGAAAGCATCATTGGTGTATATATATATCTTAATGACAGTTACCACAGCAAAAAGAAAACACGTCTTTAGAGAAAAAAGTTATAATGAATATGAAGTCAAGAGCTCAAACAGAACACATAAAACCATGTCAAAGTCAAAATAAGACATGGAATGATGATGAGGGGGTATTGAAGAAGAAAGAACTGGAATAAAGTGGCAAAGAAAAACCTGACAGTAATGGGAAGCAAAATGTATTAAATAAGAACCAGCAGTCTATGACTTAACAACCCAGAGAAAAACACCAAAAAATGGGCTATTGTAGGATGGTTTGAAGGAAGGGAATAATTGATGGACCAATATTTAAAAAAATCCATTATTCCTGTTGATAAATACTAAGCTGAATGACAAAAAAGGAATAAGAATAGAGATTTTTTTTTATAATCAAAGAGTCCAGCCCTGCAAGCAAAGGTATGGATAACTCCAACTCATAAAGATGAAGAGGTGTTATCCCTAGATGAAGGAGACAAGTGATTTAAGCAATTCAGTGTAGAAATGGAACAGAGAAAAATGAGCATTAGATGTTAATTGGTGAAACAGAAGAAATCACAGTTGTGCTGACTAAAGAGGTACCACCAACAGCACTCAACAACAAGTGTTGCATATCAAAATGAGGACACATGGAAGAAGAGCAATAGGACAACAGACATACAGAAAAAGGTAACACCCATCCTTGATGGGAGCATCAATAACCAGGGCTGAAGGATAAGGAACCAAAGACATAAAGAAGGAAAGTTTGGTGATGAGAGTGGTGAAGCAATTGATGAGGCATAAACAACTGAGAACAAACCTGTCATGCCACCAAAACAAATCCTTGTGAAGAAGAAAAGGGAAGGTTTAACAACTTCTTCTTGAAGAGGTGTGTGTGTGTGTGTGTGTGTGTGTGTGTGTGTGTGTGTGTGTGTGTCAGTCCTAAATGAGAGAATGATTTAATGAGAGGCCGGAATTTTCAAAAGCCATAAAACCTCATACACAGGTTGTAAAAAAGAAAAAATAGTACAAACTTTGGTGACAAGATATTCCATTGCTTATAAGTGAAGTAAGCAAGGCTGAGCACATCTGAGACAAGAGTTGAAAAACACATCCAGATGTACAAACTATAGGGCAGGAGTAAAAAAAAAAAAGGCTTGGATTACATGAAAAGTTAGTTGAGCTAAGGCTGAACTGCTTCCTGCAGAAGAATCCTGGTTTGAGAGAAGTCCTATGTAATATTGGAACCTCATCCCCAATCTATGAACAATGTAAGCAAATGCCCTCATGACTTGACTTGAAAGGTGATCAACAACAATAATGCCAAAAGGAAAATCATGGTACTGGAAGGCCCAATTCCAATGGATGATGTTTTGTGGAATGACTGGCACAAGGTTAGTATTACTAATGGTATAATTATTTGGACTGTTATTCTTTTTTTATCATGTCTATTATTGCCATAATGTTTTGAATAGCAAATTTTCCAGCTGTCATTAGATGTAATATTAAACATTTTTTGTGTTCATCACAACCAGAAATGACCTCAGTCATCCAGTAATCAGGTGAAAAGAACCACTGGAGAGAAAAAAATCCTCACACATGAAACTTGAGATTGATAAGAAGCAAGCTGAGATGACAGGTCAATAATTGGACACTAGTTTCCAGGCTTCTTGAGTACCACAAAAAGATTAAAGGAATAACCAGCTGTAGAGATAAACATACTCTCAATGGCATTCTTACCCAACAGATATGAGAACACATTAATAAGACAATGAAGATAACAGAAGAAAGAAGAAACAAAAAGGGTGTAGGTGAGAACTAAAATAACCTGTCTACTGAATTAAAATGGAGACCAATGGCTGGCAAAAAGAGACAACTGAGCCCCTACAGAGCTAGACCTGACAAAATCGTCACCGAGAAGACAAGTGATGATCTTATCATCAAGAAGTGAAAGGATGAGCAGTAGAAGGCCAAGAAGCTAGGATAAAAAGGAGAGACAGATTCAACAAGCCTAAGAAAAGTGATAAGATAGAGAAAACAGAGAAATAGTAGACAATGAGGAATGATGCTGGGCTACCCTCATCTTGGGCTCCAGAAACCCCTCTGAAGTCTCTGGGTGAAAAAAAAAAGAATTCCAACAAGGAACAGACAGGGCAACAAGAAGGAAGCATGTATTAGCTAGGAGAACATCCCATCCCAACAGAAGAGAAATTAAGTCAGGAGAAATAGAGCAGAAGTAGTAGCATGGACCAAAGTGGTGAAGAGAATCTCCAGAAAACCATACACACACATAGAACCATAAAGTGAAAAGAGATAAAACAAGATGGTAGCAAGAAAAAAAAAAGTATCTAAAATTGGGTATTAAAAAGGGGATTTGATTTTAAGGGATCCACACAGCCACAGGAAGGTGAAATAGATTCCAAAGACTGGGAATTGAGGAAAGAAAAGAAAGAACACTGTAATCTAAAACAAAAAAGTCAAGTGCACAAGGAAAACAAGGCATAGTAGTATGGGTGTGCAGTTGTTCAAGAAACAAGTCTGCATGGAACTATTAATGTCATGTGAAAGAGTAGTAATGAGTAAGAGTTTAATGTTGTAAAGTGTAGGGGGAAAAAGAACATACCTGCAAAAGCATGTTAAGGAAGAGATTAGAAGAATGAAGATCTTCCTAGAACAGACCCTGATGGGGAGGGAGCCAGAAAAATCATCATATCATCCTGATCATGTTCTATCAGGGGGGAAAAGGAACATCAGCCTAATGAACAGAAAGGGAAGGCCATGTATACATAAAAGAACCCACAACATGTTGCACAGGCAACAAGCCATCAGTAATCCCAATATACACAGATCCTGTGTTAGGAGTATCATCAATCAATGAAGCATAAGTTACCATCACCCAAAAATCTATAATGAATAAACAAGATGATTTTTTTTCTTTTTCATTGGTAATGAAAGAATACAGCAAAAGTATTTTAAAATGTAAGCTTCAAAAACAATCATAAATTTCATGTAACTGGTCAATAATTTATAAAACATCCATTCTGGACAATGCCAAAAGAAAAAATGAAGTTATTTTTAGTACAAGCGATTAAAGATGGGGGGTTACTATGCAAGAAGATTGTGTTGCCCTCCTATTTGTAGATGGCTATTGTTGCATGATGACAGCTTGCAAAAAGTTAATAATGATGGATCTAAATTGCTTTATTATTTATAGGCATGTTAATCTCGCACATCTGATAAACCTTCAATTTTATAAATCGTTGATAACATCAATTTTTAAAGAAATGCATTTTAAGTAGTTGTATAAAAGCATCTTGAAATTTAAAGAGATCAGCTTATTGTGCTGCTCCTTGAAATAAAAATTATTTATAGTTCTAGATACAGAATAAAGAAACAGAAAATAAATTCAGTTTTTTTTTTGTTTTGGTGTAATTGTAAAATTATAGGCAGCTTTCCAAGTTAACCCTGAGCCAAACTTTGTAACATTCTGCCCATATAATATTCAATTTTCATAAAATGTTAAAATCAAACAATAACTATTAAAAAAGAAAAGAAAGATCATCATACAGGTGGCAAGTCAATTACAATCCAAAACCTAACCATCTTGTAGGGGTAAAAAAAAGAATTGTATCATCACCTCAAGTTTGTGAAACTGGAGGGAATCTAGTACCCATCAACTTATGGATGGGACACGTGAATTATAAATTGATAAAACAATCCAGGAACCAGGATAAACCTACAAACAATCTTGTGGAACACACCATCTCTGTAGTATGTGTTGCATGGCCATGGTATTATAATATGCAAGATGACATGGCTTAACAGTGCAAATTTGAACATTTAAAGAATAGCTGGTCAGGAAATGCTCACCACAGAGTAGGATAAGAAAACATTTACCCAGTCAAAGTCTCACTGAATTACAATATCACAGAATGTCTACAGGCAGAAGGTGATAACCCAAAGAAAAAGAAAATCAAGATTTGATGTAAATAGTAAGAAAGAAACATATCATGGGTAATCCATGTATCTGATTGAGGAAGTACTTCCAAATGATGATAAATATTAAACAGAAATGAAAAGATAAACTGTTAGACTGGTTGAGAAGCCATTCAGAATAAAGATCAAAAGGAAGATGATAAAGTATAAAACAAACAATTGAAGGAGGAAGGAGAAAGAACCTGAACAAAGGAATGTTGCCAATGAAGAAAGATGTAGAAAGGTCATTACAGTAAAAAGCCATACAGGCAATATAACAGGAAAGACAACATACAGGACATAGAACTCTACATGAATCAGGACAAGAATAAGGTAAGGAAGAGAAAGTAGCTAAATGGAGGGGTTATCTTCACTTGCCACTGAAATGTTAAGGAAGAAAAACATTATACAGAAAGAAGATATGTAGAAAAATAGAGTATGTGAAGCATGAATGGAAACTAAACAAACTATTAACATCCATGGGAAAAAGAGAAGGAAGGATAACACAAGGTAAGGTGAACCAAGCAGCAGAGGGAGAAGAGTTCAAATGTGGGCAAAGTACAGCACTGCAGGATTACACTAATATCCTCACCAAGAAGGGAAGTCCACCCAAGCAGACAACAATTCAGAAGGAATACATCCACAAATAAAATAAAGGAATGGTAAGGACCTGCAGGATTGAGAAACACAAAGAGCATAGGAAAAAACATATTGAAAATTTGAGACCAAAAAGAAGATCCCTAATTCAAAAAACAAGAGGAAGTATGCACAACTAAAAACAATACGTTTATCAGGGAAAACCCCTAACCAGAAATCAACAATGGAAATATTTCATTTACATTGAGAAACTTTGGGAAGATGAATAAAATAAGCCTGGAAAGAGGCTACTGTCAGGATAAATCAGATCATCTTTTTAATGATGGGATGAAAATCAGGCACAAAAAAAATATGAGTCTGTCTAAAACACTGGTGATTGAAGATGGTGAAGAAAAACAGAGACAGAAGAAAAGATAATATATAGAGAAGGAAAGTGGAGCTGGAGAAGCCACAGAAATTGCAACTGAGATGACCAGGAAAAATTTATCAGGATGACTAAATACAAAGTGTCAAGAATGATTAAAATTATCCAGAAAAGGAGAAACAGATGTGTAGATCCAATCCTGACTGAAAACATCAATAGCCAGAGCAAAAAAAGAGAAGGAAATGGAGAAAAAAACCAAGCAATTTATGTGATTAAGGGATATAGAAAAAGCCTCAATGTGAAAAAACTCCACTGAAGTCAAAGCCAATTGAAAACAAAGGGATCAAGAAACCATCAGTTGGATAAACTTTGCCTGGAGAAGAATCTAATCCCTGACAAGAGCACCTGGAACACATGCAACAATAAGAATAATGAACATATTGGCCCTAAAAGCAGATCCTACATATGAATATAAAAGGATTAAGAATGGGTGCCTGATTGAAATAAGCAACCATCGAAGAAAAGTTGGGATACATCCTTACCAAAAAATTTCTAGTAAAAGGAAGAAAATGAATCAAAATATAGTGTCCTACGAGAAGCTTCAGGATTTTTAAACAGATAAAATCTCTTAGCTGCACACAAAATCCTGAACCTTCCAGTTGATGAATTCAAGCCCCCATCCTCAAAAGGATGTATCCATGAAATGTAGAAAACCAGAAGAAGAGAAGGAAGCAGAAACCCACTGATGTGAATGTCACACCTCACCACCAATGCTGACTGACAATAAGGGCAAGAGAAAAGGTAATAAGAATTGACAAAAGATCCCTGCAAAATTCCACTGGTTGTGAATACCCAACAAAACAGTCCACACATAAGCCCAATATGAGGGGATAAGGACAACTATAAAGGATCACATCCCTCAAAGTGATAGAACTTCACAAGCTTGAATTAAACTCAAATCCCATCAAAGTAAAAAAGGACAAGAATGGGCCCAGCTGAGATTCAGAAGAAAAACACCAAAATGGGCAAGATTATGGGATAGGTCACAGTAAGAGCTTCTCATATTTCATTAGCAACCCATTCTTTACAGCCACTACAAGGAGCAACTGATAAGGGTAACAGATAGGCTTGTTCAGAATGAGCAAACAGTAACCAATCAACCAGAGAAAGTGAAACCGAAGTTCACATAAGTGACAAACAAATGTTGTGAACATAGTTCACATGAAGAACATGAAAAGATGAAACATCTGAACATAAGCACTGCCAAACAAGAAGTAACAGTTCTGTAGAACTGAATAGAGAAAGTCACCTGCACATTAGAGTATGTCTCACTCCTATTGGTAGAGGGTTGATACATGACAATTTATATGGGAGATACACTGAAATCAGTCAGTTCCAAAGGAGGAAAGACAGGAAACTTCTAGTCTGCATGTCTTTTTTTTTTTGCATATAAATGGTAGCACTGAATGAGAATAGCTAATTATGTAAGTGGAAGTGATGTATCCTATTGGAAAGAAATTTATATGTGAATTCTTCCCTTTATTTGTAGCCACTAGAATACTAGTACCATCACCCTGTTAAGTACAGATCTGTGAGCAACATTATAGTTTTAAAACTATGCCCAAGTTTCCAAAACACCAAAACATTGCAGCATAAGTTGATTGGTTTTGTCATTTTTGATCAGGCCATTTGGTGGGTATCATGTTGTGGAGTAAGTTTAACCTCTCAATCATCGAGATTTTTAGCATAGTCATTAGATTCATTCATATGTGAGTAAACCAGGCAAGTCACTTGACTGTTGTAGTTACTTTAAATCCACTGCACTGCATTTGTGCATTCATCCTAATGTAAGATATTATAATAGGAAAGCTGCTGCTTTATACTTTATCCTTAATACAAAGAAGGATATGGTTAAAATTTTAACAGCACAAAGACACTAGAAGCTTAGCAATGATATTTTTATTGAAACCAGTTTCAGAGATTAAGAGTCATATCCAATAGTTCACAAAAGTTGACTTTCAAAAAATTAAGTGTTCTTGAAAGACAGAAAGAACAATTAGTTATTAATAATGTAAAAAAATAAAAGTTAACAATGATGGGCAGTTCCTTGTTTAACAAATGCAAGCTCCCAAATACTATTTTGAAGTCCAAAAATTGACATCTATTAAACAAAAAAACTAGAGTCCATAAGAAACTGAAATCTTACATATATTGCAAACCACGGTGTCTGTCTTTCTGTCTCCCATTTACAGTGGCTTCTGTGATATCTTGTTTGGTCTGTGTAGGGTGATCGCTTTGATTATGTCAGTATTGCAGTTTATCTGTTGACTTTCAGTACAAATCAGTGCCTTTCATGCTATGTTTACATCTAAGAAACTCATTTTGGTAGTGGAATCATCTAGAATAAGTTTAATGGAACTGTAGATGTCAGTGTGTTTATAAAGGGGCTGTAATGAATCTTCATTTCCTAATCAAATGAAAATAATGTTATCAATCATCTGTACTAAAAAAAAATATGCTCTGGTAATAAGAACTATGATCATCACATTAATTCCATTAAGTAGACTATACCTGAAAGAAGTTGTAAACAAAACACTATCACCCAACAAACTAACAAAGCTAATAATATATAATGTAAATACGACTTGAAATAATTACCTAAGACAAATTATTATTGTATTCCACTGGTAATTATCAATCATCTAAAACTAAAAAACCTAACCCAGACTAAAAAAAGAAACTTTATCTCCTTCAACTTAATGATTAACTAAAATCAATTTTTACATAAATTCCTGTCATCTCTTTGAAAAAAAATAAAACTTTGCATTTATTCTTAGTTCTTGCTAAAGCAAACATCAGGTGGAAGTCATCCTAGTAATAGCAAGAAATGTCAAACTTGCAAGTTCATGCAGAAAATGAACACATTTTCTAATACACAACCAAAAAGCAATTCAAAATCACCAAACCCATAATCTTATCTATAAAAAAACATTTACCTGATCCAATCCTGAAAATAAAATTTCCAAATATTGGTCAAACCAAAACAACTATACAAGAACTTTTCTAAGTACCACAAATCTACAATTAAAACAAATAAAAACCTTCTGGCTACAAAACACTTCAAGAACCAGAAAAGTTTTGTAGGGGGTTGAGGACTGGATATCTGACACACTAAACTACATTTTATGCATGTCCTTGAGTAGTGGGCTGAAGTCACTCCTCTTTTTAAGAAGCAACTAAAATTCATGTAATTATGGGTTTGTTAGTCTTATATCAGTAGAAGGAAAATTTGAATGTTTGATAAAATGCGCTTTGTAAAAATCATTTAATAAATGTTTACAATTCTGTTGGAAAGTCAACATTTCATAAAGATGTTGCTGCTTACACAGATAAAAATAAGGTGTGAGTATTATATATCTGGATTTTCAGAAAGCATTTCACAAAGTGCCACATAAAAGACTTCTTAAAAACATTTCTCTGCAAGATTAACTGGCTCAAACAATTAGCTAGAGAGAAAAATATTTTGTTTGTTTTTGAATTTCGCACAAAGTTACTCGAGGGCTACCTGTGCTAGCCATCCCTAATTTAGCAGTGCAAGACAAGAGGGAAGGCAGCTAGTTATCACCACCCACTGCCAACTCTTGGGCTACTCTTTCACCAACAAATAGTGGGATTGACCATCACATTATACCACCCCACAGTTAAAAGAGCGAGCATGTTTGGCGCAATGGGGATGTAAACCTGCAACCTTCAGATTACGAGTCACATGTCTTAACACGCTTGGCCATACCAAGCCAGAGAGAAGATAACAGAGGGTTACTATAAATGTTCTTTAGATTAATGTCACAAGTTTGGTATCTCAGATATTAGTCTTGGGGTCTTTTCTATTCACACAAGTGATATAAAAAAAAGATCAATGAATTGCTTATATTTGCTAACGATATTAAGATCTTGAGCATTGTTAGCATTTGACAAGTTGGGAAAATAACTGGCAGATGGCTTTTAACTATAGTAATTGCAAAATAATACATATGAGTTATAATTTAAATTATAGAATAATTTTGATAGACATAACCTTAACAGTGTTATGGAAAAGGACATTTAATATGCTGTCAGCAGTAAGATAAATGGGATTTGGAGTTATATTTATTGGAACAAAAATATAAAAAAGGTTATCATTTCATTGTGGTCACTGGTTAGGTTCCATTTAGAGTATGTTTCAGCCTTAAACTTCTTACCTCAAGAAGTAAAATTGTTGTAAAGTGTTAATAGAAAAGTGTTACTATGATGATACCTAGTATGAAAAGGTTTTTATGAGAACTGGTGAGGATTTTTTAAATTTTCTCCAGGAAAGAAAAAGATTTAGGAGGTGAAATAATTAGTTTTTTTATTTATTGTTTTGTTTACTATTCATTTATTATCCCTTCAACTGTTTAGTTTAGCTCTGAATTTTTAGTTAAATTATAGCAGACTTATTTTTTAAATAATTGTGTTAACTTTAAGTATGCATGTATCAATGTATCATGAAACTGACACCAGCTTTTTTAAGTGGTAACAAACAGCTATAATTAATGTTTTAAAAGATTACGTAAATTTATGGTCACACAAGATGTAATCTTGTGGTCTAATGACTAAATAAAAGTCCTACCATAAACAAGTTCATGAGATACAACTGAAAAGTATTATTGTTGTTGTTCTTGTAGTTGCTTAAATATGGAATATCACCTTGGAATCATGCTTTATCTTAATTTTTTTTCTGCATCACTTTATTCACTGATATTTATATTTTTTTGTTCATTAACATCAGTATCAAATCCTTGACAGGTACACATCTATTAATTATGTTTTGGTATGTTACAGACTTTTATTCCAATTGTTTGAAAGTTTTTAATATTAGATTTCTGAGATTCTTAAAGTTCAATAAATTATTTTTTGTGTTTTCAACCCCAGCTATCACAGCTGTTTGTGTTTTAGATCATTACAAAGAGGAATCTGATGTGTCGAAGTGGAATTGATTATATCATTTATCTTTTTTTTCATATAAGATGGTGTTAATGATAGAACATAGAAACACAAAGATTTTGGCAAAGTAAGAATTATTTTCAACTCAGACACCTCTACTTTTCTATTAAAGAGACTGTACTTTGGAAATGTGTCTGAAGAAAGCCTCAGCATAGGTGTTGAAATTTTATCCTTTCTTTCTACAGGCAATAGCAGTCCATCAAAATTCTTCCAACCTATTGTCACAAAATGTTCCATTACATAAAATAAGAAATATATAAACTTTATAAATTAAATCTACAATAATGAGCATGATGGTTAACAGTATAATATGTCACACTGGTATGGTTTTCTAACATAATAAATTGCATATAACAGACCTAACGTCACTGAACACTCACTTTAACCAACTGACTACCACAGGACAGATTGTGTCTTACTTTGATCAGAGTCAACATTAATGTCATACATTATCCACTTTCAGTAAAACTTCCCAGTGGTGAATTTCCAACACTTTGTTATACATGGTACACATACACATGTGAAATGCAAAGCCTTAAGATCACAGTAATCTAAACTGAAATTTTGTGTTATGACAATCCAGCAAAGTAAAAAGTACCATTAGCACATTTTATGATAATATTAAATTTAACGTGTTGCACAGTCTTTAACACAGGTACATTTTTTCCATAAAAATTACATACTAATCTATCAACAATGATTTACAGCTTCTGCTAAACTAATTTTTTAATATGTAGATTCAGTTGTTAATAAATCACCAAATATATAGAATTAGGTATGAATGTATTTTAAAGTTTTATTTTAACACAACTTGTAACTCATTAATGCAACTTTTTTGATAATTTAATCCTAAGTCTTTTATCATTCTCACCTGGTCCAGCATGACCATGTGGTCAAGGCACTCGACTCACAATCTGGGGGTCACGGGTTTGAATTCTGGTCGCACCAAACATGCTCGCCCTTTCATCCATGGGGGTGTTATAATGTGATGGTCAATTCAACTATTCGTTGGTAAAAGAGCAGCCCAAGAGTTGGTGGTGGGTATTGATGACTAGCTGCCTTCCCTCTAGTCTTACACTACTTATTCAGATAGCCCTCATGTAGCTTTGCACGAAATTCAAAACAAACCAAACCAAAATCATTTTCACCCTGCATATTATTTATTTCTCATCTTTCTACTTTTAATAATGAGAGTTTTGCTACATTATTGTTATTAGTTATGCTTATTTTGTACCTGTTACCTATACGTTGTACTTTTACGCTTACAAGCCATAACTAAAAAGGTACAGGTCCAACACTATCCATACAGACTAATGAATGTGTTTAATAATTATATCAGTGATATGTTAATAAAATATACTATTTTAATTTTCGTCTGTTTCTGTACTGCAATCTATAACTAGCGTTGTATAGCAACAGAACTTCAATTATTACTAATAGTAATACTAATAATAGTATATACTATTACTAACACAAGTAACAGCAGTTACACTAATTACTATACAAATACAATTAATAATTGAATTAAGATTTCTTATCCAGTTATTCTCAACTCCGAAAATAAATAATTCAAATTTCCAGGTTTAGTTCTTTGAATTTACTTACAACTCATGTTATTATGTACTAAACGTGTATTAAAATTTACTACACTTACACAGTTTTCGAAATTATTCTCTGGGTGCAATAAGCTTTCCAAATTCAAATAGGCCTACACCATAACAACATGTGAAAGAGCCTTCGTTATCAATGTAACGATAGTGCTGCTACCTATAATAAAATTTAAAGTCGGAGGCGCACACGAATATTTTTACTTTGGGAATTTCGCGTAAAGCTACACGAAGGCTACCTGCGCTAGCCTTCTCTGATTTAGCAGTACAAGATGGAAAGTCAGCTCTTGAGCTACTCTTTTACTAACAAATAGTGAGATTATCTATATTATTGTAATGCCTCCATAACTGAAAGAGCAAGTATGTTTGGGAGGACGGCGATTCGAGCCCACGACCCTCAGATTACAAGTCGAGTACCTTACCTTTAAATATAGTCTGTTCCTATACCTGAGCTATAATACATTAAAAACTATGAAGAAAGTGTTTAGTAGCATAATTTTATTTTCCATTATAAAAATAAATATATTTTATTAATTATTTAAAGCTCAAAAATGCATTTTAAAATGTATATTTGAATTTTATGTATCTGTTGAAAACTGCTAGTTTTTGAATTCCATAACGAAAATATCAATACAACTTTATTCAGATGTATTCAAAAAAATTTATCAACTCTTTCATTTAAGTACTCTATAGCTAGTAAACACTCTTGTGAAAAAAACGTAGGTTATCGTCAACGTTTTGAAAGTATCACCTTGTTTCTGGCCATGGCTACGTACCCACAGAGGTCTTCCAAAAAAGCTTGTACTCGACTAGTCATGCGTCTGTATCAATGCTTTTCTGAGGTGTGATACAGTGACATATTCCCTGATGAAAACGTGGTGAAGTGGTCTATAGATTATTGTGAGTCGGAAATTAATCTCCCTTTGAATTTGCGAGAAAAATTATTTTTGACGTTGTTAAGCTAAGATTGTGCAGTACTGCATCAAAACCTTGATTTGCTCTTAACAACTTTTACCTATCTTCATCTAGTGAATTATTTTTTTTCTCTTCTCCTCTAGTAGAGAACATTTGAGGCCCGCCAATGTACTGTGAAATCATGTGTTGATAAAAAAATAATAAAATTTGATGTATACTTCTCTCAGTTTTATTTTTCTCGTTGTTCGAGTTACTTTGACTCTTCCAGAGCTTGTTTTGTCAGTGCTTAATAGTTGCTGGTGTGACGGATTTACTATTATGCATGTGTTTAAATGTCTATGTTTGATTAATCAGTAATGTCGAGAAACTCACTTGTTGAGAATTTTATGTGCAAAAATGCCCGAAGAAGGTCTAAACGTTGTTCGCTCTTCTATGTAAAATATTTTCTCAACCCAAACAAGCCGTTTTTGCATATAAAATATGTTTGATTAAGTTAACTTTGTATTTAGATACGTACGCAACTTATACTGTCACACTTGTATTGCGAAATTCATGCTTGATCACTGGAATTGTAGAAAATTCTCGAGTGTAAGAATTAAAAATATATGTGTGTACGAAAACAGTAGTATATTGTCAATATTTTTGTGCAGGCTGAAATTTCTAGAAACTCTTATCTCAAGCTTATAAAAGTAACAAACGTCGTTATACTATAAACTTCTGAAGCTATGTCTATGATTAGCGCTTATTACTCATGAACGTTCGATATGTTGACCAGGAGTGTTTATAGATTCCGAACATTACAAATCGTTTAACCTCAGCGGATATTAGTATTTTTTATGAAAATATTATACAAGTTCAGTTGTGAAAAACTCACGCGTAATCAATGAAAAGCAAACAAACTCCATGTTAAGTGAATTGTACCAATGCATTTCAGAACAGCTGGTATGGGTATTAACACTTTTACTAATAAGCAGAGAAAAACATTGTTCTTTTATTTTTGTTCCAGGTGAGTTTCGCGACATCATGAATTGTACTAATATTAACATTTAATTAATTAATTAATTGTGAACCTTCCAAAGGATATCAAGGAAGTTCTAGATCAAAGAAAAAACCCAATATTCTTTGCAAGTTTATAAAATTAATACTTGTAATAACCATTATAATAAAATGTATTATTTTTGTATATTAAAATATATTTGTATTAAGAAAGAAAACTAATATCATAAATTTGGACGCTCGGCACAGCCAGGTGGTTAAAGCACTCGATTCGTAATCCTAGGATCGCGGGTTCGAATTCCCGTTACACCAAAAATGCTCGTCCTCTCAGCCGTGGGGGTGTTATAATGTTACGATCAACCCCACTGTTCGTTACTAAAATAGTAGCACAAGAGTTGGCGGTGGGTGGTGAGAACTAGCTACCTTCCATCTAGTCTTACACAGCTAAATTAGGGACGGCTAGCATAGATAGCCCTTGAGTAGCTTTGTGCGAAATTCAAAACAAACAAACAAATGTCGATATATATCAAATTTATGTTTAATTCAACTCTAAATTGAAGTTATTATTTAAATCAGTTTCAGGCTGTTTCAAACAGTCATATATAATAAATGAAATCCATAACTTTTGTTGAAATAAATAACGGTACAGCAGCCTTGGAGAAAATGTCCTATAGACGTCACAAGTTATATCCAGTCTTTTTTCACTCCAATATTCACAAGGTCCGATTGAATGGATATTAGGAAATCTGAGAGGAGGCTCCCCCTTATTACATTTTACTGCTTTCTGATGTATAATATTTTGTTTTGTTATATTTGATAAATATTTATGCTAAATTTCCCATTTGTGTCTCTTCTAGTTCTTTTTGTAACAATAAATTTCTGTAAATTTGCAAGAAACCAGCTTTAAGCTCAATACTATAGAGATACCAGTTACAGAGCCTAACTACATATTATGAGGTTCATCTATGTGCAAGAAAATATCATAACAGACAGCATAAGAAGTAATATAAAAGAAGTGAAGAAAGTAGATTTAAGTATTTATACATAAAACTTGTACAAGTCTTCACAATGATTGAGTGGCTAACAGTTTTAAGTTGTGTCTTTACAAAACTTGTTGTTGTTGTTTTGAATTAAGCACAAAGCTACACAATAAGCTATCTGTGCTCTGCCCACCACGGGTATCGAGACCCGGATTTTAGCGTGTAAGTCCACAGACATACCGCTGAGCCTTTACAAAACTTCACTTGAATATTTCTGAATTTTGTTATATTGCAAAGTATGATAGTTAAAGAAGAACAGAATACATTATTTCGGGCTTTAGTTGTTGTATAAGTAAGGCTTCTCTACAAAGGAACACTTTTATACCTATATTAATAAATATAATCCTACATCTAAGCACGCCCTCCACATTCCTACACTCAATTACACAACCGCCTTCAAATATGTGGTCAGCTATCGGTTGGTTATGTCTTTGTTTCTTTGTGAACCTGACGATGACTGAAGAAGGTCGAAACGTTCTTCGTTCTTTTATATAATGCTTTCTCTATCCATACCAGCCATTTTTTTACATATGCTACTGACCAAAATCTAAAGGCCAATGAACATAGAGAAAAAATATGCATTTTGCGTTGTTAGACTCAACCAGTTATTTGAGTAGAGCTTTGAAAGATGAAAATAAGAAAAGGGAAAATAAAAATTTAATTGGAAAAATTTAAAAACTATGAAATTAGCCAAATACTAGCTGGTCAAATGTTTAAGAACACACCAAAAGGAAATCCTAAACAGGGTAGGAAATGTCCAGCAAAAGGTCTCAGTAGCGAGTTGCACAGCCGTCATTGCGAATAACTTCAAACAATCGCTTTGGCATGATCGATATAAGCGTTTACAGAAGGCTAGCTAGAATGTTATTCCAAGTGGAGAAGATGGCTTCACGAAGATCATGCACTGTTTGGAATTGACTTCCCTTGCCATCCACCCCCAAACATTTTAAATGGGGTTTAGTTAGGGCGAACACGCTGGATGACCCAAAAGAATCACGTTATTCACCATGAAAAAGTCCTTTGTCCTGCGGGTGTTGTGAATTTCAACATTGTCCTGCTCAAAGATCGAGTTATTTTCACACAAGCGAGGGCCTTCAGTCAATAAGAATACTCTCTCCAACGTGCCAATGTAGTCAGCTGCTATTTGACGCCCCTGTATAACATGAAGCTCCATTGTTTCATGGAAGGAGAAAGCACTCTAGATCTTGATGGAACCTCCTCCAATGTGTCGTATAGCAAATGTCTCTAGTGGGATATCCTAATCGCGCAGTAACGTTGGAAGCCATCTGGATCAACCAGGTTAAGTTTTTCTCTCATCAGAGAATAAAATATTCTTCCACTTTTCTACGTCTCATGTTTGGTGCTTCTCAGAAAAGTTTAACCGAGCTGTTTCGTGGTGTGGAAGGAGACATGGTCTTTGAAGACGTTTGCGGTTTTTAAACCCTTTCTCTCATAGATGCCATCTTACTGTTCTTGAGCTGCATCCGTAAGAGCCTTAATCTGGTTCGACGATCGGCTGGTGTCTTGTCGGACAACCCATCGAATCCTTCTGCTCAACGCCGGCGAAATTTTCTTGGGCCGACCCTTTGATATTCTCGTTCGATATCCCTCAGGGTCTTTTAAGAAATTTTCAACAGCAGTTTTACTACGCCCAATCTCATCAGCGATGGCACGTTGAGAGAGACCTTGCTTTTGCAGCTAGACAATTCTGCCACGTTTAAACTCTGTCAACTTTTTAGCCTTTGTCATGTTTTTACCAAATGTAACACAGAAGATGCCAGTAAGAGATGTTGAGTATTCAGACTAATTTCACAGTGTTCACATTTTCCCTCTTAAACGCTAAAAAGTTGTTTTTTTATTTTCCCTTTTCTTATTTTCATCTTTCGAAGCTCAACTCAAATAACTGGTTGAACCTAACAACGCAAAATGTTTTTTTTTTTTTTCTTTATTCTCATTGGCCTTAAGATTTTGGCCAGCAGTGTATATAATTTTCTCTACAAGTGGGTTTTCTCGTCATCACGGATGGCAATTTTTTTTATTTATTTTTTCATTTTAACACTTATAATCCTTCAAAATTGTTGTAGGCCTACATTACAAATTTATGAAACTTTACTCATAATATTACAACTGATCATAAAATCAAATTAACTTACTTGAAGCAAGTCATTCTCAGTAATCAAGATAGCTAACACACTGACTGATTTTACTCTACTCTTTCGAATAACATTTGAAACAACTTTTCACGGTATGTCATATTTATAACTTGAGGCTTGTTTAATATATGTTAACTAATATCTGGTTCGTAATTAAGACCCGCAGACCTGTCTAGCCAACAAACTACTTGCAACAATAAAATGTTGCTTACAACAATATCTCACAGTGACAAGTATATTTTATTATGTAAATTGAATATCTCGATATTAGCATAGGTTCAAGGCAAAATAACAATAATTCCACTTTTGATCTTTAATTGTGGTAACTTTACGATATTTTACATGGTTCATTTGGTGGATTTTTTTTTTTCCTATTCCACCTAAATCAGCGCTGGCACTAGGAAGATACTGGGGTGGTTTGTATATTTCCATAGTTCCCACCCAGGTTCATTCTCCCTTGTGGTTAAAATCATGTTACTAATTTCAAAATATCATATCACTTGCTATATGGTGGGCATCCTAACAGTTCTACTGCTTATTCACCGAAGAGAAGCAACAGGATCTGGGATTGACAGAATTGACGTAAGGACACACACATAATACAAAAGAAGAAGGTTACGAATCAAACTTTCTTATGGCCGAGCGCGTTAAGGCGTGCACTCGTAATCCAAGGGTCGCGGGTTCGCGCCCGCGTCGCGCTAAACATGCTCACCCTCCCAGCCGTGGGGGTGTATAATATGACGGTCAATCCCACTATTCGTTGGTAAAAGAGCAGCCCAATAGTTGGCGGTGGGTGGTGATGACTAGCTGCCTTCCCTCTAGTCTTACACTGCTAAATTAGGGACGGCTAGCACAGATAGCCCTCGAGTAGCTTTGTGCGAAATTCCAAAAACAAACAAAACAAACGTATTGTTTAATCAGCGATGCTGATTTTTGTTTTCGGCTTCTAGCAAAGTTCAGTGAAAAAATCCTAAGTTTATTAGCAATGTTATGTTTAAATTTTGTGAGTATTGAATTACCGTATTTTCCACCTAATAAGCCGAATTTCTGGCCCTAAATTTTGGACCTGATTTTTGGGGGTCGGCTTATTGGCCGATCACCAGCTTCGGACCAAAAAAATACCGAAGACCAAAATCGGCCCCCAAATCATACCTTTGATCTCACAGTTACGGAGAGTTATTTCAGTTGAATAAACTTTATTTATTCATAGAAAAAGGTCTATACATTACGAATGACATGTATTCATAGAAATAACACAATTCATAAAAAAATACACATTTTAATCTCAGAAATTTATTAAAATCCATCAAATTCATCATCTTCATTGTCAGAAGCACCAAATAATAGATTACAATCCTCGGCAGAGACCTGGTCGTCGTACGGGTCATTCTCTGGTGTATTAGCTGAGTTAGTGGAATGTTGTCTTCCTAGTCGTCGTCCAACCACAACATATTATCTTCCGTTCCATCCATTGCATTTGAGATGCTGCATTTTTTAAATGACTTCTCTACAGTTTCAACACCAATATCGTCCCACGATTTCACGACCCACTCACAGACGGTAGCGAATGATGCAGCGCGCATATTTCCGGCAGCAGTAAAACTTTGATTGCCGGAAACCATCCACTCATTCCAGCATTGACGGAGCCTGTCTTTAAAAGGTTTATTTAAACACACATCTAAGGGCTGTATCACAGATGTCAGCCCACCGGGAAAAACTGCAATAGCGGTACTGCATCTTTTGATCGCGGCTTTAATGTTTTCACACAGGTGGGACTTAAACATATCCCAAATGAGCAGAGATCTAGATTTCATCAGTCCGCCAGGACGACGCGCCCACACTTCGTTAATCCACTTGATGCATCCTTCGTCATCCATCCATCCGTTTTCTTGTACATGGACGATCACTCCTTTCGGAAATTTCTTCTTCTTAGGAAATGTTTTTCTTTTGAAAATTACCATAGGCGGTAATTTTGTCCCATCAGCAAAGCACTTTAAGACTACAGTGAAACGTTGTTTCTCGTGGTCCGTTGTCTTAACCCAAACGGTTTTCTCGCCAGCTTTGTTAACGGTTTTGTTTCCAACCATATCGAAAAAAATCGGAGTCTCGTCCATATTCCCAATCATTTGTAGAGAGTCGTTGTGTTTTTGGCGATGATGAATGATAAATATCTGGAACGAGGCGATTTTATCATCCAAGTCACTTGGCAGTTTCTGCGCGATCTTCGTTTTCTCTCGAAGTACAAGGCTGCGTCGCTTCATGAAGCGGGTACACCAGCTGTTGGTTGCCTTAAAGTCTCTTGAATTTTCTTTATTTCGACCAGCCCACTTTAGTGCAAAAATACGGATCTGGGCACGCGTGACAGTCAGGCCACTCTGCCGGTTTTCATTCACCCATGTCGCTACATCTTCTTCCAGTTTTGACCACTTCAGTTGATTTTTCTGGTTACATTTACTTCTTTTCGACATTTATTTTAGCACACATTCTGCTTTCTTTTTGCAGATGTATACATCTTTGGCTTTTGACAGTACAATGATAAACTCCCACTACATACCCCTGGTATTTATACCCTGGGTTAGTGATTTTAATTACTTAGTAAAAATTCTGGAATTTCATTGGTTACCTAATTACAGTGAGTAGAGCCAATAACGAATGACATATTGATTCCATCTCTGTCTCAATACGACACGTTCTGCTTTACTACGGAACGTCAATGATCGCACACAACATGAATGCTGACGCTGAAACGAGACTAATAAATCATTTTGAAGAAACTTGTCACTTCTTAAAAATGGCCTTGGCTTATTCGGCGATTTGGCTTATTAACCGGAAAATACGGTACCAATCAATATTATAACTTGGCTAAATTTAACTTAAAGACGTATGATATAATCTATAGTAAAGCAAGTATGAGTAATCAAATAGCTTACTAATCAGTGCGCTATTCTGATATTCTATTACTTTGAGGTTATAATTGATTTCATTTTTAAATTGTCAGTTCGTCTTTGAGAAAGGGCACACATCTTTACATATTACAGACCTTTACAAATAAAAACTTCTTAATTTATTTAAATAATTTAATTTAATTAATAACTTTAATTCTTATATGTTTAAATTGGAGATGATAAATTTTCTATAGTAGGACCCCCCCCCAGAAAAAAGAAAAAGTTCCGAAAACGTGTACAACATTTTTTAAAATTTAAATGTATTTTAAGAATTTCATTTATTGTTTACAAAGGAGATGGGGAAACTTTCCCCCATAAACTCAGTTCTTACCCTCTAAATTGTTTTGCAAATATGAGCATTTTACCTCCTTATAATAACTTTTGGTGTGAAATGCTCATGCTATATCGTTTATGAGTCGTGAAATTATAAGCCTAAAATCCAAGTACATTCTAGAATATTTGTTTTCTTTTATTTAATGGATATGTCTTAATTTTATGAAATTGTGCAAGAAGAATGAATACATATTTAATTCTCCAGCTACTTGATTTCATTGTTAAACATGGAAGGAGTTTGTGTTCATGTAACTTGTGTTACTCTTCCATACAGAGATTCTTGATTATTTTGCATGATGTTGCCTCGGATAAGTGGATGATTTTTGCCACTGACCTTTGCATTGATTAATTATCATCTGCTAAAAGATCTATTACTTTTCCTGATTACTTGTTGCAGATCTGAGTGTATGAATATTTTGCATGAAAAAGGACAATTGTATCATCCTTCTCAAAACAATGCATTTTTTGGTGACATTACACTAGTTACAAAATGCTAAGCAGTGTTGTTATGTAAATTTTATAAAATTTTAAAAGGGTGTAAAAAAGCTTATTAGCCCATTAAGGATGTTCCTCCCAGCTCCTAACTGTAATCATCCCTTAATACTAATGTATTCATACAATCTTTTCTTGAATTATAGTTGAATTTTCTGCCTCCACTGCCCTTGAGAGCAGCTCATTTCAAAAGCCACCACTCTGTTTGAAAAGTAATACTGTCTTAACTTTAGATGACTACTGGATTGCCAAAATTTAAGTTCATGACCTCTTGTTCTGTTATTTTCATTGCTAAACACAAAGTTTGATGAATTTGTAATATCAGTAGTCTTAATAATCTTAAATACTTCAATTAAATAACCTTTGATCCTCCTTTCCAGAGAAAACAAGTTTAGACATTTTAGTCTCTCCTCATAGGACAATCCCACCAACCCAGGTATCATCCTAGTGGCTCTTCTCTGAACCTTCCCCAAAAATTAAACCTATACTCAGCACTCTAAATGAGGTCTTTCAAGTTATCTATACAGTAAAACAATAATATATCTTGTCTTGTATTCAGTATTTGTATAGATCCTACACAAAATCCTATTAGTTCTATTGCTAGCTACAATACACTGTAGTTTTTATACATTCTACTCCACCTTAACTTTATATTGGCTGTGGTTTTCATTAGCTTTGCTGATTTGTATTTTCAAAGTTATGTTCTTAAGACACTGTATTGCTGTGAATTTATTTATTTAAAAAAAACAATCACTGAATATTAAAGGATTGTTCAATTGATATTTGATACATTATATAATTTCAAGACTACATAATGAAATTTAAACATAAATATCATAATTTTAGTGTATGAGATATGATATACACATTGAGTATTTTATGTTAGTTATGAAATACCATTTAAGGTGTTTTAGCTGTGAAAACCTGTTGAAAAAAAACTGTAAGAAGGTATTTGTGAAAAATTGTTGAGTGTCAGAGTTGCTATACTTTTTACTTCAACAAAATATTAGAAATATAAAATATGTTTATTATTACAATTAAAATACATTTCTCTCAACCTGAGGGTATTTGATTAAATAAAGATTCAACTTTAGCCAGTTAAGATCTTGATTTTCAAAACACTTAAAATAGTTAGGCTTGCTAAATTAGAGTATGATAATTTTATGTTTATTTTTATTTTGTAATTTTGCAAGTTAAAAGAAACTGGTTGTTAGTGGTTAATTGAAAACAATAATTAAAAATAATCATTAATTTTAGTTTGTTAAGAAAAACTTGTGTAATATTTTAATCAGTCCAGCAAAGCTTCTGGTGGATATAACTAGTTATGTTCAGAAAGGTCATTCATCATTAAATAGTATTTTGAATGATGTGGTTGCTACTTCTCTCTTAATAAGACTTAACCAGTCACTTGAAACATCACAAGGTCAGCCTGTTTTTCATGTACAATCATGTGGTGTAAATTAGAGTATGATAATTTTATGTTTATTTTTATTTTGTAATTTTGCAAGTTAAAAGATACTGGTTGTTAGTGGTTAATTTAAAACAATAATTAAAAATAATCATTAATTTTAGTTTGTTAAGAAAAACTTGTGTAATATTTTAATCAGTCCAGCAAAGCTTCTGGTGGATATAACTAGTTATGTTCAGAGAGGTCATTCATCATTAAATAGTATTTTGAATGATGTGGTTGCTACTTCTCTCTTAATAAGACTTAACCAGTCACTTGAAACATCACATACAAAAAATGAATAACATCCTATCAGACACGAACAAATTTAAACCAATACACACAAATCCAACAAAGACACATGAGACGCAACTGAACAAATTACTACTACAAATGAAAAAAGCCAACACAATTTCACAAACACTTTATTCCTACCTACGTAAAACCGACTCACGCACACCGCAAATATACGGCATCCCCAAACCTCATAAACCAGATTGTCCATTACGACCAATAATGTCAACATATGAATCGTTTAATTACAATCTTGGTAAATACATAGCATGGGCATTCTCCAAATATGCAACATCAGCCAGCTCATTCATCAAAGACTCTTTTAATTTCAAGTCTAATCTAAATCAACTTAATCATAAAGCCTTAATGGCCAGTTTCGATGTTATATCCCTCTTTACAGAAGTTCCAACAACAGAAGCCTGCAAGATAGCCTTAGAACTCTATATCCAAGACCCTAACCCAATTATAGACATTCCCAGTAACCAGTTAGCAACCCTCATAGAATTCACCACAATAAAGACAAACTTCATGTTCAACAACCAAAACTATATACAAACAAATGGCCTAAGCATGGGCAACCCAGTATCACCAGTTCTAGCCAATATTTTTATGACACAAATTGAAACACAAGCAATTAATACAGCATTACATCCACCACTATACTGGTACAGATACGTAGATGACACGGTTGCGGGATTCAAATCTACAGAACACATACTTAATTTCTTCACTCACATTAACTCTATACATCCCAACATTAACTTCACATGTGAACAGGAAGAAAGCAATCAAATATCATTTCTTAACCTCAAAATTATAAGACACACAATTCAAAACAGAAATCCACCGAAAAATCACCCGTACTGGACTATACATTCCTTGGGACTCAGCACATGAAACAAAACAAAAACTAAACATACTAAGAAACCAGATAAATACAGCCACAAAACTATGCTCACCAGATAAAATTAACGATGAATTAGACAAAATAAAACAATACTTCATCAACATCAATAAGTTTCCTCCACAAACCGTAGAAAACATTATACGCACACACCTAGACATAAAGCAAAATCAACCAACAAAAGTAAATATATCTCACGAATCAAAAAATCACGAAACCATATACTGTTGTATACCATATATTCCTGACATCAGCAAACATATAACCAACATTTGGCAAAAACTAGTAACAAAATATAACATCCCAGTTAAAACTAAATTTATTCAAAAACCAGGCACAAAACTAAGGTCTATACTATGCAAGAACTACACTGACAAACACCACACCAACATTATTTATAAAATACAATGTGATAACTGCCACGACTTCTATATTGGAGAAACAAGTAGAAAAATGGAAACCAGATTCAAAGAACATAAAAAGTCACCTTCACACGTTTTCGAACACTGCAAGTCAAATGGACACAACATAACCATAGAAAATACTAAAATACTAAATAAAGAAACAAACATAAACAAACGCAAAATTAAAGAAGCCTTACTTATACAACAACTTAAACCCAAAATAAACCAATATAAAGGAACGCCATTATACCTATATTAATGTTATAGATAAAATTATATATTTAAACATCTAACCCCGCCCTCTATATTGCGACACTCAGTTACACAATCCCTTCCAAACATGTGGTCAGCTTCCGGTCAGTTACCTCTTTCTTTGTGAACCTGACGATGAACGAAGAAGGTTTGAAACGTTGTTTGCTCTTCTATTTAAAATATTTTCTGAACCCAAACGAGCCGTTTTTGCATATAAAAAACATGTGGTGTATTCTTTGAAATGCGTGTGGTGTGCTCTAATAAGGTGGTTGGTCATTACATGTGTGTATGTGTCCATTTACTTGTGTATTATTGTACTGTTAGGTGATGTCCAATCTGATTTTAATTTTGTCATGAAGTGGATTATAATAATGTTTCTATCTGTGAAGTATTTTGAAGATTACTCATGAATGATACTATTTGGATGTGCATTCATGTTGCAAATATCAACTAGTTCTGTAGTTCCAAAAGTTTTTCGTTCTGAGGCTTCCTTGATGTGAATACAGTTTGAGGCCTTCTAAACTATAACTTTAGTATCGTGCTTGAAAGACAGGACTGTAGTAAAACCAATAACATCTCCTTTCAACATGCTATATCACTTAAATAATTCACACAATTTTTGGGCTTATGTTTATTTGGAATTAAAATTAACTCAGTAAGTTTGTTTTCAGCCCATTTTTTGGCTGCCTTCCTCCTCCCCTCAAAAAAACACTTCACACATACCAAGGGGGCCACAGCTCCTATTTTTGAAAACACTTATCTAGTCCATGGGAGCTTTTTATAAGCATCTAAACATAGTAGCATTTACCTTGGTATTAAAGAGTGAAAATCCTGGCAGTTGTAACAGTTGTAATACAGGTGGTTATGATGTAGTTTAAGTAAATATGACTTCACTCATTGAGTTACCATGTGTAGCATTGGAAGTTCTGGGAGTGGTAGCAGCAGCAATCATAATTAAAACAACAGTATGAGGTGGAGGATTAGGGTGTAAAACAGTTTCACACTATTACTTCTCACATTCTCTTTGTAGGACATGCATGGAGTAGTCCATTAGACTGATCCTTCATTGGACAAAAAGTCTTGACTATAATTCTTGATGATGAGACACCTACTTTAAATAAAAATGCATCTCAGAATGGCTGGTATGGGTATTAACACTTTTATTGATGAGGAGAGAACAATGTTTCAACTTTCCTAGGTCATTTTTCTTAACCTGAAGATGATCTAGGAAGGTCAAAACATTGATATGAACTGGGAAAATTTTTATTTTTCTGGGTGAGTTGGCATGGAATGACCCCTTTGCTTAAACTCCAAGTTGAATATCTATATAGTACTTTTCAGTATTCCTGTATATTTTATTTGCTAGTTACTCTTCTTTACCAGAAACTGTTACTAAATCAGCAGTGTTGGATTCAGTGAATAGTTGATAAATCTGATATCAAATATGCTGAACAGTGTTCAGTGGTACTCTGTAAAAGGTTATGACATGCACATTTTTACAACCACCAATGCAACCATGATTAAAAGTCCTGGATTAGACACTTACTCTTATAGAACTATACATCTTTACTATTTTAAAAACAATGAAGTAAAAACCTGAATAATATACTATAATTACATGGTAGCTCATACCTGTGGTTTATTTTCAATATGTATAATCACATCTACTATCTATTCCAAAAAATATTTGTATCAGATTGAATGTCAAGAGACAAATATTTGATTTAAACTACTGTTTGTTCTTTTCCTAACATGTATGTGTAAAGTTAGTACTCTTCTGTTTTCTTTTGTACTAGTGGACTCATTGTGTAACATACCATTGAATTGAAAAAAGTATTACGTTAAATAGTGGATAGTTACATTATCAGTCTTATTTAACACTACATGTAATAAATTACAACAAATGGGTTGCTTTCTTCAACAAAATATATCAGCCAAAAATGAACCATGCTTGTTTTCATCAAATTAAAATTGCACATGAAAAGTTACTATGTGATAACTATTTATATTTCACATTAACATGAATCCAAATTAAGACTTTTATAGCTTTAGAATATGTTTTAGCAGAACTTTGGCAAAAAATAGAGAGTTGGTGTTTCAGGTTAAAATTCTTTTGCAGATGGACAGAGAGTTATGGCTAGTTATGGATTCTTCATCAATAAAATTCCTTTGGATTTGAAAAACAGTTGTAAATCAGTTTTGAGTTTCTTATTATTTGCATACCTTTTGCTGTCTGAGTATTGTTGTAAGGATCTGAAAAAAATGTTAATCAGATGGAGCAAAATCTGGCAAATAGGTTGGATGAGGCACAACTTCCCATTTCAAGCCCTGAAGTTTTTCTTCGATCATTTTTGCAGTATCTGTGTTTGTGCATTGTCATGCAAAATCATTATGTCCTTTTGGTTGACTGTTGCAGATCTTTTTCTTATCGGTGCTTGGTGTAAAAACTGCAACTGATGACAGTATCTTTCAGCTGTGATTGTTTGATTTTGTGATAGACTACACTTCTCAAAGCCCACCACAGAAAAGCCAAACTTTTGTTGGGTGTAAGCTACTCTTTAATGTTAGAACAGGTGTTTGATAGGGATTTGGTCATCTCTGACATTGAATATGCCTATAAAGAACCCACTTTTCATCATCTGTAACTATTTTTTTCAGAAATGGTTCATTAGCATGCCATATTCTCAAAGATGAACAAATGGTGACTGCCTGAGTATATTGATTGTATGTCAAATCTTGCAGAATCCATTGTCCAAGCTTTAAAACTTATCCAAGCTTGTGGAGGTGGTTAATGATTGTTGTATGGGTAGTATGGAGCTGTTGAGCCATTTATCACATAGACAACTTTGGATTTGCTTCAGCTATGGCATGCAGGGCATCTTTGTTGATTGATGTTGGCTGTACAGAACATGAGGAATTGGTGAGATCACATTCTCTGATTGGAACTTTGCAAACCATTATTGACACTTTCTGATGTTCAACATATTTTTTCTATAAACTATACATATGTTTCTTGTAGTCTCTGAAGCTTTTTACCTTTTTTTAAGTTTATATAGTGTAGAATGTTGTATGTTTGTATAGTTTGTACTAATTTCTTAAGTCTTTACAGGTTAAAATTTTGTTACAAATGTCTATCAGTTCTTCTGAAATAAGAGGTAAGGTTTATTATAATGTACATTGACATAAAAAAAGGTATGAATTTGCAAGTTCTTTTCTGTAAAATCAGTAACAATTTTTTAAATAAAAATGAAACTTTCTTCCCAACCCTATACAAAGAAATGACATTAGTTTGCACAGAAGCTTACACAAAGTTATAAGAAAATGTGTATGCATTTAAATAATATGTAACTACTGGTTATAGAGATTTATGATTTTCCAAAAACAAAATTGTGTTTTATGTTGTTGAAAATATTTTATCCAGTCTGTTTGTACTGAAATGCTATAGTTTCTGCTTGTTCTTACAGAGCCTAATTTTTGCTGTTTTGTAGTTGGTTACCAACAGACATGTAAAATTCAAAGAAGTTGTGACACTGATATGAACACTTGACAATTGTATATATGAGTTTTAAACATTCTTAATGCTGTGGTAGATTAGAAATCACTGATATTATGTCATCTCGAAACTTTGGTTTTGTGGATTATAACTTAAAAATTATCTATAAGATGAAAAAGAAAATTAGTTACATGTGCAGGGTGGCCGCAAGTCCCTACCCATCCATATGTTATTATAAACAATGTTATGATACTAATGATGAATTGAAGGCAGCTGTTACTGCATCATTTGGAACAATAACTTCTGCTATGTTGAGGAAAATGTCTCACAGAATAAGAATTGCATAATATTATGAGGCGAGAATGAGGGACAGCACACAGATACACTGGATACACAAGATATATGGATGGGTAGGGACTTATGGACCACCCTGTACATTCATTGACAAATGGATGTTATTTCCTTTGTATAGTTATACAAAACTAGTTATAGCTAAATTCAGGAGTACAGCCTGTTGTTAACACCCTAGTTTTTCTACTCCTATAGGCAGTAGATTAAACAGAAATAGGCCTAAAAAATACAGTTATCAGTTGGTCAAATAGAGAATAAGGTTTAGATACAAAAGTCACTTTGGTATAATGTTAGAAATAAAGAATTTTTATATTTATACTGTTTACAATAGAATGTAATAGGTTTTTAAACCATTTCAGTATTACATACATGCATAAAAAATCTACAAAAATATCACAAAGAAAAACTTATCTTGTTTTCAAGAAGTTATAATACTGCTTTAAAATTTATTTGTTTACAGTAAAGTAATATAAATTTACAGAAAAAATATGAAACATTTATTTTGGTATATGATTACATTAGATTAAATGGGAGTAGATGAAATGGGAATAAACTGGTCTGTTTGATAAGTTACTGGAAAAATTATTGGAATAATAGGTTGTGTTTGAGAAGCAATAGTAGCTCATTTTCTAGATAAACTTAAAATTATCTGTCTTTATTTCATAATATTACATTATTTGTTAGCACATGAAAGAGATGTGAGAGGGTTTTAAATATTATTATGTTGATTTAATTTTGTCATTTAAGGTAAAAATGTATTTATAGAAAAATTCAAGAATTGAAACCTGATGTTTTGGAGACAAAGTGAAAGTAATATAGGGATGTGACAAACAATGCAAGACATAAAGCAAAAGTAACAAAGAAAGAACTGCTTGTGGTGAAGCTTTCTTCTGTGTTCATGACACATGCTGGAATCAGGGGTGAATTTATAATTTTTTTTACTATTTATGTCAACTATTTCTAAAAGTTATTGGAGTATATTCTTTGTAACTGTAAAATGGTAAATTTTTTCTTAGCCTTAATATGAATTTGAGAATTAAATATAGAATTTAACTGACTTATTGCAAATAACTTGTAGACTTCATTGAAGCATAGAGTACCTTGATGTTTGGTTCAATAGGACCTCCTTTGTTTGTATATAAGTGGCTTAAAACCTGTGCCAGATTTTTATGTTAAAAAACAAACTTCAACAGACAAAGCATAAATATAATTTATACATTATAATAGTGTCATAAATTTACTAAAATAATTTGTCACATACGTATAATTTGCTATTAATACTTTTTACCATGTGTTATGTACAGTATCAATTATCAACTGTTTCTGATTATGTATGCAGTCTTGTATGAAGCCTTGTAATGTAAGCTCAAAAATTAGTTTGTTGAATATATACCAAAAAAAAACAAAAACTGACAGAGTTCATGTGGACTACTGTACATAAAATTATTCTGTGGATAAAAGGAACTCTTATTAACTATGCAAAATTACTCCATTTTCTTGTACTGATAGATAAATGAACTATCCCTAACTGTGACTACTGTATATTTTTGTATTGATAGAAAAATGTAAGTATTCTCAAGTGATTGACACTACTTTGCTTTCTTGTATTAGAAGATAAAGGGAACTGTTCTCAACTGTGTAAAAGCATGTTATAGTTGTGAGTGTGTTTGTGTGTTGATAGATAAGAGTTGTTGCATACTGTGTAATGTGATTATTTCCTTGTATTAGTAGGTAAAGTTTGCAAGTTTGATTAGTTTTCTTGAGCATAAGTGTTATTAGAGAGTGTTTTCTTAATCGATAAATTTATCCTAAATGAAAATGTATTTGAAAACACTATAGTTTGCCAGCATTAAGTGTGTGATGCTGTTTTAGAGATATGGAATTAGTTCCAAAAGACAGGCAGATACTGTACTTGGTAAAGCCAGATATTACAAAGAGCAGTTGGAATTCAATAATGGTGAAAAGGAGTGACAAAGTATAATGATATGAACAGAAGTTATTTGCTTGGATGAATCAAGAAACAGTGTTAGAAAATAAGTCTTATTTGAAGAATAATCATGTGAAGAAGGAGTAAAAAACAGTTGCAGCAAAAGGTTATTTGTATAAAAAAGGATAATTTATCATTATGATTTAGTTAAGCTCCAATTAAGCACTGATTTAGCTTTAAATGAGTGTCACGTTTTAGTCCTTTGGGCAAAATATGTTTTTCAACCTATTTAATAATTATTATACATATAGTAGAAAACTACAATTATAATTAACATGTACAAGTGCAATGAGTTGGAGGAAGATAAGAAATTCGTGGTTTGATCATTGAAATGGTGAGGTAATCATTAGGGAAATTGACAAAATGGTTTTGCAAGGACAAAAGGTTTGATGGATTTAATTTGATAAGCAAATAGCACTTTGCATCTTTTTAACATTCATCATTTTAACACATTATAACAACTTTATCTAGGACTAAAAGTCTCAATTCTTTGTATGACATCCATTAATAATAATTTTATTCAACTTCCAACCTGTTATTTAATAGTTTCATACATGCCATTTTAAGAAGAAAGTAAGATAGTTCCTGGTATATAAAATAAAACTTCAAAAATTGCAAGAAATACCAAACACCTCAGCTGTCACAAAAAAATGTAACAATCAATTAACCAGAAAAATAAGTGACTTGAGTATATTGCAATTGAAAAAGTGTATTTCTTTCTTTCTTTTTCTCTTCGAGAATTTATCACTCTCTTCATAGCAGCAATTACCTTTGTTGTCATTAGCATTTTTTATTGTGCATGTTATGAGGTTTTCAGTGAGTTATATTCAAAATTTAATGAAATTACTTTTTGTTCATGTTATATCAATTAGCATACCATAAAATTGTAGGTAATTATTTATATTTTAATAGTATGTAAGTTTAAGTTATTAATTGTGTTAAGTCAATATTTTAAAAATCATGAGTTTCCTTTAGTGTGAGAAATGTGACATTTTTTCTTTAAGCATTCCTTCTTCTCTAATTTATTTATCATTCCTTCAAGAAGTATGAAATTCAATGTGAATTATTTATTATGATATTGCCATTGCTAAGGCATAGCACAAGTTTCATAGCCTTCAGTTATGTTTCGTTACAGAAAACGAAACCTCTTGTTACAACCATCTGTCACATCTTCTCTTTCAGTATTTATGAGTTGTTCTATCTCACGTTTAATATTATATCATTTATAACCAACCGAAAGTCAAAATTTTCATTTATCAACTAAAATGTTACATTATTTTCTTTACAAAAAAATTTTTTTTTCTCTTTCAGCACAAGCTTTGTTGTCATTGGAAACACATCTAGCTTGGTTGAATTTGTAATGGCTCTTGTCAGGTGTTTAGACAGCTAGAAAAATTGTGATAGTTATGGAACATTACCTGCATTTTGCATATTATTATTTTATATTAATTTATATTGTCAATTCATTGAAAAGTGTTTGGTGCACTGTTACTATTAGTATTAAAATACTGTTAAATGTTATCAACAACTGACATAAAAAAGAAAATACCTAAGTTAGTACTTGTTTTTTATGTGTATTTTTTACTTTGTATTATGAAAGTAACTAAAATACAAAAATAGGGAACCCTTCAGTTTAATTAAAGTTTGATTAGGTTAAATAAGTAATAATAATTTTCTGACATTATACAGCACTTCCTCTCATGCAAATAGCTTTTCTTGTTCACTGCTGCCCTTTATGTGCAAAGTCTTCTGTCTCTTTTTCATTGAAGTTGGTTGTTTCCAGTGCATCTCTCATGCAAATCATCATACTTCAACCCTCCACCAATATGAATGTGACATACTCTAATGACAAGTGTCTCCCTCTGTTTGATCCTACAGAACAATCACTTCTAGTTTGGCAGTATTCATGTTCAGACATGTTTTCTTTTGGTGCTTTTCTTTTGAATTGTGATTTTAATAGTTTAATTTCCAAAATGAGATTTTTTCATTGTTATTTTTTTTCTTTACATTGAAGAAATATTTTAATTTTACTTAATGTCTCAGTCTTTATTATTTTCTCACACTTGCATATTTTATTTCAAAATCTCTTGTTTGATTTATATATTTCTACAATGAAGTCTGATGTTCATGTTCCCACTTGAGGTATTATACCTCTAGCACTATTTTCATAGGCTACAAGTGGGGGCAGACTTGTTATTCAATTCTACTGTTATCTATCATGAGATTGTTCATTATATGGTTCAGATCTTTTCTCCTGAACTTGTTCCACTAATCCTGAATAAGCCAATGAAGATTTGAATTTTTTTTTCACTGCTAGATTTTGCTATGTTTTTCCATACCTCTCTTGCAGAATCAGCTAGGCTTATTATGACATTTTTCAACACAATTTCTTATTTTTTTGTTTTATTCAATATTTATGAGTATTTTTCTAACAGTACCAGAGTCTAATTACAGGGTTCTGGTCCAGTGGAAGTTTGGTTATAGTGCTACCCTTTGGTGATCTTTCACTACAATTTTTTGGGTTTTTTAGGTTTTTCTCTACAATTCCTTTCCCTCCTCCTTTGTCACTGGTATCTTTTTCATTTCACACATCTTGGGTCATAAAATTGCCAGTGTTGGTTCTCAAAACATGCCAAAATTGTGAAAATACTGTGTGTGCCAATTCACTGGATTTCCTAAGAAATGAACATTATATTTGGCTTTCAAACTGAAATGTTACAGCACTTTCACTCTGGTATTGATGGTCTTGAAGATGATGTACAAAAGAAAAAAATGATTCATATGTTGTGTTAAGCATAGCGGGAAGTAATTTGCAAATGTGATTATTTTTATTTGATAATTGTAATGTGAATGCAGATATTTTGTTCCCTGTTTTGCTGTGAATTTTATAAATATAATCATTGAATAAAGATACTGTTTATAAATGTTGAGTTTCGATGTGACACACACATTCAATGCAAGCTGAAATAGTGTAATTTGACCAGGGAGTGGCTATACTGTCCATTCAATTCTGGTCTTGGCTCAATACCACAATGAATATGTTAGAAGAAATGTTCTTAGAACACAGTTGAAAAGAGCTTTGTATAAAATGGTATTTAGAGATTTAAATGTGTTTTGATGACAAATATTATTCTGGTTTATTTAAATATTACAGAAGTATCATACTTTTTTTAGCTTCAAGGTATGTTGTAAAGCAGATTTCATTATATTGTTGAAGATCTAATATCTTCTTAAATTTATTTCCAGTTAATGATTTCAGTTAATAAACATATATTTTATGAATCCTAACTGCTTTTATTCAGATTAAAAAATAGCTACACTGGATTATACTGAGTACACTATATAGCTGATATCTGTTGTTATTATTATTATTATTATTGTTAGGGTTAATACTATAGGAGAAATTTTGTACTATACCCCAGTGATCCATTTGTTGAGTTCCATTGTAGTTAAACATGTTGTGTTATCCAGTGTTTACTGAAGCTTCCTTCCATGCAGCCTTTAGGCCTCTCTTTGCCTTAATGATGTTTGATTAAAGCTGGTTAGAAGTGTTTTTCTTCTGAGCAGCAGATGTTAAAGTTTTTTATATATTTTATTTTTATATTTGCATTCTTTGTGAAATGGATAAATTTCCAATTTGTTCTAACAACATTTCTTTTAACCTACTCATTTTACCTACAGAGAGCATACCAGAACAGAATGAACAATAGAGAAGCTTTTTATTCAACTTTTATTATTTCAGCCTGTATTAATTTTAAATACACATTTCTTGTATTAAAAAATATCCTTTTCATGGGGAAATTGACTAAATCCCAGTGCATGTAATTAGATATTCTGAAAATATTTTCTATCATGTGTATCTGTAATTAATCAAATACTTTTCTTAATGTACATGTATGCAACTTGAGTTGTGAGGGATAATACATTTAATTTATTCCAGGTATTTCATATACTTCTGAATGATTGTATAGCTGGTAATGTATTTATGTGAACAAATTGTGATATTCATAAAGCTGTTTTTTTATTTTTGTATAAAATTCAGTCTCATTTTTGTGTAGGTAAAAGACATGAAGACAAGGAAAAATATACAATGAAGCATACTAGGTTTTAGAAGAAGTTAGTAAATAAATTGGATACAAAGAGATTGACAAGATGAGAAGGAAATAGTGTTGTACAATGAGCTATTAATAGTAGACAGACCAGAATGGCAAATTCATAGTAGGTTTGAAGTATTTAATCTTTTAATATTATGGAAAAATTAGTGTGTAAAAACATATGCCCACAAACTCTTTGTAGAGTTCATTTAAGATTTAATGAAACAACTTTATCATAAATGTATGTTGATAAATTTGGTATCAAAACAATTTATAATTTAAAGTTTGGTATTATATAACATTTAATTTCTTCATCTTCCCTCCCCAGGCTTGTACATTTTGAAAAAAAAATGTCATGAATTTTTCTCATGCAACAACACTAACAATAACGCTGAGTTTTCTTAACCTCTCAAAAACAGATAAGATTTTGTTAAAGATCATAAATATTGTGTATACAAAGAATGACATTATTGTAAGTAAGTGTTTTTACTAAAAATGTTTTATCTATTGTAGTTACTTGCACTCAAAGTCTTAGCAGATCAGGTGCAAGGTGATTTTTCATTTTAAGTATAAAAATACATTTTTTCATTTTATAGTTTTCATATTTAATTTCTAGAACCTCCTAAAAGAATGTCAAATGTTTTTGAGAGAATGTTTATATTTTATTTCTACTTTTCTATGTCACTATATTCAGCTGTTATCATCAACATACAATGCAATGCAATTATTAAAATCAGAAAATAAAAAATATAACTTTTAATTTTTTGTAAAATATTTATAAAGTATTTTCTTTGTTTTAAATTTATAACTTCAAATCTTTTCATTTTCACTCATTGTTAATTTTTATTGTTTTATTTTCTTTTTTACCACTTATAATTCATTTCAAAACACGTCAGTGGTGCAGTGAAGTTATATTACAGTGTTTCTGGCAGATACATGTAACATTTTGGCAAACTTTTCATACATCACATAATATAGTAAAATTTGTGTTTTAAAACCCTTCAGTTATGCATTTTAAAACATAACTAGTAAATAACTAACTAAAATATAAAAGTAAGACCTAGGTACAATTTAAAGTGTACCTTCTAACTACAAAATGTTTAGGTAGGAAACAACAGTAAGTGCTATAGTTACTGAAGCAGCCAAAAATACTGCAGTCTGTTACATGTACTCCATGATGACATCTGTATGCCAATTTGAAAATCAGCGTTGTTAAATTATATTGTAAGATAAGCTCTTTCTTATGACTATACACACTCATATATAACATTTACATGTAGACTATAAAGCTCAAACAAATCTGTTGAAGATGTGTGTGGCACCTGTTAAAGGCTAAAAAAATTTATTACTTGTTTCAACTGAATTCCTTTAGAAAACTGAAATGTACAAGTCAAACGATAATGTAAGCAAGTCAAAAGATGATGTAAAAATAATTCTCTGTTGTGAACTGGGCAGCTGAGCTGTATAGAGACTTTCCACATGTGGAAAGTTTTTAAATATTTCAGGTAAACATATTCCTTATTGGAAGAAAATGGTAGTTGCACGAAAAAAACAAAAACAGGTTGGCTCACAAAGAGTTTAAGAGAGAGAAAATTAAAGAAAAGCATAATAAATTTAAGAAATTTAAATTGACTGGTATGATAGGAGACTAAGAATATTATAGAATATGAAGAAAATTTGTGAAGGATATGTGAGAAAAGGCTGGCAGAAAATGTAAAAATTAACAATAAGGATTTCTTTAAATACATTGAAGGTAAACAAAATATTAGATTGAGGGTAGGACTCTTGAGGAATGATGAAGGAAAGCTAATACCTAATGATTACGAGCTGTCTGGGTAAATAAATTTTGCTTCTTATTTGGTTTTTACTAATGAAGATTTAAACAGTATTCCACATATTGAACAGTTTAAAAATGGAAATGAGATCAAACAAGATGACTGCATTAATGCTGAGCTGGTTAAGAGAAAAATGGGAAGTTTAAAAAACTCTAAGGCTCCTGGATTAAATAATATTTCCCCAAGGATTTTGAAGGAGGTTAAAAATTGGATAATGAGCCACTTACTATTATTTTATTCTCAATCATTGAATAGTGGATGGGTACCAGAGGATTGGAAGTTAGCTATTGTAACTCTTCTTTTTAAGGGATGTGATTAAATTGTCTCAGCGGCTACAGACCCATTAGTCTTATCAGTTGTGGGAAAAGTTTTGGAATGTATGCTAAAAGATACTTTGCAAAATTGTTTAACAAAGTTTAGAATTTTATTGGACAGTCAACATGGTTTCATGAAAGGATTATTTTGCCTTACTGATCTTTTATCATTCTTTGAAAAGATTGCTGCTCATGTAGATGATGTAAGAGGGCAGATTTGCTGTGTCTCAGTGGCTATAGACCAGTTTGACTTGCATCAGTTGTGGGAAAAGTTTTGGAATGTATGTTAAAAGATACTTTGCAAAATTGTTTAACAAAGTTTAGAATTTTATTGGATAGTCAACATGGTTTCATTAAAGGGGATTATCTTGCATACTAATCTTTTGTCATTCTTTGAAAAGATTGCTGCTCATGTAGATGAGGTAAGAGAGTAGATTTGGTGAATTTGGATTTTCAGAAAACATTTGAAAAGGTGTCACATGAAAGGTTCATAAAAAATTGTCTTTACAAATGTGGAAGACAACATGGCAAATTGGATAGAGGAGTGGCTGGATGGAAGAAAGCAAATGGCTGTTAGAAGTAGAGTTCAGTCAAACTGAATTAATGTTACAAGTGGTGTACCTCGGGGCTCAGTCTCTCTGGACCTTTGCTATTTTTGATTTACATCAGTGACATAGAAGATGAAGGACTAGTTAATAAATTATTTAAATTTGCTGATGATATCAATGTCTTTGGTGTTACTATCTGTGAAGAGGATGCTACTGCTTTTTTAAAGGATTTATTTATTGAGGTTGGGAAATGAATGGCAAATGGATTTTTAATTGTAATAAATGCAAGATAATGCATGTAGGTTATCATAATATAAATTATAATTTTGATGGGAATAACCTTAACAGTGCCATGAAAGAAAAGGGGTCTCGGTGTAATAATTGATTAGTCTCTAAAGGCATCCAAGCAGTGTGCTGTTGCTAATTGTAGAGCAAATAGGATTTCAGGTTGTATCTATAGAAATACTAACACGAGTCTGAAGAGGTTATAATTTCATTGTGCATATCAGTGTGGTTAGGCCACATTTTGAATATTGTGTTCAGTATTGGACTCCTTCCAAATTGTTGGAAAGGATATGGTTCAGAGAAAGGTTATTTGAATGGTGCCTATGATGAAGGGGTTGTCATATGAGGAGAGGGTGAAATCTCAAATTGTTTTTTCTTGAAAGAAAAGGGTAGTTAAGGGGGATTTATTTGAGGTATTTAAGAATGTAAAAGGAATTGACAGTGTTGATGCTTTTTTTTCATATTTAACAGTGAGAATAGTTGGACTAGGAACATAAATATAAACTTTAGCAGGGTGTAGGAGTCATCTTAAGCTAAGACTTTTATTTTTCTAACAGGTTGATTGGCCTTTGGAATGGGTTACCTTCAAGTGTTTATAGAGGTAGTAAATTTAAATGAGTTTAATAAAAAGTTTGATAAGTATGTGGATGATAAGAGCAGACTTTAAGTTTTTGTTGTTTTTTTTAAACTAATTTAGTTTAGAGTGTGGAACAGCCAAGATGGATAAATGTGTTTAATTACATTTTGAAAGTAGCACAGTGACTTGTGCAGAAAAGTGTTTAAAGGGGTACGTGAAATGAAAGTGTTATTTGAAAAGGAAATATTAAAACAAAACATTGCTCAGTATTCACTTGTATATCACCTGACATGTCCATGCTGTGAATATTCTGTTTATACCTTATTACTTCCATGATACAACAATAGTGCCTATATTAAATAAGAAACTCAAATTTCACATATTGAGAAATTATACAATAACGACCTTCCCCTTCAAGATGTGTCAAAATATCAATAAATTCAGAAAATTAGGAAACATACCAGAGAAGCTCTTTTCATCCATTCATTCTTTTGAAACCACTTATGAACTCATGATAATCCACCACAAGTACACACTTATAAGGAATAGAAAGTGAAGACTTGGAACCATGTAAATCTGAGAGTTGACAGAAAATATTTTATGAGGAATGCTGTAGTTTGTTGCATTGAAGGGAATTGACTTTTTAAATCTGTTTATACTTATTTAAAAAGCTAAATAAATCAGAGTAGTTTGGTGATGTCCTATTCTAGTGCTGGATCTTTTGTTTTCTAAAATATGTGTTTAAAAGCTATGAAAATTAATTTGTGTTTCTCTTGGTATAAGAGAATAGGTGAAGGTTAGGGTCTGTCTTCCATTTCCCAAATACAAGTGCATTTTGTAACATAACAAGTGCTGGAAAAGTGTTTAAGTAATTATTTTTTTACTTTTTGTAATATGTATTAATAAGAATGATTGAATTTTATACATTAAATAGTAAATTTTAATATGTGTATATTATGTAACATATAGAAATCAAATTATCATTGCATGTGTAATAGTAAATTGCTTATAGATTTGTATTTTTTAGGCCAGTCTTACTGTAGCTAAATTGGTTTACTAAATGTCTTATTCTCCTACTCGTCTACTTTGAGGTAAAAGCAAATTATAGAACACTAGAAACTTCACAACTTAAAAGTTTATCCATAAAACTTCAAAAAGATATTCTAATCAATGAAATAAAATTATGGGTCAATGTTTACACATTAAATTATAAAAAAAACTGTATGTCATACAAACTTTTCATAAAGATATACATATGTTTACTCACTTTGAAGAAGAACACATATACAAGTATTTAAACATCATGAATAAGGAACACCACCAGATACAAAACTGTATGCATCAAAGATAAGTTGTACTAATTTTGACAAAAGAAAGATGGTCAAATGTTGATACATGATAAAAAGATACACCAGAATGAAAAGATTCAAAATGAGAAGATCTTTTAGAAAACAAAAATGTATGTAGAAAATGTAACACCAAAGCCTTGTAGAAAACTTAAAAGTTCTTCGTATGACATCTATAAAATTATACAGTGATCTTGGCATGTTGTTGAAAGGAACATTAGTAATATATATATATAAGTACTGGTCAGTAGAATGTTATTTGAGTAAAAGTATTTACTCTGTAAATCTCAAAATTTTACAGATCAAAAAATGTAAAATAATTTTGAAAAATATTGTTGTATGCTCAAATAAAATAAAGCAAAATGGAGATATGTGGTATTAATGGAACATGTTAATTTGTAAAAAAAAGGTAGAAAAAGAAAAGAACAGACTTTTACCTGTTACACAAACAAGACTTCTAAGTGGAATTCTCATGACCTGATTTATTTTGATATCTGTGGGTTGTACATGGAAATTGAATCAATTATGATTATTTCACCAGATAAAAGCTTTATTTCTTTAGAGATGAGGAATAGTGTGATAATCTTCAAAGTGTCTTGTACAGAAAATACTTGAGGTTTTACACAGCATTTGCATCTTATTTTCTTAAAGGTACAATTTTCATCTCTTCCTGTTATTTTTATCAACAGATGTTGAGGAATGTCTGCCAAAAATAAGTTGCAGAAGTGATGAGTCCTGCATAGTTTAAATAGTATACTAGAAAAATCTGGTATAAAGAAGAAGCTCAACAAGAGTAGTAGCCAGGTCCTTCCTGAAGTCCTTTGAGATAATGCCACCTGTTTAATTTGCTGCTTAAAGTATGCAGGCATTCATAACTACTAAATACAGAAATGGATGTTTGTTATACTACTTTATTTTTTTTTATTTAAAAGAAAAGTAACTCGTATGTTATTTGTTATAGTCAACTGTTGTTGGAAATACAGGCTGTATTTTCTCCAATGAGACGTACGTCCTTGCATATGTCAAATAAAGGAAGTGTGATTTTGATGTCCACACATTTTAGTACCTTGATTCTTAACTTCGAGCAAATAAAACGACCACAGTGTGTCATGGTTTTTTTAAAACTGAAATAAGCTATATTTTGACTGTCAAAGATGACCACAAATCATTTTTGCTATGTGTCTTGAGGCTACAAATCAAAATAGTACAAAGTAAATTAGAATTTGAAATTGTAACTCGCCCCTCCTCATACCTAAGAGCTGTGTGCCACTGTCATGGCCTTGAACAATCTCACACCAATACTTATCTATGTGCATTGTACCATGTATAATGTTCTAACCTTCCACCAATGGTAGAGTGACAGTCTTGTAGAATTATCCATGTGAGCACAAGCACATAGTCATAGGATTGTTCTTTTTATGGTACTGCCTATGTGCAGACATGTTTTTCCTGTGATTTTTTGGTTTCTAGTCACTTTCATTATTTTTTCTACTTCAATTTTTGTCTTACACATACTTTGGTTCCAACCACCTTATTGCAACTTCATTTTCTCTAGGCATCACAATTCATTTTTTGTGCTACTTTAAACAACAATTACAAGAATAAAAGGTCTTAAGGCACAGTTATTACTGTTTAAGCACGTTTTTTTTAATTATATCAGCAATGACCAGAAGAACCTTATCTGCTCATGAAAATGAAGTTTAATAGTCATTCCTTTGTCTCACTTAATAGAGCAAATACCTAATGTGTGAGGTGTCTCAGAAGTCCATAGTGAGGTACTATGATTTTTATGGACATGTTAAATTAGCACAATCTTACAGGGCTTTGATGAACCATGGTATGACACTGCTAGTATTAATTGTTGTTGTAGGAGTCAGGTTCTCTTTAATCTTTTACCTTCTTCACTTCAGATCCCCTTCTGTTTCATTGCCTTGCAACATGTGGACAATTTTGGCCTGCTGTTCCACTCTCAGGCTTTCCTTTTTTCTTTTATGAGGATCATGTACCTCCTTTTATATTTACTGTGCTCAATACTTGAGTGTGATTCTCCATCTCTTTTTGCATGTATATCATAATGACTCTTGGTTTGCTTTACTTTATGGGCTTTCTTCTGCAGAGAGAAAAGAAAGAATTGTTTTTGAAAATGTATTTCAGATCCATAAATACCATTGTGCATCACATCCCACCTTTTCTCCCACTTCAAGTGAATTTCATTTGCCTCATCAAGAATGAGCCTCTGATCAGGTGCCAGTACTCACAAGATTTACTGTACATGGAGTTTGTGTTGTCCTCCTCTTGATGAAGGCTGTAACATTATGGTAACTGTATCATACCTTGGTACAATACATATAGAAACATGTAAAGATAAGAGGAGTTTGTTCAAAGTTTGTGGCATGCTCAGGAAATCCCACAGCAGTTCTGCTTGAGATAATTACTCTTAATGATGCTGAGAGTAAATCATTCATCTGAAATTACTTTTTCAAATAAAGAAAATATGCATTTTTTGTCTAAATGCCACACCAGAAATTTATGAAAAGTCAAATAGCTTGCTATTAAAAAACAAAACTAAACGTGTTTTAAATATTATTGTAGTTGATGCAGCTTTATATACTTTTACATAAATGTTTTTATAAAGATTTATATAAAATTAGATAACATGAACATAAAATCCATCTAATTCAAAATTGACAAAACAAGTAATTGTAGTAATGTTGGATATGCAATTTTGTAGTAGTTTATAGGCCTAATAACATGTAGTGATGATTTGTGCCTTTATTTTTATGTATATGATCAATGGTGATTGTTTCAATGACATTATTATTTAAGGAAGTAATATCAATTTTAATTTTGATAATATTGGAGGATCCCATTAATGTATTAACACATTTCACTAACCTAATATATAGGGTTATCTCATAAGTAATGTTTTAAAATTTAATACAGAAGGTGCATCATTGTTTCTTTGTAGAGGCTTTAATGACTGAAAGATGTAGCAGGACATGCATAAAAATGTTCAGACAAATAAATGAAACTAACCCAACTCTATTTTTTCGTAACATTGAGAAGCACATTAGGCATGTAATGCTTTGTGAGTTTAAAAAAGGCAATAGGGCAGCAGAAACTACATGAAACATTCAAGGTGTTTATGGTGTGGAGTCTCTCAATGAAAGAAAATGTCAAAGCTCAGATCAGGTGACTATAGCTTAAGTGATTTGGCATGTTCAGATTGTCCTGTTGAATTTAATGATGACTTGTTGCTGGCTGCACTTGATGAAGATTGTGGTGTAACAGTTGATGAACTATCACAGAAGCTTTATTCAACCCATTTAACAGTCCATCGTCATCTCCAACAGCTTGGAAAGGTGTCAAAATTTGGAAAATGGGTCTTTCATGATTTGACAGAAACCAACCATAGTTTCTCACCATTTTGGACAGGTTAGTGAGTGGAAATGAAAAATATATGTTTTGTAAAAATGTTAAGAGCCACAGACAATGACTCAGTGCAGGTAAACTGGCTAAAACACAGCCCAAAATGGACCTCCACCATATAAAAGTCTTATCATATCTTGGTGGGATATTGATTGTGTGATCCACTTTGAGTTGCTGCCACTCAGTGTAAAGATTACATCAGACTTCTGTTGTCAACAGTTAGAGCACTTGGTTTGATCAGTCTTAAAGGTGTTGTGTTACATCAGGATAATGCACGGCCCCATAGAGCAAGGATCACTTCTGCAAAGATTTAAGAGCTAGACTGGGAAAACTTCCACATCCTCCTTATTATCCAGACTTTGCCCCATCTGATTCTCATCTATTCTGAAGTTTACAAAACTGTCTTGATGGAAAAGAGCTTGGAACACATGAAAATGTCAAAACTACTCTCTTTACATTTTTTTCCTCCAAACCCCAAGAATTTTATAGAAGTGGCATTCAGAAGCTTGTGAATCATTGGCAGGAAGTAATTTATAATAATGGAACATGCATCATTTATAAAATAACATTAAAAGCATTTGAAATACTTTCTCTTTTTTGAACCAAAGATTGAACATTACTTATGCGATGACCTGATATTTTGTTCCATATTTATAATTATTTGTACAGTATTTCAAGAGTACATCAATTTGCTTTGTTTACTTTATTGTACCTCATTGTGGTGTTCAGGAAGTAGACACAATATATTGTGGTTCATAGAAAAAGGTATAAACTGAACTGTTGTTTTATTTTGCAGCACAATTTTGGCTTTTGAGAACTCAGTCAGAATATGTTGGTTGTTTTGAATTGTCTAAAATCTCAGAAAGAAATGTATCATTTTAGTTTCTAATTGTCTTGACAGCAAAGTTACTTTTGATCTATGCAGAATGTAATAGACAATGTTGTCAATTTGCTGTATTAAAACCATGTATATAATGCAGGTTAAGTTGTTTTTTTTACCTACTTCAAATATAATTTATGTACTCATACTAAGGTTATATTATTATTATACTGAATGTTGATTAGTGTCTTTTGAAAAGATTGCCTCCAAAAAAGTTTAGAAGAATAAAGCTTATTAAATTATTCCAAATGAATCAACCATTCTGTAAATCATCTGTTAAAACACACAGTATATCATGTTTTCTGACAGATTGTATAGCTGTGGTCTAATCTTAATGCTGCAATGCTTGTCAAAGAAAATAATCTGTATGATATTTCCACAAGTAATTACAAAGATTCTGATGAGAGACTAGCTATACAGTAAGAAAAGCTTGTGAGCATAATAAAATCTACATGCCTGGGAAAGTTAAGGTTGTACTGACAGATACACAAAAGAAATTCGTTTTTCTGAACTAGCTGATGTATCCATTCTATTCTGTCTGGGAAAGAAATGGGAGTCTATAGGGATTGTCATAGGGGGCCAGATTCAGACACCAAGCTTTTTCTTATGTCCCCAGAGTGCCCTAAGGGTGCTTTGAAGTTTGGAAGAAATCAACAGAATAGTACAGAGAACACATAAGGAAGGGTCTCTAGGATGACACTGGAGGGTCAGAAATGAACACTAATTTTCTTATGTAATTACCCAGGGTGCCTGCAAAGTGTGGTAGAGCTCAACACAATAGAATAGGAAAAATAAAGGGCCCCTGTGGAGTGACAGAGGAATTGCATCTGAACACTGACTCCCCTATGTCACTCTGCAAAAGATCCTAAAAGTGCAAATGAAACTTGGTTGAGTTCAGTAAAAAAACTATATACATAAAAGGCAGATGGTCCTTCCTGTGATGCACCCTCATGGTGGTTATAAAAGTGCAAGCCATGTTTGCTTTAGTTAAGTGAAGGAGTGTAGGTATCAAAAGTGGACATGATGATGATGTACAGTATTAATGTCTTGCGTATTTTCTAACATTGCAGTAGAGTAGTTATAAAGTATCAGTGAAGACACAATGACCTGGTAACTTATGCTATTAAGGTATAGAATAACACACAATTTCAGTTCAATTTAATACTTTAATAGTGATTAATAGAAAAAAATTGTTCATTTTTATTGGATATTAGATATTTTCTGTGTTTTTCAACCTATAATATTATCTGAGGTATTTTTATGTAATAGAAATGAAATTGGTAAATAGAAACACAACTACTTATTACTTTGGAGATTCAAATGTTTTATTTTTAAATTAGTTTAAAATCTTTTTTTTCACCACATCCATGGGAAGAATGCATTTTAAACACACTGTGTCATGCTTATATTTTTGGGCCATTCAAGTGATGTGATTTTTTAAGGTTTAAAGCTTTTGAAAAACATTTTGCTTTTCACAGTTCCATGACTGTTGGAAGTATTAATTATTCTTTAGTAGGAGAAAAGTGATAATTGTAAGAAAATATAAATTGTTTATTTTATAAGATATTGTGAAAAATATTAAGGAATAATATATCATCATTAATTTACTTAAGTTTTTTTTTTAATGGAAGTTAGCCTTTTTTTAATTATTCAAAATGATAATTTTAATTTTTGTTCAAATTATTTTGCCTGTAATGATTCTTGACTTTAAATGTGAAGTAGTGCAAATAAGCTTTTTAATTCAATCAATTTTTTTATACTAAGTTGAAAGAACAATCAATGGAAATGTGTTTTTAATATATTTTTACATTTGAGAATGCACCCAGTGGCTCAGCGATATGTCTGCGGACTTTCAATGCTAAAAACCGTGTTTCGTTACCAGTGGTGGGCAGAGCACAGATAACCCATTGTGTAGCTGTGTGCTTAATTCAAAACAACTTTTAATAATTATTTTTTCAGTAAAATCATGTTATACATGATATTTTATAAGTGAATACATATATTTGTTTGTGATAAGCAAATCCAGTTTAGTTTTAAGCTGAGGCCTCTCCCAGACGTTTTAATATGGTATAACCTATGAGCAGGGGCTGACTTAATCATTGTGGGGCCTTGGGAAAATTTCAGTAAATGGGACCCCATATTGATAAGAAAACTCAGAAGTAGATTAAAAGGCATGGCATCGGGGGCCCTGGGCAAATTTCCAGTTTACCAAATAGGTAATACATCTTATGCATATGGCTTTTTACAAACTCGTGGTCATAGATTTAATTTTTACATCAAGTAATTTCAAATTTATTACACGGGAGCAATGTAAAGGACACGATAATTCCGGTTGAACACTTTTATCAAAAAATGTTTTGTTGATCCATCAAAAATCGTAAGGGTAAACTATGCTATCAGTATGAGAATTTTGTTTGGTAAAAATGAACATCTTTGTGAAGATATAATAGATTAGAAATCAAGTTGCGATTTTTCTCATTTTTTTATGCAATGACATTTGAAATTTCGGTACTGTTTGAATGGCGTCACATTTTTGTATGTACAACTGAAATTGCAGGCAATGGAAAGTTTAAGAAACGAGTAAAATGTTGATTGTACTAACATTTTCTTTGTAAGCGATTCGATTGAATGGATACGTACCACATTATTTTTACTGTTAGCCTTATGGTGTGTTCATATACAAGGGAGAAGTTTAGAATTAGTTGAGAACCAAATAAGAAATGGTGGTTTTAGAAATTGACAAAAATAAGGCTTATGTGCTTTCTTCTCCGTCACAAATCTTTATTTTTGAAAATAATGTTAATGATGTACAGAAGCTCTTTAGATATGTAATATTTTTATTGAGTTTAAATAATTTACGATAGATGTGTCTCGTCCCCCTATTATATAGAATGGGTATCTTTATAACGGGCTTTATCCTTGGGCGAATTCTTTAGCATTATTCGGTAAAAAAACTAATGTCAAGTACACTCCGCGTAATGATAACGAATTACTTTACTTTATTTCTTCAGTATTTTTTGCTGCGACCTAGTTTTCTCGGTAGTTTTAGGCCTAAGTGCACGAACAACGTTCCAATTTATACGCGTAACTCACAAACAACCTTACAGAATGTTCACATTAATCTCACGAGCAGCTGAACAGTCGCGATCAGTCTAACATCTGTCACTCAACTCATAATCTCCCCGAAAACTCTGTAACTTCTTCATTTGGTTACTCGTATTTATGAGTAATGCCTCTCGGTAATTCACACCGCTGGAAAACAAGTTTCGATACTCCAGTGGGCACAGCACAGGTAGTTTATTGTATAGCTTTGCGCATACAGTTAAGGTATCAGAGAAGCGTCTGGATTCTTGATGACAAAAACCCACTTGAAATAAAAATGCATCTCAGAACGCCTGGTATGGGTATTAATACTTTTCAAGTTAACCTGAAGATGACCTAGGAAGGTCGAAACGTTCTTTTCTGCTTAACAATGAAAGTGTTGATACTTATAACAGCCGGTCTGAGAAGCGTCTAGATTATTATATTTTTATTATAATTAGCAGTGTCCTCTAGTAAACAACTAAACTATGACATTGAAAATATACTTCACAACAGTGTTACTATGTGCGCTGTTAAATGAAACTGATATTACTGTTATTATAAAATAAATTGTTATGCGAATTTACATTTACTTATACAAACAATAATTGTGCCAGTCGATTTTCCCTATTTTTATGCAAACTGTCAAATATACGATAAAAGTGTCCACATCTTACACAATTTAGTTTTTCCCACTAGAAAAGCGAACGGTTCAGTTTTGAAGGAGTTGGGTTCGTGGAATGACATTCAGACTTCAGCTTCGTTAAGCCTTTTTAAATATTGTTTGTGTTATTATACAGGAGGTGGAAAATTAGGAAGCTGTAGCACAGTTTTGTCATTTGGGAAAATTCTTAACATCAGCGTCATTTCACAAAAGGCGCATTTTTGTAGAAACACATGTTTGTTTGTTTTTTGAATTTCGCACAAAGCTACTCAAGAGCTATCTGTGGTAGCCGTCCCTAATTTAGCAGTGTAAGACTAGAGGGAAGCCAGCTAGTCATCACCACCCCCCGCTAACTCTTGGGCTACTCTTTTACTAATGAATAGTGGGATTGACCTGTCACATTATAACGTTCCCACGGCTGAAAGGGCGAGCATGTTTGGCGCGACGTGGATACAAACCCGCGACCCTCAAATTACGTGTTGCACGCCTGAACACCCTTGGCCATGCCAGGCCCAGGAAAAAAAATATGCACTCAAAATAAACTACCAGGACAAAAGGTTTGGGATGGGTTGATAAAACCTTTGTTTATTTGTAGTTAAGCTACATAAAGGGCTATCTGTACCTTGCCCACCACTGGTATGAAAACCTAGTTGTTAGGGTTGTAAGTCTCTCAGACGTACTGGTGTGCCACTGGTGGGGGGATTATAGCTGACCTCGTATGACCTTCCAATTTAACTGGTGTCCTACGCTGTAGTGTAATTTGCACATATGTGTTAATCTGGCCTAACTGTAATTGTTACATTAAAACTGCTATTTAGAGCCCCCTTCTGAGTTGAAGGGAGCGGCTGGCTCTGTCGACCTCAGTATCCCCAAGTGACGCCTTTGATACAAAATAAGTTAAGGTATGAAACATTCAGTTATAACATATAAATGTTCGTGTGTTTCTTATTACACTAAAGTAATTGAGAGAAATTGTACTGGTTTTTTTCGTGTGTTTTTTTTTAATCCAATACTTCCTGCAGTGTAAATTTGGGTTCATTATCATAGGTCGGGCTTTGAAGGTTGGCGTTCCGCACTGTGGACCTGCCTGTCGAAAGTTCATGTTTAGTAACAATAAAGAATAAAAGAACATGTTCCGAACTTTGAAGTCGTGGTGCATTGTAATATTGACGGTCAAATTCCATCATTCGATCATACGAAGTGCTTCAAGACTTTATTTTTGGTGTTGGTTAGATGCCTTTTTCCAGTCCAGTGTTTCTCAAATGGTGGGTCGCGAGCAGGTCACAAAATCTTCACGTTGATTTTTTTTTTTTTTGAGTCCTCGAGGTATCTGAGAAGTGCACATGTCGCCTTTCTTATGAACTGTGACCAGAAACATCAATACTTTTTTCATCCTTGTATATAATGGAGGTCGCGACGAACAAAGCTCAGACTCGGGGGCTGTTTGGGAAATTTGACTGAGAAACATTGCTCTAGTCTGAAAGTTAAATTACAGATGGCTAGCGCAGGTAATCTTTGTGTGCGTTTAGATGAATATTCGAAGAAAAAGAAGACTTGAAATATTTAGCGCGAGTCACTTCTAGATAAAATGAATTTTACATATATTAAAATAACACTTGTATATTGTAACTAACAGCTAATTTATATCTGCTACGAAGTTATAGAACGATTTAAAATTGCGTTTACAAGTATTTTATTCATCATAAACTATTAGAATGTTTATGAACATTATTTCTAACTGTTGTTTCATATTATATACGTGAAAGTAAAAACATTTTATTTGGTGTGAACAGTACACTCGGCATGGCCAGGTGGTTAAGGCGCTTAACACGCGATCTGAGGATCGCTGGTTCGAATCCCTATCCCACCAAACATGCTCACCCTTTTAGCAGGTCAATCTCACTATTCAATGTTAAAGGAGTAGCCTAAGAGTTGGCGGTGGGTGGGGATGACTAGCTGCCTTCCCTCTAGTCTAACATTTCTAAATTAGGGATGGATAACGCAGGTAACCATTATATAATTTTTGCGTAAAATTTAAAATCAAACAAGCAGAAATCCTGTGAACAGTTGTTTGTTATATGGAACATTAAAGGTGCTATGATAATAAGTTAAAAATTATACAGTGACACCATTTAAGTGAAAAAAGACTCTTTCTGTAACGTTGGTCCCCCAGTGGCTCAGCGGTATGTCTGCGGACTTGCACGCTAAAATCGGGTTTCGATACCCGTGGTGGGCAGAGCACAGATAGCCCATTGTGTAGTTTTGTGCTTAATTCAAAACAACACAACAACAACTGTAACGTTGTTATATAAAATAAGATATATATATTTGTTGAAGCACTTTTGTATAATTGTACCTAATTTATGTAGTTGAAATTTGTTAATCGAATTTGTACTGATCCTTCCATCTGACCAATTAAAAGTGGTAGATTCTTTATGGTGTAATATGAGGAGTGAAAGCCAAATCCCAGTAAATAAATTAAAATCGATATGTCCATTTATCTTTTGTAGGATAGATTTATCATCTTGAAAAGCAGGATAATTCATTTATTTTGGTCACTTCCTAATTTTCAGGACCTGTCAACCAACCATGAACAATGGATGTGCAAAAAGCATCTTGAAGATTTATTAATCACCAGTCTATTTACGTACGGTTCACTGTTAGCTACTTTTCTGTATTGTTTTTGTTGAAATATAAATATTGTAAACAAATTTAACAAACTCCTACGAAAGCTAACATCTCGTAAGCATATATATTTATACTGAACACTATAGTGGGTTCAGACTAGACCACTACGAGTTTTCTTTCTTAATTAAATCCAACCAAAATATGTCAGAAAACTTTTTGCAAACCAGCAATTTGAGGTTACGTTCTGATGCAAGAACAGCAAAACGATGTAACGTAATGCTGCCAGACCTAGAAACATCGGGTTGACTAAGTCAGTGGTGTCTTTCTTGACGAAGAGCGCTGAGACAGTAAAGATTGAACACGGTTTAAATGGGTAGTGTAAAAAAGCAAACATCTAAATTGATATTTGGGTAATGCAATCAATACCAAAGTTTATCATTATTGAAATGGTTATGGCCGTGTTGAATAGTGGTAGAGTTTTCTGATTAATGTTTCTGGTGCGTTGGATTAATATTATGTATGTTCATTGGTTTATCAACCAAAAGTTATCGCTATTTAGTATTCATTTTAGTGGTGTTTGGACATTTTATAAAACTGTTTAAGAACGTTGTATATGTTTGTTGTACCTTGTTCACCTTTATGCGCATATTGTTTAACAGAGTTCTCAGAAGTATTGACAATTAATTTTAAATGTGTATCTCCGTGTGTGGTTATGTATAAACTATGGTTTGGACGAAAACTTTCACACAGTGTATGATGCAATTAAAATTTATGTGGCTTGATTATTTTAGATAAAAGCTAACCAGATTAATCTTTTAAACAAAGACAGGCGTAACTGGTTGACAATACATAATAAAGAAATATTAAAGTTTAGAAGTTTCACATATACATATTGTAATCTTTGCTTCGGGCACACGCTTCTCATGGTGTTTTAATTAAATACAGTAATGTGCTTCTTTCTCTTTCTGTCTCTCTAGTTTATTATTAAGCTATTTTTTCTTCCACGTGTTAGGCTTGCGATGTTAAATCTGCTAGATGGTTTATCCATGTCCCTATCACCTTGTAGGTTTGATTCGCCAGATACCTTTGTATTTCTATAATACATAAAAACCTCCCAACACAACAGATACAGCCCTGATTTTTGTTTGACCATCTTTTATACGCGAAGCCTTTTCTTTTTAATTTCGTTGCCTAACTGAGTTACAATAGTGTTTTTTTATGGTTGTGAAATATATACATTCCACTTGACTGCACTGGAAATTTAATCATAAGTGGCGCCTGAAGATAATACAGGTAAGAGGAAAAGGTCATTGTCTTGAAGGGATAATATTATTTCAAAACTTATGCATGTATAATTACACATATCTTGGTCTTGAAAATCACATGCGCATTTCATGCGTTTAAATTCGGCCTCGCATGGCCAAGTGGTTAGGGCGCTCAACTCGCAATCTGAGGGTCACGGGTTTGAAACCCAGTCACACCGAAGAGGCTCGCCCTTTAAGCCATAGGGCATTTTAATGTGATAGTAAATTTCACTATTCATTGGTAAAAAGAGTAGCCCAAAAGTTGGCGGTGGGTGGTGATGACTAGCTGCATTCCGTCTAGACTTACACCGCTAAATTAGGGACGGCTAACCCCCACGCATTAGTGTGATGCTGGAGGCTTTCTTCCTAGAGTGATTCTAAATTGAGTTCCTTTTGGGGTTTGAGACTCCAGGTGATTGCACGAGTTGCACCTCTACTAAATCTGGCATTTATTTTATGTTTTAAGAAAAGTAAAATTATGGCACGAATGTTCAAAAAGTGTGTAGTTTTATGTTTTCACTCCACTGTATAAGGGATATTTGACTATTACTAATAGAATTTAACCATTCTTCACTGACGGTATGTGTAAAGCTATTATTACAGTGCAGAACAAATTATCTAGTGCACGAACTTAATTGCGTTATTAACAGAAATATTCACACTTTTTTAGACAGATGTGAAGAAAATCTTGTGAAATTATATTATTTTCACAAGTCAAAACCAGAGCCGAGGTGTAATTAAATGCTTGTTTGTTTTGGACTTCACGCAAAGCTGCACAAGGACTATCTGCGCTAGCCGTCCTTAAGTTAGCAGTGTAAGACTAGAGGGAAAGCAGCTGGTCATTATCACCCACTTCACCTTTTGGGCTACTCTTTTACTAACGAATGGTTGGATTGACAGTCACATTATAACCCTCACGGCTGAAAGGGCGAGCATATTTGGTGCGACGGTGATTCGAACCAGCGACCCTCAGATTACGAGTCGAGCGCCTTTACCACCTGGCCATGCCGAGCCGTAGCTAAATGCAAAAATATTTCTATTAATGAAATTACTTATATGTGTATAAAACGGCAGTGTTTCTTTTCTTTTGGAAAAAACCATTCGTATATACTTTGATAACTAGATATTTCTTGACAATATGTTTTATACGTGACAGACATAATGTTTTATTAATAACCCATTAGTAATTCTTCATCGAATAACATATTGAATTGTTATTTTTGAATTACTTTTACTAAATTAAAATAAAATATCTATCCTTTATTTGTCTCATTCATTCAGTGTCCAAAAATGAGGCTTAACTTATCCTTCGTTTAATGCCTATATTTAGTCTTTTCATATCTGCTTTAACATGGGTTTCTGTACCATGCTTAGGTAATGTGATGTTTGCAATGATAAATATTAGTTTCAGTTGAAATATTTCTTTCAATTTTGTGACTCAGTAATATTTATTTTCCTAATTACTTCCAGTTTTTGTTGTTTTTGCACTTTATACTACCGTGTCGTGTGTATTTCGTGTGTGTGACCTGAGACCAATATGAGTAACTTGAAAAATGGCATGACTTGGAAGTTAAATATTCTATTTGTTCCTGCTATGGAGTAGTTGTTCTGTGTGTTTTCTATGAACTTATCTATCATAAAATTTCCATGTTTACTTTGGTATCGTAGAATATTCCTTTAACTACAAACAGCTTAGATTATCTTCATAGTTGGCAAAACGTTTACTGTCCATAATTTTTACGTTGTGTGATGTATTCTTTCTTTTAGGTCAAAGCAACATTACAATTTAGCAATTATCTTGTGTCATTACCCTAATGCATGTAGAATTAAAACTTCCACTGCATTTAGAGCTGGTCATTCCACTGGTCAGACTGGAGCAGCTACTATACCACTTGATTACTGTGTATTTTGTACGACCAACATTACAATTTTCCATTAGCTAGCTCCTTGAAATTCAAATGACGGTCTTGTTTAACTTTAGTGAGTGATTTCCAGTTATTATTGGCTGTCTATAACTCATTAAAACCGTTTTATCAACTGAATTCAGGTCTCTACATAGGTAGGTACAGGTAAGTAATTGCTTTTGAAAGAATAATGGTCCATTTTGGTCCTGCTTGTGTTTTTATTGGAAGGTGCCAATGAACAGCAGTAATTTTCGTGATACTGCTTAACGATGCCTAGGAGGGCATGAAAACCCGTTTGTAAAGGTCATGGATCACAGGGGCTCTTTCCTCACGTTATTATTTTACTGTTTATTTTTTCAGAAAATCCGGTGACTGTAAATAATTCCTTACTTTATTTCTAGTAGATTAAGGAAACTGCCGATATTCGATCAATTAACCCCCTTAGTATCTCTAACCATCTTTTTTTTGTGCTCTTTCCCCTTGTTGTGGGATGGATCATCTTTAAAAAAAAATATTAATAAGTTTTTTTCCATACTTGTTAGTCTTTAACTTGATGGGGTGGCTTGAACCCATTCTGTGGTGACGTTTTCTTTCTCCGTAAATCAGCAGGTATGTAATGCGTGCGTGGAAATGCCCGTAAAGAGAAACTGAAATCAGCGTTTATTATCAAACTAGTAGCATGAGATGGCTATATAGGATGGAGATTGCAATAGTAATGGAATCGCTGTATAGAAGATGGGATGTGAAACAACTTGTCTCACACTATATCCTTGAATCTTCTTTCTAAGCACTTGAATGAGGAGGTCCAAAAATATTTTTTTCTGCAGGATAATATACATGTAAAAATTACACAGTCATGCGTTTTTACACCATTACATGTGTGAGATCCAGTATATCATTTAACACTAGCATGGACAAACAGATGCAAGATGAACAACAACTGCCTAGTGCAGCTCATTCTTGTATATAGTCTTGAAGGACTAAACTGCAAAGTAGTGCAGATGAAAAAAGGATGATGTATCGAAAGACATCTGTCTTCATCTTCAGATCAGCTTACATTGGTTTTGCAGGGGGATTATATACTGCATAGGATGGTTGAGGTAGGTGTGGCGTGGTTTTTGTTATGTGATTAATGGAACGAGGGATGACTTGACCAACACTATTCACAAACTGATAAGTTCCAGCCCTAAGTCTTTGATTAAGGATGGTTTCATACTATTGGTGTAGAAATATTCTTTGTTTTTTTCTCGTTCTACAGAATTTACTTAAGTCGACCTGGCTGTAACTGTTCCAGTCCATTTGCATCAGCTATTATGTTCTTTTATTCTTGCCCCAAAGTGTGTGTCAGTTTCTCCAATGTAGGTCTGTTTACAGAACGTGATGTTACATAAGTAACATTTTTACCTTTTTTATCAGATGTTCTTTATATACTTTTGACACGAACAGACGCGAGAACTTTGTAAGATTTCCATCAGACATCAATGTCGAATGTTTTGGCCATGCGTTTGATCTTAGGAAGTAAACAGGTTATACATATTTTTTCTTGTCTGTGTCGCTAGTTTGTATTTTTATGCTTTTCAAGTTATATTTGATAGCTTGTCATTTGCAGGTTAAGATTTTTGCCAGTTTTTAAAAGCAAACTGATAAAATGAGCTCTCTTCACAGTGTCCACTGCGGGTATCGAACCCCGATTTTAATGTTGTAAGCCCTCGGGCTTGCGGCTGCTTCACGGGGAGGCTAGAGCTCGAGTAAAAATTGTTTCCATAAAGCAAAACGATCCAAAATAAATCCTACCCATAAATCATATTCCCGTATGTTTTGTGTTGTCTTTTTTTCAGCAAAGTGATTACAGCGGAACGTAACGCTATAAATAGGAATAATTGAAACACATAACATGCTGAGCAGAATAATTCTTATTTTAAAACTTGTTGCCACAAAAAAATTTTGATACTGAATTTTTATGATATTTTAGTACCAATAGATTTTATTTGAATAGCAGAATTGTAACTGTGTTTTTTCCCTCTTGGTATGAAAGCAGTGACATAATTAAAGTGAAAAAACTTTTGGTTGGAAAGTACATAAACTAAGTTTATTAAAGTTTCAAGTAATTTCCTGTTTTTCTTAAAATTATAGAATTTATATAAAGTCTGAACTAATCTACATATGGTATTTTTGTACTTCATCAAAGTAATTTTTAAACTATTTAATCTAAAATTCTAGAATAGAACGTTTAATGATAGTATAGATTCTGAGTAAATGTAGTTTTGATTCATAAAGCCGTTAATAACAATTAACAAATAAAAACATAATTAAATTGCTAAAACCGAAGAAATTATTAAAATACAGCGTGTTTGCTCATTTGAATCTATTATTATGGATGGCTGCGTAGAACGCGACATCTGTCACGAGCAGGAAAAATATGAAGACATTTCAGATTTGGATTAAATTGTTTGGATTGTCGTGAGCAGTGTTGTGTTAAAATAGCACATATTAATTAGGGAGGTTGAATTTATTGTTCTTCAGAAAACGCCGACTGGTGAATAGTCTCCTAATTAAAATGAGTGCGTCATTGACTTTTGAAAGAACCTGAAAAAGCAATAACAACAACAAGAGAGAACCACAAAGAAAAGCGCACCAGAGGCAAGCCTAATATAAGAATGAACAGGAATGTTCCGCAACTCAGTTAATTTAAAGGTGCACTGAAGTGATTACTGTGCAAGTCTGATATAATTTCATATTTTAAAAATTTAACCGTCTCGTGATTTGAATTATAAGCTTCTAATTAATAATACATTCTGAGTATGCTAGTGCTATAGTTGAAAGCGTGACGCATTATTTGTTCAAGTACTGGTTTCACAAACAGTCACGTGTCTTGTTAAGCATGCAAGACGGGAATTGGCGATGTGTCGATTTCTTCTGTTCGTTTTTATTATTAGTGGAGAGGAAGTGGGGAAGTACAAGAGTTAGAAAAAAAAATGAAATTGACAACATCGTCTAATTTGTATCCAACAAGATGATTACTGGAAAGAAAGCACTGAAGTGCATTTATTGGAAAAAATAATAACAAATTGACAACATTTTTCATTTTGTAGACACTCGGATGAACAGCGATAAGGAAGCAGTGAAGTGGAAACTGTCTGGAAAAAAATGAAAGCTGGTTCGGCTAGCATAGGAGATTTTGGTTAGTTCTAAGTGCATAAATTAACAATGTAAAGCCTTTATAATAATATAGTAATAATAATTCAAAGTAAAAGGTTTTTACTCCAGTGCATACTGGAGGAACTTATACATTGACAAAGGTTTAGAAAGAACAACCCCTCTGTTCCAGGTATATGTATACTTATTATTTTTTTTTGTATTTTAACCAACGTTTATCAAAATATTAAATTCCTTCAGTATACATCACAAAAGGCAGAAAAATATCCAGCAATCGACCGGAAACATCGTATTGGTACAGCAGTATATCGTACATACAAACAAACTGGCCAGGATTGAAAACAAATAGGCTTTCTACAACAGTGCCGAAAAATAACGTTATACCTAACAGGAATTGTCCCTTCCAGTGACACAGCAGTGAGTTTGCGGACTAAGTCGCTATAAACTGAGTTCCGATACCTGTGGTAGACAGATTACTGTTAGCTCATTGTTTAGCTTTCGCTTAATTTTAAACCATCGGGAATGTAACGTTTCAACAACATCCAATATGCCTACAAACCAAAACAGTGAGTGATCAAAGTCTTACCATTAAAATTATTCTGTGAGATGTGATAGATTCTAATTATCGAGGCCCGGCATGGCCAAGCGTGTTAAGGCGTGCGATTCGTAATCTGAAGGTCGTGGGTTCGCATCTCCGTCGCGTCAAACATGCTCGCCCTTTCAGCCGTGGGGGCGTTATACGGTGACGGTCAATCCCATTATTCGTCGGTAAAAGAGTAGCCCAAGAGTTGGCGGTGGGTGGGGATGACTAGCTGCTTTCCCTCTTGTCTTACACTGCTAAATTAGTGACGGCTAGCACAGGTAGCCCTTGAGTAGCTTTATGCGAAATTTAAAAACAAAAAAACAAACAAAGTAATCTAATTATCGAAGAAAACAACATCACCAGAAATTGAAAGAAATAAAAACTTATTGAAAATCGAAAAAAAAAACAAAAAAAAACTTGCAAAGATACAGTTAGAGAGGAAATGAACGTCAAACATGTAATAAACGTAAATTATTAATTAGCCACACTCCTGGTGAAAGGTTCAACTTTGCTTTAAGTAGAAGATTTATGGGCGGCACCTGTCTGGAGAATTTAACATCATTTTAAAAAGCTTTAAATTGTGCTTGCTGGAAAGAACATCATGAAACTAAAGAAAGAACAAACACTTAAAAAAACCGTACAGAAACTATAGAAGACACAAGTGAAATATCCAATAATACCCCAGACAACGTTTGTCTATCGTCTACCAATCAACACCGAATAGGAGATACTAATTACCTATCAATCAGCAACCACTCCATTGACTCGAGGAAGTATCAGCCACCAAAACATCAACAGCCACAGAACGAACGACTCCCTTTCTGCGGCATCAGATAAAACATATCCTAATTACACATGAAAATCAAGAAAAGATAACATCTCGCTAGCTATAAAAGAGTTCCTAACAAACGACAAACTAATAATAAAAGAATTGGACAAAGAGAAATGTTTTGCAATCTTGAAGAAAAACAGTTATCAATGTAAAACAGAGGTACATCTCCAAAACACTTCCATCAACGCTGCATTGAACAAAAATCCAACCAAGACGATCACAGAAGTGGCCAAAAAATACTAAAATAGGTGAAAATAGAAAGCTCTTTTCCAGAATAATTGGGGCCTAGCGCGTTAAGGCGTGCGCTTCGTAATCTGAGGGTCGCGGGTTCGCGCCCGAGTCGTGCCAAACATGCTCGCCCTCCCAGCTGTGGGGGCGTTATAATGTGACGGTCAATCCCACTATTCGTTGGTAAAAGAGTAGCCCAAGAGTTGGAGGTGGGTGGTGATGACTAGCTGCCTTCCTTTTCGTCTTACACTGCAAAATTAGGGATGGCTAGCGCAGATAGCCCTCGAGTAGCTTTGTGCGAAATTCCAAAACAAACAAATTTCCAGAATAATTACTAATGGACCAGGCCCGGCATGGCCAAGTGTGTTAAAGCGTGCGACTCGTAATCTGAGGGTTGCGGGTTCACATCCCCGTTGCGCCAAACATGCTCGCCCTCCCAGTCGTGTGGGCATTATAATGTGACGGCCAATCCCACTATTCGTTGGTAAAAGAGTGGCCCAAGAGTTTGCAGTGGGTGGTGATGACTAGCTGCTTCCCTCTAGTTTTTCACTGCTAAATTAGGGACGGCTAACACAGATAGTCCTTGAGTAGCTTTGTGCAAAATTAAAAAAACAAACAAACTAATGGACTAAAAACTCTTCCATAGCTGTATATCTGAACTTTATGAAGTTTCTAACGTCCTAGAACAAAATTTACCTGCAAGACCCATAGTCTCAGCGTATGACTGCAACAAAAACCATATTCTGGTTAGTTGATCAATTGTTTAAATAATGTCGAAAGTATGTTCTATAACGCGTAACCAACACTAAAGACTTATTACAAAAGATACAGTCTTTTGTCTCCCGATAGTACAGCGGTAAGTCTACGAATTTACAACGCTAAAATCAGGGGTTTCATTCCATCGGTGGACTCCGCAGATAGCTCGTTGTTGCTTTGCTATATGAAAACACACACACAATCTTTTACACAAACAACATGTGCTGACAACATTTCATTTTCCTCGGACTTAATATCCTTATACCAATGATAGCAGATATACATCGTTTTATCAGCTTCATATCTTCACTTGATCAACACATTTTTCCAGGGAACATTACATTAAACACCATCCGCACAATGTTCAATTTCGTTCTACACAACAGTTATTTTTAATTCGGCGACACATTATACAAACAAAAGAAAGGTGTAGCAATGAGTAACAGAGTAGCAGTCACATTTGTTATAATATTTATGCGCACACTTGAAACTGATTCCTTTGACAAATACAAACAAAAAATAGGTCTAATACCAGTAGTGTGGTATGGATATAAATCAATGACATACCTGGTATGTGGAATCATTGAAAAGAAATTCACTACAGCAGATTTATTATTTCCTAAACAACTTCCACCCTTCATCCAAGTTCACATTAAAACTACCAATCATCCAAGTTCACACTAAAACTACCTTATGCAGAGGGATATTTAAAGTTCTTAGACGTAACTCTAAACATCCAAGACACATAAATACAGAGCTGCTCCATATATAACAAAGAATGTAAGAATCTGATATTTTTCCATTACAAATCACTCCACCCAGAAGGAGTTACAGTGGGAACAATAATCGGAGAATGAAAAGGAATAGATCGAAACTGTTCCATGCAAACAACACAAAATGATTTCCAAACATTACTATTACTAAACGGGTGCCCCGAATATTATGCCCAGAATGTTTTCAAATCACAAAAAAACTATTACAACAACAACAAAACAACTTGCACGAAAACGTCCACAATGAACATTCTTTTCATAAACAACACAGTTATAACTAGAATTATAGCAGTACAACTGTACTATAATATTAGAGCAATAGTGAAACAACAGTAATAATTTCAATTTTAAACGTGTGTATTAACCTTGGAATATAAAGGTCGTTTTTCTAAATTTTATATGAGAGTAGAAAGTAGTATTGTTAATGAAAGTTACAATAAATAATATATTTTATCTAAGGAACACAGGAAGACTAGCTATCCGATGAAAATACTCTCGTGGAAGAGAATTGTTAAAAAAAAAAATTACTTTTATGACTTATTTTCTATATTCTTCCCTGTCACGGCTTTCGACTAAAGAAAACTTAATAAATCATTCGTTAGAGGGCTGTGATATGTGTATTCGATACGTTAGTGTTTAATCCGTGTTGAATTTCAAGCAGTAGTTTTTCCACAGTACGATCACAAACTGATGTTTATGATAAACAAATAATAAATAAATAAATTCAATATTAAAAATTAATGAACTGTCTATGAAAACGTAAAAGATATTAAATGTAACAGAAAAAAAAAAGTTGCTAAACACAATACGTGTTGTGTCTAGTAAACTTTACCATCCATGATAACAAGAAAACCCGCTTATAGAGAAAAGTATATATATAAAAACGGCTGATAAGGGAAGAGAAAGCTTTATGTAGAGGAGCGAACAACGTTTCAACCTTCTTCTGAGGATGACCGAAGAAGGTCGAAACGTTGTTCGCTCCTCTACATAAAGCTTTCTCTACTCATACCAGCCGCTTTTATATATAGGGTGTTCGGAAATCACTGTGCAGTTTTTTAATCAGTATTCATTCAGTCTATTTCAAGCCAGCAGCTGATAGCAGTGTTTAGAAACAAAATAAGAAGAATCCAAGCCTGTATTGATGCCAACGGGGGTCACTTTCAATAAGTTTATAATTGTTATTCATATTTATCTCCTGTATTCTGTATTGAAACATTATGTTAACAAATATATAAGTGCACAGTGACTTTCTGAACACCCTGTACACTGTTAATTTTAACTTTCTTCTGTAACAAAAACGTAGAACTGAATACAGGATGTGGAAAATTGCATCAAGTCTTCTGTACAGGCTGAAAAGGAAACATTATAAACTTCTAAAAAGTCAAAAGTTCAATAAAACTAATGACTTAAGACAATGACACAGTACTAGTTGTTAATACGGAAAAGACCGTAATAATCAAAGGGTAATCTTAATAAGCTTATTACATAATGTCGCACTATATACCTAACTCACATAATATAATATTTTAACTATTCAGAATAATACTTCAAACTAATGGGAAGTAAAACCACTGGAGGTAAATACGCTAAACCGGTTCGCTGTTGCCCTAAACAATATTCCAAGGAATTAAAAAATATAGATGTGAAACCTTTTAAAAATCGCGCTAGTCAGTAAAATTTCTAATCCCATAATTCATAGCAAGGATATTGTTAAATTCATCACAGAAGAGAATTAATTTTCCTTTTCAATACGCAATAAGAACTTCAATTATGAAAAATGAGCTTAAGTTTGTTACCAGTTCTACCCACAAAATCTTTTAATGATGAACAAACTCTATTGTATCTAATAAGCTGAGAGTAATAAACTTTGCAGTATATCTTGTCTGGAATATTTGTATTTGGGAATGGAAAGTTTATAACTTTAAAACTAAATGTGCATTTTATTGAAAACTACACTTCAATATTCGATTAATGGTGTCCATAACAAAATCCAGATATTATATTTTGTTCTTACCGGAATAGTTTTTTTCTTTTCTTTTAGACTAAGTTCTGGTGAATAAATGTGTGTCTAGAAAACTTTGACAATTCTTTATGATATCATAATTCACATCTCTACAAGTCCAACTGATGTGCAAAGTTTTATTATAGTCTTTTTTAGTGAAGTTGATACGTATTATAATTTACATCGATTTAATATTACATACGTTACGTATTACGATTACAAATAGCCAGAAATTTAATTGAATATCGATATGTATCAATTTTATGATACTTGCCAACAAGATTGATACACAAAATTTTCTTTCTTAACACAATTATATTTTAATATTCAAACAAAAATACAATTCATAACAACGGTTATTACAAATAATTATTTATGTACAACAGTTTTACAAACTTACAAACTATACTCTAAGTTTTATATCTAGTATAGAACTGAATATTTTATCGACGATCCAGATACACGACGAAGAAATTAATTCTGAGTTGATATTGCTATTCCCCGTTAAAGGTGGCGCTGTCGTTTCCTCACTGGCTTCATACCCTCGTAAGCTAACTTTTTACCGATTAAAATATCTAATGTACTCGTAGAAATGCTACCGTCCAAAGTTAATTCAGTAAAGTTGCACCGTTCGTAATGTTTGTAATCCATAGATATTCCTGCTCAAATTCTGTAGTTTTCCGATTAATAAGCGTTGATCAGAATTGCATTTTTCGAGGCTTATAGTATACCGACCAATGATATTCTGTCTCTCGGCACGTCGGTTTATATACTTTCGCAGGATTCTCGAATGTTCAACAACGTTCGAAAACACGGTAGCATTTTCTTAAAACAAACATTCTTTATACTTACTCTCGATGATCTTTTACAAATTTAGAAAACAAGCTGGACTTGCACAATACATACCCAACGATATACGTCACATGCACAAAACTATTTAAACAAACGTAAGTATTAAAATAAATGCGTAACGGTAAATCCATTAGAAAATATGGAATGACTACAAGTGTACACGTCTTCACAGATCCTGTTTTATAAAAAACCCTTTACATCCTTATAAGCCAGACATTCTGTTTTATTGTTTTAGTACGCTGTTAAAAAAATGAATGTCAAATATATGCTAGTATAATAATTCACTGTAAATCATTTTTACTTATCGTTGTTATAATAAATTCTCCATAAACTCTAAAACATCATTGGATGTTACCTTAAAAGCATAATCAACTCTGTTCAGTATGATCATATAAACAAGTACTTTCCTTAGAAAAAATAAAAAGTGTTTCTTGTATCTCTCTAGAAAGTTAAAGTTATCTACCTTCTCATATTTATAAAAATTTGAAGCAATAACTATTCGTACAGTTCAGAATAAAGGTAAAAAATAAATTATATCCTATGATCTGACAGAATCAATTGTTAAAATGGAAAAAATTAATGGCAATACATTTGAGGTTACACGTAAAATATTTTAGAAACGTTGCTACTTTCAACCCAAAAGGAGTATTTGAATTTTGTTTGTTTGTTTTGGAATTTCGCACAAAGCTACTCGAGGGCTATCTGTGCTAGTCGTCCCTAATATAGCAGTGTAAGACTAGAGGGAAGGCAGCTAGTCATCACCGCCAGCTCTTGGGCTGCTCTTTACCAACGAATAGTGGGATTGACCGTCACATTATACCGCCCCCACGGCTGGGAGGGCGAGCATGTTTGGCGCGACTCGGGCGAGAACCCGCGATCCTCAGATTACGAAGCGCACGCCTTAACGCGCTAGGCCATGCCGGGCCCGGAGTATTTGAAAAAAAAAATGTTATTACATATAAGAACTTTAAATAACTGTAAAATTTGATATTAAATTTTTTTCCAATAATTACAAAATAAAAATTACGATGATTCACAAATGATAAGAATTATTGCATGGAAAGTTTGCAACTTAACTGTAATTTTAGTACATGGAACAGTAGCACAGTATTACACAGATTTTTTCATTTTAATAAATAATAACAAGTTTATTACAGTAAATTATTTATCCATAACTATGTAGACGAATGTACACTAATAATTATAGCACGGAATGTCATAAGTTCAACTCTTAAATACATATTTCTGGATCCAGATTAATATGGGGTCAATCTTTTCGTACCTCTTATTATCTCGAAAAGGAAAGAAAAAAAACTTTTGAAAGCTCTTAGTTATTTTTCTTGAAACCAAATTAACGAATGTTGGTAGACTAACTCTTGTGAATTACCGTAATTAGAATTGTAGGACATTTTACTCCAAAAATACATTAGCCAGCTACGTTAATCACAGTAAACCTGAAACACAGTGTAATACTTTATATATTATAGTAACACACTGTATACTTACACCCATGTGGAAATTAATTGAAACAAGACGGAAAATTACGATTTCTTCAATTTTTTGCGTTTTACTTCCAAGAATCCAAAAATTACTCACAAATTAATACATGATATGACCGCCTTTATTTTTCAGAAGATCATTAATCCATTTGGCACGAGTCCACGAGTTGACTGCAATTTTTACCAATTTTTGGATCGCGGTACCACACCTCAATTATGGCCCCAATTAGCATATCTTTCTCAGTACAGTCTTTTCTCCGAAGTCTTTCTTTACAAATCACCCAAAGATTTTCCATAGGGTTTAAGTCTGGAGAGTTTCCAGGCCAATCCAGCACCTTTATTCGCGTTGTAGTCATAAAATTCTTCACAAGTTTCGATGTGTGGCACGGAGCCAGATCTTGCTGAAAAATGCAAGATCCATCTATAAATATTTTTTACAATTTTGGAGCGACTCTTCTCTGTAAAACTTTGATGTACTGTGGTCCTCGCATACCCTTTACGATATGTTTGCCTCCGACGCCATAGTAGCTGAAAAAGCCCCAAAACATCTTCTTCAAGGGATGTTTTACGAACTGATTGATGTGAGATTCTCAAACTTTCTCACCTGGAGATCTGCGAACACGCAGACTTCTTTGACCCTGTACCAAGAAATGAGTCTCGTCACTGAATAACATCTTCCTCCATTGTTCTTGTGTCCAGTTTTTGTATTTCAGACCCCATTGATACCTTTTTTTTCTTCATTGAGTTGGTAAGAAGTTGTTTTTTGACTGGTCTCCTTGTCCTTCTAACGCAATTTCTTATGACGTAATATTCCTTAAAATTTCGTCATATATCACAAAAATAGATCGTCCTTATTGCAAAACGCAGCTAATGACGCCGTCTGTGTGAAAAAATGACTATTAAAGGAAATCAGCGAGTCTACACCAGCCGCCATGCTGAAAATATTGTAAAATGAGCATTTGTTTCAACGAATTTGCACAGTGGAGTAAATGCAGTCACTTCCTGTAACATTGACAGTAACATATAGTACAATTTACAGCAATTTTTGCAGTATTTACAATTTGTGACGGCGAGTTATTTGAACTACTGATTCTGATATGTTGTTAATATCATATGAAAAGTCAAACAGTCTTGACGTTACTGATATATTGATATAAACATAAGTTCTGACGTAACATACGTAATATCTTCTGATTTCTCATTCAAATACCAGGTTCTGTGTGTATAATTAAAAATATAAAAAAAATCGAGCGAACGTATCATATTGTCGACTTAACCATTTAATAACTACGGGGATGTCGTTATAACTAACCAGAAATAACATGTAATTACAACTGATCATGTAAAGGAGCAACTAACTGATTTCATGATCTAAGCCAAGGCGAGTGATACACTGACGCTAAGTTCCATGTTGTAATATACGAAACTACGTTTTTAAAGATACCTGTAGGCTAGATCATTAAACCTGTTATTAAGCTTCGACCCATTCAAATATATGGGTCACAAAGTTATCATTATCTGGCCAACATGGGGCTCAGGTTGCCAGTTTAAACTAGCAGATAATTAACTACTGACGTCAAAAAGGACAAGTTGGCACTCCAGTAATGGTCTAATTCTTGTAGGTTCGAACATTTAGATGTACAAGCGGACTTGACGACCCTTGCTGATTGGACTTGAGATATAATAGGCCAAAAAATCAAAAGACCTCTGTTTAAAGTAAATATAAACTTGAACAAGTGTACATTGTGCCTGAGGTTGTGCTCTTTGGTAGCGAAGTTGTCAATTTGACGCAGTAACTTCAACTTCTGGTAGGTCTAAAAATTGAACATCGTTTATAACTGCTTGGCCTAGGAAAGCTAATTTCAAAATTATTTCTGTTAAAAGTCTGTGAAAGATATCGACCAATAGATATTTCTTTCATATGAATATCATAACATCTTCTTTTCCACAAGCCTAGATGTACAGTAGAAAGTTTTCAGCCAGTTATATTGTCTTAAGTGTTCCTAATTACCCAATAATAATGAAACATTGATTACGCACGTTACAAACAATAATATTCCATTTCATATCATATCATACGACTAAAAGTGAACTAATAGAGAATGCTAAGTGTTGAATTCACAAGTATTATTGAAATCTGTATGGCAACACCACTTGTAGTTTAACTTACGTTTATGCACAAAATACGATTTTAAACCCACATCTTCCTCACTAGCATTGCACTGTACTACTATCGTTCACTTACAAGCTTGAAAATCGTATGAAGCCTAAAGTAACAGCTTAAGGATGAAGTGAAAAGATTTGTGTTTGGAGCAAATTACGCGAGGGCTATCTGCGCTAGCCATTTATAATTTAGCAGTTAAACTAGAGGGAAGGCAGCTAGTTATCATCCCCCACCGCAAACTCTTGGGTTATTTTTTACCAACAAATGGTGCGATTGACCACTATATTAGAACGCACCCTCGGCTGAAATGACGATAATATTTAGTATGACGTGGATTCGAAGTAAAAACATAAGCTCATCAAAAATAAGCCTCTATACTGAATATCAGTAAAATATTATTAAGCACAAATCTTGACTTCTTGCTTATTTATAGACATGGTTTTTCAGAAGAAGAAATGTTCGAGTGAACATACTTCACGTAACTATAGTCATAAGTTTCTCTTAGTTTGTTTGACGATAAAGAGGGCGAGAACATTTGAAAGTAACATGAAATATAAGTGATGAAGAAATATGTTCTGAAAATTCTTTCGAGAAAGCTCTTGTAAAGTTTTACATTTTCTGTACTGCTTAATCGACATTAGCACAGTGGACTGTTGGAGAGAGACAATCGAAGTTACTTAAGTTAGATGACATATGATTATATTGATACAAGGGTTACCATCTTGTATGGAAGTGGACCTTCAAAATATATGTATGTATACTTGAAGATGAGTAGAGGCCGAAAGCGGCCCAGTGTTTATGTGTCTTATTATCAGTCCGAGGCTCTGTTGTTCTCGTTTCGTTAACCCCCTCCCCAAGAAAGAAACGCTCTGTGCTTGGGCAATGAGTCAGGGGCGTAGATCCTAGGGGGATGGGGTATAAATCTCCCCTTCATTTTAGGTGGAGTATGTTGCATACAATCATCCTCCCCTATAGTTTGGTCTGTTGAATTGTTTTATTGCATCACAGGCCAACAAATTGTGTTTTTGTTCCTGTGATTCTCGTGTTCTTACCAATCGAATTACATAATTAAGCCTAGATGTAAGCTTTTTCAATAGCCGAAATGTACATCTTTAATATAGGCGTGCTTCTAAGCTTTTCGATCTAAGCGATAGTTCGTAAGTATCAGTCAGTAGGCCTAAGTATACATGCAAGTATCGTGGCAACAAGATTACTCTGTGACTACATGTTTACAACTTTCAGGTTCACGTAGTCAGAGATTACCAATTTGCAAATTGAATAGTCCACATAAGTGGTTGTAAAAATCATCCCCCCATCGTGTGTAAAAAATCTACGCCCCTGCAATGGGTATACTATAAAACAGAATGTCAAATATATTCAATTACAGTCTCTCACGATAGTTTATTTATAAGCGTTAGTATTTGAAATATATATTTAAAAATATTGAGAATCAATTCAAAATGTTATTTTGCAGGAAACGATAAAAAACGTTAAAAACTCTAGGATTACTGGTTGATGTTTTTGAAATTGAGAGATGTTTTTTTTACCTGATAATTAAAATAAAAAGCTTACCAAACAAAAGAGAAATAATGAGATCCATCTTAATTTTTTTCAAATTGTCGTCATCATTGTAGTATAAGTCTTTTTTGTTTATATGTTTTTCCAAGTTATTGCAACAATTGTAGTAAAAGTCCTTGTTGTTTGTTCGTTTTTACAAATTGTTGTCATCATTCTCATAAAATTTTTTTGTGTATGGGATGATTTCGAAATCTTTAAATTATTAGGGTAACGAATCATACAGTAACTTGTATAAAATACGTAGGAAATAGAAAATGATCGCCCCAAAAAAACATAATCACAGACATTTGGGGAATATGTGTGTGAATAATAAATACTTTGAATGAAATAAATCCTTAATAAGTTGATCGTAAATTATGCAAATCTGTCAACTGGATTCTGACGCTATATATATATATATTTCTGTGCGATGTATACAAACTATTAGATAAACGACTTTTAAGTGAATATTGCACTGCAAAAGAAAGAAAATACTTGCTGGGCGCTTTCTTTTACATATACATATATTCCATTTTGGTTGGTTGTTTGTGAATTTCGCACAAAGCTACTCGAGGGCTATCTTCGCTAGCCGCCCTAATTTAGCAGTTTAAGACTATAGAGAAGGCAGCTAGTCATCACCATCCACCGCGAACACTTGGGCTACTCTTTTACCAACGAATAGTGGGATTGACCGTAACATTATAACGCCCCCACATCTGAAAGGGCGAGCATGTTTGGCGCGACCTTCAGATTACGAGTCGCTTGGCCATGCCGGGCCCATTTCATTTTCGTCTTGAGTAAGTTATTGTTCACTGTTCCTTAATGATTTATTTGTGTAATATTACATCAGAAAGAAACTTACTTAACAATTCCAACCACGCAATTTTTGCAAGTTGAGTTCAGATTTCGCGCATTAAAATGTTTAAGAAGTGAAAGTCGAAAGCAGTGGGTGAAGTGGTTGGCCTCTGGAACGGGTTTAATGTAACTTATTTAACTGCTGAAAGTTTGATAAAAAAAAAGTAGATTTTTCCGATTAACATAAAAAATTTAAATTCATCCGTTTGTTTTCAACAATATTATTTATATTAATCTTTTTCACAAGCCTGCAAAAAAGTCCATAAATACTCTATTTAAAACTGAGCAAACAAAGTTGAGGTTGTTACCTTTAAATGGTGTTTTTCACTACCAATATAAGTTCTTTGGAGCCATTTAAGCACCATTATATTAGTCGGCATTGCTTCGTTTTGTTAGAGTAAACTATGTGTATATTTGTAACAGTTTCCAGCCTGACTATTTGACAAGCCGGTACAAAACATTCTTATGAATATTTTACTGAAAGCTGGATAGTATTATTGAATGCAGTATTGAGTACTTGTTAGGGTAGCTTTAGAATTAATTCAAGTCCTGTACTTTACGCCATAAGAAAAAATCCGGTGTTTTACTAATGTGAATTAATTGAAAAATAATTTGTGTAGCTTTATAGCTCATTAATTAGACACTGGTTCTCAAGTTCGCTGTTGCACTTTGTCTCTACGTGATTTTCTGTGACTATTTGAGTGGATTTTCTAACAATAGACGATTATCAAAGTAAATTTCTCTACTCTTGTGAGCGATGCTGTATTTTACTGAGTTTTGTATCTCGCTGAAATTCTTAATGCATATTTCAATGTTTTATTACTATTACACTGTGTAACAAAATTTTTACTTTTTCTTGCTCCTGGGGAGAAAGTGTTATTTCCCAATTACTTATGCTTAAAGTAAATGGAAAAGACCCATTTTTCTCTTCAAACTTTGCTTTTGTGATCTGATGGGAGACTTTATTTGGGGACTGATACGTGAAAGTGATTTACATTACGAGTCGCAAATCTCGAAAATCTACTCACTTCTAAATATTTTTGTATAACTTTAGTATAAATACATGTAAATCTTGATTCATATGCTGTTTTATTCAGACTTTATCTAAATGAAAATGTGCAAATTTGTCCGTTTTTACATAGAAAATAGATTAATTTTTAAATTTCATTATCCAGGTCACAAGAGCAAAGTTTGAAAGGAATAATGGCCATTTTCTGTACTTTTGCAACATAAAAGCAATTAAGAAATAACACATACTAACTAGGAACAAAATTTGTGTTGCATAGTGTTATTTGTATTTTTATTTCTCAAGCCTACAGCAAAATTGGCTGAGTATTTTGCACAAAAACCTAAACATATGTAAAACATTGTGAATGTCCATGATCTATTTCAAAAGTTTATTATATTTCGCTGAGTTACATGGTTGTAAGTACATAATATGTGCGATGATTTTGTGAGCAGCTTCCTTTGTACTCGACGATTGCTAAACACGTGTTTATACAAAACTTCAGGTACCAAACCAACTCGCTCAATAAATAATGGTTATATGAAAACAAAACAAACTAATGCAGCTGTAAACTGTTTAAAAACAAGTGGCATTTAAGTGAATGTATTTGTACGTATTAAATTTAAATTTTATTTCCCCATAGATGGATGTAGAAAAACTTAAGCAATATTATAATTAAAAAGAGATAGGGATCATCAGAAAACTAAAGGGACAAATTTAATAAAAATGCAAAGGTTGTATTTTCAAACCTACATATAGGCACTTTAAAAAAAGTAAACAAATTGTGCAGGAAAGAGCTAGAAATCCATGTTTTGTGTCCGCGTCTACAGTACTCAATTTTAGTGGTCAATAATATCTGTGGCATGAGAAAATGATATAGACACTATTTTCAACTTGTTTCTGTAATTTCTTGACGATCACTATTACCCTTTTTAAATTAATAGTTTTTAATTATCTTACTATTATAGTTGATGTATGAACTCCTAAACGTGATACGTCACCAACAGTTCATGTATTTTGTAGAAATTATGGCTCAGCTTTGCTCTCTCCACCTAAGAATTTGCTGAAATAGTATCACTGGATAGTTATCGTAAAGTGTATGCCAATTTTGTTTCCAGAATTAAAGTTATCTTGAAAACATTTTTGTATCAAGCTACGTTTCATGAATTTAAGAAACATTTTAAACTAAAATCTTTAATAATAATTTGGTAAAACAACAGTTGAAAATCCCATCGCTTCTTATCATTTGATAATACATAATATATTGTCAATTAAACAATATGCCTGATAAGGTTCTACAAAGAAATGTTTCTGTAGCACACCAAAGTGCGTAAACAGTTTTTTAAGTTCATTTTTATTATACTGTGATTAATATTCATTTTCAATCACTACAACTTACGATATTTTCAGCCGTAGACTTAATAATATCTTACGAGGCTCGGTCAACTTAAGGAATATAAGTTAGGCTTAAAACCATATACTAAACTAAGAATTCAAAATGATCTCCGTAATAAAAATGTATTAATAAAATTAAGAATATTAGAAATTGACACATTAAAAGCATTCAAATAAATACCATTAATGAAAGTCACTTTTGTTTCAGTTTAATACATTAGAAATATATGTAATTTACATTGTTAAATGTGTATTATGCAGGTCCTGCCTGTTTTATAATTTTGTAGAAGATTTTTGAAAGTAGTAATAAACAATATGTGTTTTACAAAAGCGCTTGCGAATCTTCGAATAATGTTGGGCCAAGTGAACGTTCGAGAATTTCGCTTAACGATTATAAATTGACGCGCCAGGAGACAACTGAATATTGTTTGGTCTCTGTAGTTAGTATACTCCAAATCCCAGAAGTTATTGTTGTGATAAACGCTTATCAATCGGAAAACTACAGAATTGGACAAGGAAATTTTTATACATTTCGAACCGTTCAACTTAAGAGAATTAACTATGGATGTTAGTATTTCTAGGGACCATTAGATACTGTCGTCAGTGAAAAACTTACGTGTGCTTCAAGTTGTCAAGAGAAGTGTACTAACATAGAATTAATTCGCTCTCTGTGAACGTGGATGAAAGTTCAGTTCCAGACCAAATAGAAGACTCAGCATTGTTCGTAAAACTCTTGCATATAAACCATTATTTGTCATAACCGTTATTATAAATTGTATCATTGTTTTTATATTAAAATATATTTGTTTTAAGAAGAAAACTGTGTTTTAATCTTGTTAGAAAATATTATAAATCTGATACATATCAACATTCAATCAACTCATAAATTCAAATCCAATTTCTCAGTTATTTGAAATCGTAGTACGTAACTTAATAAATCGGAGACTTGTCCGGGATGAATTATAATACCTATCAGTTTGTTGCTGTTTTTTAACACTGAGAAGATCTAATATTATTATGAAAGTATTCACTAATATTATCTCAGATCCGTGATTTGCGTCCCGTTGCTGCAAATAATGTTCTCAGGGCTTGGGGGCTATCTACGATAAATAAATATTTTTTGTAGTAATTCAACCATGAATAAAATAAAACATTTTGGGATTCATTTAAAAGAAATCAAATTCCTCTAACGGTTTGGAGGCATGCGTCATAACGCTTTTACGAAATTGAAGCTTCTTCCTGATAAAGTTATCTTTAACTGTTCCTTCCAGAGAAGTGAATTACAATTTGGACATGAAAACAATGCATATTAATCAACCTATATTCATTGAAGATAGAAACCTACGATGTCGAACTACGTTTCGTCAGTTATAAACAACTTTATCACAACGGAGTATCTTACAAACAAAATAAGGTGTTTAGCACTGTTTTGAAAGGCTAGTCCTGTCGCAAAAGTTGCGTAGTAGAAAGACGCTTGAATATAGGTTCAATCAGAGTTGATAACACCCAAACTAATTATACTGATCACTTCTGGACACGTCAGTTTTCACTCAGTTTCAGTTATATGACAGTCTAGCATTACACGTAGATGTTTATTCATAGCTTATTGTTTGATGGTTCGTTAAACATGAACCAAAGATTGTCGACTATTCAAAAATTAAAATATTTTACATTGTATATATTTAGAATAACATGTGAAGCATTCCTCTAACAATTAACGCATTCTTTTCTATATATTTGAAACAACCAAACCATATATTGTATCATGGAAATAATTTTGTTTTTATTTTAAAATGAAATTTCATTTTCTGTAATATATTACATAAACTTGTATCACACACAGAAATAGTATTGTACAAAATAGTGCTAATATGTTTCACTTATTGTGAGTTCAGGTAAAATATTAAATGCTGTAAGGTTTCAGTTTATCAATCCAATTGTAACAAAAATTAAAGTTATTTTCACAATACATTAAAGTACAAGACATGCATTAATGAAGTAAATTAACAGATAATTTATCATTTTAGGGTAAAAGGAGATCAAATTGATTATGTCATATCTGTCAAACCATCAATAAAACAGAAATCTTTAAATGTGTTCATCCTTTACTTTTGTATGATTCTCTGTTTTGAAACATGAGATTAGAATACACGAAAACCTCAATATTAACCTCTTAACTAGGAATTACTATATTTTGAATTGTGTGGCTAGATCTAGGAACCAAACAGAAATCTTTGAAGGCGGTCATTTGTTAATTTTAGCTCTGTTTTGTAAATAGTATCAGAACTATAAAAAAGCGATTTAAAGTTCTTAACTAGAATCTAATGTTAAATCTTAAGTCTCTTAACTCAGTCAGATGAGAAACAAAATAATAACAGTGAATTGTCATAAACTAAAACATTTCTGTGTTTGTGCTAAGGACTTAAATGGTAATAAATTACAACAACTTTAGTTATTTTACCTCTTTCATTTATATGACTCAAATGATTTATCAAATAATTAATAAATTACACAGAACGAACTATTATTCACCCACCGGATGCTTCTGACATTTGACATATCATTCCTTCAAACAAAATAATACACTTGGAGTATTGTTTACAAAATGATTCGTTGCAAGGTTAGAACAAACCAGGAAGAGAAATTTTAAGATTTTTGTCACGCAATACAGCCAACATTGAAATGTGTGATAAATTTGACCAAACGTTCCATTTGAGAAGAGAAGGACACAATACTTTCTATAAACACTCCACCTTTCCTTTATTTTTTGCATGAGGAAACAATATATATTCTAGATAACTCTGGTAGAAGAAATATTTTTTTTTATCTCTACCTCCTTTGTACCAAACAAATAATGACATACATATATATTATCATACTTTAAAAAAAACACACACATAAAGAAACAGAGATAATGCACTTCAATTTCGAACATTTTGCCCTACTGTACCAAGTAGTACATGATACATTCGAAGTGCAACCAATATAGTTGTTTACTCATTCCTGTTTCAATAGGAAACAAATAAACATTACAAGAAAAATAACTGAAATTCACGTTTTTCACACACATACAGAGAAATGAGCATAACGTCCAGTTTTTACGTTATAAAAATAACTTGTTTACAATCAAAGGCAGACAAAAGTATTTAAGGGTTTGAGAAATAGATTTATATTAAAAAGATAAAAAGAACTAGTATGAATATGGATAAAATTACGTGGGTAAAAAGTACAAAAATAAATGTCGATAAGAGAAAAGAAGTGGAGGTTATTTTTACAAAACTATAAATCTAAAAGTTTTTGAAAATTTTAAGGAAGTATGTCTGTATGTTAAAAACAAACTAAGGAACACTCTTGGAAAAGTACAAGTTGATATGTTCATAACTGTGTAAATTTATCGTAGGCGGTGAAAATTTCCCCAGTGACACAGCGGTATCTCTGCGTACTCTCACTGTTAGAAACCGGGTTTTGATACCCGTGGTAGGCAGAGCACAGATATCCCATTGTGTATCTTTATGCTTAATTCTAAAAAAACAAAATACTATGACAAATATACAAATGTATCACTTACTTGATACTAAAAATATTTCAAAGTTATATACGTGTTCACTTCAATTTTTCTTATGAAATTTGCTTTAGTACAGTTTCGTTGTTTTAGTAAAATAACCTGTCACCAAAGCTTAATCAAAATATAGTGTACCGCGCGACCTTCTACAGTCTAGACTACAGCATAGGTGAAAACGCAAAACTACAGGAGAAAAAATAGGGTTATAGCATCATAAAAGTGAAAAAAGTTTATTTTGCACTTGTTTGAAACTTGACGAATTGACCACTCGAAATTTTATAAATATAAACCATCGTATACTTTGTACAAAACTTACGTAGTGTTAATATACAAGATTCACACACTTTTGAAAAGGGTATAACATATTGTATACGAAAGATATCTCTAATTGTACATTTATTTTTTTCACACATTTTTTTTTCCTTTTTTCCATTGTCAGATACGTATGAAATATCACGTTACTAAACGTATGTAAAAACTAAACTACAATTTTATTTATGTATACTTCTACAATATTTAGTACTGGCGTTCATTTTATTTTAATATCCGTTACGAGTGTTTTTTAAAGACAAACTGCGAAAATAAGTCATCATACAGAATGGTGTTAAGCTAGGACATATTACAATTGTGAATTATGGTAGAACTAAAAACAAGTGTTTGGTAAACCACAAAAGGCACTGTGGCGTCAATACACTATCAGATACAGCCTTTTTCTAATCTAGTACGAAGCACGGGTGTGTACACGTATGTTTTATTTTTTCATGGAAAAAATACGAAATATCTTGAGAATTGAAAAGCATTCTACTCCATTAAACTAATTAATCAACACTGGTACGTGTTGCTTTATTCAACAAGATTTCTAAAATACTATTAAAATATTCGTGTAATTGCGTCTTGTTTAATCAATAGCCCTGGAGCTCAAAGATGTTAATTTATTAACCAGGATAGTAAAAAAAATTACTCCTTGTACTAGATTACTAGACAGCGTTTAAATAATAACCTTCAAAGTGATATGTTATTTTATTCAGTAAGAAAACTCGAATATTAACTTCTGATCAGAGCTAACTACTTGCTAAGAGAGAAACTAATATTCATTCTGAACTGAGTTACTGCCTGACATTTAACAAATCACCTAACAGTTCATACTTACTCGTTTATTGAATAGGTCAGCCACTGTTCATATTAGTATTTACCAAAAAAACATTTTGTTAACAGTATTTTCTTCCTCAGAAATTCCATGCAAGACATTGAACGGCATACTAATGAGCATTACGGAGTAGAGGCAAAACGTGCAAAATGTTTAAGCTTTTCACAAAAGTATAAATCCTAAATATTTTAAAGACAATTTCCAATTGTATTCTAATAAACTATTTTATACCTCTTCCTTTTTTATTAAAAGATATATCTATATTTAACTCAGATTATAAATTTTACAAATAAAACTATTTCCTGAGCTGCTTTTTGACACATGAAGCTTGTTTGGAACTGTCTCTTTAGTCAGTGAATCAGCTTTCGTTTATTTACTTTAAAAGCTGAGAGAACGGTCAAAATGATCGACGTTGTAAACTGTAATGCAACCATAAACCTATAATACTGTAACTGTGAATGCTCTATATGTATCTTTACAAAATTTTGCAACCTTTTAGTGAACATTACAAGTTTTTGCACATTAAACTAATATTTTTAATTTTTTAATTAAGTGTTTTTACTTAAAGCTTTGTTTGTGAATGTATGAATATGTGACTCAAATTGTAACTTGTCTGAGTGCAAGGTCGTTTTAAATATTCGTTCGCTAAAAAAATGTTTTTAGTAAAACTTTTTCTTTTATTTTCTTTTTTTTACCACGAAGGGGCTGAGACAATGATGCTCTTGTATTGCATGTACTCCAAAGCCAACAGTTATGATACAAGTGTCATCTTGTACCAGGCTTTATTAAAGTTGAAGCAACACAGAATTTAATTGTGGCATTAATTATATATGGCTGTACGAAGAGTTGTTGGGGTCGACGTCACTGATAGAAACTTGGGATGCAAAGTACGGAGACCTGCAAGTGTGATGGTGATTGTGAATATTCGCATAGATGGCGAAGTAGATTTTGCTTTTCACTTTAAATTGGACTAAATGATTTCGACGGCAAAATGGGATATGGTTAGACATTTCGTTGAAGTCATCATTATTCGTGAGCAATATTCATAATTTATGGTCAATGTGAAACTTCAAATAGTCTTTCCATATCAAGAGCTCCTGAGACCAAAGAGCCTAAACCCAATTTGACAATTTTATTATTAATGTCGTGCCTTTACACAAATAGATTATTTTAAATGAATAAATCTTATCACACACATAAAATATTACATCAATCACCAAATTTAACCATTGTACTAACTAAAAGATGCTGGAAGGTTTCACCCTTTGGTTTTCAAAGCACCTGTAGTGTAAAGTTTATATTCTGAGTATTCAACTTAACTCCTATTAGTTAGTTCAATGAATTAAAAGCACTGATAATGACAAACTCAGCTTCTTTCCACAGTTGAAGCGTGTAACAAATTTTTACCCTTGCCTTAATTTTAGTATTGCCACCGGTTTGAGCTCAATAATGATTTGTCAACCAATATCTTTACTATTTTCCCTTTTAGCATGTGAAGTAAGTGAAACTGCTTTCTAGAACCCTTTTATCATTAACTATCCGAGTATCTCTGCTTTTTAAATACTGTGCTAACAACGTGCTATAACAGCCATCGACAAACATGTACACACCTAGTTTCTTTTACACCCACTTCCTTTAAATGTAATATTCCTTCAGCAATGACAGTTTTCACACCACTGTCTTAACGTTATCACACCACTGACTATTCTCACTACAATAAAGCGCTTACGACCATCGAATATTCCTACTGTTCTCAGTGTTACATACTGATGACCAAAAACTGTAAAATGTGATTCATACACTCTTCAGGTATTCATATAATGGACCATAAGCTATTAGATTTAAATATAAATGTGAATGCTTCTTTTGAAACTATAATAAAAGCTTTTTGGACAAACACATTCCGCGTTTCTTTGTTTGTGTTTTGATCACTCACTGCTAGAAACTGTACTGGATAACTTTCTGTTCACGTTCATGTTTGCACCTTAACCGACTAATTTGGGTTCAGTCATACGTATTGCTACACAGGAATGATGGTTTACTTTGCTCCTCTCCATACTATTATCACAATGAAAAAACAAAAAGTAGCAAGAATAATTAGAAAAGCCAAAAAATGTTAAAGCTAATGAAAACGCTCAAACTTCTAGACTGTTTATAATACCTTATAGATGCTTGTGTTTAATCTTCTCAGTTACCAAGGTATTAAATACACGTGCCCAACACGAGTGTATTTTGTACCCAACTTTTATTTTTACTATACATTAAATTTGTATTGAGAGAAAGTACAATATAATTCTTGGAAAAGATTATGACAATTTTTAAATAAATTACTTATGCACATATTCCGTCCTTCGTGTTATTTGCATTTCTTACTGGCTTTATAAATGGATACTAACAAAAGTTCGTACAGTTTATGGAGCTCCGTTTATTTTACAGTGGCTAATCTCAGCAGCCGGTGTTATTCAAAACTATCTAAGCTAATATTAACCAATTTGTAATACAGCGCGTTTTACTTTACTATGAAAAGAAACTTAATTGTATAATAAAATATAAGGAAACACCGAATTTAAAATAAATAATAAACCAAAATGTAGGGTAATATGTCGCACATTTTCAACCATAAACAGCTGTTCTAATTTGCTAAATTGATGTTTCTGTTGAAGTCATAATTTTTATCGTTAGTCCTAAGGCTATGGCTATTAAAGTTTTACTCACACTTTCTTAACCAAATAATGTAAAAACAAAGACCTTAGAGCACTAACTTTATTAAGGGGAGACTCTCCGTGTAATTCAGTTTAAAATAAACGTGAAGTGAAGAAAAGTTTTTTCTTAACCTCAACATTCTGTGATACAATAGGCACTTATATAAAAAATATCAGTCTCAATATGGTCCTTTAAAGACAATATTCTATTTTTTGAGGTAAAAACAATTACTTTTACATAGCAAATTATGCCATTTTTTTAACTATGACACTAACTATTCTCAGTGAAATAAACAAAAACAATACGTTCAACACTGTATATCTATAAATGCTAACTAAAATATTTCAATATTTAATACCTTTTAACAAGAAATCTCTAACTTAACGGCAACAGAAATTGTACAAACCTCATTTTGTTCTGTTTTTTCCTGTTTTATGAATGTAGACAGGAATAAGTGTTAGAATACTTCTGAAGATTCCACGAATGTAATCCAATATTTAACTGAAACAAAAATTATGATTGGCCTTGTAAGTAGAACTGGGCGGTTTTGAACCTAATTTGATTGCCAGGAAGTTAGGGTGCTCGACTCGTAAGACAAGTATCGTGGGTTCGAATTCCCGTCATCTTAACGTGCACGTCCTTTCAGCCATGAGGGCCTCATATGTTAACGAACAATTCCATTCCTCGTTAGAAAATAGTACCCAAACATTTGGCGGTGAGTAGTGTTGAATACCTGCTTTCACTCTAGCCTATGGCTTCTAAATTAGGGACAACTAGGACAGATAGTCCTCGAATAGCTAAGTGAGAAATTCTGAAACATACTCTACACAGCTACGTATCTCACCCTTAGGCTTTCCGAATCTGATAAGACACCTAACCACCTATGAAAATAGTTGTTCTTTCTGGCGTTGAGTTAGAGATTGCTTTACAAATATAAAAAGTGTTACTGATGATGATAATGGCTAATTAACGTGTTTGTTCAATGCCCATGAAGACTATTTCATTACAATACTTGTTATTTTTTTAGATTTTACGATCACACGATACGGAAAAGAGAATAAATCTCAAAGTGCCAACATCTTTGAGACTATGAAACATTCGTTCACAAAAAGAATTTGAATTATTGAAATTATTTCAGTCTCAACTAGAATTATATCCACTAAAGGATATAGAGACTCGTAATTTACATCTTTTTGTAAAATAACTTTCACTTTTAGACGTAAACTTGAGTACAAGCTAACTAGTCTATTAACACGCTTAAAAGTTTAGAAACTTAATAGAATTTTGCATGTTTTAATTTTAAACATGTCAAAGGCTTTCGGTATGCAGCTTTACATATATTAGTCACTGTTAATGTTGTCACTTAATGTACTGTGGATTGTACTTGAAAACCTTCATTTGTGAAATACTAAAACTTTTATTCAGCTACAGTTGTTAAAGTTAACCTGATAGTATTTCTAAACAGTTTAAAGTCTGGAATCATTCTAACGAAACGTTTCTCACTGTATTCTGTGTGAGGTATCTCTTACTAACATATTTCGACATATTTTCGTAATCAATTTTAATCTCTAGGTATGTATTTCTAAAAGTGGGAAAGAAATAAAAAATTAAACTAGCTTTTCTGTTGGATTTCAAGCATAAACGCGAATATTAAACGCAATACCAGCGTAAATTTTAAACAAAGTTGATTCTGGGTATTTTCACTTCACTTCAGAAGCAAAGCATTACATTTTTCTTAAAACTTTGTAAAAACAAGACTTAGCAGTAAATTACTTTGGAAGGAAAAGTTACTTTTCTATTAAACATTAACATCCGAAAATAAAATGAAACTAAAAAGATGTCATCAATGTTAGCGTTATCAGGAACACAAAATCCTATCTTATAATAATTATTATTTTTTCTTTAAATGTAAATACGACTGTACAACCGTTTACTTACAACCCAAAAGACTCGGTTGGCTAATGTCAGCAAAATTTTATATCGAATATAAAAAGGTTACTCTGAAACGAAAACTTGCATTTTTTTTTGATTAACGACATATTACATATTAAAATTGCTTTTAGGAATTAAGATCTTGCTAAAGGACCAAATAGATAATAAAATATTTCAACAAGTTTCCTCTATTTTGGTTTTACCACATATAAGCTTTTACATCGTGTAGTCACGATCAATAATGTAAATTCGGTAAAAATGTTGCTACTAAGTGCATATTTCAGTTAATAAAAGGATAATTTTGACGCTATAGATACACGTATGTAGTCGCTTAAAAATAACAATTTTCGCTATATTAAGAATGCACGAACACCGACACTTTTATTACCCGAGTAAAAGATTTAAGGAAACTTTAGCATGTTTCCCTAGAATCTGAATCTCTATTAGATAATACAGTGGCTTCACTTAACTGCTTGTCTTCGTTACTTTCTACAGAATCTCCGTCTTTGTCCATTGACAAAGAGTTCTGATTCAACACACACTTCCTCATGTGTTTCTCCAATGTACTTACCACCGAAAAAGGCATATTACACAAGCGACAACGATATACATCCTTCCCAAACCGCCCGTGAGTCTTCATATGACGTGTTAATTTAGAGCTCTGGGCACACGCATAACTACACAATTCACATTTGTAAGGCTTTTCACCGGTATGGGAACGTCGGTGCACCGTTAAGTTACTGCAGTTCTTGAAAATTTTACCACAGTACTCGCACGTGTCATTCCGCCGCTGTTCTTTTGTTTTCGGATTGGCTGTTGTTGAGGGTGTACTGGTCCTGGGCAAGGAAGTTGGCGAATTACCTAATCTACTAGAGGTGGTCACCATCAAGGCACTTTTACTGGCTGACATTTGATCTTTGGTGGACGTAACTCCTTGACTGGTATAAGTCCGGGGAGAAGGTAGCCACAAGCCTGCATAGAGACTATTCTTTTCGTCTTGACTATCATCAATACCAAGTTTATTATTTTTGTTAGGATCTACTGAAATTTCCAAGGCACTGAAAAGACTATCGCCAAAGTCTAACGGTGTCTGACTAATGTATTTATTATTTTTCAAATAAGACAAGCGAGTTGAGTTATCTTGAGATGTTGTATCGCTCGTAAGTACAGACTTTTGAGCGCTGCTTTCTTCTAAGGCTTGCTTGTAGGCCTCATTGTATTGCTGAATATGACCTAATCCAATTTTTTCTAATACTTCGCCCAAAAGTGACTGTCTTTTTCTTGATGGATTGGATTGTTCTCTTTTATCAGTCGTTTCCATCTGAGTAAAGGTTTCTAACACATTTTTAGGAGTTTCTGTTGAAATATTTTCAACTCCAGTTTCTTCAAACTCTTCTTCTTCAAGTTCTTCGTCGTCTTCTTCCAGGTCCTCTTCTTCGTCTTCCTCTTCATTGTTATCTACTTTGATCGACTCGTGATTATTCTGACTGCCTTCTTCTTTTTCATCAGGAGTTGATCTTCCTGAACCAAAACTTGTATTTTCTGTTGATCCTGTTCCACTATTTCGATGCGTTTTCATATGTCGTTTCAGTTTGCTGGCTTGTGAGCAGGCATGATCACAGATGTGACACTTATAGGGTTTTTCACCAGTGTGTGATCTACGATGAACTATAAGATTGCTCTGAAATCGAAAAGTTTTGCCACAAAATTCGCATGATTTTAATTTAGTTGATTCTGACTGTTCACTTTCTTTCTGCTTGGGTGTCGGGGATACGGCCTGTTTTGGACATAAAGTTACTGACTGATTGGATGCCAATGTTTGTGAAAATATGCTAGCCAGTTTGCTTTGACGTATACTGGTGGGACTCGTAGCCCCTGCTAATTGACGTAGTCTGTTTGAATAGAAATCATTTTGGCGGTCAAAACCACGTCCGATAGAAGTTCTTCGAGAACGATCAAAGAGTGCTTTATCCAGGGAATTATGGGAGTCTAACGAAATAAGACTTAAATTAGTATTAGAGTGTAAGCGTTGAAACGTATTACCCAGGATACCAACCTTGGATCCTTGACTAGTTTGACATGGTAAATATTTGTTGTTCAACGATGCGTTGGGCTGTCGTTCACCAAGAGGCATCCGAAGAAGTTCCAAAGAAGGATGGTTGGATGACTTGTGTCCTCCAGATATCAGACTTTGTCCAGACATGCTATTGGACATAGTAGAAGCAGCAGCTTGTTTTAAAGAGAAAACTGTTGATTTGTCACAATCCAGATTCTCCTCTTTGATGTTGTTTGTTTCCAAGTAGATCTTTATACCATGCATATGTTGCACGTGTTGTAACAGAAACCAAGCTGTGGCAAATGGCTGCTTACACGTGGAACACACATAGACGCTTGGTTCTGAAAATACAACAACAGAAAGGTCACGTTCTATCAGTCTCTCATATCTTAATAGAAACATAATTCACCTGCGTTATGAAAAATCCTTCTTTAAGTATTTGGTTAAAAATATGCTAAACTGACATAAAATACAGTAATAAAATGTTATTACATGTAATTAACTTTTAACTATTTTGCAGTCATACGTATTGGAAAAGGACATTACACACACACAGGCAGATATCTTTTTCTCGATAACTTCCATACTGTTGAATAATGACAAAAACAGCTCTATTTTAATCACTGTTATATCGTACAACTACGGCCTCTGGACGATTTAGATCGTACAAGAAGAAATTACATATTCCTCCTGATCACTATTATGCTACAAAAAAGTACAAACAACAAGTCTTGACCACTGTTGTACTGAAGAACAAAATGGTAATACAGTTTGTCTTAATCACTAATGTTTTGCGAAAAGAAACAGGCGAAAAGATTTTTTCTTCATATTCGTTATATTATAAAACAAATAAAAATATTATTTCTTTGTAGAAAAGGATAATATTATTATTGTATCGAAAAGCATATACGAAACTAGCTTTTCACTGTTACATCATATAAAGTCTAAGGACAAGTAATAAAAAAACTTCTTTTGATCACTTCTACATTTTACAACAACAAATGAAATATAGTTTTGTACAGTTTAATATTGTAGAAGAAATAAAATCATTTCTGTTGATCATATTGTTGAAGATCGACTGACCAAATTTTAAGTCGTTTAAGAACAAATTAAAACAACTTTTCGTTTATCCATACTGTAATGCAGGAAGTTTAACAAATAAAGAAAACTTCCTTCCTCTTAGACGGTATTGTGTTGTAGATGAAAACAAAACATTTCCAACAAAAATATTTCATCGTTTAAACTTAGAAGATACAATATTTAAGTAATATGTTATAATAATTCATTCATTAGAATTATAGATTTCATTATTACAGTTACTTTTATTAGTATTTAGTACGTATTTCTGGGTAAGAGAGCGTTTTGACAGCCCTATGTTTATATACGTTTGTAATGTTTCTCTACTTAACTTCACGTAAAGCTATTTGAGTTTTGTGTTACCCGCCCCTAATTTGGAAGTGGCAGATTAAAGGAAAGGTAACTATTCAACTTACCCATTGTCAACTCTTTGGGTAAACTTTACCAACAAATAGCAAGATTTCTGTTACGCTATAACACCTCCATAGCTGAAAGGGCTAATATATTTGTCTTTATGTCACGATCCTGCAACCTACAGATTGCAAGTCAAGCGCCCCTAATCATTATGTCACGCCAAGTCTGCGTGTGATGTGCGTCCAAGGCAGGATTAACGGTTTTATTGTCCCTTGGCTTTTCAATGTGTAAGAGCCCTCTCGAGACAGAACCCCTACGTGCAATACATTTATAGTCATAGCTTGACCCATAATTAATGTGCGGCCCATGCCTTAATCCGGGGTTCTGTGTGTCTTTAAAACAATAAAAAAATACTAATAATTAATAAACCATGTGGCAACGAAAATAGTCTGTTGATATACATATATTTATTTTCATTAGTAGAGGGTCACACATGGTCTAGCAGATAGCGAACACGGGCTGTGAATTATGATTTTAGGTTCATGTTCTGTTGCTGCTAAAGTCTGCCCTGTACTTTGGAGTACTTTGTGAGTAAACAATAAAAGTGACTTTTAAGTCCAACTATTCGGTCAAACAAGAGTTGACGGCGTACGCTGTTAACTAACTAGTTGTTTTCCCTTAAGTCTTTCTTAAAATTTCAAAATTAGTGAAAGCTTTATTCAAATTCTTTCTTCCAACGAGCAAGAAAATCATTGGTGGAAACATTTTTCGTCAATCAATCCTAACAACCAATCATCACACACTACTCGCAGAAGTCTTAGTTGCTATACTTCTTGATGTTTTATATTACAAAACTATGTTAAAACAACACATACACAGTCATTTCAGCATGAACACTGTTAAGAAGTCTATACGGTTTAACTAAGGTAATTAGTTGAACAATTTCCAAGCAAACCGAAATCGCTTTAAAAACCCGATCGGATGTTTGCAATACACCGATTCTTATAAATGCAGGTATAAATGAGTCTTATAAATAAAGGTATATTACACTCAACTGTGAAATAAATGACAAGAACACCACCCTATAAGACTTAAAGTATATTATGATATTTATTGTTCGTTTAGCAAAAGTGTTGTTATTCAGAATGATAGCTTTAATTTACCATCAGAATTGGCCCAGCATGGTCAGGTGGGTAAGGCACTTGACTCGTAATCCGAGGGTCACAGATTCGAATCCACGTTCCACCAAACATGCTCGCCCTTTCATCCGTGGGGTGTTATAATGTGACGGTCAATCCCACTATTCGTTGGTAAAAGAGTAGCTCAAGAGTTGGCGGTGGGTGGTAATGACTAGCTGTTTTCCCTCTAGTCCTACACTGCTAAATTAGGGACGGCTAGCGCAGACAGCCCTCGTGTGGTTTTGCGCGAATTTCAAAAAACAAACCATTAGAAATTGAGAAGATTTCCAATGTGAAAATCGTTTTCTAGTGGTAAACAAGAGAGAATTCTCAATAGCCACGGCCCTTGAAATTCTTCGAATTAGAATTAGAGTAAATTAACCAATGATTTTTCCCCTTCCTTCACACCTATGACCTTCCTCGTGCCATCCTGTATCACTGTGTCAAGTGTGGCGCTAATTCATCACGAAATGTGGAAACATAATAGAACAGATATACTGTTAATTTATTAACGTTTATTTACAGAGATTAGATAGGGGTCCAACCCCTCCCCTGACCTTCCTCATGTCATCCTGTATCAGTTTCAAGCTTTGCTGATTTGGTAGTTTCCAATATTAGATGGGATCACACACCCAGGGGGTCGAAACCCCCACATTCTGTAGAAAAAAAAATTAGATTACAAAGTTTTCATTGATACAAAGAATGTGATGTCACAGCCATTGAACTGAGTACGCTGATTCCATATCTTTGTAGGCCCACTGTAAAAGGGGTTAAAAGGTGCGAACAAACAGACACAAACGCAGATTTATATATTAAACTAGCATTTTGCCTGTCAAACATAGCAGAGCAAGTACTACCACCCCCACCCCATAGTATATCCCAACTACATATTACAGAACTAACTTCAATAAATTTTACGAAATTGACCAAAAAAAAAAAGGGAAGAAAAGTGCAGTCGAGCCAGTTAAACGTCGATAAGTTCCCTTGTGAGCCAACCAAATTTAAAATCATTCATGAAATGGGTTTGTAGTGTATTCATGTAAGGAATGATTAGTGGTAAAAACCTTACTGTGTACTCTAAACGCACTTAAAATCAAGATAATTCAGCTAATCTCTGCAAAAAATATCCTGTTGAACCTTCTGTTATCTTGTGGATCCTTCGTCATTACTCATAATAAGGGCAGTAAGTGAACCTTCTGTTATCTTGTGGATCCTTCGTCATTACTCATAAAAAGGGCAGTAAGTGAACCTTCTGTTATCTTGTGGATCCTTCGTCATTACTCATAATAAGGGGAGTAAGTGAACCTTCTGTTATCTTGTGGATCCTTCGTCATTACTCATAATAAGGGGAGTAAGTGAGTCTGAGACGATCTCAAATTTAACCCTGTAGTGTGCAAATCGAATATTAATAAGTTCTTTCTTCAATGATACAAGTAATTCTCTTAAATCAGGTTCGAATCCCGTTCCTTTGATACTAAAACTTCTTTTTCTTTTCTCATTTGTGATTTTAGTCTTTGTTTCTACAGTCTTTGTTAATACAGTTTGTATTAACTGGCTATGGAAATACTGATATTTATTAACTACGACAAATAATGAAATTACCTTAAATTTCACATTTTACTTCAATTAATACATCTACTAAATGTGCCTAAAACATGCGATTTACAATACCCTTCTTCTGTACGTTTTCTCACATTGCTTGGCTAGCTACAATACGAAATGAAATAAGAAGTTTTATGCAAAGAAATGGAAGAAAAATTCACATGAAATCAATGCCACATTTGTTCAAGAGCTTTTCTAAATCCTGTTTGCATCTGAAACTTGTAAAACATTAAACTAGCTAACCTTTAGCATTTTCGTTTTCTCGTGTATTTTTGAAGGAGCTTTGAGGACAGAAATCATCCATAGAGTGTCTTCGTTTTCTTCGCAATGCCTTCATTCCACACGGTGACACGCTTTTTGGTCGACCACTTTTGTTTTCATCATTTGTATTAGGTTGTTTCCTGTCTTCGTTTTCATCCCCACTGCTGTAGTTTTCTTCTTCGTACAGCAAGCAGTTTTCTTTATTACAAGTTCGCACTTTGTGTTGGATAAACTCCAAGATATCGGATAAGGCGAATTCTTTATGGCAAACACCGCACGTAAGGGTATCTTGTATTATTTCCGTGTCAGCTAAGAAAGAAAATAAATATTACTTAATTTCATGAGATACGTTACAGAAGGTGTAACTACCTAGTCCATGATATCAAGAGGGGTGTAACTACCTACTCCATGTAATAAAGAGGGGTGTAACTACCTTGTACATGTAATAAAGATAGGTGTAACTACCTAGTCCATGTTATAAAGAGGGGTGTAACTACCTAGTACATATTATAAAGAGGGGTGTAACTACCTAGTACATATTATAAAGAGGGGTGTAACTACCTAGTCCATCTAATAAAGAGGGGTGTAACTATCTAGTACATGTAATAAAAAGGGGTGTAACTACCTAGTCCATGTTATAAAGATGGGTGTAATTACGTAGTCCATGTTATAGAGAGGGGTGTAACTACCTAGTCCATGTTATAAATATGGGTGTAATTACTTAGTCCATGATATAAAGAGGGGTGTAACTACCTAGTACATGTTATAAAGAGGGGTATAATTACATAGTCCATGTTATAAAGAGGGGTTTAACTACCTAGTACATGTAATAAAGAGGGGTGTAACTACCTAGTCCATGTTATAAAGATGGGTGTTATTACCTAGTCTATGATATAAAGAGGGTTGTAACTACCTAGTACATGTTATAAAGAGGGGTATAATTACATAGTCCATGTTATAAAGAGGGGTGTAACTACCTAGTACATGTAATAAAGAGGGGTATAATTACATAGTCCATGATATAAAGAGGGGTGTAACTACTTAGTACATGTTATAAAGAGGCTCAGATTTCAGTTTTTTTATTTGTAAAATAACTCCAAGACAGTAATTTGGTTCCTCTATTCTGTATTTATCTTTTTTGTTGTAAAATTACTCCAGTTTTCGAAACAAAGAAAAACTTAAATATCAGAACAATTAGCACATTACTGATTGAAAACAACAAGAAAAACATACTGATATTAACCTGTTTGAAAAACTACTGGGAAGTTACGTTGACAGAGGTGGATTTGAAGTGGCTAGATAAAATTTTATCTCCATGATTGTCAGTTATGAATAATGGGCTGATAGTGGATAACGAATTTCCTGATCTACTGTTTGCGCCCACTTATATCTTAATAATACAGAAATAAAAACCTGTTCTATACTTTAGGGCCATTGTTGCGTTATAACGTTGATGGTCCAATTCCATTGTTCGGCCAGAATCGAGCTGGCAGTGGATACTGTTGACTAGCTACCTTCTTTCTAATTTATCTGTTCAGAGTTAAAGACGATTAACGAAGGAAGCTCTTGAGTATCTGCCACAGTTCAAATGTTTACTCTGTCCAGAAATTTTGTTCTTAATTTAGTTCAAACTATTTGTGATTCTGGAAATTTGAAGCGTAAATTACTTCTTAAAAATGTTCTTGTAGGGCTTTCTAGATAGTCAAGTGAAACAGGAAGTTACTTCAGATGTTACCGTTCCAAGAATCATAGCGAGGGAATACGGTATATATGTTTGTAAAGGCTTTTCATCAGGAGTACTGGTGTGAAGTATATGGAATCAAAATGTATTTGAGTGAGTTATGCTATGCGTTCTCGTTGGGCTAATTTAAATATTAAGTGTTTCTTATGTTTTATAGTTTATTTGAACTATACTAATTTATTGTTGTTTTGAATTAAGCACAAAGCTACACAATGGGCTATCTGTGTTCTGCCCACCACGGGTATCGAAACCCGGATTTTAGCGTGTAAGTCCGCAAATATACCGCTGAGAGACACTGGGAGGCATACTAATTTATATTACAGTAAATAAATCATTGACGAGTAATAATGTTTGTAGTTAAACATAAAGCTACACAGCGGACTATTTGTGCTGCGCCCACAGCGAGTACTAAAACCTGTTTTTTTTTGTGTTTTATGTTTTGGAATCGCTACTGACTCAGTGAGGAGACGTGAATAAAATGAGTGCTAAAACATAAAGTTTGGAACTTTAATTAGTGGAAAACTTTTTAAAAGTTATATTCTATTATGACAGAACTGTTGTATCAGATTTATAAAACATATTAATATGGTGATTTATAAACTAGAAATTGTGCACGAGTGTGTACAGGATAGTACTACTCTCTCAACGATATTACCAGCTCTATTCACGTGAATAGAATTTGCACACGAACTGTAACAAACAAACATAAAATATTCGTACAGCAAGTCCCCAATAATTAAACCTTTAATTAATTTTGTCAATCTACTTGGGTTTCACACAAAAAGATTAAACAAATGTAGTGCTGTATCTCGAACAAAAATATCATTTATTTAAAAATTGAGCATGGCTTCGAGAACAAAACGCAAGTGAAGAAACACAACTGTGCGAAATTCCAAAAACAAACAAACAAACAGAAACACAACATTATAAAAAAAGTACTATATTAAATCTAGTATATTTTCCGCCTTGTTTATTATTATATGTTTTACTTCTGTACAAACCATTTCCCTTTTGTTACTAGAAAGTTTCTATATGATATAGAAAAACACACGTGCGGTTGACCAATGGTTATTCTCTGGTCATGTCATTGTCCTGACTATTCCAGTATGGAGACTAAAGATCGGTAGTTTGTTAACAGGAAGAACAGAGTTGTTAAAAGCTGTACCTCCCGCTCGTTTCAGTCCTAAGTAAACTTGTCTCGCATCGTAGCAAATAAATTTGCTGTACTGACCTTTATCACGTTGCCCAGAGGTTCCTCTCAACCTTCCAGTTGCTTACACAAATCAGACTCTCAAACTCGAAATATGTCTTTTTTTTTTGGTGGTCTATTTAGAACTTGTAATGCTAGTTACAAACGTTTTTAAATTTTTATAAAAAATAAGCCAGAATAAACTTTGTTTTAAATATTTTTTACGATTATTCCGGTATCAAACCTTAATGCTTTAAACATAAGAAACGAAAAAAAACAACAACTAATCAACCAACAAATGACTCATATCAACCAGATCAAGAAATTCTTGTCAAACAGAATTTTGGAGCAAACGTTTATCTTCTGAGATTTGATTTAGAAATTCACACATTTTTTTCATTTAATTACGTTGCTAATTTATTTTGTAAGACTAATTAACTGCCAAACCTTTGTCTCCTGAAAACAAATAAAAAACGTACTGTGGAGTATCTGATTTTTTTTGTTGTTTTTCACCCTCGTTATACGAAATGTATTTTAAAACTTAATTGTTAATTGTACCATTTTCAATTTTTGCGTGAAAAATTTCAGTTTATCTGAATTGGGCCAATTATTATTCATTTTCATGAAGACTGAAAGGAAAAAACCATGAATTCGATGACTCGTGGACGGCAGCGTTTTACCGACCAGTTATTACAACTTTCTTTGCTGCACATAACTCAGGACAGGTACCAGAGATAGTCTTTCAAGTTACTGATATATGTGACAATGTGTACACACCAATATACGTTTATACATAAAGAATTAGCATGTTACTAAAACGATCTGAATGTTAATATAGAATACTTTCAGTTGTACAGACTGAAATGAAAGCACACAATTTTAATGAATATTTCATTATTAATATAACACAAGGTTAATTCAAAGGTATATGAAAATAGAGACTGACGGTAAAAAAACAATCTGCCCAATGAAACTTATAATTTCACCTAAATAGTACTAAATTTGTATATGGAAAAGCCCTGAGGAAAAGATATGTTAGCTATTTCTCATGGATCAGAAGTTATGGGTTAATATCTATTAACTTGGGTCAGCTATCTTTATAGAAACCAGTTTATGTAGTCACGGCCCCCATTTCTTTCTTAGAGGAGCCATTGTTCGTATAACAGTCAAATGGAAAGAAAGGGACACAACAGGCACTACAAGGACACCCGAAGAGAGCCTAAAACTAGGAATTACGGAAGCCTTGGATCTGTTGAGTGATGGATAAAAATCACAGAGTCTCGCCGAATCCATCGATGGACGGGCTCATAAGCCTTCTTCAGTATTAATTTTGTTTATCAAACATATGGTCAAATTATTTTACAATTAGTTCGAAACGTCATATCTAATAAACATCACAATTTTATGTATTACAATACATATAATACATGTACAACTTCCGTATATTCTACTTTGTGTATGTATTTAAAGATGTACGTTATTTCATTGGTACTTTTTTGTAAAATAACTTAACTTTTCGAATTTGCAACCAGATTAAAGACAATACAGTTTATTGCTATAAATTTAAACTAACATTAGTGAAATAGTATTTATTTATACAACTTACGTATAAATATCATATGTGCATCAGACTTCACTGACGTTTCTTGCACGTGCAATACGTATAAATGTTACTAAGACTTTACACATAAACAACGAACACTGTGTACACGTTTGTTTACTCTACCACGATATCCTGTTGACCTACATATTGGTTGATATTAGACACAGTGTCTCTATAACCAGCCTTTTAACCGACACTGAGGTAAACCTTTGGAATCTGTTTCTGGAAGGATCTCTGAACTAAAAAAAATATTGGTACAGTTGCACCAAATAAAGGTCACATTTATTATAAGAGGCAGTTTGGGATAGTAATGTGTAGCCACCGGATTATTAGCCAGCCAACACACCTACCAATATATGCCACTGTTATTTATGAAGCATGTTTCGCTCCGTTTGTGTTTTGTGTTTTTAGCAAAGCAATATCGGGCTATCTGCTGAGCCAAGGGGAATCGAACCCCTCATTTTAGCGTTGTAAACCCGTAGACTTACCGCTGTACTAGCGGGGGGCATGTTTTGGTCCACCAATAAGTAAATATTGTTTCATTCAGAGCAATTCCAAACGATATAAAGACTAAGAAGTGAGTAGTGCAATGGAGAAAATCTCATTAGTACTTCTATTCCTTGCCAGACTGCTAGCCCCCCGCTAGTACAGCGGTATGTCTCCGGATTTACAACGCTAAAATCAGGGGTTCGATTCCCCTCGGTGGGCTGAGCAGATAGCCCTTTGTGGCCTTGCTATATGAAAAACACAAACACACCAGACTGCTAAAGAGACAACCCTGTCTCAGATTAAGGTAAGTGGCAGATATGAGGTAAGAATGAAGGACTGACTGCCATGAACAAAATCACCAAACCATAATTGCTGACTAGGTCGCTAGTTTGTTTGTTTTTGAATTTCTCGCAAATCTACACAAGGGCTACCTGCGCTAGCCGTCCCTAATTTAGCAGTGTAAGACTAGAGAGAAGGCAGCTAGTCATCACTACCCACCGCCAACTCTTGGGCTACTCTTTTACCAACGAATAGTGGGATTGATCGTCACATTATAACGCCCCCACAGCTGAAAGGGCAAACATGTTTGGTGTAACCGGGATTTGAACCCGCGACCTTCAGATTACGAATCGAACGCCTTAACCCACCTGGCCATCTAGGTTGCTAGATCAAATAAAATCTCCTGAATCGAGTAGTTATTAGATATGTGAAATAAAATTAATAGATGATTACTCTAGATGTGATCCCCATATTCAAAACCAGATTCGTTAAATTGTTCAGTTATTTCACAAAATCGTATTTACTGAAAACGTTAGATGGATCGAAAATATACAAAAATAATATTTTACCAGAAGTATTACCCACTAACAATGGAAAAACCTTTAAGAATACAATTATTAACCCTATAAAAGTAGAACCTTAGAGTATAAACTGTCCAAAAATAACAGAAAAGTGTGACAGAACAGTCTCCAATACAACAATAAACACTGCCATATTAAAGGTTTACTCTGAAAACATCATCCAAACAACAACACTAACGTTATTAAAGTGTCAGAATGATAAAATTTAGTTGACATACTTTATTAGCTTAATATATACAATACATATATATATGTATATATAATAGAAAATATAAGAACCAACCACATTAATTTTTTAAACGTAACTATTTGCTTTCGTTTTGGATTCAACACAAACAGTTCCAAACACACAAAACGAATGAGTTAAAAATATACGTCTAAACCGAAATGTAAATTTAGCTCATGGACGGACACACGAAGTTTTATTTTTTCAAAGAGATAATTTCATGCCGTTGCTAAGCAGCGTTAAAAACAAAGGCTTCTGCTGTTAAAGAAAATTATCTATTTTTTTCTGTTTTAAAGTGTTGTTGTTGTTTTGAATTAAGCACAAAACTACACAATGGGCTATCTGTGCTCTGCCCACCACGGGTATCGAAACCCAGATTTTAGCCTGTAAGTCCGCAGACATATCGCTGAGCCACTGGGGAGCTGTTTTACAGTGACATTCAGAACTTCTAATTCAGCACTCTGACTACATATTGTCTGTCTAATTGTATATTTATTTACTCAAAGTGATCATTTCACAACGAACAAAGGTTTCGACACTAGTGAGATCAATGGATACCAAACCTTCTTATTCCAGTTAAGGAATTGGTTCCTTGTTGTGATATGTTATAATTTTATAAAGAACATGCGAGGTCACGCTGTTCAGTGATGTCTTCCTCTTTTAAAAGCTCGGATGAAGAAATATTCATTACTTTCATCGTCTAAAATACAATTTATATTTTTGTATGATGCTAAAAACTGTGTTATATTGTTAGATGGGTCACCTAAATTGTTTGGAAATATGTTTCAAGTCAAACCTGTCTTTATAAATTTACAGACATTTATAAAATTAACTTTGCATTTGTTCAACGACCGTCATCAGAAATGTTATTTTCATCTACCGAATGATGGCAGTAGCTTAAGTTAAAACAAACTTTGATAACAAACAAACAACAAAAAATAGAACCATGTAAGATCTAACTGAACCATAGAAACTACAACACGAACGTTAAGGTGTTTTCAGAGATTAAATCTTGCATCATTTTAAGCATTCCAAGTGGGAATCAAGGAGAAAAATATCAGGGAGCTTTATTAAAAGCTTATGCACTATTGACTATTCGGTTCGAAGATATTATTACAAAGAGAAATTATGCTGTGTATAAGTTTCCTCCCACCAGTTAGATCGGACAATACTCTACTTCTATCAAGTATTTTGTTAAAAGACATATTAAGATTAACCATTAAAAGCTAATCAACAGGACTACCTATAATGCGAATGAATACAGGTTTTATCTAACGCTAGCTTTTTAACTAACCTTATGATTTACCACGACGCTCCTTGAAAAGACAACACCCATAGAAATATATCTTTTGGGAAGATAAGTTGATCTAAATATAAAAACACACAGAGAAAAATACTTAATATATAATTATTGATATTGTTTGTTGTTGTCTTTTTAATTTTGCACAAAGCTACACAAGGGCTATCTGCGCTAGCTGTTCCTAATTTAGCTGTGTAAGACTACAAGGGAGGCGGCTAGTCGTTACCACCCCCTTCTAACTCTTGGACTACTCTTTTACCAAAGAATAGCGGGACTGACCGTTACATTATAACGCCCCTACGGCTGGAAGGACGAGCATGTTTCGTGTGACAGGAATTCGTACTTGCGACCCTTGAATTACGAGTCAAGCGCCCTAACCACCTGGCCATGCCGGGTCTATTAATATTGAAAATTGCTGTATTAAAATATATCTCTTGTTTATTTAAATGATCACTCACGGTTCTATACCCATGTTGATGCATCGTAAAGTGCAGATAATTTAAAGACAGAGACGTAAGCTTTTACTCCTGATTCTTTCCTTAATTATGGCCAGCTGTAGTTAGGATCTTCGATTGGTAACTTGTTAGTTGCAGGTTCGAATCCCCGTCCTACTAAATATGTTCGCCCTTTCAGACGTGGGGGCATTATAATGTTACAGTGAATCCCGCTATTCGTTGGTAAAAGAGTATCCCAACAGCTGGCGGCGGGGAAAGATAACTAGTTGTCTTCTCTCTTGTCTTACAATGCTAAATCAAAGGCGGATAGCGCAGATAATCATCGTATAGCTTTGCGCAAAATTCAAAACAAACCAATCTTCCCGTAGTAATTATGGAATACACAAAAATGTATTTTTTGCTTTGTTTTCAACAATGAACTTTCAAAAATCTGAGGACAGTACGCTTTGCATTAATGTATTTATTTATTTTACTGACATAAGTTAAAATAAAATAAGCCTTTACAATAAAATAAGAGAATATTACAATACTGAGTGTTATGTAAATATCATGTAAATGTTGTGTAAACGACAACCATGTCGAGAGTGTTATGTAAATGTTATGTAAACGACAACCATGTCGAGAGTGTTATGTAAATGTTATGTAAACGACAACCATGTCGAGAATGTTATGTAAACGACAACCATGTCGAGAATGTTATGTAAACGGCAACCATGTCATGTCGTGTTTGCATTCCCATATCTATTATTTATATTTATATTTTCGAGGTTTAAACCAGTTAAATTTAAAATAACATTTTAGAATTAATTAAAATTCATTTAGAATTATTCATGTAGAAATTTTTAAAACTAGGTAGATTGATCACTTGTATTGGCCTGGTGTTTGTACTATGGAATTCTGGGAAGTTACGCGATTAGTATAGAAACAGACGGCAATGCGAGGAAAGAAATCAACAATTTTTACTAGGGTCAAGAAGTAAATCATCCATTTTTACTCGGATCAAGAAGTTTGTCTCGTTTGAGAAAGTTTAAACTGAATTTGTGAATAGAGCTAGATCGACTAAAGCGGTGAAATTTTTATTCCGTCAATCTTTACAATTCAATCGGATTACGGATTATACCGAAAGTCAATACGAATTGGACTGTGAATTTTTGTTTGAAATTACCCATTCAAACTTCGAAAATTTCTCCGTGGGACTAAATTCTAGATTAGAATTTGGATTTCGGATTTGGACACTTATTCTGGATCATATTATTAATCACAGGCCAGTACCTTTTTGTATTGTAAGTTGTTTTGATTGTTGGAACTGGATATCTGTTATTGATATTGGATAATTTATTTTGTGTCTATCACATAAGTAGATCATTATAATAAATTATACATTCTGCTATCTGTGTCTTTCTGTTGCGTTCAGTCCGCATAAAAAAGCGTAACACTGAGAAATAACGTTTTCGTGAATGATGTGTACCTGTGGAATGTGTTTTGTATAAATTAGAATATGATCGAACAGTAAGGTAAACATGACGTCACACACACATGCCAACCAAACACGATAACAAAACCAACCGATGCAAGATGATAGCGTGAGCGCAGTGCTGTACCACAGCTTTACGTATACACTTAAACATATTTAAAGTAGCATGTTTGTGTATTGAGTGCATGCACATGTCTTTCTGGAACATGTTGTTTTCTTAAACTGCTGTAATAGCTTTAGTTAGGTTTCTTATATGGATTAAATAATTAATGAGTTTTCACTAGCAATAAATAATTAAGTTTAATTTCATTAAAATAAAAAAAACAAAATATAACACATTTTTGTAGATGACTGTATGTATTTGCCATGATTCAGAACTACAACACATAAAACTATCCTCGATTCTTTCTAATACAACTAGTAACCTTTCATTTCAGATGTAATTATTTCGCTTTTTTTTGTTTTTGAATTTTGCACAAAGCTACTCGAGGGCTATCTGCACTAGTCGTCCCTAATTTAGCAGTGTAAGACTAGAGGGAAGGCAGCTAGTCATCAATACCCACCGCCAACTCTTGGGCTGCTCTTTTACCAACGAATAGTTGAATTGACCATTACATTATAACACCCCCACAGATGAAAGGGCGAGCATGTTTGGTGCGACCGGGATTCGAAACCGCGACCCCGGATTACGAGTCGAACGCCTTAACACGCTTGGCCATGCCGGGCCTATTCAGATGTAATAAATGAGACGTTTACAGGAAACCAAAGTAACAATCCTGATTTAAAGGAAAAAGAAGATTGTGAAATCGTAATGTAAAGAAATTTATATCTGAAATATATGAGTAAAAACAGCACTCAAAACAGCATTTGAACCCATTTACAAACTTATTTTCTGCCTTGTATATCACGACTTTAACTGAAGACTTTACGAGCTAGAAATTGTGTTTTGATACCCGTGGTAGGCAGAGTATAGGTAGCTTGTAAGTTTGCGCTTAACAACAATCACCCCAAAAGTGAAATAAATAGAAGCTATGAAGATGATTTCTATATAAAAATACCGAAAGCAATTATTAATGAGCCTCAATTAAAAAGTAATGCCATGAATGGGGACGCGGGTTTTCTTTTGGAATAATTTCGGCCATAGTATATGAATCATTACTTTAATACAAAGATACCCCTACTACGCAAGCTTTAAACGCCCTTTTGTTTGGCGTCGGCTTCACGAATTTTTCTACTTATGTTCTTATTCAGTTTATCTTTCATTTATTGTATTGGGGCGATAAAATGTAAATGATTGCTAAACTAGAACCATTCAACTAACCGTTTATTCATTTAAACTAGATCTTTGAGAAATTAACTTAAACTTAAAATGTGTTTACTTTGTTTCTCCCAACTTGTAACACCAGACAGACAACTATGCTTTATAAGTAAATATATATGCATATTATTGACCCGAAGAGTGTTCTTCTAACGTATGTATTTGGGTCAAGCGTGACATAGTGTTAGCTCGTCAAGCTATGTATTATAAGATATACATGATGTCACTGAGCACGCTCTGAACTTTCAGACAGTTCGTTATTCGGGTCAAAAAAATTCAGGCAGATCCCTTTATGGTAGCTCTATGCTCTCAGACTACCTTCTCTTATATAAGTAGTTCAAAATTGGGAAACACTGTAGCTTAACCTAACATTTCTTTGACCAGGCCATTTAACCTATGTGTACATAATGTGCGGGTTCAAATTAAAAGTACTAATTCCAATTATACGTGCATAGTTAGTACCATCATCAGGTGACTAGCAAACAGCTAACATACAAATAAGTTAGTTTTTGGTTTTTCTTCAGCGTGACATATACAGTGACAGTGAAACGTAAATGCTTGTGTAATTCTTTGTGCTATACAGTTTTATAAGATCAATAAAATAATCATCGTATCTAAATTGTTGTTATTTTGTCACATAATAATTATCCAAGAGTTGGTAGTAGGTGATGTTGAGTAGTTTCTTTCCACTAATGTATCATTTTTCAATATTATATAAGATTACGCGCAGATAGCATTTGTGTAATTTTGTGCATGTGAACTTCTCAAACAAACGATGAACTCTATAAGTATTTGAATGAATTGTGACGTTAGTGTTAAGTACATTGTTATAGTGATGTTAATCAATCACAGCAATTTATTGTTACTATTATTTTTTTAAATCAAAATACGAAAGTAATTCCGTCTCTTACTACAGATATAAATAAAAACATGAGAAACAGTACATCAAATATACTGGTGTTTAATACCAGTGAAACATCTCGTATTTCTCTTGCATATACATATAGCACCTTTAAACATGAAAAACTGATCTAATTACTAAAATATCAAAACAGAAACACTGCATATTAAGTAATAATATTTATCTGGCCTTAAGGTAACTTAGGTATTTATTTTTACAGCTGTATTAACAAGATTGTAATATAAGAGCGTAAAAGCAATATTTCAATAAAAAAGAAAGTTTAACTTATAAGAACTTATAAGTGAAAGCAAAGGAGAATCTAATCCTTTATCAGTTCTATTAGATCTGCAAGGAGTAGAAAGATTTTAACACAATATATTACATTTTGAGGAACACCCACACTTGAAACAATAGGAAGTCATAATCAAGGATTTAACTGTTTTAAAGACTTAATGTTCTTTTTATGCTTTCATTCAGTTATTTCATTCACTATTTTATTGGGTCAGAGGCCAGACACTAGAAGATACCTTTACCTGGATAATGTCATTAAAATCGCATCAAAAACATTTTATATGCAGAAAAATAGCTTATTTAAATAAAAGAACCAGCCATACAAAGATATGATATCACAAAGTTAAAAATAAAGCCAAGTTACGTAAGTGAACCAACCCTGTGAATATATAATGTAAAAGTGGGTAAGTTGAACTAGAAAGTACTATGAAAAACTTGGTCCTCTTTCTTCTTGCAACCAGAACAAGAGAGATCATTAATTTTAAAAAGTGGTCCAATTTTCTTACTAACTTAACACACTTTTACATCTTTATAGGATATTTCCTCTCATAAAATCTACTCTTCCTTTAATATGGCATCTTTATTCAGAGTTACCCATTACTACATGTAAAACGTTTTAAATATAATTTATTCTCATTTTAATTATTATTTTAAAATTAATTAAAATTCTATGCGAAATGGAATTAAAACATTCAGATGTCAGTAGAACCCAGAAACATAGACTTACATTACTAAGCTCTTTTCTGATTTTTCATTTCAGACTTTCCACATGCCCTCAAACACTTCTAAGAAATTAGTTTTAACCCAGTGGTTATGAAAGATAATTCATCCTTAAAACTTTCATACATATAATGTATTACAATTGTCAAACCATAATTCAGATGAATATCTACCAGTGGAATTTTATTTCGTGCTGGCCCTTCTATGTATGCTATGTCTTGCCTTTGCGAAAAAGAAAACAACAAAAGTAATAATTTAACATGTTTGGTCCCTTATTTCTCTTAATCTGAAGTAGACACGAAGTTACTGTTTTTAGTGTGAGATAAGAAAAGATTGTTTACTTCTGTTCAGATGTGTAAGAATAGCGACAATACCAGACCCACGTTTGGCCAAACGTACGATCCTCTATAATAGAATCATGATAGTTTCTCTATCTTTCTTACTTGGCTAGAACCATTAATGCGTTTCCTGACGTAACACACAATGTTTGTTACTAAACAAAAACTTTCTAATCAGTTATTTTATAATGCTTATTTAGACTGATTTAATTTTCATATATGTAAAAACTGCTGGCATGGACAGAGAAAGCACTACGTAGAAGAGCAAACAACGTTTCGACATTCTTCGGTCATCGTCAGGTTCACAAACAAAGGGTTACAGACCTATAGCTGACCACATGTTTGAAGGCAGTTTACATACATAATTTTATCGAAATCGCGGATTATGATTTAATTTTTGTTAACTTTTCTTTAAAAAAAAATCCCGCAATTTTTCAAACTCCATGATAAAAATACTTCATCAAATTCAGTACAAGTATTTTAACACCTTCATTTAATCTGTTTTTATTCAGAGCTAAGTGGATGCGAATTTCAGAATTTTTTTTGTTTACAATTCGGTTAGATATTAATTATAACTAACAGGTTGAAGCCCAAAAGCGAAAATTTCACATATATGCTAATAACTCTAGGAAAAGCTAAAGTAAAAATTATCTCTATACAGTGTCCAGTTACACATTCACACACATGTGTGCATATAGAAAGGGATTTCCAACAGTACACAGGTATTTGCAAGCATATACTCTATCTGAATACAGGAATATCGATCGTGTTCCATAGGAAAAGTTATTAGCTCACACTCTGCTATTTAAGCCATTCTACACGCAGTGCGTACTGGTAGTTATCGGAAGTCAATATATAATACACATGAGAATGTTGTACAAAACTTTAGCCACATAAAGTTACGAATGTTAGAAACGTAACAAATAAACAGGAAAACGAGCACCATGGTAGGATCAGCTTTTTTTCTACATTCTTATACCTATTTTTGGTACATTTAGAACCTTGATGTTAGAAATTGTCCTCGTAAATCTTTTTTACATAACGTTACATAAACACCTGAATTGGATCACTTGACAAGAACAATGGTATTTCTGTTTATAGCTTTTGTAACTTGGTTAAGTCAAGATACATTATTGTAACTGGCGTTACTCTGGGTTAATTTCTAACATATCGTCGAACCCAATCATCTTATACTTCGTAAAATATTAAAACTTTTTAAAACATTAACATGTTCTTGTAAACCAACCTCTCTTACCAGAACTAGACCTTATTCTCATAACCAACCCTCATATACTTAAGAACTGACTAAATCTTCACATGTTCTTGTAATCAACCCTCGGAGATTTCAATAAATTCTAACAGATTTGTGTAAGGAGCCTTAGGAGACATGATTAAGTTGTCTTCATGTATTTATCTTAACCTTAACACCTACATACAACCAGACCAATTCAAACTTGATTGAATCTTAATACGTTTGAAAATTAACTCTCACAGTTAGGTCAAATACTGTGTTATCAGCTCTATCAGACTTGGTTACCCCAAGAACATGTCCTTCTAATCAATCTTCAAAAACTAGGTTGGCTCCTTGTACTCTCTGACGTAATTAAATCCTAAAACAAGTTTAATTATTAACAGTTCTTGTAACTGTTACTTGTAACTTGTACTTCTTTTGAGTTTGAGTAAAATAAATCCCAAATGTCCTTGTAACCTCTTTACCATATTTAATGCTTTTCTAACCTGTAATGGTCATCAACCTTGTAACATGTGGTTTAATCTTAATTAATATGTAACAAAATTTCTTTAATTTTGTTAAATCTTAAAAACTGTTAGGACGAACTCTTTACCTCCATATTCACCTAACCCTCTCACTTGATTATTCTTGGTGAAAAGATCACGGATAGCATATTTTGTAGCTTTACGCTAAAAATAATAATATTCTTATCACCATAAAATTCTGAAATAAAAGAAAATCATCAATAGCAGCGGCTGTAGGTAGATCTCAAATAGGTAAAAGCCATCCTTTTATAGCTTTTATAGCTATGAGCTATAAGTTTGTATTAGACAAACAAAACTCGGAATCATTCTCCGAGCCACTATGCCGCGGCTAAAAACGCAGGCTGCTATGGCGTGGTCAAAAGTTCAGAGTTATTACATGAGCCGCTAAGCTGCGGCTATAAATTCAAAGCCATTCTACAAATCCGAAATCCTTTTCATCTCATTATAAAGTCCTCAAGCTTAAGCAAACGTTTACCATTTCTCACTTTCCAGTTAAAAGTAATCAGGTTCTAATTTTTTACTGCTTCTTCATCAAATACGTTTTTTACTTTATGGTTAAATTAAAAAAAACTTTTATTATTTCAAAAGCTTCGGAGCCGAGTGTGCTGGGGTGGTAGGTCAACCCCCACTTTTATATACTGGACGAATATAACAACTGTAAATTATATTATTATATTAATTTTTTGTGGGGTATACAACAGACCTTCCCAAATTGAGCTGCCTTTGAAAGGAGGGTAGCTGCTAAAGGCAACATTTTGTACTCTTATTCTAAAAATCTGCATATCTAGTTAAGTTTCTCACATCACAGTGCCTTCATACAGCATAGGCCTGGCATGGCCAACCGTGTTAAGGCGTGCGGCTCGTAATCTTAGGGTCGCGGGTTCGCATCCCCGTCGCGCCAAACATGCTCGCCCTTTCAGCCAAATGTGACTTTGTTCAAAAACAGATAAATAAACAATATTTTATTCACTGTGTACTTAAATTGATTGCCTATTTTAATTTACAGTAATTTTTACATACACAATAATGGGATACGCCATTCCTTCCACGAGAGGTATAAATACCATTTTATTTTAATTTCACTCTATTGCATTTAGGCTCATGGGAAGTCCTATTTTATTTTGACATTGCATGTAGACGTGTTCAATGTAACTGCATCTCACTTTCTGAACATACAATGGACATTGAAACGGCTGTTATTTTAATTCCTTTCCAAATTCTGCCTAAACAACTGTAAATAGAATTAGGAGTATTTGTTTAATTTCCCCATGTTATTATGTATGCTAATAGAACACAAGGCTTTCCTTTCCAAACTATACGTGGGTTGATGAAATACCTCCACTACTTTCTCATTTATTTGTAAAATATGAGAACACAACATTGTTTTCCTTTCACATTGTATATTGGTTGGGTGCTTATTTCACAGGCTCAGCATGATCCGATGATTATGGTTACTCAACTAGCAATCTGCGGGCCACGGTTTCGAATCCTCGTCACAAAGTTTAATGTTTAAATCATAACAAAAACGGGGCATCTTTGCAACATTAATCCACGCCCATGCGTCTGAATAATGCATTTGAACGATAGTTGTCTTGAAGAGGTGTGTAATTCTCCTGATGAAACACATTTTAACAACGTTCTCATACTTGTTAAACACATTAGGTCAAATTACATATTTTAAATAAAACTTTAAACACTGAACACAGTATATTTCACATTTCTGAAATACTGAAATTTAAAATTGAATCTCCAAATTGCTCGCCCTTTCAACCGTGGGGCCGTTATAATGTTACGGTCAATCCCACTCTTCATTGTTCCTCGCTAATACAGCGGTACGTCTACGGATTTACAATCAGAGGTTAGATTCTCGTCGGTGGGATCAGCAGATAGCCCGATATGGCTTTGTTATAAGAAAACACACACACTATTCTTTGGTAAAAGAGTAGCCCAAGAGACGGCGAAAGTTGTTTTTCTTCTAGTCTTAAAACTGCTAAATTAAGGACGGCTAGCGCAGATAGTCCTCGTGTAGCTTTGCGCAAAATCAAAACAAACCAAAAAATTAATAATCACACTGAAGTTCGTGAGGACAAAAAAAGTCACCGCAATATACAGTTAGGACATACATTAGGGTATATATTAATTCATTAAAACATGACACAACTGTGTACGATTTTATGGATACAAGTACTGTCGTTCCATTATTTATTGTACTTGAGAAACGTATGCATCCAGATTTTAAAATATTAAAATATTACAATAAAACGGTTTTCAAATAACACGGTAATTTTCCTGCTTTAACAAATGACAAAAAGAACAACACGTAAGACTTGTATAAAAGACTGAAATATCCGGGTGAGTATGGTAAAACTGTAAATGGCATGCACACGTATAAAGTCTGATACAGCTTTTACTGTTGTACCAAGAACTGTCTGAAATATCATGTGTGCATACATCTAAATATCATGGCCAGGTGGTTAAGGCACTCGACTCGTAATATGAATCTCCATCACACCAAACATGCTCGCCATTTCAGCCGTGGGGGAGTTATAACGTGACGGTTAATTCCACTATTCTTTGGTAGGTAAAAGAGTAGCCCAAAAATTGGCGGTGGGTGATCATGACTAGCTGCCTTCCCTTTAGTCTTACAGTGATAAATTAGGGACGGCTAGCGCAAATAGTCCTCGTGTAGCATAGCACGAAAATTCAAAACAATCGATATATATATATACGTGTGTGTGTGTGCATTTGCGCACGTTTGATCAAAGTAAAGAAACAAAAATCCTTGATTATAAGAAAGAATTATAGAACTGCACTTAAATGTTTTAATCTCCACCACTGTATGAAAATGAAATAATATTTACCTTCAGAGAAAATAGAGAGAAAAAGGCATATTTGGACAGTTTAAGGAGATGGAAGCTGTTTAGTTGTTTGATATTTACATTTCGATATCAGTAAAAAATACTGTACAACTAGTTTAGTTTTTCTTACCATACTTTCATGCTGGAAAAATATTTGCAACATCAGAATACTTGAAGCCAAATGTGATATACCTTAGTACAACAATAAGTCGTTCTACCTGGCCTATAGATTGGAACTACACGTTGTTGGTATCTTAGAAAGAGAGAAGGGAAAAAGTGTATTAAGACCATTCTTTATATACCTGAATCACAGTTTATACTACTTGGTGAAGATGTTGATTTTAAAACTAAATGTCTTCAAGGAAAGCATATCATCAACTTTATTCGTAACCACAGACTGAACATTATTCGTAACCACAGACTGAACATTATTCGTTCTGTTGTGGAGTCCTACGTATGAAACAGTTTATTATTAACATTATAAATGAAAAAAGAAAACAAACAAAAACACATCATCTTCGAGGATGGATTAAAGCACACTTAACAACACTTTTTTATGAAATATGTAACTAAAACGTGATATGGGCAATTCTGTGAGATTTACTGGAGATTGAAATCAATTCACATTGGCCAGGTTAGAACCATTGAATCCTCGTCTCGCCCTTTTAACCGTTAGGAAGTTATAAGTGCAGTCAATCCCACTTTTCGTTAGCAAAACAGTAGCCCAAGGGTTGGCATTGGTGATGATGACCACATACTTTCCATCTAATCCTTCACTATTAAATTAGGGACGGCTAGTACAGATGGCCCTCCTGTAGCTTTAAGCGAAATTCAGAAATAAACAGTTCAGGTTTCTTGAACCGATTTACAAAATTAGTAACATAACAGTATATTTCTTGGTTAATTCACATAATTAGGCACACGTTTTCAAAACAACTAATAAAAGTACTCAATATATTATACTGAATTATTCAACCCATACAAGTATATCAAATACAATTACGTATTGTAAACAATTAATTGTAATGAATTTTTCGACTCATGCAGTTAACGAACGATACATATCGTCCGAGAAAAACACTTTCTCAACTTTTATCATACAATATTTGCAATTTCTATTGCTTAGCATTCGTGGAGAAGGGTTCAAGTTGTCTTATACAACATTCAGATACAACAGATAACAAGTAGACACTTGGTTGAAGTGGTTCTATTTTCTGTCTGTCTCAATAAGTTTTAGCATTTCATATAAGTACAAACTATTAGAAAAGCTATGCTGAAATAACTGATCTGTTCATAGTTACCACTATATACATAATCTGATTTGCATCTTAGTAACAATAAACTACAGACAGTTAAACAAAATGTACAAAACTTTAACTTTGGTCAGGATTCGATATTAAACATATATATTTGTATACAACCATATATTTTATTCTTATGTTTATCAACTTACATTTAACGTATTTGACGTAAACAAAGATGTGCACACGTGTTGTTGTTTTTTTCAATTGTCAACAGAGAATATTAAATACTCCAAAGTACACAGACAAGTTAGTAAGTTAGAAAAAACACGTTCTAAAGTTTATTGCTTATATAACTGTGTTGCAAAAGTGTCATTATATTACACACTAATTTCCTGTCTGAAGCATAATGACTTCTTTGGCATTTAAACTGTATTCTATAACTGTTGACCTTTTAAACCATCGAGAATTACTTCATACCACCTGAATTTCGCATCATTGAATGGTCTATAATGGTTTTATATAAATACGTTGTACACATACTGAGCATGCAACAACAATTGTCTCTCCATTCAAACTGTATCCAAGGCGACATAGTGCAACTACATAATGCTGTTATCCACCTAGAAACAAAGCAGTACTAACCCGCGCTCCCTCAGCCAATGAACTTTCATCCCCCTCCTCACAGGCCCACCATTTGCCAGCTGACCCTGGCGTTTGCATGACAAAAAATGCTGTTACACAACCAACTCACAAAGGAAGAGCTGCAAATCCAGTGTCAGAGAGGTCGTGTGAAACGAGGGCAAGGGCCAAGTACCACATGCAGTTTACCATCATACATCCTACAGCTGGACGAATGATAACTCGACTAGAAATTCGCGTACACTACCATCAAAACGGTGGCTTCAACTTTATGTATATAGATAAATCGTACACATACACATACATGTATATATGGCTAAATACATGATACGGGGCCCCCAAAAAAAAACAACTAACGATACTACATTTAATTACATTACAGATGTTCAAGCTATTCATTTGGTCATGTACAGAGTATATGTTCAAAACTAAACAAACAATGCTGCTCTTATCATGAAACACAAAACGTTTTTAGAAGACTGTGTGCTTACTAACATACATTTTTAAAGGGAATATAATCCTTTTGTAAAGGAATATTAAAATATTACATTTAATGTCATACGTTATTAATCGTATTCGGAAAACTTCTGCACTTATTTCAAAATGTGACTTTTGTTTTTTTCTTTAAACACGTAGATGTTTTTTCTTTTTAAATATCTTACTCGTTAAAGATTATTACGGTCATGCTAGGTTTAATACGAAGGTTCTTCCAAAATTTTTGTAATTTCCAATATAATGTATTACTGAATATAAATTGTTGTGTAACTTAGAAAGTTTTCTTTTTCTTTAGACAAGTACTTTAACACTGGAATTTCCATTTCTCATGTATTTCACTTAAATGCATTTTAGGTATTTACTTCAGAACATTTATCAAGTATTGTGATCTTACTAAGATATTTCACCTTTTGAAACAAGTATTACCATTATTTATAAAGGGATTCTTGCTCACATATTAACTCAACTGAATATAAACTTTCTTATCTGAAAAACATATATATATATATTTTTTTTTTTATGATGACACTGTTAACGAAAGCTGGGGAACTCGTCCATTTTAAATAAATATGTTCCATTCTTTGGAAGCAGTGTTTTCCATGTGTGATTTTTTGTTTGTTGTTAAGTCCGTGGGTACACAATGGGCTACTTATGATCTTCCCATCCGCGGGTATCGAACGAATCTCAGTGTTTAGCACTAGAAGATTACAAACTTTCCAGTACGTTTTTCTTAACGTAAAACCACATGGGGCTATCTGTCGTGTCTACCGAGGGGAATAGAACCCTTGATTTTAGCGTTCTAAATCCATAGACTCACCGCTGTTCCAGCGAAGGACAGCCTCATCGTACTTGGCTAAACACTGCTAATCATTTGTTTATTAACTAATGGGTTAGGATATTTCTATCATTGCTACAGAATCTTCAGACCTTGAACTTTAGATATAAAACTGTTCTAAATGTTCACTATTAAACAATATCTCTATAATCCTCTGTTTATTTTATCCTTCTGGTCACCACTTTTCTTTATAACTAAGTAAACTAGTGATTACGATATTATAGTTTCAGTTAATAATCATCTCTGTAACATTATTTTCAGATTTGCCTGAAGATGGAATAAGTACATTCTGAAACGCTCAGACTTTTAGTGGGTGTCATGCTGTCTATTTCAACGAATGTGATGTAAGCGCGTGTTAATATATATTATTATGAGAGTATTTAACGTGCTCCCTTCAGTAGCGGTCAAATTAAAATTCCCTCACAAGGTCCTGACCGCAACTAATTTATGTTGTACATGTGCGCCGGAGCAGGTCCAGCAGACAGACAGACCAACATTCTGCCACAGTAACTAAGGGCTTTTAAAGTTTAACTTGTACTTCAAAAACTTCATAGATTTATGGTAGAATATTTGAATCAGTATAACAGTGCGTCATAAATTACGTGGGTAATCTCAAGTGTATATATTTATAGCTATAGTGAGTATAAGTGCTGATGAAGAACTACTTTGTGTATCATAAAGAAGCGCTTCCAATGACTAACACTTTTACTAAATCGTAGTAAAACTAGCACAAAGTTCAATCTCAGAGCATCTATTTTAAAAATATTCCTAGGGGGAATGTCCCCAAACCCCTGTACTACTGGCATGCTTTACATGCCAAAGTGTGTTGTGTAAGCCATTCCAAGGTACCTGACCAATCCAAAATTGCTTCCCACAACCCTATACTGGTATACCAACATGATTTTGTGAGTACATTAGAGTAATTCATTACTCAACATCTTCGTGGTTTTTGTAAACTCTATAGCAAGGCTTATATATATTTTGTACGTGTAAGTCGGTATCGCCAGCGATTAATTTTTTGTCAATCTGTACGACGGAAATTTAGGCTATGTTTCCGATCACTTAGTACCATATCAGTTGTTATTAATAACACTAATAGTTTAAAGCAAGGCTAAGCATTTGTACTTACAATACTGTGCAAAAATGTTAGGATAAAGTCAAAAATTAGATTTCAGGCTACTTTCAAAGAACAGTGGAAACTTAATCGCAAGTGAAGCATCAAAATATTATTAATTTTCATATTTGGTACAACAGAAACTCAGTGAAGGTGTTCGAGTTCAGCAAACAGTTAATATTTGTGTGTTCATTTTGCTTTAATAACCGCAGATAGTCTTTCAGGAATTGTTGCAACATATTTAATCACGGTGTCCTTTGGGAGTTAAATCCAATGTCTCTAATACACTCCCATATAGTTTTTTGGAAGTAACTTTTGATTTACCGATTCCCTGAACTGTTTAACTGGGTTGAGATCAGGGCTATGGAAGGATCAATGCATTATTTGAATAATTCCAGCAGCTTCTTCCTTAGCTAAGTAATTTCTGACTGGCGTGGATGAGCGTTTGGGGTCATTATCTTCTTGGTAGTAGAATCTTTTACCAATAACACACAAACCACTGGATGTATCATTATAGATCAGTATCTGATGGTACTTGCGCTGGTCAATTATTCCATATATTCTGCAAATATCTTCTATTGTCTGAGCAGAAAAAAGAACAACATTTTATTGCCTCCTTCATGCCTCATGGATAGGTGCTATGCATTGAGATAAATATCTTTCATCTTTCTCTTGCCGGACATACAACGTACACTTTGAACCCAATATTAAAAACTGGACTTATCCGTTCATAACACTCTTTTAAAATCATTAACAGTCTAGTTTTATACTTTTTTTTTAATTTCCATTTCTTGAAAATATCAAAGTAAAGGCTTTTATCTCATATTTGACCAAATCTTCCATTCTCGTTGAGTCTTCTTGATATTGAAGATCTGGACACTTTTCTGTACACGTTGCTTATCTCATGCTTAAGGCCAGTAACAGTCTTCCTTCTGTCCTGAAGGCTGTATAAACGAAGATACTTAACATCAGTAACATTGAGTGTTCTGCCTCTTCCTTTCCTGTTTTAAATTTTCGTGTCTCGGTCTCACGATCTATAGTGTACTTGACAATGTTTGGGGAGCATTTTAAGTCTGCAGAAATATGTTGTAGAGTCCAATCAGTATCTCGTAAAGTTCTTACGCGAACTCTCTGCTCTGCTGAAAATTCTCTACGTTTTTTTAGCCCCCCAAAACAACAAAACTCAATACATAGTGTTAAGCACTGTGTTTTACTTGTGGATTGCTTCTTAATTTGTTTCTTCTAGCATGTATTGATTGGTATTATATGCTAGCCCCTTCATAGCTTCGTTCTATACAGTTAAGACATTGCATGGGGTACCAGTTATTCCAGACCGTAAATTTCATCAGTATGTTTAGGTATGTGGGAATTCTAAAGAATGATATGTATTCTCACCTTGAATAATTTAGTTGTCAACAGGGATCAGTGAAGTATTAATATATTGTAAAAGCATGGAAGAATTAGCCCCAGAAAAATGGAAAAATTACAAAATATTCTCTTGTCTAAACATTTTTGCACAGTACTGTATTTAAGCATAACTTAGTTTCATAATAGCCTACAAGAGCTCACTAACACAGAACATATCCCAAAAAATTCAAGAAATTTTTAAACAACTCAAACTACGTCATTAATTAAGTTTTATCTTTAGCAAAGATGCTTCAAAATTCATTACAATCCAAGTTTTCCAAACATTATTTTTCAGTAATTTATTTTTAAATTTTATTTTAAAGTATTATACTAAATGATGTTACAATAACATACATTTCGTATCATAGTTCTATCTTGGTTTGAAGTCGTTTTAATATTAAATATACGTTACATAATCTAATGGTGAAAGATCAGTGGAATTCAAAATAACTGAAATGTCTCGGAATGATTATTTTGTTCTTAGCATGATGCACTGATGTACTTGACAGTACGCACTGATTTAAAAATATAAAAAATATACATGCTAATATTTGGTAAATTGACATACATTTATCCAATTTGCAATAACATTTCGGGCAGCGCTCTTCAGGTCAAATTGCTCTATACAATTTATCAGCAATGTTTTTATATACAAGATACATGGCCATATGACAACACGCAAATTTTTATCTCTTGTAACAACAATGAAATTAAATGAATGTACATATAATCGATGAGAAAACAAATTTCGATGTAAAAATCGATAACCATTTCACAAATATCGAAAGTAACATATTTCAAATATTTTTAAGTTCATTAAACAAAGACAAATTAAATAAATATTTTCAAAAAATTTAAAAAGAACTAATAGTCGTAGTTAAGGTTTAACTTTAAGATTTTAAAATTATTACAAAAACAAGTTAATTATTGATGTTGTTTCTCACATTCCACACTGTGGCTTGAAATCAAAGGTGTACGTATAGGTGAAAGAAATACGGAGTTATCTTTTGTTGTCCCTTTACCAGTTACTCAGCGGTAAATCTGATGGATTATAATATCAAGTTTTGATATTCGCTAGAGCACAGCGCAAATAGCCCAATGTGTAGATTTATGCTTACTAACAAACAAACAACCGATTTTCTCCAAAATAATTATTACCAAATAAGGTTTTCGTTCTGTACCAGAACTGAGCACTTAGAATGGAAGAACAAAAATAGTCCATGAAACACTACATATATATGTGTGTATGTATATATATATATATATACACGAAGTACAACACTTAAAAAAATCGTTTTAAACACCGACGAAACAATTAACTTGTTCTTATAACAAATTTTGGACCATTTTTCACAATAAGTGGTTTACTTAAGTAATTTAGAAGGAAAAACTTAAAATACCATTATTGTACAAGGCGTTAAAAAACAAAAATTGGAGAGCTTCAAACAGATACAACGGGTAATACTCCTAGACATAATGTGAGACAGTTAAAGCTATCTACTATCAGCATGACTTTTGTTGATTTATGGAGTAATTTATCTCCTACTTAAACCAATTTCAATATAATAAAATAATAACCACAGTCTTTTTCTTTGACAGTTAGTGCGGCATAAATTCTAACCTTAATAAACCTGATATGCAGCAATAAAACTTCATGCTATTAGCAAACTTAACAGGAAAGCAACAAACTGATGCTTACAAGTTACAAAATTTTAATATTTAACTACCATGTTACAAAAAGCTTCATTTGAAAAAGTTCCTAGCAGAACTGTTAACAGTATTATTAAAACAATTTTTTACACGGAGCGTTTTGTTTACAGTTTCCACTTTTCGTCATTTATTAGTACATACGTACATCCCAGAACTTACATCCAAATGTAACAATAATAAATATTTACGAAAATGAAAACGAGAAAGAAAAAAATTACGACTACGCAGTTTCAGCTGAATGCACCCCTTGCTTCTTCTAAATTTCTATAATAGTCTTAGTCCCAACTTGTTTGGGATGAAACGGTGCTTTTATTATTAAGACAAGAAATTTTACATTGGAGTGGTTGGCCCAGACTGAAATAAAATAAATATGCAGTGGAGGGAGTTCGAACTCCCTAACCACCAGGCCATCCCAGGAGTAAACGCATTTTTACCTACTTATTACAAATTTGAAAGTAATATACTAAAGTTGAATTTTTATTATATTTATTGTAGCCAAGTTTATACTGAAAAAAAGGCTAATTTGTCGTAATCGATAGCTTAATATTAATAGTATCTTTCATTCAATTAGATGAAGTTTGTTTTTCTTCACACTATTTGCTGAATCTACCGAGGAGAAACGAAACGCTGCTTTTGGCGTTGTAAATCCATAGACTTCCCACTGTACCAGCGGGAAATTCAATTAGGTCATATTCCACAATGAATTAATAAAAAGTTGGCTTATTACTTATTCTTCCAAAGAACGATTTTCTAAAAATAAGCTAACAGAAGCAGTTGTTGAATGTTAATAAGCACAAAGCTGCACAAAGAGCAATCTGTGCTCTACCTACCTAATCTGAATCGTAAATATATATACATAGAGAGAGAGATTAAAATTAATAATATGCAAAACCTAAAGCTAAATATCTTGTTCTTATGGTTATATACTAGAGGAATTTTATCACATACAAAAATAGAGGCTATCTTTTTTCCATATATGGAATCCTGTGGCGTTACTTTCGTTAGTACGTAGTACAGATAACATGATATTGTCCTTTCGTCTCACTGTAAAGATGCAACCAGACAGCAATAACGTATTATTATAGTTTGCACATACAATATTTAGTTATTAATTATTTCTTATTATTATTAAGGGGACTGCGCTTTAAATATAAAGTGGAAATCAAGTCTGTTAATCACTGCCCGACACAACGATAAACAAAACAAACTCTTCTCAACTTGATATATGATTACACACACTACACAATTTAACACAAGCTAATTACTGTATTCTTAAAATAACTTGAAATTAGATATTCATAGATGTTCGTTTGTTTATAGTTAATCACAAAAGTACACAAAGAGTTATCTGTCCTCTGCCCACCACAGGTATCGAAGGCCAGTTTCTACCATTGTAAGACAGCAGTCGTACCAATGTACCACTGAGGGAACGCAGTTACAGCCGTTAAGGATATTAATACTTTAAACAACAACCACTTGGAACAAAAGTTACAAAAACTTAAGTAAACCATGTCATCTCATCTTTTTACTTTAATATCACATAATTTAATATGTATATATTTTAACATGATAAAATGAAACATTTTGGATAAAAGTAATTGGACCTATTTAAATTTTGTCGTAATCACACAAGCTAATGTCTAATAGTTAACGCATAAAAATAGGCTTACTAATTTACTACCTAACGATAGGTAATTACTAGATACTAGAGTGACAGGATATACAAAAGTATGCCTAATTTAGAATTAATAATTTCGTATAAAACTGCATAACCTAAATAAATTGGGTATACTTTGACGTGCATAAACAATCTAGTCCAAGTGTTCTAAAGTAGACAAGACAACAACAAGATAGAAGGGTGACTCAAATTCGCCGTCCACCTTTATTTCATTTCTACACATTCATGTCATGGGTGAAAAGTTTCTACCAATGGTTAATCACACTTATTATAAACATTGTGCATGTAATACAGCGACATTTGTAGCCGTAGCCATCTTGGGTGCTGCCCTCAATTGCAACGTGTATTTATGCTGTTGTTTCAAATAGGAATCCTTCATTCCAAAATACAAATGCGATGAAGATAAATATAACCTTTTATACTCTAACATTAACAAAAGAAGGATTTGGAGGTGACGTACTAATTACAAGCCTAAAAAGCAAACACACACAAAAAAAGGTCACAGTATCCTACTCACACCTCAAAATCAACGGTTGTTTTCGTTACAAAGGTAATAAAAAAAAACAAATATAACAGCTTCATTTGACAACATACCCGTCGGATCCTCGATATGGCTTCACTGGACTTCACATCTTTGGTTTGCTTATATATTGTTTGGAAATCAAACGTCCATGTACAGTGGAGTATCTGTAGAAATTTTGCTCTATGTATTGACTACAATTGACTTTGCTCTTCGCAAAAGCTTGTTACACTAATAACACAGGCCTGCGATGGTTTTTCTATTGTCTTGAAATGTTTACATGTTCTACACTAATTCATGTACGGTGAATCTGAAAATGATATCCATTCTTATGCCTTAAAATATTGACAACCACTGGCTACAAAGTTTTCTAGACCAATCCGGACGTGACAGCCTTATGAATCATTTTAGAACCCACGACAAATTCGCATAATAATAATAATAAATGTTCATTATGGTAAACTAAATAATAATTTCATCTAACTAACAGTTCTTTCATCCCGATTTGTAAAAAAAATCCTTATGTGATAAAAGAGTGACTATTACTTTCGAAAGCTGCGTAGCTAAATTATGGAAAATCCGTTATTAAAACGAAAACTATTTTAAATGCAGGCCTGTATAATTATAGTGTGGAGAAACAGTACATAATGATGGTCTTTAGAATGAACACGATCTGCGAAATAGGAAAAGGTTCCATAGAATATATACCTGGAACATTGTTCTTTTAAAGTGTGATTAACCTAAGTATAAGGTAAACGAAACATTACTATTAGTGGTCATCAACCGTGATAAACTAAGTCCTTTCTTTACCGATACAAAGTTAAATAACGTAAACAAGTTATCAATAAACAGCAGTTCTTCAAAAAAGTACGTATGGTCCATTCTTGTTAAAAAGTGAAAGAACACCCTATATATAAACATAGCGTTATGAGAAACTGGATTACAGTTATAACAACAGACGACTGTTATATTAAATGCTCAGGCCCGGCATGGCCAGGTGGGTTAAGGCATTCGATTCGTAATGTTAGGGTCGCGGGTTCGAATCCCGGTCGCACCAAACATGCTCGCCCTTTCAGCTGTGGGGGCGTTATAGTATCACGATCAATCCCACTATTCGTTAGTATAAGAGTAGCCCAAGAGTTGGCAATGGGTGGTAAAGACTAGCTGCCTTCCCTCTAGTCTTACACTGCTAAATTAGGGACCACAATTAGCCCTCGTGTAGTTTTGCGCGAAACTCAAAAACAAACATTAAATGCTGTATTAATTCTTCTCCACGTGCACAGAGAAAGTTCACTGAATTAATAATAGAAACGTGAAAAACCGCAGACTGAAAAGTTTTTTATTTATTTCATTGAATGATCCTTATATTTGGATTGGTTATTAGAATACAAAAAAAAACTACCCACGTTTACTGTAGTTTGTATATAACTGCAACAACTTTGACGACAAATGCTTTTAAAACACATGCTTCCTTGTACGATATTTTAAGCTGACCGCAATAGTTTCTAGCGGTCTTGGCAATTTTAGCTACTGCCAAGAAGTTGGTGTACGTTACACTAAAATGATTTTGGAGCCTCACTAAGTCGTCACACTCCACAAATCACGTGTACAAAAATTGCTTTCTGGATATATATATTCAACCGTCGCATACCTCAACAAACAGGATAATGAAATTAATATGCTAAAAAGTCTCGAAAAATAATGGTTTTGGTCTAAATAATTCATTATCTTATGAGCTGATTTATCTATCATGTTTGGAATAAGTTTAAAATAGGTAATTAAATCTGCTGAGCTTCGTGTAAGATTACATGCAGATTTTCTGTGTTGGTCCACCTGACTGAAAAAGTTAATACTTCAAGACCTGTCAATGTATATAACCAAGTAAACAGTGTTTTTAATGCACAAACCTGTGAAATGTATCTAAGACATCTGTAAATAAATAAACTTTTATGTTTTACGGGTTATTTTCATTCACAGGTACATGACACCTTTGTTATAAACACCATGTTATACTACCAGCATTCAAAGGTGTTCCATGTCCTGATCAATTACACCTTTTGTTTCACTGCAGTTGGTGTAAATAATGTGAGAAGGTATCAACACCTTATTTTCCCTTTAAAGTGAGTTGTGTAATTAACATTATTATTATTTATGAACAGGGTTGACAGACTCACGTATCTTCATTAAACATACACATTTAGCTACGATATACTTAGTCAAAGGCTCCATTATCAACAAAGGTGGGCCAATACATTTCCATCATCAATTTGTGAGGCTCATTCTACTGAATATAAGAATAATTCAATTTTATTCAATTCACCCCTGTTGTCTAAGCCATTGAAATACAGGAAGATACAGTGTTATTCTCTACATCCTGTAAATTTGACCATGCTACTATGGGAAAGTGAAGTCACTTCTGTCTCATTAATCTCACTTCCAAAGTCTGCATCACACTAATGTAGAACAATAATTGAATTAAATCTGAAACCTGATAAAAGACATAGTATCAACGACTGATCATTTTAATTTCAGGTTATAAGGCTGATCACCAACTGATTAAGGAGAATAATAATGACTGGGAAGAGTGAATGACATTGTTTTATAACAACTTGTCAAAGTTAAAATATTATTGATAATGATTACTTGTAACTGTTTGTGTAATATTCAGAGTTAATGCTGAAAAATGTTTAAGCTATTAAAGATGCAGTCTGAAGCATTTCTAAACGCCTAAGCCTGTTGTTAATTAAATGGTGTATTTCAATTTTATCTTTTATATTCTATCTACAAATCCATGTACGTGTGTGGACGTGCCTCACTGAAAACGAACTTTCCAAATCCCTTCCCTGTACACCCTTGGTTACAAGCACAATCATTTCTTTGAAAACGATCTATATTTTTAATACAAGTGTAACCATGATTTATCTAAGTTCGCAATAAGGAACATTTTAAACTGGTTTTCGAATGCTCGTACAAAGTCATGCAAGACTGGCAAATATAAGGAAAAGTACTACGTTAACAGCACCAAATCCAATTAACAAAGATTGGCAAATTAAATCTCAAAATTAAAGTAAATAAAAAGACTTTTGTAGTTTAGTTAATGCAAATATTTTTTATTGGTTGTGTGATCTACAGCGTTTCATCAGCTACGATAAAGAATTGGAACTAAAACTGTTTCTCTCCTACTGTTTTAATAAAGTAATTACTTATTTTGATTATAAGCCATAAATTGACACAGAAGATTCGGAGGATACCCCTGTCACGTGTATTTTATGCTATAAAAACATCAGAGTTAAAAACAGCCAGAGAATATAAATTTGACATTAAAGTACGATTTGCCCCCCAGTGGCTCAGCGGTATGTCTGCGGACTTACACACTAAAATCCGGGTTTCGATACTCGTGGTGGGGAGAGCTCAGATAGCCCACTGTGTAGCTTTGTGCTTAATTCAAAACAACAACAATAAAGTACGATTTACATTTATTTTTCCCTGGAAACAAGCTAGGTCAACTGTTATCTAATAAGAATATTGGTAATGATACTTCAATATATATTCAGAGAATATAAATTTGACATTAAAGTACGATTTGCCCCCCAGTGGCTCAGCGGTATGTCTGCGGACTTACACACTAAAATCCGGGTTTCGATACTCGTGGTGGGGAGAGCTCAGATAGCCCACTGTGTAGCTTTGTGCTTAATTCAAAACAACAACAATAAAGTACGATTTACATTTATTTTTCCCTGGAAACATGCTAGGTCAACTGTTATCTAATAAGAATATTGGTAATGATACTTCAAGAAATGTGTTTACAACTGGATGTACATAATACAAAAGCTGTTTTTCTGGTGCGACTAACGAACAACGTTCTACTCATTTGCTGGAACATTTAAAATCTCCATCACGCGTCTTTGAAAATACGTCTATGAAAAGGCATTCTTTTATGTCTTCCCAGGTAAAAATCCTCAGCAGGGAGATAAAAGAAGTCCTACTAATTAAAAAAACATAACCTTATTTTTGAACAGATACAAAAATGTTCATTTATATCTATTTTAATTCTTTCTTCTTGATTCACGGAACATATTTCAGTACTTTGACACAGGCCTAAAAGTTTAAGTTATTATATTTAATTTTGACAGTTCATTGCTAAATCATTTTGTTGTTTACAATTGCTCAATCGTATGGTTGTAAGTTACTATAGTTATAAATTCTGGCGAACCCTCCACTAGCACGGCGGTATTTCTGCGAACGTATAACGCTTGAAACTGCGTTTTGATACCCGTGGTGAGCAGAGCACACACAACTAATTGTGTTCAACTAAAAAAACAAAAACCCACGTGATTCTTTTTTTAAAATTAAATTCCGTCAGCCCTAATTCTTGTACGCCCCCTGATGATGCCAGGTGAAGTGGGCGAAACGTTCTGAATAAAATAGACGGAAGTTTTACTATGTTCAATCGATAAAACTTTGTGTAAATTTTCAAAAAAGAAAACAAAAAAACGAAGCTTTTATAATGTTTAACCTTTGTAATTTATATGACGCAACTTAACCATTATAGAAATACGTCATATATGATCTCAAAGTTCAAGTACTTCTATAAATTATTCCTAACGGTACCAGAAAGAGATTATACATATCACTCACAGAACAAAAAGATCATATACAGAGTGTCCCAAAAGTCTGGACCTATAGAGAAAATACACAACCTATTCTTACTTTATTTGTTATTCAAATAGCATGCCATTAACAGCAGCCAGTAACATAAAAAAATCTTGGTATACTGTACCATCTGGGTAATGTCTTTCCTAAAATATGTAAAACTGACATTAGATACGTGTTTGTTTAATTCTAAGAACATAATATTTATCATTGCTATGGGCCGGGACTTCTTAAATACCCTGTAAACTTTATTTTATCTTTTCTCTTTTGTTCTAAGTTGATAAAACGAAATTATTATGTAGAGCACATGAACAATATACAACATATTCTAATTTATCCTGTCGTTCCATTTCATAAGAACACAAATAAGAGATGATCTTTGTAAATCCGGTTTGACTTCAACCATACAAGCGGAGAATGACAGTAACTTAATACGGGCTGTCTGAAAGAGTGAACGTTTCTTACTTCCAACTTTAAAATATATTTTATCTTCAAAATATACAATTAAAGGATTTTTAACTTCCATGTACGTAAACTCAACATAAGAAGTAATGCAACCAGTATATTAACTAAGAAAGGCCTGTCATATCTAATGTTCAACATCGACAACCCCTACTGCTTATTTGTTCTATCAGCGTCACCACCACATTATGACTTCAGAGCTTCTGCGAGGAAACGCATAAAAATATTTACATCATCTTTACCTAGGGTTTTATGCAAATTCTTAAAATGTTATTTGAATCTGCTAGTCATAAACTAAGGAGATGTGCACTAACAATATTGTTTTTTTCTTGAAATCTTACACAAAACTACAAGATTTTTATAGGATATTAGGAAAACACTGGTTAAGTGCCCGTTTCTAAACAAATTCCTTACAATATCAGGAATACGTTGAAAATGAGTGTTATATCCATGTTCTTATAACTGTGTGTTATTGAGTATCATTTACATAAAATCTAAATAATGATATAGATTAGTGATCGCATCTTTTGTTTCGTATTAGTGCTACTAATAGACCAATGGCAACATTAGATTAAGCAAATGTTTAGAACACCCGATTTAACGGAATTACTATTTCATCAGCACACTTACTTTGCCTGTTTCATTATTGTACTCTTGTGAAATAAAACATAAAAAATGTCTTTTAATGAAAGAAATTCAAAAACGTATTCAGTAACGAACATGTTTAAAACTCGAAGCAATAAAACACTTATCAGGTAGGTGCTAACTGGTTGCTAAGTGCTCTACATGCAATGTGCATGATATGAGAATTATATCAGTTTTGAAGTGGGAGTGTAAATTACGTTTTAGCATGTTTGCAAGTATATGTGGTGTTGGTATATTTTTCGACTTGTGGAAATAATATAAGTAGTACTTTTAAGAGGTGAGGGGGTAACAATATTCTTACTTAGTGCCCCCTGGTAGAAAGCACCGCCTTCGTCAATGACACTAGGTTTGATACTTGTTTGTTAGTTATTATGCCAAACAGATTTTACAAGTTCTGATTTGACACAGTTTTCTCTCGAATTCTCCAACCACTCTTAATATTCCGAAAAGAAATATTTCTTACCTTGACCCGAAATGGTAAAAACCACAAATCATACCGGTTAAAGAACCAAGCAGAGCTTCGTCTTATAATTTTTTTTTTAAATATACACTGTCCCACGATATCCAAAATTCAGGCACTTTTTAAAAAAAATATTTTATATAATACCTCTATAGTGTAAAGTATCGATTCAACTATTTAAAAAAAAACAGAATGGAATATCAAAGTACTGGTTTATTTGCTGTTTGGAATAAATGTAAACGAATTATTGTTATAAAAAAATTAAAGTGTTTACTAAAAACACATATTAGTTAGATACGATGAAGTATAATTAACTGATTCATAATTAATCGATTTGAATTTGAGGAGAAAAAGAAATACACCTGATTTGTCAAACTGTATATATATTTACTTTCTGAAGATTTTCAGCAAAAAATCACGAGGAAAAACACGAGAAATACTAGCTTTCGGAGTATAGTACAGTACTGACATGAACTTTTAATATCAAATCAGGATTACAAGGATATCAAGTGTGAACGTTACAATCTATCATACTAACTTATCTCCACGAATATGAAGAATAGAAGACGACTAGTTATTTAATCAATTGCACGTAAAGTTACTTGAATGGTATCTGAACTGGCTGTCTCTAATTACGAAGTCATAAATTGGATTCAAGACAGCTGTTCAACACCACACGGCACTCACGACTAAGTTTCGGGATTCTCTAACAGAGCAGTGAGATTGATTGTCACATAATAGGGCATCGACGACGAAAAATGAATGTTTATTCAGTGATGAGATTCGAACCCGCAACGTACAGAGGGCGAATAGACATGAAAAGACAGTCACTGTCATAGAATTTCACTTTATTATTTTTAGATATAACAACTACTTTTTCTTCTCACAGATATACACAACTAAATATTGTTTTAAAAATCTATGACGAAGCTTTAGACATCCACTCAAGGATAGTAAATAAAATATTTCAAACCTTAATCAATTATTATTCAACGTTCTTATTCTTAAAAAAGTCATTCACTGAATGAAAGTGCATTCATACGAGAATAAGTTGAAAGATAATATGCTTTATACCAGAAGCATAATTGTTAATAATCGTTAGTTTAGAAGGTGTAATATTTAAAAACTGGGAAATTTAAATTAACGAAACATACAATTAGTGTTAATTCTATAACTAATATAGCTTCCAAAACTATATGTATCATTACTACTGTAAATTACTCAAATTCTAGAGTATGAACGAAAATTTATTAATGATCTATTTGGAATTCATTCTGGGTCTAAATAAATGTTTTAAGCCTTTCCCTGTAATTTACACTATTTCAATTTATTTATTCATTGTGTCGTTGACTGTTTTAAGTTTCTGCTACAGAGCAAACTATGCGTTATAAACAGAGGTTATACCTTTTATATGCAAAAACGGCTGTTCTGGGCCCAGAAAACACTTCAAACACTAAAATACTAAATAAAGAAACAAACATAAACAAACGAAAAATTAAAGAAGCCTTACTTATACAACAACTCAAACCCAAAATAAACCAATATAAAGGAACACCATTATACCTATATTAATATTATAGACAAAATTATATATTCAAACCGCGCCCTCTACATTGCAACACTCAATTATACAACCCCTCCCCAACACGTGGTCAGCTTCCGACCAGTAACCCTTTCTTTGTGAACCTGACGATGACCGAAGAAGGTCGAAACGTTGTTCGCTCTTCTATTTGAAGTGTTTTCTGGGCCCAGAACAGCCGTTTTTGCATATAAAAGTTCTCAACAAGTGGGTTTCTCGACATCACTGAGAGGTTATACCTAAATGTAATGAGAAATGTCACAAGGAGAGCCACGACCTAAAACATTACATATGTAAAAAACGGCTGGTATGAGTATAGAAAACACTGTGTAGATGACCTTCTTCGGTCATCGTCAGGTTCATAAAGAAAGAAAGAGGTAACCGACCGATAGCTGACCACATGTTTGAAGGCGGTTGTGTAATTGAGTGTAGGAATGTAGAAGGCGGGCGTAGATGTTGGATCATATTTATTAACATACATATAAAGGTGTCCCTTTGTATAGAAGCCTTACTTATACAACAACTCAAGCCCAAAATAAACCAATACAAAAAAACACCTTTATACCTATATTAATAAATATATTCAACATCTAAGCACGTCCTCTACATTCCTACACTCAATTGCACAATCGCCTTCAAACATGTGGTCAGCTACCAGTCAGTAACCCTTTCTTTCTTTCTGAACCAGACGATAACCGAAGAAGGTAGAAACTTTGTTCGCTCCTCTACACAGTGCTTTAGCAATCCATACCAGCCTTTTTTTACATATATAATTTTCTCTACAAGTGGTTTTTCTCGTCATCATGGACCCAAAACATTGTCGTACAAACTTGATTTCTATAACATATCGCAGACTGAGAGCGCCATCGTGTGGTGACAAAGCACTGTATAATGTCACGTGACACTACACCTCGCAAAGCTAGTCCTCATGGTGCTGTTTGGGTCCATTGACCTTTGCAGGTGGTCAGCCAACTTTTTGTAACGGGTGAGAAAGCTTGCATTTGGGCGGGTCTCTACTCAACTCCAGCAAATCGAAATGCATGAGATGCAAAATATTGTTGAGATAAACAGTACAGTAACAGTGTATATCTTGTATGATTTAAATTATTTGAGGTACAAACTATAGAAAAAAATTGTGGCTACCAATACAGGGTACGGTGTTCTGAAAAGATTCCTCACTCTAAAGTTAGAATTAAAATAAGAAAATAAAAGCAAAAATAAATTACTCTTTATGAGGAAACATCATTATATGTGTGAACTTACAATTCATTAAAATTATACAACAGTAAAAACAGCAACAACAACAATAAAGAGGACTATAAATAACCTTCAACGGTCTGCTTTAATTGAGAATACAATAGTTAACCGTTAGACAATTACCTACCAGATACAACTACATATATATTTCTATATAACTTCACGTAACAATTCCCCAGGTTTCAAACCAAAATAATGTCCTGTAGTAATTGTTGAAAGCAAGCACCACACGAATGTATGGGAATTTCAGGATCGGACGTGACTGAAAATATTGCAGTTACAATGTAATTGTTTGTTTTATAGGAAACAGTGATGACTGAAGAAAAGCACAGGTTTTGAAAGGAATACGTACACGTATATATGTTGGTCCCAGAACGGTTTGAACCGTACATCAAGAGAAGTGATGTTATTGTTTTATCTTTACAATAAATACGTAAAACAAAAAAACGCTAATTTTTCGTCACAATAATTCTGACAAAAAACAATAACAATCAAATAACTATTTGAAAATTCTGCTACAAATATTCGGATACATGTCGTGTGAAATGTGCGACTTGTATATACATGGTTCTAAGTTAAAAACAAATGTCTCAGCACAAACCAATACGAACAGTTACAGTAATGGGGGCGTTAGTTTTTTTTTTTAGCAGCAAATATACTGCTAAGATTTTTATCATTATACACAAAGCAGTTTGGGCTTATATCTTGAAAACCAAGAAAACTTTCGTGAAAACATAAGCAAACTGTGCAGTCTTCATGTAAATACCATTTATTATTATTATTTTTTAATTTAATTATATGTAGCTTCAAGCGTGTTGATGTTGATATTACAAGGAGACTGACTCACTACACTAGATAGGTCCTGCACAAGCAGGTCTAACATACCCTCAGGGTCGAAACGGCCTTTGCTGGCCATTATTATGCGTGCAGAGCAGGCTTGTTCTCCAGTTGACCAGGTACCTGTTACAACAAAACATAAGGGCATTTAACCTTGGCTAATAACAGAAATATGTGTGTAGAGTTCAATTATACACTTTGTAGAAGTATATCGCCAAGATGGTTTTAAATTAGAAAAGTATTCGTGTGTGTGTGTGTATATATATATATATATATACATATTCATGTAGGCAGAACTGTAATGTCTCTTCACTCCTTAATTAGCACGTCTGGACATACATATTCTTCATGGCCTACCACTGTCCAAAGAAGAAAACATCCTTACCCTTTTAGTAATTTTGCAATTATACCTCTGGTTACTGTTATCACATTCTCTTCAACAGAAGAAGTTTGACAAGAGATTTCTTTCGGTTCTAGAGATCTTCCTTATTTATGTGTTTGATAATAATCACATGCACATTGGAAAACAAAACGTGTTGTTTTGTTTTGTTTTACGATATGGGCAATATCGATCCGGATGTGGTGCGATGACAAGACAAAAAGAAACTTGTTGTACACCAATCGTTGAAACTACTCAGGTTTAAACCTTCCACCGCTCTTTTGATTTATTGACAAACATTATTATAAAGTCTTTAGAAAAAAACAAAAGCAATTAGTTTTGGTATTAAAGTTGTCAAATTAAGAGAACTTGGTTGTTTTGAATTTCGCGCAAAGCTACACGAGACCTATCTGCGCTCGTCGTCCCTAATTTAGTAGTATAAGACTAAAGGAAAAGTAGCTAGTTATCACCATTCATCGCCATCTCTTGGGCTACTCTTTCACCAACGAATAATGGGATTGGCCGACTTATTAACGGCCCCACAGCTAAAATGATGAACACGTTTGATGTAACGGGAATTCGAACCCGCGACCGTCAGATTACAAGTCGAATGCCCTAACCACTTGGGTATGCAGAGGCGAAAGAACTGAAAAACTAAAAGTTTTTTCTGTGTTGAAATAATATATTAAAAAATAGTAAAGTTACGTGATTTAGGTATAATAAGAATAAAAATTAACACGTTCATGAACTTAGACATAATTTTTATAATGTTGTAAATCTTGTAATTGTATGTTAATATCTAATTCACACTCAAATTGTATCTAGAAAAAATCTTGTATGTATATATGAGCAGTATATCATTTTTAAGCAGTCAGTAAAATGCTAAGTTTATGATTATGTTCCTGAGACACTTATAAGCAGCGCATCCTGTTAGTTCATTGAAAATAACACATATACACAGTTTTATTTTAAAGTAATTTAGTCTATGACGACTAAATACAAAGTGAAATACTTTTTTGAAAATCTAGTGCTATGCTAGTACATAGTTATATTTACAACTAGTTTAAACTCTTTTTTTATTTCTTTGAAAACATATAAAACAAGCGTGAACTTTTGAAGGAGTGTGAATTTTAAAGAAACAGTTTTGAGAAATGCAGATTTTCAGTACCATTTCAAAATTACATTTTTCTGATTCATGTACTTTTAAATAAAGTACGTCAAAACAATCAAAATTAGTGATTTTTACAATAGAACACAAAAATGTCTGCAGAGTAGGTAGCGGGGTGGAGGAAGGATATTTTTATTGGTTAGGCAACTCGCGATAGTAGATAAAGTATGCCATTGCGAGGGGTCTGAAGATATTCCCCGAGGAAAATGTTTAAAAATAGATGTTCTGAGACTGAATTTCATGCTAATTTTACTGTGATATATTGAAATAATTAATTATTTACAAACAATTCTTCAAGATTCACTATAAACAGACACAAACATGTACACTTTTAGATTGCACATGAAATTTGGTATGCACTGTTAAATTGTTTCATACATACTGCTATAAACCTGTCTATTTACTTGGAAATATCTTTTTGATGTAGAAGTTAAATATCAAAAAACACTATAGTTACTGTGATAAAATTAAAATGTTGATGCAGCTGCTACCGGGTATGCCGGAGCAATTCCAGCGCACGTGGATAACAGCAAATAGACCGAATTCAGTTAAAAACGTTAATGAGTTACTTTAATTAAACAAACAGGTTATGTAGCTATAAGAGATTTTATGCGAGCCTAGAGTACACGAGGTACAATTTAGACTGATTTGTCTAACTTCCTGATTGACCAATTAGTTACAGCTCCTCAGTCACCTGATATTAATTTTTCCAAATCAGGTTTCGATTTATGAGAGTAACATTTAAACTGCATGGCTCTTACAAACTTCCGCTACTTTCATGATTGACCTTTTAATCCTATCTACTAACAATTTAATTTTTATTCAAAATGTTTTAACAAGAGAATACATAATAAAGTATCCATTTTTATTAGCAATTACAAGAGAATAAAAGTATTCCCACAGAAATACATAAAATATTCATTTTTATGCTCTGTTTTCGCAAGTTTTCAATGCATAAACATAATAATATTTCACTTGTTAACAAATATATCACGTTTATGATACTGATATTTATTAGGTAGCTGTATAAGAAAATTACACATTTAAAAACGAATTGTATGGGTAGAGAAAGCACTAGTAGAAAAGCGAACAACGTTTCGACCTTTTTCGGTCATAGTCAGGTTCACAAAGTGAGAAAGGGTTACCGACCGGTAGGCTTCAGTGGTTGGGGATTCTGCAAAGAGGGATATGACATCAAACTAGCCATAAAGCCTTAGAAATCTACATCCGAGACCCTAACCCATCAATAAACTTTCCCAGCAACCAACTAGCAACCCTCATAGAATTCACCCCGATGAAGACAAACTTCATGTTCAACAACCACAACTATATACAAACAAATGGCCTAAGCATGGGCGATCCAGTATCACCAGTTCTAGCCAATATTTTATGACGCAAGTTGAAACACAAGCAGTTAACACAGCATTACATTCACCATTATACTGGTACAGATATGTAGATGACACGATTGCGGGATTCACATCTACAGAACACACACCTAATTTTTTCAATCACGTTTACTCTATACATCCCAACATTAACTTGACATTTGAACAGGAAGAAAGCGATAAAATGTCATTTCTTAACCTCAAAATTACAAGAACCGGTACACAATTTAAAATAGAAATCCACTGAAAAATCACTCATACTGAAATTACATTCTTTGCGATTCAGCACATGAATCAAAATAAAAACTCAACATACTAAGAAACCAAATAAACACAGCCATAAAACTATGCTCACCAGATAAAATTAACGACGAAATAGACAAAATAAAACAATACTTCATCAACATCAATAAGTTTCCTCCACAAACCATAGAAAACATTATACGCACACACCTAGACAAAAAGCAAAATCAACGAACAAAAGTATATATACCCCATGATTTACAAAATCACGAAACCATATATCGCTGCACACCGTGTATTCCCGACATTACCAGAGAAATAACCAACATTTGGCAAAAAAACTAGCAACAAAATATGAAATTCCAGTTAATACCAAATTTATTCAAAACCCAGGCACGAAACTGAGGTCTATACTATGTAAAAACTATATTGACAAACACAACACTAGCATTATTTATAAAATACAATGTCATAACTGCCACGACTTCTGTACTGGAGAAATAGGTAGAAAAATGGAAACCAGATTCAGAGAACACAAAAAGTCATCACACGTTTTGGAACACTGCAAATCAAATAAATACGACATAACCACAGAAAACACCCAAATACTAAATAAAGGAATAAACATAAACAAACGTAAAATTCAAAAAGCCTTACTTATACAAGAACTCAAGCCCAAAATAAACCAATACAAAAGAACACCTTTATGTCTATACCAATAAATACATACAACATCTAAGCACGTCCTCTACATCCCTACACTCAATTACACAACTGCCTTCAAACATGTGGTCAGCTATCAGTGATGTCGAGAAAACCCACTTGTAGAGAAATATGTATGTAAAAACGGTTCGTTTGGGTTGAGAAATTTTTTACGTAGAGGAGTAAACAACGTCAACCTGACAATGACCGAAGAAGGTCGAAACGTTGTTCACTACTCTACGTAAAAAAAATTTTCTCAATCCAAACGAGCCGTTTTTACATATATATGTGGTCAGCTACCGGTCAGTAACCCTTTCTCACTTTGTGAACCTGACTATGACCGAAGAAGGTTGAAACGTTGTTCACTCCTCTACTAGTTCTTTCTCTATCCAGCCGTTTTTAAATATCTAATTTTCTCTACAAGTGGGTTTTCTCGTCATCACGTAGCTGTATATGAGCTAACTTGCTGCTCAAACCGATTAATCAGCAAGTAATGGTTTTATTAACTGTTTTATTACATATTCTATACAATATAAAAGACATTAAAAATCCAGTAATTGATTAGTTCTGACATTTAGTATATATGAAATGGAGTTAGCACTATATTTTCCACTTTTTTAATGAGTTTTCTAAAGCATTATAAAATATGACAATGAAAAAAATGTATTTAAAACCACGTTCTTAGTTTTTTTTAAAAAATCCATGTTTGAAGATATTCTATGGTACATTAGAAAAGCAGCCCTAACTCATGTACGTTTATATACATTGTACCACAAGTACAGGGTAAGTACTTCGTGTTTCGGTAACCACTTGCACCACACTTTCTAGAAGGCCAAGAACAGAGACTGGCACAGAGCCATAGCCTTGAATCTGCTTTCTTTATGGAAGTCTCAACCACAGTTCTTTGCCAACATCTATTCCTGCAAGGGCTACTGTCACATATGGTACCTAGAATTAGATGATTTGTCCTCTGGGTAAACGCATCAACGTCCAGGTATAAATTACGATTGGAACATCACATTCAAGTTGTTTACTGATGGTACTTGTTTGTCATGGAATTCTGTTACAAAATATTGTTGTTAAAGAAGCATCAAAAAAGGGCCAGATTTAACTTTTAACAGGAAATATGAACCTTATTAAGATTAGATCAGGTAAATTGTGAACTAATCTGTAAAACATTCTTCTGTAAAATTTACACGGAATTGACGAGACTTCAAGTTTGATAATCAAACATAAGTTTATTGTTCTTGATAATATGATTTAGATTATAATAAAATACATGTAGTAAACATTAATCCCTAAGTTTCATTTACATTTTAAATACTTATTGGACATTAAACAATGGTTCGTCTTCGTGTACATTTAACCAATCATGTCAGAGAGAGAACGTGAACTCAGTTCTGCATTTCATTAAATGCATTTCGAATTCAGTGACTGAAACAATATTTTAGATTAGATATGAAAGCTGAAGATGCACCAGATACTAAAACGTTCGAAACTCTAGAATAATATTTATAATATTCTTTACATATTTGCTATTTTGTTGTCACTCTTGTATAAATGTTAAGTTAAATATATATATATATATATATTTATTTTGTATAATGTGTGACAGTTAGACTAGGGTGACTGGTAATTTGACTCCCAGTAATTTCACTTCCCATGTAGAAAACTTATGAATATTCAAACACCAGCATTAAAAGTGGCATTTATTAAAGATTATTAAATGTGGTGCAGATTACGAGCTGTTCCTAGTAAAAAATTCAATCTTGTTATCCAGAGTATATCTAACAAGAACTTACAGCCAATTCTTCACGCCTTTATAGTTCTTTTTGCAATAGTAGTAATAAATTTGGCATAAATTAATATTTGTTTTAAGTAGTTCAAAGCTGAAATTTTTAATGAAAGTAGTTTTAAAATCTGGTTTAAGGAAGCATCTTGATTTAAAGGTTATTTTAAAGTGCCAGAAGAAAGCATCGTCAGCGTCATGAAAATATTGTCACTGAGCCTTAGCCTATTCCAATCTTTGGAAATTAACTTCAACTCTCTTTTAAAGAAAAATGAATGCTTGGCACAAATGAAGAAAGTTCACTTTGATCAGGGTGACAATAAAGACAAAAAGAAATATAAGCGCACGAACATACATCTGTAAATTCTTTATTTATACAAGTCAGATAAAAAGATTGATTTTTTACGAGCAACAACTCATAACCTGCATCACTTTTAATAATACTCATTATCGAGAACCGATGGATCGGAAAATACACTTATGAGATACACAAGTGTATATTATATACAAAGCTACACAATTTAATAAAAATCTCTCTCTGGAACCAGAAGTATACAACTATACCATATTTTCATTATGTCTCATTGATGGAGTATAAATCTGTGCAATGTTTACATAATGTCTTAAGGGTGGAACGGAAGTACACGCCACTACAATATTTACACAAGACCTCAGACAGTGAGCATTACAATTTTTACATATTACTTTAGTATTTGCAATGCTTATGTAGTACAAATATATATTTTGCTTATAAATGACAAAAGGAAAAAAACTACAAAGCAATTACTTGATTTAATAGTATCAGAAAATAAATTTTAGTTAACTTTTCTTCTGAACTAATCAACTCTACAGCATCTTTTCTCAAACAGTTAACCTTAGCCAATGATATGATTGAAATTTATAAAACATTTACAATACTCAGTTTATGCACGTCAGCGTAAATTCCCGATAATTTAAAAACCTGTTTTACAATATACGAGCATGGCAAGTTTAATATTTATAATCTGGTACAGAACAATAATAATACAATAAAAACAATACCGTTTCTAAAATTAATAGAAGCACTTGCAGCATCCTTCTCACACATAATTTCACATTCACAATAGATGTTACAAGTCGAAAACAATGTAGAAATCGATGAAGAAACAAACATTATGTGTAGACAACAACGAGATTTACAAGAAACTTTACATACATCAACACATTGTAAAGATTTTAAATGTAACACTAAAAAGCACAACAAAAACTTAAACAGAATCGTAAATCAACAGGTATAAATAACTAAATACTGAGAATTACGTAACTTGTTCTTTTTCTTTTTTATATTTGGTAGGCCTAGAGAGCGAAAATAACATTCAGTTTAAAAAAGGAGTCAATATGATAATTAAATCATGTATTTTTTTATTTATAGTTTTATATCAAATGATACTAATGATTTTTTTGCATATACTGAAAAAACAAATTCCAAATATTAACAATTAATGTCTTTTTCGTATTTCTTATACTATTGTTTTACGATTCAAAATGGCACGTCAACAAAATATTATATACTTTCTATTGTTTTTCTTCAGCATTAGTTAAAATGATAACAATTAATGATTGTATTCATCATTGCAAGTCCTCTTCCCATAACACGTGTCCTTTCTGCAAAATAAAACTAATTTTCGTCTTCTAGACCAACCCGTTCATACTCAAAAACCGAGAAGTTAATTGTGGGAGCACTAAATATAATGCCCAGTTAGATATTACATAATTTAACTTCTAAACAACTTACTTGCAACAAACATAAAACAAAAAATACTTATTTTAATCTCAATTTATTTATCAACCGAACTGTTCAAAATGAACAACGGCTGACAAATATTTAAATTATACCCATCATCTCTACTAACTTGCTGGCCCAGGAGTGCTACTTTTTTAGCTTTAATCAACTTTTTTTGAGCATGAAGTGTTAATTTCTCAACTCTAACAAACTTGCTTGCTGATTTACATGGTAAGATAGATGTGGAAGACGAAATGTACTTCACCAAGTTTTGATTTCTTGTCTCTTTTCTTGATTATCGATAATCTGTTCACATTCAATAAACTTTAAAATGAACCAGGTGAACTAAAAGCACTCATTTTAAATTCAAGCAAACTTTATTACTGACTTGCCGAACCAGGTCTACTAATTTTAAAATCCCAGCAAACATGAGCCAGAATATTTGCTCACCCTTTCAATCAAACTTTCCTATTAACCTGCTTTTACCTATATGATTTACTTTTTATCTTTCAGTTTACTTACTTATTAATTATCTGTCTCAGAGGCATTTACCTGTCATTTCGAACAATATTACTAACTAACCTGATGAACAAGTGAAATACATTTAACGTGTATCAAATGTTTTTGATTGTTAACTGAACAACATCTGGGTAATTTTTTTAATATTGAGCAGGTTTATTTAGTGGTTAGGAAAAGCGTAGATGTTCACTTTGAACCTTCGCTCAACTTTCTTACTGACCGCCTGGTTTAGCAAATACCATTATTGCCCTGTTTAGCTAGAGGTATTAGTTTTTAAATCTGTTACAACTATTCACAGTGAATTTCTGACTCAGAGGTGTTCACTTATAGCCTACAGTTATCCTTACCGTTGATCGATTAAGCCAGAGATACTTGTTTTAAACTTTTAACAAATATGTTGAATTTTAATTTACAGCATATATATTTAGTGTCCTGCTTAACCAGAAGTGTTTATTTAAAATTCTTACTCAAGATATTTACTGACCTGTTTGGACACTAATGTCCAGCAAACATTCTCTCTGATCTATTGAGTCAGGGCAGATGATCAATTACAATCACCAGCAAACATTCTTACAAGACTGAGTCAGATGAAATAGATATTAATTTTAATTTTGCAACAGTCGAGACAGGTGTGAAATATTTTATGGTTGACTACTGATTCAAAATTCATTTTTAGGCACTTAATCCAGAAATTATTCATTTTTAATCTTCCACACCCTTTATAACTGATCATCCCGTCGGAAATTAAACATATTTGGACTTTTAACTAGCTTCTGTTTTGATAAATAAATAGGATTAGAGATGATTAGATTTGTTTCCTCAATTTCTTTACAATATCCAGATGATCATGAAGTAACATGTTTTTAATATCTGTCAAAGTCCGTTATTGAAAAAGCATAAAAAGGCTTATTTAACCTTAGTTTTCGGACTGATGGACAAACTTTCTTCCATCCGAAAGTTAGTGATTAAGCAAACGTTTTTTGTTTCTTTAACCAACTTCAAACATTCTTAAACAAATAATGAAAATTGAAACCTCTGCAACTTACTGACTAATTCAGATGTGGTATTTTAAATGTCTTTTATCAAATAATAAAATGCGGTCATTTTTTTCAATACACTTTTCTGATCAATTAGAAGCAGCATGTTCGCCAGTATACAACATATTTTCAACATATACTCACATTATTCAATGACCAGCCAGAAATGACATACTTTCAAGCAATAACAACCCATCCTTGACCACTTTATGTGAATGTGATTCAGTGTGTTCACTGTTAAAAGTGACCACGCTACTACTTGTAGTGAATCGAGATAAGTTAGCAAGATAGAGTAACACTACTGCGTCATTTGTTACAGATGACAGATTTTGGCTGAATTTAGGGTATTGTCATGGTTATTCCAAATACTGGAATACCACTATTCTTATATTTCTGAACAGATTAAAACTATCTTACGAATGTTTTAGAATATAAAAAACAAACAGGAGTAAAATTGTTGTTATTGTTGTCGTTATTTCTGTTGTCGTAGATTAATATTAACATTTAGTAAACAGAAGAGAATAGGTATGAAACAAAGTTCTATTGGTTGATACTAACCTCAACCAGGGTTTGATAATTACAGTACATAATTTCACTAATAGTTTGAAGCAAATATTTGCTTATTTTAATACTGATACGCTCTTCACAGCCACTAGGTTAAAACTGATGACTTAAAGGGAAACTCTGTTTGTGAGATATCTTAACTATACGTGAAAGTATTATGTGTGTTTAAATATGGATGTTAGTTAACGTACATAATTATGTAATAATAACCACAAAATAAGAGAGTAAATGTGGGACTTCAGCTCATGTTGTTAGCCTATCCATCCATTCCTTCGCGTTATGAATTTGGAATCGAGAAGTGATGTTCTAGAACAATTGTATATAGTGTCATATTAACTAGAATGAACCCCTGGACTCGAGAGAAATAAACCTTCTACAGTCCAACCTTACCATATACTTTATCATCGACCACATTCATTACAAAAATTTCCCTATGTTAAGATGAAATCGATCAAGAACCCTGTAGTAGTCTTTCTTGCGCACCATGCATTGCACTAGGTGTGCGTGTCCTCAAATAAACAGTTTTATCAAAACGAAGAGAAAAAATAGCAAAAAAATAAAGGAAACGCAATCACAATATTAATGGAGTTAAAGTATAAAACATGATTAATAATTTTTTGCAAAGACATAAAATAAAGACATTATTAAGAATGTGGGAAAAAAAACCCAACTGGATGTGGTTCTAAGCCCTCTTAAGGCTTGACGACTGTGCCAGGATCCAATATCAGGACACGGTTGTATAAATGTTTTTCAAAGGATTTTATAACGTTAATAGTCTAAAATACCTTTTTCCTTTGTTTTGGTTTCTAGTCGTTTTTCTATCTTGGCTCCGTCTAGGTGGGTGATGTTTAAAAAGCGTTTGCATTTCTCCTTCTACAAGGCATTGATTGTCAAGGTTTTGTACTCATATATTTGTCCATCAGAGCATCCTGAAACAATCAGGGGTTCAAAAAATAATTTTACAAAAAGGAAATGCCTATAGCTTTTATGGCGTGTTTGATTCGTACGTTATATAGTCACTTCTTATTTCAGTTTGCTTTTCTGGATTTTGTTCAGAATCTGATTGGAATTTGGAGACTTGGTGTTTGTTACAGAACTTATTACTATTACAAAGATGTGCTTTCCACTTAGCCACATTTCGTAGTAGGTGTGACTGGCTGTGAACTAATGAGGATAAGGCCACAGCTAGATTCGGTTAAATTCGTAAAACAAGATTCCTATAAAATCACAGAAACTGCAGGCTCATGCAAAATTGTAGATAATTTCTGTGATTAGAATAAATCAGAAGTATTTTTGTGAGGAACAGGAAAAGCATTCATTAAGTACTGGATTTTGTTAGTATCTGACATGTTTCAGAGATCATTTTTTGTAAACTAGTCACATGTTGAGTAGGTTCTTCGTTTCTGTAACTTGTTTACTGCAGATGTATGTCTTTACAGCTGTAATGAACAGTGGTTAGTCCATCTACGTTTCTTATCTAATCCAGTCAAGCCTATCGATAGAGAAAAAAGTTGGAATATTTTTGCAACATTGCTTAATCAAGTTTTACACTACTGTTACGTTGTAGAAATTAGCGCATTATTTGTTAAAATTAGAATTACGTAGTAGTTGCCAGTTTAATCTAAGACACATCAATAAAAGGATTATTCAAGTAACGGTTTGTTTGTTTTTTTTTTGATTTCGCACAAAGCTACTCGAGGGCTATCTGTGCTAGCCGTCCCTAATTTAGCAGTGTAAGACTAGAGGGAAGGCAGCTAGTCATCACCACCCACCGCTAACTCTTGGGCTACTCTTTACCAACGAATAGTGGGATTGACCGTCACATTATAACGCCCTACAGATGAGAGGACGAACATGTTTGGCGCAACTCGGGCGCGAACCCGCGACCCTCAGATTACGAAGTACACGCCTTAACGCGCCGTTCAAGTAACGGAAAGAAAACACTAGTATTTAACAACTGCAAAACATTTTAAAGTTTAATGAAGGCGATAAAGCGTCACAAAATATGTTATAAGACAAGTAGACCAACAAAAATCGAAAACGAAAACCCTTAATAACAACTTTTGATACTCTACACGTATTTGCCACATAGTTGAGCTAGCTTACATATATATATTTTCTAATAAGAGTTAAACTAAATAAACAGATAAATCCACTGTTTTAGTTTGTTTGTTTGTTTTGGGAATTCGCACAAAGCTACTCGAGGGCTATCTGTGCTAGCCGTCCCTAATTTAGCAGTGTAAGACTAGAGGGAAGGCAGCTAGTCATCACCACCCACCGCCAACTCTTGGGCTACTCTTTTACCAACGAATAGTGGGATTGACCGTCACATTATACACCCCCACGGCTGGGAGGGCGAGCATGTTTAGCGCGACGCGGGCGCGAACCCGCGACCCTCGGATTACGAGTGCACGCCTTAACGCGCTCGGCCATTCCAGGCCTCCACTGTTTTAGAAATCCACTTTTTTCATGTTTGAGATTTCATACATGTATGTATGTATGTATGTATGCCAAAAGACATCAAGTGCAACATTTTTGTTAACGTCAAAGATATATGATAAGTTGTGTTGCGCCCGCTGAGAGTATCGAAATTCGATTTTTAGCCCTCAGATCTACTTCTGAGCTCCTGGAAGGAACGTTAAAAGAAAAAAGAAGGACGAATATGGGAGTTAAATGCAAATAAAAACTGTTTGATAGTGAAGGCAAATATAAAAAGTAGTGAGGGGGAGAGAAATGTTTCATGAAAGGTAAACAGGTGACGTCAGTTACACTACAGTTTGTTTTGTGTGTGTGTACCAAGGAGGGCGTGCGTGAGACTGGCTAAAAGTTGTTGTTGTTTTGAATTAAGCACAAAGCTACGCAATGGGCTATCTGTGCTCTGCCCACCACGGGTATCGAAACCCGGATTTTAGCGTGCAAGTCCGCAGACATACCGCTGAGCCACTGGGGGGCCTGGCTAAAAGAGAATGACCGAGGGTGAGATAAGCAGTGTAGAAATAATTTATAATTGCAAGTTATATTTGTTATTATAAAAAGCAGGTATAAAAGAAACTGCAATTTTAATAATTTCGAAATAAAATTTCAGTACTTTAATCTCTGTTATTTGTTAGAATTATTTATAATGTAAGTATAAATTATATTTCTCTATATTTGTTTTATTCTACTGATAAAAAGCTTGATACACTGAATTGAAAATATTTTACCACCAACAAACTTTCATACAGCTTTGTATACAAGATCTAACTTTTTTATAACAAGTATCAACTATTACTGCAAATATTAAACGCAGACGATGTTCAATAGAATTATTCAGTTTCTAAATTTCGTCGCAGATTTTTGTAAAATAATGTTTGTAGATTTTTTGCATAGTTTTTCTGTAGATTAGGGCTGCCTTTAGCCATATGATTCTGTAACGCAAAGTGAGGCGCGTGAGGTCAGAAATATGACTCATTAAGCCAATTAAATGCAAGTATCATTATGTATGTTTGTCCGTCACAATTTTATTTTATTATTTTCGTTGAATTTTACGCAAATTTGTTCAAGAATTATATATACTAGCCATCCTTAATTTTGAAACGATAAACTGAAGGGAACATTACCTACTGCTAACTCGTGGACTATGCTTTTGCCAACTAACAGTGGGATCGATCATGACATTATAAAAGCTGAGAAGGCGATTGTATTTGGTGATGGGATTCTAACCAAAATCCCGCAGATCGAGTACCCTAATCATTAGGCTACGTATGTCACAGCAGAGAGAATGAAGAAAAAAATGTCATACTCCACAAAACTGCCATTATATGAAAGAAAATGCTAACATTTAATCGTTACATTTTGCAAAAATTAACTTAGATGTCCGTTTCCGACGCTTTATCATCAACTGAACGTTTTAACTTGTTGTTATGTCAACCCCAATCACAATGAAAGAGACCGCACTTTCTCTAATTCCTTTTTTTTATAACATACCCACTTTCATATCGTTACTGGATTTGCCTTCTTATGCAACTTGCCTCCTCTCCATATATATCTTATCCTTATATGGACCAATTCATTCTAGCTTGGCTAATTTTGTAGTAGTAAAACATTCTGACAAGATTTTGAATGACAATTAGTATTTTCTGAGGTACCATTCTTTCAATGTTTAAATTATTTTGTGCTTAGATCTCAAGTACCTACACGAATTAATTTAAATAAGTGTTACTACTTTAGTTACGTACTTTTTGGTTATAGCAGATTTAAAAAAAAACAACTTTCGTCTAAACACGTTTTTAGTGACAAAATATACAGCTTTTTAAACTAATGTAAAACAACCTTCTTGAACAGCCATTCATCTGAGTTTAGTACTGTCCACAAGTATAACATTACAAGGTAAATGCGTTATATCCATGTTTACATACAAAATTATGCAGTAAACATGAATTATTGTGCAGTCGCTTTTGTACTGAAAGAAACCCACACCCTTCTGAATAATCATAATACGAAAAACATAACTGACATCTTTTCATTAATTTAGGAATTTCTGACAAGGCGATCCCTGAATGAAGGATTTCACGAAATGGCGATACTTGTTTATGTTTCGTTTTAATATTTAAACAACAGTTAGTCGAAACAAAAAATTGATTATTTATAAGATGTAAAGGTGTAACAAATGTTAACAGGTGTTGAGGGTACAGTTCAAGTGCGTTTTAATTAATTAAAACATATAATTCCTTTTTACTTATCGTGATACGAACCCTTGGTAATAAAACATTGTCGTTGTGAAATGCGCATTGTGATAACTGAGATACACTTAGAAATTAGACAGTTCAGAGCAATATCTAGATAAACCATGAGTCTTACGACTACCATGACTTTGGAGTTTTGAAAAATGTCAAGTGTTGTAAAAACCCCAAATATATGTGTCCCATAAAGGCAGCTTTATCATTTGACTGAAATTAAAGAATAATTGTATCAGATGTTTCTATAAGGCGTAATGCGAAAATCATGTAACTTTTATTCAACACCAGTAGAAATGTACGTCAAAAATGAAGATGACACTAGAGTCTACCAAATCTTAGTCCTTAAAAATACATCTGTAGCTTTGCTTTCCTAAGATGGACATAAGGAAACTTATAGGCCTTCTAACTTGGGGAAACCAAAGCTTATCTGAGCAATATATCCTTTACTTAAAGATCGTCTCTTCCCAGCATTTTTTATTATATCAACTGCATTATTGCAATAGTTCTCTTAAAATCGCATTTCTTCCAAACACTCTATCATTGTTCAAAACTTCTCTCCATAACCAATGACGACAAACTAATTTCACTAGGTGCTAAGTTTATCAAGCATAATAATTCCTACTGGGTAGTCCCGGCATAACTGGTGGTTAATGCGATCGACTCATAAACTGAGGGTCGCGGGTTCGAATCCCCGTCATACCAAACAAGATCGCCCTTTCAGCCGTGTGGGGGCGTTATAATGGTCGGTCTATCCCACTATTCATGGTAAAAAAGCCTCAGAGTTGGCAGTGGGTGGTAATGAGTAACTGCCTTCCCTCTAGCCTCACGCTGCAAAATTAGGAATGGCTAGTGCAGATAGCCCCTGTGTAGCTCTCTACAAACAAAAATAAATCATACTGAGTAACGTCACTCTATTATATATAAGTTATTTGTAAGTTTTCTCTTCCGCACTATAAATTTACTTACTTTAGATGCAATACTCTTCTTTAACACTAGTTATAAGAATGGAAATATATTCACATCTTTGTTAAAATATATAAAAGGAAACAAAACTATTAGTTATAATATATCACTGGACTTTCATCTCTGATGAGAATAATCCACTAATCTATATATATATATATATATAAAACAGGCAAATTTACGTTTTTCATCTGTATCTCCAAAGTGATTAATAACAGAAAAAAAAACATTATCAAAATGTCTATTTTTAAAAGTGCATTAAAAAGCCATTAATTTTATACTTTCTAAAATTTCATATCAATCCGTAAGTCTTCATGTAAGTTGAAAGGTCAGTTTGAAAAAACAATATTACGAACAGAAATGTTGGAAATTTCGAAGGAATACAACGGAAGAAAACGCACAAAGGTTTAGAATTAAACACAAAGCTACATACAGAACTGTCTCAACTCTGCCTACCACGGCTATCGAAACCCGGTTTTTAGCTGTGTGAGTCTGCGGTCATTCTACTGTGTCACTGGAGGAACGCAAAAAAAAAACGAACGTGTTTGAGTATATATTTATTGTTGTTCGGTTTATTTACGTATATATTTGTCTCCAACGGTACAGTGTTATGTCTGGGGAGGTACAATGCTAGAAATCGGGTTTCGATACCCGTGGTGGATAAAACAGAGATAGTCTATTGTGTAGTTTTGTGCTTAACTACAAACAAAATCTTTTTTTTCTCTCTCTTTCTCACGGTATTATACATATGCATGATTTCATTATACCACGCAGAAAAATTTGTTTGGATCGAATATCTCCACTCTGACACTTATTAAAATGACAATTGTCAAGAAGCGCTGTCACTTAGGTAGCGGTCCTTCAATGAGCTCAGGTAAACAAGGAACGATAACATCCAACAACAAAAAAGCTTTGGTTTTCAATGCAACGGGTGCACTGTTTTGAAAATAACACATGGAATGACCCAAGACAAACATACGTTCCGATCCACAGGTCTACTAAACATTCATCGTTATTTTTAGGAAAATTACTGTTAAGTTGTTCCAGAAAGCATCTGCTAGCGTTACCTAATACACTACACGAGATCTAAACTGACAAATGTTGACTGGTAAGTGTTCCACAAAAACAAAAGTTGCTGCAGAAATCTTTCGGCAGATTATCACTACGAGTAAGTGTTTTTAACTTGGATCAGGAGAGAGACAGCAAAAACTGTTCAAGGACAACGTTTAAGGGAGTGTCCAGTTTAGACGTGGGCGTTAGTGTGTGTCAACTCGTTCTACGACACACCACACCAAACACAGGTCGAGGCCACGTGCTTCATTGAACAGTAAGACATTTAATTAATACTAAAGGTTAAAGTGTTCCCTGAGTTATATCGAATTTCGACATTGATTGTTTGTAAATTGTGTGTAATGGAAGCTCGTTTCCTGTCATTTCACCTCTTTAGTTTAATAATGTTGTCTCTCTACAAAGTTACACATCTTCTCCCTCTAGCGGAGAAATCGTAAAAAGCAACTTAAACGACAAAGGGATAATTCCGTCGTACCTTTGCACCTTTTGATGGCTTTATTATTTACGCATTCGTAATTAGATCTCTATAGTAATGCATATAAGCATACTAGTTACTGGAAAGGTCACGTAAAGGTTATATATTTCTGAAAAGTACACGTGGAAATACTCAAAGAAGCCCACAGTTACGCTTATTACTTATTTTTCTGAGATATTAACCATGTTTCGCTTTCTGTATAAGCAGATATGCGTAAATATGTGTATAAGTGCGGCAAATAGATAGACTATACACTCTCAAACACATTTGTAATTACTCACTAGCTTTACAAGTAAAGAAACCATAGCATGACAAACGACTCCTTCATTCTCTCGTCTGCCTCAGCCCCTCGCTATACAGGTTCTTTTTCCCAAGGTTTTGCAGCCATGGGAACAGGCACGTTGGCCAGTGGTTGAGTCACACTTAACTTGAAATGATGTAAGGTCGCGGTCACAAACGGGTCACATTGCACAACGGCTTGTCAAATACAAGTATAGTGAAGCTGTCCTGTAAATACTTTTTTAGTGACTAACTAACTTTAGTGTATATGTAAACTAAACTGTGAGACACACGTTTCATTTTCTTTATGTGGTTAAACGTATGTTGGTAATAGAAAACATGTTCAAAACACTTGTTTCTTCGTTTTAGAAGTTTCTTGCAATGAAACTTACAGGGTTGTCTGTGCACAACAGAAGCTAATTTTGAAGTGATAGACTAGACTAGAGGAAGTTAATTACAGCACCCACCGCCAGCTTTTAGGGTATTTTTATCTGATGGAACAGTGGGATTCGATTATCCCAAATTGCAGAGTTTCAGCGGCAACGAGACACAAACCATGAACTCTCTGATTCACAGTTCGGACACACTAACAACATGCCACGCGAAGCCCCTTCAAAGGTGGATCAAGTGTTACACCCAATGTTGAAATAGACCTGTCGGTTCGTACACCTTTATGAAACTTTCTATCAGCCCTTATATAAAATACTATGACTCTACAAACATCATGTGTAGAGTAACCTACCATAAGAATATGTGGGAAGGTTGATAGGATATTGTTTTTATCATGTTGATACTATGTAAATGAGTTTGTTCCATGCTTTAATAAATACCCCCTGCTCAAGACAACTGATAGGAGACTATAACATGAAACCCTTACAGAGATAGTTAACAGTTAATTCTTTGTACCTGAACTGTTATGATTAACATTAAAATGTTTAACATTTTTCTTATTAAATATAATAAATAAGCCGATAATTTTGTTTCGCAAACAACTGAACTTATATTGACAACGATATGTGAAACTGTACGTGTCTAAAGCACTCACAACAGGAAGTGAAATAATCCAATCAGGAAATGACGTTAGTATTATGTACGACAGTTTTCACCACATTCTTCAGCAATTCATAAGAGCAACTCATACCCGAGTCAACCAGTAACGCTGTTCAATTAGTTTTTTTTCTTTTTCTTCAGGGAACTATATATTAAACCAGAAAATAAATAATATTTTCATAATCAGTGATGTCGAGAAAACCCACTTGTAGAGAAAAATATACATGTAAAAACGGCTCGTCAGGTTCACGATGACCGAAGAAGGTCGAAACGTTGTTCGCTCCTCAACGTAAAATATTTTCTCAACCTAAACAAGCTGTTTTTACGTAAATATTTTCATACAATATTAACACTGTTTCAGTACTGAAACACAAATGCAAATTTTAAATGGGCGACGAACACTATGCATTTGAGAAGACAATCGGCAAAACAATTTTATCTTCATAGATAAACGCCATAAGAACCATAGAAATACGTGCACGTTTTTTCTTGGTGAGATAAGCTCGCACCGAGGCGTATTTGCTTTCAATGTACAAATACTCAAACGGCAAAACTGTAAATAGTGTACACGCATGTGTGTGTGTTTTCCTTTGCGTTTTCTGGCGTTTATGATTAACTTACGATGTTTAGATCCATATTTTGTAAGTTAATCTTTTATCGCTTGAACATTGTGTACAGTTTAATTAAAAAGACAAAAGATTACAACTTAGGCAAGGTCTAAAAAAAATACAAATCTGTACGAAGAAGAAGACTGGTGGCCAGGCTATCCTCATACAGTCACTGAAAAATGGCCAAAATACTTTCTTTTATAAAAATATTTCAACATTTTTGTTTGTACTAAAAACTATAGAAAACACATCACTCTAACTTACGAAGTATAGGCAGGAAACACTCGTGAAATCATGCTTTAGAATTAGGTGTGTTTAATCGAACGAAAGCATTTGCGTTTTCTTTCCATTCACTTCTATCAAGGAAAGACGTAAAAAGTTAATACTTAAATTATGCAGAGTTAAAGCGGAAAAACCCGACGGTTGTGCGTTGCCCTCTAAATCAGTTTTGCTTGTCTAATATACACCAAGGGTTTGTGTTATTTTTAGGACAGGAAGCACAGAGTAATGGTATGTGTGCTTATATATGTTTTAGCCACAGTGAATCATCATCAAGGGTTGTTTAGCAGCTGAGGCACGAGACAGTGACTCGTATTATATCCAAGCCCAAGAAGTTTATGTTTGGAGCTTTTGGAGTTTTAATACGAACAGGACTTTCACTCTTAGAGAACTCGACAACCTAAGCGCTTTTGACATGTGATTTTCTTGTCTAAAATGTAATGTAATTTGTATATGATCTGTTTGTACTTAAATAAGCTGTGAAAGGGAAGAGGGAGTATAACAAGATGCATTTTGAAAATGTGTTATTTAAAATGTATAATAATGTTAGGAAATACACTGTGCCGACCATAAAGAAACAAGAACAAAACTAGAAAATAAACGTAATCTTGATACCGTCAAAATTATAACTTATTAATGTAGCATTCTGTAAAAGATCAAAAGACTACCACGAGAAGTCTACCACATCTCATACCAACCCAATAACGGCTATCTTGATGTAGTGGAAACAAGACTATTAAGACTCTTATTACATTCCAAAAAGATATGATAAGCTTCCAGCTGGAAGTGTATTTTGTGATTTTTTTTTATTTTTGGTTGAGGTCCGGCATGATCAACTGGTAAGGGCGCTCGACTCGTAAACTGAGGGTCTCGAATCCGAATTCCCGCCATACCAAACATGCTTGCCTTTTCAGCTGAGAGAGAGTTATAAAGTGACTACCAATTCCACTATCTGTTGGTAGAAAGGAAGCCCAATAGTTGGCAGTGGATGGTAATGACTAGCTACCTTTCATCCAATCTTACACTGCTAAATTAGTGACAGCTAGCGCAGATAACCCTTATGATTCAAACAAACAAATAATATTTTTCTTAGCAGGTACAAAAGCGCCGACAAAAAAAGGTCTATCAGTACTATAAGATTATAAGTTAATACTAATAATAATTCAGCTGAATTAAGAAGTTTACGCATAGCCCACTGTAAATTACGTTTCTCTCTCTCTCTCTCTTTTTGAGCGGACTTCTTAAAGTATCTTTTTACTAGCTCATAAATAGTTCTACTGTGGGTGCAAAAATTGTGTTTGCTTGTAATAAAACACGCAGCTACACAATGGGTTATGTGTGCTCTGCCCACTATGGGTATCGACACCCGGGTTTTAGTGTTGCAAGTCCGCAGAAGTACTGATGTGCCAGTTGGGAATGTAATAAAACCTTTTTCTCACGACAGATCTGAAGTCACGTTTTTTTTGGGGGGGATATGTAGCTCTTATATCAGTACTTCGTACCAATAAACATGTGAAATCACACTTTTTGTATCATTATTTCTCTTTCAATATGTGCGTGGAAGATGTTTGGTTATTACTCTCCTCAAACTGAAGGAATCTTGAATAAATGTACTTTACATTTCAGTTCAACAAACTATTTGTCACTCTAAGTTCATGCATCATTTTTGTTTAACATGTTAGGTTCATTACTTTTTGTTTTTTATGTCATCCGTAAGTCATAAAGTCGCCATTCTTGGTATAGATATTGCATTTGATTACTTATGAAAACAGAACAAAGATCAGTGTTATAAATGTTGGGTTCTTTGTCTGACAAATTATCCTTTTGGAGATTTGATACACAAACCCCTCAAATCCAACGTCAGATTTACGATAACTGAACACCTCCCTAAAAACGGTTGTTTAAATTAGAGAACTAATTCACTTTTGATTACCAATCACAAAATCATTCTAATAATACTATAACGTTCTTCAACAAATGATGGTGGTTCTTTATGATGTATTTTAAACACTTTTTTTAAAGTTTACTTTTACAATGTTGCATATCATAGTATCAGATGTATTTATTACAGTGCATTAAAATAAACCCCACTTACATATGGTTTTAATATTACATTTAAACTGTCGCGCCTAATACGGTAAATCTATACTGAGAGACTGAACATATAAACCTGAAAGACTTATTTGATGTAAAAACGGGAAAAAAGATATTTCGAAAGACGACCGACACCTTGACATTGATATACACGTAACCTGGCCTGGCATGACCAAGTGGTTACAGAGCTCGACTCGTAATCTGAGAGTCCCGGGTTCGAATCCCCGTCGCACCAAACATGCTCGCCATTTCAGCCGTGAGACTTTATAATGTTACAATCAATCCCACTATTCGTTGGTAAAAGAGTAGCCCAAGAGCTGGCGGTGGGTGGTGATGACTAGTTGCCTTCCCTCTGGTCTTACACTGCTAAATAAAGAACGGCTAGCGCAGATAGCCCTCGTGTAGCTTTGCGCGAAATTCAGACAAACAAACATATACGTAACTGTTATTTGATATATGTGTATTCCTTCACATGCAAGCACCTAATTATCCACAACTAGATTAATCTGTTTTTGAATATATGATTTACTTAAAACTTTTAAGGACTAAGGTAGGAGATAATCGCAGATAATGTATAAGTATTTAGTCTTTATACACAACTGATTTCTTTAACATCGTTAACAGACATACTATATTCAAAATCTTCTAAGTAAGACTTGTTGTGCACCAATTATCTAATACACATTTTTTCTTAATGATGGGCAACTTAACAAATCCTTCTCATTTTTTCAGATAACTGATGACTAAAAATTGAACCCGAAGTTTAAAGCAGTCGTCACGTCGATGTTTAAAGCTGAAACGTAAGCTAAACAAAGGTTCACAGCAAACTTTCCTATTCAAAGGCGGAGAAATCAACCTTCAAATGGGAGTAGCCAACTTCCCTTATTCAGAGTTCCCTAACGAACCAGCTAGACATAAAAAATACTCTCTGACCACTTGAACCTGCGTCAAGATGACGCCATTATTGGGCTACAGTACAGCTGCTGTCTGGACAAGGCGTAAAAAAGTACACGTGACATGACCGTGCAGTTTTCTCCCCGCTTGTGACGTAATTACATGGACAACGGTTTCAAACAAGAATGGAGCTTCAAGGACTTTTCTACTGGACAATAAGAGGTAATAGGATCACACGAAAAAAAATAACACAAGAGGATAAAATGAGCGTCACTATTTCTTTCTAGCTTTCTTTAAATGAAACAGCAGCTGTAAGTAGTGTACAAAGTTTTTAATCACTCTATGCTTCTGGTAAGGTTAGTATTTCACACATTTATTAGCTGTCGATATGATAAAAAAAAGCTGAACTAAAAAAGTCTAACAGATGTCTTAATTAATGTCATATGTATACACTAACGTACTTGTTTTTGCTTTCTAAACATTGCATCGATTATGAAATACGAAAACACGTATAACTGAGCACATACGTCACTTTATGCCACATTTACATTTATTATAACAGCAGCTGAGTGCCGATGTACGAGAAAGTGTTGAGTAAGACAGGTGGAGTTTACAGACAAATAAATTCCAGTATTTTAACGTTAGGAAACACTGTACATAAAATATTTCCAATATATATATGTCAAAAATGGAAAGGACTGTAAGGAAAACTACTGAACATAGGAGTATGAAATGTTCCTTAGAGAAAAGCATGAGTGACACACAGCACATATTAGTTAGATATTAATTTTACTCTTGTTTTCTGACGAAAACTTTTAAATTATTATTATCACGTTACTGTTTTTATTCTTTATTTCGAAATTCTTTTGAAAACTCACCCAACTTTCTATTTCTTAATCGTTCCTTCTAAAATAATCCCTTAAACTCCTGATTCTATTACAAAAATTACCGTTTACAAATATTTATCTGCTGTGTGGTTGATTTGGATATCGAGGTTTACGGGCACTATCAGCCACGTGACATATAACTCCACAACAAAGCATTCCTTTCCTCAAAAACTCAAGACGAACTTTATACATGATTTAAGCTCATTTGTTCGATCTTTTTTGTTTACGTTATTTTAATTTATGTTTGAAAACTTTCTTTAAGTTAATAATTTAATCTCAAACTATAAATCTTTATATAGCCTCTCCCTTCCGTACAGCTGTGAAAGTACATTAAAAAAAGTAAAGCTAACTTCTTTGAAGTAAAACAACAAAGAAAAATATATTGTGGAATCGGAAAATGATCTTTTGCATATACAATATACGTTATAATTGTTCATGTATTAGTATTAACTTTCACCGACATTGAGGGTTAGTTTTTTTCTAGAAGAGAGAAACCATCAATGGAGTGATAATATAAACGGTAAAACTGACACTATCACCGGATTTTTGTTATCTCAAAAACTGTGTATTTCACTGTGTTTATTCTTACCAGTGCGTACTGGTAGCATACCTGAAGTGCACTTCAATGTTGGATTGCAGTGAAAATATTAGTTGATTACCTGAAGCACTCTTTACTTGTGTACATTGCAAAGTTCATATTTGTAGAACATTTGACATAAGCTTCATTCTTATAAGATCCCAGAATGTTTAAGATATGGCTCATGTAGTTATAATATATATATTATATATATTGCACATCGCGTAAGTTAAAGAGTAAGTTAAACTGGACCATTAAAAGTATAATAAAATTATTGAAGATTTCATATTATTTCAAAATCTCTAGAAAGCTACTGAAATAACAAAATTCATAAAACTGATAAAAATACGAACTTTTTATAACTTCCCAGTTTATCTGGAATTGTGAGGTTCATTAGATTTATGTGTACCTTACATCCATCTGTGGCTATTATTTAATCATATCTGTTTTCCCAAATCTTCATTTGACTTACCCTGTTTTTATTAGAATTGATTCTTTATATGTTTTAAGTACCTACAATTACGTTTTTATCCTCAATTATACTGAAGCAGTTCAGAAGATGAAAACTTTACCAATATACAATTTTCAGCTTTAGGTTTAAAGTATGACGTGACTCCTATATTGTGAGTTTATCTGGTCACTTGTAATAAACTTCATACGATGCCTTTTCTTTATCAGGGATAAAATCCAGTTTCTTGTTCTCCAAACACATCTCCATTATTAAGACACACAAGCATAAAACAAAAAATAATTGTAATAGAAAAAAAAAGGCTGTGAAACATTTAATATATATATATATATATATATCTTAGTTTTACTCTTTGTTGCTGCCGGACCCATTCTAATTCTATCAAGCTTGAACTCTCACAATGGTAACCTAACGTTTTTTTTTAAGAGGGGAGGGAGCACGTCTTTTATCAATGCCTCTGGTCATGGATGCCCCAGGAAGAGGGGCCATGTCAAGAGAAAAAAAAGTTAAAAACCTTTGTGGACACTCCTAAAATATATACGGTCAACGATTTTTTTTTTTCACGAGTCCTTGAAAGCTGCGTGCTTTCACGCTTTGAATCCACCTGGTGCGTTTGTGTCCAGTAAGAACGTATATCACATTGTATAAGAAACTGGCATTATACACATTATACAACACGAAGACTTTCACCTTGTTAGGGCCGACGTCCGTCCAACTTATCGTACATACACATGTACTGCTCAATGAGACTGGCTGGAGGCCTCAAATCTTCACCGAACATATGCCAATTTGACCCCTTATTGCGTGAGGCCCTCAAAAAAAAAGTATAAAAAACTGAGTAAGCAGCTGGAATAGTAGAAAAGTCACATAAACTTTATAACAAAACTTGGCCTCTCATTATATACAAGTGGACTAGGCGAATAAAAAAAAAAATCAAACCAGCGTAGCAAAATGTTGTTTCCACACACACACACACACACAAATAATAATAATTATCTTCCCAAGCAGATGAGTGATTCCAAATGTAGGTACAGCAATTCAACAACAAAACAAACAAACCGTAAAGCCAATATTTAATAAAGTTGAAACTCTTGTAACGCTAAAATAACAAAATGAATATTTCTCTTATACCATACAATCCTCCTTATTACATTTCTTTTATTACCTTTCTTATTTCAGTAATACAACAATAAGCAAATTGTTTTCGTAACAGTTGTTGGTTTGTTTTTTCAGCACAAAGCCATATAACGAGTTCTTAGCTATCTGATCACAGCGAGAAATCGAATCTCAGCATTATATTTCAGAAACTTAACGCTTACCTACCGGTTGAACTGTTTAATTAATCTCTGTAGGAATATTCAACAAATGACGAATATTTATTTTAAGAGGTTTGATTACTCTATTGTTTACAGTCGTTTTAAAGTACCTAACACGTAGAAACAAGTAGACAGTACACAATACTATACCCATGAGACAGCTATAGATTCAATATAGAAAATAATCTTTATTATCCAGACATATACATGAAGTAATTAAGAGTGACATAGTACACATGAAACTTCGTTCTTTAAGGCTCTTATTTATTTGCATCACGCGACACTGATAACTGACAAAATTGTTAATTTACTTGGTTTAGAATTAAAATGATTGATGCTGCGTGTAATCGAGTGTAACTACCACAGTTAAAATTATTGTAAAATTCGACTTCTATGAAACACATGAAAAATGCGGAAAACTCAAAGGACACATGTAGTGCACTTTGAATTTGTCTCTACGCAAATATTACATGTGTATTTTATTGACAGTATTATTACACACTACACCCTTCGTTTTCTCTTTTATTTTTACAAAATAACATGGCATAGGCCGACAAATTGGTCATTTGGAAAACACAGTGAAATAAAACCTCATGGGAAGAAACCAATCATATACCTGGTTCTCACATACAAGTTTTACGATTTTCACAAAACTTTCTGAAAATTGTGAAAAATATATTTTTCATAGTATCACGTAACCTAAGCCTAAATATTTAAAAGCTGTAAAAGATTGTAATATAGTTATGTCTAAATGAAAGCCACCATGAGATTGAATAATCTCTTGCGTTTATAACCTTTATTGGCTATGTTTTTGTTAGCTTTTAATTTATATATATATGCCATCGTTCTCTTGTATAGAAGTAGTTTTTACATCACGTGGTGAGCAGTAGCTCAACTTCCGCACCTCTACTTCTTTAAAGTTTAGGAGGTGTGTGTTTTCCTTATAGCAAAGCCACATCGTGCAGTCTGCTATATCCAACGAGGGGAATCGAACCCTTGATTTTAGCATTGTAAATACGAAGACTTACCGCTGTCCCTGCGGGGGGGAGACTAAAGGTTACGAAATTATCCGAGCAATATTGTTTCTTTGTTTTTTAAAATTTCGCACAAAGCTACTCGAGGGCTATCTGCGCTAGCCGTCCTTAATTTTGCAACGTAAGACTAGAGGGAAGGCAGCTAGTTATCACCACCACCGCTAACTCCTGGGCTACTCTTTTACCAACGAATAGTGGGATTGACCGTAACATTGTAAAGCCCCCACGGTTGAAAAGGCAAGCATGTTTGGCGCGACGGGGATGCGAACCCGCGACCCTCGGATTACGAGTGGCACGCCTTAACGCGCTTGGCCATGCCGGGCCTCGAGCAATATAAAAAAACACGAGTTATGTGAGAGTAGATCGTTGAAAATAATTGATTAGCGAGTATGTTACATTTATTGACTGAGTGGTGAGTCTGTTACAGTGGTTATCTGACTACTGAACTTGCTAGTCGGCTTGTCCGTTACTTTAATTTTACGAATAACGAATTTGTGTTTCGACTAAGTAGTAGACAAACAAAGTATCATAAATATGAAAAATTAGTAAGTGACTGCTCAGCGTTATTTCTGAAATCTGCTCGTAAAACTTTTGCAATATACTTTATAGTTGGAGAAATAAATACTTTCGTTATCATTAAGTGGATTGGAGTTTACATTTTTCTTTTTAAAGAATAAACCGAAAAACACACAATAGAAATTATTGCAACACTGCTGTCAAAAGTGGCATTATTTTTGTAAAAATAGACTAAAATCAAGACCAATCTTCAAGAAGACAACACGTGCTTGAAGCCAGATTCAATATTTGCTAGAAATGGTGCACATAAGGGTTATAAAAACAGAATCAAAGAAATAGAAAAGTCATCAATGAAATATAAAAAGGTTATAAAAACAAAACCAACGAATTACAAAAATGACACCAACAAAGCACTAAAGGATTATAATATCAAAATCAAAGACGTCATACAAAACATACGGAAAGACATCAACCTGAAATTAAACAGCAAAAAACGGAACTAGCTAGTGCAAGGAACGAAACAACTACATCTCTCTCTACAAATTCTCATGACTTCCAGCCTCAATACAGCATTCGTTATCAAATGTGGAACAGGAAAACTTATATGGTATACACTTGTTATCATTACTTCTTGGAGTCTACAACAGTTGGACCTTCTTGGACCATTCCATTTAAATCATCATTTCATCGAGTTACAGAATTTAGCAGATGACCTCAACAACACTGTACAAATAAGAAAACAAAAGATTTTGATGGAAATATACCATTTGCGATCTTATTTGCTAATAAAAGTCGAGAAATTGCTATAAAGAAGAAACAAGAGGATAAATTGATAGAAACAGTAAACTCATAAAGTTTCAGCAAATAGAAAGCTAGAAATCAACACCGAGTAGGGAGCTTCTCTATATAACATGGGACGTGGTCAAGTTTATACTGAAGAAGATTGCAAATAGAGATAGTCTTCATATGCTGGAATGAATGTAAGGTTAGACTAGTTTCAAACAGTTTCACATTGTATAGCAAACAAATTTCTGTACGCTATGGGGTAATTACACACCAGAATTTCGAAGGCACGTGATTCAAATATAATATCATCCACTGTAACCGTTTTTGGAGTTACAACAACGGGAGGGTATCCGAATCGTTAGCCTCAGAGACGACACTACCAAAAGTAAGCCAAGCTACTTAAAAGCTCGAGGTTCTTGTCAAAATCACTTTTAAATACCAACAGAAATAGACCATCTAGTCCATTTCTTCGATTGTCTACACAAAGAGAACTCCACCAGTGACAATACAAATCTTGATAAAGGAAAAGAGGCTGTTTACAGAATGGGCTATCCGTGATCTGTCATCTGCAGGGAATTTAACTCTAAATGTTAGATTTGTAATTTCACATACTTACCACTAACCCACCAAGCGGGCAAGAACAAATGGTCATCCTATCTTCCTACTATAAGTTACAGAAAAGAAATCCGCCAAAAAAGATTGGAGGCTGAACGGTTTAGAAACATTAAACAAGGCGGTAAATAGTTCGTTTAGTTGATAAAACGTTTCACTGCACTTTATTTCACACAGTTAATGAGTCACGTGATGAATGCAATGCCTATCTTATAAATATTAATGTTGTTGATTAATTAATAATTTAGTGCTAACTAAAGTACAACATACAGCTGTTTTATTTTATTACAGGATTTTTCAAGGAACTTCACAACTAGGGAGAGGACAGTGTTATAAGCTATAAGTTATTATTTTAAACTTAGATGTTTATATTATTGTTTTCTTGACAAGGAGTTTGAGTCACCTGAAGAGTAGTAATTGTTTGTTTTGGAATTTCGCACAAAGCTACTCGAGGGCTATCTGTGCTAGTAGTAATTCAACGAACGATGGTTTTTGAACGTTTAGGAAATTAGTAAGTGCGTGTCTGTGTGTGTATATGCATTTTATAGGAAAGCCATACCGGGCTGTCTGCTGTACTCACCTAGGAGAATCGAACTCCTGATTTTCACGTTGTAAATTCGCAGACTTAACTTTGACTCACTGGGATTCTTGAGTGATATAAAAACACGAGTTATGCTAATTAGGTTGTTGCAGTGGTTGGTAATATCAAAATATGTGTAAATAACATAAGATTTCGCCAGTTCTGCTAATAAATGTATTAGTAATATCATTACTTCAAGTTTTGAACTGTTTCTGAACGCAAATTTTGAAACAAAACTACAAAATTATTTGTATAATTCTCTAATATTTCGTCTATCGTTTAGATTTTTCCTTATTCTGTAACAACAAAACCTTAGTTTAAAAGTACACAACGATTTCTGCTAATAATGAAACATGAAATGTAACCCAATTTAAAATACCAACAGAAAAGTCACTTTAAAAGAATTAAATGTAATCCACAATATACTCTTTTCTAATCCAGTTTTTAAGTGTGTATGAATTGAAAATAATTTAAACATAAAATATATTTATAGTTTCTAAAAAGTTTATTTCTTTTTCTTTGTAGCTGATCAACCTACATCTGATACAGTATCACAATAATACAAAAACAAGTTTAATACACGCTCTTGTTTACCTCTCGTGTAATTGACAATAACACAAGTTTTTTTAAATGTTTATTACTATTGTTTTACTAAGGAATACGTAATTTTTTTACTTTTTCTTGTTCCTGGGCAGAAATTGTTATGCCCAAAGTAAGTGGAAAAGATATATTTTTATCTTCAAACTTTGCTTTTGTGACCTGATGGGAGACTGTATTTGGGGGCTCATACGTGAAAGTGATTTACATTACAGTCACAAATCTCGAAAAACTACTCACTTCTAAACATTTTTGTATAACTACATGTAAATCTTGATTCATATGATGTTTTACTGAAACCTTATGTAAATGAAAATGTGCAAATTTGCCCGTTTTTACACAGAAAATAGCTTAGTTTCTAAATTTTATTATCCAGGCCACAAGAGCAAAGTTTGAAGGGAATAATGACCATTTTCTGTACTTTTACATCATAAGCAATTAAGAAGTAACACATACTATCCATGAACAAAATTTGTGTTACATAGTGTTATTAATGTATTAAGGTGCAGTGGTGCCATAGGCAATCAGATAAAACATTAAATACAAATGAATAGGTGTAATAGTATATATTATCAACACTGATAAAACACAGAGTAATTCAATAATATGGTAACATTCCCAATTTTTTAATAACAAATACTTTATGATCGTTATTTTATGATTCATAGAACACCTTTATATTACTGTTCTATAATTTCCTTGAATAGATGACTAATATTTTTTTTTTACGTTCAGTGACTAATGCTGTGGGGTTTCCGGTGAATTGTCTTGTTATCCCGGCTTACAAGTGAAGGGGTGTAAAAAGACGTAACACATAAGTACTGTTTACCACGGTATGTGTATATAATACATGCACGTGTATGGAAACAGACAAAAGCATTGTTAACAAATAATTTTTGAGGCCATAATTACATTACCCAAAATATGTTTCTACACGTTACACAGTTTTCACAGTCTGTATCTTGACTGTAATAAGAGAATATTTATATATGCATATAAATATGTTTGTATGTATGTACAAAAACTTATACGTACTCTCAGAAATTTGCTCTAGTTCAATACTAAAATATGATTTTTTTTCTAGTAAGTGCGTGTTGTGTTTTTCATTTATTACATAACTGTTTAACTTAATTACAGTTTGTGAAACTTACCACAATATATTTGAAAAGTATTTTGTACTTACGGCTCTTTCAATTTATCTACCGTCGTCTCTGATTTTAAACTACTGACCAAAGTAATGACAGCCACCATTCACTGTCGCTGATATAATTTACCCACAGCAAAAAAGTCCGCAGAACATATTCGAAACCGACTCGCCAGCTTCAAGTGTGTGTAATAGTAGACACAACTAAAAGTACTTTATCATGCAATGGATATGTTAAAGTTGTATACTTCGTCATGTAACGAAATATATTTATTTATTCGTGGAAATTTTCCCCATAAAATATGTGCATGTTTATAAACGCCATACATATTGTTAAACATGATTTGTATAATCCGTCTTGACAAAATGTATGAAATTCTGTTTAAATGTTGAGTTAGTACAGCCAGTGTTCAAACATTAATATAAAAGTTAAGTATTTTCTCTGTTTAATGAAGCACATACAACGTCACATTAGGTTCTTATGCTTATCAAATACATAGGTCATGCTGTACTTTTTTCTATCTGCTGTTTCTACTCGAAAGAAGTCTTTTCTCACGGATGTATAACATTCTATATACACTGAGGAAAACACGAAACAGAAGGAAATTCTTGCTTAGTTATTCAATACTTTAACAGGCTTCAATATTTTTCCAGAGGTTAAATGCATCACTAATAAGTTTTTTTTATATTATTTTATTATTATTACGGTAGGGTTACACAGTTTATAATATCAAGGGACAATAATGATGTTTTTTTATTATTTAAACTAACTCTTGGTGATTTTCTTGTCAACACAAGAAACTAACCAATAAATTTTATTACATATTTAAACGTCAAATAGAAAAACGCGTACTTTTACTTCAAACGACATGCTGTAACGAAAAACACGTATGAATATACATATATATCATCTCAGATAAACTTGTATTCTAGTCTTGTATACTGTTTGAAATATCGATTTTTTTCTTCATCAGGAACTACAAGTTCATACAAAAATAAACGTAACACCTCCGATGCAGTTCTGTATACAGAAATGTATCTATGTTTAGCACTGATAGACCCTTACAGCCCGTGACGAAAGCAACTGGTTTCTGTTTACGACTAACCATTACATAAACGCTTCTTTCTCTCTTTTTTTTTTAACTTGTTGGGCTTGCGTGGTTGCACAAGGTCTTCTTGCAATCTGTACAACCAGTCGAAAGTCGTGCAAGTGGACATGTTTATAAATTGTGAGATATGTAGGACTATCAATGAGTTTTTTCTTTGTTTGATTGATGATATATACATATATTTACTGCCCAACGCCCTGCTTTCCTCGATGTTAGTACGTGTAAAACTACATTACTCCTCAGCATTGCAATACAGCTTTGATGTAGGGCAGTATTAAGCCTATTCATTTTTACCTCGCCTAATTACATTACAACGAGTACACAGGCACCGACTGCGGAATAACAAGACGTAGTATGCACTACAGAGCTTAAAAACTATTTAAGCATTTACCGATTGTTTTAATGGTAATATATGTCAAGACACAAGACATTCATCATAAAAACATCAGTGAGCTCGTTTCACTGCCGTGCAAATGATACAAATACAGTGAGGACGTCAAAAACACTAAAACACGATATACAGCTTTTGTTATAAATAACTGATATTTGTCACGTTCCTTGACCAGTAGAAATCTTTTGTATAAAATTCCCAAAACTTTCTCTCGTCTAGAAAAACAAACAAACTCTACTTACCGTTTATATTTTAATTATGAACATAACATGTCTACTTACGAGTGATCAGTTTTCTTGGCTGGGGTCGTTCCTGCTTTCTTCGTGACATTTCATCTGGTTTAAGAGAGACAACGATGGCGTGGTTAGTTCTACAAGTACTTCAAACCAATAAATGTGGTTTCTACGACAGCACAGAGAACAATATAATCTCTTGCACATGCATTATTTTATGGATCGCCAAGCCAACTTACTATTGACCTTATCTGCATATTGGATATGCTGGTCAGAGTTATAAGTGCTGCGCATGCATATGTAACTTCATTCAAACGACTCGCCACTCGAAGTCGACGTGCACGCGGCCCATCGAAGAAAACGACTGAGCTAGCGAGGGCAGGGGTGTGAGGTACGTGTAATGGTCACTAGTGAGTTTCTCCGTATATCCTGTGCTCTTGGCTGGAGTGTGCGCTGCTCGTGATTATGATATAACCCACCTTATGTAGCCCCCGTGGGAGTGACTAATGTACGGCAAGTTCAAAAGGAAAGGGAAAGTAAGTCTCTCTAACACAGTTTTATGGAAGTGAAAGTTAACCAGCGTACAAAATTTTCTTCCACTCGTGAATATATCGACACGTTCTAATGATTGAGCTACAAATGAACGTCACCCACACATATACACACGAAACGTTCTGAAATTTAAATACATAAATTTATATAAACTGCTACAATCAGCACAGTTGAATGAGCATAAATATACGCTTATGTGAACAGTATGTAACAGATATATGTAAAGTGTAAAACTCTAGGTTGAACAATTAACTACCTATACTGTATCCAGAAAGCGACCGGTAACACATTAATTTTAGGTTGAAGATAATCATTTCTAGCCACGGTGACAACCTTTTGGATGATATTTCGAAAAATGGATTTATTGCACGAGACTACTTTCACAACGACTTGAATACATCCGACCACTGTTTTATATATATGTAATTGCACAGAAGTGATAAAGGTGCTTTTCCGCCTTCGATGTTGCGTCACATAACATTAATATAGGAAAGCTTGCTCGACTACAGCGACAAAAGATGTATTTCTGAACTTTCGCGCGCAAATAATAACAAAATATATGTTGATATCTTTTTATAGTTGATAATATATCACGGCTCTCAGAAAGTTCAACACACTGAAGCCAGTCTTTTGTCGTAAGTCACATTACGCTTTTCCAACGACTAGACTGCAGCCCGCTCGTCCGAGGTCTCTTGCTATCGCGCCTGCCCGAAGCGTCATGCCTGCAAAGGAGTGGTCACGAGTGCCACGTGGACCAAAGGTCAACCCACTGAAAGCTGATTGGCATACCCGCGCGCTGGCTAGGAACTAGAGTGTATCAATGTATGTAGAAAATCACGAACCAGACATGATGTGCAAAGGTGCAGTAAACATTTTTTTTATATACTAATCCTAATTCAACAATGAACTCGTATTAACACTCGAATACGAGGTCACATTTGTTAACAGCAAGATAAACTGATACTAAGTCGAATGTTGTTTATTCTTGGAAATTTCCCAACTTTTTAAAAGCAAAACAAAAATGGCAGCACATATTAAAATTTCTATGATCACTATATGTGATTCGTTTGTTATTTTGAAATATTATTTGCGTGGTTTATAAAATGTATCGCAGGTTACACGTATATATCTTCTCTTAGTATCTCATAAACCTGTAGTATGGTTGTAACGTAAGTGATTGTTGATACACGGAAAATTATTTGTTTCATTATACTTAATGTTTTACCAAAAACACAAAATATATATTTGTTCACTACTTACATCATAACTAGGTTGTAGACTATGACGTATATCATTACTTAATATCTTTATTAACCAATTAGGTGTATGTGTAAGAGATCTGACGTGAACCAAGGACAAATAAGCGAAATCATTATGTACAGATAGATTCAATGATTGGTGGAACTTTCCTTTTTTCACTAAGTAGATTTAGATTTTTCAATAAGCTTAGTACTACAATGCATTTACAGTTAAATGTCATTTAACATAAATTTCGTCTTGAATTACGTAAATCTTAGTGTTTATCCAACATACTTTATCAATATACAAAAACCATATTTTTTAAGCCAAAACAAAACACATTAAACAAAATACGCTGCATTAAAAAAAAAAAGATCCTAGAGTACAAGATACAACGTGGGGTTATAAAATATATCCTAGGTTTTGGAGGCGACTACGAAAGTAGGACCAACATTGCGGTAGGGATACACCGTCTAGCGGTTTTAATCGCCAATTATCTAGTCTCACGTAAGAAATTGACACAATTAGCTCATTGTACAGATTTTTTTTCTCATTTATCCTAATTGTGTCTGTTTTATTTTATAATCCCACATCGTAGCTTGTATTCTAGGATCTTTTTTTTTTAATGCAGCGTATTTTGTTTAATTTTAATGTGTTTTATTTTGGCTAAAAATTATGGTTATAATATAATTAATCAGATATTGGGATTTGTTGTTTCTAACGTAGTCCTTCCTCATGATTTTTACTTATTAAACTTCATTTAAACGTATTTATTTAATTTCAATTTTTCTCTCTCTATATACATACATATATATATTTACATATATTCGCATTTAGCCACTTTGCACTGATTTCCCATCCAGAAGTCCGTGGGCCGACTAGGATAGTCAAAGAGACCGATTAGAATTTTGTATTGTCATCAAATGTGCATTTCTCTAATTTTACGTGAAACCATAGTTATGTTTTCATGTCATGGAACTTATCCTCTTTATTTCAATCTTCCAAATACATCTTTTAGCTTTCTGATGATCCCTAACCTATTTTTAAACATTAATAGACATTCCCATGATGTCAGAAATGAAAAGAAAGTTCCAGGAACGTGAGAGTTGCAGGATTGATCCAAATGAATCGCGACGAATACTAACAAGTGAGAAATGCCTTTTGGTCAATATTATAACAATAATCTACAGTTATAATATTTTTGTACTTATTTGTTTTAAATATAGTAATAAAAATATAATAAAATCTGTTGTTTCAAGTCACGTTAATATCTGCAACTATGTTTACTTTAAATTCACACCTACAATTTATAAAGTGGAATCAGTATATATACATACACATACACACAAACACACACACACCCGTATGTTCTTGCTTGGAGTGGACCAGTTAAACCTAAAAAGGATCGGTTAGAATGCCTAGAAAGTCGGTTAAAATGAACGTGAAGGACCAACAAGAAATTTTGGATTCTGATAGAAATGTGTATAATTCAATCTATTTCTCTTTATGTGACAAAATGATTGTATGTACGGGGTTTCTATAAATTATTTCAAGTATCAACATTTAGCTATTAGAATTTATCTCCAAACATTTGATATGCAAATAGTAAAATGTTTCCTTACTCGGATGAATTACTCAATACCATTTCTCTTCTCTGTGACACTGACTACTTACTGAATTGCAAGTAATGAACCCACTTTAAGAAGTACTGAAACATAAGACCAGCTAGTTTGCGCCCTCCAGTGTCTTAAAGGAACGTCTGCAAGCTTATGACACTCGTTTCGATACTCGTAGTGGGCAGAGCACAGTTAGCCATTTTGTAGCTTTGTGCTTAACTACAGCCAGACCAGTTAGTTCGTTAATAAGAGTTTTACCTTTGTGATACGATTGTCTCGTGGACGTTTAACTGTATTTATCAAACAATAACACAATAACTTCTTAAATTACTATTGAATTTTGAATTGTAACATTCAGCAGTAATCTTATATAAAATTTATATCACATGTAAAATATTTCCCCATAATATTGAAAATAATTAGTATGCTGGGTTGCTATAATAATTTAATCTACTGGATCACGTTTGTCTGAGTAAGGTTAAACAAAACAACTGTGCAAGAAAGAACTAATGTGTGGTTGTCTATATTTTTCACTCACAAGCTTACGTTATTACTTGCAGTATGAAATTCCGAAAAATGTTACAAATGCTAATCATTAAAAAAAAAAAGATTTGATAAATACCTGATTATTAAATCCTAAGAGAACAATTAATGCTTATATATGATTTACAAGTTATTTCACGTTATCATTTGGTGGTATTATATTTTTATGAATACACCTAAAATTCATGATTTACTAAACGATTCTAAATTATAAACGATATTGTATTCACATAGCAATATCGCAATTTTCTCAACGCAACAATTGCGTCTTACGTTCAGAAATCAATACGAGTGCTTTATAAAAAAAATAGATTGCTTAAGTAGTTCATGTATGACTCGATTATTTTACGGGTCAAGTACAATATTTTAATAAAAGATCAAGATGTGTATCATATATTGTTACTGTATTTTAATTCATCAACATCATCAAGGTTTTTCCACTCTCAGTCACTCTCATACACTTATAACAGTGTATGTTTCAGACAACAATTCCATTGTTTTCCGAGTCATTCAGTAACATTTTGTTTTTATATCCATAAAATAACCTATTACATCGATCTTCACAAGAAAATGTTGTATAAATTATTATTAAATGACTTCGAAACTAAAATATTTGAAACAAGAGAAATGGTATCATATCTTTATTACAAAATAATATATGAAATAATGGAACCAATGAAGTTCGAATATATTGATAAAAATAAGACCACGAAATTAAAACTGGAAATAAAATAATTATATAAATTAATAACTTTGTTATCTTAACATACATTTATTAATTATATAAAAATTCAGAAAGAAAATCGCTTACGCAAGTGTTAAAATTAAATATGTATTATCAGTGTGCTTTAATATTTCACCATGATAATTAAATTATAGATTGGTAAATCGCCGGCAGACAAATTCGTCATTTTTGGCATTCTACGTAAATGTATGAGGCGCCATCTATCCAAAACCATTCTAATCCCATTGCATAAGAACTTTACCTACCCTGTTGCATCTTTCGCTCTTGTTGGCATGAATCGCTATAATTATTTTTATATGCTCTGCCTCTCTCTCTCTCTCTCACACACACACACACACATATACATATATTACACATCCACTACTACTTAAACACTCGCAGGACATATCTCAGTTTATTCTGATTAACTGCCTCAGCAAGATAATGATAATAGCAAAAAACGTAATTTTACATCACCGCTTAAAGGAAACTTTGTTCTTTCTTTCAAGTTTATGTTGTATAATTATTCCTAAAGACTGACTTTATTAATAAAAAATAATGCAAACTAGTAATTAATGCGATAGTATTATAAGCTTCCATCTCAATGGTTTGGAGCTATGAAAGCTCTGAAACTTGTTAAAAATAGGTAATAACGATATATATATATCTGTTGCTTTGGATAATAGATATACATCTATTAAATCTTAAACTTGATCAATCATTCATACAAATCATTGAAGAAAGTACACTTTTTAGTATTCTATCTTAGGATATATTATAATGAATGAGACATTAGGTTTATCGCTTTGAAAAAAGGCAAATGTTTGCTATATGGATCTATATATTTAAAGAAACAATTTTATGTTGAAAGAATACAATGAGTATTTCAAAACACTGTACTCCAAGAATGAATATAATATCCGTTTTGTTTTGTTTTTTGTTTTCTTTTAACTACTGGACTTTATTTGGCTTCTTGAACCGAGTACAGGAATATACCCGTCATTATTACATTGTACCTACGACTGAAAGCGATTTTTTTAAAATCTTTCTTGCGGTTGGATGTTACTTTATTTTGAGTGCAGCCAATTAAATATTGTTTATTTAGTCCAGCAAAGATATAACCACACAATAACATGTTTTTGAATCAATTAATGCTCGTGTAACCGGAAACGAAGCATGGGAAAAATTAGGCTTATTTTCAAAGTTCGAATCTAACAACCCTGAATGTGACATATTAAATCGCTATATCATAAATTAATACGATAGTAGTATTAATCCTAGACCAGCCTTTCAGAAAGTCCGTATCAATTACTAATATAAAGATATCTTTTAAAGCATATAAAAACGTATATTTTGTCTCAATTTTTTCATATAATTATATTCCAATTGAAAACACTTAAACTTAGGCTAGTTATAATATGGGACTATGCATACCGCGATGAATAATACAAGACAAGCGTAAGCTTAAAAGAAAACACGAAATAGGCCTAATCCTATTTCCTTACTCTAAGTTTAGCAAAATAATAAATCTATTAGGTCTATTTAACACAAAACCTGTATTTACTAATGGCTATTACACTCTTCCAAAAAGGGACCATAAGATTAACAGAAATGGCATATTTAATATCGATAAATTGTTTATTATTATTGAAAGGCTGAGCCAATCACAAACACAGCAGTTAGTACTAATATAGTAACGTTAAATTTTTTCTATGGTGAATGATCACTTGCCTATAAATTAATAAATGCAGTGATAAGTCACAAGGTACCATTATCATTTTTAAAAGCCTGTAAATAACCTCAAACATCACCTGTTATTGCAAGTATTTTTCTTTTTACAAATTTATGTCTGCTGTTATTGGCAACTAGGTTTCATCTGATATTCAAATTTCTAGTGTTTTGATAACAACTTAGATGACACTTAGCATTAGGCCCAGTAATCTCATTAAGCCTTAACTATTATTTAGCTAAAACACAATATATTTCAAATATGTACCTACCATTTTCTCTTTTTCTTGTTAAAGAATATTATTTTTACATTTGGGCGTGATATGTATTACTGTTAGTTAGATTCTGAAGAGTTATTACAATGTTTTGTAATGTAATTTTACTCAATAACTCACCCCTAACGTTATGCCTGATTATTTTTATTAAAAGTTTTCACATTTGGCCGTTCGTGTTCGAAGCAATATAAAAAGCAAAGTGTTTTCTTTAATTGAAGGCCAATCAATCAATAATAATAATGATTATTACTATTTTACACTACCGTTATAAAATTGTCGCTGAAGGTTGTTGACAAGAAATACTTTATGTAAATGCGAGTTTCCCCTTCAGTATAAATATATTTTTGACTTATATATGAGTTTCATATTTTCATTTTGAGTTTAATTACTCTTTATAAACAATTATTTTTATCTCAAGTTACAGTTACAGTTTTTGCAATAAGGAATAATATTTTAAAAATGTGCACGACGTTTCGATCATTGTTGATTTGTTGTAACGCTTATGAGCCCACCCATAAAAGTATTTGTGTTATAATGTTTTACGTTATTAAATGTTGTAATTAAACTTTGTGATTTGAACTTTTCTGTAGTGAAGTATGTCACAGAAATCAATTCTGTAGTTTGTTACAAAGAAACCTAGCAAAACGGTAGCAAATGGTGGTGCTGATGTCGAGTTTCTGGCTCAAATTGAAATTAACAATCGAGTCTTGTTATTAACTGCTGTTATAACTTCCTTACCTTCTTCATTGACTTCAGTTAAATACAGGAAGAAATGGGAAGAGAAATATGAATTACTACTTTTCAATACATCTCTTGGAGGGCGTGTCGCAATTACTGCCGATAAATTGTAAAAAAATGGTTTAGATATATTATGTAAAACAGGCGTTTTTTGTTGTTGTTTTTTGAATTCCAATTAGCAACTTTAGAAAATCATTTGGGAATACTGGGAAGTTCAAAAACGTTCTAAGTTCGAGGGATATCTTTACACTCAAGCAATGCATCAGCTTTGTGTTTAGGGTCTTAAAAGATTGGTTCATACTTCACTTGTTCAACAGTCGACTGAGGAATGCACTCCTAACAGGGAAATAATGGCTGCGTTTGTGGGAAACGTCTACTTTTTAGTGAAAGAAGAAATCCCACATATTATAAAGTATGAACAACTGACTTCCCATCTTCTTACGCTACAAAACGACTCTCTGAAGCAATGGGTATAAAATCACAGTGACCATCCGACATATGAAAGCATTTCTACAACTTGTGAGTTGCTGAAGTTCTATATAATTATGAAACATCGGAATTGAATAACAAATATTGTTTATTATGGCTGACGAATTGTTAGATTTGAACATGTGTGCCAGTTGTCAATTTATATTTGCCATATAACTGGCAGTGGTATTGTTATAGAAAAATTCTTGTGCAATACTGATCTAGGAAACACTGAAAGGAAAACCATTATGTGTTCTTTGACAAACAACTGTAACGGATTTATTGTTGTACATTTATTTTAATATCTACGTTTATTTTATTTTGATACATGTGACAAGTCTTGTCTGTTCTCTAAATCTGTAGAATATTCTCGATACCAAGAATCAACAATATATGGTTTAAGAAAACACCAGTGTGTCTTCAAAGATTGTTGAGCATTCGAGAATCTCGCCTAACTGGTATAAAAACTAACCGAGAGATAATAATAGAATGTTCTTGGTTAGCTAGAGTCAGTATACTATAAGGCTTGGAAGCTATAATTATGGTTAATGCTTATTAATCTGAAAACTACAGATATATGACTAAGAACGTTTATACATTTCGAACATTACAAAATTTAGTGAATGAATTGTAGACGCTAGTGTTTCTACGAAGACATTTCATATTTTTTTCAGTAGAAAGTCAGCTTATAAGCGGTGTGAGGCCAATTCAACTAGCTAATTTATATGAGGTGTAAGAATTTTAACTCGAAATTAATTTGCTCGTCATAAGCCTGAATCGTCGATAAAATATTCATTCCCAGACCTGATAGAAAACTCAGTATAGTTTGTAAAACTCTTGTATATAAACATACATTTCTAATAACTTTTTGCAATAACCATTCTTATGGAGTGTTTTTTATATCAAAATATATTTGTGTTAAGAAAGAAAACTGTGTGTATCAATACTGTTGGAAAATATCATATATTTTACACATATTAACATATAGTTAACTTCTAAATTAACGTTAAAATTACCGGCTATTTGAAATCTTAATACGCAGTGTACGTAGCATAATTAGTCGTCAGAGATAAATTATAATATGCACCACAGCTGTTTAAAAGGAACCTAGATTACAATAAAATAATTTTTTGCGCTTTCGATGGTCCCGCCAATTTTTTTTATGAAAAATAAGTAGTGTGTGTAAGCGACCTTTAGAGAAAGCAGGAAGAGAAATTCTTTATATACATTATAGCACCCATCTTTTACTTTAAGCATAAACCAGCAACAGAAATAACATCGTATCTGCGAAGATGGTTTTTCAGGTAATCAAAAACCAATATTCACTATTCAAAAAGTAATCAAAGCGTGAATGCGTGTTGCACAAAGTTCAGAGATGATTTGAAGAAACTGAGCTAAAATGTCCAGAATCAGGCGGAATGTACTTGCTCAATAATAACACATTGTTCATGTCGTCTTAACCTGTTACTGCTCAATTATGATGATCTGTGAGCACAAAGATGAGGCATATTTGATGTAGATAGCAGGAGATATCGTGCTGGAAATGGAGAAATCTGGTTTTCTTCTCACCCTAGTGAATTTGAATGAGGCTATGCGGTATCTAATTTCAGTAAAAAATGTAGCTTCTTTGATGGGCCCCCCAGTGGCTCAGCGGTATGTCTTCGGACTTACACGCTAAAATCTGGGTTTCGATACCCATGGTGGGCAGAGCACAGATAGTCCATTGTGTAACTTTGTGCTTAATTCAAAACAACAACAACAACAACAATTCTTTGATGGACTGGATGCTGATGCTTTATGGGCTGATTCGAACTCCTTCAAGTACGTTGTAAAGAGAGCAAGAAGATAAAGATAAAAATGGAAAGCAAACATCGATAACAATAATATTTAAAATTAAGTGAATACTTTTTGAAGGTGCTAGGTTTTACTGCTGGAGTTCAGCGTTTTTCAGCTGCATAAGCCGTATTTTAAATAATCTGAGAAACTGAATGGAACAAGACACGCTTCATAGCTTATATGTTGCGTTTTCGAATTAAGTCCCAAGCTACACAAAGACATATCTGTGCTCTGCTTACCTCTGGTATCGAGATTGTGTGTATCAATACTGTTGGAAAATATCATATATTTTACACATATTAACGTATTGTTAACTTCTAAATTAACGTTAAAATTACCGGCTATTTGAAATCTTAATACGCAGTGTACGTAGCATAATTAGTCGTCAGAGATAAATTATAATACGCACCACAGCTGTTTAAAAGGAACCTAGATTACAATAAAATAATTTTTTGCGCTTTCGATGGTCCCGCCAATTTTTTTATGAAAAATAAGTAGTGTGTGTAAGCGACCTTTAGAGAAAGCAGGAAGAGAAATTCTTTATATACATTATAGCACCCATCTTTTACTTTTAGCCTAAACCAGTAACAGAAATAACATCGCTGTGCTACTGAGGAGCTGCCTCAAAGCTACATGAAGACAAACATCGAGGGGCATGATGCACTTTCAAACATTTTGTTGTTAAGGGCTATCAATTTATATGCACGGAAAAAGTCAAGACATCTTCGTTTTCAATAAAAGTAGCTAAAGTAAACCGTTCGAACGTATTTTCGGCACTTTTTTCTCCTTTTCACAAATTATGTTTTTTTTTTTGAATTAAGCACAAAGCTACACAATGGGCTATCTGTGCTCTGCCTACCACGGGTATCGAAACCCGGATTTTAGCGTGTAAGTCCGCAGACATACCGCTGAGCCACTGGGGGACGTTTACAACTTATAAAATTACAATTGAATATCATAATCAATAATAATAAAATATATCATGTAAATTTATGTGGACAACTAATTTTTTTCATTTTTCATTAATCTCCTCAATCCCTGGGAAAAAGGTCTGAAAATAACACCGTCTTCTTAATTTCTTACAAAATGTTACATTACGTTAGTCTAAATCATTTTAACTAAAATGATTCTAGAATTTTTTTTTCCATATGGAAATTTATACTGTCATAACATAGTTTGTAATTTTCATACAATAATGCAGTAAGTTTATGTTAAGTATCTATCATTCTATAAATTTTAATAAAGTTAAATAAATGTTTCTTTATTGTTTTTGTGCATTATCTAAAAGCTCATATAATTTTTAAGCAGTGAGAAACAGTTTTGGATTTCTATTTTCTAGAGTTCTTTTAAGTCCAGGAATAAATGTTGTTTTTGAATTGAGAATTTCGGAAAAGTTTGTTTTGTTTGTTTTTGGAATTTCGCACAAAGCTACTCGAGGGCTATCTGTGCTAGCCGTCCTTAATTTAGCAGTGTGAGACTAGAGGGAAGGCAGCTAGTCATCACCACCCACCGCCAACTCTTGGGCTACTCTTTTACCTACGAATAGTGGGATTGACCGTCATTTATACACCCCCACGGCTGGGAGGGCGAGCATGTTTAGCGCGACGTGGGCGCGAACCCGCGACTCTCGGATTACAAGTCGCACGCCTTACGCGCTTGGCCATGCCAATATAAACCAGTTTTGTAAAACATGCTTTAATCAAGGTAAGCACCATTTGCTTCAGTACACTTTTGCCGACATGTAATGATGCTGTTTATGCCACTTCTATAGAAATCTGAGTTTCTATGGTCAATGAACCCCCTGAAAGCTTCTTCTGCAGCTGCCTGGTTTTTAAAACTGTTTATTCTTCCAAAATTTGTCAAAGTGCTTGAAATAATGAAAATATGTTGGGGAAAGGTCTGGGAAATAAGGTGAATGAGACAGAATTTCGATTTCTAATTCATTCACTTTTTAGAGCGTCATCCTTGATAGGTATCATAACGCCAAATTTGTTGATCTTCAGTCAGGTCATGCGGAACCAACTTATCCAACTTTTTCTTTCCCAATCAGACTCACGTGGTTGGCAATGCTTGATTTGCTTGTGCCTAGCTTTTCTGCACGCTCACGTACTGTTGTTCGAGGGTCTGTCTCAATTGCTTCCCTTAATGTGTTTTCATCTGAGGATGACTTCCTTTTACGACCTTCGTGGTCTTCAAAATTTTCATTTCCATGTAAAAACCTTTGGAATCAACTCTGAGCTGCCTGTTTGCTGTTTCATGTAGTTTCGGTAGATTTTTGTTCAAGTTTGAAGTCATAAAGGAAAAATCAGACAAAAGTCCTTCTTGTCCATGCTGCCTTGGGGGGTGCGAAACTTATTCCGAGTATATTTGAAACAATAGATAATTAAGAGAACTTATAAGCGACAAACGTTGGATTAAACCAACCAACCAACGATAAGTTACTCAATATTCAGCTTTTGAATGTCATCGTGAGAATTTCATCATTTATTTTTGGAGAACCTAATAGATTCCAAACTAGACTGTCTTCGTCATTACTGGAGTATTTTGTATTAAAACATTTTTAATATACAAGTCAGCAAGTGCGGTAAACAACTTATATAAAGGCGTAGTGAAATTGCGTGTATCAGAAATACATTTCAACAATATTTTACATTTTCTAGGCATGTGATGCCATCAAAAATAGATCACTCTGTAACAATTATTTCAAATAAAATATTGAGGCACTTAGGTCATAAAGATGTGCTTAAATTGGAAATTTAGATATTAAAAGATGGCAATGTCCTTCATGCCTGATTAATGATATTGGAAAACAAAGAAACATGAATCACCTTGAGGACAGAACTATCCAGAGAGAGAATTGCAAAAAATTGTACCTAGTCATAATAAGCATAGTTCGGTGTCTTGTAACAAGTGAGAACCTTTGAAAAAAAAGATAGTGAAAAACTGTCCACGTGCCTCAGACATAACATAACTTAAAGTATTTTCCTCCTGGAAAAGTGACACGAGTCATTCATACACAATGTACTTCCACAACATTTCTGTTCAACAGTCACTTGTCTCAAGCAGCTGGAGAATGAAATGAGTACTTATGCTATTCTATTTGAAGACATACTAATTAACTCACAAATGTATTGCCTATGGATTTAGGTATTTGTTATAATAGGCAATGGAAAAACTTCTTTTTCATATACGGATTATGGAAAGCATCAGATATGATTGATGTGCTTTAAACGTGACAGTCTTACAACACAACTTTTTCAAATAAAAACTATGCTGCTGTGTGGCAGGTAGATAATGAGTGGATGTGGTGCTGGTCTAAAATTGTTTTATTATAGCATACCTCTGTATTTTAGCAAGTTGGATTTCCTAATGTGAAGATATCTTTATAGTTTCCACACCAACTGTAAAGAGACAGTCTGTATTTTCGTAAATTTAAAACAGATGTATATTAAAAAGTACCTTGGATTGAGATAATGCTACCTCATCTTGAGGATGTTCTATGATAAAGAAAGGGAGAACTTATAAACCTTATCAAATTTAGAAAATGTTTCTGTATACATTATGCAAACACGGACATTATTTACGACCACCTGAACTTTAACCTTAACCTCCATGTTAGATGTCAGTCAAGGTTGTCATTGTACTTTCATGGGTAGGATTTATAGTGTTGAATTACGTTTATATTGTGAGGTTAACCATACAATTTCCACGATGAATTGAAGAGAGGTCTATCATCAGGATACCTGATTGGGATTGGGCAGGTATTAGAAATGTTACAAGTTTTTCGACTGTTATTTATATTATCTTATCACTTTGTTGTTTGCTCTTCTTTCGATGTAGTGGTAGAAACTGGTGTGAAAAACAACTACATCGTTTTGCTTTTGTGCTTTGTCTTTATCAAATGACGAGCATTAGTTTTTGTTTCTCAGTTAATGTTCAGTATTTGTCTCTTCCTTCAAAAGTTAGTTCAAGATGTCGCTTTTACTTAATATTAGTTTACTTTAAAATTACTTTAACTAAGATTAATCTAATTTTATTCAACTATTGGGTATCTAGTGAAGAAGATCCCATGGTGGCTTAGCGGTAAGTATGAATGCTTATAACACTAAACATATTGTTTTCATACACGCCATGGGCACAACTAAGATAGTCAGCCCCTTGTTTTTAACAAGTAAACAAAAAACGATTAAATAAACTGTTTTTGGTGGTGGATTTTTCAAGTCACAAAGATACAGAGACCTTTTGTATTTACTTTTATCAACCAAATCGTTAAATTCCTGGTTATTTGGAACATGGTGCTCGTGTACTTAATATTCTGTGTCCAGAATACGGTAGTGATATGATTAAAAAATACAAATACATTATTAATATTTTATACCCTGATTTCAAATCTCATAAGTAGGTTATAAGATTTGTGCAATTTGGTTAATGTTATCGTGGTTCAGATTGTTAAAAATAAATTAATGAAATATTTAGCTTTCCTGCTCTCGCTTTATTTTATTGTGTGAAGAAATTTATTCATACACTAACAAAAGTATTTTAGACATCTCACATTGTTATTAAAATTATATTTCCCAAACCTTAGACTGCCCACATCAGTGATTTTTCCAGATGAACAAATACGAATTATCATTTCGCATCAACTAGTACAAGTCTCTGTTCCATCCCTCAGAATGAGTATGACTCCACTCCAAAAGAACCTGAACCAGAAATAAGAGAAAGCAAATATAAGCCCGTGTAAAAAGATTTATAGTCTGTAACCTTTGTATGTGGTCGAAGAGTATTGCAAGTTTAGGATCTTCCCATACCCAATTCACAAATATATCATTAACTACTTAGGACCAAGTCACTTTCTTAAACATTTAGAAATATACTGGAATATGCTTGACTAAAGATATATTATACTCTAATTATGAAAAGGTAATATAATATAATGGTATTTAACACTTGCCCGATAGTCTCTGACGTAATTACAAGGCCACTCTGTAACGAATCTGTTATGATTGGCACAGTTGTTTCTTTCACTAAGAATTAACATATCTTCTTACTAACGTGAAACTGTGGAAAACGATTCTACTGATTTTCTCAGTTTTTGTATCGGTCATGCTTGTTGGTACTAGTGTAGTAATATTTACCACCTGGTTTCTAAATTCATATGAAAATAATTTTCATATGACCTTGCAGGTTTTACGGACCTTCTAAACTCACACAACTGAACCTATATCTTGAATATACTTTCTTTAATAAATAAAAAGTAAAAGAAAAGTTGCTTGTTACATCACTGTAAATAAATTTACACAAATGAGTAACATGTAACACTTTCCATAAGCCAGAATTAAGTCTTCTTTTATTAATACCTTTTGGTGTTTTTCTGAAAAAAAAAAAAAGTTTTAAAATCTAGGATAATTAAGGATCGGGAGAAACAGTACCAGAATATTTAGTGGGTTTTAAATGTATAAAACTCAGCTTCCTACCACCTTTTTCTTGAACTTTAATATTCACAAATAAAATGTTTTTTTTTATCTGTCTATTGAGCTTTCTGGAGATAAATCTGATTATTTTAATCTCTTAATTACGTCAACAGATAAAGTTCAATGTATTTACGTTGTTTAAAATGTTTAAATGCATAACAACATCTATAATTAAGAACTGTCTGATAAATTGCATAATACTTAACACTGACTGAATCTGTAGCCAAGATTAAATCTCTGAACATACCCATAAGAAATGTTTTGTTTGTTTTTTGAATTCCGTGCAAAACTACAGACGGGTTACCTACGCTAGCCGTCCCTCAGTGTATGACTAAAGAGAAGGTAGCTAGTCTTCACCACATTCTGCTGACTCTTTGGCTACTCTTTTACCAACGAATAGTGGGATCGATTGTGACAATATAACGCCCCCACGGCTGAAAGGGTGAGCATGTTTAATGAGACGGGATTTCGAGCCCGCGACCCTCAAATTACGAGTCAAATGCCTTAACCACCTGGCCGTGTTTGGCCCTTTTTGGGGGGGAGACGGAGGAGTAAAATGATGTAAAGTAAAAACAAAGTCTGTTTTGGCTACTGACTACTATATCAGATTCGAATGATTAAAAGATATTTTAAATAGTACAAAGAACAACTACAATACAAGTACTGTAAATTCTTCCTCATTACTACGGCCCGGTATGGCCAGGTGGGTTAAGGCGTTCGACTCGTAATCTGAGGATTGCATTTTCGAATACCCGATCGCACCAAACATGTTCGCCCTTTCAGCTGTGGGGGCGCTATTCGTTGGTAAAGAGAAGCTCATGAGTTGGCGGTGGGTGGTGATGTCTAGCTGCCTTCCTTCTATATTTGCACTACTAAATTAGGTACGGCTTACGCAGATAGCCCTCGAGTAGCTTTGAGCGAAACTAAAAAAAAACACTCATTAATGCTATCCACTCTTGCAGTTTAGAAGAGAACTTTGATTACTAACACTAATAAACTAGCTCATTTATATAAAATATATGTTATAGCAATTGGTAATACTTCAACGAGTTCGAAGCTTAACAACGAACAATTAATTGTATTTGCTTCCCTAAGATTTGTGATCATCGAGTTCTTTCTACCAAGTGCCCATGATTTCAAGTGTTAATTATGCATATTCAAATGCTGCTGCCATCTACACACCAGAAATTTAATAAAATAAAACAAACTCCACAATCACAAAAATATTCACATTAGAGTCCTTTAATGAAGCAAGAATGAAGAAATAATTCATATACTTCAGTAACAGTTGGCTCCTTATTACGCAAACTTAGAATTTTGAAAATATGTTTCCACATTTGTGTATTTTGTACTTTTGAATAAGTGCAAATATGCACTTATATTTTTCTTCCATGTCCTTATTTGATAAAATGTTATTTGGAATTAAGCACAAACCTACACAATGGGCTATCTGTGCTCTGTCTACCACGGGTATTGAAACCCGCTTTTTAAAGTTGTAAGTCCGCAGACATATCGCTGAGCCACTGGGGGGCTATTTGATAAAATAAAAGCTCGTTTGTTTAGAATTAAGCACAAAGCTTCACAATGGGTTATCTGTGCTCTGCTCACCACGGGCATCGGAACCCGGTTTTTAGTGTGTAAGTCCGCAAACATACCACTGTGCCGCAAATAAAAAGCTTCATATAACATATGTCCCCCACTAGTACAGCGGTAAGTCTACGGATTTACAACGCTAAAATCGGCGGTTCGATTCCCCTCGGTAGACTCAACAGATAGTCCGAGGTGGCTTTGTTATAAGAAAACACACACACACACACATATACTCGTATAACATGACAAACGGACCTAATATACATGTAAATTTTATCGACAGAAACACAGAGTTGAAAGAGAAAATGTTGCGAAGTTCCGTAGTCGTCAAATAACTTTACATTGTACTATATCTGTTTTTAAGGGTTCACTAAACCTCTTGTCTTTGTCCTACTTCTCTCACATGTTTGGAGAATTACCCCAGTAAAGTGTTGGTGTTTTGAATTAAGCACAAAGCTACACAATGGGCTATCTGTGCTCTGCCCACCACGGGTGTCGAAACCCGGATTTTAGCGTGTAAGTCCGCAGACATACCGCTGAGCCACTGGGGGGCCCCCAGTAAAGCAAATTTCATTTTAAAACTGAAATTTGTTCACTATTAGAAGCATTCCCTGGTAAATCCACTTCTAGTATGTACGGTAATAATAATGAACTGGTTACTAGCGTTAATTAAGTGATGAGACCTTCCCTTCAGATCGCAAAACGGCGAGGAATTGTTATGTGGTTGATATAACAGAGAACTGTTTTTAATGGAAGCATTTGTTCTTCCAGATTTGATATGAACTTATTCTTTGTTATCATTTTTGGTCATTTTGCCAATATAGGTAGAAAAGCTCAGATGTGGTTTTGAATTTCGCTCAGAGCTATACGAGGGCTATTTGCGCTAGCTATCCCTAATTTAGAAGTGTAAAACTAGAGGGAAGGCAGTTATTCACCACCATCCACCACCAACTCTTGGGCTACTTTTTTTACCAACCAATAGTGGAATTGACTGTTACTTATAACGCCCCCACGGCTGAAAGGGCGAGCCCGTTTGGTGTGACGAGGATTCGAATACTCCACCCTCGGATTACGAGTCCAATGCCTTAACCACCTAGCCGTGTCTAGCCGTTTAGATGTGAGAAGCGCACATATGTTAAATTAAAATTTTAATAGGAGATAATATTTTTAAACTGTTTTGAAACGATTTGTTTGGAGTTAATTACAAACCTACACGATGGGACATCTTTGTTCTGCTCACCACTGGTATCGAAACAAGGTTTTTAGCTGTGTGAGTTCACAGACATACCGCTGTATACCTTTGGGTATCCTTTACAACAGGTTTAGGTTTTTTAGGTTTAATTTCATTTTACGAGAGTTATTTGAATATAAGATTCTCAGTGATTTTCTGGCTTTTATATTTTCAATGGAGATTAATTTCACTTATAAGTGCGCAGATGGCTGTAGCTTTGCGCGAAATTAAAATACAAACAAATTCACTATAAGTACAAAGCTTTTGACACCAACAGTCAACTTCATTCGATTTCATTTATTTATAAAATGGAACTTTATGTTGCGTTTACATAAATTATCCACAGATGGCAGTAGCATATAACCACTATGGTTTAAACCGGTGTATCCCATAGTAACAACAATAGACTATGCAGCTCCAGCATGGGTAACTGTAAGTAATAAAACAATCAAAACTAAACTACAAACAATACAAAACACACTTCTCACAACAGCATACAGAGTCCCGAGATCAACATCATCTAAATTCATTCACAATTACTCGAACATACCAAGCATATCAGATAGACTCCTAAATATTACAATTAGATATTTTAACAAAAATTGGATGAAAAATGATTTATTATGCGAACTAGACAGGTACCTCATACATGATGAAGAAAATCCTAAATATCTCTCCCCAATTAACATATATTTTAAACATAAAGAAAAATAAATTAAAGTAAAATATGGATGTATATAAACTTTAAATCTTATATTTATAGTTTACATATTTATGTATTTTAAAATAATAATAAGATAAAATAAATAAATAAATTGCCACCAGCTAACTTGACCTACTGTGAATAATAGACTATAAATGGACATTGCCCTGAGAAGGACCTAACATACAAACAGTTAGGGAAAATAAGTTCAGGAAGGAGGAAGAGGTCAAAGTGAACCTGACCCTCCAGGGCAAAATACCCAGATACCATTGATCCAACAACAGTGAAGTTATTTCGGATTGTTTTATATTTAAGTATCTAAGGTTTTACTTTTCAACTTTTTGTGCTACAATAAAATAATATTTTTGAAATTAAATTTTCCTAAGTTTATTGTTTATCAATATACAACTGTTTTAATTATAATTTAAAGTCTGTTGACAGATGAAATTGATTTAATTGATTGTGTCAAGTACTGCTTAGTCGTAATGTTAACATGCGCTATTTAGGAAATCATTCTTCTCAAAATATTTTACTGACTGGCGACAGAAAAACTGACATATTTCTGTAGGAATTTTAAAAAACAGTTCCCTTCATATGCTCTTATGTGAATTGATCGAGATTTTAAACAGCATGAATGTTACGTTACAGGATTAAGATAACTTATTATCTATCATGTTTTATGGGAATAATATTAGGTTGAACATCGGTGTCTATGTCACTCAATCTGCTTTCAAGTTTCAGCAACTAATGTGATAAGTTGAAGACAAAGTTACTGTTAACAAGTAAACAAGACAAATCGATTAGCGCTTATGTCCTTAACACTCCAACTACCTGGTAGGATTAGGTGAAGAGAATGGCACCCACACAAGAATTATTGAACAAAAATGATGGTGCATTTCATGCTAAGCATATTTTGTTCGCTTTATAGATAGTGTTCTAAAAGACAGATTCAAGCCGAGGAATGTGATTGGAGAGGAAATTACTGTTTGTTTGTTTGTTGAATTTTGAGCAAAACCACTCGAGGGCTATCTGCGCTAATCCTTTCTAATTCTTAAGGGAAGGAAGTTATTTACACTATCAACCGCCGACTTGTGGAGCTACTCTTTACCAACTAATAAAAGGATTAAATGTCACAATATAACGTTTATAAGGTTGAAAGGGTGAACGTGCACTGTCACGGTATTCAAATCTGTAGATTGCGAATTCGAATCGAGTGCACTAACCATCAGATCATGCTAGGACTAAAGTGAGAGGAAAAAAAAAGAACATTGGTGAGAAGGAAGTAAGACTACAGTGAAACTGATCAAGAAAAGAAATAGTATAGTCAGTCACCAATCAGTTCGAAAAATTGGGAAATGGATAAAGTGAAATACTGAAAGGTGGAAAGAAAAATAAAATGAAACATGAAATAAATCTGAAATGGAGATTAATGTAAAAAAAAAACCCGTAGAAAATTTATCAAAAATAATTACTACAAGTGCATTTTTGTTAAGCTCCCCAGTAGTACAGCGGAATGTCTGTGTAATTACAACGCTAGAATCCGGGTTTCGATATCCATGGTGAGGAGAGTACAGCTGGTTCATTGTGTAGCTTTGTGTTTAGTTTAAAAAAAAATCTTATTATGTGTTTACTTTTACATTACACTTGTAGATAAATTTATTTCATAATTGCTTAGAGAGTTCATGGTTCCCGTTCCGTTATTGCAAAAAAACTCCAACACACTCACAGGTTTAGTGTATGAGTGGTGTTCGAATTCCACAGCCCCTTATGGTTCACTGATACTTTGAGAGCTTATAACACTAAACATCGGGTTCCGATAGATGAACTGGTTAAAGCACAAATAGGTCATCTTTTAACTTTGTGCAATAAACAAACACATCCAACAAAACATGCCTTACATTTTATCTATCAGTTCAAAATTAGGTACACCTTTGCACAGATAGCCCATTGTATAGTTCTGTGCTTAACGGCAAACAAATAACTTAAAAATATCCATTCCTTCTAGTCTATCAGTTCAAATTTACAGACAGCTTTGATGAAATTTTTGTAAACAAATATACTATCGTTACCAAATTAATTAATTTGTTTTGTTTTTAAATAATTCTATTTAGTTTATTGATTTCAACAGTGATTGTCTTATATTGTAATTAATATATTTTTTAAATTTTTGCATCATTGTTCATAAAATTTTGCTTTGAATTTTAAAATGCATATTTAAATATGCTATGATTTGATTTTTTTAATACTGTCTTGGATTACTTAGGCGTATAATTTACCTTTTGGTATTGTATTTTATCGTATTCCACAAAGGTACTGCTCGATCGAATGTGGTTTCGAAAGACTTAAAACCGTAATGGATGGTTAATTGGCAATTAATTACTTTGTTTAGCGTGAGTACAGATTATTCAAACTAGGAAAAAAATATTAATCCTCCAGCACGAGCCTTCTCCTTCTGCATATTTGAGCAATAGATTTTAAAATGTTCCTACTTTCCTTAACGCTATGTTTGTAGCTGGGCACATAGCTACACAATGGACTATCTGTACTTGTCTACCTCGGGTGTCAAAATTCGATTTGCAACACTGTAAGTTCGCAGACATACTACAGTGCCACTAAGGTTTGTTTTGAAATTACCTCACAAGGGTAGTTTAAAACTTAATTCTGATAAGATATAAATGCACAATGGTTGTATAAGCAGCTACGCTTCACGTATACAAGTCTAAAGACAAATCAGGTAGATCTTACAACTACGTTTTAGTTTGATGATGGAATAATAAAAGCAATCGTTTTTGTTTTATGTGTTAATAGCTTTATTGATAAAATGTATCATCATGGTACACGAGGTGTAACTTTGGAGACTTCTGAAAGTTATCTAACAAACAGAAAACAAATAACATGATAAATTAAAACAATTCAAACAGCTTGTTTAAACACATACTGTGGAAGTCCACGAAAATCACCTTAAGACCGCTTCTAATGATAATTTTATCAATGACTTTATAAGCGCTAGCTTATTTAACATAAGATTGGTTACTGACGACACTAACTAATTTGCCCGGCTTCAGGTGCCCAGGTGATGAAGGCACTAAACTCGTAATCGTAGGGTCGCTGGTTCCAATCCCCACAACACCAAATATGATGTTGGGGCGTCATAATGGAACAGTCAATTCCACTATTCTTTGGTAAAAGAATAGCCCAAGAGTTGATTGTGGGTAGTGATGACTAGCTATCTTCCTTCTAGTCTTATACTGCTAAATTAGGGACGACCAGCGCAGATAGTCTTGGTGTAGCTTTGTGCGAAATTCCAAATAAACAAAACCACTAACTGATTTCAACTGGCATGACTTGGTGGATCGCGAGTTCGAATCCTCGTTACTGAATATGTTCGTTATAAAGTGACGATCAATTACACTGTTTATTGGTAAAAAGAATAGCCAAAAGGTTTGTGGTAGGTGGTGTTTACTGTCTATTGTCTCTCTAGTTTTTCATATCATTGAAAAATTTGGGATGGCGGGCGCAGACAGTCCTCGAGTAGCTTTGTGCGAAATTAAAACCAAACTACTTTATGACCAGTAATAAATTTGGAGTTATAACTTATAGTTAACAGAGAGATACTTAATACAGAAAAATAGATGTTAGCAAATACATTTCAAAATAATTTTATGAAACCTGGTATTTGATTTATTACTGATTATATTAAACTGTCAAAATATATTGGTGTTACGTCAACATTGAAGTATTGAGTTAAATTTGAAATTTTACAGATGTTTTGTTACGCACTTCATACGTTTCTATTAATTGTGCAGTTATGAGCTTTGGTTCAGCTAATGTTATAAACCTACATCCAGTAAATATAATTCTTAACAAAATTATAAAATATATGCGTGACCTTTGGACCAAGAATGAACCATGTAACACCATACTCTTTGACTTCAAATACCCCTAAAATCAGTATTGTTTATACATTAGTATAAATTTAATATTAACTGTCTTAACAAAAATATAATGGACGTTACTAGGCTATCTACTTCCAATAACTTTTGTTTACCTCAATATCTTACTTAAGGGTCTGTCAAGTTTTAAATAATTGCGTTTTCGTCTGAGATACCTAGCAATTTAAAAGTGGCTACTTTTTAACGATTTAAGGACTTGACTTCTTAAATCTATGAAGAAATAATGTTAAAATACATTTATTAAAGTTAATTTTATGCCTAATGCATATGTAACATTTACGTTGATGTAAAGTTTGTGACCAACCGACTTGCTACCATTCTGCATTTTAAATAAGTAATGCAAATAAAATCACTATTTTGTAACTTCCTTATAAATGAGAAAAACATATGTTGTTGTTGAAAAATGTTCGTAAAGCATGTCTTAAACAAGAACAAAAACAATTAACAAATATTCTGGTTATCGTGAAATAGGCTATCATAAAATAGAATCAAACAAAACTAAGAAGCATACTTTCGTTGCATGTGGTTTCTGTTGTCAAGTTACACTGGTATCGAAACCAAATTTTTCGCATTACGAGTCTTTAACCTTAACGCTGAGCCACTGGAGAACCATGTGTAATAAATTACTAGTGTAGTCATTGTTCGCAATTCTGTGACGAGATAACAGTATTTGAAGATAAACTTATATATACATATATATTACTTACATATAAATGTAGGTTTTTGTAAAGAACAATGGAGAAGTTCCTCTTCTTATGAGGGTCCCTGCATGGCCAGGTGGGTTAAGGCGTTCGACTCGTAATACAAGGGGCGCGGGTTCGAATCCTTTTCATATCAAGCATGCTCGCCCTTTCAGCCCTGGGAACATTAAAATGTGGCGGGAAATCCCACTATTTGTTGGTAAACGAGTAACCCATGAGTTGGCGATGGGTGGTGATGAGTAGCTGCCTTCCCTCTAGTCCTACACTGCTAAATTAGGGACGGCTAGCGCAGATAGTCCTCTTGTGGCTTCGCGCGAAATTCTAAACGAACAAATAAAACTTGCTCTAACAAATTCTTAGTATTAAGAGTTCCTAGCGAGTCTATATTTTTACAGACACAAAAGGAATTAAACAGTTTAGAGTGATATTATGTTTAAAGCACTCGGGTTGTAAAGAATATATAATTATGGTAATAAAATACCTGAATTTTACTAGATGGTCTCAGGGAACTCTTTAAGATAAAAAAAAATCGTACAAATTTAATATGGCCTACCAACTTACAAGCAGTTATAGTTCAAAGGACGAATGTGGTTTTATCAAAGTTTGCTTGGTTAGAATATCCCCCTAAAGGAATATAAAGGTTATCTTTTTCAGCCGTTTCTCGGTTTGAACTGATAAAAAAAGAGGGGAATCAGATAACCAACACCACAGAGTCAACTTGGTTTTCTCTACTTGAATAGAATAGTGAGATTTGACCGTCACTTTTACAATGCATTCAGGCTACGGGACTCTAACATGAAGCATCAGATTTACAGTTTGGAATGTTAACATCTGGACCGCGCCCTGGACATCTATTGAAGTTAAAAGATAGTTTAAAGCTTATTTTTTATTATAAAACATGTTTTGGCTATCATAAATGTTTGTAGGAGTTTCTACTGTGCTAGCAAGGTTCTTTATAGAGTACTTTACAACATGAGTGATCAAAGTACATGTCTGTCACATTATATTAGCTTTCACTCGCATTACCATAGAGACTGAACGTGTACACTTCAAATTAACGTGAACGGTTGCTGTGATACATTCACTTTAGTCTCTAAGTAAACTGAATAAAGTAATAATTAGAACACGTGTTCAAGAAGTCTGTCAACTTAATTCAATAACATGAAGGTCAAATCAAACTGTACTGTTAATCTAATCGCTTCAGTATACTGTTCTACATACGGGTCTCGCTTTTCTTTTCATAACTGTGTATACAAAGTGAACTTTCAGTTGTATTAAGAGAATATGCAAGTGAGAACGGTTCAGTATGTCTAACGTTTGATCTCCAGTTATATTCATATAATAGTGTGAAATTATTAACAGAAACACACGTATTTAGTGAAATGACTCGAGAATGAAAAATTCATCTCCTTGTTTGTATCTTGATTACAGTTCCATATTAAGCTATTGTTTCATGATTCTACTATGTATGCACAGCCATTAAAACACTTTATATTATAAATAATTAATAATCTTAACGCATTTAACTTCCGTTCAATCATACAGATCCCTGAGGAGTCAACAGTGAGTTTAGGGAGACTTATAACACTAGAGTCCGAGGCTCTATTCCCGACTGATAGAATGCAAATAGGCCATTCTGTAAGTTTACACTAAGTATTCAACCTGAGTTTTACAACAGTGAATAGGTTTGAATATTATAATCTTATCTGAGGTACACTGAGATTTTTTATTGCCAGAACTGTACGCTCTGTGTACAAAATATGCAATGATGTTTAAATAAACGTGTTTTGGATGTGTTTTCAAATCGACAAATAATTTTCAAGATGTATTTATAATAAGAGGCGCTCCTTAGTAGGAAGTATAGAACATTTCTTACTGTTATTTTTAATTGCACAGTATATGTGATTCCAATCTATCATTTTCCAATTATTTTGCCTTTACTTTTAAATTTTCTTTCAAACTGTTATTCGTCTTGTTTCCTTCCAGAAACTTTCAGTCCACTTTTCAACGTCACCAGTTTTTATTTTCATAAGATTTTACGTTTTCATGGAATTAATTTTCATGCAGACTTATTTTTCAATCTTTATTCAAGCTTATTTTTATTGTTTTATCCACTTCTTATTTCACTTCCGAAATATCCTCACTACCTCAAGTTATATCTTCTGACCTTATCCATGGAAGCAGATTGGACCACATCATGGCTCGTAGAAATATTTTTATTGATGAGGATTGCTTTTCTGTGAAGAGCATGCGCGGTCAAGACTTTTGTCGAAACAATTAGATGAAGTGTACTCCTTCCCTAGTTACCATACATTTATGTTTTAAGTAAGACATTTTGAATACATCTTTTATTCTGCTAGTTTTACATATATGGGTGCACAAAAGAACACGCACTGTTGCTCATTAGAACTTTGGGAATTAACTAATCTGAAGAGAATTTGAACAATTATGCTCCATTAATCACTTTTTATGCCATCTAGCGGATTCACTTAGCGTAACGCAGATCGCAAAAATTTGAAAAATGAACGAAAAAGGAAATGATTAATTTTCAGTAGGTAAGAAAAAAAAAAGATAAATTAGAGTAACCTTTCTGTTTTATTGTAAAGGAACTAATGTTAAAGTGGTCGCATTATGTATTATATATTTAAAAAAGTTCTATTGTCATGGCTACATTTAGACTCTTCAAAGAAAACGTTTAGGAGATTTGTATGTCCAGATGTTCAGACAGTTTTGATGGCAATTTTTTGAGTGTATATGTTTACAATATTGATTGTGGTTGTTTTATTTAATTATGTAAGATGATGTCATTTGTTTTGCTGTATTATTTGTTTAGAAAAACAAACAAACATTCAGCTGATTTTGATGTATTATGGTGTTAGATGTTTAGACTTGGGTATTCAAGTAGATTTGTTTTTTTCCGTATTATATATTCAGGCAAAGTGTTCAAGTAATCTTGATAGTTTCTCTGTGTTATGCGTAGAGACGAAAGTGCTTAGGTGATTTAGATTTTTGTTTTGTTAACTGTACTGTATGTTTAGGCGAATTTGTTTGTTTTGCTGGATCACATGAGATGATTTTGATTTTCTTCTGTATAACATGTTTAGGTAAAGGTGTTCAGATGGTTTCGATTCTTCTAACGTATTATATATTTAGGGAAGGGTGTTTAGGTGATTTTGATTACTTTACAGTTTTGTATATTTACTGGAGGAATATTCAGGGAATTTGATAGATTTTTTATGTGTTATATGTTTGGGAAAAGTGTTTAGATTATTTCAATTGCTTTACTGTATTACACGTTTAGTGAAAGGTGTTCAGACGATTTTGATGTTAAGTATTTAGGAAAAGAGACTGAGGTGATTTTGTTCTTCTTGATGTCGAGTAACCCACTTGAAATAAAAGTGTATCTCTGCACGGCTCGAATGGATATTAAAACTTACTGATAAGGAGAGAACGTTTCGACCTTGTTATGTCAGGTTAACCTGAAAATGACTTAAGAAAGCGCTCCCAGTGGCTCAGCGGTATGTCTGTGGACTTACACGCTAAAATCCGGGTTTCGATACCCGTGGTGGGCAGAGCACACATAGCCCTTTGCGTAGCTTTGTGCTTAATTCAAAACAACAACAACAACTTAAGAAAGTCGAAACGTTGTTTTCTGCTCTATTAGTAAATGTTAATACCCATACCAGCAGTTCTGAGGTGATTTTGTTTATTTTTCTATGTTATGGGTTTGGGGAAAATGTCAAGGAATCTTAATTGTTTTTCTTTATTATAGGTTTAGGACAACGTGTCAGACCATTTGGATTATTTTTCTGTGGTGTAGGTTTAAGGCAATGTGCTCAGATAACCTACTCTCTTTTCTATATTCCACTTCGTGTAAAAGTTGTTCACGTGTCTTGGTCATATTTTCGTCTCATGTTTTACGTAAATGTTAAGATCGTAATAAGCCAACAGTTTAAGCATTAACAAAATGTAACTAATTGTTTCTGAGTTGTTTTTTTTGCAACCCTTTTGTGGTGTTTTAAGTTTTTATTAGGTTCACTTTTATAACGTTTGACCAAGATTGTTCCCAAGATAAAATGTTGTGTTTGGGATTATGTAGCTTTCTCTCCCCCTCGACAATTGTTACATTATAGTGCTACGACCACGTTGCATCACGTGTTTACGAGTCTCGTTATTTGTAAACGCAGGATACGTTGTTGGCTGCACGTATTATTCATGTAAGAAGTAAAATTATATAATTAGTCGTGTCAATTATATGAATCAGCGAACATTTTATTTTATAGGAACGTGTGCTATGGGAATTCAAGCTTTGAAGATAGAATGCGTGGTAATAATTAATATGTTTTTGCGTATATAAATGGCATCGATACAGGAAATGGCACTTACACCTTAATGTGCCAGGAAAGCAGTTAAGGTGTTGGGTCTGGTGACGTACTAGCTGTCGGCGGATTTCCTTCCACCATAACATCTATTTCAGCGCTGGCATATTTCGTGCCAACAAACAATCATATTCACACGTTGCTCTCGTATATATTAAGAGAGGTCAGATGTGAGTAATGCTTCGGGAGTGTTTTTAAATCAGACAGATTACCGGAGCGTCTCTTCAAACGCTTTTGAAGCTGTTGAATAAATGCATTGGGACTTATAATAATAAATTACGTATACTGAAACGAAACATATGCAAGAAAAAACAAATTACTAGTAATTGTCATTGTTTGTTTTTTGAACTTCGCGCAAAGCTACACGAGGACTGTCAACGCTAGTTGTCCCTAATTTAGCAGGTAAGACTAAAGGGAAGGCAGCTTGTCATGACCACCCACCGTCAACTCTTGGACTACTCTTTTATCAACGAATAGCGGGATTGATCATCATATTATATAGCCCCCAAGGTGTTTGGTGTCATGGGGATTCTAACCCATGACCCTCAGATTACGAGCCGAGCATCTTAACCGCCTGGTCATGCAGGGCCTATTAGTAATAATAAATTTTGAATTTCAGTACGTTTGTTTATGTTTGTTTGTTTGTTTTTGAATTTCGCACAAAGCTACACGAGGTCTATCTGCGCTAGTCGTCCCTAATTTTGCAGTATAAAACTAGAGGGAAGGCACCTAGTCATTACTACCTACCGCCAACTCTTGGGCTACTCTTGTTACCAACGAATAGTGAGATTGACCGTACATTATAACGCACTCACGGCTGAAAGGGCGAGCATGTTTGGCGCGACGGACATGCGAACCCGCGACTCACAGATTACGAGTCGCACGCCTTAACACGCTTGGCCATGCCGGGTCACCTTTGTTTACAATAATATTTCAGGACAGATAGTTGAACTAATATCTTCATCTTAAAAAAATTCGATTTCATCAACTGAAAAGTACTTTGAATCTGTGATATGGAGTTCTGCAGTGTCGGCAGTTTATAAAATAAAAGCGTGGAAGGTATTCCGATTTAACAGTTAGCATCTCAAGATGAGATGCAAAGCAATCGAGCGCGCTCAGAAGAGACCTTCTCTTCGCCCTACTCGTGAAGTTAAATTTAACTGGACTAGTGATTAATGGCTAAACCGATAAGATTTAAAGTTAACAAAATTATGCTACAATCTGGTGGTCCGCGAGAGGTTGAATATTGACCCTTAAAGCATAAAAAACACAAGAGGTTAGTTAGGGATCTTAGAAAGGTGGCAGTTCACAGCCGACTAGTAACTAATATACGAGAAATGACGTCTATTGAATTTTCGTGATTCGATAAAATCCATAACTACATTAAACAGCATGGTGTTAGTGTAGTAGATACATTTACTTGTTGCTACGTAGCGTATCCTAATTCAAGATGCTTTATTGAATCTGTTTATGTGCAGTAAATTATCAGAGAAATCCCAGAGTGGGAATAATCTTAAAACGATTACTCGATATAACATGTGGCTAAGCCTGCTTTAAAATTTGTTCAAAACCACATAAGTACAAAAGTAAGTATTTCAAAGATATAATCGAATCCCTATCGCACCAAACATGCTCGCCCTTTCAGCCGTGGGGGCGTTATAATGTGACGATCAATCCAATTATTCGTTGGTAAAAGAGTAGTCCGAAAGTTGGCGGTGGGTGGTGATGACTATCTGCCTTCCTTCTAGTCTTACACTGCAAAATTAGGGACGAATAGCGCAGATACACCTCGTGTAGCTTTGCGCGAAATTCAAATTTAATGAATGTATATATACTCTACATTCCTCTCATAGTTTCCCAAGTACCTTGAAATATAAAATTTATATCTAAATATTTTTGTAAAGAACTACATTCTTTTGTTCGTGAATTACTTTGTACGGTTGCCTTCTAAAACACTTTTTTGCTAATTATCCTGGTTATTTCGAATATTTCATGATATTTTGAACTGCATATTTTAAATAATTTAAGCAAATGACGAGTCAAAATTCGTAAAATATTGCATGTTTGAGCATACTGTTTATTTGGTTTTTATTATTTTTTAAAATAATGACTGATCAAGTGCAGAGATCAAAAAGTTGTAAAAAAGGATTAGAGTGAAAATAATATAACATCCAATAATAAAAAAATTACAAAAATATGATCATTAATACAGAAATTAATTAAAATAATAAAACAAAGTTAACCTATCAAGAATGATAGTAGAAAATATAATTATCAAATGTATGATATATATGCATATAAATTTCAGCACACATGCTCACAGGTACACGTTTAATTAGTACTAACGTCCTACCCGAGTAATCTATGCACTTAGAGCGAAACTAAAAAATTAGCCTGTCAGTCTGTAAAACTAATTAAATGTACACTTCTTACGTCTCTACTGGTTAAGACAAAAATACAATATTTCAACAGTTGGACATCTTCGCTATTAACGATATTTTCGGGCATTGTTTCGTTGATATCTTAAGAGATTTGGCCTGTGTATGAGGTATAGGCTGGTAGTGTTATATATATATATATATATATATATATATACAGGGTGTCCCAGAAGTCGCGCACCATACGTACATATAATAATGATTTGTTTTTTATGTTCCAGATATGGGTGAAGAACTAACAATACAAGAAAGAGTTACATTGGTGTTTATGTTTGGAAAAAATGGTACTACATACCGCTCTGTAGCTGAAGAATTCAACCTTACTCATCCTGATGATTTGATGGGCGCGATAACAACTGAATGTCAAAGGATTAGCACTGCAACCCTCAACAAAGTAAAAGACAGTTTTATAAAGAGAATTGATGAATGTATCAAAGCAGAAGGTGAACAGTTTGAGCATCTATTATGATTATTATCAATAAAATTTTTATTCATATGTATTAACACAAAAATTTATATGGTGCGCGACTTCTGGGACACCCTGTATATACCATCAATGCAAAACAATATTTACGATATGACTATACTAATAGAAATTGCAAAATTACCCAATCAACAGTATCAATAATAACGTTCTTGATACTCTAATCAAATAGAGGGATTTGGCTCTTCTAGTAAAATGTATTAAGAAATAGAAACTAAATAACATGTTCTCTATAAGAACTGAAAGTGTGTTAAGAGTTCACAAATATTTTAGAATCGAAATTCAAATTTCCAAAAACATTTTCCATACGTTTCATATAAAATATTAATTTATTGAATATAGGAAGACATGACGTATATTAAAAAACAACAACAAAGAAAACATAAAAGAAAAATTGATTTAATACTTGACATAAATCTTAACTGTGAAACCTGCACTGTTCCCTAAATTAAATTTAGTGTTTGATCTAACCGTAAACACAGTTTCTATCTCCAGGTTACTTGTTTAAGTTGAGTACAAATCCTTAAAATACTATTTTTAATCTATGAAACATCTTAAAAAATATAACGAACCAAACACTGAAGCTAACTTAACTTTGCGTGGATTTTATATTTCTTAGAAAAGCGTCTAAATTCACAGATCGATGAGTCACATTTCTACAAATCTACAGTTTTACTGAACACAATACCCCATCATTAGAGGCTAAATGATAATTATAAAGGCTTATAAGATCCGGGTTTCGATACCCATAGCGGGTGTTTTATAGATATCCCATTGTATAAACGTGTGCTTAACAATAGACAACCTAAATACGTCTGATATATTTTTGTTTATTTAAACAAATTAGCTTAATATTGACGTTAAGTGTTTTTTGTTTTATTCTTTTGTATAAAAATACAATCAAAACACATATAAGTTATGTATAAAAAATACAATCAATACACATATTAGTTATGTATAAAAAATACAATCAATACACATATTAGTTATGTATAAAAAATACAATCAAGACACATATAAGCTATATTTCTCACCAAGTTTTTCAAGCCAACTCTCTGTCTCTGTAAGCATAATTTTCATCAAACTGTTTCCACTCTATTTCCAAGATTATTATGTTGTCATTATTTTACTCGTTTTTATAGATTGATTATTAAAGAATTGTTCCTCTGAAGCTTCAACTTGCTGTGAACTTTTGTTGTACGTCTGTAAATGTTGTTATCTAATAGCTTTAGAATTTACGTCGTATGAAATAATTACAGAAACAGTGAATAAAATGGGTAAATCACACACACACCTTTATCACATGAAAATGAATTGCACTCAAGTACCGCAATTTCTTGATATTATACACTGCAAACGGCTGTCATCCATCCAATGACAATGTTATATCAGCATAAAGTCTGTACTAGCATAAAAAGTCACACTATTCTCAATAGTAAATGTAATTACGGCCCTCAGTAAAGAAAGGTATATGACGAACGTGTAGACGTCAAACTTCTGGACACTGAAGGCTACATCATGCGACGAGCTAAATTTCTTATTTCTGTGGAAATTGTTCAGGAACTTTGAAGAGTGTATGGTATGAGAAGTGAATACTGTTGGTAACAGAAAATGCCGTTACAGACAGTCCGAACTCTTCAATATGATGCTACGTGATTCACGATTTTCTGTTTACGTGATACACAACAATCCAGGAGTGATGACAGAGCTGTAAGTGTAAATATTACCTACAGTTGTTTTGAAATTTCGCACAATGCTACTCGAGGGCTATCTGTGCTAGCAGTCCCTAATTTAGCAGTGTAAGACTAGAAGGAAGGCAGCTAGTCATCACCACCCACCGCCAACTCTTGGGATACTCTTTTACCAACGAATAGTGGGATTGACCGTCATATTATAACGCCACCACGGCTGGGAGGGCGAGCATGTTTGGCGCGACTCGGGCGCGATCCTTAGATTACGAAGCGCACGCCTTAACACGCTTGGCCATGTCGGCCCATTTCCTACAGAATAGAGCGATACATATTACCATTTAATTTAGATCAAAGCAAACGCTTTCTTCGATCAGAAATATAAATTAACACAGTGAGTTAATAAATATTTTTACTTATAATTATTGAATTCATTAGTTCATTACTTGGATAAGCATGGTTACAGTGGAAGAAGGTGGAGGAGGGTGATTTTTACAGGTGAATCCAAATTCAAATTGTTTGGAAACAATAAACGATTTGGTCAATTTCAAAGACGTTAAGAGCTACACAGTTAACGTACACCATTTAAAGAAAAGCATGCTTGGAGGTCAGTACCAGTGTGAACTACACTTCATCCAATGATATTGGAGATCTACATAAAATCGATGGCACCCTCACTGCTAACAGGTAAAGTAGATACATATTCATTATCTTATCACTTTAGACATAAGATTTATTGGACATACATTTATCTTCTGACAAGATAGTAATCATAAGCATGTAGTAAATCTGGTGAAACAGTACCAGAAAATAAAAGAGGCCAAAAATACATGCAACTGAAAATAGATACAACTTGACTTATGAGGAGATCAAACGGCAAGAAAACAACTTTATTGAGTTGTGGTGGAGAGTAATACAGGACAGTTGGAACAATATCGCACGATCTCACAATGATAAACTTATGGTAGTTAATATAAAATATTAATGCATCTTATAACTTATTATGTTTCATTTTTATTTTCTGAAATTGAGTCTTGTATTTGTAATAAACTGATTAATGAGTCTCAGTTACCCTTTGTTTGTTTGATAATTTCCACAATTTTATAAATATAACCTATATCAATGATTACTAGCTATACCTTATATAGACAGTTCGATTTAATTAGAGGTTGGATGTGACCTAGCGGTTAGCGTGTCTTGACTATGAACCAGAAGATTTTTGATTTAGGTCTCGTTGGCGCAAAAAACTGTCTGCACTTTTAGGCCTTGAGTGCTCTTTAAAATGAATGGTCAAATCCCAATAATCGACTGGAATATTCCAAGAGTTGACAATGGATTTATTGATTGTCTACCTTCTCTCTATTCTACTAGTTCAAACTTAGGGAGAACTATGTGGAATAATTGTTTCAGTTTTCTGACAAAATTTAAAACACGGCTACACTGACATAAATCCATAGATAAAAACCAAATGGAATTCGAAAACAAATGTTACTAATTAATTTTATTTGTATGTTTTAAATTTCGCGCAAAGCTACACGAGGGCTATCTGTGCTAGCCGTTCCTAATTTAGCTGTGTAAGACTAGAAGGAAGGCAGCTAGTCATCACCACCCACCACCAACTCTTGGGCTACTCTTTTACCAACGAATAGTGGGATTGATCGTGACATTATAAAGTCTCACGACTGAAAGAGCGAGCATATTTGGTGAGACAGGGGTTTGAACCCGCGACCCTCAGATTACGAGTCGAAAGCCTTAACCACCTGGCCATGCCGAACCTTTTATTTGTTAAACACGATTAATTTTAAATACAAATGAGGCAGAATCCTCAGAAACCGTGGAACTTGATGCTATTTCAGCATTGATTAGAGTAAATTAATATACGAGTCTTCTATTTCCCTTTTTATTTGCTATATTTTTGTGCGCCAGTAATTCTAAGCAGCGGGCGTGAGCATATTCGATTCTATTTCACGACGTATCAAAATCTGTACAAACCTACTTTTAGAATAAAATTATTTAAGATAGGTTTAGAATAAATTAATTTCTGAAACCGTGACTGTAGTCAAATACATAAATTGAAAAGATTTGACCTCCTGAGTCCAAAACTGTATTTAGATCTAAAATCGGCCAATAGGTAACGGTGCTATAAACTAAACGTTTGTACTTTAAAGAATTGGGAGTTGTTGTTTGAGTCGCTCAGCCGCGGCTGAAAATACAGTTCAGTTTCTATCAGTGAATTGACAAAATTGTGAAGTCTTCTAAAATTTTACTGTAATTCATTTATTTCCAATCTTTACCTCATAAAATTATTTTAAATTTACACTTATTTTATATCCCTAAATTGGCTATCACATTTATACAAAAATGTTTAGAATATTAATTTCAGTTTGGTGTATTTATAGTAGTGACAACTACAGGCTTGTTTGTTTGTTTTGAATTTCGCGCAAAGCTACTCGAGGGCTACCTTCGCTAGCCGTCCCTAATTTAATAGTGTAAGACTAAAGGGAAAGCAGCTAGTCATCACTACCCACCGCAAACTCTTGGGCTACTCTTTTAATAACGAATAGTGGGATTGATCGTCACATTATAACGCCCCCACGGCTAAAAGGGGCGAGCATGTTTGGTGCGACCGGATTAATTGCACAAAATTAAAAAAAACAAACAACAACAAGCATTCTAAGAAAGATGCATTTTCTTTTGACAGCATGACATACAAATATCTTTAAAGTGAAACTATGACTGATGAATAGTGTTGAATTATATATATATATATTAATTTAAAGTTTCTATGATGCTCTACTAGGAGATAAACATGAAACCAGATATACTGGAAGATTCGGTCATTGTCTGAATTTATAAACTACTAGCGTGATTTTTAAAGATGCAGCGAAGCATTCGCGATTATTTCCACAGTAGTAAACTAGTCTTACCTGATGAAAATATATTTATATATATATTTTAATTTATAACCTGCGGGAACTAACTGGAAACCACTATTAATGCTGTTGGTTTCATGTGGTCAGCTAACAACAATGTTTATATAATAATTTCATTTGTAAGTAAATCACGCAGTTTTTGCTCGGTTATGCGTTGTAGTCATGAAGATTGTCCAAATTAACATGTATACTGTTCATTGAAATTCAAAACATTTCACTTCAGTAAATGTGTTAAGTTTCGTATTCAATCTACCTCCTTTAATATGTCATTATTCTAATTTACTCTTATTTCATGTTTTTTATTCTTACCAACTTTACACTGTTGATTATTATTCTTTAATTACTTTCTGTTATTTCTTTCTTACATATTTTATTCTTTAGAATATGTCCTCAAGTCTTTGAGTCTTGAGTTCTTTGTTCCTTTTGTAATACCGCCCCCCTCTCTTCTGAAAGCTGTTTTGTTCTCACTAGAAACATATGAAGAGTGCTAATTGGAGTGTTGGTTTCATACTCGTCAATAAACGTATTTTAATCTATTGAGAGTTTTAACTTTAACATTTTGTTGGTTTGTTTTTTTTACCTACCCAATTACTTACTATAAAAATCCACCCAAGCCCAACGTAAAGGTTTGTTGTATTTATAATGTTTCAGTCCAGCTTAAGTGTTTGTGTTATCCATAATGCTCTACTTCAGCCTAAGTGTTTATCGTATTTATAATCCTCCAATATAATTATTTTATTTTATTTTATCTATAATCTTCCACTTCAGATTAAGTTTTTGTTTTATTTATAGTATTTTAGTCCAGCTTAAGGGTTTGTTTTATCTATAGTCCTCTAGTCCAACTTACGTGTTTTTCTTATTTATAATCTTTCACCCTAGCTTTAGTGCTTGTCTTATGTATAATCTTTCACCCCAGCTTGAGTGTTTTTCTTATCTATAATCTTCTAATCCATTTTAAGGGGTTGTTTTATTCATAATCCTACAGTCCATCCTTAGGGTTTGTCTTACCCGTAATTTTCTAATCCATTCATCAGTTCAAGTTTAGTTAGTCTATAACCTTTTTAGTAAATACAAAATACTATCACGTTGATTGAAAAACTTAAATTATATTCTTTCTTTCACATTTTAAGATGAATACTACTTTTTTTTTCTTTTATCACTTCAAATAGTCCGGTTTAATACTTAGAATTTCCTCTTATTATTGAGATACTTTATGTGCAAATTCTTCTTTAAAACAGAATATCTCGCACTGAACATTCTTTTGAGATTAAATCAACTTCAAATTGTATTTTTGAATCAAATATAGAACTTTATTTACAAATTACTTGAAATTTTACTCTTAAAACAGCTCACTATTGCCACATCAAAACCCAGCTGTCATTAACTGGAAACAGCTCATTATTGTTACTACAAAACCCAGCTGTCATTAACTGGGAACGTCTCACTATTGCTACTACAAAACCCAGCTGTCATTAACTGGGAACAGCTCACTATTGTTACTACAAAACCCAGCTGTCATTAATGAAAACAGCTCACTATTGTTACTACAAAACCCAGCTGTCATTAACTGGAAATAGCTCAGTATTGCTACTTCAAAACCCAGCTGTCACTAACTGGAAACAGCTCACTATTGTTACTACAAAACCCAGCTGTCATTAACTGGGAACAGCTCACTATTGCTACTCCAAAACCCAGCTGTCATTAACTGGGAACAGCTCACTATTGTTACTACAAAACCCAGCTGTCATTAATGAAAACAGCTCACTATTGTTACTACAAAACCCAGCTGTCATTAACTGGGAACAGCTCAGTATTGCTACTTCAAAACCCAGCTGTCACTAACTGGAAACAGCTCACTATTGTTACTACAAAACCCAGCTGTCATTAACTGGGAACAGCTCACTATTGCTACTCCAAAACCCAGCTGTCATTAACTGGGAACAGCTCACTATTGTTACTACAAAACCCAACTGTCATTAATAAAAACAGCTCACTATTGTTACTACAAAACCCAGCTGTCATTAACTGGGAACAGCTCAGTATTGCTACTTCAAAACCCAGCTGTCACTAACTGGAAACAGCTCAGTATTGCTACTTCAAAACCCAGCTGTCACTAACTGGAAACAGCTCACTATTGTTACTACAAAACCCAGCTGTCATTAACTGGGAACAGCTCACTATTGCTACTCCAAAACCCAGCTGTCATTAATGAAAACAGCTCACTATTGTTACTACAAAACCCAGCTGTCATTAACTGGGAACAGCTCAGTATTGCTACTTCAAAACCCAGCTGTCACTAACTGGAAACAGCTCACTATTGTTACTCCAAAACCCAGCTGTCATTAACTGGAAACAGCTCACTATTGCTACTCCAAAACCCAGCTGTCATTAACTGGGAACAGCTCACTATTGCTACTTTAAAACCCAGCTGTCATTAATTGGGAACAGCTCACTATTGTTACTACAAAACCCAGCTGTCGTTAACTGGGAACATAGCTAGTTCGTAAACAACTTTCTTTAGCCATTTAACAAAACTACCTTCAATGGTTGGATATTGCTACTCCCTAAACCAGTTCTCATTAACTAGGGCTATTGATGGTTTCATATAGTTCATATGAAAATTCCTAGTTGGTTTGTTACGATTGCTAATAGACTCGGTATAGTTACTCCATTAACTAATTGTAATCAACTGGATGCAGCAACTCTACCAACTAACCATGACTGACTGAGAACAATTTCTGTGTCAATTATTAATGAATATTTGGGTGTAGCTACTTTGCAAATCAGCCATGTTTAGTTAGTTAGGTACAGCAAACTTAATAACAGCCCTGATTAGTTGAGTATAACTACTGAGTCAGCCAGTCCTAATTAGGTGAGTGTAGTATTTCTATCATTAGTTCTGATTAGCGAGGTAAAGCTACTCTGTCAAATTGGTCTGATTAACTGGTGTAACTATTCTATCAACAATCCTGAATAGCAAGTTAAAGCTACTCTGACAAATAGGTCTGATTAACTGGTGTAACTATTCTATCAACAACCCTGAATAGCAAGTTAAAGCTACTCTAGCAAATAGGTCTGATTAACTGGTGTAACTATTCTATCAACAACCCTGATTAGCAGGGCTACTCTGTCAAATAGATCTCATTAACTGGTGTAGCTATTCTATTAACAACTCTGAATAGCAAGGTAAAGCTACTCTGTCAAATAGACCTGTTTAATTGGATATAGCTAGTCGGTACAAATGTTCATTTTGTATATAACGTTACTTTAAAGATAGGAAAGAAGATAAAATTCATGTGCTTCGCCTAATGAAATCATAAATCGCTGAAAGATAGGTCAAATAAAATGAAAATGTTACTATTAACGTCTTATCACATTAACCAGTATGTAATGCAATTTAACATGACGAAACATCATACATTATGGGTTGTGTATATATATATTCGCTATTATTTATTTCTAATTTGTTTTGATATGCCTTTCTGGCCACAATATTCACTTAAAGTACCAGGAGTCAGTATTGCCTTTTAATTATTCATGCTCAAGTACCTTCAACTCATGTTGCACAAGTTGTGAGCTATTGACATTCTTAGAAAACATACGGATAATCTTCTCTTTCGTTAAGGAAAAATACAAATACAAACGCCATATTTACACATCTCTTAAACAATTTCAAGAAGTGTTTACGCCAAAGAGGGCGTTGACGTCATTATCAAAGTTTCGTTTTCATTATCTGCTATTATACAATTTTAGTAGCGTGGAAATTGAGGTCATTGCTTTGTGGTAGTTACCACGCTTCGTAGCGGATCACGAGTTTCACATTGTTATAAGCCCATTCGAAGTTAATGATCCACACCACACAAGAAGCACCGTACAAATATATCCCTGAACATGCACATAACCTGTGCGTATTAAAAGCTTAATACGAGAGCTTTCTGTGCGTTTTGCTAAGCGATACAATAAACCCATTGTAGCTATGAGAGAAAAGGAAACATAAGAAAATATGACTATACCAGTTGGAAGCATGTCTAGTTCAGAACAATGTGATTTTGAAAGCACTGAGTGTGACTAGGTGTGGTGAAGCACCTGTTTTTAGCACGTATATATTATTTAATTACTATGGAAATCAGTAAGTGCACAAATAATGACACTATGATGTTTACTCGTAACTTACTTTATATATACCTTAATTTTTCTTAAGTAGAAGTTATGATTCTGTGACTTAACAGAACTAGAAAAACGCATCGTGACTTTAAGCTACAACAAATGAACCTGATAATATTAGTAAAGATAACTGTTATGTTTTACAGTGTTTCTCTTCTTTTTAGATATTATTTAATACGGCATAATACCAAATTTGTTTCTCCTTGTTTAATTAAAAGCAGTTTAGAATTTAAATTTATATATTTTTACAGTATCAGACTTTGCAGTGCTTTCTAGTAGCATTTGTTTCGAAAGATTGTGCTGAAATGAAATTAGAACCTGACTGTACACAAATTAACGTCGTATGACCAATGAAACTTCATAATGTAACAAAAAACTGAATACAAGATTAAAGAGCTTATAATTTCATTGTATAGGTTACTAGATAGGACACGTTTGTAGTATTATTTTCTGTCTTGGGCTGGTTACCTTAGGAAAGTCATTGAATTGTTGGAAAGCGATTAGAGGAAAGCTACCAGGATGACACCTTGGATGAAAAGGTTGTAATACGATAATAGGTTGAGGTATTTGAATATGTTTTCTCTTGAAAACAGGTTTAGTGGGAATCTGATTGTGTTGACGTATCATCGTTGTTCCTTTTTGATGATAAGAATGGTAAAACTAGAGAACCAATGTAAATGTTTGCAGGATAGGCGTCATATTTAGCTAAGACAGCTTTATCTTTCTAAAAGGGTGGTTGGCCTTTCGAACAGGTTGTCTTCAGATGTGATAGATGCAGTTTTAAGGAAAAGGTTGATAGAACTTTAAATGATAGCGGCTGACTTTGAGTATTTTGATTTAATTTAGTAAATAAGACAAACTAGATCAATCAAAAGGTGCCTTGTTGTCCCTTAAAGTGTCTTGTTGTCCCTCAACATTATGTTATGTTAAATAGCAGATTTCATACTTCAGGTAAAGGAAGCTTAAAATTATATTTTCGTCCTTACTTACATTTTGTCAGACTAAATAATATTTTAACCCTCGCGAATATTTATATTTAGGTAGAATTGAAAAAAAAACATAGAATGAGGGAGTGTCACAGAGGGATATTAATTCAATGCCCTCTTAGGTTCTCCATAGTTGTGTCCTAGTGCTTGAAGGTAATAAACGTACATCAAGAAATCGTTTATTTATGTGCAATATTATTAGCATGTCAAAATTCAAATGTATCGTATCGTGATGCATGAACGTTCCACAACAACTACTTGATAAAGTTATTCGTAACTCAATGGCCAAGGAACAGGAAGTATTCCCATCAGTCATTCCATGTCCACTTTAGTCTTCGCATGGCTTAATGGCTTTAAAATGCATCTCTCCTTGACTCTGTATATCCAGTCAGAACATGGGTCATTAATAAAAAAGTTGGTCTTCTCCACATAATTAAGGAAATACGATTATGTTTTATAACATGTTTTTATGGTTAGTTTATAATACTATATATATATATGTATACACTTGAAGATAAGAAATGAGCTCTTGATGGCATTTGATTAATTATCAACATTGAATATTTCACACCAGTGCGTTAGATTCATCCTAGATATTTGTTTGGAGTATACACGTTGTTCAGAATTTTCATGCACTCAAATAACTTATTATCCAGTTCAAGGAAAAGTGTGAACAACAATTTAAAACAAAAATGTCCCTGACAGATTTTGTAAGTATATTATGAAATAAATGTTAATGTTGTAAGCTAGTAGTTCAAAGTAAATTTATTTGAGCACATTAAATACAAGGAAGACACAATTTATTATTTTAAGCCCACAAATAAAATTCGTTTAGTGTTCTTCAGTTGAGTGTGAGGCTTCTTTCTCATTCATATAGCCTCATTTTCACACTGTTTATTTAAATTTAAGTGCAACCACAGAGAGATGAGTGTATATAATATGACTAAAGATTTAATTGGTCATATTAATTATTCAACTTGTGTAAAGTAAAGCTCAAGTAATTGTACAAGTTCAAATTGCTTTGTAAACTAAGCATGAATAACCATTAATATTTGAATAGTTTGTATCATAGGTTAGTTTTCAGAGGGGTCATTTTCCAGTCTTTCTTTCAAGGCGACTCTACCTCTTCTCTCTCATACAATTCCTTATAAAACCTTCCTCTACAGAAGCTGCCATCCAGTTTTGAAACCAAAGTTAAGCCATTTGTTTTGGTTTTGTTTGTTTTGAATTTCGCACAAAGCTACTCGAGGGCTATCTGTGCTAGCCGTCCCTAATTTAGCAGTGTAAGACTAGAGAGAAGGCAGCTAGTCATCACCACCCACCGCCAACTCTTGGGCTACTCTTTTACCAACGAATAGTGGGATTGACCGTCACATTATAACGCCCCCACGGCTGGGAGGGCGAGCATGTTTAGCGCGACGCGGGCGCGAACTCGCGACCCTCGAATCACGAGCATGGCCATACCAGGCCTCAGTGTAAAACAAGAGGGAAGGCAGCAAGTCATCACCACCTACCGGGCTATTCGTTTACCAACGAATAATGGAATTGACCGTCACATTGTAATGTCCCCACAAGCATGTTTGGAGTGACGGGGATTCGAACCCGCGATCCTCAGATTACGAGTCGATGCTTTAACCACATGGTCATAACAGGCCCCATTTGGTTTATATTGTGTATTTGATATGTTTGTGATTGTTATTTAAATGTGTTCAGTCTCCTAAATGACTGATATTTTGTATAGACATTTCATACAGAGAGCATAAATGAATTATGTATGCTTAGTATAATGATTATCACATATAGTATAAAATGTTCCACAGGTTTCTAATGTTACTTATTTTAATCTAAAAGGAGGCCCGCATACAATTCTTAGTACAGAACGTAAGAAATGTGTTGTTATTAAATTTGAATTCTGTTCAGTTATTAAGTAAATGATCTCAAAAACAAGATAAAGTCACAATGAGACTTTCTTACGAAGGGTAAAAAATAATGTTCGTGAAACACTACAGAAAATATGAATTATTATAACGTGAAGTATTTTGTAAATATTTAACACCCAAGCATAAAGATCTAATATGAATCAACTATATTTTAAACAAAAAGTTGTCAAACATTAAATATTTTTTTTTCAAGTTATGTTTCACCAAACCTGCGTTTTGTTTACAGTAATTTTTACGTCTCAAAGCACTTTATTGCGTGATATCACTTAAAGTTTCGATAATAATGACACTCGTTTTGTTACACATTATTTGATTTTTAACACTATCACCTGTATTATTAAATAATTGTTGTCGGTTTTAAAGAATGTTTTTTAATTTAAAATTTAAAGAAAGAGTGGCTGTTTATTTAAAGTTCACTTCAGTGTTGAAACTGCGATATTTTCTCACATCCTGAATATGATGCTAAAACAAATTAATCTTTCCATTTTGTAAAACTCATTGTTTGATGGAAAGTATTAAGAAACCTAAACGATTTGTCAGAATCTCGTATCTACAATGTCGCACTGGCTTTGAGATAATAAATCTCAGATTTTAATTATTCTAGCGTCTATCATATACAGTTTTTCATTAATATTCATGTATTTTACTGCGTGGTGTTTCCATAACATATCGCCCACAAGTTTTTTTTTATCCTACAATTTTTAATTACGGTTACACTACATCTTGTACATAAACGCATTATGATAGAATTCAAATGTCTTTTTTTTCTGTTCTGTGGTATATTTTCAAATGATTTCAGAAGTTAGTCTATAAAAAAGCATGCTTCTTTCTCTCTATATAAATACGTATATATTCATGTATACGTGTTAATAACGTTACACTTTCCATGTGTAAAATAAGTAACACGTAATATATATCTGAACACGTAAGTATATGCATGCTAGATTTCAAAGATTTTATGAAGTGTTATACCATAATTTGTATGGGATATACATATACACCTTTCAGAACTTTATTGATTAATTCGGTTTTCGGTTTTAACATGGTTTTCAAACACAAAGCCCTAAAATTCTAAAGAAGATTTATAAAGAAAGAAAGAAAGATATGAAATTCTGAATTTTTATTTATGTTTAAAGGAATTGTTTACCCCTCCAAAGGTTCTCACTGTTTACTCTAACGGGCTGCTCTCACTGTTTACCATTTGGAACTACTCGAACTACTGTCATTGTTCACTGTAATGGATTACTCTATATTTTGTTACTCCAACGAACTACTTACTCTCATTCTTTACTCTTAGCGATTTACTCTCTGTTTACCGTTGAAGACTATTCTCATACTTACCATTACTGACTACTCTTATTGTTCACTCCAACACACTGTTCTTACTGTTTACCTTTGAGGACAACTCTCATACTTACCCTTATGGACTTCTCTCTTTGTCTACTCTTACGGATTATTCTATTTTTTACTCTAGAGGACTACTCAAATGAATTTCTCTCATTGTTTATTCTAGCAAACTACTTTCATTGTTTACTCTTACGGATGTCTTTCATTGTTTATTTCAGCAGACTGCTCTCATTGTTCACTCTTACGTATTACTCTCTTTGTTTACTCTTACAGATTACTCTCATTGTTTACTCTATTGGATTATTTTAATTTTTTACTCTAGCAGGCTACCGTCGTTGTTTACTCAAGCGAATTACCATCATTGTTTATTTAAGCAAACTACTCTCATTATTACTCTTATGGATTACTCTCATTCTTTGCTTTGACGGACTTCTTTCATTTTTTACTTTAGCTGACTACTCTTATTGTTTGCTATAGCGGACCACTCTCAATCTTTACTTTTACGGATTACTCTCATTTGTGTTCTAAAGGATTTACACTCGTTGTTTACTCTAACAGACTACCCTCATTGTTTACTTCAACGGACTATCTTCATTGATTACTCTAACGGACTACTCTTATTGTTTACTCTAATGGACTACTCTATATTTTTTTCTCTAGCGAACTACTCTCACTGTTTACTCTAATGCACTACTCTCATTGTTTACTCCAACAGATTGCGATCCAAGTCAACTTTTTAAGTCGCCAATATCTTCCCCAAAGTTAATTTAAAGTATATTTTTCAAACACTTTTAGTATATATATATAAGCAATTAATATTGCAAAGCTTTACACTGACTGATACTTAAATCTCTATGACGCTCAGATCTCCACTAGGTTCAAGCAACACAGTTGACACCAAAATGTTTTTGGGTTTTTTTTGGTGTTCCAAAAATATTTACATTATTTTTTCCGATTTCTTTTTGTAGTAATATTTTTTCTCGTTTCGTCGGACACATCGTGGTTATCTTTGTTTAACTTTTTATCATGGCCGGCTGCAAATACACGTGATAAGAGCTCATAGCATGCAAAACGGCTGTCCTTTTCGTTTTTTTCCGAGTTACTTGTTGGCAATAAATTTTTAGCTAGCAGATGAGATGCCAGCCCACGTGGATAAATACCTTTGTTCTCCTGGTTTGACGTACAGTTGATAGTAGCTTGGGACTGCTGGACCAACCTGTAAGAAGAATCATATTTTTTTATTCATATTAACTATGGTTTTTACCCTATATATATATTTTTTAAAGTTCGAATTGTCAAAGTATGAACCTGCCTTTGACGGTTTTGTTGTAATTATTATTGTTTTGCGAATTATCGTAACATGAATGTTTAACGCTATTTTATCCATTGAAATATTTAAATGTTATGCAAAAAACGTGCACAAGAAACATAGTTTTGGGTTTCAGCTCCTGATTTTATTTAGTCAGAGTTTAGGAGACGGCTAGTATAGTTTTTATTCAAACTTTATAATTTATCTTTTCCAGATCGAATCCGGATAACTTGTTATATTAACCTCAAATGAAATATTTTTTGATTCAAATACGCCTGAACTACAGTTCTTAATTTACTGTAAAATAAGCCGTTTTCAGGGCTGAAATTATCAGCTAGTTTGATCGTAATAAACATCACACAAGGGACTGTGTACTGACAAAACACCAGTCTGTTTCACAAGGAAACTTTAAAAAACTTAAATAATTGCACGAATACTGCAGTGGTAAGTACTGTATATATACACTCTGAACATCTCGGCGATTAGATTACTGTGATATTAACTGTTCACAAAACCAGTTATTATTCGTTTTCAATCACTAAGTAACTCATGATTTAAAAAAAAGGTACATAACTTGTTCTCAGGATTGTACTTGCCCATCGGTGATCAATGTACTGAGACGAAATGCGTTTACACAATTAGAACATGTAAAACATTTGGAGCATTAATACTTCTATTAGTTGTTGTCTCTAAAAATTCACCACCTCTTCCACCCCTCCTATTTTATTTAATATTTTTACCTGTTTTTTATTGCTGCTGCTCGATCTCTCTGACGGCGATTCTTGAACCAGTTTCCTATCTGGGTCGGGGTGAGACCCGTGGCTTCAGACAGTTCGCATTTTTTACTCGGGCTTGGATAACAGTTCTGAAGATAATATTTTCTTAACAAATCCCGCGTGCGTTCTTTGAAACAGTGTGTCCTTTGTTCTCCATTCCAAATGGTAGATGGAAATGGAAATCTTTTTCGCACACGGTATTTATCAACGGCTCCAAGGGGTTTTCCTCGTTTTTTCTCGACTTCCATATAGTGGGCTTGAATCCACAAAGCTTGTAGTTTTGCATGAGACTTTCTGGAAAATCGCCGACTCTGAAGGATGTGATAGAGTTCTCGGAAGTTCCTGTCGTGGAAGGCCACGGCTGCTCTGGCTCGAAGCACGGCCTCATTCATGTCAGCTTCGGCACAGTGTGGATAGGCTACGGGTAAAGACCATAAAAATCGAGCCAAGCGGCTGATATCTCCACTCTCCTCGAGGGCCTCGCACACAGCTACCATTTGCCCTACAGTGAAATGTAATGACGGAAGATTTGCCACCGGATGAAGAGTGACGGACCTCACTGGAAATAAGCTGGGGGTGGCTCCTAATGTCGAGCAGTTCATGTTCGAAGCTTCTGTTGTGACACAATGAGACACACGAAATACTTTGAAACCGTTAAATAGAGGAACAGATGGCGAACTTGTGCAATTTGTGCACCTCATAAACACTTTCCAGTTGAACAACCACAATATTTCCAACATTTTCCATCTCTTACCTTTCGCACGAAACTGCTAAGGCGGAGCTTCTTCATCTAAGGAGGAAAGATAATGATTTTCAACGCAGCTCATTACGTAACAATATCGTATAGGTTAGGAAAAGATCGTTTGACAACGTTTCATTGGAGGACTAACTACCAACTACACGAGAAAAGATTCAGAGTCATTTTTGTAGATTGTTTGTTTTATGAATTTCGCGCAAAGCTGCATGGGAGCTATCTGCGCTAGTCATCCCTAATTTACAAGTGTAAGACTATGGGGAAGAATCTAGTCATAAACACCCGCTGCAAACTCTTGGGCTACACTTTTACGAACGAACAGTGAGATTGACCAAATTTTTAACGCCCCCACAGTTGAAAGGACGAGTATGTTTGCTGTGACAGGGATTCGAGCCCGCGACCCTCAGATTCCGAGTCGAGTGTCCTGATCACTTTGTTGTAGATGTCTATTTCACGTATAAAGTGACAAAAATATACAACGGTTGGTACATAAAACCAAACAAACTCCAAGGAGATGTTATAGTCAAAGTAAGTTTTGAAGATTTCTGAATATCCACATATTGTACTCAAAATACCAAGTAAACTGACTGTTTACAGTGGCATCATTTTATAAAAATCTGAAACAGAGCTACTGGTTGTTTATTATATGCTACTTTGTCACTAATATACTTTAATAAAACCGAAAAACATGATAACATATTTCTAATAAAAACAAGTAATCATAACGAATTCTTGACAAAAGCCAATGAACAATCATATATCTTATATCAAAATATAAATTATGACGAACATTTAATAATTTTTACCCCAAATTATTATACACTCTTTGAAAGCATGTAAATCATAACACTTTCTTCACAGAAAAGTATAGCTAATCTCGCATGAAAACATGATAAAAACACCTAAATTGTTTTGAATTCTTAATAAAATTATAAGTCAACATTAATAAAAAATAAACAATATCACATAACTCTCACATAGTTCGAAAAATATCGTCAAAAGGAAAAACATGCTTATAATAAATCCATTACTGAAATCTAACTAGGTAACTAATAAAACTGTATATATATATATATATATATGATAAGTATTTAGAAAACGTTTTAATACCCGTCACATATTTTCATTTTGTTATGTAAGCTGTATTCCAGAAATAATAACACTATCATAAACCTGTATTGTTCCACCATTGTCTAGTTATTAGTAAGAGAGATTAGTTCTTGTGGAAAGAGAGAAAAAATGTTAATGTGTGAACATAAATATTTAATTAAAATTTGGCAGGCATCTCTGTAAGCGCCAGATGCAACATCCTAATGATGAGACTATTAACTCACGTATCGCACCTTATTTGACTCAATTTTCGAAACAAGTTCAGTGTATCAATACAGCGGCCCGGCATGGTCATGTGGTTAAAGCACTCGACTCGTAAATCGAGGGTCGCGGGTTTGAATCTCTGTCACAACAAACATGCTCGCCCTTTCAGCCGTGGGAGTGTTATAATGTGACGGTCAATTCCACTATTTGTTGGTTAACTAGTAGCCCAAGAATTGGCAGTGGGTGGTGATGACTAGCTGCCTTCCCTCTAGTCTTACACTACTAAATTACGGACGGCTAGCGCAGATAGACCTCGAGTGTCTTTACGCGAAATTCAAAACAAACAAACAAGTATCAACATAATTGAGTCAATAAATTCAACTTCCCTAGGCATCACAAAATATATTACAATTGTACTTGTCATGGGACATTAGTATATTAGCGTTAAGCCCGTTAAGTTTTTTAAACACTAAATTATTTTGTGTAGTCCTTTAGATATTTTGAAAACTTAGAAAGTTTACTATAATAATATTATTCCAGTTATACTATATTCGAAACGTTTCGCTCAGTCCGGCCTCTTCATGCCGGTTGTGATATAAAAACCATAGCAATTATCGGGAACGTATTTATACAAGCTATTTGATACAACCATAACATGTAAAGTCAGTACTGTGTATTGAAAGTAACTGAAACAATTAACTGACTTGTCTTGGCTACTATCGTAAAGTTCTGAAAGAATCTGATGGCTATTTGGAGTGTCACAATGACTACGAAGTTAAACATGTAAGTGGGTTAAACCTATTTCACAACACGTGATGGAACGTCTCAATGACCGTGAGGTTAAACCTAATTAAGCTAACCCTGATCCATAACATTTGACACTCACCAAACCTATTTAATACAAAAGACACGTTGAGGTCAGTGGACTGAAAAAAAGTTACAAACTGAACTAGTAAAAGTCACCAGATCTAGCTTTGATAAAAGGGACAATCATTTAAACTCAATATAGTGACGTTACTAATACTCTGTGTGTCTACAGACAAATGAAAAAAATTCATATATAAAATCTACACATATAAACGCGGCCGTCTCTGAGCGACCGACGACAGATCTGTTCCTCATATACCTTTTACTTTGCAATGTGCAGCACTATCTACACCCACACCTTCCTCACGCATGTGGTAACATCGCCTGTACTTTCCTACTCCTATTTAATTTTTTCATAGTTTAATGAAGCTTAAAAACTTCCCACGTACGCATACATGTTATTATTTTAATTATATATGTTCCTTGAAGAAATGAAAAATAAATGCTTTGAAAAAAGAAGCTAATAAATAGATGAAGATAAGTTGAAATCGCATTTTTACTTAAGAAATTTTGAAAAAATAAATGTGCTAATTTAGGAATAATAATGCAATAAAAAATGGAGCTTGTTAAGATAAATCACATTATGCAAACTGTATAATACTTTGCAGACGAACAGTTTATTATGCACATTAAAAACTGCATTCATGACAGAACTCACTATATTTTTGTAAGTTGAAGGGTTTTTTGATCGAACGAAGACTAAATATTTTTTCGCACAGAAGAACTGAAGTTTTATTTACAATTTTTTTTTCTGTTATTCATGGTTTTCATGCTGTATTTTAAGAGTTTTCACACTGTATTTTCACAATTTTCATCTTGTATTTTCAATATGTTCATGATGTATTTTCAGGGTTTAGATGCTACATTTGTAAGGGTTTCATATGGTATTCACAAATTTTCATGTTGTATTTTCAAGGTTTCGAGCCTGCATTTTCAGGGCTTTTATACGACATTTTCAAGACTCCTTGCTGCATTTTTTAGGGTTTTTTTTTAATGTAACTGCATTTATTTCTTATTTATATTATAAAGAATCAAGAGTAGGTTATTTACAGTATTGTAAGGCTTGAAAACACAACGAAAATTACAATCAACATTCAATAAACGGTGAAAATTATTTACACATGTTGAAAGCTGTGAATGAAATTGATCTAATTTTGCTACTACGATTTAGAATAATGATAAAAAGTAAAATAAAACACTGATTGAAGTACAGAAATGATTTAAGGCGTTTATATCAACACCACATGTTTCTGTTTGCGCGTCTTTCGGTGACAGACATTTGTTTCCTAAATTCAGTATCCGAAATTTATGTTGTTGTCTCATGAACACTAGTTACACGAAGCTTTCTGATTCTCAACAAATATTGTTGTTTGTTTGGTTGTAAAAATGTTTGCCTTAGGCTATGGATGCGCAGTGACGTCATCTAACTTCGATGACTTTACAGCTGAGATTTGGTTTGAATTTTGCCCCAAGCTACACGAAGGCTTTCTATGCTAGCTATCCCTAATTTAACAGTGAAAGACCAGATCAAATGCTGCTAGCTGTCACCACCCACCGCCAACTCTTAATCTACTCTTTTACCAATGAATAGTGGGATTGACCGTAACTTTTTAATGCCGCTACGGCTGAAAGGACGAGCATATTTGGTGGAACGAGGATTCGAATTCGCGACTCTCAGATGGCGAGCCGAGTGCCCCGAACCACACCTGGCCATGTCGGGACTGACAGTTAAGGAATAGCTCTTATAATTTTGAATATTCTACACTCATTACATACTGTCAACAAAATAGAAAACTACAGTTATAATTATTAAGTTGATATTTTAAAAGCAAAACCTTGAAATAAGTGATTTCATAATACATTTTAAACGTTAATATTTCTGATAATTGTTCAAAAAAGAGAACATTTAATCCTATTCCTCTATTGTTTCAAATTTTCGTGTGGAATTTGAAAATTTATTCAGTCTTTTAACGGTACTTTATATACACATTCACCAAGATGCCAGGTTAGATATTCCTAGAGTTTAGATGTTATTTTACTTCATTTCGAACAATTCACTGAAGGGAACGCAGCCAACTAGCGACACCAATCGTCACACGACCTTCGTCGATCCTCTGAGCCAAATAAATAAATATAATAATAAATACAAATCGTGGCAGGTATTCCGATTTAACATTTTGCGCTTTAGAGAGAAACGCAAAGCAATCGAGGGCGCTCACAAGAGTCCTTCTCTGCGCCCTATTCATGAAGTTAAATTTTGTGTTGTGCCAGTGATTAAGAGCTAAATCGAAAGAATTTTAAGAATACCAGATTGTGCTGTAAGTTGGTGGTCTGCGAGAGGTTAAATACTAACCCCCCGAAAAAAACAACAACAAGAACATAGGGGGTCTATAAATCCAAAAGCCTCAGAATTTGCTGTGGGGTAAAACGGGAGTACTCTGAGAAAACACACTTTCACGATCAGAGCACCGGAACCAAATGAAGGAATTGTCCATTACTTTAATAGCGTGCCTGCAATGAATTGCTTGTTTGTCAGATAAGCACAAAGCTACACGATGGGCTATTCGTGCTATGTCCAAACGGGTATCGAAACTTGGTGTCTAGTGTTTGATCCTGCAGACATTCCGCTGAACCACTGGGGGCGTCTGAACTAAAAGTGTGAAGAGAGTTCAATGGCATTACATTTCGAACTATTGATCTTTCGAATCTCAGTCCAACATGTCAACCTCTAGGCCACCTCAGAACCTGGACGTATGAACCCTAATCTCCTATAAGGTGCAGAAGGTTACGTATTTTCGTCTTTGTTCATACATGTATAATTATATGTGAATGAAATTTTAAAATTAAAAAAAAATCTTAAATTCACTTTCAATGGTTTTATAGTTTCTATTAAGCGTTGTAATTTCTATATTTTTTCTAAATGTTTCTTATGTATCTAAATTTCGTGGAATGTTACATACATTTATCATTTAAATATTCATTTGGTTATTCAGAAGACAGGTTATTAGTAGCAGTCACACTTTCAAGATAACAAAGAACTCTGTAAGCATCTAGTTTATACAAATATTAATAATAGAACACAAGATATTTACCCGATATGCCGGTTTTTTAAACCTATCTTTTACAAATACAAACTAATTGGTTATATACATTTTTATTAGCAGAAAGCGTTAACAATAATAAATATTTCAAATTTTATTTTACCAGTAACTAATATTAACTCTTAAAATTGTGACCCTGAAAAAATCAGGTGAAGCTCATGGATGCATACCCCCAAAGTAGTTTAGCGACAATTGTGAAGACTTATAACGCTAAAAACCGGGTTCCAATACCCGCGATGGGCAGAGAAGAAACAACCTATATTTGCATTTAACAACAAACAAACAAAAGTATGGATGAGTAAAACGTATCAACAAGTTAAGATACACCTTCAGGCCCCCAGTGGCTCAGCGGTATGTCTGCGGACTTAACGCTAAAATCCGGGTTTCGATACCCGTGGTGGGTAGAGCACAGATAGCCCATTATGTAGCTTTGTGCTTAATTTAAAAACAAAACAAAAAATACACCTTTAGTGCTCAAGAATATTCGGTTACACATGAAGTTTCACCTTCTCATCTTCCGAACCTTAAAACTTACAAAACTACTGAAAGAATAGCATTTCAGTTGGAGAAAGAGAATAAACGTACGACTAGTTTAAACTAAAACACTGAAAGAATATGATACAAGTTAACTGTAAAAATTAAAGTTTATTATAAAGAATAATCCCTATGGTATACATAATATTTTTCTTATACTGCGCTAGCTATATTAGCATTATAAGAGCAACAAACGAGAGACGATACTTTATAGAGAGCTGTAAAGTTCGTAATTCTCTTTAATCATGTTACTGTTTTTAAACTCAACATTTAAGTTAAAGAATAACTCGGTTTAAATGCTCTACCTGTAAATATTTTAAAAAGTGGTATGATAATCCCGCGAATAGTTTTATATTCTACGTTCTGTTTGTTTGTTGTTTTGTTTTTAGAATTAAGCACAAAGCTGCACAATGGGCTATCTGTGCTCTGCCCACCACGGGTATCGAAACCCGGATTTTAGCGTGTAAGTCCGCAGACATACCGCTGGGCCACTGGGGGGCTCTACGTTCTGAAAATACTAATGTTGCAATAGGTGTAATAGGAAATTTAAAGTTTGTTTGTTTTTTTGAATTTCGCACAAAGCTACTCGAGAGCTATCTGTGCTAGCCGTCCCTAATTTAGTAGTGTAAGACTAGAGGGAAGGTAGATAGTCATCACCACCCACCGCCAACTCTTGGGCTACTCTTTTATCAACGAATAGTGGGATTGACCGTCACATTATAACGACTCCACGTCTGAAAGGGCGAGCATGTTTAGCGCGATGGGGATGCGAACCCGCGACCCTTGAATTACGAGTCGCACGCCTTAACACGCTTGGCCATTCCGGGCCCGGCAATTTAAACTAATATTGAATACAAAACAGTTATTTTGCATATTTTAGTTTCATTTTTCACATTATAAATATGTCGGAAGATGTCTGAACACGTTGACCATTAATTTAGAATATTTGTAATTCACAGCCTCTAAACTACAAAATTTCAGACTCACTCACTTATTAATTTTTTTTATTACAGGATACGAAAATAAGTCACCAGAATCAAAATACTTTACTGAAACATTTTAGGTAAGTTTTATCGCAACACAATTACTCACCCACATCCATTCATCAGCAACCAATCACTAACCTCCCCTTCTTACTTATCAATAAATATAGTTACGTAGGTATCTGTAAGTGTATGTTATGTATTTATGAATGCCATACAACCTTCATATAGTTCTCTAGGTGAGTTCATTAATATGTTTTTGGAATTTGGAGAAAAAGTTCAACATTTATTTGTTTACTAACAGTGATGTCTAACTTAGATATCTAAGGTGTTTTATAATGTATAGCCAGCTTCAACTACGTCGATTATACATCTGAAGTTATACGTCTTTTGTTCAGTCGCTTTTCTTTGATCATGTCCCTTGTTTTAATTGGCTATTTTTTATGTTATGACGGATATATATACGTGACGTTGAAATTCTACACCAAAATGTAACTTATTTGTGCCCTAGTAATAATTCTCAACATCAAAACAACGTAATATGATCATACATCTCACTTACTCATGATTACACAGTGGCATGGCGATAAACCTGCCAACTTATAACGCTAAAAACCGGTTTTCGATATCCATGGTGGGCACAGTATAGATAGTTAACTCATTTTATAGCTTTGGGCTTAACTACAGACAAACAACCATGATTATATTACAATTGAATAAAATGAAGTATTTATTTAAATCTGATTAAACCTCACTAACTTCATTATTTTCTTTAATAGTTCAACTGTAGCGTAAAATTATTAACGGAGTCGCTACAGTTGTCGGTTCGCTACAGTTGCACTTTTATTATAGTTGTGTGTTTATTATAGTTGCAGGTTTACTATAATTGTAGATTCACTATAGGTGCAGGTTTAACTATAGTTATAGGTTCGCTACAGTTGCACTTTTATTATAGTTGCAGGTTTGCTACAATTTTAGATTCACTATAGGTGCAGGTTTAACTATAGTTATAGGTTCGCTACAGTTGCACTTTTATTATAGTTGCAGGTTTGCTACAATTTTAGATTCACTATAGGTGCAGGTTTAACTATAGTTATAGGTTCGCTGTAGTTGCAGGTTCATTGTGGTTGTAGGTGCACTATAACTGTTTCAAAGCATCTGATTAATGTTTCTTTATTTGTTTCGAAGTTTGTAATACCATAAAATGAAGTAATGACAACTTCGTGAATTGTGGCCTATTTTTATTTTACTTTTACGCGTAATTTCTGTTAACTTTAGACGAGTACTTGTTGCAGTCTCGTAATGGTTTCTGACACTTCTCTGATTTTACTCAGTCGTCCAAACTTATATTGTTTCAAACTTTGGTTTGTGCTCGGCTCGCCCTCTGGAGGCATTTAATACAAACAACTTCAAAAAGTAATAGAAGTAAAAACTTTCCCCTTAGAGTTTGTAAAAGAACCTATGGGCGAATGCATTTAACCAGTTCTCGAAACACATGACAAAATTATGAATTTAATAAAAAAATGGACAGCTACATAAAATTAAACAGTGAAACATATTTCAATTTACATTTTACAAAAATAAATATATTTTGTCATTGAATCCCATGTGAATTTAAATATGAATAATTTATTGTCCAAAAAAAGAAAACTTTATATTGGACATCGAAGTGAAATTTTCAAAAGAATAGTATTAATAAAATTTCTATATTATCAGTAGAAATAAGAAAATGTTTACACAAAAATTAATGCACATTAATATAGTGAAATAGATATCACGAGAAAAACTAAATATGTTAAGATTAGGACGATGATTATGTAAGTTTTCACACAAATGTATCGAATGCACTCAATGCTTAATAGTACACGGCCTGGAATGGCCATGCAGTTAAAGCACTCGATTCGTAATCCGAAGGTTACGAGTTAAAATCCCCGTCGCACTAAACATGCTCGCCGTTTCAGCCGTGGAGATATTATAATGGTACGGTCAATCCCACTATTCGTTGGTAAAAGAGTAGCCCAAGAGTTGGCGGTGGGTGGTGATGACTAGCTGCCTTCCCTCTAGTCTTACACCGCTAAATTAGGGACTGTTAGTGCAGATAACCCTCGTGTAGCTTTGTGCGAAATTCAAAACAAACAAGCCAATTAATAGTACGCAATGAATACAATAAAAATGGTTTTACCTAATTATTATACCGTATACAGATAAAATAAAATACAGGTTTAGACATATTACTGTGTTGTAATCATGAGTGTAATATTTTGTAAGAGCTAAGACTTATATACAATTAAAAAAACAAAAACATATTATTTATAATGCCAACAATTCATACTAAGGAATTTTATTCCATCTATTAACGACATTTCTCGGTCGGCTCTGGTTTACTGATGGGACAGCGGTAAGTCTTCTGATTTACAACCCTAAAACCAGGGATTAGAGTCTCTCGGTAGACACAGCAAATCGTTCGATGTGGCTTTTGTGTGAAGAAAGATACACACTCTCTGATCACGCGAAACATATTTGCCCTTTCAGTCGTGGGGGTGTTATACGTGACGGTCAATCCCACTATTCGTTGGTAAAATAGTAGTCCAAGAGTTGGCGATGGGTGGTGGTGACTAGCTGCCTTCGTTTCAGTCTTACACTACTAAATTAGGGACTGCTAGTGCAGATGGCCCTCGTGCAGTTTTGCGCGAAATTAAAAAAACAACAAACAAATGTTTTCAGAGCAAAGCCACATTTGGTTACCTGCTGTATTACCGCGGATTACGGAATCCCACATTTTAGCGTTCTAAGTCATTAAGTTTAACGCGGTAATATCGGAATGCCATTAACTAATGGATCGTGAGAGTTTCTTTAATATCGTAGCTATGTGGTAATATAGTTCACTTCCTCTTCAGAACTGCTGTTTACAGGTAAATCACGTGACATAGATCTCTCACGTGCTTATCGAGTTTTAATTCCATGTAATCCTGTTGTCTATTTTGTTCTTGGTACCTCCGATTTCTAGAAGTTTATGAACAATCGAGCACGGAAGGGATGCGTGATATCATCCGTTAAAAGTTCTGACGAGTTGCACCTACAAGTGGAAACACTAATGGCTTTAAGGCTACGTCTGCGCACACTGTGACATCCATAATACGAAGTCGTAGTACATAAAGTCCACTATGGCTACAAATACCAATCCTTGCCTAAACCAGTCTATTACCGCCACCGTATGAATGTCCTTTCTTTTTGAAATTGTGGTTGGCTCCGGTTCCTTGGATATTTAAATTGTGTAATATGAAGAGTGATTGATGTGAGTGAATCTTTTGATTGGGTAAGCTATATCGTAAAGTTGGGGGGGAGGCACTATAACTGAGAAGAATCAGTTCGTTCTTTCTCCCAAATGAATAGCCCCCTCCTTAGTGATTTACATACGCCTTCTTTCAATCTCAGTCTCTCTCTCTCCACAAATACTGACTTTTTTGGGGGGGAGGGGGTGATGACGCCCGTAGGGGACAGATTATATGAAGAAGCTAAGCCGTTTATACAACTGAAATCCAGTTTTGTGAAGATGACGTCTGCGGTTCGTCTTGTATAACTATTTTTTACAGATATTTGTTTCTGTTTTTTTTTTCATTCCTTTAGCTGTTTTTCCAAACTGTTGATTCAGTGGAGATAACACCACTCTAGTTTCTTTAAGACCATATTTTCACCCAGCTGTCATTTTGCGGGGTTTCTAACACTTACTGGTCTACAGCCCTTGTTTTTAGCCAAGTATATTTTTATGTGTTTGACTAGCATTTAACCAACCTATCGATCTCAGTTGTTTGATCCCTGTATTGGGGACAACACAGATTTGACCACTGTGTAGCTTTACTATTAATTAAAAAAACAACAACTCTGAATCTGGAAAGTGTTACCCAGCCTGCTGTTGTTAAAACTATGAAAATATTGCGTTCCACTCATTTTTTTATACAACTGAATAGGTATGTCGTACACACGACAGGTTCACTCTCTTATTAATTAATTGATATAAACACGAACTAAAGTGTGCGGATGGCATTATTTAATAACAGTGTACCTTCAAGTCAAAGATTTTCATTGCCCCTAAATGTTTGGCCATTGTAGGCAGTAAAAGTCAAATTAAGATTATGGATCGCAGACATTTTCTTCCAGAAAAAGATATTTTTATTCGTGATATAATTTAGCTTCTTATTTGTTGTAAAATCAAAGTGAAATAGTTTATATTAAAAGATATAAATACAAACATAGGATATAGCATAAACTAAAATATAATACTTATTTTTTCCACTTCATTGAGATGTAGTGTGACACTAATTATTCTTCATGTTTAGTAAAGTAATGACAAGGAACGTGGACTAGTGTGTTTACTTTTGTGTTAGGCCCGGCATGGCCAAGGGTGTTAAAGCGTGTGACTCTTAATCTGTGAGTCACGCCAAACACACTCATGTTACGATCAATTCCATTCAGTTTGTTTGTTTTTGGAATTTCGCACAAAGCTACTCGAGGGCTATCTGCGCTAGCCGTCCCTAATTTAGCATTGTAAGACTAGAGGGAAGGCAGCTAGTTATCACCACCCACCGCCAACTCTTGGGCTACTTTTTTACCAACGAATAGTGGGATTGATCGTCACATTATACACCCCCACGGCTAGGAGGGCGAGCATGTTTACCGCGACGCGGGCGTGAACCCGCGACCCTCGGATTACGAGTGCATGCCTTAACGCGCTCGGCCATGCCAGGCCCAATTCCACTCAGAGAAATTTGAATATTTCAATAACATTTGAAGAAACACCTCGAACAATCATGTTTTTTTCAACTTCTAAAAACGCTATTTGTTCATAAAATGAACGTCTCGACGATCGGCAAACTATATGATATATGTTGTACTTGAAACAACAAGAGCTATCATTGTATTTGTAATTCAATAGATATTAATAAAAACTTATTTTATTTGTTTGTGTTCTGCAATACACTGTTACAATTCAACATTTTTGTTTTAGAAGACATAACTCAACGACAATTTTCAATAGTCAATTTGAAACTTTAATACACAAGCGCTGTACACCCAATTATTGGGCCCAGCATGGCCAGGTGGTTAAGGCACTCGACTCGTAATCTGAATGTCGCGAGTTCGAATCCTCTTCACACCAAATATGCTCGCCCTTTCAGCTGTGGGGGTGTTAGCATATGACAATCAATTCCACTATTCGTTGGCAAAAGAGAAGCCCAAGAGTTGGTGGTGGGTGGTGATGACTAGCTGCCTTCCCTCTAGTCTTACACTGCAAATTTAGGGACGACTAGTGCAGATAACCCTCGTGTAGCTTTGCGCGAAATTCAAAACAAACCAAACCCAATTACTATCTGCAAAAACTGTTTATAGGTTTGAGTCTAATTTGTCTTATCATATAATGAGATTGGACTGTCATTCCTATAACGCAATCACAAATCCCAAATTTTAGTGGACTGTAGTAAATGATCATAAGTCATTAATTTTCAGATTCCATTTTGGACATTCTAGCCACTGTGGTTTCCAGAAATAATTTCAGTTTTTTTTTATGAGCATTATGTAACTGATTATATTAAGATTGAATTGAAAACATAATTAATTAATTCTGCATAAGTATGGCTGAAATTCCGTGTATATCGAAATTCTGTTTGATAAATTTCAATCATATAAATCTGAGTTTTTGAGTGAAAGCATAATTATAAAAACTTACTTTTGATGAAATAGGAAATCGCAACCAAAATTTAATCCTCAAACATTAATAAAACAACTATTATGAATACTTATTGTATATCGCTACATAAACTGTGTTTAGTGAAATGGGTTTCATTTGTCAAACGTTGATATAATTATGAAAATAGAATGTGTGAAGGTATAATGATTATTTATTTATAACTTATATTTATTATCAACAACTCTCAAGAGATGGCGCAAGCTTCAAGAAGATTTATTTATGCTAACTGTATAAACAAACATAAACAATCGGTTTTAAACTTAAATAAGAATCTGAATAATATTTTGTTCCAAAAATACTAAAGATGAAAGATCAAACTTAACAACACTTCCTGTCATTGGGCAAACACTTCAATCTGTTAACTGAACAAAGCTGTAGTTTACTTGGAGTGTCTGAAGACATCTACCCTATCCTGCTCATCACAATTTACCAAGGACTTACTCCAGCTTGTGAGGTACAATTATTGTCTCACTATAATCTATAATACATAATGAATTAACAACAGTTTGCTCTTATATACAGGACCTAACAATTATTCAACGTGTTCTGACAATAAAATAATTGCGTGGGCGAGATAATTACAAAATGTAGAAGAAAACAACCAAAGTGAAACACTCGTCTAATGAAAAGAACCAATACGAAAGCAACATTTGAGGCAACAACCACTGGGTTTCCGATGAGAAGAAAAACATTTTTTTTAGAAAAGATAGAGTTTAAGAAAAAGCGAAAAGAACAAAAAACACGTGATTCGAAGGCTTGAAAACGCATTCTTAAAATGAAATGGAACAAACAAAAGTATGAGACATAAAACACACATCCAAACACATAAGTAACAATAATGTGTTCAGTAAGGTTGTAAAAAATTACAAACATTAGGAAGACACTGGATTACAGTAATGACATGTTGAAAAACTAAATACAAAGTAAAAGATGAACAAAGAAAGCAAAATATTATATAAACAACAAGTATGTCAACGGCAATGTCACATCTGTCTAGGAGTATAACACCTACTGATGTAACTACAGGCTTAGACTAATTCAGAACAAAGAGAAATCTACAGCCTCTCTACAATAAACTAACAATAATGTAACAAGTGTTTCATTCAAGTCTATAAAACATAGTAATTTCATATTAGCCTTTTTTTTTCATTAGAGCTCAGGACATTATATCCTCGTTTCGATTTAAAATACATAACGACCACAGCTCAGAGAGTCTATAACATTCTGTGATTCAACACTGGCTTACAACAACAATAAGTCAATAACAGTTCCGATATTTTACAACACAATAATTGAGCCACAGATCTACTTACGATTACTGTTGATAAAAATTAACACAATCTAGTATTGTTCTGCAACACACAATTATATTCCAAGGGCATTTTGGTTCTACTTTACAAGACACAACTTAACAACAGTATTTTATTTTATCTTAGTTTCTTATCTAATATTACACCATGTTTCCTTTCTTTAATTTCTACACTACATATCTTTACCGGTGAAAGACAGAGCTTCCTATTGCCTTGACGAACTTTTTCTGTTATGACAAACCTGTAGTTTCGCATCATGAGCGCCTTTCACTTCATTTCTTTCTCTTATGAGAAAAAAACTTTAAAATTACTTTTCACTGATGTAAGTTACACTTTGTTATTTTCTCAATGGCCACGTTCCATTCAGTGGCATTAGTTCAGTGACGTTTCGTATAGAAGAAAAAAACATGACATATACATAAAAAAATCAAAGTCAAAAATAAATATTTATTTACGTATCTCCCGTCATGGTCAGTTGGTTAGGACTCTTGGCTCCTAATCTAAGGATTGCAGGTTCGAATACCGGTCCCACCTGTTACGTTTTTTATATGGACTGAACGCAACAGAAAGACACAGATAACAGCTTATATAATTTATTACAATAAACTATTATATATGTGACAGATATAAAATAAATTATATAATAACAATGACAGACGTTCAGTTTCAACCTTCAAAATTAATTACAATACGAAATGGTACTGGCCTGTGTCCAATATAATGGTCCAGATCAGAAATCCAAAATTCCAGTCTAGGGTGTGAATTTGGTCCCACGAAGAAATTCCGAAGTTTGAATGGAGAAGTCCAGAAACAATTCACAGTGCAATAAATTTGACGAAGTTCTTTTTCCGATGTTTTTGATGAATGTCTCAAATTTGTCGTTTTCCAACTTGCCCCAGTCTCCCCTAAACAGTCCTATACGTGTTGACCTTCAGTATAACCAGTAATTCGAATGAATCGTAAAGATTGACGAAATAAAATCACAGCTTCTGTAGATCTAGCTCCAGTCACAAATCCAAGTTGAATAAACACACTGCAAACGTTGAAAAATTCTCAAACGACGACAACATCTCTTGAATCGAATGAAAACATATGACTGACTCACCTCGCATCGCCGTCTGTTTATATACTAGTAGACCTACTGTATTCTCGAACAATCGCGTAACTTCAACAGAATTCCAGAGTAATCTGGATTTGTCTCGTACAAACACCAGGCCAAAATACATTCTATTCGTAGACAAATGATCGATCTACCTAATTCTAGAAATTTCTACATGAATAACAACATATTTTATTGGTTTGAATTTCGAAACAATAATATAAACAACAACATGGCATTCCAAACGCTTTATACATAACACCACCACACATGCTCGCCCTTTTAGCTGTGATTGTGGTGTAACATGACAGTCAAACCCACTATTTGTTGGTGAAAAAATAGTCCAAGAGTTGGCGGTGGGTGGTAATGACTAGTTGCCCTCCAGCTAATCTTACACTGCTAACTTAGGGACGGGTAGCACAGATAGCCCTCGTGTAGCTTTGTGCAAAATTCAAAAAACAAACAAGTACTTACATGTCAGCTTTTCCTTTTACGAAAGTGCCAAGCAAAGAAAGCACTTTTACAGTATTTTTTATATAACAGCTTGTAGAAAGAGCTGTGTACAATGTGACTTAAATCCAGCAGTAACACTTCAGTTGACTTACTCTTAAAATGGGAAATTACAGTACGTATGAAACCTATACAATTGTATACACACGTGCTTTGTAATGGGTTTAGCTTGATACACTAACGACTAGAATAATTATTGCCTCTTGGAGGAAGGAAGATGAGTCATTTCATACAAATGTATTGTGACAATTTTGTATGTTTCTGAGCGAACACCATATTTCTCAACTAGTTCAAATAACTGATTTTTACTATATTTTCTTTATCAATAACAGCAGTAACAGTAAAAAATTTTAAAGCTACTCATTACAAATTATATTGTTTTAAAGCTACTTTAAAGTATCGCATTGCCAATATTTTTAATCCAGCTCCTTCTAGAGCAACTGATAAAATACCTTTCTTATTTTATACCACTAGCTTATCGTAGTAAGCTAGACATTACTCTTGAAAGTAGTTTCAAAGTATATTTCTTGAAGATCTTTCTAAGTCACTTCCCTTGCAGCCTTGTAATGGTAAATTAGATAATTTCCACGCTAGGCTTAAAGAATATTTTTCGACGATATTTCTAAGCTAGCGCCCTCTGATGGTAATTTAAATATATTTTTGTCATTGAAATAGCCTTGCCACTGTATATTACACTTTTTTTTTCAATTAGTTTCAAGCAATAGTTGTTGACGATATTTCTAATCCATCTCCCCCTGGTGACATTTATATATTTAATATGATAGCTCCCAAGTGGTACTTGTTTTACATTTCACATCGTGTTCTCTAAGAGGAGCGTTTATGAGAAACGAATTTGTACACATTATTTTAAACTAAATTCTTCCTCACACAAGCGCAACTAATCATGAAAGAATTGAATAATTTTAGTTTTAAATAATTTGTATTTGAAATAAATTTAGAAAACTAAAATAAATAATGTTAGAGGCGAGGAGACAAGAACGAACCCCATATAATTTGTGCAATAGCTATAGAAAATAACCAAACAAATAAGTCATTTTTGCCCTATTTTTGATTACAGTTTGAACACAAACTCTCTTATCTCTTAAACGAAATATGTGGAAATAGGAGCTGAAAAATTACTTATACGGATTTTACGTTGAGAAATATGAACTCAACATTCTAATATACTACAAATGTTTTAACTAAACAAAATAATACAGAAAAAGTTACTTTTGAAAACTGCTTTTGAAGATTTTCTTACACTGAATTGTTAATACGTCATATAATCTAATTAATGTTATTGCTCCATTGTGTGCATCATCTCTAAAGAACTATGAGTTACTGAAGTTGTTTGCAGTGGCTGTATTTTAAAACTCTGTACAAATAATATTTATTGACTTTCATATGTTGATCCGCTGAGCAAAGTATGAGGCTTATAAATTTAATGTTTAATAGTTTCAACATGTGTCTGGAACTTTTAACTGAATATTAAATATCAATAACAGTGAGTTACTAATTAATTCAACTTAACCCATAAAATGATAATAAAATATTAGCCCAATATGTACACTGAGAACACTGAACTTTTGTAATGTTCAAACGATCCAGCTCAGTGTAAAATTGCACCTGTACACTAGACCTAGCGAAATCTGATTTCAAGTGTTATAAGCCAAAAGACTTACAATTGAGCCACTAGGGGAGGAACTATTGTAACCATATCAGGTCAGTATTAACACAACAACTATTGGTTTGAATAATCTGTCACACTATTGTAAAGCTTCCCTGAGCCATTTAACTCTTGAAATATTTCGGGGGTGGAAACATATTGCCATTCACTCAGACATTTAATTAAAAACAAGTATTTGTGTCAGATTATTTTGAAGGTATCTTCTATAATTAAAAATCACCTATATATCAATATAACGAATACCTTGAAAACTAAGTACTGTTTATAAAAAAGAAATATGTTAAGAAAATATATTTTTTGCTGACACTTGTCAGAAAAGCTTAGATTTAGGGTTATTACATCTCTGAACACTGTTTAATAATGTAGTCCTACATACTTTAAAGAGATCATACTTTTCATAACTAAACCTTCGTAAATTTTAAGTACGTAAACGTATTTCAAAGACAATCAAGTCAGTAATTTACGGTCTGAAACTGAATATGTAACAAATGAAATTTAATATCGTACGATTTGTATTCAGTGTGGTTAGTAAAGTGTTTTATTCAGTAGATTCAGTTTTACTATTTTAACTCTTGATCGATAACAAAACATAGATTGGTCGTAAATAACATTTTATATTTTTTGGAACATTTTTCCTGACAGAGGACTTTTTAAGCATTAAGTTATAAAAATCTATTTGGTAATGAAATGTTTGTGAGTAAATATCGTTTTCTATGGGTCTTCTTTATATCACAGAGCAAAAGTTTGTTTTTAAATTTCGCACAAAGCTGCTCAAGGGCTATCTATGCTAGCCATCCCTAATTTAGTAGTATAAGACTAGAGGGAAGGCAGCAGGTCATCACCATCTACCGCCAACTCGTGGACTGCTCTTTTACCAACGGATAGTGGGATTGACCGTCACATTATAACGCCACTACGGCTGAAAGGACGAGCATGTTTGGCACGACGGAGATGCGAACCCACGATCCTCAAATTAGGAGTCGCACACCTTAACACGCTTGCCCGTGCCTGGCCCACAGAGCAAGAAAAAGTATTGTATTAAATACAATTATGTTCAATATAGAAGGAAAAATAATATCTCAGATGGTGAATTGAGAAGCTTAGTTTTTAAGTAATTTCAAGCTTATTCAAATTATTATAAAGTATTGAAGTATTTTGATCAATTTTAAATAAAAAAATGGTCCAATGCTTGTAGATTTCTGTAAAGTGGTGTCATCTAGTGGTGACACTCATACATTTTACACTTCCGAGGAAAGAAATTGCGGAATGCTACAGAGTAAGAACAACAAAAAAGATTACATTTCTGGTACGTGTTCATACAGTCGTGAAGTCAGATTGATACCATTAAATAAAGCCTGCAAGGAACATGAGCTATCATGTTTACATGAGGAGGAAGAGAACAGAACGATCTGCCGTATGACCATTCCTCAACAAATAGTCCAGAGATAGTAATGTCAGTGGATATGTCTTCACAACTCCAGATACAAATATACTGATCCTAGAAGTTTAATAATTTCCAAAGTTTAGACAAGTATAAGAGCTCTAGACTGAGAGAAGACATATCAGTGCTACAGCCACTTTACAGATATGCGTAGCAGTTCATATGTTGCAGACAAATTCTCGAACACTGTGTCAGAACCTATCTGCTGTTCTCGCTCTGACGTCATTCTTCAAAATATGCAAGAAATCTTTGTCTACAATAATTTTGCTCTTTTTATCAGAAGGAAAAGACAAGTGATGTGTGTACTGCAACTGGACAAAATGGTTTATTGTAGGATACCAAAAGGAAGCTTATTACGTTTTGTCAAAGTCTAATTATTTCTTGGTCAACAAAAGGCACAACAAAATATGTTGCTTTAGTAAAACAAATTTGAAAAAAAACCACAAAGAGAGTTGTTTACCGTGTTCTACTCTGAAGTTGCTTTATGTGATGAAGGAGCCCTTAAAGATCATAGATGGAGAGTTTGTTTTTTAATTTCGTGCACAGGTACACGAGGGCTATCTACGCTAGCCGTTTCTAATTTAGCAGTGTAAGACTAGAGAAAAAGTAGCTAGTCATCACCACCAACCGCCAACTCTCGGGTTATTCTCTTACCAACGAATAGTGGGATTGACTGTTACTTAATAACGTCCACACGACTGCAAGGCCGGGCATATTTGCTGGAAGGAATTCCAATTCGCGACCCTCAGATCATGAGTCGAGTGCTCCTAAACACGTGAACTGGCATGGCCGAAAATATGAAAGAACCAACGTCGCACTTTAATTTAGAAAGTTGAAAGCAATATGATCGTTGTGATTGTTTTAGGCGTTGTTAAGCCAACAGAGGAAAAATAAACAGAGAAATTACAAAATGGCGTATTGTGAGGGTTAGAATAAAAATGGCAAAGAAAATAAAAACAAAAGGCTTAGGGTCTTGTGTTCTATTTTACTAAGAAATCATAAATGCAAATTTTTTAACTTGATAGACCCGGCACGGCTAAGTGTGTTATGGCGTTCGCCTCATAATACAAGGGTCGCGCGTTCGAATCCCGGTCGCACCAAACATGCTCACCCTTTCACCCGAGGTACGTTATAATGTAACGGTCAATCCCACTTTTCATTGGTAAAAGAGTAGCCCAAGAGTTGGTGGTGGGTGGTGATGACAAGCTGCTTTCCCTCTAATCTTACACTGCTAAATTAAGGACGGCTAGCGCAGATAGCCCTCGAGTAGCTTTGAGCAAAATTCAAAACAAACTTACTGCAGTATGATGTTTGAAGTCTCTTCTAAAACCATATCGAACATGTTATAAAATCGTTCTAAATCCGAACAAGATGGTTTAAGGGCTTTATAAGAACTCTATTATATGTGAAATAACTAAGAAATATTGTTAACTAGTTTTCAGAATAATAGCATCTGTCTATAAAATTACGTATACAAATATATGTTTCTTTGAAGTCAAACACAAAGCTACACAATGGACTAGCTGTATTGTCCCCTAGAAACCTGATTTCTCGAGATATAAGTTTACAGACATACAGCTGTGCTAGTTTGAAAAATGTCACAACGATAGTAATAAATTAATTTTAAGTTTTAAAAGCATTTTCTCACCTTCCATTTTTCATTGTCCTGGATCAGTTTGTTCATGGGTATTAAGAAATTCATCATTGTATCATGACATCTGCATCCATAATTACAGAAGTTTATGGTTATGAAAAGAAACATTATGAAACTGTTGGTCTGTAGTTAGTTGCAAAGCTTCATAAAGAGCTATCTGTGCTTACTGCTGTGTCACTGGAGGGCATTATAAAGATGTAATTAAAAATTATCTAGTCAGGATTCAGTGCAGGAATTACTAAAAACCCTTATTCAGAATTCCTTGTTTATGTTACACACTTGTGCTTATCATGAACCCATGAATCAAAATTTGTTACTTAGCGTAATTTACAGGTTTTGAAGATTCCCTAGTTTAATGTTTTTATTTAAAATATTTTATTTTAATGATTGAGGCGGATTTTCTCTTTGCTAGAATAGATGTCACTTGTTGTGTTGTTAACAAATTACGTCAGATAGCGACCATTCGTAATGGACAAAGAGCAGATGGCTTGTTAGACAAGGACAGAATATAAATGTAAATGTATGATTATAGGCCAAGAAAAATATCTTAAGAGACTAACTATGCAAGGTTATTTCGGTGGCTAAACAGAATTAATTTGGTGAGTACAAAAAATTAATTACATATGTACTCCAACTTTGCCATTTCAGGCATGTGTATTTCAAATTTCTTTAATTTGTTTCTGCGAACTTTCGTTATTCTTATAATATCAAAATTATTATTATTTACTCAGCGGGAAACGCTGATAAAAACCTTGTAAGTGCCATAGTTCTTTCGCTGTTTCAGCACATTTATTTATTTCAATCTGTCTCACATAACCTGTAAAGGAGTACACAATGAATATGTTTTTAGGTGTACTGAAGCAATGCAAGTCCTCAAAGCTGGCGTGTTGTTCCCTTCTTTCACTTCAAGGTTATATTTTAACATGGAGTGTGCTCCACATATTTCGATTATCCCACGAACTTACGGAACCAGAAAATTGCTGTATAATGTGCAAGTTTTCAAAAAGATTGCTACGTGTAACTAAATAGTCAACTCGTATCAATTCAGTATTATCATTCATTTCAAGGTAATTAAATAAAAGTAAAAATTTATGCAAATATTTTACTTTGTCATCCGAATAATAAATACAGTCTTGGCCAATTTGCATATATTATAACATGTAGGATTATTATTGTTAAGATGAAATACAAATACGCTTAACGATGTTAAACCAAGACATTTATGTTATATTAAACATGTACGTATATAATTTGTATTATAGGCATGTTCTACAGACGTCATGAACGATTTATTAGAACAACAAACAATTTTATCACAGACCTGTAAAAAGATGTGTAATTCAGCGTGTAACCCGTCACAACAAAGCTTTACAGAAATATATACAATGACAAAATATAACAAAATTATTAGAAATAGCATCTGTAACCTTATATCGGTTGTAATGGACTTACTGTTATACATTTATTTTAAGAGCTTCGTTTGTTTTAGTTTAATGTATGTAACATATGTTGTTACATTGTATTGCACAAGTCCCACCTGTTCTTTGAATTCATAGAAGATTCTTGAGAGCAAGAATCAACATTATACGATTTACGAAAGCGCTGGCGTATCTTCGAATATTGTTTGACCAAGTGAACTTTCGACAATTTCGTATAAAGTTTATAAATTGACGCGTCAAAAGACAGTTTTAGAATATTGTTTGGTTGCTACATTTAATATACTATAAGCCTCAGAAGCTATAATTGTGACAAACGCTTATTAATAATAATAAAAAAAACTACAGATATTTGATCAGGAAATTTTAGAGATTTCGAATGTTGCAAACTTCAGGGGAAATCACTTCGGACGATGTTTGGGTCGGGAAAGAAAGACTTATGTATCTTTTGTTTTACTGTTTTCAATTTCGCGCAAAACTACATGAGGGCTATTTGTTCTAGCCGTAATTTAGCAGTGTAAGACTAGAGAGAAGGGAGATAGTCACCGCCGTCAACTCTTGGTCTCTTCTTTCAACTAACCACTTGGCCATGCCGAACCAAACTCACGTGTAAAGAATAGAGCTAGTTAGCATTCCAGTCAAGTGATGTGTTTTGTATGTCGACGTAGAATTAATTCGCTCGTTGTGAATCAGGACCAGATACAATATTTAGTTTCAGACTGATAGAGGGCTTATTTTGATAGTGAATTTGTAAAGTGTTTGTATATAAGTCATTATTTGTAATAACAGTTATTATAAATTGCATTGTTGTTTCTATATTAAAATATATTTGTATTAAGAGAGAAAACTGTGTTTATCAATCTTGTTGGCAAATATAGTAAATTTGATACATATTAACATATAATTAACTTATAAATTAAAATTCTGCCTAGTTGAAATCGTAGTACGTAGTGTACGTGACATAATAAATCGGAGACTCGTTAGAGATAAATTATAACACGTGACATAGTTCATATTAAACAATAAGTATTTGGTTTGTCCTTCTTGGACTCTATTAAGATCTGCAAAGCGATGTGACATACCGTCACTAGAAGGCGCTATAACTCAGTTACAGTAGCTTGTTTAGGATCGTGTTCAGCCATTTTCCAGCTCAATTCTGTTCAACAGTTCTCACTAGGGTTACAATCTGGAGACTTTGCTTGCCATGACTATTTTGTTCCTCATCTGTTTTCCAGGCAAACGACGAACACAAATCTTGTTTTCGATCAAGCCAGATACAGGATTCATCTGAAAATACGACATATTGATAGTATTCTAACTGTTAGTTAGGATGCTATCCTGCCCAACTAATAATAAAAACGGACGTGAATTCTAGTTAATGTCAGTTTGCAGAGAACATTCTTGCAAAATAACCTTATTTAATTAGTCTCATATTCACTGTTCTTTTGATAACCTGATTGTTTGTCTGTTTGTTTTTTTATTTTCACGCAAAGCTACACGAGGGCTATCTGTACTAGTCATCCCTAATTTTGCAGTGTAAAATCAGAGGTAAGGCAGCTAGTCATCACTACCAACCGCCAACTCTTGGACTACTCTTTACCAACGAATAGTGGGATTGACCGTCACATTATAACGCCCCACCGCTGAAAGAGCGAGCCTATTTGGTGTGACGGGGATTCGAACTTCCAACCTTCAAATTACGAGTCTGATCACCTGATCTTGCCGGTCATGGAATATCCACATGGTCGTGCTGGTCATGGGATGAATATATCCTTCTCCTTCCTGCTGTAAAATGTTGCAAGACTTATTTTGATCTTGATGTGTTAACTTAATCAAAATACGGTCATCTCGGGCAGTAATTCACTGCAGACTGGAACAACATATTCTATAGGCTGATGATGTTTCAGGATTCTGGATATAGTACAATTTGGGTATCCCACCGCTCTTTCGGTGTTCGTTTATTTCATACTGTTTCTGAACAATCGAACAAATAGACGCCCAATAACTTCTCGCATGTTACAAGTACAGAGAAATTGTCTGAACGAAGTGTCGATCTGTTTTGAAGCACACCTTTTTATACAAAGTAGGCGTGTACACATTTTTGACGAACAAATGCTCTCAACGTCTTATAAAGACCAGAGTTACAAATCGTACATCATTGTACGGTCATATGCTACCTTCTCTGTTACTACTCAGACATTTACTCAATGACCGCTACCTTTATGAAGACGATAACATCAGTATAAAACACTATAGAAATGTTTTGGACAAGATTGTAATCGAAAGAAAAGCAATATAAACAAATTAAATCATATAATAGCATCGAACAAGGTACGTAGTGCAAAGCATCTTTATCTTAAGTCTCTCTATTTACCTAGCATCAAGCCCGACATAATGTTTTCTTGGATTAACCATTCTTACTGATAAAAAGTTAATAATTACAAAGGCTGTCTGTAACTGAACGTAATGAGTACACGGAACAACATAACCATAGTATCTAAAATTTGTAAAAAAACAATGCATTAACACATACACAAACTTGCAGGCATATAAATAAACTAAAAACCAGAAGTGCCAGAATAATAAAAACAATTATACCAACTGCAGTAAACAGCAAGCGGTATAACCCTAAATTTAGACACTAACAGTCTTAGCATCAAAAGATAATGGCGATATTTCATTTTATCAAATAAAGGTTAATAATTTGGCTATATGACTTCTCAGTAGTGAGGTGAGAACCAGATGTTTAAACCAGTGGTTGTCCCTATTATACACTCACGTGCTACCTTCAACTAGTTATGGACGTGAAAGTAATCTTCTTTGAAGCACCCATACGCATGCGTAGTACGTGTTTTGTACTCCTTTGTTTACGACTGTTCAACATTTTCCTACGTATGTAGTTTTAATACGTTACATTATTTAACAGATTAGCTAATTTCCTTTCGCTCTGATAGCCTTTTGAACCAAGTCATTTACATGTAACTTCTGGTAAGAAAAAATTCTGTCCAGTTGAGAACTACATTGGAACACGCAGCGATCTTTTTCCAATGGCGGCGACACCTTGAAGATAAAGCATCTCTTATTTTTCAAAGGAAATGATCGAAAACGATGTAAGTAGTAAATGCATTTTGGGAAATAACTTGTTGTCTTGTTTATATAATGCCATGCTTTATCAGTCTAGAACGGTTCTTCACGTATATTTTAGAAAAATTTATCCCCCACAGAGAGTTTTTAAACCCCAGTAAAGATTCCATTCTTTGTCACATTGTGTTTAATTGTTTTGTCGAACAAATAAAGATTGTAACACGGTATTTAGTCTATTTCTTTCATAACCCACTCAAATAATTGAGATTCACTCCTGAAAAAATCTAATGTTCCTTTATCTTGCACAACCTACTCGACTAATTTAAAGAAATATTATTGTACAATCATAAATACAGTACAAATGGAAAACAAATACAATTAGTACTTTATAAAACCACATCAATGAACATCAATCCACCCACCTCTAAGATTTTGAAAATTACTATTCAATTGAGAAATACATAGTGGGTAATATGAAACTGAGTTAATTAATATTTTTTCTTAATCCGCTAATGTTAATTACTGCTTTATCAAATAAACATAAGAATAATAACCATCAAAATAATTTAGTGGTATCTGTTATCATCCAGTTTATCTTCCAACATTTCACTAACCCTCTTTAGTGTCAAACAGCTGTAGTTTGTATTGTTTAAATACAAATTACATTTAAACCAGAAATAACTTGTTCTTGTATTCGTTACTACATGCTGTACTTAACTCACAGAAACTAGATTTTCAGTGACTGACTTATCTCAGCCTTAGTAAAATATCCAATGTAATTTGAGAATATTAGCTTCTTAAACAGTTCATGCTTTAACAAGAAAAGACAGAAGTAAAGTTTCAACAGGTGGAGAAACAGCGAAAGTTACAATTGTAGAAGAGAATAAATGTGGTAGTAACAACCAAACAGTGATGGGCTACATTATCTCCCTAGTTATACACGAAATTACAGATGAAACCTCAGCATCTAAACAACAGTGAAAGAGATCTAAGTTTTCTGGACCTTAACGTTCCAAGTTTAGTTACGCATTTACAGTCTATGAGCATTGTAACCACCCCTTACTGTCATGTCAGCTTTGGAAGACGATAGTCAATTATGTACTCAGTATTCCAAAATAGTGGACTGTCTCTAGTAGTGAGTTAATTACATTACTATAAAGTCAACCTCATAAAAAAGGCTTTGTTCAAATTTATCTGTTGATAAGGAATTATTAATATTTTTCATTTTTTCTTCTCACAGAATAGATTATAGATTCGGGTTTCGTTTATCAGTCTTATCTAGTTGGCGTATCTTATTTCACCGATAAACATGAAAGTCTGTTTGAACATAAAACTGCCTCAAAGAGAATAGAAGTTTAAATACGGGCATATCCTAAAAAAAGTTCGAACAACAAGGAAGTAATAAGCTAATTATATTGAAAAGTCTTCTTTGGGTAAAGAAATAAATTAAAATTGAAAATAAATAGAAACACCACAGGATAGAAATTGCTATAAAACACAAAATTATTATTTAATTAATCCCATGGTTCAATCATCACGTGAATACAAGAAAACATAATAAAATAAGTTTAATTTTTATGCAAAAGTAACGGAGTAACAAATAAGTTTCTCTTTTTTTTGTGAGCTTTTTCCGTAGTAAAACGTGTAAAGAAAAGATGACGTACAAGCTTAATGTATTCTTTGATTCGCTAAACTCTTTGCAACAAACTAGATTCGCCGAATTCACGGCTCATAAGTCCTATAAATGAAGCATATAAATAATAAAGACTTCATATAGTGTTGAGATACGAGAGGTTAATGGTGAATAAAGGACAATGCATCAAAACTACACAGATGTACACAGTATTGCACTCAATAATAATGTTAAACAAAACGGAATAAAGAACTATATGAATTACAAACGTTGAAATAAATGTTCACATTTAGTATAGCAATCTATTCTCATAAAATTTCTCCAAAAGCGACATCTATTGGTGATTATTCTTGTTTGTAATCAACTATAGCACATTCAGGAGACACATTCGTTTTTTTGCCTCTATCTTTCTTCTGATGAACAGTAATGAACTCTATTAGCAGTTTGTCTTCGCTTCTAAACCCAGAGAGGAAGGAAGTAATCCACTTCCTGTGATGCAGTTTTTTCATGGACAGCGATGGTGTTGCACTCCTTATAATGTTGTCGCTCGTTTGTGATGCACCAAACTTAACATTCTTTGACACGTATAAAAACGTGATTACATGTTATATGCCATAACCACAGCACTAACACTTGATCAAGTTAATGTGCATATGGCAACAAAAATAAGACTAACTAACGAACTTGGATAATTTCAAACAATTTTGAGGCAAGTTGAAATGTGTTACACATGATTACCTTATACAATAATGTTTTCTTCTTCCTTGTCATAGAGAAAACAAGCCTATTTCAAAGTCAGATAATAAACAAACCTGTAACCCTCGGTATATGAATGGCAGCTTGAGTTGTTTTGGGCTTTATATGATGACGTCAGGAAACTACGAAGTAATATTACTGTGCCTTACATATTAAGTTCCCATCAGGTGTCTGTACAATTAAAGCTATTGAATATCTGTAACAGGTGTAATGTTAGGAGGGTATCCGTGTTTCTTTCGTTTATTTCTTCCTCCCTCTACAAAGACAAATATAAAGTAATAAATTTGTTCACGTTTTTGTGAGTCAATATGATATTCAAACACAGATTTAAGTTTCTTCTTAAGTTCAAGGTCTATTCGATTCGACATTAGTTTCTATCATGTTATGATGCAATGAAATGTATATTGGACAGGAGTATACTGTATATTTTTATAGTGTATATCAAATTAAGTGTATGGGTGTGTTGGGCTAAGGATTCTTCTGCAGTATGTGTCTGTAACTTGTTAGAGACAAATCCGAAAACAAATGAAAACGCATACTTCACTTGTTTTTCTAAATGATATTTCTATATTAGAAACAAATTGAACATATATATACAAAAATGTTTACACTATGGAAATCATAATTATATCTGAAACGCCATAGAGAATAATCTCACTTTAACGTATCAACTGTTAGGTCTTTCACTCCTACGACGATTGACTTTGCGTTTAATAATTTTTTTCTCAAAATACTTTTCTGAGACTTTACTCTCTACTCTCTGTTTTCGTTAGTCTGAGTGCTGCTATTTATACATCTAACACTTAGGCCTTCCAGAGATATCTATATCCTCGACACTAATGAGTTGTAAACAACGCTCGATAGCCTCAACATCAGTTAATTACAAACACAAAATAAATTAACTAATGATACTGCCAACACTATACATTCTTTTATATCTGACATCTTGGAGGGTTCTTTGGTGAGAGTATACATTAAATTCTATTGTTTAACATACAAGAGTTAAAGCTGTTTAAATAAAAGACATTTCATCAATTTAGGCTGTTTTAGTTTTTACGTTATTGCATTTGAACAAAACACACGTAGCCAGATCACAAACTCAACAGGAATGTTAAAAGCACTACTCCAATTACACAAGAAAGAACAACCAAGCTCAATGTTCATCATATTATCTGGAAATATTCCACTAGAGCTCAAACACTCAAAGATCAATTTGAACACAAGTATTGCTCAGTGAGTATAAACAATAGATAAAATCTCTGAGTTATTCTTGAGTTTTATAATTTTTAACACAATTTTTCATTTTAAAATTAGTTAGGTTTTATTTCAGTAAAAATGGCACAAAATAGATCATTTTTAATTAATAAGAAAGAGTATACGGAAAGAGTAAACCTGCTACTATAAATGTGAACCTGTGTTACAAAGAAATATAAACTCGGAGTGTCTTAGTAATTAGAATATATTATAAAGCCATTATTTTCAAGAGAACTTAATATGTTAACAAGAAGATAATTTTTGCCACCTTAACTTTCTCTGTCGTCCGCATATGAAATTGTTACATAATAATAATATTTTTTCTGTGTTCGTATTATCGCTATTTATCTTTGCTTGTTTGGTGTTAAGCCTAAAACTACACCATACAAAAACTGTGCTCTTCTAACCACGGATATCGAAACTTGTTGACTGTCAATCCAACTATTCGTTTAGTTAAAGAGTATCCCAGGAATTGGCGGTGGGTGATGATGACTAGTTGCCTTCACTTCTAAATTAGCGACGGCTAGCGCAAATAGCTCTCGTGTAGCTTTGTGAGAAATTGAAAATAAACAAACAAAACAGTGAAGAGGAAAAGACCTAGTTTTATTCCTACAATATGTGAACGTTTGCTTTTCAAAACAACGTTTAATAAGTCAAAAACAAAAGTCGATTTCAGTTTGGCAGCCATCTTTAAGATGTCAAGAAAACAGCTATTGATTTTAAAGTATGGGAGTTTGTGAAATCTTGGAATATTTATTGTGTTTTTATGGTAACAAATAATGTGTCAAGAATGACTGCAATGGCTAAAGATGCCATTGTCCTTAACCGTCTATCGTTGGAGCTTTCCGCTTCAAAAAAGAAAACCGAAATCTCTCTTTTATGTAATTTTTTTTTTGGCTATACGCTGTCATATAAATTAACTTTATTCTGTGCCGAGGGTAGCCTAGTTTTTAGCATGTGGGACAACGGATTTAAAGGTCCAAGTTTTGAGTCCGTGATATGTCTTTGAACCTCACTTGTGAGCGCATCATAAAAAATTACAGTTAATCCCATTATTTTGTAAAATGTAATCATTTGGACGGTTGCTGTTGTGGACTAGGTGACCTTTTTCTGGTCGGAATTTTAAAATTACGAATAAATGTAGCTGAAAACTTTTGGGATTCTAACCTAACCATGTATCGTATAAACTGTTGTTCTAGTTGAAATATCTTTCTTCGGTGAAGACTGTAACACACTTTCTCAAGAACAAATCTATCCTACGTTGTACTACTCAATGATCGGGAATTCGCCACGAGACAAGCATGTGGATTCTAAGCCTGTGGTCGTGGTGTCACGGCTCGTCCCTGTGGCAACACGCCTTTATATATCAAAACTGTTTCCATAAAGTTTAGAGACATGTCATACATTTTTAGCACAATTGACACATATTTTACTTGATATCAAAGTTCTTTCAAGATTTCTTATTAAACAAGTTTTCAATCAATACAATGTTATTTGGTTATATTAATAACTTTTCCGACACAGTTAGTATTTCGTTTAGTCTCTACTATTTTGCCATGTTAATATTTGATAACTGTGATGTATTTAATCTTACAAATCTAATAGTTCTGAATGAATAACTTGTATACATAAGGCCCACGTTTAGTAATTCAAGCTAAATTACTTCTAAACTATGTATGTAATTCGCATTAATTAACTTCTAAAGCTACTCGTAATTCATGTTGAATAACTTCCAAAGACGTGCACCAGGGATGTTGCTTGGAGCTTAAGAGATTAAGGGCTTAGGCCCATTGGCGAGAACATCTCGGCGATTTAGTATGGTATCGATCATGAGTTTTTAAGACATCAACAGGAGATTCCGACCACGATTAAGTAGAACTGGGGCTCGGCCCCGTGTTAGCACACTGCCTAAAGAGACCTCTGCAATACACGTTTAGTAATTCATGTTAAATAACTTTCAAAATGCAAGTTTAATAATTAATGTAAAATAATTTTCAAAATTAACGTTTAGTAGTTCATATCAAATAGTTTCGTTTTAAGGCACGAGCCTATTTTAGTTTTAATTCACAGTTAACTTGAAATAATCTTTAACACATTTTTTATTTTTAGGGTTTACAGGTAATCCGAAAAATTCTTTAAAGCTCAGTGGATGAAACACACCACTGTCATGAAGCTGTCGCTATTAGCATGAAGAGTTACTGTATATAAATGACATGCCACTGCCATGACGCTATCATTATTAACATGAAGGGTCATTGTATATAAATGACATACCACTGTCCTAAAGCTGTCGTTATTAACATGAAGAGTTACTGTATATAAATGACATACTACTGTCATGAAGCTTTCGTTATTAAAATGAAACGTCACTGTATATAAATGACATACCACTGTTATGAAGATGTCGTTATTAACACGATGAGCTACTGTATATAAATGATATGCCACTGTCATTACGCTATCATCATTAGCATGAAAAGTTACTGTACATAAATGTTATTCCACTGTCATGAAGCTATCATTATCAACATCAAGAATTTCTGTATATAAATAACATACCACTGTTATGAATCTTTCGTAATTAAAATCAAGAGCCACTTTATATAAAGAACATACAACTGTCATAAAACTGTCGTTATTAACATGAAGAGTTACTGTATATAACTGACATACCACTATCATGAAGTTTCATTATTAACATAAAGAGTTACTGTTTCTAAATGACATACCACTGTCATTAAGCTGGCGTTATTAACACAAAGAGTTATTGTATATAAATGACATACTACTATTATGACGCTGTCGTTATTAACATGAGTTACTGTAAATAAATGACACATCTCTGTTATGACGCTGTCGCCTTTAACATGAAGAGTTACTGTATATAAATGACAAACCATTGTCATCACGTTGTCTTCATTAACATGAAAAATTACTGTATATAAATGACATACCACTGTCATGAAGCTGTCATTTTTAACATGAAGAGATATTGTATATGAGGGGCATACCACTGTTATGAATCTTTCGTTATTAAAATGAAGAGTCACTGTATATAAATGACATACCACTGTCATGAAGCTTTCGTTATTAACAAAAAGAGTTACTGTATATACATGACATACCACTGTAATGAAGCTTTGGTTATTAAAGTGATAAGTCATCGTATATAAAGGTCATACCACTTTCATGAAGCTATCGTTATTAACATGAAGAGTCACTGTATATAAATGACATACTACTGTTATAAAACTGTCGTTATTAAAGTGAAGAGTTACTGTATATAAATGACATACCACTGTCATGAAGCTGTCATAATTAACATGAAGAGTTACTGTTTATAAATAACATACCACTGTCATAACGCTGTCGTTATTAACATGAAGAGTTATCAAATATAAATGACATGCCACTGCAATGAAGCTCATGTTATTAACATGAAGAGTTACTGTTTCTAAATGACATACCAGTGTCATGAAGCTGTGATTATTAAAAAGAAGAGTCACTGTATATAAATGACATACCACTGTCATGACGCTGTCGTTAATAACATGAAGAGTTAGAGTAAAAAAATAAAAAACCACTGTCATGACGCTGTCTTCATTAACATGAAGAGTTACTGTATATAAATGATATGCCACTGTCATTACGCTATCATCATTAACATGAAAAGTTACTGTACATAAATGTTATTCCACTGTCATGAAGCTGTCATTATTAACATGAAGAGTTACTGTATATAAATGACATACAACTGTCATGACGCTGTCTTCATTATCGTGAAAAGTTTTTGTATATAAATGACATGCCACTGTCATGAAACTGTCATTTTTAACATGAAGAGATATTGTATATAAGGGACATACCACTGTTATGAATCTTTCGTTGTTAAAATGAAGAGACACTGTATAAAAATGATATCCATTGTGATGAAGCTATCGTTTTTTACATAAAGAGTTACTGTATATAAATGACATCACACTGTTATGAAGCTTTCGTTATTGTAATGAAGAGTCACTGTATATAAATGACATACCACTGTCATGACACTTTCTTCATTAACATGAAGAGTTATTATATATAAATGACATACTGCTGTCATGAAGCTTCGTTATTAACATAAAGAGTTACTGTATATAAATGACATACCACTGTTATGAATCTCTCGTTATTATCATAAAAAGCTACTGTATATAAATGGCATACCACTGTCATGAATCTTTCGTTATTAAAATAAAGAGTCACTGTATATAAATGACATACCACTGTCATGAAGCTACCGTTAGTAACATGGAGATTTACTGTATGTAAATGATATACCACTGTGATTAAGCTGGCGTTATTAACACTAAGAGTTACTGTATATAAATGACATACTACTATTATGACGCTGTCGTTATTAATATGAAGAGTTATTGTAAATAAATGACACATCTCTGTTATGAAACTGTCGCTTTTAACATGAAGAGTTACTGTATATAAATGACAAACCACTGTCATCACGTTGTCTTCATTAACATGAAAAAATACTGTATATAAATTACATACTAGTGTCATTAGTATCAAGTGTCACATAATATAATTGATATACAACTATTATGAAACTGTCGTAATTCACATGAAGAGTTACTGTATATAACTGACATGCCACTGTAATGAAGCTGTCGTTATTAACACCAAGAGTTAATGTATATAAATGACACACCACTATCATGACGCTGTCTTCATTAACGTGAAGAGTTATTGTATACAAATGACATGCCACTGTCATGACGCTATTATTATTTACATGAAAATTTACTGGACATAAATGACATGCCACTGTCATGAAACTGTCATTATCAATATGAATAGTTTCTGTATATAAATGACATACCTTTGTTATGAATCTTTCGTTATTAAAATGAAGTGTCACTCTATATAAATGTTATACCACTTTTATGAAACTATCGTTATTAACATGAAGATTTACTGTATATAAATGACATGCCACTGTCATAAAGCTGTCATTATTAACATGAAAAGTTATTGTATATAAATGACATACCACTTTCATAAAGCTGTCGTTATTAACATGAAGAGTTACTGTATATAAATTATACACCATTTCATCACGCTGTCTTTATTAACATGAAAAGTTACTGTATATAATTACACACCACTATTATGAAACTGTCATTATTAACATGAAGAGTTACTGTATATAAATAAAATTCTGCTGTTACGAATCTTTCGTTATTAAAATGAATAGTCACTGTATATAAATGACATACCACTGTTATGACGCTGTCGTTATTAACGCGAAGAGTTATTATATAAAAATGACATAACACTGTCATTACGCTATCGCTATTAACATGAAGAGTTTCTCTTTATAAATGACATACCACTGTCATGAAGCTTTCTTATTAAAATGAAGAGTGAGTGTATATAAATGACATACCACAGTTACGACGCTGTCGTTATTAACATGAAGAGGTAATGTAAATAAATGACACACCACTATCATGACGCTGTCTTCATTAACAAGAAGAGTTACTGTATACAAATGACATGCCACTGTCATGACGCTATTATCATTTACATGAAAAGTTACTGGACATAAATGACATGCTACTGTCATGAAACTGTCATTATCAATATGAATAGTTTCTGTATATAAATGACATACCTTTGTTATGAATCTTTCGTTATTAAAATGAAGTGTCACTGTATACAAATGTTATACCACTGTTATGAAACTGTCGTTATTAACATGAAGATTTACTGTATATAAATGACATGCCACCGTCATAAAGCTGTCATTATTAACATGAAGAGTTATTGTATATAAATGACATACCACTGTCATAAAGCTGTCGTTATTAGCATGAAGAGTTACTGTATATAAATAAAATTCCACTGTTATGAATCTTTCGTTATTAAAATGAAGATTTTCTGTATATAAATGACATACCACTTTTATGAAGCTGTCGTTATTAACAAGAAGAGTCTCTCTATATAAATGACATACCACTGTCATGACGCTGTCTTCATTAACATGAAGAATTACTCTACTTGAATGACATGCCACTGTCATGACGCTATCATTATTAACATGAAGAGTTATTGTTTATAAATGACTTACTACTGAAATAAAGCTTTTTTTATTAAAATGAAGAGTCACTGTATATAAATGACATACCACTGTTATGACGCTGTCGTTATTAACATGAAGAGTTACTGTAAATAAATGACACACCACTGTCATGACGCTGTCTTCATTAACATGAAGAGTTACTGTATATAAAGGACATACCACTGTCATGAAGTTGTCGTTATTGACATGAAGAGTTACTCTATATAACTGGCATACCACTGTCATGAAGCTTTCGTTATTATAATGAAGAGTCACTGTATATAAATGACATACCACTGTTATGAAGCTGTCGTTATTATAATGAAGAGTCACTGTATATAAGTGACATACTACTGTTATGAAAACGTCGTTAATAACATGAAGAGTTACTGTATATAAATGTCACACCACTGTCATGACACTGTCTTCATTAAGATGAAGAGTTACTGTATATAAAGGACATGCCACTGTCATGAAGCTGTCGTTATTAGCATGAAGAGTTACTGTATATAAATGGCATACTATTGTCATGAAGCTTTCCTTTTTAAAATGAAGAGTCATTGTATATAAATGACATACCACTGTTTTTAAACTTTCGTTATTAACATGAAGAGTTACTTATACAAATGACATGCCACTGTCATGACGCTATCATCATTAACATGAAAAGTTACTATATATAAATGACATACCACTGTTATGAAGCATTCGTTATTATAGTGAAGAGTTACTGTATATAAATGACATACCACTGTCATGAATCTTTCGTTATTAAAATGAAGAGTTACTGTATATAAATGACATACCACTGTTATGAAGCTTTCGTTATCAACATGAGGAGTTACTGTATATAAATGACATACCACTGTTATGAAGCTTTCGTTATCAACATGAGGAGTTACTGTATATAAATGACATACCACTGTTATGAAGATTTTGTTCTTATACTGAAGAGTTACTGTATATAAATAAACAGTATATCTAGTATATTCATACTTTACTTGAATATCTCATTTGTTTCCTCAAGATACGTGATATATTCATGGAAAATCTAAATAGCTTCAATAAAAATACATCCTTAAAACGGTTTGTTGTTTGTCATTCGACAAAATAAAATCTGTTTTAAAAGTTTAAAAACTCAGAATTTTGTGTAAATATATGTTAGTCATTTAAATTAAATATCAGTTATGCGTGTGTCATAGTCTTTTGTTTATTTTTTACCAAGAATTCCAGTAAAAACGTGTTTTCATGTCTATACGGTAAGCAACTGTTAAGTAATTACAAATCTATCGTTATTTTATGATATGTTGCAATGATATCATTGCATAAATTTAAATAAGATGGAAATCTGTAGATTTTATCTTGACACCAATTATGGTTTCTGATGTGCAATTTGTTAAAACATGTCCCCTTAATATATTTAAATTTGTACATAGAAACACGACCGTATACAAACTCGGACAAATTAAGAAAAATAGATATTTAGTGTAGATGAAAAAAAAGTGGTTTGTGGCACGTGGGATTCAGGTATCTATGGAGTGTGACTGTCAAAATTTTTTCAGGTTTAACGGACCTGAAACAATCAAAAATATAAACCATAAATAGTTGGTCTTGTTTCTTGATAACTCTTTTTGTCTTCTTCTGATATCATTTCGTAAAGTCACTAAAAAGATGTTTCAGAAGTAAGATAAGACTAAAATTTTAGGTTTTAAAACAAGTTTGTTCGTTTGTTTTAGAACAAATTCACATTACGCTCTCTGCTTTGTTCACCACGGCAAATCGAACCTCAGATTTTAGCGTTGTAAGTCCTTATATTTACCGCGAGACCTCAACTTATGGCTCGGCATTGCCAGGTGATCAAGGCACTCTACTCGTTCGAATCTCCGTCACACCAAATATGCTGGCCTTTATACCAGTGGTGGCGTTATAATGTGACGGTCAATCCCATTATTCGTTGGTAAAAGAGTTGACATTGGGTGGTGATGACTATCTGCCTTCCCTCTAGTCTTACACTGCTAAATTAGGGATGGCTAGCACGGATAGCCCTCGAGTGGCTTTGCGCGAAATTAAAAATAAACAAACTTTAAATTAACGTGGCCTTCCTCGGAAAAATGGTTCGACATACTACTTTATTTTCGAAGTATTTTAATAAATCTGTAATATGATAAATAATCTAATAAAGACTTGAAATCATGACAAATATGAGTTATTTTAAATAGAAAATAAAAACAAACATATTATACGCTGATGTAGCAACCTTGAAGGTGGAAGAGTTAAGATTCTAAAATATCTAACTTATAGCTGTAAACAGAAGTAAACATGTTCGAACATTTGTAGCATGTGTAGACGATGTTTGTTTCCAAATGACAGATATAAAGGATATGTCTGATTGAATACCATTTTTGTAAAGTTGTGACTTTTTTACGCCATTAGAAACTGTGTTTCGATAATTGTGGTGGGCAAAGCACAGATAGCCCTTTGTACTTAATATAGACAACAACTAAGTGACCTTGAGCATGTCCCGAGTAGTAATAACACTATGTAACACAAATTTTGTTCTTGGATAGTATGTGTTATTTCTTAATTGCTTATTTTGCACGTTCCTATTTAGAACATTCTCTACATATATACCTGAACTATAACAATGATATATATTGCAATCCGTGATAAATGTTTTACAAAACGAACCATTGGAAACAAAGCATTTTTTTTCACAGTTACTAACAACTAGGTAAAGATATTCTACTGTAATAACTGGGTGAAAAAGAGCTAGTTTCTAGTAGTTGGATGAATGAGAGAAAGCTATTAGTAACTGGATATTAAACGCTCAGTTACAGAGATATTTGTGAACGAAGGTCCAGTTACAAACATATACTTGACGAGAACGACTTCACAAATAAATGATAAAAAGCGAATTCAATGGCTAACAACTAGGAACTTTGATGATGAAATTGGTAACAGCTACATAATGTAGACGAAGCTGCTAACAACTGGACAACAGTCTGAGTATTCTAAACAGCCAGAGAATCGTATACTACTTCACGTCATGTGTTGTGAATTTGTTTGTTTGACCGCGTACTCCTACATACAGTTTTAGAGCTAGAAGGACCAAACTTGCGACGGATTAGGGGAGTCCTTAACTAACATGGCGTGCCCATCTGCTAGAGAGTTACAAAAGAGGCTTAAACATGCCTGGAAAAGTAACTCAGGAATTATGCTGGTGAGGAGGGACTAAAAGTATGTTTTCAAAGCAGTTGAATTTGAATATGGCATCGAATGTTGAGTTTCTGGTGCAAGTTGCGCAGTCTGTATTCGGGTACGAACCTCCTTGATATAGGTTTAAAATTAACTGAGAATAATGGAAGGGCATGACTGCTACACTGGGGCTTCAATAAGTCAGTTGTGAGCAGTCCAACCTCTCAGCTGAGTGCGTTTATATGTGCAGTAATAATTCCAGAATATTCTCAACTTTTAGTAGCTTTTAGGCGTAAAATTATTCGTAACGTTTAAGAACATAATGTTTTGAGCTTTTAGTCCGTTAAGCTCTTTTCATGATTTCGTTTTCTCTTTCTCAAAACCTACAATATTATTTGATGTACGTAGTTTTAAGTGTCTGCCTCTAGAGGGCAGCAGCCCTTGGACTTTGGCCAAGTTCTTCGGGGTTTAAAAGAGATCTTCTGTTTTTCGTCAGCGGCAACTTCCTCCTTATTTTTTTTCATTCTGTTGGTCTTTACACAAACCCACTATTTAAAGATTCACTCCTGGAAAACAGGAACTGTGTGTTTTAATGATGCATCACAGTTAATTACCAGTAGTCATTTAATTTCGAGAGCAATACGAGTTTTACGAACTAAGTAATTTTTTAAAGAGTTTATCGAGCATTCAGAAAGAGACAAATAACAATAATTAAACATATTTGTCCTGAGAATGTCACATTTTAAGGTAAATCCCAGGGATGTAATTTTTGTAGATTTTTTTTTCCTGGTACTGAACTTAAAACTTTTACATACAAAAATATCGAAAGTTTGCTTCAGCCATTTGTTGCAAGAACAAAAAGAAAATAATACGACACTTATTAGTTCCTGTAAAACTTACAAAAAGAGATTGATGTGGTTTGAAATTAGACTAATTTTAGGAAAAATTTTTTCTATTGTTTTGTACAATGTCAACATCGTATTTCAACGTTTTTCACTGCATCAGTTTTCAGCTGGAAGTGAATGAGGGACTGATAAGGTGGCTACAACACGTGTTTTTTGGTCATAATGTGTAACTCTACACTCCTTTACGTCAGAAGAAGTTTGTCCATGGTAATGAATGGTTTGTACATTATAAGGCTCAGAACATTTTAGTTTTTACGTAGTATAACGATATTTAGAATAAAATTTACTCCAGAAAGGCAAATCAGGAACATGTATTCAAGCTGCGAGGACAATTCACGAGGAATACGGAAACAAAAAGTCAAGCAGGGAATAAAAGTTTATAACCTAACTTTAGTAAACACTTCACTCTAAACAAATAGTCGAAACAGATGATTTACAAATTCTCATTTTTAAAGAACTGTTTGACAGCTCTTAAAAAGAATTATAATTAGGTCTATTAATTGAAAAATGTTTGTTTAGAGCAAATCCAAACTAGGATATCTGCTGTGTTCACTGTGGGGAATCAAACCCCAGATTTTAGTGTTGTAAGGCCCTATACTCAACTCCGTCGAATTCCAAAAGAAATGTAATAATAATTCTCATAATAATGGACATTGTTATGCAACTGGTAGTTATTTTAAGCCGAATCGTCAATTTTATAACAACTGCTCTAAACTTAAGATGGATATGGTTTATTACTGTACTGTGGACTGAGCGTTCAAAGCTCGAGCCACTAAACACGCTCCACAAGTTCAAATATGGATTGACTAAAGATCGACCCGTTTCTAATCTCTTTTTTTTATCCAAATTTATTAGCATCTGTAAGGAGTAAATATGTTAAGATTTTATATTAGAATAAAGTGTTTAACTAAAAAATAATAATAATTAATGTGTAATCAATTGAATTATATGTCATAGAGTATACACTCGGTGTCTCTATAATAGAATTTTTAACTACTTCACAAAAACTATAGCTCTATATTTCTTCACTTGAAGTAAATAACAGGAAAACTGTACGCTGTGTTCTAGGAAATATCGTGGAAAATGTTTCAGTTCTATTTATACAATTATGAAGCGTCTAATAAACAGTTCTTAGAAAATGTAATTACATATTTTTTTCAGTTTTATTCTCTTATGATTCTTCCTGGTCGTATTTAAATATTGTTCTTGTTTGATAAACACTTACCCAGCATTTTCGAATAAGTTGCTAGTCACAACTAGAGCTGAAACAAATCTTTGTTAAGTGCTGCTAGTTAATGTTGACTTTTTACACTGGTGCGCCGATCAAATCGCTGATCTGAATAGTTTGCTCTTGTTGCTGATAACCGACAATCATGCATTAGCCACTAGCCGGGATTTTTAACTAAACGAATAACCAGTTCTCCCCACTTCTATTATTTATTAATTGCCTCTTTGAACAAACCTTTGATAAACACACGCCATTTATCAATGACTTTTTTAATATCACTTGAATGATACTGTTGAACTGTCGCTTCCGAACCAATACTAGGCTTAAGTCATTATTTAGCACAGCCATTCATCTGAAAGTTCTTACTTAAGCCTGTCTTCAATCACTGTTAGTACTACTAGCTACTGGTTCGAATCAAAACTTGAGTCAAAGTATTTAATTATTGTTGTCAATTGGCTGTTGTTTCGTAAATAGTAATTGGATGCAGCTCGGGTCACTATTACGAGCACCTTCTTATATCTTCTTAATTATATGGCCAGGCGGCCATATAATGCACATTGCTCATAATCTAAAGGTCGTGGGTTCTAATTTCCATTACATCAAACATGTTCACCCTTTAAACTGTGGGGACGTTATAATGTGACAGTCAATCCCATTATTCTTTGGTAAAAGAGCAGCTCAAGAGTTGGCGGTGGGTGGTGATGACTAGCTGCCTTTCTTCTAGTGCTATAGTGATATAATACTTTTAATATAATACAATTCTACACTCATGATTAATTATAACAGTTTTTTGTGTTCCATAAGCTTCAAGTTTAATCTAATTTTTCATTAAAGTAGAATACATAACCCAACATACGATCATTATTGAAAATAATTCTTCCTTTACCTAAGTTCAATTACTGAATATTCTAAGCCAAGCAACTTCCAAGTCTGTTCAATATCAATAAATAATTACAAAAATAAATAGACAAACTTGAAAGCTACTTGAGCAATTAAGTACCAGCCAAATTACTGTTATACTTACTAACGTTAATGACTGGTTGGGTCTCGAATTTCGCCCAAAGTTACACGAGGGCTATCTTCGCTAGCCGTCTCTTTATTTTACCAGTGTAAGATAAGAAAGAATGCAGCTGGTCATCACCATCCACCGCCAACTCTGGGGCTACTCTTTTACCAAGGAATAGTGAGATTAACCATCACATTATAACGCCCCTATGGCTGAAAGTGCGAGCATATTTGGTGTGACGGGAATTCAAACCCGCGACCCTCAGAACACGATTCGAGTGACTTAATCACCTGGCCATGCATGGCGTAAGATTAATGACCAACAAAATATTTTTAAATACATTTTATTGTATGGTTTTACTTGAATAGAGTGTATACACCTGAGTATATTTTAAAATACAATTATTCATTCGTTTTAAAACTTAAGTATTTTACGTCTGTGAAGTAGGCATTATATTAGACTAAAATTTTTCCACGAAGTGTAGCACTGAAAAGTCAAGACATTCATTAGAATTTACGTATAACTTATAATCTATTTGTTCCTAATAAGTGTTTCAGACTTTTAGCTGCGGCTAAGAGGCTTATGAAATGGTTCTTAGTTTTGCAAGTCCAAAGTTTTATCTCGTAGCTTCATCATCTCTTGACCGATTTAAAATAAAATTACACTTTTGGACTCAGGAGATAAAATCCTTTTGAGTTGTGTATTTCACAACGCCGAAGGTCTCATAGATTAATTTACTTTATTCCTGCATACAAGAATTTCGATTTGAGGGGAGGCTGGTAGAGATAATGATGAGTAATAAAATTGAATCAGGTTTTTGTGCGCCCCACGTTTGGCACTGTCGACGCAGAAAAATGTATTGAGTGAAAAGGGGGAAAGGCTAGTAGATTTATTTGCTCTAATCCTGCCAAAAAGAATTTCAAGTGTCGCGGCTATTGAGAATTCCCTCTTGTTTTATTTAAGAATTTTCACGCAAAGGTATAGAAACCTCTAGCTTTGTATATTCGTTCCTAATTTTCAACTAATACACTTTAAGCACCCGCCGGTAATTCTTGGTTAATTAGTCTAGCCGAATAATGAAATTTGATTGTTGCTGTTATAACACATTCACAGTCTCAAAATGGGGAGAGAATTTTTGTGAAAACGGGAAGCGAACCGAAATCTTCGGATTTACAATCCAGAAACTTTACCAACTGGACTTTATCCGGTTTCGGTAAGGTGATAGCTTACGCACTGTTTGTAATTAAGCACAAAGCTACTCAATAGATTATCTATACTCTGCGAACCCCAGGTATCGAAACGCGGTTTCTAGCGTTGCAAGTCCGCAGTCATAGATTATTCATTAAAAAAGAAATGTTTGTAACGCTTCTGAGGAACTCTAAAGAACCTGCATTGTTAGGTATCCTTAACAACTTGTCAGAAGAACAGTGAATACTTCGAATTTTTCAGTAAAGGTACGGGATCAGGATTTATTTCAAGTGTAGATGGCGGTTTTGACACTGAAAACGGAAAAATAAATCCTCATTTATAGAGAGCATAAATAAATAAAATGGCCACCTCGTTTGTGACATTTAGTAATTCATTTTTAGACATTTAATTTTGTATTCTGTAAAATATAGTAACATAAAGTACATGAAACAAATAAATCCCATGAAAAAAGCGAGTTTTATTTCTTCATTATTATATATACATCCGCCCTATGCTAGTAAAGCGCTAAGTCTACGGATTAACAACGCTCAAGTCAGGGGTTCGATTCCCCTCGGTGGGCTCAGCAGATAGCCCGATATGGCTTTGCTAAAAAGAAAACACCCACACAAACACGTATATATATACATCTATACGAAACAAGTTCGATTTCCATTACAGATATGAAATGATATTCTTTTACTTTATTTACTATATTGCTTCATTTTCCCTAGTTTCTAAACCATCTTCTTGAATATGTGTCTTCCGAATATGAATGGCCCGGAATAACCGGGTGGTTAAGGCATTCGACTCGTAATTTGAGAGTGGCGGGTTCGAATCCCTGTCACATCAAACATGCTCGCCCTTTCAGCTGTGGGGGCGTTATAATGTGACGGTCAATCCCACTGTTCGTTGGTAAAAGAGTAGCCCAAGAGTTGGCGCTGGGTGGTGATGACTAGCTGCCTTCCCTCTAGTCTTACGCTGCTAAATTAGGGACGACTAGCACAGATAGCCCTCGTGTAGTTTTGCGCGAAATTCAACAAAACAAACCAAACTAAATATGAATGTTAAATATCATATTTTTCTCCATAATCTTCATTAAGCCCTTCTATGGTATTTTTGTGATTTTATTCCACGTATAGATTGAAATAGCTTTTGTTTTGCAATTCTTATTTTTTAGAATTTCAGAAGATTATGGCTGTCAAGATGTTAATCTGGTTCTCCTAAAACAGTTTATGTTGTCCTTTAATAACGTGATTAATTGAGTCTTGAATTTCGTATTCTTTTTTATAGTTTCAGCTGCTTCTAAGTTGGACGATTATTTGATCTGATAATCTCCATCTGTTGTAGATTTTCAAATTTTCCATATAGTATTCAACAAAAGTAACTTCTTCAGTATGTTTTTTAACTGCATCTTCTACAGATAAAGTTATTTCCCTCACAACATGCCAGTGGTACAAACTCTTGACAGAAAGCAAACAACTGGCATTGGAAAGCCATTAACTGTTAACGGAGTCTTCTAATATTGTTGTTAGATTCAGGGATTGGTTGTAACACCCGAGTTACAGATGTTCCTGTTTGGGAGTTGTCTTAAGAGAATCCACACACTTCTCCAGTAGATTCAACACAACATTGTTTCCTATATTCCATGAAAAGCTCTCTCGAAACACCACATGCATACTGAGATTCTTATATCCAATCAATTTGGGTAATGATGACTTCAAGTTATACTTTGAGATTGAAACTGAGCGCTGAAAGATGTTGAAAGTAAGATAAAATCGTTGATTATTTTATTAGATCATGTAAAATGTTGATAAGGCCACATTTTGAATTCTGTTTTAAAAACTGGAGACCATTATTGCATCAATATGAAAAGATAAATGCTACTTATATATTCAGAAGGGTTACTGAATTCATAACAGAACTTAGAAATATATGTAATAAAGACAAACTGAAAGAAAAAATGTGATCTCACCTTAAAAAGAATTATTTGAAGTATTTTATTAGTTTATGAGTTTAAACATGAGTTTTTTTTTTGTTTAATTCGGAGCTAATGATTATAATGTTTATAGCACCAGAGTACTAGAGACCAGAATAATGCTTGTGAAATATATAAGCAAACAGAAACCCAGAATTATGACCAAAAATGTTTTCTTAGTACAAAGAATAATAGATGAGCGTAAGAATCCACTATGCAGGGTAAACTGATTTTCTTGGAAAAATGAGATGGTCTGCATTATAATAGCCATTCTCTTACAATATACAAAAGCTGCAACCTTCAGATCTCATCTAATCGGCCAGTCAGTTAAATATTCTATGCTATGTGCGAAAGTTGCAACAACATTTCCAAGAGAAAGTAGATACCATCTGCTAGATAACATCAGAAAAATAAATGTAAATAGAATGAGACAACTCATTAGTTTTCTGGACCATAAGTTTATGTCATAAGTGTACAGAACAAAATTACATGAATAACCTTAACAAAGAGCCCGGCATGGCCAAGCGCGTTATGGCGTGCGACTCGTAATCCGAGGGTCGCGGGTTCGCGCCCGCATCGCGCCAAACAGCCTCGCCCTCCCAGCCGTGGGGGCGTTATAATGTTACGGTCAATCCCACTTTTCGTTGCTAATAGAGTAGCCCAAGAATTGGTGGTTGGTAGTGATGACTAGCTGCCTTCCCTCTAATCTTACACTACTACATTAGGGACGGCTCGGTGCAGTGAGCTAACAACCTACTCACTTAAAAACCTGTTGAAGAATCCACAAATCATTGCGGCCCTGTATTCCTTGATGGAATCGAGTGATAAATGAATAAATGACTGAACTTTAACATTGTTTATGTATGATGGAAGAAAATACATAATATATCTATATTATTGTTATGTAAATGTCGTGTAAATATTTTGTAAGCGACAACATGTCGTGTTGTGTTTGAATTTTCATTTCTATTATTCATTTTTCCATATTTATATTATTGTTTCGAAGTTTAAACTAATATTTTGTTATTTATTTAGGGTAACATATAGAATTTTCTTGAATTAAGTAGACCAATCATATGTTTGTAAATGAGTGCTGGTGACTTCGTGTCTAGACGTGTAGTCTCGTGCAAGAACGGACACGCGCGGATTGCTCTAGAGTTGCATGGAAATTGCAAGATTGTTCGAGAAATAGGCCTACCGGTATAAAAGACGGTGACGAGAGATAGATTCAGTCATCAGTTTTTATTCGAAAAAAGAAGACAGATTCAGTCATCAGTTTTTATTCGAAAAAAGAAGATAGATTCAGTCATCAGTTTTTATTCCAAGAAAGAAAAAGAGTGAGATTCAGACATCAGTTATTAGTCATTAGAAAAGAAGAGAGTCAGTTATTTGAGAAAGATTAAGTGTTTGCTGTGATTATTCAACTTGGATTTGTGACTAAAGTTAGATCTACGAAAGTTGTGATTTTATTTCGTCAATCTCTACGATACATCTGAATTACTGCTTGAGCTGAGAGACGGCGATTTTATTGAACTGTGAACTGTTTCGGAATTTCTTCGTGGGACCAAATTCACACCCTAGACTGGAATTTGAGACTTTAATTTTAGATCATTACATTAGATATAGGCCAGTACCGTTTTGTATTGTGATTTATTTTGAAGTTTGAAACTAATATTATTTTGTTTTGTAATTAATTTCGAATGTTGTAACTTAATATCTGTCACTGTTATTATATAATTTATGTTATATCTGTTATATTTGTTAAAAGTTTAGTGTAATAAATTATACAAGCTGTTATCTGTGTTTTTCTGTTGCGTTTAATCTACGAAGAACTTAAAACATAAAAAAATACGTAACAATTATGTATTCATATTCATTCTATATGTTGCAAAGGTTGTATTGTATTTACTTCAGGCAGTATTATTTGAGCGATGAGTGGAAATCAAAACGTCACAAAATAAAAACAGTACCATGAACTTGAATGAAGAGATTCTCGGGAAATAAGAACAATTTCAAAGTGCGCTAACGAATCACAGATTTAAACATCCAAATATCTAGAATATTAACTGCACCAGGAAGACTTTTAAAGCATGATTAAACACACTGAGCATTTGAAACATTTCAAATCTTCTATCGTAAACAAATAACTTCCTATTGATCATAAAACCGTCATCAAATATAACATTTAACGACTACTGAGATGAATATTTCCAAGATAAACAAGAAACAAAGGCCAATATTACGAGTGAAGCAACTCAGGTTTATTGAAGTTACAACACAACGATCACTTCATGCAATATATTGTAAATTTTCTTCAGATTTATATTATTTGTTTCTGTTCTTCCCACAATAAACATTTACAGCATGACCGACTACTGGATAAACCAGTATACACTGGACATATAAGAAGTGTAAACCATGAAATAAGACTAAATATTAAAGCTGTTTTAAAAGCCAAGGTGTGTCTGGTTAGGTTTTGGTAACAAACAAATGTCAAGGATGTTATAGGACGACGATAACATCTGAATTTTCAGGACATGAAATCATTGAAAGAGCTTCCTTAAAAAAATCATGTCACGTTAAAAGGAAAAGATGAGGTGTTCAGGCCTTGCCAGAATGATCTAGACACATTTTTCAATTAGGTGCTGATTCTTCACAGTCATCTTGCAGTTCATAACATCTAAAACAAAACAAAACATGCCTACATCAACAAAAATAACATAATAATAATATGTAAATTATAATTGTTTATTTCTTTGTATTCACATTTTAGTGATAAGCGACAATTTAGGAAAGCAGCATGGTGGATTTTTACACCAAAAAAGTTAAGAAACGCAAATGTAGATGAAATAAGCAGAGAATCAAGACCTGCTAGTCTAGTTGCAATGAGTTAGGTCAATGATTCCCAGTCGTTTTTCCAAGTGAAGATCAAACAGTTCAGATTCCATAATTTCACAAACCACTTCATATAGTCTTAAGTTTTTACAGTATTTTATAGTTCAATTTTGAGGTAATATATTTCAGAACAATATTGTAAAACACATACTTTGAAACTATCTTGCGGACTACTTTAATATCCCCGTGGATCAATACTAGTCCACGGAACATCGGCTAAAAACCATTAAACTGGATGACACCAACTGAAAATTCGAAGCATGCTAATTTTTAGGCAGTGGTTTAGTTGCCAGCAGTGGAAAGATGAGGTATGACAGACGTGCCACAGTGAACTAGACAACATCTAGCAGAAATTCTAGGTGTGTTAAATTAGTATCAGGGGCATGAATCGAGGCATATACGCCTTGCTCAAATTATCTAGACTACATCAAGTGAAAAATCAAATGTGTTAATCTTGTTGCAACGACTTAAACTTTTTACATGATAACATTGACGCCTTAATCCAGACGACATAACTCAAACGTTTTTATACGATAGCTTGGAGACGATGATCTGAACAACACAAGGTAGAAAATCGAGTATGCTGCAGTAACTTAGACGACATCAAGTGAAAAGATAAAACATAAAATAACTTAAAAATGACAATAGACTGGATACATCTTTCAAACTTAACATCTAGACGTTTTAATTTTTAGCTTTAATATATTTGGTACTATTGGCTAAAAACAAAAGAGATACTGTTGTTTTTAACATGTAGTTACGAATATTTTTGTTGTTCCTCTCCATTTCATGGTTGCACTTTCGTACGTTACACTAAAATGTTTATCTTCTATATAAGGGTATTGTTGGTTATCAAATTCAAGTACATTGTTGAATATATGCTGGCAGGTTCGTCAAGACACTCACCTGTAAGCTTAGTGCAATACTTGTAAGAAAAGGCACTGTTAATGCTTGAAGAACAACGCGTATTGTTGAAATTCATGATGAGGCACTACAAAATCCACCGCTGGGTCAGCAATAATTCTTCGGATATACAACGCTAATCTCAACAGTTTGATATCCCCCAAAGGATACAATAGATATCACGTTGTGGCTCTGGTATAAGAAAAACGCAAATAAAAACAGAATATTGTTTTTGTGGTATTTTAGTAACAGAAATTAACGACCTTTTAACATCAGATTCTTGTTTTTCTTTAACTGGACACTCAACGTTTCGCTTTACAGCTACTTCAGGATACTTACACAAACTGTAACTGACAGTACAAAGATCCAAATGTTTTAAATAATGAATTCTATACGCCAACATGACCTAAAGAAATTAAATAAGGACTTTTCTAGTCCATTGTTTGTAAGTTCAGAACCATGTTATTATTTTTTCTCTTCTAGAAATTATCCTCACTAAAATAAAACAAATGGCTTATGTCAGTATAAAAATATAAATCTGAACCTTTGCTTTCAATATTACTTCAGTAATTTAAACCACGTAAACTTTAAACAAAACGAAATAGGATAAGTCAGATGGTTTTCACAACATAATTTATTGTAAGTGCTTCCAACACATCATAGACGGTGCTTATGATTTCGCAATCCTTAAATTGTACTTAAACATTGACACAGCCTTCTGTTATACCGGCGAAGCGTTTTAAGTTTTTCTTATGAATAGATACGGAATTCTTGATAATCTATGAAACATCTGTGTGTAATTTATTTTAAATATTCATAGAAGATATAACAAAATACAGACGACGAGTTACAAGGCTATAAGTGCTATTGAAGTCATAATACGGAACTTGTATGTACTTGAATTCTTGTACCCACGGTTCTTTCAGTGAATTTACACCCTCTCTCTCTCTACAAACGTTAAATATTATACCAATTAAGGCACGATTCTCTTTGGTATATTTAGGCTCGTATAATATCTGTCAGTTTAATAATTGGCAACATCGTTTCGACGAATTCGTTTCTTCCTTTGTTGTTGTTGTTTTTTCTTTCTCTCTATGCTGAACTGAAGTAATATCAGTAGAGTCTCGAAGCAAGTTTTCCAAAATGTTGCTATCATTGATTAAACGTATGACAAACAAAGTCAAGAAACTAGTGCTACATCTAAAAACACTCTATAAATACTTTTAAAATGCTCTAGAGAGACAGACTATATCACCTTACGTTTTGCTTTTCTTTCTCCGAATTATTATTATTTTTTACATTGATCAGATATGTAAGATACTGTTCACAGACGGCAGTATTTCAGATGCCTTTTAAAGTTATGTAAGTAATGTCTCAGTATTGCTATGAGTACTGTATTACACGTTTTGGACCTAACTGGTCGTGGCTGCCATATAAAAAAATAAAAGAAACTGAAAGCTCCATTGTTGCTGTGCGCGCTTATTACGCTCAACTGCACGTGGTCATTACGCTCAACTAAACAACCGTTCTGAGTGTGTCAGGGAAGTTCCTGTAACGTAACAATCTCTGGTTTCTGTACACACAATATATATAAAATAAAATCATGATCATTGTACCGTCTAAACCCCTTCCAAGTAAACGTATTTGATATTTACAAAATAACAAGTTTGTTTTCCAGAATGCATAAATAGGTATAGAAATGCGTAAACCGAGTGATTTAAAGACTGTTGAAGTAAACAGTTTTGTCATTGAAATGTTTATAATTATTATCAACCCCGGGTTAAAGCATGGGCTTACCGGGTTTGAAGCCCAGGGTCTCATACTAATTAGGGGGCCTCAAGCTATAACTAGGAATGTATTGCGCGTAGATGCTGTGTCTCAAGAGGGCCTCTCTAAGTTGAAAAGCTTAGAGCCAATAAAACCCTTAATCCGGCCTTGATTATTAGTAATGTAATTTATTAATTGCTGTGAGAGTTATTATATATGTATTTATAAGTTTCTCATCCCAGGCATATACATATATATATATGTGAAGTTCTTATCACTTGCTGAATGTCGGTTGAGCTAAAGATCTTGTTCAACAGATAAGCTTGTCTTTGCTAAGAAATCTGCAGCGCTTCGCTGTCATCGTGGGACGTGTACATTAGCCACATGGCCTCAGTGAGCAACGCGACCTATCTAGCTTCAAGTTGGACCTTGTCAACAGCGGCGCGTACTCCCAGGATTAGAGCCTTTGAGAGATCAAACTTCTGAACAAGTGAAGGGCAATTATTACATAGAGGGAAGTGAGAAAGAATGATTGGATATAGCTCTATCACGTGGTCCATGAACGTAAAAGCAAAAGAGTGATGACATTGAGTTTATATAACTTCGTTAAAAAACAAAAACGGAGGACAGAATTAAATAATTGATTAAAATCTGCTTTCTCAGTGTTATCCACAAACGGATGTCATATACACCATTACTGTAGAGTGTCTAAAATAGAGAATCAGTTATGTACAAATAATTATTTGACAAGAATGAAAGTGCCAGTACTTAGAATAAGTACTTTGTTATAAAACTTAATTCTAACTGTATAAAAATAAAACTAGAACATTTCTTTTAACTTCTTTATTTCTCTTTCTTAGGATTACCAATCCGTAATCGTGAACTACTGTCCAGAGAAAGGGCAGCTAGCCACCAGTAGTTGCTGCCAAAAGGGTTTTAATTAGCTTTTCAAATCTGTTAAGAGAATTGCCTTTCACTTATCTATCGCGCCCACAAATGAAAGTGTAGAACGCATTGGGAGATATTATTTTACAGCCCCAGACCTTTCAATCCATGGCTTGGCAAGCTAGTCATTAAAACACGTGTAAACTTAATTTCTTTTAAAGGATACTAATAAGCAAAACAAATGTAACACTTTAATCTAATGGACGTAATAACGTATTTCAAGAATATATATATGAAATAAGAAAGTCCACAGAAAATTAGAAAAATACAGACCAACGTACACGAAACGTAACACATGAAAACAGTCGTATGTTACTATGGGGACATAACTTCTCTGAGCATTAACACAGTCATTCAACCTGATTATCTTCTGAACGAACTGTTAAGGCACGTTCCACTAATCTTTCTACATAGCTGCAGCTAGCTGATGGAAAATGGTTGTATTCTGCTGATGGACTTGTGAGTTTGTCTTCCAGCCAGATATTCTATCGGACTCAGGTCATAAGAAACAGTTGTCATGGCAAGGCTTTCACTTTGTTTCCTTCAAGTTGCACTGTCGTAATTCTAACACTCTGCTGGAAAACCAACACTTTTAGATAAGTTTCCAGATGGATTATACGGATGTGACGGTCCTGGACCGGTAAATGACCCATTCCTTCCAGAACGTGGCTTGTCTCTCACAGAGCTGGTTTCCTGGTTCGTACGAACTAGTCCGCAACTTCTCTCAAAGACAGACCAATAGAAATTAGACGATCTTCATTATTCAAGCGGGTGTGAGCGTAACTTGATGTATTTCCGAATGCTTTTGTAAAGATTCTTAATTAGATCGATTTGTCAACTTTTAACTCAGCTAAAATACCTAATACTGATTACCTGGTGTTTTTATGAAATAGCACGACCTGAGCTCAGTGTTTTGTTATCCGAAGAAACACCACCATCATATATTCAGCCTGTTTATCTTCTTTGTCTTTAACTTGTAAATAAAAATAAACATATGACCAATGAGCTATTGGTATGAAAGTTAGACTGTTTCTTTTCGTAATACGTCATTTGAGTTAGTGATACGAAACTTTACATTTTGTTTTGAGCATGGTATTTAGGTTGCTGCAAACATTGTCACCAGGGTGTGTGGAACAAGTGAGATACACTTTCCTTGTAAAACCATTCAATGCCGATGAGTTAGAAGCTGGAAACAAGTACTGCATAATTACATCTAGAATTATAATGACAGTGCCTCTAAATAATTACATCTAGAATTAGTAATGACAGTGCCTCTAAATAATTACATCTAGAATTATAATGACAGTGCCTCTAAATAATTACATCTAGAATTATAATGACAGTGCCTCTAAATAATTACATCTAGAATTATAATGACAGTGCCTCTAAATAATTACATCTAGAATTAGTAATGACAGTGCCTCTAAATAATTACATCTAGAATTATAATGACAGTGCCTCTAAATAATTACATCTAGAATTATAATGACAGTGCCTCTAAATAATTACATCTAGATAGAATTATAATGACAGTGCCTCTAAATAATTACATCTAGAATTAGTAATGACAGTGCCTCTAAATAATTACATCTAGAATTATAATGACAGTGCCTCTAAATAATTACATCTAGAATTATAATGACAGTGCCTCTAAATAATTACATCTAAAATTATAATGACAGTGCCTCTAAATAATTACATCTAGAATTATAATGACAGTGCCTCTAAATAATTACATCTAAAATTATAATGACAGTGCCTCTAAATAATTACATCTAGAATTATAATGACAGTGCCTCTAAATGTGCAAATGTTATCTCATGTAGTGCTACAGATTCAGTTTAATTTGTTTCCAGTGTATGCGCTGAAATAGAATTAACACAATAATTATGCTATTCTGTTCATAAATTTTACTTTCTGAGGATCAAGTGCTAGTTTGCAATAATAAACAGAGGGGTGCGTCTGAAAGAATCAGTATATTCTTGGTGAGTGAAATAAATCTAATGCCATCCATATAACTAATACTACTTTGGGCATATTATGTCTGAAAGCAAAAGAATGGTTAACAAAGAATTTGAGGCCATTTGTCAAAAACTGTGCCGACAACCTGGATTGGAACAATAAATTGAATCCAGTGATTCACTTAAAGAATGTGCAGATGTGTCTGTTAAACCAGATCATCATCAGAGTAGAACACTCTTCTAGGCACAATTAACAGTGAAGCAAGGTTGGGTAGGGGTTATAGAGTGGATGCTGGAAAATAGAGTAATACCATCATCAAAAGGTATTTGGTCTTCTCTAATAGTGATTGTAATGAAAGAGAAGGAAGTGTAAACATTCTTTGCTGATTTTGAGGAGGTCAACTGTTTACACTGTTGATGTACGTATATTTTATGAATAATTAAATGTCTGGACACATTATAAGATAGACATGACATCTAGTCACTAGCAAGAAGAAGTGACTGATGAAAACAGACCTAACTAGCTAGAGTTTCAAGGTCTTTATACAGGAAATACTTTGGAATTTACGTGATGCAAAGTCTGTAGATCATTGTGGAGTGTCATGCACTACAGATAACGTATGGATTGTTTTTATGACTATATTAATGTCCACACATAGAAAGATGGTAACAATACACAATATGCTACGGTAAAGAAATTACGATAAAGCCTGAGGAAACCATACCTGTAGGTTATCGATCTTTTTCTGCAAATAATACATCTGGGAATTATTCGTTTTCTCACATAGATTTAAAAAGATATTTCATATGTGCTGCTGGTTAATGATTACTTCCACAACTTTTATATGGTTTGAGAAGTTAAAGTGACTTACAAGTAAATATTTTTATTGAATTGATAAATACGGTATGTTAATATATCAGTAATTGACAGCACAGTTGGAGTGCCTTGATTAATACGCCAGAATAAATAAGCAAACTTTAATAGTCAGTTGTTGGAAAAAAAATGTAATAACTGGTAGGTGTGAGAAGGTATAACTTTACGATATTTTCCTTAGCCTGATATTGTGGAGAAAGGGTTATGCAGATTGCCAAGTGTATGCTTGCAAAATTTGTAAACTTACACTGATATAACCAAATGAACATGTAGTACATTATAACAAACAGGTCAACAAAGAGCAGTCGATTGGTTGTTTCCCAAACTCACTGTTATTTAGAAAAGCAGTTCCAAGAGGATGTGATAGTCTTTAAGCCTGGTGCAGACAGCATCCAAAGGAATATGTAGAGTGGTCATGACCTTCATAAATGGTGCACGTGATTTTCATTCTTTCATCAAACAGAACCAGATATTTTTCTGTCCATATTAAGGTGGGGTCTGTTTCTTCATTTTATTTTAATGGTTAATAAACAGTTTAATTTTCACATTTATATTCCGTGTTAGTTTTTATTTATATTGTGTATAAAATGGTAAGTATTATTGGTTACAGTAAATGACATATAATTATAAGATATATATTGTCCCCCATGTAAATGTAATGGCATCTAATGTTAACGTTTAAATTACGGTAGGCATTATGATAAAAGATAAAGGATGGACACGAAAGACTTGAAGAAAAGAGAAGAGAAAGAGAGAGTTTTCATGTGCAAGCACTGAAACTAAAATTACTCACAACTTTTTATTTTAATATAAATTTATGTATACTCATTTTCGAAATTTTAGTTGACGTGTCCACCATCAAACTCTTTTGTAAATTTTTCTATATGCTGTCACACAAAAACAAGAAACCTGTAAGAAAGTTGAGTTTTCTTTATACATGGCAGTTATTATTGTTGGTTGATATGCGGCAGTTGTGTAGATTAGTATATTAAGCTTGGTGTAGAGAAATGTACATTTTTACGTTTCTTTTTTTGAAGAGTATAGGTTGTTGTTTTTTGAATTAAGCACAAAGCCACACAATGGGCTATCTGTGCTCTGCCCACTACGGGTATCGAAACCCGGATTTTAGCGTGTAAGTCCGCAGACATACCGCTGAGCCACTGGGGGGCGAAGAGTATAGGATTCACGATGAAATTCAATTGTAAAAATACGTTACGTACTATACGCCAGACAAATGGCAGAAGGTACTAATGAATCAATAGGTAACTTTCTATACGTGCGGGTTAAAACCAGTGCAAATCCAGCTTTTTAAATTTGGAATAAGGGGGAAAATAGGCATATAAATAGGCCAAATTTAAAATAAATCTAAAATAAGGTTAATATGTGACATCATCTATGGAAGGCAGTGAGATTTCAGGGGGATTACCCCTCGCTAACGTTGGCCCCGGGTCCAAACACCAGCTATAATACTATTAGCCTTGCGATATTTCTTTCCTATCATATTGTGTGGTCTGTGAAAAGTTACGTGTCATTGAGATATCCGTCATTAGATTAGAAAAATGAATGTTTGGTTAAGAAAAGGCAGAAATCCACGCAATAATTACAGTGTTAATTTCCATTACAGGAGTCCGCAAGTTATGCTAATAACATTGTTTACAGTGTTTCAGAAACACCTGCTTGAGTTATTGCAATAATGGCTACCGTATTTACATCGTAATAATGAAGGCATGTCATATGTAGCACGCACGGATTGTTGTGGTTGTGGTAGTGTAACATTGTTAGACAGGCGTTTCGACTCTTTCAGGAATAATGGTTCATACGTTTGTAGAATTTTAACGGATAATTCATTTACTGGATTAGAACGTACTTGTCAAAAGTCACTAGCGAAACGTCCGAGGTTAAGGTAATTAAGATAATTTGTAAATACACTTGGTTTTATGTATGAACTAGGCGAAACTAATTCTCCACAGTATTTAACCACAATACAAGAAATCACAAACTTTTTTGTCGACTTGTAAACAAAAAGTATTGATTATACAAAATGACGTCATTTCGAGTATAACTGTTGTTTACGGAGGTCACTATCGATACCTTGGTATTAAAAGACGCTTTGAAGATACTTGTGAGGACGATGTGAGGATGATCCATATACATGGCTTCAAATCATGCCTGAGTGCATAGACAGTTCTATAAACTCACACACAGATTATTCAAAGTAAGTTGATCGCGACTGTAATTTTTTTCACACTTTTAAAGAAATAATTTACGATTTTACTTTTATTATGATACTTTTAAATATATTCAATTTAAACTCAAAATTCAAAACACGACTTTTACATTTTTGATTTCGCCACAAAAATGTTTACGCATAGCGCTGTAACAATAAACACGTTGTTGACGTACGGCACTGTAACTCTGGAATTATTGTCATAATATTATAAGAGAAGACTATTTGGAGGCTGTAAGTGTTAACCTAATATGTTATAAAATGTTTGTTATATATTACTTAGAACATATGTTTATGTAGTGTGAAGGAAAACAAACATGTGTATACTTCTTGTATTCAGTGTTAACTTCCAACCATATTAAGTTTTGCACTTGAAGCGAAACTAAAAATAAGAATAGTTAGTTAAATACACCCTTCTTACGTTTATAACGACTAGAATGTATTGTTTCATCAGATGGGTACTATCGCAGTTAACAATGTAGTTTGGGCCATAATCCCAATTATATCTCATGAGGTTCAGCCAGATCAGGAAATTTTAGGTTAGTCCTAAACACATATATTAAGTTAATAATGGAAGAGGATATCTGTAATAAAAGTATAATTATAAAAATATAAATAAAAGTTAAAATAATGATATTCTATATACTAAATTCTACGTTCAATACTTTTAAAGAAAGTAACCACGTGTAAATGATATAATATATCTTAACTAAGACAGCAGTACTCGCTGTTGACTTGAAGCATTGTTATGGATTGCTTGTTTTTGCGAAGTTCGCACAACGCTACACAAGAGCCAATTTTTTGGGCTACTCTTTTACCAAATAGTGGGATTGGCCGTCACTTAATAACGCTCTCACGGATGAAAGGACAAGTGTATTTGGTGCGATGGAGATTTAAACCCACGTCCCTCAGATTAGCAATCGATCTCCCTAACCACTTGGATACTCCGTACCTATTATTTCACATGTAAATGTATTTGAAAAATTAATGTTAATACTACAGGGTTTATGTTTGAGATAAATAAAAATGCTTTTAGGATACAAAATAAAAGTTCGAAAATATTAAAAAAAAATCAGAAAAATATGAGCATTTGTGTATCGTTATTAGAATTTAGTTACACAGTTTACTAATAATTTTGTGTAAATATTCCAAGCTAGAAAAAATTGTATGGAGCAAATACACATAGAGAAATAAATAGATAGTTAAATAGGGAAAACAGTAGATAAACATGTAGCACTTTCCATTAAACATTAGTTGTTATATGTTGTTCACGGTACATAACTACAGGGTAGACCTTCGTATAAGCTTGTACATATGTAAAAATTATCAACCGCTTATAAAGTTTATGCTGTCGTTTCTATATATGTTGAGTCGTTACTAATCATAAGCCTAATTTTGAGAAAAAGCTCGTTTCGTTTTGCTCCCAAATGCTCATGATTAATACGTAATCGTAATATATTCATTAATTTGTTTAAAAGGTTACCTTAATGATCCTAACTTGACGGATAAACATGTTGTTTATATATCAATATATACAAGTATCACGTTTCTCTGAACAACAAACAATTAGAGAAACTCTTGCTTTCCAAAATTAACTTTCTTGTAATAATAAACATAATAATCACAAGTTGCGCATGGACTTAGTAAAATGAAGAAACGCTTTTCAAACATCACAGTTAGTAAATACACCTTCTAGCTAGACAACCGCAACACACATTGTCTTCATTCGCTATCGATCTTATTACAATAAGAACAAATATTGTTTTAAATTAAATCAAAATATTTTAACACTGAAAAAGCATGTGGATTGTGCACGATTTCCTGGACAATTAAAAATAAGAAACTTGAAGATTTAGCTTGTTTACTATTCGGGAACATTTAGGAACAGTTTTATTTACTGTTTATATAGAGATAATTTTGTTGAGAAACATCACTTTAAGCATAGTAAAAGTAAAGGTAATCTTCATTTTTACCACAAATAATGACGTAATCTTACGACGTGCATAAGTTTAGGTGTAACAGCTGCCATTAGCTTATTCGATCCTCTATTTCATCTTTTTTATCATTTTGTAAGTGAAAGAGAAAAACTGATAAGGTGAGATAGATGTATAGATAAATGTTTACTGACCATTTCCAAGAGATCTCGATCAACCAAGTCGTACATGAAAGACAGTTTTGAACCTTAAATATTCGAATATATACGTTTAATGTACAATTTCATATACAACTGTTGTTTGTTTGCATTTCAGCTAGGAAAACCATTGTTAAACAAAATAGTTTTGTCAAGAAGTGTTTTATTTAGATAACTGTGAACGAACAGACTATTTTCTCTAATGGGTCAGTAAAGTGATATAACTGTGGTGGATTTTAAAGAAAAAACAAGGCAAAAACACTACACTCTGCTGTGAAACTTGATCATCACTACAGTCGCTGCTCAAGGAACGGAGAATGGAGGTTAACTTTATGGTCGAGGAAGAGGTTAACATCAAGTCAAAAGTTTATGTGGGCTATGCATGAAGTCTGGGAAAAGACAGGAACGACAGACAGACAGACGGAAATAGAGGGAGGCCTCCTCGCTCCATTTTTTTCTTTTCTAACTATTCCGCCTCCTACTTCTCGGATTGCCCTTCAGTATTCGTTCGTTACTGGCTTGACTCGGCCTGGTACTGTTCAGCACAGTATCGCGAGAAAAAGTCAGTGACACGTGATCCTGTATGCTCCCACATTTCTCGTGCTTGGCTGTCCTACATGTGGATGCCTCTCCTGGGGGATGTACACCGGAAGTTCAAAAGCCACGTGCTTCCTTAATCCTTCGTGAAAAAAAAACACTCTATAATTTTTACTTATAATTTAGTGTACACCGTGTGGAAGAACAAGAACTGTTGATAAAATTAATACAGTTAATGTACGTTGGATGTAGTTTGGTTACGACCTTCTTTTCAGAGCTACCAATTCGTTTTTGATATACAGTTAATTGAGTTTGTAAACGTTATCCATGATGTGTATTTATATTGTCCGTTTGCTGGTGTCATTGGAGGTAAATTTTATAGATTTTGTGGTAGTAATATGTAAGTAAGTATATAGCAGGACGACAATTTTTAAAACTACTAAGACTGTATCAAAATAAGGCGTGTAACAAACAACAGCACTATAATTAGTTTCAATTTACGTAAAGCACGTAGAAAAATAAAAAATAGGAAATCTACAGGTGACCAAATTACAATAAAACTTGTAAAGACCAGCAGGAAAACTGTTAAAACTGCAATATTAAAAAGACCATGAATACAAATAAGAAAAATATAAAGTAGTTCTAGGTTTTTAAGAAGAATCACGTGGTCAACATGTGAAGGGTCAATTGGTCAAAGTGTAAGGATTTAGGGTAAAGTTAAAAAAAGACGAATACGAAAGTTTTGTTAGTTGAATTTCCCACAAAGCAACTCGAAGACTATCTAAGTTAGCCGTCCTTAATTAAAAGTGATAGACTGCAGAGAAGGCAGCTAGTCAACTCTACTCACTCTTAACTTCTTAACAATTATAAAGTGGGATTTACCTTAACAATATAATGATCTTTCGGCTGAAAGAGTGTGCACGTTTTGTGACGGGACTCAAGTCCATGACTCGTATAGTGAAAGTCTAACATTGTAACCAACAGACGAAGAACAACTGTCTAATCAAGTATTCTGATTACTCATATAGTTCAATGGTTCTTTGCTAGTTTCATACACTTAGTGCAAGATAACTAAAGTTTGACTCGTTTGACGCTTAATTACATCACAAAATGAAGAAAAACAAACTTCCCCAACTGCGTTAGTAATGGTTTCTGTTGTTGTCGTTGTTTTTTCGCTACATGGATATCAACAAGCGACAATATAATAGTACGTAATCTTCACAATATGACATTGGTATAGCATTCAAGAGTGAAATAAACTAAAAACACTAAACTCGTTGGAAACAACATTTATTTCTTTACTGATTAATTGGTTAGAACTATAGAACAATAATACTAAACTTAACATTACCTTATCTTTCAAACGTTATAATAATTGGTATATAAATGAATGTATAATTAGAACAATGCATACCTCATGGCAGACTCACTCTACTAATAAACCACAGCTCTGGGCATATTACTATATTGTTCACGAATTTAGGACGTATCTTATAATCCAAACCAGTCTCGGCTTCCATGAAAAGATAAAATACCTACTGTAATCTTCTTCTATGATTATTGTGCAGAGATAACATTGAAACATATGAAATATAATCTCACGGTTACGAAGAAAAATTATGAGAAAACGACACGATACATTAATAATGGCTCTGTATGAGGGTACAATACATAATTAGTATTATGTGTCAGTATTGACGGAGTCTTTGCTCGGCTGGGTTAACCGAGAGCTGCTTTAGATCAGACATTTAGGAAGTAACTGAATTGTTTTCTATGTTACATTTCGAGTAACGTATGTTGTGTTATGTGTCATGTTTCGAAACGTCAACAACTACTTTCCACAACTAATGCCATATAAAGTTTCATTGGATGACAATCTAAATCACAGACCTATATTTGTAGTTGAGCTGAGGAGAGACGACACTGCTCTCCGCTGATCAGGACGTGAGTTTTGTGACTTAATATGTTTATACTACAGTTCAACCAATCGAAATGCGAATAAATCTTAGTAATAAATTTAGCTTCAATGCTGCGTACACTCAAAGTTTCTATCAGAATAAAAGTGTATAAATGTGTGTGTGTATCTTAATAAAGTACACTAAAACTCACTATCAGAATGAAAGTGTGCAAATGTGTGTGTATATATGGATAACACACCAAGCTATACTGTGATTTAGCTCTTTCTTCTTTAACGTGAAATAGAAATAAAAAGTTGGAAGAATCGCGAATAAAATAATTCTATGTTGTTGTTTCTCGAAAAAGTATTTTACACTTATACAAGACTAAAGTGGCTATGGAGTCTCTGAGGTAGGCATATATATTCATTTTGAATGATCTCAATTTTCTGTAGTTAATTATTAATTACAGTTGTCGTACGTCAATATTCAACTAAAAGACGAATGTATAGGTCTAACTGTCAGGTTTCTTTCTATTGTAAATATAAAAAAGTTCAGAAGAGGAAGATATAGTTATGCTACCTTCATGGCGATGTCGAAATCTTATCAAGATGGTGGATTATCAAGGTTAAAACATATTCTTAATTTGAAAAAAAAACTTTACCACATTATCAAATTCGTCTCCCACAAACAAAAGTTTTATAAAAACAATCAATATTTTGCCCCAACCTTTATTTGTTTTTGTATTTCTCCTAAAGCTACACGAGGGCTATCTGTGCTAGTCGTCCCTAATTTTGCAGTGTAAGACTAGAGAAAAGGCAGCTAGTCATCACCACCCACCTTCAACTTTTTTGCTACTCTTTTTGCTAACGAATAGTGGGATTGATCGTCACATAATATAACGCCTCCACGACTGAAAGGGCGAGCATGTTTGGTGCGACGGGAATTCGAATCTGAGACCCTCAGATTACGAGTCGAACGCATTAACCCACCTGGCCATGCTGGGCCATTGCCCAAACGTGAAAACTACATTGTGCTTTGGAATATAATTTAATGGTTAAAATAGAAACTTCGGGTCAACTCGAACCAACTTTGTCTTGACGAAAAATTATATATACTTCCAAAGTTGAATTAAATATGGTAAATTTAATCGTCAAAATGGCATAAGATAACAAACGACAGTATGTTTTATAGAATAGTTTAATCTCACTTCTTATATATTTAGTAGAGGAAAATTTCAGTTTCATATTGCAGTATGCCTATAACGAACGAAATATTTTTTCCTCTTGATAAAGAAAAGACCACTCTTCAAAAGTACCTCAGTTTTAGAGTCGTTTTGAGGTATATCGCTATACTTACATGATACTTACTTTACCTCATATTTCATGTTAGTGTTCATACCATACATAAGTTTTATAACAACTGATGAATATAAACCTACGGCTATATACACTTACAGTCACATTTCTTGCTTCCAACCAGACTTACTCAAAAATGGCGAGAAACTGGACGTAGCACAAATGACAATTTTCAATGGAATAATACTTTTCAATCAAAACATTACAGGCTACACATAACACATAAGAATTGAAATAATCGTGTTTCGCAGTTCTATTATAAAATCTAATTACTTTAAATTTCTACTTGCAATGTTATTTTATATTAAAAAAAAGAAGAAAAATTTTAGTTCTGGTACAAATTACTATAAATTGCCTCTGGTATTATGCGCTGTTTCTTTAAGTAAATAGAATCTTATCTTGTTCTGAAATCAATCTTTACTGTTAAAACTATGAGTTATCACTGATAGAATTATATACGCTGGAATTTTAACTATATATTTTAAAATACATTATTAAAAAAGATTACCGATTACCGCCATTGCAACAGACAAAACGAATGCAGAAGATGAAGATACGAGCTAGAATAATTATTTTCTTATTCAATATCTCAGTAAAAGTGATACCGCAATGCTTTGGTCATGTAATATGTATAAACAGCAATGGAAACCGCTATAAAAATAGTTAAGATTCTTAAGCATAAGATAATTGTTATGGAACATTCTAACCATAATATTGATGAATTTGTAATAACAGGCATAAATCTGTTTTAAAAATTTAATGTATAACGCTAATGGGCTTATTAAACTTAAAAGAATGCCTCTGATGACGTTATTAAATTTAAACTTGTAAAAAGAGTGTTAAAACATAACTTTTATTACCTTACTAGGTTTTAACTTGCATGAAAACATTTTAAAGCACATCATTGATGACCAATTGAAATTTTCTCAGAACTCAATCACAAAATAATACGAATAAATCTATTTTGCTTATTCTGGTTTTCGTTAGATTAATTTACTGTACCCTCAAATTTGTTGTTATTTAGGATACTAAACCTCTAGTCACTTCCAAACAGGCCAAAGCACATCGTGTTTTGTTCTTTCCAAGTCTATTAACAGAGAGAATGATGTTTGTGGTCATTTCGAGGGTCACTGTTCTAAAATAAGTTCACGGGGTTATTTCTTCCTCTTTTATTTATTACGTTTCAGAAACTGATTTCAGTAGTTTTTGAAATAGCTTGTGGCCTAAAATAAAGTTTAATACATACCATACACTCAGAAAGTGTGACGGTTTTCAACACAAATAATTCAATGGGATGTCAATGATTATTCCATTGTAGGACGTCACGAATAGGGGCGTGTTAGTGTTTCTGATGTCATTATTAAGGCGGAGTAAGTTTACATTGATTGACATGGCAAATGCTATAATTTGCTGTTGATTGGTTGGTGTGTAAGGGAGGCGTAGTATCAAAATTCACTGCAGAAGCGAGGTAAGTTAAGTCGGCCTACTTTGAACTCTAGGGAATTACTCAACAGAACATACATGTATGTGAGATCTATGCTGGTGGTGTACTTTCGCAAGTCAGTTAGATAGTAAATTTAAGTATAAGGAAACGTTTTACGATCGCTGAGTGAGAGAGCTGGGGTCTTGCGCGAGAGTAGAGACAACTTACTCTACTGGAAAGAAGTAGATTATTTCCTTATCAACATTTATTTCAGTGTTCTGGTCAAGTGAGCTTCACAGTATAAATATACTGATGTGTTAGTGAGTATGTATTAAACCAATGATTCTAGGCCATATGAACGACGGGATAAACCCACCACAACCTCCTTCACTCTCCATAAACAACGGAGGTATTTCGCCCCAGGCGACTGGCTGCTCAAATGGTAGCCCTACTTCATCTCCTCCAGCAGTGCCGTCTTTTGGCTTCACACAGGAACAGGTAGCTTGTGTTTGTGAGGTTCTGCAGCAGTCTGGGAACATTGACCGCTTAGGACGTTTCCTTTGGTCACTACCTGCTTGCGAACATCTTCACAAGAACGAAAGCGTACTCAAAGCGAGGGCCCTCGTGGCGTTTCACCGAGGCAACTTCAAGGAACTATACCACATCTTAGAAAGCCACAATTTTTCGCCTGTCGCCCACCCAAAGTTACAGACACTTTGGCTGAAGGCACATTACATTGAGGCAGAGCGAATTCGAGGACGACCACTTGGAGCAGTCGGCAAATATCGCATACGTAGGAAATTTCCGCTTCCCAGAACCATCTGGGACGGAGAGGAAACCAGTTACTGCTTTAAAGAAAAGTCCCGGAATGTGCTGAAAGACTGGTATACACATAACCCTTACCCCTCCCCAAGGGAGAAGAGAGAACTTGCCGAGGCCACAAACTTAACGACCACCCAAGTCAGTAATTGGTTCAAAAATCGCCGACAGAGGGACAGAGCAGCAGAAGTAAAAGAAAGGTATGTATTTTTCCACACAGTAATGATTAATGAAGAACTGTTCTACGAGAAATATATTATATTGGTTACATATCTGTAGAAACCAGGTCTTTCTTGGGAGCCTAGATAATTTTGTTTAAACTTTGCTATGCACAAAATAAGATGGCAGTTTTTTGTTTTGTTTTTTACAAAGGTTAAATATGATTATATTCGGTGCTTATCTCCGATTTCAATGCCACAACCGGGTGAAAATGCTGGAAAGTCCTTCAGAACGAGTTGCCAATCCATCAGTTGGTATCTGTGTTACAGTTAGGTAGAATGAAGCAATTGGAGTAAAGTATCTTGTCCAACTTACGGGCAAGCCTCGAATCTGCAATCTTTGGATTACGAGTCCATATCACTGAGCGTCAGGTCTCGCCGTGCCTGATTTTTGTAAAACCATCATATAATTAAAATTAGCTTGAATTATTAGCAAACATTTTAAAGTTCCTGATTATGAAAACGTATAAGAAACTTTGATCTTTATATAATTAAATGTGCGATTTATGGTAAGTTTCCTTTACGGTCTGTTTGTTTGTTGTCAGTTACAAAGCTATACAATGGACTATTTATGCTGTGCCCACCACAAGTATCGAAATCCATTTTTTTTTAGTGCTATAAGTCATCAATCAGACTTACCGGTGAGTCACTGGGGACAACAGTTTTTAAAAACTTGAATCAGTTGATCTTGAGACCTTTTATACCGTTTTCTTTTTGCATAATATCTAACTGAGGGGTAAGTTTGGGGGCTTATAGTGCTAAAAACCGGATTTCAATACCCGCGGTGAACAGACCACAGACAGTGCATTGTGTAGCTTTGTGCCTAAAAGCAAGCAGAGAATAATACATATTTTGAATATTATCACAAATACAAATAAAATTATTAACACAATCGAATTAGTATTTTTTTCCTTTTCAGGGGCGTTATAATAAACGTGTGAAATATGATAATATTAACAAAACTATATGTATTTTGAAGCATTTCACACTTAAATATTAAATTTACTTCTACTACAACTCACTTAAAGCTCTCAATTTAAAGCAAATTTAATAATCGCAAAATATTTTGGTAAAACTAATTTTGACACACTCTTTCAATTCTAATCAACCTTTAACTCAAAACTTAAGTTTATTAACATACCCTTAAAGATCAAGCTTCAAAATAATATGGAACTGGAACTGCAAAATTATAACAAGCAAGATTTTGATATTTATTATAAATATTTTAAACTACCACGTGGTCGAAATTCAGCCTCATTGCAAGTAATAGTGAAATCTGAATAAATAAAGTGTTATATTTATTTATATTAATAATAAAGTCATATTTGTTACACGTTATTTTGACTTTTTTTCCCCTTAAAAACTTCTATCATTGCTTAAACATGCTCACGTTCAATGTTTTCATATGTATTTAGATAGATTGTTCTGATCTATTGTATGTATGTGTATTTAATTATTTGTATATTCCGTTGATTTTATTACTACCTTTTGTTTTCATTTCATAACACCGACAGTTTGTTTTTGTTTTTGAATTTCACGTAAAGCTACACGAGGACTATCTGCGCTAGCCGTCCCTAATTTAGCTGTGTAAAACTAGAGGGAAGGCAACTAGTTATCACTACCCACCGCCAACTCTTGGGCTATTCTTTTACCAACGAACAGTAGGATTGACCGAAACTTTATAACGCGCCCACGGTTGAAAGGACGAGCATGTTTGGTGCGACCGCGATCCAAACCCCAGACCCTCAGATTACGATTCGAGCGCCTTAACCATCTGGCCATGCCGAGGCCAACATCGGTAGTTTTCTTTTTGATTACATTGTTATTTTCCAGTTTAAATATATATTTTTATAAATGTTGTTCTTTTCTTTGTGGCACTGCTTTCCCTGATGTTATTGTTTTGTTTGATGATGTTATTCATTGTGTGTCAGTAGTTGTTAAATATTTTTGTCATAAAGGAATTTTTTTTTATAAAACTAGTTTTTACACACGAGTTTTATACATGTGTTTACAGTGTAGTTTAGACAATTAACACAGTTGCTGGTTGCACCTTGCTGGAACAATTTGTACAGTTTCAAGGTGTAAAGACGGGATGCGATGTTTTCTGGGTTTTTTATGAGTAATCCTTGTGAAACACACGGTTTCATTACTGTAATTATAAAACAAGTTTTTCCACTTGTTACACTGAAACAAAACGCATATATGAATGTTCTGTATTATTTAACGGAAACTTTCATGAATTTAAGCCAGGTATTCATATTATTACAGACGTTTTGCTATCTTATGAACGTACTTCTAAAATCACGTTCGGTTTATTTTGTAAATAATAAGCTATTGTGAGTCATCACTAGTTTATCTATGAGATCTAGAGAAATAGTTTCTCATACATTCTTGTGTTTTTTAGCTGTCATTAAATTGTTCTAGCATTATAAATTATAATCAACTTAAAAGTATGGTGTAATTCCTAACCTATCATTATGAATATCAAACAGTTAAAATAGTCAAACATAATAATACATCAAATATGCTGAATCTCTACATGATATATGAGTTAACAAGATTTTTTGTTACTGTTTTAAGTTAAAGTCAAACATGGGCTATCTGCGAAGTGTTTATTGCGAGGAATCAAACACTGATATTTTGGTATCCCAAGTTTGTAAATTCGCTGTTGACTAACAAGCTAACTCGTCTAGAAAAACGAAATTAGGAGCTCAAGGTAGCTTCTCTTTGCTGATTTAATGTCACAAGAAACTCACCTTACATACGGGTACCTCACATTATATTGTATTGGACATATACACACAAATTACAATCTCTTTCTAAAATGTTCGCACAAAATCACACATTTTCAAAACTGTCGAAGCGAAAAAATAAACGAATACTGAAGTGTTATTTGTTTGTTTGTTTTTGTAATTAAGTGCAAAGCTACACAATGGGTTACCTGTGCTCCGCTCACCACGGGTATCGAAATCCGGTTTATAACGTTGAAATTTTGTTATAATTTAAACGTGTCTAAAGTAACTCAAGCTTTACTTTAAATTAATATAAAGTCTTCCTTAATCTTCAGCGTTATATACAGCAAATGTAAACCAGCTAATATTCAAGTTTATCTCTTTTGGATGAGTAAATTTTCCCGGCAACTAAGATATCAGAAGTGTTTGTTTTTGTTTCTTTTTATCTGCTGAGCTTACCAAGGGTAATCGAACACCTGATTTTAGAGTTGTAAGTCCTTACTTAAGCTGTAAGGGGAGCTATGAGAAGTGAAAAATATCCAAGTTCAATACCCTGTTGTTTTGTTTTTTGTTTTGTTTTTTAAATTAAGCACAAAGCTACACAATGGGCTATCTGTGCTCTGCCCACCACGGATATCGAAACCCGGATTTTAGCGTGTAAACAATACCCTGTTTCTTTTCTAACTTGCGTATTGTATTTGTTTGTTTGTTGTTGAGTGCAAACCTAGACAATGAGCTGTCTTGGGTTTACTTACTATGAGTATCTAAACTTGAATCTTCGGGTTTTTACAGTTATAAACCCACAAACTTTCTGGGGAGCCAGTATATGTTGAGGAAAAAGCCTGTGACCTTAAACTCTAGATTAAAGGTCAAAGTTTTTCAATTTCTTTCTATGTTGGAAACTTTCAGAACAATCTAAGTTAAACCTAGAGCAAGTTTGGAAATCAGAAAAACTATTTCTATGATAACCCCTTAAAAATAATAATGATTTGGAAATATATATATATTCAGAATTTGTATTATATTTGGGATTAACTAAGACATGTTGGCAATCGAGTCAGAACACAGCGGTCTTTACTCTCCAAATAATAACAATAATAAATCTTATTGTGTCTGCTAACCTTTCACCATTTCAGCTTTCTGTAGCTCTAGTTAATACGAAATAGTGAACCATTGTTTTTTTATTATTGTTATCTAAAGAGTAATGGTGGTTGTTTTATTATATTTATTGTTATAACAACTTAAAAAGTGTATCGTAACACTTTTGTTGTTGTCACTACTTGCACTGTCACTACAGGCTTTATTAGCCATATTACTAAAATTATAAGTAATAAAACATAACATAACGAATTAATGGAATGAAATATGCTTTAACAAGTTGAAACCGCATATTGAGTGCGATTCCGTTATTTCTAAACGAAATCTAACTATAATATGTGATATAAAAACTATGTATTTCAAATACCCAAAAGTCACAATTATAGTGTTCAAATCGTTACAACCTTTTTGCTTATAACCATCATGTTTGGTGCTTTTATTTAAAATGCCACACGTGTTTTTGCTGTGTTTTTGTTTCAATGCGATTTTCTAACAATGTTGCTGTTAACTTCTGCTACAATCTTCTTACAACGCAACATTTTTAACAATGAACTTTTATTGCGAATAATAAACATAAATAGTGCATAGTCAATAATAATAAACTGTAACTCTAATAGTGTACAAAGTCTGACATATGACTTTTTTTTAGCTCTGGCTTTCGCCTTGATTTAATTTGATAAGCGAAATATAGAACTATCTCATGTCATTGGAATATATAAATATGATTTTCATCTTGTTGTTATATTTTATGATATTATTTCTGGCTTCTTATTTATTTGTCCTGAGTATTACCCCAACCTAACTTCTGTTTAACGTTCTTGTTATGCAAAATTGTGTGTTTTATGAGTTTTGCTTTTGATGGGATGACTGAATTACAACTTTTTGAAACAGAAATTATGTAAATAAACATAAAAATAAATCATCAATCATAACAGCGTTGACGAGAGGGAAAGTAAACACCATGTAGAAAGAAACACGAAGGAAATTGAATGCACACGTCAAAAAGGACAGTGTATTGAACTTGGGGTACTCGTTAAATAAAAAACAACAACAACAATAATTTTATTTAAAAATTGGATTCAAACTTAAACAATGCATGTATGATTCACAAAATACCGCGTACTGTTTTTGTTTGTTTTGGAATTTCGCACAAAGCTACTCGAGGGCTATCTGTGCCTAATTTAGAAGTGTAAGACTAGAGGGAAGGCAGCTAGTCATCACCACCCACCGCTAACTCTTGGGCTACTCTTTTACCAACGAAAAGTGGGATTGATCGTAACATTATTACGCCCCCACGGCTGGGAGGGCGAGCATGTTTGGCGCGACTCGGGCGCGAACCCGCGACCCTCAGATTACGAAGCGCACGCCTTAACGCGCTAGTACTGTCATAACAGAAGTTGCAAAGAGCTAACAACTTATTGACATAGCACGTGAAAGAGGACGTAGAGCTTTTACAACTAAAGACATAAATTTGTTAGGTAAATCAACAGATAAGTGTAGCAGGCTTATTAAATGGTACTCAAATCAAATAAATCTCTTATTGTCTGTAAATTAAAATTGTTATTACTTGAAGCAACAGAGTACAATGTCGTGAAAATTATTATTTTTAGACAATACTTCTCGACTATATTAAAGAAGAAAAGAGAAATTATATGCTTATCTATGAAAGATCTCTGTAATACTAAAACTGTTCTATACATACATTAACTCTGACTATGCCCGGCATGGCCAGATGGCTAGGGGGCTCAACTCGCAATTCGAGGGTCGCAAGTTCAAATCCCCGTCGCATCAAATATCCTTGTCCTTTCAGCCGTGAGGGGCGTTATAATGTGAAGGTCAATTCCACTATTCGTTGGTTAAAGAGTAGCCAAAGAGTTGGCGGTGGGTGGTGATGACTAGCTGGCTTTCCTCTAGTGTTACTGCTAAATTAGGGGCGGCTAGCGCAGATAGCCCTCTTGTTACACTGCTTTCAGTACATTCAAAATAATCAACCTTTAAATAACTTATCTTCTGCTAGAATATCAAATAGCATATCTTTATACAATTTATTTTATAATGTTGTTATAAGTTTTTATAGATCTTAAACTTAGATATATAATATAATATTCATTATTTCTCTTGGTTATTTTATACAATATAATAACAAAAACTGTTTTTGTTTATACCTTGTAATCCACTAAAATGTACAGTTGTCATTATTTATATAAGTTTTTAAGTTAAAATGTCTAGATGTCAATCTTTGTATAAGCTATATTCTTTTGCGACGCCTCAGGTTGTCAGCTATAATCTTTATCTTCTGTTCAAATGTCCTACGCTGTCAGTGTTTGCGTAAGTTATTTCTGTTAAAATCCTATGTTTTCAGTCTTTGTATTAGTAATTATCTGTTAAAATATGTTGGATCATCAGGTTTTTTCTTATTATCCTTTGTTTCTTTCTTCGAAGACTTCGGGCTGTCTCATCAAAAGTTTGTATTTCTTTAATGTGGATTTTTTACTTGAGTTATGCTTTATAGAAATAGATTAATTTACATGTAAGATTCACTATGTAACAAAACTTTTACTTTTTCTTGTTCCTGGGCAGAAAGTGCTATTTTCCAATTGCTTATACCTAAAGTAAATGGAAAAGACCTATTTTTCTCTCCAAACTTTGCTTTTGTGATTTGGGTAGTGAAATTTTCAAATTTACCCATTTTCCAGAACATTTCAGGTAGATTCAGTGCTGTTAGATAGAAAATTTTTTCGAACTTATAAGAATTTTGAATGACCTTTCAGAATTTTCTAAAGTTTTCCATAGAAATATTTATACAGGGGCTCACCACTCATCGCTTCAGTTTAGTTCTAGCTTCCTAACTGAACACATAGACCTATCTGATTTTATCAGAGATGGCATCAAGAAGCTGCAAGCATTCTTCAGACTCATTCTGCTATGTATGTGGCCAATTTATCAAAACAAAAGCGAAAGAGTACTCTGTGACAACATCTGCTGAAATGTGTGAAGCCCACAAGTTATATTTCGGCATGCCTGTCATGATTAAGAAAAACTCTGGTCACCTCATTTTATCTGCGAGCACTGCAAAAAACTCTAGAAGGTAAGACGGACGATTTTCATTTGCTTGAATAGTAAAATTTCATATGATAGAAATTTTAAACCTTTTAAAACTTAGACATCTTTTAACTTATTTTGTTAAATTTCCAGTTGTATAGAGAAAATATCACATATAAAATATTTTGCATAAACCTCTTACACATTAGTTGTGGAAGAAATAAATTTATTATTCACAACAACTTTATTTTGCTCTTTTGCAGGATGGTGAAAAGGGGAAAGAGAGCCATGAAGTTCGTTATTTCAAGAATTTGGCGTGAACCCCACTGACCGCTCAAGCAATTGCTACTTCTGCATGGTGGACCCTTCCAAACGTCGGGCTGACAAGAATATATCTGCTATCATGTATCCGGACCTTCCATCATCCATCGCCCCAGTGCCACACTGACCTGAGCTTCCTGTATCCACTCCGTCAGAGAGAAAGCTGCCATCCTCAGAAAAGAGACGTTGAAGATCCATATTACAATTTCATTGGTGCAGCTGGTGAAAGAAACCCATACTACCCCAATCAAAGAGACCTGAATCAGAGATCTTGATCTAACAAAGTCGAATGCCAAGACTATATTTGGGGACTGATACGTGAAAGTGATTTACATTACTGTCGCAAATGTCGAAAAACTACTCACTTCAAAACATTTGTGTTTAACTTTAGTATAACTACATGTAAATCTTATTTCATATGTTGTTTTTTTCAGACCTTATGTAAATGAAAATGTGTAGTTTGAAAGGGGAAATAGTTTGAAAGGAATAATGGCCATTTTCTGTACTTTTACAGCATAAGCAATTAAGAAATAACGCATACTATTCAGGAACAAAATTTGTGTTACCTAGTGTTATGTGTGTTACATAGTGTTATGTTTGTTTTATTTGTTTATTTTTTAATTTCGCACAAAGCTACTCGAGGGCTATCTGTGCTAGCCGTCCCTAATTTAGCAGTGTAAGACTAGAAGGAAGGCAGCTAGTCATCACCACCCAGCGCCAACTCTTGGACTACTCTTTTACCAACGAATAGTGGGATTGACCGTCACAATATAACGCAACCACGGCTGAGAGGGCGAGCATGTTTGGCGCGACAGGGATCATAGTGTTATGTGTGTTACATAGTATCATCGACGAGACATTTCATGAACATTCTCTTTTATCGAATCGACATCTTATCGAATTTTTCTTTCCATAATATGTACGAAAATATCTTGTACTTTGTGATGATAATTAAAACTTATGCGAATAAAAAATCGATTGATTGAACATAAATACAAGCGCATGAAAATTTTTGTTCAATAGTAATTCTTATCGGGACTGTGCACCGACGACAAACTTGTTAGACAATAAAATGTCACACCTAGCGACATTTTATTGAGCTTCAATCAGCTTCGTGTCGCTACAAAGAAGCCTCGATTAGATGTCCACCAAAGAGATACCAACCAGTTCAGGATCGAAAACTGGATGTCTGTAATTCTTTCTTTTCTTATGTTATCAAACAGTCTTTTTACTGAATATTATTAAAACGTATTCTTTTTTTTTTGCTTTGATCGATAAGACCCCGAAATATTTTTTCATCGACAGTTGTCCATTTCCATCATTATTTAGTGTTGAAATTTGTTGCCTTTTCCTGTCTTTTCGCGTGCTAATCTTTATTTTATTTACTTCTGACTGACTGAATTTCTAATATTACACTCTTTTGTGATTTAACAATGCTCATCGAGGTGTCTCTGATCTTGTATATCATATCTGCAGACGTGCATGCATACGTTATGTAAGCTCTTCATATAGTATATCTGTATTTTGGTTTTAATTCCCAAGACATCTGGATATCTGTAGCTCTTTTCAACGACTTTAGTTTTACTACTCTCCGTTTCTTGGTGCGCTGCATAATTGTGATCCATATCGCTAAATATATCTTAATGGGAACAGCTGGTTTCTGGTTTTTATCAACTTAGTCAACTTTCCTGAAATCTCGTAGTCGCAATAAAAAAGGAATATTTTACTTCTAATATAATTATACTTTAGTTTTTTTATTATTTGTTTTTCCACCAGAAACATTAAAGCAAAACAATCCTAAATTATTAAACCGAAATAAAAGTACGAGCCCTAACTTACTCTATTTTGAAATCAAACTAAACGTTTTCTAGAGATAAATTATGGTAGCTTATAAATGTTGAATATTGGTTGAAACTTCGAGGTTTTTAAATGAAACAGCCTTCACAATAGATGGAAAGTTTTTCTAACATGTCACACAATTTGCTTCATTAATGCAAAAACATGCCCCCATAAAATTAGTGCTTCGTTAAAAGTTATAAAAAATCAACCTATCACATTAAAGCGAGTGAAGGATAATGGGTATAAAGTCCTGTTCTGGTGGGTATTTTCTTGCTCTTTTGTTAAAAGTATTACGTAACAAACTTTATATTTTACCAACAATGTGTTAAAGGTAAAACAAATGGCAGATCTGTTGTTAATACATATATTTTACTGTTAACAGTGATCTCATGTTCCTTTACGTTGAAATCCTCACTTTAATGTCAATAATTTCGTAGTCTGCATCTTTCTGTATCGCATGGTATTGATGCTATAGCAGTCAAAATACAACACGTTATGTGGTTACAAACTGTACATGGGCTCAAACATTTATTACCTGATCCTTTGGGACCACATAAGACAATCTTTTTTTTCCTGAAAGTTTAACACGTTAAACTATGTTTACATATGGTTCACATGAACGACAATTCTCGCTCATGTGTTCACCTGCTGAACCGCTCTTACAGCATATCTGAGTTCTTGCTCTTAAAGTGATAACCTTTCTGCATACTTATAATAAAATGATTTTAATCTATGCGTTCTTGCAATGAACAATTTCGAATATGTATACTTTATCTATATTGTTTGATTTATCGAGAAATGTTGAATAGAGAAATTTAATAATTCCTTCTTTAACTATCACTATAATGACCCAATTTATATTGTGTAGGGAGGGCAACGACAGGACCAAGAACACCAGTTATGAAATGGACACTGGTCAAGATACAGAATCTGAGACCACAGAGAGAAATGATCGAAGTTCGACTATTGACCATTTCCTCCAGACATCTGATTCTGACCAAACGAACAGTCCAGATGAGATATCATTTACCAGCGATATAAAACCAGTGCTTCATCCAGTTACCACACTCGGCTCAGTCCCTGAACTTTCACCCTCATCAGCTCTTACAGGTCTAACTTCTTCTATGTCAGTGACCCAAGTCCTACCCTCGCCAAACGAGACCATTTTCGCTACGGGTTTTCGTATGGATGGCGTTCCCGAAATACAATCTTCTATAACTGGAGGATTTCTCAGCTCTCAACTAAGCGACCTGGGATTAGGCCTCGCTAGTGCTTATCACTCCTTATGACGGCCTTGTACTTGGACCTAAAAACTGTCTCAAAGCATGCTGGTGATTACGCATTCCTAAACATTCATTTATATGTACTTATATTACACAATCAAGAAACACTTATCGTCGTTTGATTATTAACAAAGAAATTCCAACAATTTAAAACCATGTGGCGCTTACCCTGAATTCTTGTATTCACACTCAGTCTTCGTCTATTATGTTTGTGCGAACTACACACATTCTGCTTTTTCTTCACCTGCGAGACCAAAAATCTGTTTACACGTGGCTTAAAACAAAGGATTATGGATCATAAGAACTTTTTAGATATAATAACATGTGAGATCAATCAGTCACAGTGATATTCATCCTTTTCCAACAGCAGTTAACGCTTCGTGGCTCCAACATAAACAACTAAGCCTTCTTTCTATTCGTGGTTTTTGTTTAAATGTTGTTGACACTTTTTCTTTTTTGTTTTACGTTTTTTGCTTTAACAACTTACGTTTAACAAAAAACCGTTAGCGAGAGGTCTCAGTCTTCGTTTTTCTCACAATTAAGTTGATTGTGTAGTCAGTAGAAGAACAGCTGTGGATAGTTGAGCCTAGCTTTGTGGGTAGTAGGTGAAACGGAGAACAGTTTTGGGATGGTAGTTGTTGTCGAGAAATGTAAAGTGATCGTGTAGTCTCTCCAAAAACAGCTAGCTGTTGATACATCAGTTTAACATTGGGGGCAGATGATGAAAAGCAGAAACGTTTGGGGTCTGCAGTGTAGTCGCGAAATGTAAATTGATCGTGTAGTCTCTCCAAGAACTGCTAGCTGTTGATACATCAGTTTAACTTTGTGGGCAGGTGATGAGAAGCAGAAACGTCTGGGGTCTGCAATGTTGTCACGAATTGTACTTCGATATTACCAACAGCTACTGTGATTATAAGATAACGAAATGTATCGATATATCTTCCTTAGCAATGTATTCTGTTGTAAAAAAAACAACAATGAAAAACCCGTTCAATAAATCCTTTGTTTTAAAACTAGAAAGAAACATATTTTCAATTATTTATTTTCTCAAATGTTTCAGGTTAAATCTGAAGACAAATAACACTAAAATTCCAGTTTTAGTAACCGTAATTTGTACAACACAGATAACCCATTGTGTACCTATGTGCTAAATAACAGTATTTTAACTTATTGAGACAAATGTTTAAAAAGTGCTAATTTTACGGATTTTTTATATGATGCAGACTAAAATTAACTAACTTCAATCTGATAGATCAGTGTAATATTCGATTACTGTTCAAATTAAATGGTACCCAAGAAAATTAATTTCGCATGGTACGTTGTATAGGTGGCATTGTTTTATAATAATATTTATAGGGAAACAGTTTATAATTACGATACACAGCAAAGTAACAATGTACGGAAAAATTACAAAAATAAAATTATTTCTTTTGTATTTTCTGCTGCTGTTCCAGCTGTTTTGTTTTAAGCACAAAGCTACACAATGGGCTATGTGTGCTCTGCCCACTACGGGTATCGGAACCCGGATTTTAGCGTGTAAGTCCGCAGACATACCGCTGAGCCACTGGGGGGCTTGTATTTTCTGAAGCACAATGTTATATAATTGGCAACCTGTGCTGTGCCCAAAGCGGAATTTGAAACCCGATTCTGCCCGTTATTAACCATCAGACTTGCCGCTAAGCTACTGGTGGGTTTGTTTGAAATTAAGTACAAAGTTACACAATTGGCTTTTCATGCTCTGCCTGCCACGAGTATTGAAACATTGTTTTTAGCAGAGTCCGCAGACATATCGCTATACTACTAGGGGGCAACAAAATTCTTTGCCATCTTATATATTTTGAAAACTGTGGTGTGATTTCCAGAAAATGTCTGGTTTTATATAAAGGCAAACACACAAATTAAACTGACATTTAAAGCTCAGATAAGGCAAGTACAGTTGTTATTTACAAAAAAAAGATATCCATCCAAGTACTTTTATTAGTCTGAACAACATTTTGTGTTTTGCACACAAACCGGTCAACATACAATCCGCTTATTATATTGCAAAACAAACTGACTATTATTACAGTTTTTGTACTTAAAGTTCCATTAACCAACATAGTTGCTCAATGCAGAAAATATCATATTGGTAATAACGGATTTATTTTCAAACATCTCGAACGTTAACAAATTTTTAACGTATGAAAAAAGGTGATCTTCGTCTGCTGTTAAAACAAAACTGCGCAATGGGCTATCCATGCTCTGTCCACCACGAGTATCGAAGTCCGGTTTTTTAGTGAATAGTAATAAGAAACTTTTAGTGTCAAAATATGAATACTATAGGGAACTGAGTTCCAGCTGTATGCAAAGTTATTGCGTTCCAGCCGTTGATATACCAAGAAAGTGCAGAGATTGTGGAACGTGTTCCAGCACTCCAAAAGGTGAAATAATACAAGTTATATTAACGTTAAATATAAAAACACAAGTGAAACATAGTGTTAACACGACAAACAATATGATATTAAGGACATAAAACGTATTTATGAAACCTATCGTTTACAGAGATAGAAACCTGTGGAAAGGAGAAACCAATATAATTACAGGAATAAAAACATAGAGCTAAATACTAATTATCAAAAAAATTCTCCCAGCTCTCAACACAGACTGAAATACTGTTTTTAAGTCTTAAAACTGCTCTAATTTAGAGTTTTGTATTCTTTATTAATTATTACATTAAGATGCAATTCTAGACAATGGAGTAATGAGACCTCAATGAATAAGCAAGCAAACAAAAAACTAGAAATATTTAAGTTTTACTAGAAATTAAACTCAGAAACTTCCGAGTCAAAGACTTTTAAAATTTCACATTTGGCACTTCTTTAAATGTATTAGCGCCAAGTCTGCAAGTCATAGAGACATTTTTGTAAGTTAATTTCCAAGCAAGTTTACTTGTACTCTTATTATTATTTTTTTAAAATTTCTGAATTGACAATTTAGTTGGAATATCTAAATATATTAACTACTCGCCAGAGGATTACTTTGTATTGGTTTCCAATCTATGAAAGAACAAAACCCACACACCATCTAAAAACACGTTATTTGTCACACATCTTGGGCAATTTAAGATATGATTCCCCAGCTCTATAAAGCCGTTTTCTCCGCGGACTTTTGCGATTTCAGTCAAAACAGAGCTTAGATCCCGCTGCAAGACGGCTAGAGCAATACACATAGGAAGTGAACAGCTATACACATAGGAAGTGAGCATTTCGAACACTTATACTACTTTGTGCAAGTATGGACAATCCCCATTAAACTCCGCATCCTGGTGGCTGAACAATTTTAATAAATGGGCTCTTTATTCTAACTTGAATACCATAAATTTTGACACTCTCTGTAGCTCATCCAATTTCCCGAATTCTATCTCATCGACTTCCGGAATAATTGTCAGACAACAATGAAGTAAATCAATAGAATTAACCACCCTAGTTGAACTAAGTTAAAACTTTATAGATTATGTCAAGATCTAATTAGCACTTTTAACCATTCTAAGTTGTGTAAGTTCATTTAAACAATACTGAATAGTTAAAAGGTTTTATTTAAGACAAACATCTCCTGTGTTTAATTCGCAAATATTACAAACTTATGTCAACAATGTTAGAAACTGTATTATATTTGATGGTAAAGTACTGCCCACGTTTTGTTAAAATTACAGTCCAAGTTTTTACATTTTTAAAATTAGATATAGTTGTTGCTCTTCGAGCTGAAGGACTTCGTTTTTGCTAACTGCAGAATGTTTCTGTATATTTAAAAGCTTATTGTTTAAGAATATGAAAATGAAAGAAGTCTTTTGTTCTGTCGTTCAAATGAACAGTTATCGTGGCAGTTAAACGACCATCCAAAGAATGTTCCCATGGCCTGCTTAATTAAATAAGACAAACGGTCATTCGAGTAATACACCAACGGTCTTCTGATTTTTTCATCAACAGTCACTTAAGCAGTAATATCACAACCACACTGTCATTCAGTTGAATGGCCGTCCAAAAAAATATATATATCTTACACTGTTTTCCATATGGACTAACTGTCATTCAGGTACTGCTCTTTACACTGTTCTTCTCCATATAGACCAACTGTCATCACAGGTACTGCTCTTTACACTGTTTTTCTCCATATAGACCAACTGTCATCCAGGTACTGCTCTTTGCACTGTCCTTCATACAGATAAATTGTCACCTATTTACTGCTCTCTATACTGTTCTTCATACAGATAAACCCTCATCTACGTACTGCTCTTTACACTGTTTTTCATAAAGATAAACTGTCATCTACGTACTGCTCTCTATACTGTTCTTTATACAGATAAATTGTCATCTAGATACTGCCTTTTACACTGTTTTCTACATAGATCAACTGTCTCTTAGGTACTTCTCTTGATGTCCACACTATTCACCAGCAGAATGTTTGTGTAGACAGGGTTTGCAAGGCCCATAACATTCTTCTCTTGACTGGTAGTCCATTGAAATTTCCATGGCTTACAGTACTCTCCAAATGATCAGTTGTTCACACGTAGTTTACATTGTCCACTTACATTCTCTATTTGACCATTAGTTCAGATGGAATTTTTTGGTCAATAGTTTCTCCATTGACCATGCATCCAGATGAAGTTTCCTTGGCCTGAATGTATCACTTGGCCAGCAAAGTGATCGTGTTCAGCTAAAGTTTCCCTAATCTACACTGTTTTCAGACACTGTTCCTATGATTTATCCTGGCATCCAATTAGACAACTTTCTGGACAATGTTCCTAAAATTCGTTGCTTCTAATGGCGTTCATTGGCATAAATGTCCTTATTATCAAAATCAAAACAAATCTTTAAGAATAACCTTTAACGGTTAATCCACGTTAAATGAATTATTTATATTAATAAAAAAACATTATTGCGCAGCTATCACAACCGTTTTAAAGAAATAAAATATTATTTTAATGTTATTAACCAAAACCATTTAAGTAAATCGAATAATAAGTTAATACAGCCCGATTATAAAGGAAAGACATTAAAAATGCCAAAGTATTATAATCAAGTGCATCAATAAAATGTTTTTCCGCAAACGCTAGAATTAGGGGTTCGCTTCCCCTCGGTGGACTCAGCAGAGAGCCCAATAGGACTTTGTTACAATAAAACACACACACTTTGAAAAAGGGATATACAGATATTTAGTTTCACAGGAAACTGGTTTGTTTAAAAATGCAAATTGTTTGAGTAGACTTTGTGCCTGAACTAAAAACACACTTTGTATACAATATAAAAATATTATAGGTGTTTTTCTTATTTTATTACTGACTTATTTTATTCACAAAGATCGTTGCAAATATAAAGTATAATGTTAGAAGATATATTTAATACATAAAGCAAACTATCAGAAATTCAGTAGTACTTAATATTCAGATATAATGTACTGTTTTGAATTAAATTTAAAAAGTTTGTTTTGTTTGTTTTTGCGCAAAGCTACTCGAGGGCTATCTGCACTAGCCGTCCCTAATTTAGCAGTGTAAGACTAGAGGGAAGGCAACTAGTCATCACCATCTACCCCCAACTCTTGAGCTACTTTTTTACCAACGAATAATGAAATTGACCGCCAAATTATAACGCCCCCACGGCTGAAATGGCGAGCATATTTGGTGTGAAGGGAATTCGAGGCTGCGACCCTCAGAATACGAGTCGAAGGCCTTAACACACTTGGTCATGCCGGGACATATTTTAAAAAGTAGTGGTTTTGATTGTTTTAGAATTTCGCGCAAAGCTACACAGGGGCTATCTGCGCTAGACGTTCATAACTTAGTAGTTGTAAGGCTAGAACGAAGGCAGCTAGACATTACCACCACCGTCAATTTTTGGGCTACACTCTTACCAACAAATACTGGGATTGACCATCACTTTAAAAACGCACCCACCGCTGAAAGGGTGAGCATGTTTGGTGTGATGGAGATTCGAACCTGCAACCCTCAGAATACGAGTCAAGCGTCCAAATCATCTGGCCATGCTGAGTCTTTGCAGACTGCTAAATCTCGACTTGTACGTGAAATTAAAAATAATATTAAAATAAAATTCTTAATCTATTTAGTTTTTGTTTGTGCTCTTTCAGTGTATGTAGGCGAGTTTGGCATTTATATTTATTTCAATCTGCGGTTTGGAAGTTTCCGATTAAAAGAATTTAACATATCCAAATAAACAACAAAACCTTTATCACGAGTATGTGAAGCCTGATATTCAAAGACAAACAGTTCCCATTGATCCAGATAAGAAATATAGACTTTCATACAAAGAAACCTTATACAAAATTGAATGAGAATGCTTTGCTGTGACCCTTATATAGGAATACTTTGCAAAATATATTAGTTAGGAAATCGTGAAGTTCTGTTTCTGGAGTTTCATGTAATCAGTATTTGAAACGTTATATTTTTTGTTACATATAACTTGAGCTAACCTGGTTCGCTTTCTTTATCAGTTTATAAAATAATTGTTTATGTGGTTTAATTGTTTGTGTACTGTTATTCAATACTAGGAAGAAAAATTGAAAAACTGTAAGTAGCGATCTAATGTTTCGTAACAAATTCGTCAAGAAAATGTAGCCTAGCAACTAGTGGACCCTGAATGTAAATCTGAGAGTTCATGATTCGCATCTTTTTTGCAAAAATGAAACACGTGTTCAGTTAGAGTGGCTCGTGGTTGATGTTATTGACAAGATGGGTTTCCTATAGAGTATCAGTCTAAAATCAGGGTAAATTTCTACATCTTAAAATTAAAGATACGGGTTATTTGAATGTCTGATATATAACAAGTATTATTTTATTTTAGGAAATATTGAAAAGCCATGTAGAAAAGGGTTCTGTCTCCACTTTCGCACATCTAGCTATGTCCATGTCTTTATAAAGTAATTATGTAAGTGGTATTATTCAAGTCCATTGTATAATAGCGTGTTGGTACGTTTATTATCCACAGTGGAGCAACTTGTGAATTGTTTCTCAGGTTCCCAGTAAATCAACCTCAACAGTATTTTTCATATCCAAAGTTAAACACGTGAATAGTTTTATTTATATCCACTGTGAAACGACCTGAATAGTATTGTCATATCCACTGCGAAACGACCTGAATGGTTTTATTCATATCCACTATGAAACAACCTGAATGGTACTGTCATATCCACTGTGAAACACCGTGATCAGAAATATTCATATTCATTATGAAACAACGTGAACGACATTGTTCATTTCCACTGTGAAATAACTTGAATGGTACTCTTAATGTCAACGGTGAAACAATTGTTGTTGTTGTTTTGAATTAAGCACAAAGCTACACAATGGGCTATCTGTGCTCTGCCCACCACGGGTATCGAAACCCGGATTTTAGCGTGTAAGTCCACAGACATACCGCTGAGCCACTGGGGGTCACGGTGAAACAACTTGAATGGTATTATTAATATCCAGAGTTAAACAACTTGAATGGTATTGTTAATATCCAGAGTTAAACAACTTGAATGGTATTATTAATATCCACAGTTAAACAACTTGAATGGTATTATTAATATCCACAATTAAACAACTTGAATGGTATTATTAATATCCACAGTTAAACAACTTGAATGGTATTATTAATATCCACAGACAAATAATTATCTTGTAAATGACTCTTGCACTTAAAAATTTTCATTTTTTGGTTTATTTTATATTTATATGTAAAAAATAAGAAAAGGACCCCTTTTTGTTTTTGGAAAAATCTCTGATAATAAAGATTTCTGTTAAACGTATATAACACTAGACCATCGTGTTACAACATTCCTAAAACCTTTTATCCCCTTTTTTAACGTTTGCTGGTTTAACCTTTGTTAGTAATTGAAAAAAACCTATACAAGAACAAGTACATTATCTGCTGTATACACAAGTGTCTCATCACTGACGTGCTGTAAACACTCGTCATGTTACGAATTTCACAACGACAGGTCACTATTAGTTTTACAGTTTTATGTATATGATTTTTCCTTCTCCGACTTAAAAGTATCTCATTATCACTCAACGATAAAAGTACAGAAAATATCTCACCTAGTTTATCCAGAAAAATAAGACAAATCCTATCAACACACGTGCACGTACATGCATTCCCAACTTTACACACGTAGGCAGATAGGAAAGTTTTAAAGAACATTTCTCAAAGTTTTGATAAACTCAGTGTTTAAGTAATAACAAATAACAAAACGAAACACCTCATGGCCATAACCTTAACTGATTTTAATAATTAATTATTTCAACTTACTAAGAAATAAAGAAAGAGATATTAAATACAATTAGTTACAGATAACCCTGTTCATCCTCGTCTGATAAGATTAGTTTTTGTTTAAAATTTCGCGCAAAGCTGCTAGAGGGATATCAACGCTAGCCGTTCCTAATTTAACAGTGTAAGATTAGAGGGAAGGCAACTAGTCATCACCAACCTTCACAAACTCTTGGGCTACTCTTTTACCAACGAATAGTGGGATTGACCGTCTCATTATAACGCCCCAGCGGCTAAAAGGTTGAGTTTGTTTGGTGTGACGGGAATTCGAACCCGCGACCCTGCGATTACGAGTCAAGTACGTTAACTACCTGTCCATGCTGGGCCCGTCTGAAAAAAACATCCATCTTTTCTCTTCTGGTCAGTTCAAGTAATTAATTAATATAAGTTAGGTTACTATTTGTATGATAGATTGATTAACTTAACATTTTTTAATAGACAGTCTTAAATGTATTATTTGTTTATACAGAGTAATATAACAGACGTGCATTCCAATGATTTTTATAAGTCCCTACACCTGTTCGAAATGTGCACCATTGATATCGTGGCATGATGTTTTGGTTGGTTTGTTTGTTTGTTTTAAACTTCTCACAAAGCTATACGAGGGACATCTGCGCTAGCTGTCCCTAATTTAGCAGTGTAAAACCAGAGCAAGGTTGGGCAACTCCATGGCCACTGGCCACATGTGTCCACTGGATAGGACAATTGTGCCCAGCTGAAGTTTAGGAATCAACTTTATCTATCATTTATTTTTATCGCAAATTTGGTAATCAGCAACTGCACTGGCTCACGTCATCGCTAATATTGCGCGTTTCATCACTGCCACAGACTCCGCCCATTTTGTAACGTCAGACTGGTTTAGATGTTTGTTATCAAGTGTACGTTTTTTTGCCCACGCTTGCAAACATATTTTTATTGTGCAACTTTCAAGTGCTTAAATATATTTTGTTTTTAATTCCATAATATGGATAAGTGGATAATTCGAAAACGAAAGAATCAAGATGATGGTGCACATTCAGTTAATAAAGACAATTTAATTGATTCTGGCATTTCTGCTGAAAAGTGAATAGCGCGTGACTGGAAAAACGTGAAACGAGAATTTAATGAAAGTTGGAAGTTGAAATTTGCAGTGATTGAAGCTATTAATAAGCCAGTGTGTCTTTTATGTGATAAAAGTTTTAGGAATAATAAAGTATGCAACCTTAAGCAACACTTTAACAATTTTCACAACGAATTTGATGTAGAATTAGCCGTCTGAAAGCACAACTTCACGAACAAAAGGGAAGCCTAAAATATTTTTATCATCGATAGAACTAGTTAAGTTAGCTAGCTATAAAGTAGCTTTGGATTCTAGCTGGAAAAAAATCATTTTGTGATGCTGAACGAGTAAAAAATATTGATTGTGGTCATTGAAACTCTGTGGGAGAATTTTAATTCAAAAATAAAAGATTATATTCTTCAAAAGGTTAATAATTTGCAATTAAGTCGAAGAACAATTATCCACAGAATGCTAGAGTTAGCGAAAGACAAAGAAATTCAGTTGCTTGAACAGCTAAAAGACTGTTTGCATTTTTCTTTAGCACTAGATGAGTCAACAGATGTTAGTGACAATGCACAGTTGATATTTTTGGTTCGATATGTAGCTTCAGATCTTCAAATGAGGGAAGAAATGTTTGGTCTTTGTGTATTACGAGATCGAACATATGGAAGAACATCTTTGAAAAATTTCTTGAAATGTCAAGAAAAATTCAATCTTGATTTTAAAACACTGGTTTTAAAATGGTGCAGCTGCCATGATTGGGATGAAATTAGGATTTGTTTCTCTTTTGAAGCAGCATTTAATTGAAAATAATGTGAAGTCCTAGCTGTCATCTTTTCATTGCATTTTGCATTAGGAAAATTTATGTGCTCAGATGTCTAAAAGTGATGAATTGAAAAATTTGATGGACATTGTTGTAAAAATTGTGAATTATATTAGAAGTAAAAGCTCATTCATCCATTGACAATTTGTTGAGTCTTTGAAGAAAAGCAGTGACTGTACTTTTGATGATCTTACTGATTTTGAAAATGTGAGATGGTTAAGTAGAAGAAAAAGACTTGGAACGATTTACTTCGTATTTCCTCAAATAAAAGATACCTTGTTGAAACAGGTAAGATTGAAAATTTCCCTGAAATTGAACCTTTGTCATGGCAGTGTGCTTTGTACTTTCTGTGTGACATGATGGCTCACTTGAATAGTTTGAACAGTAAGTTTCAGGGAAAAGGTAATATAATAAACGAGTAATCGCAGTCAATTCATGAATTTCAATTAAAGCTAAACCTCCTTGCGGAACAATTACAAAAGAAAAATTTGACACATTTTGCAAAGTTTAATAGTTTTCTAGAAAATAATAAGAACTATGATTTATCTGATGCTAAAAATTTGAATCACGTTTCTCCGAATTAAAAAATTTGAAATTGATATTTGAATTTTTGCATGATCCATTTCAATTTTACTTAGGAAATTTCAGTAAGTCTTTGGATAAGTGTAAACTTGAAGACCAGATGCTTACCCTGCAAAGTGTAGAATATATAAAAGGTAAACAAAATGCCCTATTCTGATAAATGAGAATCTTCCAAGTTTAAAGATAACAATTTCAAAATCATTTTCCATATTTCGATTCACATAGGTGTGTGAGTGAACATTTTCTAAGCTACATTTTGTCAAGTGTAGATACAGATCCCGGCTTATAGACATAAAGTGGCAGAACTAAAACGCTCATTGAGCATAGATATTTACCCAAATTTCAAAAAACTTGTTGATGAAAACCTCCATCAATTTTCACATTGAGGGTTTGCTGAAATGCAATTATTTTGATCAAACTAACATTTTTCCTTTTTCTTGTTTTTGAATAGTGTGGCCAGCGCAGTTTTCATTAGCAACTCTTGAGAAAAGTGACATACAGATAGTGTTCAATATCTATTACGTAATAAAATGGCTCAACAACTAATTATATGTTCTCCACTGGATTTTTATGAATCCACGTTCTCCAGATAAACATATTTCTATTCTTTAGAAGCGTTTAATTACAGTTATTTCAATGGATTTTGTGTCCCTTTGAAACGTGGAAAATAACACTTCTTTTTCATAACTAAGACAGCAGCAACACAGGGTGTTTGTGTCATGTCGAGACCGTGTTGCAATTGCAACATGTAATTATTCCAAATTAATTGTATTTTGTCATGTGTTTAATGGCGAAAAAGTGCAAAGTGAGAACTTTCGAACAGAAAAAGTAAAAGTTATGTGCTCCATTTGCCCGAGTTCTCTGTCAGCAATTTACGCGAGTACTAACAAATGATAGAGGATTAGAAGTAAAAACTATTTACTCATCAATAGAAACCAAAGCCAACTATTTTCCTGTACATCTCATAAACTTGTAAAAAAATCATTATTTGTTAGCACTGAAAACCAATGATCGCTAGCAAATTCTGAGGAATGTTTGTCTCTGATATTGTTATTACGCAGTACATCACGAATTTGAATTCAAAACCATAATTTTCAAACTTTGAAAGGTTTGTTGGATTCTAACTGTTAAAGTTATCCTGATTTATTTCTCAACAAACACAAGCTTAGGTTTGGTTTGTTTTCAATTTAACGCAAAGCTACACGAGGGCTATCTGCGCCCACCGTCCCTAATTTTGACGTGTAAGACTAGAGGGAAGGCAACTATTCATCATCACCACTCACCACCAACACTTGGGCCACCCTTTTACCAACGAATAGTGGGATTGATTGTTATATTATAACGCCCCCATGGTTGAAAGGGTGAGCATATTTGATGGGAAGGGGATTCGAACCCGCAACCCTCAGATTACGAGTCGAATGCCTTATCCACCAGAACATGCCGAGCCCACAAGCCTAGACTAGTGAATAAATCGAACGTTAAAGACTATATTTCGTGCAACATATTATCTACCAATAAGTCTCTCAATAGGTATATCCTGCAGTTTAGTATCAGAAACACATTTAGTAACAAGTAATTATAATTTTTATTGGCTTTCGATTATTATCACACCCAGTGGCAGGCACAGTGGTATGTCTATGGACTTACACACCTAAAAACCAGGCGTCGATACCCGTGGTGGGCAGAACACAGATCGCCCATTGTATAGCTTTGTGCTTAATTCAAAACAAATCGATTATTAATTTTATCTTATGTAGATTCGAATATTATTGAAACATTTATCTTTCATATTTAAAATGAATATGATTCAACATAATTAATCCGGGTTAGATGTACTAATGAAAATAAACTGCTAAATTAATGCTACATCAAACATAACAAGGTGTTATGTTCAAAAACATAATAACACGCTGGAAAGACTGATTAATTTGTGGATAAACATTTGGCCGATAGCTTAACTTCTACATTCACAAACAGCTTATTTAATGACTTATTTTACATAATAGATCACCTACGTTTTAAGCAGTTAAATTTACCTGATATAGGTTTTTATTCTTTATTACAGTGAACAGTCTTTTGAAAAGCATGCGATGTTATGAACCAAAAATACAAATTAGGCGAATTTCCTTATTTAGTAGTGTAAGACTTAGAGGGAAGGCAACTAGTCATCACCACCCGCCACCAAGTCTTTTATCAACGAATAGTGGGATTTACCGTTACATTATAACTCCCGCACTGCTGAAAAGGCGAGCATGTTTGGTGTGAAAGGAATTCGAGGCTGCGACCCTCGCTTTACGAGTTGAGTGTTTTAACGACCTGGCCATGCCGGGCCTTGGCGAACTTACACCCTAATATTAATATGTAAAATTAGGTCCTGTATATAAATAGCTACACCGGATAATTAGTATCATTATTTTTTTTTTGAAGAAGCGGATATTAAGATTTAGTGGTGTTTCACCTACAACCCTAACCCGGATTATTTTAACTCTACAGGGAAGGAGGCTGTGTGCGTTATCCATAAAATATATTTTGTAATGTTGTTGTTTTTTTGTAATTTTATAGGTATTGTACAACAGAGAATTGAGACATTATGTCAAAACTACTTTGAATATACAAATCAGCCAGTCACAACAGTGACAACGTGGCAAGCCTAAAGTGGTGGTGAAACAAATGTGTCAAAGCTACATTTTAACAATCTTTAGAGGTTTTGTGTAGACGGTGTGATGCTTTTGGTATAGGTAACAGCCCTTTCTGAATCAAAACATTTGTATCCTTAGATCATAAAAATGTGTTCAGATAAGAAATTCAGAAATTTGAAGAGGATAATATCCTTTTTACTTAACGGCATTGATAAACAAAAGAATGTGGATCAGACTGACCATACAAAAACAGTCCTACAACAAGTGGTAAGCAAAGACCAGTGGCAACAGTACGCAACGTAATCAAATAAAATCTCTTTCTGGAAACGAGGCCAGCTTGGTACGAGTTCAGCAAGATAAAGCTAATAGTTAGTCATACCTAAAGCAGCTGGAGAATGAAACAGGTTTTCATACTATTCCATACTGGTCATGTCGCTGGACATGCAATCTTCTACATGTTTCACGGTAGATTGTTTAAATAGGCTCTCGTACACTACATGGATAATCAAAAGACATCAGGGAAGATTGATATGCTCTACGCATAAAGTTCTTAAGGCAGAGCTTTATCGGAAACTACGCTGAAGCTCTATTATTAAGATGCACAGTTGTCAGATTGAGTAAGAACAGACGTGACGATATAGTAATGACGTAATAAGATTCCAAAACGATGTTACCACTGTTTTGTACAGTTGAAAAGCTAACGCTTCCATAATGCCTTTATCATTATACTAAATACTACTTGTATGCATATGTAAAAGCTCTTGCTTTACCGTAAAGATGGACTAGGCTTTTCGGTTCTGCTTCTGTACCATTTGCGAAGGTGGTGTGTGTACTTTATGTACTGGAAATAATTAAAGGATAATTTTTTCCAGTGTAACCTGAGAGCATGCTATATCCAACTTAGAACAGTCATCTGGGTGCTTCAGAGTTCACTTCTATAGCAAGGAGAAACCTTAAGATACTGAAATAATGGGGCATGAGCACTTGGCATTTCAAAACATAGAACGAAAGTAGTAAAACAATGTTTCATATCTGAACATATCGAGATTCTAAGAGAAAGCTTTAATGGTTAGCTAGATCTGTAAAGAGCAATAAAAACTTTCTGGTGATGACAGAAGTCAAAGAATGAAGAAAAAATAGTTATTTACAATGTGCTCTGTTCAGTCTACATGACGTAATGTCAACTGCACGAGTTCACTATGGCAACACATGTTATATGTTTATATAACGAAGCTATATTCCATAAGACTAATCTGTACTTAATAGGCACATTTCCTGTTTTTCTTTATAATGGTTTTGCCATGATGCAATCTAATACAGGCCTCTTAAAGATTCTAATGCTTTTTATTTTATGTTATCTTGTCAACAACAAATAATTATTGTTATGACTTGAACACTGGATCCATTATTTATCAAGATTTAGACGTATTTATGAAATGTTTACTTGTGCGTGTGACTCTCGCTCGTTCTTTTTTACGTTTAAAAAAGGAACTAAAATTAATCATATGTATAAATATATGTATTTTGTTTCACCGTCTACTGCTTTAAACTGAATCATTGACTTTTAGTATAAGATTAATAGCTACACATTAGATGTGTTTGGTAGCTGTCGCTTTTGGATTCCGAATTCATAAAAAGGTTTTAATGGTTATTGTATATTTTCTTTAGTTTATTGATATCAGTGGTGAGAGTGCAATGTAAAACGAAAGCCAAAAGGCAATCGCTAAATATTGCTAGTTCGGGAAAATTACAAATGAGATGTTAGACACAGAAAGGAGAAAGAATATCTGTAACAAGAAAATAGTTCGTATTTAAAATCAAAATTTCATTAATGAAACGACTTTACTCGTCCAGCAAAACACTTAGTAGTTATGATGACAGAGAGGGTAATTATTATGTCAAATAGTGATTCATGAAATATACCAAGAATTGTTTGTTTGTTTTTTAATTTCGAGCAAAGCTACACGAGGGCTATCTGTCCCCAACCAACAGCCAACTCTTGGGTTACTCTTTTACCAATGAATAGTGGGAGTAACCGTCACTGGAAGGACGAGCTGTTTGGTACGACGGGGATTCGAACCTGCGACCCTCAGATGTGGATTCGAGCGTCCTAACCACCTGGCTATACGGGGCTCTAAATCAAGAAAGGGAAGTACTTTACTTATCTAAGAAAGAACTTCATAAGGAAAGGATATTTATCGTACAACCCTATGACAAAAGTTCATTTATTCTACAAAAAAGATCCCAGGGGGAAATGACATTACTCGTACAGGAAAAGCCTAGAAATCAATGAAAAGTGATATTTGTTTGTTTACTAAAGAATATGCAGTTGCAACATAAATTAGGCCATCCAAGTAAAATTATTCGGTCGCGAGAGAAATTGTTAATTATCTAAGCGAGAGTCTCAGTTGCAAGAGGAATTCATGATCTAAGTAAAAGTCTCTTATGGCTAGAAACATTTATTCATCCAAGAAAGAATTCGTAACGTACATTTCTTTCGATCAGAAGACCTTTGAAGGGAAAAAATATCGTTTTCTTAAAAACTAGTTAAATTTTACAACTGTGTTTTAGTTAATAGAAGTCTTCAAAGTTTACTAAATCAAAGCACTATGTTGCATCAGCTTAGTTTGGGTGTATCAAGAAGCTGATTAAATTGCTACTATAAATCAATGTTCAAACTCTGAGACTGTTGTGGAAAAGAGTGTTTTATTGTTTGTTTGTTTGTTTTGAATTCCGCGCAAAGCTACAAGAGGGCTATCTGCGCTAGCCGTCCCTAATTTAGCAGTGTGACACTAGAGGGAAGACAACTAGTCATCATCACCACCCACCACCAACTCTTGGGCTGCTCTTTTACCAACGTCACATTATAACGTCCCCACGGCTGAAAGGGCGAGCATGTTTGGTGTGACAGGGACTCGAACCCGCGACCTTCGGATTACGAGTCGAGTGTCTTGACCACCTGTTTGTGCCAAGCCTAGTGTTTTATTAAACAGAAAATAAGTAATTTACAAATAATAAAGAATATAACCATCTTGGAAACATCGTCGAAAGATTCTAAGAAACTCAAGACTTTGGGGAAAGCTCTTTCATCACCAAATTATTTTTGTTAAGAATCCTTTCAAAATGAAAGCAAGAATTTGGTGTTAGCGAGAGGTAACTTAAAAAAGAAAAGCGAAGATGCTTGTTGTTGTTGTTTTATTAGCGCAAAGATATTCAACTGACAATCTGCGCTCTGTCCACTGCGAAGAATAGAGAGCTGAATTTTAGCATTGTTAACTTGTAAACGTACTGCTGAGCTACTCCTACCAGGCCAAACAGTGCAATTTGAACGTCACTCCGAAAATTCACCCACAGCAATTATTTGAAGGATGGCAAAGATGGAAGGATTATTGTAATAGTACCTGTAGAAAAACTCCTGTACCTTGATATACAGATGAGTGTATCAAGTTTTATCATAATAGTATCTGTAGAAAAACTCCTGTACCTTGATATACAGATGTGTGTATTAAGTTTTATCATAAGAGTGTCTGCAGGAAAACTCCTGTTCCTCGATATACAAAGATGTGTGTATTAAGTTTTATCATAATAGTATCTGTAAGAAAACTCATGAGAATTGATATACAAGTATAATTATGCATTATAGTATATTCGTGACATTTAATATTCTTATGTAGTTTTTATATGTACTGCTTCACTTTGGTTTAGTTGTTAAACGCGAAGCTCCGACTCCTTTAGCGTGCAGAAGAGATAAGTGTACATTGGCGGGCTTTGTAACAATTACGTTTTATAATAGCATAAGTGGATACAAACATGAGTTATCATGTAATTTCGTTCTTTTATTGTTTGACGAAATATAGACAAGAAGAAAATAGCTGTAGCATTGCATGATGTAATTACAATTAATGAAAATTGCTGAAACATACATAACAAATGACTAGTACTTCTTGATACAGAACTTTAGAATTGAAACAAGTTCGTTGTTAGAAGATTTAATCAACCCTACAATGATTAACGTTTCTCTTATCAACTAGGGAAAACAGTACAATAATGCATTTTTGCTACACAAATACATTTGGAACTTCGAACTCCTTGTACAGTAATAATAGTCGGCTAATTTCTTTAAAACTATTTTATAATTCTATCTTAAGAGGTGAAGAGCTGTTTACTTGCCTCCAATTTAATGGCTACAGCAAAACTGTAAGATATAAAAATAGTGCGAAAAAAGTTTTTGACTTTCACGACAAATTCATTTTACTTTTTACTAACACAGAAGGTCTCTTGCATGTTAGTGTGAACTGAGCACAAAGAAACAATGGCACTGGATTTCATATTTACGTTCATTGATATATAAGAGTCTACACAAACTTTATACAAAGAAAAACTCTCATTGTTGTTACAGTGTCGTAAAATCGTTCATCCACACCAATATAATAATTGTACACGTTTTGAACGACAAAACAACTAAGTTCAAGATGAACCCTTAAATCACCAATCAGTTATCAAGAATCACAACTCACACACTGTAAACAACTAAACGATCACCGGCACTCGACTCGTAATCTGATGGTCATGGGTTCGAATACCCATCGCACCAAACATGCTCGCCCTTTCAGCCGTGGGGGCGTGATATGTTACGGTCAATACCACTATTCTTTGGTAAAAGAGTAACCCAATTGGTAGGTGGTGATGACTAGCTGCCTTCTCTCTAGTCTTACACTGCTAAGTTAAGGACAGCTAGGGCAGATTGTGTTCGTGTAGCTTTCCGCGAAATTCAAACCAAACCAAACTAAAACACTCAGAAGTTCCAACGTGTGGCATCATACTCCACAAAATGGTTCCTCTTTCAGCTAACTTGTAAAAAACGTTTCTGTACAGATAGCCTATTGTTGGACTTTCTGCTGAGAACATAAAAGTACAAACGCGAAGCAAATGTGAACTAACACATTTTTAATTCATGTCTGTATTCAACAGTGAATTTTATATTGGAATGTTTCATAGTAAACCTAAATACAATTCAACGTTTACGTTTTCCTGTTTATTAGAGGGTATAACTAAAACAACACAGTTTTAGAATAAATGTGCATCATAAACTCACGTTTTCTTGGATCTATTCTGATGTTTATAGCGTTGTTCCTGGAGCATTCAAAACGATTCAAACACTAATTAATTCTTCATGTAGTTAAGTATTTCTAGTAGCTGTAAAGACCTGATCACATGAAGAGTTAATTATAGTTTGGATCGTTTACAAACTTAATAATTTTAACAAATGTTTTACTATTATTATTATATTTTAAATGTTTGTTCAGAATTAAGCACAAAGCTACACGGGCTATTTGTGTTCTACCCACCACGGGTATCGAAACAAGGTTTCTAGGAGTGTGAGTCCACAAAAATACCACTGTGCCAATGGGATATATATCTTAAGCGATGAAGTCAGTTGTTACCCTTAAAATTCTGTAGTTTAATATTACAATAATTCTGTTGTGATAATTTAAAAAGCTTATTGTTTTAAAACGAAATATGTGCCTACAAACACACATTCAGTCTCTCTTAAAATAGGTTTTATAATAAAAAAAACATTTCACTCCGAAAAGTAAGTTTCCAAGAACAAGCGATCGTTTGTTGTTTACAAGTTCAAGTGTCTTGTCGTATATAGAATTAACTAGAATCCTTCACTCACTGGCTGTCATCATGTGTAAGAGAACTTTCCCTGATGAAACCAGGGAAAGCATCTTGTGTAGCTCAATATGGCGTAAAAGAGTGTAATATCGCTAATAAAGCTGATAATTTCAATGCTGTTAGTTTATTTGAGGAGGAACACTGGTTAGGAACTCTTGACAGTCTGGTAATTGCAACATAGAGGATAACTTTGAGCTAAGATCTTTTGGTTTTTCCTCTTATTTACCAGATTGTCCATTCTTTTTTATATCAATGTATTTAAGGTTACTTGTAGGTATTAATAACAAGATTAAATATGAAATTTAATACTGAACACGTTCGTTGATTTTGAATTGGATTTTTCACCAATTAGACAGCACAAGAAAAATAAAGACTTGTTCCACTTAACTGGTTAGTCATCATTAAAACATAAAATAAACTAAAACTAACTGAAAGACAACTGTTTTTAATAGTTTGTTGTTCCTTCTTGTCTTACACTGCTAAGTTAGGGACGGCTGGCGCAGATAACCCTTGTGTAACTTCGTGCAAAATTCAAAACAAACGAAACTTTTTGTTTGTTGCAAGACATGGCCAGGCGGTTAGGGTGCTCGAATCGCAATCTGAGGGTTGCGGAATCAAATCTCCTTTATATCAAATATGCTCGCCTCTTCAGCCGGGGGAGTTCTATAATGTGACGATCAATTCCATTACTTTTTGGTAAAAGACTAGCACAAGAGTTGGCGGTAGGTGGTGATACTAGTTAGTCTTCCCTCTAGTCTTACACAGCTAAATTAGGGGCGGCTAGCGCTTATAGCAATCGTGTAACTATGCGAGAAATTAAAAAAAAAAACAACTTTTTGTTTATTTGTTCTTAAGCGCAAAACTACATAAAATGTTATCTGCGCTAGCCGTCCCTAATTATTAAGTAATAGATTAAAGGAATGGAAACAAGACAACGCCACCATCCTTAAAGTTCTTGAACTACTCTTTTCAGGTCATAACGGCCACAAACAGCAGGACGCGATTTTTTTATATAGTAAGAGACACGAACCATGAAACCTCAATTTTACAGGCTAGTACGATGTCCGCTGTCCCCGCAGAAAACTAATATGTTTATTAGGAGCACATTTGATTTTAAAATATTCTATTGTGTAAAATTGTCGCATTCACACTTCAATTTAAAATATCAACACTTGTTGTTTGTTTTGTCATCTCTTACTTAAAATATCAACGCTTCTTGTTAGTTTTGTCATTTCTTGTAGCTTTTCTGTAGTTTGTTTAATATTTTTTATTCTTGGACTTCATGTTTTTTCCAAAAACAGAGAGGTTCTAACAGATCTACATGTGACCTGTTAAACAACTGTTTCACTGAAGTTCTGTCTGAAAAGCTACAAATCCGTTTGGCCCGGCATGGCCAGGTGGTTAAAGCCCTCGACTCCTAATCCGAGGGTTGTGGGTTCGAATCCCCGTCACATGAAACATGCTCACCCTTTCAGCCGTGGGGGCGTTATAAGTTTACGGTCAATCTCACTATTCGTTGGCAAAAGAGTAGTCCAAGAGATGGGTAGGTAGATGACTAACTACCTTCCCTCTAGTTTTACACTGCTAAATTAGAGACGGCTACTGCAACTAGCTCTCGTGTAGCTTTGCGCAAAATTCAAAACAAACAAGCAAATTCATTTTAACTACCACAATCCTTTATTGAACTATAGATAATTTGTATTTTTGTTTGTATTTGTTTGTGGTTAGTCACAATGTTCCACAAAGAGGTATCTATGCTTTGCCCGTCACGGGTATCGAAACCCAGTTTATAGCGGTATAAATTCGCAGACATATCACCAGAAACTGAGAAAAAAGAAGGAAATATATTGTCCATAATAACATAGTCATTACTTCCCAACTGATTGCTAAATGAACAAACATCCCAAACAGTTCACCGTTATGCATCTGCTATGAAAAAACTAAACCCCGATTCTTACATTTTTACTAAGTCGATAAAACTTTACATTCTTTACCAAATAAATCCACATTTTAAATCAATTATCTATTTATCTGACAAGCAGCAGTTTATTATTAATAAGCCTATTTTAAGAATTCTTTTGTGGTACTCTTTTACGTAAATATTTATCATTGGATGTATCTGTGACATTGCGTATTGAAATATAACAACATGAGGATTTGAAACCTGTAATCGTACTCCTTCTTCTAAATCTAAATAGCAAAATTCTGTTTTTGAAGCTAAGGAGTTGGTACTAGAACAGAAAGCAAATAATGGTAAATTAATCAAGGTATAATGATGTAAAGGTACTTTGGAAAGTGGTAAATGTAAATGGGACGCAAGACATTCCAGTTGGAGTGCTCGTTATCATGTTGCATATATTAAATAAACACTAACAGCAAACTTTAAAAAAGATAACAGAAATTTCTACGTCTAAATAGAAGGAACCATATTTTAAAATCTTGAGAATTTAAATAATATGAATGTTTCCCACACTCGATGAATTTTATAAATTAAAATATGAATACGTAATTTGCATAAACTCTGATTTATTTGTTGTTAAATGTAGTGCTACACAATGGGTTATTTGTACTGTGCCAATCACGAATATTAAAACCAGGTTTGTGGAGTTACAAGTCTTCAGCCTTACTGCTTAGCCATGAGATAATTAGCCATAAATTAATACAGTTGACTGAATATCCAGAATGAGGAATTTATGCTTGTTGTTTTTTAATTTCGCGCAAAGCTACACGAGGGCTATCTGTGCTTACCACCCCTAATTCAGCACTGTAAGACTAGAGGAAAGGCAACTGGTTATCACCACCCACCGCCAACACTCGGGCTACTCTTTTACCAACGAATAGTGAGATTAACCGTCGCATTATAACGTCCCTACGGCTAAAAGGGCAAGCATGTTTGGTGCGACGGGGATTCGAACCTAAGATTACAAATCGAACGCTTTAACCCTCCTAACCATATCGGGCCGAGGAATTTATTAACTGTCAGTTTATTTCATATTGTTTTACATTTGGAATAATAACATCCTCAACTTTATCTCCGACATCTGAGGGACGAGAAACATGACTCAGCTATCCTTTACTTTCAGATGGTTGAACTATTGCTACGTGATTAACACAAAACTCTTTCTCCTACAATATGAACTATGATTGTTGTGTAAGTGAAACATATGTTGATTTTTTTTTTATTTTCAAATTAATTTTGTGTGGTAATAGATTTTTAGTAATGGCATGATAAGATTAGTTTGTGTGGTATGATCTGCTGGTGAGACAACGGTAAACCTACGGACTTACAACACTAAAATCTGAGGTTCAGTTCCCCACAGTGGACACAGTAGATAGTTTAATGAATGGTAGTTTATCCAATGAATTATTGGTGAACAACAGTAGTGTTATCTACTTAGTTATTTGTGAACAAAAGTAGTGTTACTTACTAAGTTATTTGTGAACAAAATTAGTGTTACTTACCAAGTTATTTGTGAACAATAGTAGTGTTATCCCTGGTCTCTTCAGATGCTCTTCATACGTTTTCAGTAGTGGTAAGTTTCTGCTAACTAAAATGCTTGAACAACCATAACGCCCCAAGATCTTAAATGACACCCTACAAAGTCTCTCAAGCTCCACTGAAAGAAAATATAAAAACAATCAAATTGTAATGCTAGAAATTCAGAAGTTGCTTTGCATATTAACAAGAAACGACACCAATAGCAACAACAGTTGTTGTTGTTGTTTTGAATTAAGCACAAAGCTACACAATGGGCTATCTGTGCTCCTTTTCCTTTGGTCACAGATTCTATTCCTCGAAACAATATTTCTTAGATGCACACAAAAATTACAAAATTAAGAACCAAATTAGTTAAAAAGTTTAAATTAATTTGAATGATTAAAGAAAAGTTAGTCAGCAGAAAGAAAACAAAAGTCATTAACTGTTGTTAACTTTGCACAATACATCTTACTATTTTAACATACGTAGGGATAAATTTTCAAGCCCAGAAGTGCCTTTTACATACGTATAAAACGCTTTGTTTTTAAACTGTAAGTGTTAGTACTAACATCCCTTGTCGGTATTTATGACACTGATTATCAAATAGTTGATTTATAGTTGATAAGATAGGAAATTGAAAAGAAACTGTTGTACTGATTGACTGGCGATTCTATGGTGTCAGGTGTTGAACGAAGGGGCGCTGCTAGCCTCTAGGGGTGTTTTACGTCAATCTTATAATCAAACGATTTTTATTAAAGGTTATGACTTAGTTTTTAGCCTTGAAAATTTATTAAACATACTATAAACATCACAAAACCGAAACTGCTGCCTAAATGATGACAGAAGCATTTTTTAAATGTTGCTTAACTGTCAAGAGTCATTAGGTCAAAAGTTTAAATTCATAAACAACATAGCAAACTTGATTAAAAGTATACATCAATACAGGATTTGATTAAGGGAAGGAACAAATGGTACAATTATCCCAGCCCCCACAGGGGCTCCCTCATTAAGAGGAGAATTAAAAAATGAATAAAAAAACCAAATGTTTAATTTAAAAACAAGGTGTGTCACTACGAAAACAATGATAAAGTCCTTTACCATAAAACCTATTACTTTATAATTTATCGTTAACATGTTCTAACAGCTTGTTCTTTTATAAATATTTACTCGGTAATTTAGCAGAAACAATCAACTAATTCTGGACAAACACTTTCTCGAACTTATCTACCAAAGTTTAATGGTTACCAACTTAAGTGGTGAAAAGTCATTCAGTAAAATGTCGATAATCAAAACAAAACTAAGCTCATCAATGACAGATGATTGATTGAGTGCATCAGTGACGTTATAGGTTGACAGTGCCATCTTGAGAACGATTTTCTTCAAATCGATAGTCAGAGATTTTGCTGTTTCCAAAGCCAGAAAGATACTGGAGACAGAAATGTGCGTGTGTCTAAGTGTTGTTTAAATTGTATTGAATCATACTTGATTTGTTTCTGGAGTTCACATTGGAGAACCTGACCACTAGGGATGCTCCAAACCCTTAAATTCAGTTCAATAGCTTTTAGTGTCCTTTTCAAAATTAGAGAAAAGTATAAAATATTATATCTATTTAAATAAAATATAAATGATTACATTATATTTTTAACGAACTTTTATTTATAATATTTAAAGAAATTAGCGAAAGCTAACTTGTTCTGAGGTAATTATGAGGGTAAATTATTTGTAAGTTTTCATCATGTAACCCTGTGTATAAACACAGAGTAGGTAGAGTTGAATTTAGGCTCGACATGGCCAGGTAGGTTAAGACGCTCGACTCTTAAGCTGAGGGTAGCGGGATCAAATCCCCATCGCACCAAACATACTCACCCTTTCAGCCGGAGGGCGTTATAAATTATGATCAATCCCATTATTTATTGATAACAAATTAGCCCAAGAGTTGGGTGGTGATGATTAGCCGCTTTTCCTCCAGTCTCACACTGCTAAATAGTGACGTCCAGGACAGATAGCTTTCGTGTAACTTGCGCGAAATTGAAAACCAACTCGACACTTCGAATTTTTTTTATTCTTTGCTCTCTCTCTCTCGGTGTTTGGGTATGATATGTTCGTACTCTGGAGGGTCATATTCTCTTTGACCTCTTCCTCCTCCCCGTACTTATGCGGTCTTGCAGTATTTGACAGTGATAGTTACTTCATTTTTGGGACAGAATGAACTAAATATTACTCCGACCCATTTCAGGACAATGCCCATGTATTGTGATACATATATGGTTATTATTTTGCCCCATCAATACGATGTCAAGTTTGTTGGTGGCAGTATTTTATTTTTTTTAATTCATTACATATATATAGATAAATATATATACAGACACACATACATTTTTACTATATATTTATTTTATATTTTTATTTTTTGTTTAAAATATATATTGAGTGGGAAGAGATGTTTACGACTAACTGCATCATGTATGAGGTACCTATCTAGTTCGCATAGTAATTCGTTTTTCATCCAATTTTTATCGATGTACGTTATTGTACTATGTAGGAGTCTATCTGGTACGGTTGGTATGTTCGAATATTTGAGTATGAATTGAGATGATATAGTTCTTGGAACTCTGTATGGAGTTGTGAGGAGTGTGTTTTGGATTGTTTGAAGTTTGGTTTTAATTATTTTATTTCTTACAGTTATCCATGCTGGAGCTGCATAATCTATTACAGGTCTAATATATGCTTTATAGATTTTTAATATGTTATCTGTAGATGCTCCACTGTTTTTACCAGTTAGACTCGTAGCATAGTCAGTTCTTCGACAGACTTTATTTTTAATTTTGTTGACGTGATTAATCCAAGGTAATTTTGAATCATGGGTCAGACCTAAAAATTTTGCCAATGGGGCAATCTAGAGTAGCGTGCCATTCGTATATAATTCTGGCTGTTATTTTTTGTGTTTTGTCAATGTCGTAAAAACTACGAGTTGTGTTTTTGCTGTGTTTATTTTTATTTTATATTTTTGACAGTATTCACTTATTCTATTTAGTTGCGGTTGTATGTTAGTGGCTACTATCGTGGGTGTTGCAGCACTTTTCCAGATTGCCACATCATCTGCGAACTGTGAAGAGAATCCATGATTTGGATCCCTCAGTGGCATATTGTTTACATACATGATGAAGAGTATAGAGCTAACCACCCCTCCCTGAGGGACATTAGCTTGTGGAGTAAAGTATTCAGAAAAGGTACCCTCTACATTTACTCTACACTTTCTATTTTCCAAAAAGTTTGATAATCGGTGAATAATTCCTCGCGGTAGTTCCATTTCATTCATTTGGAACCGAAGACCATCGTACCAAACAGTGTCGAATGTTTTCTCGATATCAAGAAAACAAGCGGCAGTGCATTATTTTTTATTCAAGCTATTTATTATAGTTTCGGTTAATCTAATCAAATTATCTGTCGTTTGTCTACATTTCCCGAAATCCATTTTGTTCTTCTGGTAATTTTGATAGAGAGTCTATTACTGATTATTCTTTCAAGAATTTTGCGCACACAGGCTGATTGGTAGATATTAGGTTTATTTGCTGGCTTTCCTTCCTTATGTCCCCCTGCTAGTATAGTGGTAAGTCTACGGATTTACAACGCTAAAATCAGGTGTTCGATTCCCCTCGGTGGACTAAGCAGATAGCTCGATGTGGCTTTGCTGTAAGAAAAACACACAAACACATTCCTTCCTTATGGAACATTAATATATTAGTGAGCTTTCAAGAAACTGGTATGTATCCTGAGGATAGAGATAGATTAAAAAGTGTTTATAAGTGGTCAACCAATTTCGGAGTGCCCTTTTTTAAAAGGATAACTTGTATTTCTTTTTCACATGGAAATTTGTTTTTTGTGTTTTTTATTGCTTCAAGAAGTTCGTGTAGGGATATTTCTTTCGTCAGTATCGTGTCTTCATAGTTTGTAATATGTCTTGTATTTGTATCAGATATCCTTATTGGGAAAAGTGGTTCAAATTGTTTTTTATTGTTTAGTATATGGTTGGTGACTTTATTGTAGAAATATGTATTCATATCTGGATCAGAATGAGTTTTAATGTATTTTGAATTTGAGCTTAGAAAGCTTCGGCTTTTTCTTTATTTGTGTATTATTGTGTTCGAGTACAGGATATTTCTTAGCGGCTGTACTATCGTTGGTGAGTCTTTTAAGGTGTGTCCAGAATTTTTGGGGGTCAGTTTTATCGTTTAGTTTTGAGCAGAAGTTGTCCCATTTATCTTGTTTTTGTTGTTTTATTTGTGTTTTGATGTGATTTCTCATATTGTTTATTTGCGTTTTTGTTTCTCTGTCTCTTATTATCATGAGATGTCTTCTTAATTGTTTTCTTTTTTTGATTAGAGTAATTATTTCGGTATTAGGTTTCCATGTGTTCTTTGTTGTTTTATGGTGTTGTTTTGGTATTGTTTTCTTGACTGCTTTCTGAAGGCGAGATCGAATACACAATATATTGGTAGATGATAACCATCAACATCTTTTCCCACCTGGAATTTTATTAGTTTTTGGCTCATGTTATATTTGCAAAGGCACAGGTCAAGTATGTCACTGGAGTTAGTGGTATATGCTATGTGTGTAAGGATAGTATCATTTAGTAGGACAATATTTTTATAATCTACGAGCTGTAGGAGACTTCTTCCATTGTTGTTTGTGTACCTGCATCCAAAGTTGACATTTTTACTATTTAGGTCTCCAATAACTATCGAGTTATTGTTGTTGGAAAAGATGTTGTTAAGTAATGCTGTGTCTAGTTGTTTATTTGGTGAGCAGTATATTCCTGCTACAGTTACTTTTGTATAGTTGTTTTGCAGAATATCCATAGTAACATGGTCCTTGTTATTGCTCAATCTAATTTCTGTAGCTGATAGTTCCGTTTTATGGTTGCAAAAAAAATTTATTTGTTCAAATTTCGCGAGGACTATCTGCACTAGCTTTTTGTTTGTTTGTTTGTTTTGGAATTTCGTACAAAGCTACTCCAGGGCTATCTGTGCTAGCCGTCCCTAATTTAGCAGTGTAAGACTAGAGGGAAGGCAGCTAGTCATCACCACCCACCGCCAACTCTTGGGCTACTCTTTTACCAACGAATAGTGGGATTGACCGTCAAATTATAACGCCCCCACGGCTGGAAGGGCGAGCATGTTTGGCGCAACTCGGAGGCGAACCCGCGACCATCAGATTTCGAAGCGCACGCCTTAACGCTCTAGGCCATGCCAGGCCCTATCTGCGCTGGCCGTCCTTAATTTAGCAGGGTAAGACTAGATGGAAGGCAACTAGTCATCACCATCCACCACCACCGGGCCTTTGGAAAAGAGATATTTCAAGGAATTTCACATTGTGAATTGGAATCGATGAAGAATTATAAACAACCGAATATGCTATAAAAAACATGTGCCATCATAGCTGGTTTTTTATAACTCGTAATTGCTGTACCCTGTACACAAAACGTATATTTTGTCAATAGGGTTTGGCCGTAATATATGTCACTGCTCCACCTTCATTTGCACATTTATCATGAACAATATGAAACTTGCATATGATCTTCTCTGTTCCTGCCGAAAGCAGTAGAATGAATAATGATGAAAAGAGCATTCAAGGTGTCTTGTATTGCGTTTTTGTTTTGTATTATATTGTGTGGAATGTCCATAGTATCTAAAAACCCGTTATTTTTTTGTGGAAAAAGAAATGTTGAATGAAATTGGGTCACTGAAACAGATACAATAACAAGATAATGTTTTCCGAATTTAAATATCATACTTAAATTATTCGTACAAATAACCAAAGAATGAACATTTCGAAATTTATGATTTTCAATCTAATTTCAATCTCAAAAGACTGATAAAAGTATCTTAATATCGAAATAAAATGAACGTCGTCTAATTTAATTATCAGTTTATTTTAATTAATTTCAGTTTAATCTAAATTAAAAGCACAAATTTCTTTAATTTTTTGCAAAAGAAAGATAGTTAATTTATAAAAACATATCAATGCAAAAGTTACAGCTTCTCAATGGACATTAATTTATAGTTGGTTACCAGGAATTACGTAGGACGTGTTTGTGTCCAGCCAGGGGAATCGAACTCCTGATTTTAGTGTTGTAAATCAGAAAACTTAGCGTTGTCCTATTAGGGGAAAAATTTTGTACAATTAGATGTAGTTACTTCCCTGATATTTATTCCTGAGTGTTTTCTCTTTGCTTTAATGACATTTCATGAAGTTAATTTTTTTATATAAAACACAAATTGAAACAAAAAATTATCTCAAACTGGATTAAAAAACAATGTTAGTTGAAGATACGAAAAGCTATCGAAGCAAAATAAAAAAAAGAGTGTGTGTTTTCTTATAGCAAAGCCACATTGGGGTATCTACTAAGTCCACCGAGGAGAATCGAACCCCTGATTTTAAGCGTTGTAAATCCATAGACTTACCGCTATACTAGCGGGGAGCAAATAATAAAAAAACCAGATACCCACAATCATGATAATTCCAACATTTGTATTATCAAACTGCCGGACTGAATTACTCGTACTTTGTATTGAAAAAGAAGCTGAACATTAACTGTTTATTTGTTTTATTTTTAAGCACAAAACTATACAATGCATTATTTATACTGTGCCCATCACAGGTTTTTAGTATTATAAGCCTTTAGACTTACCGCTAAGCCATTGGAAGGCATCATTATCCGAGAACCATAAAAAATAGATTTATGAAAGAACAGGAGAGACTCTTGAAAGATCCCTAATAAAAAATTTAAATAAAGAAGGTAAGCAGATGCTTCAATAACTGTTAAAAATATTCCTACGTTCAGTATACGTACCTATGGGTAGAGCAACATTAAATGTTCTTTCTGTTTGAGGAGTAGAATAAAGTTATTTTGGCGGAGGGGTGCTGCTTTTGTCTGCTCTCCCTCTGGTGAGCGATTACAAATTAGGAACAGCTAAATCATAACCATATGAGGTATCTGGCCTGGCTGTTAAGCATGTAGCGCAAAAGTATCATTCTTGTTGAAAATTTCAATTCCTCAAAGATATATCTCAGGTAACTTCCAAAGAAAAAGTATACGTTCACATGAACGCAGAGTCACACGAAATTTAAATCAAACGTAGAATTTAAAAAATGAAATGTTTAAAGATTCTTTCAAACACAAGGTTTTTGTTACAAAATTAAAGCACACAGATTTGATTTCTGTCATTTTCTGCTAAAATGATTCCCATATTAAAATTTCATATCTTTTGAGCTATCTCTGTGGCTGAGTTTGGGATCAAAATAATTGATCTCGAACAGTACCTGAGGATCATAAAGAGATCAGATATTTTGGCACAGAGTTTAATTTAAAGTAATTCTGAAAATCAACTGCCTTATTCATTCAGAAATATTCATCTATTTCATGCCAAAATCTCTATTTTTGTACCGAAATAGTTTTGATCAAGTTTCCAGAGGAAATGTTTGACGGAACTCAAAAAGTGATATTAAAATGAAACAAGTTAACAAGTTTGATGAAATAAAATGAGATAGTTTATCGAATCTTTTAAGGGAAATGCGTTTGTTAAACGATTAAGTGCGGTAACCAAATGAAACTGTTTAACGAAGCTTTCAGAAGGAATAGGCTTAGTGAAACTTCCAGGATATTAACTAAATTAAATAATTCAACAAAACTTTCAGGGAAGATAGGTTTAATGAAATTTTCATGGTGGATAACAAAATGAGAAAGTATAACGGAACTTCCAGGAAACATTGGTGCTAATAATAAAATGAGATGAAATTGGGTTTTGTAAAGAAAAATGAAGTAGGTTAGCAAAGCTTCCAGGGAAAATAGGTTCCTTAACATTTTCAGAGTGATAACAAAATGAGACACTGTAAATAAGCTTCCAAAGAAAATCGATTTGATGATGCAAAATTAGATAGTCCAACAAGACTTTAACGGGAACAGTAGGATATCATGATAAAGCTTTCATTTATATATGTGCATCTGTATGGTGCTGTCATATCGTTTTATTTAAAACAAAGCCACTTTGGGCTACGTACTGTGCACGCTATGAGGAATCAAACCCCAGATTTTAATGTTGTAAGTCTAGAGGCTTATCGTGATCCACTGGCATAGTCTCTAAGATGGAAATGTTGTATTTAATGCAATTTATTCGTCTTTTGTTCTGTGTTTTAGCTTAAGCATATATAACCGGTTTCCATCAAATGCGTTAAAATCTCGTTCGGTTTTAAATCTTAACCTTTGTATTGGTTCTGGCGGTTTTAGAGGGAGTATATTTTTCCTACCTTTAAATACAAACTGGTTTTAAAAACGTTTGCTCTGTTACTTAGGCAACTATCTACCAGAAATCGGTTGCCCGTTTATTTAGTATTAAACATAAAGCAATACAACGGGCTGTCTGTATGCTGCCCACAAAGGATATAGAAACCAGATTTTCATCGTTATAGGCTTCCAGACTTACCGTTGAGCGACTGGGGAGGGGACACAATAAATGGCATTGACCTACTGCTTCACCGGGCTTTTCAAGATTTGAACAAGGTTTTGATATCAAATTATGTCATAAATATATAATTAAATCCGTCAGTGTGCCATAAGGTATGCTATGAGTAGAGAATTGCAACAATTACACATCCCTATACCACCAATGTCATGGAAGACGTCGAAAAGAATATTACTGAAAAACTTGGTTTAAAGTTTTGTCTATAACAGTTGATGAATGTGCGTTAAAAACACTTTTATGGAACATGGGTAATCATCAAGCAATAAAAATCGTGCTTTTATGAGCATGACAGGAAATGCAATCATAAACTTGAAGGAAAAGAACTGAATGTGAGTTAAATGAAAACAAAGAAGCCTTTCACTAAGAGCAAGTCTGAATATAACAAGATAATGGAAAACAGGAATAGCTCGTTGTTTTTATTGACATATGGTATGTGAAGAGGACTGACAATCAGTGTCTGTACTGCAGATAACGGCCATACTGCAATACTTATTTTCTTAAACTTCTTACACTTTTTTTTTGCTCTCCTACCACTTTTCACTTACAGAAAATTAGACTAGAATATTATCATAATTATTTTTAAATCAACTTAAAATAGGCCGAGGCAATACATAACGTAGCTCTGCTTGATTAATGGGCACTTGAGCGTTAATTTTCCATGATTGCAGATTCTACCGGAAGAGGGTGCTTTAAAACCTCTGAAACATATGTGAGGTCTAGCTTGGATGAGGACCACAGGTTTTGCGGATGCCATAAAAGACATGAATAGTGAGATCTATACCGTATTAAAGTTTACTTGCTTAAATTATTGTTCTTGACTCTTAAAGATTTTTTTCTGGTTTTAAGGCCAAGACTGGTCTTCATAGTTACTGATACTTTATTCTAAGCAAAAATAAGACCTCGGTCGAAACAAAACGTTTTGCTCTTAAATCTCAATTGCTTTGTATTATCTTATATTAAGTAACAAAACTTACACAGTTTACTACATATTAGGTAACTAACCTCACAGTTTACCACACACAAGGTAAGAAACTTCACACAGTTTACCACACATTCAGTGTGTGTGTTTTTTTTTTCTTATAGCAAAGGTACATAGGGTTATCTGCTGAGCCCGCTGAGAGGAATCGAACCCCTGATTTTAGCGTTGTAAATCCGGAGACATACCGCTGTCCACACATTCAGTAACGGACCTTACACAGTTTATCACACATTAGGTAACAAACCACACACAGTTTACCCCACATTAGGTCACAAAGTTTACCACACGTTCAGTGACAAACTTCACACAGTTTACATCAGATTAGGTAACAAACTTCACATAGTTTACTGCAGATTAAGTGAAAAGTCACATATGAGTCATCTTCAGCTAAGATGAGTCAGTTTTATTTTTCTAAGAAGGTTTGGAATAGGTTACCTTCAGATATTGTGAAGCCAATAAATGTATGTGAGTTTGATAAAAAAACAACGACCTTGAAAACTACATGATTGATAAGGGCTGGCCTTAAGTTCTTTACTTCCCTTATTTTTATATTTATTTACTTGATAGTTTTAATTCAGTTTAGAGGATGGAACAACAGAGATGGGCCAATATTGTCTCTAAGCATTATGAGATGTTATATTTGGTAACAAACCTCATACAGGTTACTGCATATTAAGTAACAAACCTCATACGGGTTACTACACATAAGGAAATACATCTCATATGTGCTACCACATATCAGGTAAACAATCTCATTCACGTTACTACGCATAAGTTAATAAATATCACACAGTTATGAACTGTTTGTTTTGAATTTCGCGCAAAGCTACTCGAGGGCTATCTGCGCTAGCCGTCCCTAATTTAGCAGTGTAAGATTAGAGGGAAGGCAGCTAGTCATTACCACCCACCGCCAACTCTTGGACAACTCTTTTACCCAAAATAGTGGAATTTACCGTCACATTATAACGCCCCCACGGCTGAAAGGGCGAGCATGTTTGGTGCGACGATAATTCGAACCCGCGATCCTCAGATTACGAGTGGAGCGCCTTAACCCACCTGGCAATGCCAGGCCATTATGAACAGAGAAGGACAGTTTCGAAGATCAGCTTCCATGTGTAATTTATTTAGGAAGATTATAGGGAAGCACTTAAGAAAACCATATGATTTTTTTTTCTTTTTGGTTGTATATAAACTTCATGTCAAAAATAATTATCTGTTGAGAAGTCCTGATTGATAACAAGTTATGTAATTTCTTGAAGTGACTAACTCGTAACGGCTGCCTAATAGCACTATTTTCCTTCGGAAGAATTTGAATTACAATAATTGAAATGTTTCTTACAACATAGGTCAACCTATTCCAGCGCAAACGTTTTTCATCATGTAATTAACATGTAAATAGTAAATTTGACTTAAATATTGCCGGTTATCCTTGACAATGTTTTCAGTCTCTCGATGTTTGAAACCTGTGAATATTCTGATGCAGATGAACAAATTAATGTGAAGAAAAAAAATGATATGAAAAAAGTCGGTCACGTTAGAACCACAAGTTAAGTTGTGTAGTGCCATATGAAAACATTACGTTTGAAAGTATCAGTTTCACGTGCGGAGAAAAATAGGACAGCGGTTAGAGGTTAGAAACATTCCTCTTTCAAATTCTCCTCATAGTAATGAACATTTATGATTATTTATAATTGGAATAATTTAAACAAGGACGACCAAAAAAACAGTGTGCTCAATCTACGGAAAAAAGCACACGATTTAATAAGTACTGATAAGTTCCACTGGCATTCATGAGTAGTTATATAGCGAAGTAAAGGAGCAAAGTTATCGTTAGCGTTATAGTAATTACACAAAGATTTCATTTTATTACTTGACGCTTCATCCTGTAATAGCTCACAACTAAGCAAGCAATACGTTGGGAGTTTTCAAACCTCATAAATAACTTTACGTTTGGTGTATGAGTGCACAGCTGAATCCTAAAATGCCATGAAATTTATTGGTTTCACAGCTTAGCAACTTTAGGATCAGTTTCTTCATTAACTTAGAAATTCGGACTGGCATGGTTAAGGCACTCGACTCGTAATCTGAGGGTTACGGGATCGAATACCCGTCACACCAAACATGCTCTCCCTTTCAGCCGTGGAGGCATTATAATTTGACTGTCAATCCTACTATTCGTTGGCAAAAGAGTTGGCGGTGGGTGGTGATGACTAGTTGCATTTCCTTTAGCCAAACACACCAAACCGATAAATTCTCAATCTCTTAAAAGAAACTGGTCCTGAAATGTATTTATTTGTTGAGCAAAACATAGTTACAAATATGATGTCCTTGATGTTAAACACAAATCTACACAATACATTACTTTTGCCCACCATGAGTATTGAAACGCAAGTTGTAGCGATGGAACTCGGCAGACATGCGGCTGAGAACCTAAGGGGTTACATGGATGAGTTCTAGTTTATAGTAAAAGTTGTGTTCAGTTTTTCGTACTCTTAACAAAAAATAGTTTACAAGAAATAGTTTTGTAATTTGAAACATGGGTCATTTCATTCCAACTCAGCCTGGGAGGGTTATTAATATATTAAGGTTACTAATATATTGGTGATATGAAATAAACTTCACAGCAATAGAAAAGGATAACATTCATTTTCCTAAGACAGCTTAGTTAAAATAAACATAGTTGTACGAGACTTACTCTTTGACACATTACTTTTTGGATGATTTAATGTTATTACGTCAATTAAAAATAAATTTTGTTTGTTTTTTTTGGAATTTCGCACAAAGCTACTCGAGAGCTATCCGTGCTAGCCGTCCCTAATTTAGTAGTGTAAGACTAGAGGGAAGGCAGCTAGTCATCACCACCCACCGCCAACTCTTGGGCTACTCTTTTACCAACGAATAGTAGGATTTACCCTCACATTATAACGACCCCACGGCTGGGAGGGCGAGCCTGTTTGGCGCGACTTGGGCGCGAACCCGCAACCCTCAGATTACGAAGCGCACGCCTTAACGCGCTAGGCCATGCCGGGCCACTTGTTTTATAATTTCCACAATTTTTTATATATAATCTGTATCAATGATTACTAGCTATACCTTATACAGACAGTTCGATTTAACTAGAGGTTGGATGTGACCTATTGGTTAGCGTGTCTTGACTATGAACCAGAGATACTTGATTCAGGTCTCGTTACCGCAAAAGACTGTCTGCACTTTCAGTCCCTGGGTGCTCTTTAAAATGAATGGTCAAATCCAAATAATCAACTGGAATATTCCAAGAGTTGACAATGGGTTTATTGATTGTCTACCTTCTCTCTATTCTACTAGTTCAAACTTAGGGAGAACTATGTGGAATAGTTGTTTTAGTTTTCTGCCAAAATTTAAAACACGGCTACATTGACATAAATCCATAGATAAAAAACAAAATGGAATTCGAAAACAAATGTTACTAATTAATTTTATATGTATGTTTTAAATTTCGCGTAAAGCTACACGAGGGCTGTCTGTGCTAGTCGTCCCTAATTTAGCAGTGCAAAACTAGAAGAAAGGCAGCTAGTCATCACCACCCACCGCCAACTCTTGGACTACTCTTTTACCAACGAATAGTGGGATTGACCGTTACATTATAACGCCCCCACGGCTGGGAGGGCGAGCATGTTTGGATTACGAGTCGCGCGCCTTACGCACTTGGCCATGCCAGGCCAATTGAAAATAAACATTTTCAGCTAAGTTAGGCCTACAATTGAAATGAGACCAATTGAAGCTTTTTCATTAATTTAGTACAGCAACGATTCGATGAACAGACAGTATCATGCTGTGTACATGGGTTCAGTTTTTCACAAAACAACGAAAGTATTCTAATACATATTTATTGATGCTACAGAATCTGATTAAAATATAAGTTGTCAATATTTAAGTGCTTAATTTGTAGAGCTAGGAAAGGTGTATGATGAAGTGAAATTATGTAATGTAGTTTATATGTACTATAGGCATAAAACTCAGCTTTTATTACTGTATGGGTCATTCCATACCAACTCACATAGGGCCTCCCGGTTCACGTCACAGATTTTCTCGAAAAAAATTCAAGCAAAAGCTTCATTTTGATTTATTCAGCCATGCAGCACAGCTTTAGGATTTTACATGTTTGAATAGATCATAGCACCCCATACAGTGTCCTAGCTATATAGAAAGAAGCTAGCACATGGTATCAGTATATAGTAGAAAAAATCATTTTAATTGCACTCCATAAGTAAATATTAATTTTAAAAAATAGTACTTAACACTGTATATTAAGTTTTATTATCATGCAACAGCTAAAAAAGCGTTAAAAAATCATCAGTAGAGCAGAGTGCTCGCATAATCGCTTTACGCTTTGCTGGTTGGATTCTCCGACAAATTGCTCTAGACTTGAGACGCTCCCTAGACATTGCACTTTATATCGTATGACCAAAACACCAAAATTTAAAATAGGAAAGGAAGAGGCAGAACACTCAATGATACTGATGTTAAGTATTTTCGTTTATACAGCCTTCAGGACAGAAGGAAGACTTACTGACCTGAAGCATGAGATAAACGACCATGTACTAAAAGACAGAAAAGTGTCCAGATCTATAGTATCAAGGAGACTAAATGATAATGGAATATTTAGTCGTGTATCAGTCAGAAAAAACATTTATTTCGAGCTACAAATATTATAAATGGACCTGAATCTGCTGAAAAGGACAAAAATTGATCTCTTGATGATTGGAAAGGGTGTTTTGAACAGAAGAGTCCAAATTTGAAATATGTGGTTCAAAGCTTATGTTGTACATCCGGCGGAAGAAAGGTGAAAAATACCTCAACGGCCTACCACGAAGCACGAGGGAGGCAGTGTGATGGTTTGGGGACGTTTTTCTGCTGAGGCGTCAGGAGATATTTGCAAAATAAACAGAATAATGAGCCAGCTATTCCATCAGATATGATCCGTCATGATTTCTCCAGTGGTTTCTGTATTGTTGATAAAAGATTCTCCTACCAAGAAGATAATGACCAAAAACACTCGTCCAACTTATGCAGAAATTACTTAGCAAAGAAAGAAGCTGTTTGAGTCATTCAAGTGACGTAATACCCCCCTCCACATAGACCCGATATCAACTCAACTTTGGAGGTTTGGGATTTTATAGATCAAAGAACTGAAAAGTCAAAATTTTCTTCCAAAAATCTTTATGGGAGTGCATTAGAAACAACTGGAGTAAAATCCCAAATGACACTTTGATTAAATATGTTGCAACAATGTCTGAAAGACTGCTGCAGTTACTATGTATCTTCCCATGGACCTTATGAGCCTCCATAGCAATTCTAGTGAAGATCCACCTACATGATGAAAAGCAGTTACATGAATATTCAACAGACAACACTATAATACATAACTGTTTATTAGTAACCTCTTGAAGTTCCATTAGGTTTAAATAATATGTTAATTGTTTTCACTGTTGGTCAGGTTCTTTTTGATAATTTGACAAAATGAATAATTTAACATCCAGTTCATTTAATACTAACAAAAAACGTTTTATATCCTGAACCTCGAGTACAACGTTAAGAGTAGCCAACTTGTGTCGATAGTCCTAACTTTACACATAAAACAACATCCAAACAAATATTTTCAACACTTGATAATTTCGTATTTTCGTTTCTTTATAGAAACACGAACACGATAATCATAGCACTAAACTAAAAAAAAATTAATTAATTGACAAACTGACTAAATTAACCACTGATTACTTATTAACTGAATAACCCTTTCTAGCCTAAATTACTTTTTATATATGTCTTAACTTCTTTGCGAAACGTTGTATAGAGTTCTAGACATTACAGTAAATTTCATTTACGCTAAACAATAACACATATATCAAGAAAAGACAGTAATTAAATAGAGGACTTATCTTTCAAACTCTGTTTACATTATTTTTAGTTGGAGTGGGCGACCAAATAAACGATGTCTTAGTTAACGACTTCTGATATGTCATCAGAAATTAAATTTTATTCAGCTATTTTCATATAAATGGAGCAACTTAATTACTTTATCTTAAAAGAGTTTTTTTAGGGATGTAACCTTAGTCTTTTTGCTTCATCAAATGGGAAACAACAAGCTAGAATTTTCTCACTGCACTATACAAGCAGGCTTAGTTCTATGTGATGGTGAATGATTAATGTTAGAGCAGCTGTAAGTGCGTTACACGTAGGTCATGACACGTTGAGAAAAAATAAGCACTATAGTTTCTGGTTATCATGTACAAACAACTAACAAATGGAACAAATAAAGCCTTAACTTTTTACTCTGTTAATCTAGTAAATCGAAAGCCTGACACTTATATTATTGGATTCATTTGAAATATGCTTTTAACACTGTGTTACAAGTACTTTAGAATTCAAATATGATAATAATACACTTTAAAACGAACAGAACTCTAACGAAACTTTTAAAGATGTTACGGTATATCTATCTATATAACAGCAGGAAAAACTGATTTCTATTTCTGTGGACGAAACACTTGGAAAGTCGTCTGTTTTTCCTGACGGTTTGTTTATGTGACGTTAAACTCACAGCTACTAAATGGGCTATCTGTGTTCGACTCAGCACTGGTATCGAAACCCAGTTTTTAGCGTTGTAAGTCCGCAGACAGCGCTGTGTCGCTGGAAGACTTTCCTGACAATATAGAAAAATATTTTGAAACTATTCGATCTTCTGTTTCTTGATTTACTTAAACAACTAGACAAATAAAAAGACTATCTGGTATTATAACAGTATCAATTACATAACGTAAAAAAACTACTGTTGTGTTTCAACTTTTCATGTTCATGCAGACTGAATTAGATTGCATTAGTATATATCATCGTATATGAAATAATGAGGTTATTTTCACTGTACTTAGAGAGCACTTATAGGTGGTGTTTATAGAATGCATGGTATTGTTACTATTAATAGTTGTTACATTGTATCTGTAGAGCTTTGCTTGACATCAAAAGTTAAGAGTACCATGAGTTTTCTACAATTCCAAAGTACGCTACTTACAAACTGAGTTTTGCCTAACGAACTGAAATCGTGAAAAGTTTTGCGTTAGTGTGCTAATATTTGAACTAGAATAGAAAAATTCGCTTTATATTAATTATCCAAGAAATGACAATAATATATTCAACTTAAATTATGCTTTATTGGTTCTTAGCTAAATCATGTCACCATCCTTATCTATATCATTAACTGATTTCCAAATGTCTCTGAAGAATTGTTAATATTAGTAATTCAGCAATTAACTCCCTGACTTCAAGTCTCTCTGAACACATTAGCAACGACAAAGTGTGGATATATAATATTGAAAAGATAATGGTAACACACAGGTGTGATTCACATGAAGATTGGTTTCGTTTGTTTTGAATTTTGCGCAAAACTGCGCTAGCCGTCCCTAATTTAGTAGTGTAAGTAGAGGAAACTCTTGGGCTACGCTTTTACCAACGAATAATGGGATTGACCGTCACATTATAATCCCCCCATAGCTGTAAGAATGAACATGTTTGGTGTGACAGAGATTCGAACCCGCGCCCCTCAGATTAGGAGTCGAGTGCCTTATCCACCTGGCCATGCCGAGCCTACACGTTAAGCCATAAACAATTAGTAATTGTGATTAAAGTTTGTTTGTTTTGGAATTTCGCACAAAGCTACTCGAGGGCTATCTGTGCTAGCTCTCCCTAATTTAGCAGTGTAAGACTAGAGAGGAGGCAGCTAGTCATCACCACCCACCGCCAATAATTGGGTTACTGTTTTAACAACGAATAGTGGGATTGACCGTAACATTATTACGCCCCCACCGCTGAAAGGACGAGCATGTTTGGCGCGACGGGGATGTGAACCCGCGACTCTCGGATTACGAGTCGCACGCCTTAACGCGCTTGGCCATGCCGGACCACCGTGCAGGTAAAGCCATAGTTACGAATGTTCTATTGTTTCGTCTCGTCTTCATATGTTTAATGTCAGTTTTTCGGGAAAAGGAATCTCGTATCAACAGGTCTGGTTCCTAGAAGATTGACATGAAGGATATATATATAGATCTGACTATAATTATCACCAAACGATGTGCCATCAAATTTACATATGTCTCAAATACCATTGACCGAAATGTAGCTCAGATTTATACTGGTCCCTTCATAACACTCACTGATAATTACAAAGTGAATTGAGATTCATCATAGTATCCATTCTATAATTGCAAACAAATTGAATTGAGATTCATCAGAGTATCCATTCTTCTCTGTTCATCTCATTTTTGACGTCTTGAGCTCGTTTCACTAACTTCAATGACATTTATTCTGTAAATCTGTGTATTAATATTTCAGTTTGTAAATAATATTACATATCAAGATATGTAAACTATAGTTCGCCACTACAAGAGACCTAGTTGTTTCTGTTGGCTCTCTCTTTGTTCATGGTCTCTATGAGTTTATGAATTCCCAAAAACCAGGTTAGCTCAGCACGATGTGGCAAAAACATGAATAAACTGTGATTCTTTTTTATTAAAATTATGAAATCTGATTACTAAAAGTACCATATTTTCTTATTTCTGTTGAATTTTACAACGGTTCACAGTGACTTACAGTTTCAAGCAGATGGGTTCAAATTAATATGACATCCCTGATAACTTTCAAGCAATGCTTACAAGAAATGCCTTTATGTTGCTAAAGTGGCTATTTTGAGTGCGAGTTTATATTTTAAAGGATATGGTTAACCGTATATCAGATCTCACTGTTCTACATATAATTTTACTAAACCTAAATAGTGACCTTTCAAGTAACGTCTGGAGCGGCTTTTGTAGAATCTAAAAGCAGAAAAGTAATATGAGACTGTACTTCATAGTCGTTTAAAGTAAAGTAAATGAGGTTTATCTTCTCGTTAACCATCCTATTAGTTTAATCAAATGTAACCCGTGTTTATAAATGGTTTTTGTCTACAAGGAAAAAAAAGCTACAAAACTTTCAGCAGAACACTATGAATATCCATGTGTTATTTTTCTTACGTTAAACTTAATTTAATTCGTTTCCTGTTTACTTCCTCTTGTACGTTGTTTATGATTCAAAGTTACGTATTTTTTTCTTATTAAATTAGATCTAAATAACTGAATTGTAATTAATATAATGAAAGACTCACTTAATTTTCTAGACAAGAGACCTTTTCATGGATAGATTGAAAATCTTAAGCCTTTTTTGAAATCATGTGGAATTTTGAATAAAACCTTCACTATTAAAAGGAAAAAAAATGTCTTTCCTTAGTTTTTAATCTGAGAAAATAAACCACTTTTTGAAGAAAATATTTTTATTTATTTTATTTTTTAATATTTATATTAATCAGTGATGTCGAGAAAACCCACTTGTAGAGAAATATATATGCAAAAACGGCTCGTTTGGGTTGAGAAAATATTTTACATAGAAGAGCGAACAACGTTTCGACCCTCTTTGGTCATCATCAGGTTCACAAAGAAAGAGTTAACTGACCGGAAGCTGACCACATGTTTGGAAGAGGTTGTGTAACTGAGCGTCGGAATGTAGAGGGCGGGGTTAGATGTTTGAATATATATAATTTATTTATGGGCATTATCCAAATATACAACATCAGCCAGCTCATTTATCAAAGACTCTTTTAATTTCAAGTTTAATCTAAATCAACTTAATCATAAAGCCTTCATGGCCATTTTCGATGCTATATCCCTCTTTACAGAAGTTTCAACCACTGAACCCTGCAAGATAGCCTTAGAACTCTATATCTGAGACCCTAACCCAACTATAGACATTCCAAGCAACCAATTAGCAACCTTCATAGAATTCACCACGATAAAGACAACCACAACTATATACAAACAAATGGCCTAAGCATGGGCAACCCAGTATCACCAGTTCTAGCCAAAATTTTGTGACACAAGTTGAAACACAAGCAATTAATACAGCATTACATCCACCACTATACTCGTACAGATATGTAGATGACACGGTTGCGGGATTCAAATCTACAGAACACATACTTAATTTTTTCAATCATATTAACTCTACACATCCCAACATTAACTTCACATGTGAACAGGAAGAAAGCAATCAAATATCATTTCTTAACCTCAAAATTACAAGAACCGACACACAATTTAAAACAGAAATCCACCGAAAAATCACCCATGCTGGACTATACATTCTTCGGGACTCAGCACATGAAACAACAAAAACTCAACATACTAAGAAACCAAGTAAACACAGCCATAAAACTATGCTCACCAGATAAAATTAGCGGTAAATTAGACAAAATAAAACAACACTTCATCAACATCAATAAGTTTTATCCACAAACCGTAGAAAACATTTATACGCACACACCTGGACAGAAAGCAAAATCAACCAACAAAAATAAATATATCTCACGAATCAAAAAATCACGAAACCATATACTGCTGCATACAATATATTCCTTACATTAGCAGACAAATAACCAACATTTAGCAAAAACTAGTAACAAAATATGACATTTCAGTTAATACCAAATTTATTCAAAAACCAGGCACAAAACTGAGGTCTATACTATGTAAAAACTACGCTGACAAACACCACACCAACAATATTTATAAAATACAATGTGATAACTGCCACGACTTCTATATTGGAAAAACAAGTAGAAAAATGGAAACCAGATTCAAAGAACATAAAAAATCACCCATGTTTTCGAACACTGCAAGTCAAATAAACACAACATAACCATAGAAAACACTAAAATACTAAATAAAGAAACAAACATAAACAAACGCAAAATTAAAGAAGCCTTACTTATACAACAACTTAAACCCAAAATAAACCAATATAAAGAAACGCCTTTACACCTATATTAATATAATATAATATAATAAATAAATTATATATTCAAACATCTAACACCGCCCTCTATATTCCGACACTCAATTACACAACCCCTTCCAAACATGTGGTCAACTTCTGATCAGTTACCTCTTTCTTTGTGAACCTGACGATGACCAAAGAGGGCCGACACGTTGTTCACTCTTATATGTAAAATATTTTCTCAACCCAAACGAGCCGTTTTTGCATATATAATATTATAATAATATAATATATATAATATTTATATTACTTTATACATATGTTTTTAATTATTTGAACTCTGGATTTTTTTTACAAAATTAAATTTAATCCACTGAACTTTTCTCGTTTACTAAAATATCTATAATTCATATTTTTGTAACTAATATTTTGATCATCAAATATTATCGTTGAACAGAACGTTCAGTAAATGACAACAGATTCGGTGTAAATGTGTGCATGAAAAATTTATTAACAAATTCACTATTAGTTTAGCATTTGAAAACATATCCACAAAAATGCGGGGCCATCTCCAATAGTGAATACTATTTATTAAAGTAGCATTGATAATAATAACGAGGCCCCCAGCGGCACAGTCATATGTCTGTGAACTTACAACGCTAGAATCCGGGTTTTGATACTCATGATAGGCAGACACAGATAGCCCAGTAGTAATCAAAAGAATAATTGGAAATGAACTAATGAAATAATTGAAGTAGTTAAATACATTCCTTCTCTCATGATATTTCATTTTGATATACAAGAAACGATGTATTCAGATACTATTCTATGATTGTAGCGATGCTTTTTAAAAATGTATCATATGCATTTTAAATGTGTTCTTTATTAAACAAATAACTAGTTTTACTTCTGAGAGTATTGTTTTGCTTGTCTTTAAATTTCGCGCAAAGCCAACTCTTGAACTAATCGTTTACCAACAAATCGCGGGATTGACCGTTACATAATAATACCCATACAGCTGAAAGGGCGTGCATGTTTGGCGCGATGGGGACTCGGACTTTCGACGCTCGGATTACCAGTCGAGTCCCTTAATCACCTGCCCATGCCGTGCGTTTATACAATACTGTAACAAAATATATGTTTTAAAATATATAACACAATGGAATAGTGGTAACCAATAACATGTATATTTTGCTATGAAACAGTATTTTAGAGTAAGTGCAGAGACAGAAAACCATGTCCATATTTAAAGAGAACTTCATATATTATAATTATGTCAAGATATTAAAATATCTGGTTAGATATATAACAATATTAATGATAACTGAAGATAAAAGTGATGATATGTTGGAGGATAATTTCCTTTTTCTTTCTATATAAAATATTAAAATGATCAAATTCATATGTATAGAAAGCAATAAAACGAACTACTCAAAACAATAGCTGAAAATACTTCAACATTTTGAAATAAAGCATAATTTTAAATTTTTCTTCCAATAAAGGCCGGCATAGCTCAACTCGCAATCTGAAGGACACGAGTTCGAATCCAAGTCCCACCAAACATGTTTGTCCTTATAGCAGTAGGGGCGTTCCATCGTTACTGTCAATCCAAATATTCGTTGGTAAAAAGAGTACCCCAGGAATTTGTGAAGGGTGGTGATAACTAGCTGTTATCCCTCTAGTTTTACACTGCTAAATTAGGGACGGCTAGTGTAAATATCCCTCGTGTAGGTTTGCGTTAAATTCAAAAACAAAGATTCCGAAAAACAAAATTATTACAACTTATGTAGAAGTAAAAATACAAAAAAGTAACACTTATTAAACGTGTGTAAATTATTCATCGAAAATCGCCGATAAATAATGTCATTAACGAGGAAGTTGATTTTTATCCGGAAGAAGGAAATAAGATTACAGAAAGAAAATAGACATCTATATAACGAAAATAATAGTGCATACAAAGTTTATATTGTATAGTATAAAACCAATTAGTGGTAAAAAGTAAATTTCTTTGAATTTATCTCAAAAAAAGAAACATTGAGCTTGTTGGAACACACGAATTATAATTCTATCTCTGCCTTATACTTGTGAGTTGTCATGTTAAGTCCATACATATTGTATCAACTGTGCTGTAAATGGTCTGTGCACGAAGTAAATGTAATTACCAGACGTAGGCCCAAGTGCGAGTTCTTTTTTTAACTCTAACACAAGATGTAAGAACAAATAAAATGTAACTTACATTTTCATAAAAACTAAAACACTGATTATGTTTGATTATGAAAATATGTATTTAGATATGCATACTGAAAGAGGAATAACAGCGTTAGTCAATGAGTCTCGACGTGTGTACGCGCACGTGTGTTTTTGTACAGTGTCGCCTTGTTTTCACCTCTGAAACGTGATACCGCTGGAAAGGACGTAAGTGCTGCCGCCACACGACTATAATTGCAATAGATGAAGACGAGTAATTAATAACTCCATTACGTTGTTGGTGTGCATGAATGGATGTCATTTTCCAATAGTTTAAATAAAAAATATAGCATATAAACATTTAGTAATATCTTTCTGTATTTTGTTTCACGCTGACGGGCTAACAATTGTCAAAAAGTGTATTTTCCAGTGTTTTTTTTTTTGTATATGGGTGGTATTATATAATAGAATATTTTTAAATATAAGATCATATCCAAATTGCACAAATAACTCCTAAAAGTAGACCGCAAAATTTGAATATCAAAATACTAAACCTCTTTTTATGTATGTAAGTGCACAGGGTGTCTCAAACGTAGTCAGGGAAAAACAAATTATATTATTAAGTTATTAATGGAGCACAGAATGTAAATATATACAGAGCACCACATCTATATTTTTTTAAAATCTAAAGCGGTGGGTACTACTCGTCCAAAGTTTTAAGCAAGGTACTGAAAGTTTATTATTTTTTATTCTAAACAACTGTGAAGGTTGTATCGCCTTTCGTTACTAATCGTTTTAGCAATAATCGTCGTTTTGAAGCACTTCATCTGAATATGATCTTATTAACTTGGACGGCGCAAGAGTAACTTGTAGGTAAGGGTTTGTTTTTGTTCTTTTTTTACTGATTCCAGTGCTAATCTACAAAGCATGGACGTCGCTTAGTGTAAACTGAACTAGAATAAGGACAACTAGTGAGCAGCATCCACACCTAACTCTTGACCTTTCTCTCTGACTATAACTTTACAACTTCACTTGCGGATATGAGTGCAAACATTAATCCTTTGATTCACAGGCCGAGCACACTAACAATTAGGCCATGCCTGACCCTCGTATGGATTATAAAGCTCGATTTTCAGAGCATTTCAGATTTTTTTATCGATGTTGAGAACATTGATAAATTTTAGGCCCTATTTTGGATAATACTACAATAAAAATATTTGCGAGAGTAAAATCAGTAAACAAATGCTGTTTGGTGCATTTTTGTACCAGAAACGTTGTATAGAAGCGTCTGTAAAACAGCGAAAATTTGTAATATGAAAATGTTTGAATATAAATGTATTTTGCTAATGCATATTATTTACAAAAAGTATGATATAAAACATTTAAAATCATTAAAATGGGGAGGTTTAATAAATGTTTACAATTTACTCTTCATAAATATTAAATATTTCACCACTAGGAGAAATTCCTCTTCATTTTTATGATCAGGTTTCAGTTTTGCCTCATAATCAATGGTATTTAGTGACTTAGTGACTAATGTCGTTTTAGTAAAATGTTTCTCTGTATTTATTGCTAATTCTGATAAAGATAGGAATTTGAAAGAAAACAAAACTAATACTCACACTTGACCAATTAATAATTGAAAAATTGACACATTTTACCCTTTGCTAAAACACAACTCTGTAAAATTATTACTCCCTTTCAAGACGAGATAGAATACTGATTATGAATACTGCTACTCTTAGTAAGAAATGTCTCAATCTCAATTTTTACTTATTACTACTTTTAGTCAAGGCATAACCCTGAATATAACTGTTACCACATCTACAGATACTTTTACCAAAACATGTTTCTCAATATTATTTATATCTGTTGCAACTTTTTGCCAGTACTTTGTCCTAACTATTTAATAATCATTGCAGTCTGAAATGTTTCGTAAGGATTTGTTGGTTAGTTACTAAAACCCATTTCAAAGCAAGTAGTAGATTGTAGCGCCATCTTGTAGTAAAGAATAACACTTGTAGTTTTTGTTGTTGTTTTTTGCAGGAAAACATCCTCTTAAACTTTTTCTTAGGTTACGTTTATGTTTATACTAAAGTAAAATATGAAAATAATTAATACCAAATAGGATGTGATTCCTTTCTCCTATCTAAAAACCACTGTAATAAATATAATGCACTTAAACTGGTGTGTGCAGTATCTAGAACATCTTATTAAGCTAAATTACCAGTTTATTCATACCAAATTTAATATCATAAACTAAAAATCGTTACAAATGCACGAACTTAATAAAAGTTGACAATCTTTAAAGCTTAAAGTGTAAATAATGTTTTGTGTTATTACACGATTCGAAGCCAACTGTAGAGCTCCAACACAGGGCAAACCGGTGCCTTTGTTCACAATTCCTGAATCTTTGCTCTTCCTAATCATTCATTTCAGTCCAATAAACAAACAAAACCTTGACTGAGTAACAGGTTTCAAGAAGCAATTATCTTATTTCAAAATAACGCTTCTACTCATTATATACTCCTATAATAAAGTATACGTACAAGTAGATGTATAAAACAAACATTTTCACAAAAGCGATAAAATAAAAATTGCGAAAACTAGGAAGCAAAACTAAACAGGACGCTAAGAAAAAGAAAAGAGCGATGACTGAACTAAGAAATAATATATACTGGACCAATTATTTCCACTACCTGCTTAATCTGATCAACAAAACCAATACCAAAACCGCAACCCAGTCTGGAATGTACTCAGAGAGTTAAACTGAATAAATTAATTCCTGATGTAAATATTAACAAGTTTTTACTCACAATATTTTCTATAGCCTTGCAATTAGCGAAATATTTAAAAGGCTCGTGCTAAAATCCTGAAATTTTTATTATCTCTTTGAAAATTTAAAATCTCTGACCACCTGTTTCCATTTAACACTCCTATAAAACCCTAAAATCTCAACCTATTTTAAACAAAATATGTCAAAACAATTAGGATAAGTTTGTAGAAAATATCTTTATAAAGGTTGCTTTGTTTCAATTTTACAAGTACCATTTTCATAAATGTTTTCCATGACTACTCACAAAGACATATTGTACCAAAAGAATCCATTATCCATAAAAATCGCCATCATCTTTAATAAATGCCATTACGTTACAAAAATGCAATACGTTCTCAACAATAAACCACTATTCAAAGCTCTTATCGCTGACCGGTTAAAGCTCACCATGAGGCAAAATTATAAACAAAACACAAGTTTTTAGAAAGTTGGAAAACAATTGTTTGGTTTGGTTTCGAATTTTGCGCAAAGCTACACGAGGGCTATCTGCTCTAGCTGTCCTTAATTTAGCAGTGTAAGACTAGAGGAAAGGCAACTAGTCATCACCATCCACCGCCAACTCTTGGGCTACTCTTTTACTTAAATTATGTTGCCACGTGTTTTCACTTCTGCTTAATAATTTAACCGCCGTTCCACTAAAAACAAAGACTAACTTACCCTTTTTACTGTCATTACGGCTCTGCTTGTATTAATGAGCTTATTATATCACGAACTCATTTCTCTTGAGATTTGAATACTTTCCTACTGTATATTATCGAACGAACTGAAATTCTACATGCAAGTTCTTGATTTCCACTAAACATGCAAGTAAATAAGGAAAACATTTCTTATAAATTGTAGGCCGGTCTAGAAAAGGGGAATCTGAAGGTTTTTGAGACTTTAGGGCTTAATGGAACCGAATTACGAGATTTTTGTTTTTGAATTTCGCACAAAGCTACACGAGGGCTATCTGCGCTAGCCGTCCTTACTTAAACAGTGTAAGACTAGAGGGAAGGCAGCTAGTCATCACAACCCACCGCCAACTCTTGGGCTACTCTTTTACCAACGAATAGTGGGATCGACAGTCACATAATAACGCCCCCAAGGTTGAAATTACAAGAAACTCTGATATTAAGATATAAATAACTGTTCGATATGTTGGTCTTCATTTGGATTTGTAAAATTCTAATTGGAATCCCCTCTAACAGTAAAATACGTTTGAAAAAATACTTTCTGAGAACTCAGTCAATAAGGATTTATATGAAAATTAGCATGAACGTGTATTAAGCACAAAGGAATACAAAGGGTTATTTGTGCGTTGCCCACCACTGGTATCGAAACCCGATTTCTAGTAGTATAAATTCGCAGACATGCCGCTGCGTCACTAGGGACGAATGTGCATGAGATCGCTCTGATATGTTTCGTCGTTTAGATTTTTTAATATCTCGTGCTGAAACCTCCTACTGGAGCAAATTAAGATGGTTTTGTGTCTGTAAAGCCTGACTACAGGGATGTACTTAAAAATTTAGAGCAACATGAAAAACTGTTGTTCAAAACAAGATGTGCAGAACTTTTTTGTATGGTTCTTGATTACTGTGAATTTTCAAAGTTTGCTACTGATAGAGCATTATGTATTTAAGTAAACTAGCTAGTTCTTTGTAACGTGATAAGAAAATAACTATCAAGAAAAAGTGAACATCACACATCTTGTAAACCTCGAACCAGTTGGATCAATGATTCTTCATCAATGGAGAATGGGATGGTACTCTCACTTCTTAGCAGATTCTTATGATAGTGGGGTGAAGGTTTATTTATCATTGAAGAAAATGAAATATATCTAAACATATGCTGGACTCTTGTAAAACTGGGACGAAAATATCTTTATCATTCAACAATAAGATACCTTACACATCTAATGAGCATCAAAAGTAGGGTGAATGTTTCTGTCATGATATTATAAATAATTCAAACTTCACCACACTTAAAGATAAATGGGTCTACAGGTTTTCTTCATTAATAAATGTAACTCACAAAACAAAAATTAAAATTAACTTACATATTAAACTTTCCCTCGTATATATGGCAAAGCTTCAAATCTGCCAAACACTCAGTAATAAATCGATAACTCGCTGCGCTAACTAATTATCCAGTTCACTCAACGACTGATTAATTTTCTTTCCCACTGATACAGTATTTGCTTCTCAAAATGTCTCTAAAGTTCGAGATGCCACGTCAAACTTAGACACTGAATAATCCGAAGGCATCATACCCTCCATAAATTGTCAAGTTCCTTAGAAATCTAAATCCACAAATAAAACAATAATAAATCCAACAATGAATCTCTAAGCCAATCAGACTGGCACAGTATTCCTCCGTGAGGAACGTATCAGATATATCTTTAACTCTCTGACAAGTTTTTGGGAATAGGCACTACTGTATGAGAAATTTAAGTGTCACCTAAAAAGCGAAAATAATTGAAGAAAATATGAGATTTTGTTTTTATTCATTGATGAATATATCGTATTACTAAACTTTTGACTAAGGTTATAGTGTTATTGTAATATAATATTCTCTTAAATATTCTCTTGTAATATAACTATTCTCTTAAAACTAATAAATTGCCATTAGTTTGTTGAAACTTCTTTGTATAAGAAGACGATTGTTATCCTAGGAATTCTCTATATTAGAGGGCCGTTGCAAAACAATATGCAGAGAGGAATTTACAGTAGAGTAACAAAGTCTTCCTGGACAAATTAAATTATTACAATGCTAGAGGGCATTAAAATTAGTGATGAAGAGAAAGTTTTGAAATGCTGGATATCAACTATAATGAAGAATGAATTGTAAAAGCAAGGAGTAAAAGTTACATAATGTAGTATAGAGCAATGAAACTGGAAAAAAATGATGAACACTGTCAATCATCAAAGGAAATGGGAGAACATAGGAATGTGAAAGGATTCAAAATTCAAAACGATTTTCTTATGACGACGTGAGCCAAAAATTTAAAGATTGAGTCGAATTTTTACAAAAACAAGAAATATTGGACAGATAATCATAACCGTTTACTCAAACCAATGGCTAACTGATATAAAGGTTTACGGTTATATCTTTCCACTACTCCACCAGCAATAGGTGAAGTTCTAATTTCCTGAACTTTTTTTTTATTTTAATGATTTGACAGTATTCACAAACAAGTTTGATTCAGTATTCCATTTCTGATCTTGTTTGTTTGTTTTTGAATTTCGCACAAAGCTACTCGAGGGCTATCTATGCTAGCCGTCCCTAATTTAGCAGTGTAAGACTAGAGGGAAGGCAACTAGTCATCACCACCAACCATCAACTCTTGGGCTACTGTTTTACCAACGAATAGTGGGATTGACTGTCACATTATAACGCACCCATGGCTGAAAATGCGAACATGTTTGGCGCAACGGGGATGTAAACCCACGACCCTCGGGTTACGAGTCGCACGCCTTAACAAGCTTGGCCATGCCAGGCCCATTTCTGATCAAAATGAACTTCCATAGAAACAACAAGTCTCAAAAAAATCTGCAGAAAAAGTCCATATCACCTTAATGTATTTATTCTTGCTCTTATTTTGTAGCAAAAGACAAAAAACAGAAACTCTCTTAAGAGTTACCCCAACACAATACTGCTGTAGTTGTCCATGTTATTTCTTTTATGAATATTTTTTACTCATAGCATAGTTCACAAAGTTTATGCCAGATCTTCCTTGACTTCAGCACGTAGCCCAATATAAAAATTCTCATACTATTTAAAGCGTCTTCTTAACATAAATGTCTAGCTCTTGGGAGGTTGTAGAGATGACTGATTGCTTTTGACTATACTAGCTTTGGAATTAACAATTTTAGTCATAGTATCTATCTACTGGTGTTTTCCCCTTCACAATATAATTAGCACTCTCAAAGACATCATGAATACAGCTGTGTCCACCATATTTTAATCTTTGGTCTGTTTTGATTATTCTCTACTATTGATGCACTGTATAATTAGTTTCAGAGTTGTAACTTTAGCTTAAGTAGATTTGGGCATAAAACTATATTAGCACTTTTTCACCATCACTTGTGGGTGTCCCATAAAGGAATTTATTCTGTTGTACTTTCAGTTGATTGTCCTCACTAACTTTTTCATCTCTTTCAACAGTTTAAATGTTTCATTGATACAAGTTTTTAGGATAATGCATCAGATTTTTCATGGTTCCATCCAGGAGGTGCACAAAATTAAAGTTGTATTTCAAAGTTTCTAAAGCCACTTAAATTCTGCACAATCTTTCTTGAGTGTAAACTCTTTTTTTTCCATATAGGTAACAATGTAAGTTACTCAGGGCTTAAACAATGTTTAATAGTTCTTTTTGAGTCATAAAATAATTGTCTCTAGCATTAATTGCCTTGCTATGGCAAACAAGTATATGTTTTGCACTGCAAAATCACTGGCATCTGTACATAATACAATCAGGTCTTCTCTTGTTGGTTATTATTACAGAAGAATAATGGTTAATTCTTTCTTCAGCTGGTCAAATGTTTTTTTTTTCACAATTACTAATTCTATGAATAGTTTTATTTTTCCCTAGTCACTTGCCATTGTAAATACTTAGTGTTATCCACTGAATCATTCACTTCCATGAAGCTCACAATCTACTTGAAGTAGGATGGTTTCAGGCCCTCTTGACAAGAAATTGGATAGCATCTCACTCCATTTCTAGCACTGCACATTAGTGAAGAGGTAAACTCTAAAACATATCCTATTCAGGCCACCAAAATTTCTCCTTCATATCTACTTTTGTTATTTTTATGTCAACCAATTTCTATGCAAGTATCAGTTAAGCCCACTTTATAACAGTGAAGTTGCAGGATATTATCTAAGCAATTGATATTTGAGTCAAGAGAAGAAACATAATGTAAAATAATTTTTGTTTTACATTAAAATTATAACAAAATTGTGTGCATTTGTGTAAGACATTGTAAACTACTTTCACACTTCTGTTTTCAAACTGAAATGGAGGAATACAATACAATGGGGATTACTGTAAGCAGGTTAAATTTAGAACAAACTGATAGTAGTAATTACTTTGAAATTCAGGTCACAAGTTATCTAATATTGTTAGATTTTCTAAAAAAATTTGGAGAATTTTTTTTTTTATATTTGCAGCTTGTTGAGACTGAAGATAAACATTAGTCAAGTTGTTGAATTTATACATAATATGAATAATCGAGGGCTTCTGGGGCAAGACGTTTTTTTTTAACTGGCACGTAATAATGATGTTAATGAAAAACTGTATAATAAGATTGGGAATCTTACTGGAATAATTATGAAAGTCAATTTTATGACACATTGATTCAAACAGTAAGAAAGAGAGGTTTCATGAAATGATTCAGGATTGTTTGCTTTACCAAATGGTCAAATACCAACAAAAAGGGTTGCCATTTTAGGACTACTGTTATGGGGAAACAGTTGAAGTGGAGGGATTTTTTGTGAAAAGAGTGACCATTAACTAATTTGATTTGACATTTTGAGATAACCTTAGATAAAATGAGGGTCCTAACTTCAGAATGTCAATTTTAAAGCTCTAAGACTGGACTTGTCATTAGTGAACACTACAGAAAATTAAAATTTGATGTAGAGTATATTCAAGAAAAAATACAAAACAATGTGCTTTTAATTCAAAATAGGCATATTTAGGGAAAGAAAAGAATAACTTGGAACATCAAATGTAATTGCCCTATCAAACACACAAGTATAAATTGCAAAGTTGATTGGTCTTTCTTAAACACAAAACTACAAAATGGAATAGTTGTGCTATACTCACCATGGGTATCAAAACTTAACTTTTAGCATTATAAGCCCATAAAATTCACAGACAGAATGAAAGGTTTACCACAATCATATGAAAATTAGGATATTAGTTAGAAAAAAAAATTATGAAATTGAAAAAGGGCTTATGAGAATAATGTTAAACCTAATGGCAATACATTTTCAAAAGTGTATAGAAGTAAACAAAATGTTACTTTCTATAACGAGTCTTTAAAAGATACCTAAATGCTTTCCTTATTAAAAACTACCAAATGACCAAGTTTTTAAATCTTTTCTTCCATTTCTACAAAACACCACTATTCTTATCCTTAAGTGTTTCAAGGAAAACAACATAATTGATATAAATTATATAAATATTAATCCCTTACTAACTGGTAAGAATAAATACTAAGAAATGGCATAGCTATAGCATAAAGACCAGAAATGTTTCTCCACTCATTAACACAGCAAGTCAAACATCAGATTTGCCAGACCCCTCCCTAATACATTAAAAAACAAGACTGTACCTGAAGACTGGCGAGTTGCTAATAATACTTTTACTTTAAAAAGGAATAATAATTGTTGGAAATGATAGACCAAATGCAAAACATTTATAAAATCTGATAAATGAACCTTGGAAAATAATTCAGTGAAATAAATCACAAAAGAAAACCAACTTGTAAAAAGATCAGATTCTGGATCAGGTTTTTAACTTAACCCTGTCAAACTGTACCATTGTTACACAAGATTGCCACCAGGATCAATTACTTTGATTTTTTGTTAATTTAATGATACTGATAGAGAATAATACTATGTAGCAAAACTTTTACTTTTTCTTGTTCCTGGGCAGAAAGTGTTATTTCCCAACTGCTTATGCTTAAAGTAAATGGTAAAAGCCTATTTTTCTCTTCAAACTTTGCTTTTGTGAACTGTGCAATAAAAATTTCAAATTTACCCATTTTCCAGAACATTCCAGGTAGATTCAGTGCTGAGTGGCTGATAGAGAATTTTCTCGAACTTACAAGAATTTTCAAGAATGTTGTAGAAATCTTCCCCTAACTCATTCAGTGCACTTCAAAGAGGAATACAACAGCATCAAGACCTTGCTAGAAGCCTTGAAATATAAGTATGGCTAGGAGGTTATCATAGACTTCAAAATGGTGGCATTCCTGATGGGTCTCCAAGGAGGCTTTACCAAGTTTCCCTATTATCTTTGCCTTTGGGACAGCAGGGACCACTGCAGTGCACTACAATTGGAAGTACTGGCCACAACAGATAAAGTTCTCTGTGGGGAGGAACAATGTCAAGTGCCAGACACTAGTGGACCTCCAGAAGATGTTGCCATCATTGCACATAAAATTGAGTCTTATGAAACAATTTGTCACAGCTCTTGGTAAGGAGTCTGCAACCTTCGAGACTTCTTCCCTAAGCTATCTGAGGCAAAGGTCAAAGCTGGTGTCTTCATTGGACCACAAATAAAGATCCTGGAGTGCACAGAAGTCCCCACTTAGCTCAGGAAAAAAAAAAAGGGCTTGGGGCAGCTTTGTTGCAATGGTTTGGAGCTTATGGGGCAATCACAAGGCCAAAAATTATGTGGAACTAGCTGAGGCTTTGGTGAAGAACTATGGCAAAATAGGTTGCAGAATGTCTCTGAAAGTCTGTATCTTTAACACTCATCTTGATAAATTCAAGGATAACATGGGAGGATGCTTGGAGGAGAAAGGTGAACACTTCCACCAAAATATACAAGGACTGTGTAATGAAAACATGATGGATAACAATATTTGAGTGCTGATACATGTAAGTGATTTACATTACAGTCACAAATCTCAGAAAACTACTCACTTCTAAACATATTTGTATAACTTTAGTATAAATACATGTAAATCTTGATTCATATATTGTTTTATTCAGACCTTATGCAAATGAAAATGTGCTAATTTGCCCATTTTTACATAGAAAATAGGTTAATTTATAAATTTCATTATTCAGGTCACAAAAGCAAAGTTTGAAGAGAATAATGGTCATTTTCTGTACTTTAACAACATAAGCAATTAAGAAATAACACATACTATCCAGGAACAAAATTTGTGTTACATAGTGTAATCAACAGTGTGGTTATAGTTAATCCAAGATGTTGAGGTACTTCAAAATGACAGATCAATTGTTAAACAAGTCTGACAATCATTTAACAAGTGACCTTTAAAAATTATGTTAAGTGCATTATAATCATTAGGTTTATAATAATTTGGATCACAGGTTTAATGCAGATAAAAACCAACTCAAAAATGTGATTGAAAAAAAAAAAATTGGTATACTGGTAAATAGGTCATTCAAGTCAGTGCATTGTTGCTAATATTAAAACTAATGGAATTTTAGTTCATATTTCTAGACAAACTAATAATAAGTGAAAAGAGGTAATTACATCTCTAAAAAAAAATCAAAATTAGGCTTCACTTAGGTCAATGTGTTATAATTTTGTTCTTCTAACCAGACAGTATTGTTTTAAGGTATATTTTCAAAGTTTCAAGTTAAATGTTAAGTAGAGAAAGCATAATGTTAAAGTAGTCCTAGTGTTCTAGATGACATTATGAAAATCTAATAACTCTGAAGAGTACATAAAAGTGAGACAATGATAAATTACAAAGAGGAAAGCACTAAATCTGTTGTTTTTAGTAAGGACTGAACTGATAAAAAGTATTTAGTTTTAATGAAATACTTCGTGTATATTTGCAGTTGTTCAATTAATTAGCCAAGGCATTACACAACTCAGTTTTTTCGACATTAGTCATAATACTAATTAGTAGGACATTTCTGTTTGAATATCATTTGTAAACTTTGGCATACAAGTCCAAGAAGCTAGCTTGTAAAAACATTAAGGAAAAAAACTAATTTGTTACATGAAGCATAAATCAAATAATTTCCACAAAATAACCTAAAAGAACATAACCAATGGAGCAGTGGTTCTCAACCTTTTTTATGCCCCGCACCCCTCATAGTAATTATTTATTTAAGAATAAAGGTGAAAGTGGCCAAAACAAATGTTATCTCGCACCCCTGGTTGGAAACCACTGCAATGGAGGAACAATGTTAATGTAGCACTTTGGTACAACAAGACCATCTGGAAGAGTTAGATCAGCTAACTTCCATTCTTCTGACACCTGACCACTATTCAAAACCTTGCACAAAATAGTAACAATTGGTTCACACATTCAATCCTTAACCTCCTTCAAAGCTCTTGAGGAAATATCTAGTTCAGGAATCTTACTATTCTTTAAACTTCCCAATATTTTAAAACATACAACAGTATATTATCTTATTCAAAAGGAGTTCAGAGGAGAGTTACTAGGTAGATTATTTTGTCTTAAGAGGAAAGATATAAACCTGATGAAGTTTACAAGATTTGGAAAGATCAAAAAAGTAAACACCCATTTCCTTTGTGCTGCATCCTAAAGCCACTATATCATAGATTTAAGATTTGTAAAAATAGGCAAGACTTCAGTTATTTTTATAATATGGTGATTGGCTTGTGGAATTAGCTACCAACAACAGTGATCAACATTTGTACCTATAAAGAGTTAAGAGGAATTCCTGAAAAATAAAAGATTTGAAATTGTCCATTTCTCAAACATGGGTGTGTAACAACAACATTGCCCTTAGAGACCACATAATCCACTGTTGTTCACACGTTGTATCAAGATATATTAAGCTAAGATAAGAAGATTTGTAGGAATCTTTTCTTCTGGCTTCACTTTAAGTGTTGGATGATAAAAATTAATTTGTAAATAAAAAACTATCTAAACCAATTTTAGGGAAAATAATGTACTATTTTCAATTTTGTTTACTAAAGTTATTTTTTTATTTAATAATATTATGTGAATATTATATCCATTTTTTCCACTTATTATAATAAGCATCTCATTTGTGGATGGAACTATATATGTAACAAAGTTTGGTTATAAATACTGACTGCAATGTTTAGAAATTATCTAATTTATTCATACTGAACAAGATACTATATTTTATTCAACTCATAAAAATAATATACAGATATGAAAAAAAAAAACATTTCTTCAGGACTTCACACAGACACTTTCAATAGTTTATTTCTTTACTAATTACCTTTAACATATTAAGCTAAGATAAGAAGATTTGTAGGAATCTTTTCTTCTGGCTTCACTTTAAGTGTTGGATGATAAAAATTAATTTGTAAATAAAAAACTATCTAAACCAATTTTAGGGAAAATAATGTACTATTTTCAATTTTGTTTACTAAAGTTATTTTTTTATTTAATAATATTATGTGAATATTATATCCATTTTTTCCACTTATTATAATAAGCATCTCATTTGTGGATGGAACTATATATGTAACAAAGTTTGGTTATAAATACTGACTGCAATGTTTAGAAATTATCTAATTTATTCATACTGAACAAGATACTATATTTTATTCAACTCATAAAAATAATATACAGATATGAAAAAAAAAACATTTCTTCAGGACTTCACACAGACACTTTCAATAGTTTATTTCTTTACTAATTACCTTTAACATATTAAGTGACTAAAATACAAAACTACATTTACATATATATGACTATGTGGAATGCTTTGATCTGCATCTTAACTTGTGAATGCTTGCAGGACACGTGTCTCTCTCTCTCTCTCTGTATATATATATATATTCATGAAACCACAAAGACACATACTGGAAAATTACTGGTTCTGCTGACCACTTGTTCTTCAGGGAAAATTCTTATTAAAATACTCCAACATTAAGCCTAAAATATTCAGAAACTATGTACAAAATGTAACTACAAAATAACTTCCATGTAGATAATTTTTACTTAGCATATTAAGATGAATGTTCAACTCAGAAGCTGGTTTTGACAGTTGCTGACATAAAATACATTATAAAGCAAATAAATAATAATCAAGTCCAGATGGATGTTTCTTTTTTAAAGTTTCCATAAATATTCTGACTATTATAAACATTTAATAACAAAAATCTATTCAGAATACCTAAATTGAAATGACTACAAATAATTACTAGATTGTCTTAGCTAATATGTATATGTTTGTGAGTATATTTTAATTTCATCTTTTGTGCACTTATAAATATTCTAAAGGTGATAAAACATGAAAACCATATGAACAAAATTTATCAAAAACTGTAAATATACTTTTTGTTTATATTCAGAGTTTACTTGCAGTATTTTGTTTTTCATGTCTTACTCTCAACTCACTCACAGAAGTAACTTTAGTTCCAACAAATGTGTAGTTTGTTTTAACTCCCATAAGTTTAATGTAAGCCTTTTCAAACTTTTTTACAATTCATGAATTAAAAATTGCTTGACTTAATTACATTTACCATTAACAACTTAAGCAAAACCAACCATTCATGATAAATGTTACTATTGTTATTAGAATATACTCTTCACTCGCTGTTTCATAAAAACTAAATTTAACATCAGTCACAATGGAAATCACTTACATGCCAAGTTTATTTTCACATTTTTGGTAAATTACCACAATTTCCTTTATAATTAATTTATTTTTTATAGCAGTACAGTAAGCTGAATTAAATTAACCATCACATTAGATCAATATCCTGAAGAAATTGATGTCACTTCAATCAGAACACTACTGCAATTACACAAAACACTATACAATTATACAGACTAAAAAATATGGAAAACATTTGAACATACTGTTACATTAATAAAGTCAACTTCAAATGTCATTCAGAAGCCATAATTTAATATCTTTATATGTGGCAACCAACCATTTTGAAATACATTCTTAGACTAATAAGTGTGCTTGAGTTAATCTTTACATCCTTTACTTCTTTTTTTTTTTGAAAGTTGTAGAAAACACACAATATCCCCTTCTATAAAGAGATTTTCAATTAAAATTACTTAAACTCATAACAAAAATCATAGTTTGGTGGATCTTTTGGAACAGGAGGAGGATTTTCTGGAATGGTAACACCTTCTGTGTCCAACAAACGCAGTTTGATGTCCATACTGAGAAGAATTTCGAGATCATTTTTCATCTCCTTACTAGTCATTTGATTACCTAATAAAGCATTGATCCCATCAGTCCAATAGTCGAAAACTTTTTCGTTAGGTGCTACAAAGTTTAATGGTTCCTGATCAGAATCTGGAATCAGTGAGAAGGCAAGAGACACAGTTGACTTGTTCTTTTTTACATCTTTCATGTGAGCACAATCTTTTCCTGTTACCAAAGCTTTAATCTCAACCACCGGTAGCTTGTGTGCAAGTTCATCTATTGATGGTATTGTATTTTCCTCACAATTCCCATGATGAAATAACTTATGGTTTGGACTCAGACGACAGTACCAAAACTTGTCCTTAACACGCTGTCCTTTACTTGAATATTTAGTAAACATTGTACCTTCACATAAATATTGCAAGCGCTGCTGCTGAATCAGATCCATGATTTCTGGAGTGATTTGTTCACGAAGTTCAACAATAGGCTTAGCCTGAGACTCCCATTCTTCTTTGTTTGCACGATCTTGTTGCCATAGGTTCATAATTTCACTATACGGCAGCAATGCCAATTTGTTCCTAAACTTATCTAATGTTGTCGGTGTAGGATCAGTGTTTAATGCTTGAGTAATCTGTTCTTTTACAACACTTAAAACTTGTACAAAGTCAGCAACTGTGGCTCGCATCTCCTTCCAAGTCTTATTCAATAAAGTAATACAGATGCAGAAAAACTCTTCAAATGGATGATCACAAGTGCAGAACATTGGGTAAAAGGTTTTTCCTTGTTCAGAGGGAGGTTCACCTATTTTCAAAACCTCACACAAAAGCTTTGTGAGTTCAATACTACTTCGTGCAAAAGGACATTCATGCTCATCTGCTCTGCAGGAACTTTCCAACACTACCTTGGTGTAATTTTCTGTCTGGTTTCGAGCAAAATAAATCATATTGTCTAAAGCTAAGAAACCAGGTGGTGTCTCTGTAAAATCTTCTGCTGGATTGACATGGTTCTTAAACCCCAGTTTTTTGTAATCTTTAGAGTAGCCACCTCCTTTACGATTTGAAGGATTACTTGGATCTGTATCAGGTTCAAATGCAAGTTTCCTTAAATCTAAGATCTTATCTCTTGCATCAGGGTCTTGAGGGTCAATTTTGGTCAACATTCTCTCCTCTAGCATATTAAACAGCAAAGTCTGAAGGACATAGAGCTGATGAGCCATTTCTGCTCCACAGTGCTGTACCTGAATTGTACCTGTTATGATGCTTCTTACTTTACGAGATGACATGGTTTCAGCTATTTGCCTTTTCTTTGTGCCATCAGCTTTCATAAAAAGGGCATTGATAAGTGCAATGACATTCTGCTTTATTTCAGGATTTATAGACTGCAGGTGAATAATGAGATTAGATAATGTTACTTCCTGCTCTACCAACTGATACTTGCCAGAATTATTTACAAGAGCCTCAAGAATAGCTAAAGATGCCTGAAGAATTTGAGGAAAGCTAGCTGAAGTTGGACTATTTACTTGATTTGCAACTTTTCCAATAAATTTTGGCTCCAAGATATCCCATGAAACTATTCCATGATCCATAAGTTCTTCAAATGATTGAAGAGTCAATGCTAAGTGTGTTCCAGTATACGAACCACTTTCAACCATACTAATTAACAACTGGTTTCCCTGCTTGTTAATGAATTCAAGAGCAAAAGTGTAATCTTTGGAGAGTTTTAAAAGCTTTCCAAGTGCTATTTTCTTTTCATCCAAAGTTCCATAGTTTAACTTCTCAAGAATTTCTTGAGCAGTTTTCATTGGAGAAGCTGTTAGTCGTAAAACACTGCCATTTTTTATTTCATTTCTATTTTTCTCTGTTATGTAATTTTGTGCATTTTCTTCAAATTGTAATGCATACTGTTCTGGTTCTGACAAACTCCAAGTATTACATATTTCTTGAATAATAGCGGTAAGTGGCCGTTTCTGATTAAATTCTAGCAGCTGAGGAACTTGAGACTCCATCTGCACGGCAATTTTAACAATGTGTGCATCCTTAATAACTGGCATGTTTTATTATCACAATTATGAGTGATTCGTAATATTAAAATTTGGCGTCCACAACAAGACAATATAGTTTCAAATATAATGTTACATCAAGCAACACACCTTTCAACAATACCCTATTCGAAAGATACACACATAAAAAGAGAGATCACACTTCCTCTGCAGTTTCGCCAAATTGAACACTCAAAACTGCATCAAAATTAGGTATATGACGATTTCTTCGTACATAGATCCAAGTGTCAAAATTTTAATAAGCCGAAAGGGCAAGTTCAAACAACAAATCTTAAAAATGTCGTACTTTTTCCCGGAAACAAAAGCTTTTATGTTCAAGAGGCTATGCGGTTTTTATTTCAAGAATAAAAACCTCTTACAAGTTAACAGCTTGAAACAAATAAACATGTAATATATATAATATACAGCAACAATTTGCTTTCGCTGATCATCAACCCTTAAGCCTAAAACTTACCCGAAAATGTCGCAACATCAAAAGAACGGGCGTGGTTTGGAACTTTCCTCTAGCGGTACATTTAAAACCTAAATTAAATAAATTTAACAAAATATATTCTCGCTATTTTATTTTTTTATTCCAACAAAAGAAAATAAAAGCATGGAGCATAAATAAAATAGTTAAATTAAAATAGAGCTAAATCAAATAAAGAATGTATGTTATTTAGAAATGGAAGAAGACTAATATGTGCATATTTATTAGAAATTTATTATCATGTTTAATTCTTTAGAGAATTTTAAAGCTGGAAAAATAAATCAGATATGATGCTCTACATTGTGATGGTAGATAGCGAAGTCGAGAAGGTGTGTAATCTTTTGTACAGTTTTTATAGATATCAGGCACGAGGTAACACTACCAATGAAGGAATAGCTCTATTGTTCATCGAAATGTTATTTTATATATCACCTCAATGGGTCATCAGAACTTTACCATTTACTGGTACCTCACAGTATTTAAAACTCGGTAATAAGTATAACCTTCCTGTGCCTAACAATCAAACACATAAAGATAAATAAATGAAAAATGAAATAAATGTAAGAATGACTAATAATAACCCTTTGGGAACAATACAAACGAAAGAGTAGGGATGGCACTTGCATCATTTCTAAGTAACATATAACAATATATATAATTATTCAATCACAATTGAGCTTTCGACTACACTGTGTGTGCACCCCGCTAATGCAGTGGTATGTCTCCGGACTTACAACGCTAAAATCAGGGGTTCGATTCCCCTCGGTGAGCTGAGCAGACAGCCCTTTGTGGCTTTGCTATACGAAAAATACACACACACTACACTGTGTTCTCCAATGAGGCCATCAAGGAAACTACGAATATAGGTACAAACTGTTTGAGTTGACTTTATCCAGTGCCCCCCAGTAGCTCAGCGGTATGTCTGCGGACTTACACGCTAAAATCCAGGTTTCAATACCCGTGGTGGGCAGAGCACAGATAGCTCATTGTGTAGCTTTGTGCTTAATTCAAAACAACAACAACAACGACTTTTTGCATGAACTGAAAACAATCTTTGTATACAGTACAAAAATATTATAGATGTTTTTCTTCTTTTATTACTGGCTTATCTTATTTGCAAAGTTCATTATAAATAGAAAGTATAATGTTAAGAAACATATTCAATACATAATGCAACTATCGAGAAGTTAGTATTATCAGAAATTCAGTAGTATTCAGGTACAATGTACTGTTTCGAACTAATTTTAAAAAGTAGTAATTTTGTTTGTTTGAGAATTTCAAAGCAACACAAGAGTTATATGCGCTATTCCTAATTTAGCAGTGTAACACTAGAGAGAAGGAAGCTAGCCATTACCACCCACCTTCAATTCTTAAGCTACTTTTTTACCAACGAATAGTGGGATTGACTGTAACATTATAAAGCCTCAAAGGCTGAAAGGATGAGCAATGTTTGGTGTAACGGAGATTCGAACTCGCGACCCTCAGATTATTAGTTGAACATTCTAACTACCAGACCATGCCAGACAGAAGGAATAGTATCGTCCTGTTTAATGTTAAAGTTCTTGTTTTTTGTGTTTTTTAATATCACACAAAGCTACTCGAGGGTTATCTGCGCTAGCCGTCCCTAATTTAGCAGTGTAAGACTAGAGGGAAGTCAACTAGTCATCGACACCCACTGCCAAATCTTGGACCACTCTTTTACCAACGAATAGTGGGATTGGCAGTGACATTATAACGTCTTCACTTAAATTCAAGTGTTGTATGCTGTATTGTTTGTTGTTTAGAACTAAGCACAAAGCTACACAATGGGCTATCTGTGCTCTGCCCACCACGGGTATCGAAACCCGGATTTTAGCGTGTAAGTCCGCAGCCATACCGCTGAGCCACTGGGGGGCCCTGTATGATGTATGTTCAGTGTTTGCTAGGAGATGCCGTTTACAAGTTGATTTTTTACCACTGAAGTTATGTAATGTTTTCGTAAAAATATTGATGTCCGATGTGAATTTATTGAAGTCGATGGTTTGTAACGTTCGTCATTTATAAACGATCCTCGTCAAGTATCTCTACTTTTCGGGCTAATAAACATTAGTCACAAAGATGTGTAATGTTTTCTTATTATTTTTGATATTACAAAAATACAACAATAAATGATTAGGAAATAATTACTTATGAATGTTAATCGACTGTCTAATCCATGCAAATATACGCTGTTCTGGAGAGTGTTTTCGTCTGTGTTTTTTGGTGTTTGTTTGCGATATTACCAAAAATAAAATATATTTGTAGATGATTATTTTGCTATTATTGTAGGAAAAAACAAGATTAATTTAATTATGAATTACATGTAACTATAATAGACTTGGAAATAATTATTTTATTTAATGTATAGAAGAAATGAAATAATTAAATATTATTTTAAGCTATATTTTAAAATTTTAATTTAAATGCTCGCTTAAGAGCATAGAATTGTACAATCTGAAAATTAAGTTCAATGAAAAGAAGGCGAGTACAGTATAAATATGAGTAAAGTGAATTAGTGAGTCAATGAAAAATACAGAAACTTAAACGTTAAGTAAGTGTTGGGAAGAACGGTATGTTGTACTGAAAAGAATCAATGATGTGATTTAGATAATTCTGCAGAACAAGCATTCCAAGCCAAAGGTCATCCATTGTGATCGTCTTTGAAAATATATCAGCGATAGAACAACTGACTGGGTCATTTCACAGAAGAATTTGCCTGAGGAAAGCGAATGTACCCAATAGATCAGAGTTGGTGTCGAGACCACCTCTAGAGGGTCGTCAAGTATGGGCTCGCCTTCAGTGATCCTACAGCATGTGATAATAAAGGACAAGAGACATCCTACCTACAAATCATAATCTCAATAAAAGAAAACCGCTAGATAATTTTGTATCAGGACTGTTCACAGTCCTAGGCACTTCACAATCCAGGAAGAGAGCAGTATTGTGTGCTGTATGTTTAGTGTTTGCTAAGAGATATAACATCTTATGATTTGGAAAATAGTGTAGTAAGTAGAATATGAGTATTGAGTGATCAGAGTATTGTTTTAGTAAGTTCTCTTATTCAGTGAAAGCAACTCAGTTTAGTGTCAGAAATGTTATTCAGTGTTAGAAGTTATAGCGTATATTCCAGGATATCGTTACACTATTTATTAGCTATGGAATTTTACAAAATGTTTACAAGTACGTTACGCCCACATTTGAATTTTTTGTTAAAAAAGTTATGCATTTAAAATTAGGCCTACCAGTTAACGTGGTTGTAGCAAACGTTTGAAGAATAAATAATTATATTTATTTTTGTTATTTGGACTCGACTTCATATTAACTTTTACCAATACCTCAAAAGAATTTGACCAACAAAGGAATATTTCACAATAACATGAAACGTGCTATTCAATGTTAGTTAAATTACACCATGTAACACGTTTGTTTGTTTGTTTTTGGAATTTCGCACAAAGCTACTCGAGGGCTATCTGTGCTAGCCGTCCCTAATTTAGCAGTGTAAGACTAGAGGGAAGGCAGCTAGTCATCACCACCCACCACCAACTCTTGGGCTACTCTTTTATCAACGAAAAGTGGGATTGACCGTCACATTATACACCCCCACGGCTGGGAGGGCGAGCATGTTTAGCGCGACCCTCGGATTACGAGTGCATGCATTAACGCGCTCGGCCATGCCAGGCCCCATGTAACACAATTTTTGTTTCTGGATAGTATGTGTTATTTCTCAATTGCTCATGTTGTAAAAGTACAGAAAATGGCCATTATTCCTTTTAAACTTTGCTTTTGTGACCTGGATAATGAAATTTAGAAATTAACCTGTTTTCTATGTAAAGACGGGCAAATTTGCTCATTTTCATTTACACAAAGTCTGAATAAAACAACATATGAATCAAGATTTACGTGTATTTATACTAAAGTTACACAAAAATGTTTAGATGTGAGTAGTTTTCTGAGATTTGCGACTGTAATGTAAATCAATTCCACGTATCAGCTCCCAAATATAGTCCCCAATCATATTTTCGTTATACGTTCTCAGTTCACAAAAGCAAAGATTGAAGAGAAAAATATGTCTTTTCCATTTACTTTAGGCATAACCAATCGGGAAATAACACTTTCTGCCTAGGAACGAGAAAAAGTGAAAATTTTGTTACATCCTATTATTATATCGAAGGAGTCCTGCAGGAGACAAAGTTGCAGAAAGACAATAAAGCAGTTATCATTATTTTAGTTTTTGACTGTTCTCAATATCAAGAGCGCTGGCACTGCAAAAATGCTCCAGATAAAAATTTAAAGTTCTATTTGCCATCATTTACTTTTAAAATTTAGTGATTACCTTTACCCCTTGAAAAATATTTTAATAAAACGTTAAAATTCCAATTTACCTTTAAATTTCATTGTACTAGCGCTTGATATTTTTGTAGTATTTTAGGATTTAAATTACAACGCTAAAATCAGGGGTTCGATTCCCCTCGGTGGGCTGAGCAGATAGCCCTTTGTGGCTTTGCTATACGTAATACACACACAAACACAGACGGATTTAAATTGTTAGATATACATGAAAATATTGTAACTTAGAATATTGGTATTACATTAACATTTTGAAATATAGCATAGATTATTGGTCTATCAGATCTTACATACTGTCTATGCTAAAGGTCATTATCACGTTAGGCTTCATAACTCGTAATCCGAGGGTCGCGGGTTCGCGCCCACGTTGCGCTAAACATGCTCGCCCTCCCAGCCGTGGGGGTGTATAATGTGACGGTCAATCCCACTATTCGTTGGTAAAAGAGTAGCCCAAGAGTTGGCGGTGGGTGGTGATGACTAGCTGCCTTCCCTCTAGTCTTACACTGCAAAATTAGGGACGGCTAGCACAGATAGCCCTCGAGTAGCTTTGTGCGAAATTCCAAAACAAACAAAAATTCTGGATACACATCTAACGCTCAAACTGAAGTTTTAACTATTCATATGACTGAAAGGAAGATCTTGTTGTGTGAGACATATGTTATTAGTAAACGTATCACTAACTGTATTTGTTTATCTTACGCAAGTTAGAAGCAAACATACATATGATCAGGTCTTTCCAAGAAGGAAGATTTAAAGAAAGCTGAGTTACAAATGTGAGATATTTCAGAAGTGGTACCATACTGTCAGTTTTCAAATCGTATAACAGTAGTTAGAACTGAAGAGAGGCCGATTGCATTTACATGTGTTGTCAGTCCCAGTTGAACCACATTACTGCAAACAAAGGTAATTAATTGTAATGGCTGCTAAATATTCAATGTTAGATTCTTCTAAAGCTATAGAACGAAGAATAATCTAATTTAATTGTTTATTTAATAAATTAATTTATGTTTAAGTATATCTAATTATTTGATTCGTCTTGTTAAAACTATTAGAAAAATAAGAAATCAGTTGTTCTGAAAATATTGAAATATATTTTAAAACGAAGAATGAACTAAATTGCTATCCCAACAAAAGTATTATTATTTATGAATGTTGATGTGACAGAAAATCAGTGTGAAAAGTAAAAATTAATACATAATTTGTGACCCGTTTCATAAAGCTTTGATTAGAAATACACAATTTAAGACTGATAATAACATAATAAATGTTTCTGATTTGCATTCATTTCTGGTATAGTCAAGAATACAGGATGCTGATTCCATCTGTGAGCATGATCATTATTACCACTTCTCCAAAAGAGCGTTGAAGAGAAGACAGAAGAAGCTCAGAAGCGCAAAGAATAATCGGAAAAATAAGTGAGTAAAGTAGCGCATTTTACTCTGCTAAAAATCGTTAAAGGAAAATGAGTCAGCAATAGAATGGACTACTGATGCATACTTCCAGTGAAAATGTTATTAGATTCGTCTGAACAGGATATGGAAGATGAATTAGGCGGTAATAAACCTAAATTAAATAGAAACAATTTTGTGGGTGTATTTTCTGGCTGCGATTTAGAATCTCAGCTTTTGTAGACTAGTAGGATTTACATACGGGATCATGTACATGTATCTCCAGCATGCAAGAAACACGTATTCCAGAATCATAGCTGTTTTAGACTGTATTGAATCCTCATCAAGTTTATTGATGAATTATTTTCTAATTATAATCGGGCAACTAGCTTTAAAAGTTTGATTTGTATCACCACAGTTTATTTCATTAGTAATCTGTATCCTGTATATATATATACACACACACACACACACACATATATTGTTACGTATCATAATTTATCTCGGATAAGATTCCAATTTATTGTATTTCTTATAACAATTTGAAATAGCCTAAAACTGAATGAAGTTGTAATTTGGATTTAGCAGTTAATTAAATGTCGAGATGTATTAAAGTTATAATATTTGCTAACAAGATTGCCCCACACATAAGCCCCCTAGTGGCTCAGCGGTGTGTCTGCGGACTTACAACGCTAAAAACCGGGTTTCGATACCTGCGGTGGGCAGGGCACAGATAACCCCTTGTGTATGTTTGTGCTTAATTCAAAACAACAAGAAGACATATATAATTTTCTTTCTTAATACAAATATATTTTAATATATAAACAAAGATACGATTTATGATGATTATTATATATAGTTGATACACATAACGATTTACATATAAAGGATTTACAAACTTACAAATAATAACAAGTCTTGTTTCCCATCTCAAACTTCCTTGATATTTTATTGAGAGTTCATGATGAGTGAATTAATTCTGAATTAAGACATTTACGATTAATTTAACAGGAAGCTTGCTAGCTCTGTATTCGTCGCTTGTCACACGCCGTTTACAAATTGATTTTTCACCGCTGAAGTTATGTAATGTTTTCGTAAAAATATTGATGTCTGATGTGAATTTACTGAAATCGATGGTTTGTAATGTTCGTCATTTATAAACGATCCTCGTCAAATATCTGTACTTTTCAGACTAATAAGCATTAATCACAATTATAGCTTCCGAATTTTTCGTATACTAACTGTAGCAAACCAACAATTTTTATTGTCTCTTGATGTGTTGATTTATAAACTGAAGACGAGGTTATCAAAAATTCACGTGGGAACAATACTGGAAGTCTCTAGTATTTGCATACACATATAGTACATTGCTGATTCTTTCACCCAATAATCCTCTACAGCTTTAGTGAAAGGTTGGAATTTTTCAGTCCAGATGTCACAGTATAAATAGCATAAATTTTCTAAATGTATATTTAACTGAAACAAACATCAACATTAAAGTAAATATATAATGGGAAATTTATTATAACTCCTTAGAGCAAATTTTAAAGTAAGATATATATATATACATTAATAACAATACATTAAATATAACATATAAAGAACTATACAACATCAATAATTATGTCAGTATCTAAAATTATCAATACAAATAACGTTATGATAATAAAATTATATGGCACGTGAAATTAGTGCATTAACATAATTGTTATCCTCATGGTAAAGGCTCCACATCAACAACTACACGACTGAGGAGTTCCACAAAAGGTGGAATCAGGTTCAAAAGAGCAACGGGGATGTTCTGGTAAGTTTATCGACCAATTAACATTTATGACAGATTTACATCTTGTCTAGTTTTTGCCAAAACAAACTTCTCATAATAATGTCACATGTTTTGTTGAAACCATGTGGAGTTAATGGGCAACTTTCAATATTTCATAATGATATGCTTTGGTAACAACGATGTTATAAACTACAACCCAGTCATTTGAAAATGAAAAATCTAGTGGTTATCATTTCCTATAAGCACACCATTTCTGAAGAAAATAACGATTTGGAGCTTTCTCCAGTTCATCTATTTGGAGTGCATATTTCAATAATGAAAAGATCTATGGGTCCTCTTCTTGCTCAGCAATCAGTGTACTTCCAGCAGACAGAACTTCACCAGTCCTCACGTTTAACCTTCTCATTTACCAAGGAATTCTCAGGACAATTATTTATAAAATCCCCATCAGATCAAAAAATTATATCAGATAAATATATAATATCGTCATCTGAATATGTTTTGATCATTTGTTTTTTTGCTTAATTTCTCAACATGAGCTTGAGACACACGAGGGAAACACTTCTGGATTCTCTTCACCAACAACATCATCCTTGGAAGAAACAGTAATTGGTTCACTAACCATTTTAGATCTGGTAATATTTTTCCCCAAACAAAACGTTTCCCAACAAAAATGACAGATTCTAAACTGGCAGAGTACGTCTTACTGCAACTGCAAATGGTCCCGAAATTAGGTCTGATGGTAAATAAATTTTATGAAGAGGAACATTAACAAAGCCACCCTTACTAATCTTAATAAACTCACCAGACTAAATTCCTCCCTAACTACACGAACCTTTATATCTGTGGCCAAACAACAACATCGGGAGAATAATGAAACTACGTTCATATGTGGAAGTGAAAGCACTGGAAGTAGGTGTTGCCTACTTTTCTTTTTTCAAATACCTACAATCGGATATAACATGGCCAGGATTTTACAAAAATAGCAGCCAAGCCTTGATGATTTTGATAAAGTTTTAATTCGACTGTATGAAGATATCGAACTAAAAAAGCTGGAGTTTAAAGAGTTTGTTTTGAATTTCACGCAAAGCTTCTCTAGGACTATCTGCGTTAGCCGTCCTTAATTTAGCAGTGTAAGACTAGATGGAAGGCAGCTACTCATCACCACCCATCGCCAACTCTTAGACTACTCTTTTACCAACGAATAGTAGGATGGACCGTCAAATTATAACGCCCGCACGACTGAAAGTGCGACTGGGAGTCGAACCCGTGACCTTCGGATTACAAGTCGAACACCTTAACGTCCCCACGGCTGGGAGGGCGAGCATGTTTGGCACGACTCGGATGCGAACTCGCGACCCTCAGATTATGAGCACATGCCTTAACGCGCTCGGCCATGCCGGGTCCAACTCTGATCAGCAAGTGAAGACACTAGAGTGTTCCCCATAATGCTTCCTCAGCCAACAAATCATCTTCGTCTAGTATTTCAATAATATGTCTTTATAGCTCATTTTTTGTTATTGATTTCTTTACTTCTTATTCCAAAATTTTGGTAATTTCAAGTGATTAACTTTTGTTATATCTTTCTAGGTGGTGGAGAAATAACACGGCATTGCCAGGTGGCTAAGGTACTCAACTCGTAACTCGTGGGATCGTATCGCCGTCACACCAAACGTACTCGCCCTTTCAACCGTTTGGGCGTTTTATGTGACGGTTATACTCAATCCCACTATTCGTTGGTAATAAAGTAGCCCAAAAGTTGGCGATAGGTAGTGATGACAAGATGTCTTCCCTCTAGTTTTACACTAATATATTAGGGACGCCTAGCGCAGATAGCCCTCGAGTAGCTTTGTGCGAAATTAAAAACATAGAACGAGAAAAATTAATTCGAAAAAATCTTGATAATCAGACATTGTCAAATTTTGTTTTCACTGATAAATATAAATAATATTTAGATTTTAATTTACGCCAACTTTTGTCTCTCATTCAGATCTCGGTCAAGCTCCCGAATTATTATGTTTTCTATTACAATTTGAAATAGCTCGAAAATAAATGAAATTTTAATTTGGATTTGGAAGTTAATTGAATGCCAATATTATCAAATTTATTATATTTGTCAACAAGACTGATATACATATTTTACTTTCTTTATACAAATATATTTTAAAATCAAATAATAATTCAATTTATAATTACCATTATTTTAAATAGTTAATACAAATAGTGATTTATATACAAAGGGTTTACAAACTTACAAATAATATTGTCTTTTTCCCCGTCTGGAAACTCCTTGATATTTTATTTAGGGTTTTACAGTTTAATTCTGAGTTAACGTAGATACAATTCATTTAACAGCACTGTGTTCTTCGCTGGTCTGTTTACAAGCTGTCTTTTCACCATTAAAATTACATAATGTTTCAATAAAAATGTTGATGTGAGTTCACTAAATCTAAACCTATAAACATTCCTCGTCAAATATCTGCAGTTTTCCGATTAATAATTGGTAATCGCAATTTGGAGATTTATAATATACCAACTGTAACGAACCAACAATATGTACCGTCTCCTGGTGCGTTAGTTTATAAAATTTAAGCGAGGTTTTCGAAAGTTTAGTTGGTACCAATACTTGCAATCACTTGTATTTGCATACACACGTAGTACATTGTTTATTCTAACACTCGAGAATCTTCTACAGCTTTAGTGTAAAGGCGTGAATTTTGTAGTACAGATTTAACAATATAAGTTGCATACATTTCTAAATATATATTTAACTGAAACATGCATCGATGTTAAAAGAAATATATAACAGGAAATCTGTTACAATTAAAACGCATACATTTACGTATGATAAACATAACTAATATTTTTAACATGTTAGACCCAAGAAAAGAACTCATGACTGCAAAGAAGTTTTAAGTGATAACTTCTTGGCTGAATAGATTACTTACTAGTAACTCACATTTTTGAGATTACTAAAAAAGAGGGTTTATTTTGAGCCAATGAAAGAGTTTTTGAATGATGATGAAAATATTGTAATGAACTTATTGTTAACTTGAGAATCACTTTGAAAGAGCCATATGTGAGTTCAGAAAATTTCGCGTGTATGATTCAGTGTTTTTTTAATGTAGTTGACCCAATTAATGAGTTATTTTCATTACGCTATTTCTAAGAAATTTCAAAGGCCCTTAAGTAAAAAGCAGGAGTTAAGAAAATCGCAGAATTTACTCATGGATAATTTATGACAATCTATATGAATTTTCGGTGTCTGGATAATAGTTGTTGTTTTGAATTAAGCACAAAGCTACACAATGGGCTACTTGTGCTCTGCCCACCACGGGTATCGAAACCAGGTTTTTTAGCGTTTAAGCCTGCAGACATACCGCTGACCCATTGGAGAGTTTGGATAATAGACTCTGTGATATGACGAGCACCTTAACTAAAATGCTGTTGGGTTGACAAAAAACCGTATGACATAGATGTTCTTACGGAAAGTGTTTGAATAGGTCTAAAGTGCGACATGTTCACGTTCTGGCCATATTTCATCTACTAGGTTTGAAAGGTATCCGTGCTTTATGGCTGAAGAAACAAATGTTCAAAATATTATTTCCTGCTACATATATAAATTTGAAGTTAGAGGTTGTAATTCAGTTTTGTCGTAAGTGTGCCAGTTAACATTGTTGTTTTGACCACAATTTTCGGTGTTAAATAAAATATATTGGTTATATAGATTGAATTTCCAGTCCACAGTAGATACTTCTACTCTTAAAATAAAAAAGAGAGCCTAAATATTAATATGAAAAAGAAGTTTAAAAGAGGGGGCAGTGTTGCATCTGGGATGTTTGACATTAATTACCAGTATTTGAAGTTGCACTTTTCATAATTTGATAGGGTTTGAGGCTATCTTGCAGCACATCTTGAAAAATGATATGCACGCATGACATTACACTGGATGATGAAGTATCATCTTCAAAGCTGCAGGTAATGTGAATTTGAGGGTATGTCATATGTCAAAAGTACTAAGATTTGTTCGAGGTAGATCTTTCTCAAGAAGTGCTTCAACGAATTGTATACAGTTGATGAAACCTAGATTTTAACTTTTTTTTTTCTATGATTAAGTCCATATTTACTTTTTTGGCCTTCTAAATCAGCATGTTTTATAACTGACTTTAGTGTCTTGATGATGTAAACCACATTTTAAAAATGAGAGAAACTTGCAAAAAAACACACAAAACACTTATGTTTTATAACCAGATATTAAACATTTGGGCATTTCTATTGTTTACTGATTTGACTTGAATTGTGTGATTCATTACAAGATGTCAAACCCTCACAATGTAATCAATCAATACAGACTCCTAAGATAACAAAGTGATATGGTCAACTTTTGTCTCAGTAAAAGTGTTGCATGTATTTTTATCTATACAATGTACAATTCTACAAAATAATTAAAACTATTGGAGGACATAAAACTGTTTAACTGTTATACCTGGAGAAATTATATTTTTGATATTTTTGTATACTGTTGTAACTGATATAAGACAGGAATGATGTGATGGCTCAATCCTTTCACAGCTAAACATGAGCAGTAACCATACTTATCTTGAAAAGTGCACATATTAACAAAAAGTAAATTCACCTTTTTGTGTGTGTGTGTATATATATATATATATGCACTGCAAGGGGTACATGTACAAATATATATATATTTCAGTGTGATTTCCATATAAAAAAGATTAATCTTATTTTGTTATGTGAATTCTGTTCTTTTTAGCAATGATATTAAGGAGAATGATCTCATGTTTTTGTCCAGAAATTATACTGAGAATTTATAATATCAACAGAAAATATGATTCTTACACAATTCATGGTTACAAATTGCACTGACAACAGACTTTCTCTGTCTCAGAACAATGCACTTTTAGTAAATGAAGAGTTAAAGTTAGCAAAACAAATAAGAAAAGTGTCAGTAAATAAATAGAGTTTTAATATCATATAATAAAAATAAATTGTAAACGATTTTTCTATTATAAAAAGCCCTTATCTTGTAAAATCATTTTCTTTCATTAATTTTGATGAATTTTTAACATCAAGCCATTATTTTCATGCTTTTATTATGTCAAAATGCCATTAGTATACAAGATGCATATAATGCAAAATATATATTAATTCATACTTGAGTGATGTGTATTTATTCATTTCTCTCTTGTGACCAGTAACACTTATTTCTGATAGACAAGAGTGACTAGCAGTCTTTTGATACTGAAAATAAACCAAGGTAATAGAAACTCCGAGCAAATAGCATCATTTTTCACTATTTATTTTGAGATGGGAGCTACATGACTTCACAAAGTATGAATCTTATTAATTTTGAAGAAACTGAGCTCAGCTGAACTCGTCATTTTGATTATGTGCTTTTCATCAAATTATTTAACACACCTATTGTATACTACATATAGCAATTGTAGATTGTATGCATTAAGCATTTACTTCTAACTGCATTACAGAATTTGTACTTAAGTGAACTAAATTCCTGAGATATGTAGTTAAATAACGAAGGATCAACTGAAAGACCTATAAATAACTTGTCTTAAAAATATAGCTTTCTAAGAGATGAAGACTTCACCATCTTCTTTTCATCAAGCACAACATAACTGAAATTAGGTATACAAACCAATTTTATACCACATTTCACTGGCTTTCTTTTTCAAACAAAGTTAAGTTTAATTTTTAATAAATGGATAACTTCGTTTACATTTTTACTGATAGAACTTTTGATAATTTTTATATGAACACAAAATAACTTGTGACATTCACTGTCTTACTCTTAGGCAAAATACTTTAATTTTAAAACTAAATGATTTTAAGTTAAAACTTTGAGATTAATGTATGATTGATATTGTATATTATTTCACTAAAAAATTTCCAACAAATATAAATAGCCTAATTGAAAATGTCAATACCTAGAATTAGAATGATAAAAGGTTTTCTTTATGCGTTTTTCAAATGGAACATATTCAATTAGGCAAACTGAATTTAAAAAAGTGTAATTCATATTGAATTACTTGCAATTGTCCATAGCTCTGATAATAGTAATGATGAACGTAAGTGAGTCAGCATGAAAATAATGTTCCATGTTTCTTACATTTTAGTGACTGATGTAAGTGTAAGAGACAGAGAATGTTATTTATGTATCTTATTACTGAATATGGTCCACCTTTGAAATTTTTATATAGCACACTAAATCGTAGTTTTTGTAGCGCATTCATTTTGGGAAATTTTATATTCTGTTTATAATGACTCAAGTACACTAATGGTACCTCACAGCGTTTCATGTACCATAGAATAATTATTTGTAGGTTATGGTAGAATGGCTCCATAAGCAAGGTGATATGTTTTTGATCAGGTTGACAATAGGTTGCAAAACACAATCTTCAACAGACAAGAAAATTGTGTAAGAGTCATTACATATGAAAAATATGTACACCTGGTATTTTAGTTTATAAAAGAAAAACCATGTCACTTATAGCTGTCCCCAAATAAATGTTCTACAGACACTACAATTAAGCCTGACAAATATATACGTGTATACACACACATATTTTATCTTGTTGGTATGAAAACAGCTTAACAGTCATTAAAGGCGTATCTTTTTAACAGGAATATTTTTAAAAAACTGAGCTTTTTTCATATGGGGTCTTTTACTTTCACGTGAAACATAATAAAGTGTATATGCGGGAAAACGTTTGTTATTCAGTTATTATATATTTTGCATCGATGTTTGGTCGTTTAAAAGAATCAGCCAAAACTGTGCTAAAGATGGCAGTACTAACACTGCGGTTCTCGTAGAATTTGACTTAAGCCCTTAGTCATATATTCTAATACACGATAGCCCAAGGACACCAAAGGTCACGTGACATTTTCCTCTTGCGCTCGCGCATCGGTGAGAAAATAAGCTCGAATTTGGAGCTGCCGCGCGTTGTTTAGTCTGGCTTGGTGAAGTGATCGGTTGGTGATAAATGCTAAATTAAACTGTAGATTTGAAACAGTTTAAAATACAGTAAGGAAGTTCAAACGTTCTTTTGTAATATAGTACTTGGACTCGTAAGTATTATGTTCTTTATAATATTTTCATCTGAAATATGAGTAGTTGTATATTTAAACACCTTTATGCACCCTAATTTTGAGTCCTTTGACAGTTCTACTTTTAATTACGCAAAAATAACGTGTTGCAAATTGTTAAATATTTTGTGAGCAGTTCTACATTTTTGACTCAAGCTGTTGAAGATGCCAAATTCTAATAGTTGTATAATGTTACGATGTTCATAATGTTGGATATACATACACAGAAGATATGCGATGACAGAAGATATCCAGTGAATGATCTTACGTAAACTGTTACTTGTAGTTTGTGTAAACGATACAAATTATATGCAGTATACCATAATGTTCTGAATTCTTTTGTAGTAGAATGTTGAGTTTTTATATTCAGAATGTCTTTATCTTACATGAACTTTTTCAACTAGGATTATTTTTAACACCCTTGCAGTGAAAACTTGATTGTTTTTGCATTGCCTAATTTTTATAATAATACTTTAACGAGTTAATTAATATGAAGATTAAAAATAAAAACTTTAAAGTATTGTGAATATTCAAAATAAAAGCTTAACATGAAAAGGTAGAAATACGCTGCTTGGTTAGTTATATTATACTGTGTTCACAACTACGTACTGTCGTGATTCAGTTGTGTATTTATAAGTATTAATAAGTACAATATGAAAATCAACAGTGAAAAGTAGAAACCTATTATTAACTAGTGTTACATTGTCCAAGGGTTTTAGATATGTGAACTTTCAATATTCGTCTTATTTTTAATGCTTATGGTACGACTCCTTTACGTTGTCGTAGGGGGCTGTTAGACCAGGAACAGTACATTTTTTTGTAGGAACAAAGAAAACGGTAATGTATGATAAATGTATAAGTATGATGCACAATGAATGCTAGTTAATGAATAAAGAGTGGGATCTACACCATGTTTTAATTCAGAGTTTGGTATTAACACAACTGTTTTCTCTTAAGTTAAATTTATTTTAAAGTTCCTTCTGACCCATTGAAAACGTAGTGGTTAATATCAAGTAAATTTATAAAAGTTGACCTATAAATATAATATTACAGAAGACGTCATGAAAATATATTAACTAAGACAAAATTCGAGAAGTGAAGTCAGCACAAATACGAGTGAGACGGTCAATTAGTAAACTAGTGGTGAATCGGTGAAGCCTGGAGTCGTGTTTTTTTGTGTTTTTTTAATGGTAGTCACTTACTGGTGTATTTAATCAGCGTTAATTATCGCTCATGTTCAATTACTTGCCCGATTAGATGTTCAAATAAGTTTGTTTTTACGTTATTAGTGATACCATTAGCTAGGTATATGTATGTTAATGTCACGTGTAAACAAGTTACAATAATATGAAAGTTAAGGCAGCTTTTGGAAACGTTAAACAAGGCCGATTCTGCCATTAGAAAAATCACGAAAAACTCGTATTCAAGCTTTTATATATCGCTGTTTGGGACATGCAAGAAGATATCTTTACTAAACTGAGTTTAAGTTGGTTGTGGTACACATGAACAGTTCACGTAAAACCCAAAATGTACTTTATTACTTTCTAAATGAAGAACTGGGCAAAGACAAATTCCAAAGTTGTTACTTTTTCAGGTCCCACATAGAAAATATCTAGTACCAGATTCCATGTAAATTGGTCAAAACAATTCTTGTGTAACTGACCCTACAATTACGAGTTTAACATTTTTGACTCTCTTAAAACCATCAAAAAGTGGGCATGTACGTCGTTTTTCGTGTGTGTAAATGGGACCTATACAAAATTCGTTGTAAATTGGCCAAAATACAGCAGCGTAATTGTCAAAAAAACATACTTTTTGTGGCTTCTTGACTCTCACTGTTATTGCAGAGATTGGGCAGGTCCGTTTTTGTTTGCCAATGTGCAAGACCTGTAGAAAAGTGTATTTATGCCAAATTGGATTGATCCCACATAAATTGGTCAAAAATCTAGGAGAGTAACTGACCATAAATTCCCAATTTTATTATTTTCTAAAAGCCCTGAACCTCACTTTAAAAAATCAAAATGGACAAATTCCAACTTTTTTGTATATCATTGTGTTGGAAGTATAAATTTTTTATCAATTTATGTCTTGGTTATAAATATTACGAACCAAGGTTGTTTCTCTTTTTTTACCTCATAACATATTCTGAATAAAACAGTAGTCTCTGATGGTACTGACATCGGGTATAAATAACCCTGCTAAATTTCAAGTCGATCTGCCTAGAAATGGAATAGCAGTTGATTGAAAAGTGTTTGAAGGAACAATAGAAAAGTCCGTCTCTGCTTCTGGATTGGAATTAAAATTATTTGCACCAAATCATTTAAACTTTCCAACAGAAGAACAGCGTCACAATGCAGCATTAAATTTATAGTCAAGTATACAGTTGTAATAAGAACTAAACCTGAATTTGATAATAGGTGTTTTTTCAGAGCCTAATATTCTCTTCTTTTTTTATCCGATCTGTTTTATGTTATGACTAGGGTTGTGTATCTACCTTCGCTTATTTAAGGTTATTTCAAGAAGTGATTATTCATGAAGCTTTTCTAAAGTGTAACGATATGCAGCTTGAATTACTCTTTCTTACAATGTCAATAACTTGTGCTGTAATGAGCAGCGTCACCAACAGCTGAAATATAGAACTCTAAGAAACTATAGACCTCGATCTATATTTGTTGGTATAAAGTGGAACTGCAGAAAGTGACTTGTGCGTTAGAAACCAGACAAGGAAATTTATAAATATATCAGAATTACAAGTGTTCAAACGTTTAGTTATTGAAACTTAACTCGGATAGGATAGATGTTGGCCTGCAGCGAGAGATTTGCTTAAGATTACGTGGATTACTGGCCTTGAATTTTTAGATTGCATTTTCCCTTTAAGTTTAAAGTGAGAGCGTTTTTTTTTTTTTTTAATATACAAACATAAAATAATTGGGTGAAAGGTTTAGTTATTCCGTGCATGCGTATAGCTTGAATCTGTTTTAAAAACTGAAGAAAACAATTTGTCAGTTTACTGACGGAGGAGGGTGGGTAGGCACAGATGTGGAACATTGGGCAAGTTATTAATGTCGTGACAGGAAAAATACAAGGACATTTTTAGAAACTAGAAATTCTTGTAACTAGTTGTTAAAACCTAATATTTAGTATAAGAGAGTCAACCCATGGAACAAACAATACACGTACATCAGCATGTTCAGAGGTCCGATGGTAAAACGTCTGTTTTTAGTCTAGTTCACTAAGCAGAAGGTTCAAACCTTTTCGTTCATGCGCCTTCGCGCAGGACCTTCACTCTAGTACAACGATACGTTCTATAAAACTATAATACATTACTTGTGACAATTAGAATTTTTATCGAATGTTGATGTTTAACGCAAATGTTATGGGCTACATTTTAAGAAAGTTTCTACTCGTGAAAAATAAATGGTTTTCCACTACATATAATTTGTTTATGCATTTTTCGGTCTCGTTGGTGCATTATATTCTCGAGTTTTTAATTTGTTTTTGTGTTTAAATGTATTTTACCATTCTCTCTTGTCCCTCGCTGGTACAGCAATAATTCTTTTGATTTACAACGCTAAAATCAGGGGTTTGATTCCCCTCGGCAGATTCAGAAGATAGCCCAATGTGGCTTTGCTCTAAAAACACGCCCATTATCTCTCTGTAATATTTGAAAGTTTGTTTGTATTACTTTTATTTCGGTTTTATTGGGATTACTTTTTGGATTATAGGGACTTAAGCTATTATTTTTAATTTTAATTCGATGTTAAATCTGTCATTTTCTTCTACCTCTGGATCATTAAGTATTTTAAACAAAATAGAATTGCCTTACTGGAGTTTACTTTTTCGAGTGTGGATGGGCTGTTATAGCCAGGTGGCTAAGAGCCTTGATTTCCCCTTCCCACCAAACATACTCTCTCTTTTAGCCTGGGAGACGTTATAACGTTAGTCCGATTACACTGTTCATTGGTAAACGAGTATTTCAAGAGTTGACGAGAGATGGTGATGACCAGTTGTCTTCTCTTTAGTTTTTTTACTACTAAATTATGGACAACTAGTGCAGGTAGCGCTCTTGTGGCTTTGCGCAGAATTCGAGTTTGGAATTTATAAAATGGAGTTTGGACTTGAAGGCTTAAGTGATTCTTCCCTTGATGGTAATGTGGAGTACGAATTTAAAATGTGTTAGAAGTGGTAAACTTTGCGATTGAACGAAGGTCCGATTATGCTAATACAAAAAAAAAAAAAGCTTGCTATTAATGTTAGTTTGATTGTATTTTTTAATGTTAACTGTACTTATGTTCACGTTGCCTTTAAAGAATTTATAGAGTCAGTGGTTGTACTTACGTTAAACCACTCGTATATATTAAAAACTTCAACATTTGGGGTTCATGCAAACGCATTGTTTTAAGATCGATGTTTTATGTGTTTCTGCGTTGGTTGATTAACGTGTTTCATTGATCATACAGTTTGTGAGAGGTAGTACGCTATAAACTTAATTTATGTTGTCTTCAATTTATTTCTCAGCTTACATGTGATAAATGAGACGATAGTACAGACCTGTTTGGTGAATTCCACACACCCTGAGCGTTTGTATGATTTTTATGACGTTAGTCACGTAATTCAAGTTTAATATCTTTGTTGTTGTAGGTTTAAGTAACCTAAACGATAAAAAAAACAAAAACTATCCAATAATGTATCACTAGGTGCGACAAAAATGACTGTGGTACCGTTCGCGGTTAAATCTGCGTCAGTTTGAAATACCTTGGTTAAGAGTTGCTGTACTCTCCTACGTTGGTTCAGTCTTAATGTTACTGAACCAAGATTAGTTTTAAATAGTTATAACGCCCTTACGGCTGATAGGACGAGCATGTTTTTATTTGAACCCACGACCCCTAATTACGAGTAAAAAGCCCTAATCACGTTTGGTACTAACAAACGTATAACAAAAAATAAACACGTATAAAACTACAACATGAAATCACATCCATTATGTATTTATATCCACGTAAATTAACTTTCAATGAAAAAAATAGTTTGAAATAGGTCGTGAATATTTGCAGGGTTCCGTATAATGTATGTTTGGGTTTTGGTGCAAAATACCAAGTCAATTTCGCTTTAAGCTTATGATATAACAAGGAAGAAATGTAAAAAAAAATTTCTCTAACAATCGTGAAATTACTTATTTTACTTATTATCAATGTTTGGATGATCTGTGTTATTGAAAATGGGAGTTTTTGAGTGTTATTTCAAGAACAAGTCTTTTTCAGGTGGTTTTTACTCGAATGTTCTGTTGAGAGCTTTGAACAAAGTCCTGTCGTGGTTCATGATTTCTTTAATGATTTTTCCAAGCTGTAAAGTTATTGGACGTTTGAATTTTCTCACTGAGCACATCTGACCCAGAACTTCATTCGTTTGTTTTCTCCATTCAGTAGGTTACTGCAGTTTTATAAGAATTATACCTTTGTTATACATTTCAGTGCCCAACATGGCCAGGTGATTGGGGCTTTACACTCGTAACTCCACTCCCCGTTCAAATAGTAACCAGTTACGATTTCTACAAGTATTAAGAAAATTATCGTTTAAAATCTGAGGTTATTGATTTTGAAAAAAATTAACCAGCCAAGATGAGAATGGAAGTGGGAATGTCACATGATCTTGTTAATTAAGCTGTCTCGACTCAACATGGGAAAATCTTTACATTACTGATTTCCCCCTTCGTGTTTCGAAATCTTAGTGTTTGAATAAATGTCAGCTTTTATCGTTGTACCTGTTTAGTTATATTTAGAATACTATTTGTATGTTTATTCTGTAGTAGAATAACATGTTAAAATTTTAAATTCTGTTTATATATTTGTTTCGCTAATAAGGAAACCAGAAATGTAAATATTTTATTCTCTTTATATAAAGTCGAGACGACTTAATCTATGTGATCATTATCCAACCATGTGATATGTTCTCTGCTATTCATATCTTGTTTGGTTACTTTTTCCAAGTTCAGTATTCAACCCTACATAGCTTTTATTCAGCGACTTTTTTCATAGTACTTGTTTTTTCTGTAAGATGTCGAACCTGAGTTACTAGATTATATAGTGTATCGTAAAGCTTTATCAATTTTACACAGAAAAATAATAAAATAGGCATTAATGATCGTAGACTTTTTTTTCTACGAAATTATAAAATTGTAATTACTGCTAGAACCAGGTAGTCCTGGGCCTGTTGAAGAAATATGCTGATGAAAGAAAATAATTTTCGGTTTCAGCAGTTCGCTGGTTTCGGACGCTCTGGATAGCAGAAAAGGAGCTGGAATAACTGTACTAGGTAGCCTTTCATATCTAGTTTCTGGTGTCTTGTAGAGAAGGAAATTCAGATAAGGTTTGTATTGCTTTACTACTGGCGTCTCTGTCATCCCTACGTAGTGTGTTAGAGCGATCTCTGATTACACGGTACCAATTTTTTGTCACATGCGAATTTTTGTTGTTGTTAGTGCTATTATCAATCACAAGTAGGTGGAAGGGACTCTTCTATGACTTTGGAGAGGGGGTACCGTTGATAATTGCTACCGATCTAATCTTGTAAAAACTCTGTCGCATGAATCTAGTCTTCCCTGTACTGTATATATCATTGCTAAATTAGTGAACACCTAATGTAGAGGGCCTTTTGTGCAGCTTTGCGCGAAATTCAAAACAATTTAATAATTTATTATAAACTTAAAGTTTGGGTCAATAACTACTACTAAAATACCTTGTAATATTGTTTACTGTTTGGAGGGTAAGGGTGAATTCTTTTAGGGAGGGATTATGCATATTAATAATAACCTGGTTCAAGTTCGTTCACATGCTCGTGTCTAGGTCACACGTAACAGATGTCCACCTTGACAGCTGTGTAGCCAGTCTCGTAAACAACGCTTAAAATAGATAGCTATATGCTGTTTGTTCAAAAAAACATTTGGTATACAGGACTGATTTTCTTTTATTTTTGTTAAATTTTGAAAGGCTTGTAAATTTACTTTGAAGTAAAAATTTTCATCTTTTAATTATTCTATTAATGTATTTTTCTGTACTAGTGACTTTATTGGGTTATTAGAACGCTGACCTTATTCTCAGAATAATGGATTCTTACCTTTTTAATGCAATAATTTTAGTAAAATTTTGTTTTGTTTATTGTCGAATTTGTTTATACAAACTCAACTTATTTTCGTTTTAAGTCGCAAACGATTATTTCTAGGCTGTTTTGTGGTATCTGTACACAGTAAATATTTACCTTTTGTGCGTAGCAACGTTTTAGTTTTGCATGGGCCTGGCATGGCCAAGCGCGTAAGGCGTGCGGTTCGTAATCCGAGGATCACGGGTTCGCGCCCGCGTCGCGCCAAACATGCTCGCCCTTCTAGCCGTGGGGGCGTTATAATGGTAGGTCAATCTCACTATTCGTTTATAAAAGAGTAGCCCAAGATTTGGCGGTGGGTGGTGATAGCTAACTGCCTTCCCTCTAGTCTTGCACTGCTAAATTAGGGACAGCTAGCACATATAGCCCTCGAGTAGCTTTGTGCGAATTTCCAAAAAAACCAAACCAAAAAATTGTTTTGCATTAGTTTCTTTATAGTGACCTAACCATCTTTGTTTAGTATATTTTATTCCTGAAAACTACCCATTAAGACTCTACAAAAATATTTATTGAGATTTATTTACTTATAAAATTAACTTGCATTCACCTTAATTCATCTTTCCTACGAAATAATATATATTTTACTTTGTACTAACAGACCGTCTGTTTTTAAATACGAATGTTTCACTTTATTTCGTAACGGAATTATCTTAAGCGTAAAATTTTGCAGTTTAATTATCAGTAAATTTATTTATCAGAAGACAAATCTATCTATGAGAAGGTAGAGGTTTTAACGTTTGATCTGATTTGTATTGTTCAGATCAGTTCTGTTGTTGGCCTCGTTCTTTTTAAATTATCCACTGAAAAAGAATAATGATAAACCAGTTCACTTAGAAATAATTTATACTTCTAGTTCCACGGGTAGCATTACAAGTATTAACCGAGAGTCGTAATTTTGAAATACATAAATTCTTTGATTTGTTTTCTTTTGTATCTTGTCAGTTGAATGGTATTTCGTTAAAATGAACAAACTCTCGTGTCTGTTTTTTTGTTTGAACAAACTACGCATTTACTCTACTGAACTACCTAAATGGATGGCAAACTAATTACATTGTGCGTATTTAATTAGATACACCTATTACGGAATTTCTTTTTGATACAATTTATATGCGTATTATTTTGATCAGAAGTTTCTATTAGAGAACTTTAATCAGCAAACGCAATAACTCGCTCTGACAGAGTAACTTTATCTTTTATAGTTTTTTTCATATATCTCAAATTATATTTTAACTTATGAAAAGCACTTCCAGAGAACGGGGCAACATTAGCCTCTTGACGTAAATTTATTTAAGACAGTTTTGTATCTCTTTCTAGAAATTTGAATTGTTTAGCTGAAAGGAAATTTTAAGTTTTGTGGTTTTCTTCTTCATGCCTTATGCTGTGAGAATGATCTCTTTACTATCACTTCCACCTTACCACTTTGGAGTTTCCATCAGGTATATACGGTCTTGGGAATCTGTTTCCATCCTTTGTGGTGCATTACAAGTGATCTCCACACGAGTCATTAGCTCATCAGCAGGGTTATTTACCTCTAGCGAATTCTTCTTTCAAAGTATCTGTTGGTCATTTTCTCATTGATATGCTTTCAATCATAATCGGGAGGATGACCTTTTCACTGTAATGAAACGTATTTTCATTGGCACGTACGTTATAGCGACTTCTCACATCACCAGCATATTTGAGCCTTCCCAAGATAATATCATGTATGCCACCTATGGTATTCCTTAGCTTCGTTTGAATAACCTTTGTAAGGGTGCAAAGTATAAATACAGTTAAATCTTTAAAGTAATATTGGATATAGCATGTAGCTTATTGAATTATTGTTTGATAACTCATGAGTTGGAGTGGAACATTGGATCATGGTATAAGATGGCCAACAACTGAAATTGCTGATCGGTTTAAAATTTGTATCTGTATACCTCTACCACTTCATCAGAGAAAGAACTATTTTTAGTCCATTTTCAACCACTTGAAGTGTCATCTAGGTTTAAGTTCCATTCCAGATGTGAATGATGGTCCATAGCTAATTCCTGGAGAATAGCACATGTTCCGGTAATTTCGTGAAATGGTCCATCGCCATTATGCATTTATTTCTACCGTTGCCCTTTGGTAGAAGACCAAACAAGAACTACTATGGATCTTTTACTCACAGAACAGTTTACACGATTTACACACATCCTTTAATTTCTGGCATTCAACCTAGTGAAAGTATTTCATTAATTTGTTTAATGCTTTTTTAATATCTACATCACCTAAGTGCCAAGCTTTTTTAAAGGTCGTGAAAATAGCATTTTATTTGTGATTGTAGTGACTGTAATTTCTGCACTTATTTCTCATTTGCAACATAAATCTCTTTGTTGTGTCATAATTCGAATTTTGCCCAGTACGTGAGGGCTTGTAGCCTGTATCAAGGCCCCTTGCCCCTGTCTGCTGGTAGGGTCATTCTACATTATTCTTGATCAGCTGAATAATCTGCATAATACACACTCGTATATTTTTATCTGAGCAATTTTCAGTTGCTTGTTGGACCACATTAGTTCTTCACTATCTATGTATGTTCAGTTTTGGGTTCTGCACTTTTATACTTTTTGGTTGGTTATCTTTATCTTGTGATTTTATCTTTCAGTGTTTTCATTATTCCTTGATATAGTGTAGTCTGGATAATGATTTAGCATTTCCACGATTGATGTACAATGTTGAACTTGTACTCCAAAAGTGTCTGGAGCTACATGGCTTTTTTAGTTATCAAAATTTATTATTAAAGTCAGTTGTGAATGATTTGTTGGTCTGCCAAGGGTTGGTGGGTAGTGCGCTTGACTTGCAGTCTGCTGGTCAGATTCAAATTCTCTTCATCGAATATAATCACCCTTTCAGCATTGGAGTCGTTATAATGGGCTTGACCAAGTATACCATCCATTGATAAGTGTATCTCAAGTGTTAACGGTGGGTGGTGTTGACTAACTGCCTTCTTTCTAGTCTATCACTAGTTTCTTAGGGAAGCAGATAGCTTTCGAATGACTGCACAAAATTCCAAATCAAGCAAGCATGATTTGTCCAAAGAGCAAACTTTTGTCAAAACAGGTAGGAACGGAAATGACTCGGAGCCCTAAAAACACTTTCTAGTTCTGAGTTGTACAATCTTTCTACAGAATTTATTGACTTTCGTTAATAGGTGATGTGTTTGTTTTGTTTGATAATACCTCTCCCTGTAATAATAATAAAAAAACATTGAAATCTTAAGAGAATCATTTCAATGAATATGATAATACAGTAGTTAGATTTTCTTCAATTTGTAACTTGTTTCCCTTTTAAAATGTTGTGACGATCTATGTCTTACGAAACGCCAATAGTCAGCACAGGACAAGAATTTCCCTTATCCCACGCAACTTCATTAGTGTTTCGTTATGCCCATTAAAATTTTATTCACGCGTCCAGCACATGTCGCCATCTTGAAGTTAAGACCAGTGCATTTTCACAATTTTTTCATTTGCAAAAATAATCTCATTTCTGATAATTGTTCTAGCAATTTCCGTTGTTGGTTTGGTTCTTTTGTATTATGCGGTAAAATGAATAAATGAAAATTCAGTTTAGGTAACCAAATTAAAAGTAATGACGTCATTTTGACGTGAACTCTGACGATTTCAAATGGAAGATGACGTTCATTTGTGCTAATTTTCATCTTAATTGCTGTAAATATGTCCCCACAGGAGCCCTTTTTTAAAATTTTTCGACTTTGACCCACTAAAATCTTACAGAAAGTCTAAATAAAAATGATAAAGATGGTTTGGAGTAGTGAACTATGATGTAACTATAACCTTACCAAGTTTCAAGTCAATCCGCCTTTTAACGAATTAACGACGGTAGTCTGAAAAGTGTTTCGATGAAGAAACAGTAGAATAAATAATTGCGAAGACATAATTACAAGGCAAACATTCATATTTCAAAAACTACATGCGTATAAACCTTTCAATGTTAATTGGTACTAATAAAATTGAGTTCGAATGTTAAAGTTTCAACATTTTAATATTAAAAGGAGTGTATTAATTGTCAATAAAGTCCAAGAATTGATATAGTTTAGACCTATGTAAAGAGTGCGTCAAATTGTACCAAATAGGCTTATCAATGGAAGGAAGGTATCGATTTCATATTAGCACTGGTGGAAACATTAGTGCCAGGGTTTCTAGATCGATTTTGTTAACGACGTGAATGTCTACATTTATAGACTAGGATGCAATACTCAAGTTGCATCTGAAATCATTAAATCATACTAAATCAAACTAATTTGACTAATCTAATACTAAATTCCTCATAGTATATTAGTTGTACAAGTTTTATTTTTCTGGAGGGAAATATAGAATATTGTTTTTAATATCGTTCGCTAACGATGCATCATATTAAGTAATTATTTTTACTTATAACGTATTAAAAAACAACCCTCAAAATATGTGCAACCAATCATAAGATAACCTGCAATAATATATACGAGTAACTGTCAAATTAACGGGAGTTTATCTTTTTGAGTAACTTGCATATTATGAGTTTATGTAACTTGAAAGTTTGGTGCCTATGTAATTCGGAATAAAACGATGGGTTCAGTAATTTTAGTTTTACTTCTCTTAGTATTATGAGGTTAATAACTTGGCGTAATAAATTTATCATGATATCAAGTCTATTTCATTTCAATATGATACAACGTAAGTACACTTTTTATGAAATTGTGCGCCTATAATGTTTCAGTATACCAAATAATTTTTAGTAATTTTACTTTTATCATGTGCAGATAAAATTGCTTGTTTATGTGTTTGAGTAGTGTCTTTGTTGTTTGTTACGCAATTACGGATTTATAATAATGCAGAGATTTACGTCATGATTTAGACGTTGAGAGAAATAAAACAAGGCATCTCTGATGTAGCATTGCTCAGCAATACGTTGCATGGCTGAAAAGTAATTTAGTAGTTTTATATTTATGCCGGCTATATCAGCAAGTGTAAAAGCCGCCAAGAACTAGCTGAAATCACCTTCTGAAAAATGCGTAGCAGAAACTCCAACACTATTGTATTTAAGTTCTGATGGTGTGTGTGTGTGAAAGAAGTTTGTATGATACTTGTAGTAAATAATTTTACATGTAATTTGGAAATGTCCAATGGAAACCCCTCCAAATTATTCTATTCGTAATTTTTAGCCGGTTCGAAAAATAAATCGAGCTTTTTGACATTTATTATCCCCTCGCAATGAATTGGTGCACGCAATGTATTTTTTTCTCTATTGTCAATGCGTTTTGGATATTAGAATAATTACTTGTATAAAATGAAGTTGTTACAATTTTTCCACAAAGTGATCAGTTATTTTTAAATGTTTCATTTGGGGACAACTGTTTTCTTAACTTTGGAGCTAAATTGTTTATGATTAATATTTCATTCTTGTACCTAATTGCTCAAAAACTTGAATATTACTACTGTTTGTACTCTAAACACGCATACACACAGTTTCTTTTTTTAACAGCTTTTTTAGAAACTCTGTTTATAGTTCAATCACGAAGAAGGGAGCTTAAACAAATCGTGAACTTTTTTCTGTAATGCGTCAAATATAACTTACGTCACTGAAGCAACAAGCAGAAACATAATTTGTATCTGGATTAAACATTCCAAATACTATAGCCTGCCTGTGTTGTTGATTCATAATGTACTGCACGTTAGATTAGCATTCATTTAGGAAGTTGACAAGTATAACAAGCTGTAAACAGCACCCATGTTTTCAAGAGTTTTTCAGAAAATTCAAAGTGCTTACTGTTGCGATATATGCCAAAACTGTTAGTATTTGAATTATTTCAAGGTCAGAGTAATAAACACGCTAACTATGAGACTTAGCACGCTGTTTGGTTCTTCGTCTTCACTTAGTAAGCACGTGCTTTTGATTCAGTGGTATGTGACTAATGCCCTTGGTTGTTGACAGTCACGTGACCCGCTTTCAAGCCACATGCCTTACGAAGCACTAGTCCCGATTTTGAAAGCAAGATAAGCTTGCTGTATTCTGAGGTGTTGGTGCAGTCATCAGCAGGAAAAATAGTTGAGTAACAGCGATTTCCGGTGCATTTACAATCATATAAACATAACACTGCGTTGTCAGCTTTAGACCTCAGTTCAGTGTTTTGTTTCAATATATTGTACTTTGTGTTACCTTATTTCGTGAAGTATGCACATACAATTATTTGAGTCGTAGGATGTCTTGTTGAAGTTTTCTTTCTTTATTCAGGTAGACGTAACTAATTTATCCAGCATTGTTTTTTGACGAATTTGCTTAATTATTTTACAAATTTTGTAACTCGATGTTTCCCATTAATAACTGAAGTTATGGGTTCTTGTGAACATTGTAAATATTCGAATAGACTGTGTGAAACTTGTACCAGAGTTGTCGAATTTACTCCATTGGCTACGATGTTGAAGTTAACCTGTGATACGTCAGTCTTGTGTCACAGTCAGGTTTTTCATGTACCGGCGCAGGTTCTGATAACGTGTACATTTCTGTTTTTTAATAACGAAACGTGTTTGACTGTGTGTAGGTATTCAAGTAATTTTTGTTTCGCCACGGTATACATTTGAAATATAAAACATTAGATAAGGGACGATAAAGCATCTTTCTAACGCTTGAAATTTCACATATGGTTTTTAAGAATAATTTTCATATATTTTTATAATCAACAACGGTATCAACGTTTTGAAGCCTTAACTGTTTTTTAACTTGTTACTTTTATAATTATTTACCATAAACTTTGAATTTTACTGTAAGGTGATTTTTCAGTGCAAACTTTAGTTTATATCATTCAGAATATTTTAACACGTTTCTTAGCTCCACATCTCCCACCCGTGGCTCATAAATGTTGAAATCCGGGCTTCGATACCAATGGTCGGCACAAATAGTCCATCATATGACTGTGCTACACTACAAACAGCAGATAGCGCATTGTGTAGTTATATTCGTAACAAAAACTTCACACTTGCATTGTCTTACATTTCTTAAACTTTGCCGAATTTGTTATACTTTAGTAAACAGAGAAGTTCTTAGATTAAGTTTTGTCTTAAGAACTTGAACTGTTATTGTATATTACGTTAATAATGTGAAGTGTTTGTTCAAATATATTTACTTATGACTACTTTCTCTTGCTTTTAACAGCTTTCTTCACATTGCAACAGCCTTACATAAGTTTCCACTGCTGAAACTTGCCCTTCAAGTACGTCAGATATATATTTGAGCAGTTGTGCATGTTTTATTGCCGTAAAGTGAAGGAAAGACAGATTCAACAAAACTGTTTTATACGTTGCACCACTATCGACATGTACGAAAGAATAATCAACATTCCAGTTTTCATGTTGCTATACTTTGAGAAAAAAAAAATTCGATAAACGAATGTTTATTAAACCACCACCACTTCTGTTTTCGTTATTACAAAGAGCATTCGTTTCCCTCGTGACCTCATTCTTCAAATTCCAGACAGTTGTAGCCATAGTAACAGCATAATAAAAAATGTGAGCGAACTCTTCGTGTTTATTTCGCATGTCAAATAATTTTATTTCGTGTGAGTTTCGTAAGTTAATAGTTTCACTCGAAATTTGTGGAAGAGAATATTCTATAATTGAGCCAGACTTTAGTCGCAAGTTCTGTTGCTACAAGTAACGTCGATTTTCATAGTTAAATTCATCGTGAAGTTAACCTCAGAACAGTTATGCTATGGAACGTTTATACTGATAGGTGCCATTTTGATTTCCTTTAATTTTAGTTAATATTTTAATTTCAAATATGAAAATGATCTTTCTTCACCGTGTGCAGAAAGAGGAATAATAACGGAAACACGCAAACGCTACATGTAGATTAACAAATAGGCCTGGCATGGCCAAGCGCGTAAGGCGTGCGACTCGTGATTCGAGGGTCGCGGGTTCGTGCCCGCGTCGCGCTAAACATGCTCGCCCTCCCAGCTGTGGGGGCGTATAAAGTTACGGTCAATCCCACTATTCGTTGGTAAAAGAGTAGCCCAAGAGTTGGCGGTGGGTGGTGATGACTAGCTGCCTTCCCTCTAGTCTTACACTGCTAAATTAGGGGCGGGTAGTACAGATAGCCCTCGAGTAGCTTTGTGCGAAATTCCAAAACAAACAAATGATAAACTTATTGATGATGTAAAATAAACTACAAAAAGTGGATTTACTGTGGGTCCCTTGCTCTTTGCAGTTGCTGTTGAAAAGCGGAAAGCTGTGCAGTTAGCTGTGCTTTGCAGGTATCAAAGCCCGATTTTTGACAACTGCGTGTTGTTTTACACAGAGCATTAATCTTGTGTTTTTGCTGTTATAATGATACCAGTGCACAATTCAGTGTCGTGTATTACTCCCAACAATTCAGTGTCGTGTATTACTCCCAACAATTCAGTGTCGTGTATTACTCCCAACAATTCATTCAAGTTCTTTGGTAACCTTTTTGACCTCAGCTTCCACGTTGTTTTAAATTTTCATGTCAAGACTTCGAGGCCCAACCGTGAGTTTCTTTGTCATGTATTGTATTTATTATCGTTTGTGTTCATTGTGCTGTTTGAAGATGAGTGCCCTGACTCATATTTCTCAACGATGTGATGGGTCACAAATAGCATGGACTTGCTAGAATGTCATGTTTTGTGTAACTCTTCAACACTTTTGGGAGGGTACACTGATCCTTCATCATGTTTTATTGTGTTTATGATAGTTTCATTCTCCGTCGGTGAACAAACAAGTTAATTGTTTCCATAAAAATTAAACTTGCTTATCGTTTAAAGTTCACACTTTTCCATCTTTGTTCTTTCTACTATATGCGTGGTCCATTGCCCATTTTAACCTCTTAATTTGATTAACTTTGCATATAAGCGATTGTCTTGCACCTATGCGTCGATTGAAACCATGTCGAGCCATTTATCCTTCGTGGGAGTATTCGTTTATTTACAAATGTTTCGTTAACAAAATGTGGAACATCTCTTGTGAAGAACATACCATGAGGTGATAAACAATTTGGGGCATTTATTTTTCTCCTCGAAACTTCTGTTATTGACTAGGCCCATTTCTTCTATTCTAAGTTTAGAATACAGTGGCTTAGCGTGGCTAGTGAATAGGGCGCTCGATTCACAATCTACGGGTCCAGGTTCATTGCCGTCACTAAACGTGCTTGTACTTTCAGTCGTGTGACGTTGTGTTATTGTAAATATCATTATTCCATGGTAAAAGAGTAGGCCAAGAGTTTGCGGTGGGTGGTGTTGATTAGATGATACATATTTTAATGGAGACCAACTTATGGTAAGTTAGGGTCGGCAAGCAAAAGTAGGTAGCGCTTCAGTAGCTTTGTGTGTGATTGTTACCACAGTCTTTAGCATGAGCATTCTTAATCATCGAAAACGTCAATTTCTGTGCCCATCCTGTTCCGAAAGTCATGATTGGACACAATTGGTGTGTTACTTTTTGTTGGTATTTCCACAGAATTTGCCTTTTTTACCCCTTTTTATCTCAGATTTAGTTATTTCCATAACTGAACTTACTTTTAGTATTTTATTTTTGTATTCTCTGTAATAACGTGCTCATGGAACGGATGGCACATTAATATTTTAGATACGTATAAAGTCGACATCATTTTTCACATCAGGATAGAACGACGTTTAAAAAATATGAACTTATTCTGTTCTCAGTAAAACCAATTTATTGCATTATATTGACAAAAAACTAGTAGAGTACATTCTGAACTTGGCAGAAGGCTCGCGTATATGTAGAGGAAGACCATGAGTGATGGATTGCAAGTCACTAGATTTCTGAGTCTGCCAGTTAGAACCAGACAAAGTACAAATTTTCCAGTTCGGTAACCGCAAAATTAGTGTGTGCGTTCGGTGTCAGTCAAGGTGTATCGATAAATTATTCTTTGATCTTTAAATATTTTATTTTTTCGTACAACAGGTCGTGTTTCAAACGAAATTTAGCCTCGATTTATTAGGTTGGTTAGATGTTTATGCTGTTAAGAGGTCCTTATGCCTAGAATCAAATAACTTACTTACCGAACTGAGTTTCAAGTTACTAAGGGAAGATCTTAATGTTTGTTAATATGCTGTTTATAAAGTATTGAAATGCCATTTGAAATTAACTATTAGTTTAATAAATAGAGTAAGATATGAAGATAATCTGAAACCAAGGTTTTTCTAGTTGATTTTTACATTATGAATGTTCTTTGTGTTAATTACTTCATATTAGAATATAATCACTTCGCTAAGTTGGTAATTTTTGAAGTTGTTTATTAATCTGAAAATTTCTGCAATTTGTCGTGTAAGTGTACGGACTTGGACTTAAAAAGCTACAGAGCAGAGTTCGATTCCCGGTGGTAAAGTGATGGCGTATAACCTTTGCATTCAGAAGAACGTCTGAATTAAAATGTTTACTTAGACTGTTCTGAATCCAATGATTAGATGGATAATCCTAATAACCATGTAAATCTGCATTGTAAATTACTTGTCTTTAAAGATATAAGGGTATACAGTATAGTTAGATTTGTTATCGTAATATGCAAGAGGTCATTTACTGGGATAACAAACCAAGGCCACGTCACTCTGACATTATTTGATTCCTTAAGAGGGAAAACGTACTGGAAGTGCTTCCTGTTGCACAAGTAATTGCAGTTACCAAAGAGATGTATTTAAATCCTATCTACAAATAAGGAGGTTCGTTATTACAATTTTTGTTCTATTATCCTACTTACTAATAAGCTTAAGAAATTAAAATGGAATTATCAATAGTTGCGCCACTGAAAACTTTAGGCAGGATTGGAGTAACTTGATGTATTAGACGCTTTTTTTTTTCCTTTTTTTCCTTTTTATTACATCTAATTTTGTGCAACAGCAATGCAAGTACGAGGAATTAGAGCAGATTCGATTATTACTCATCATAACCTCTACCAGCCTACCCTTAAATCGAAATTCTTATATACAGGAATAAAGTAAATTAATCTATTGAAACCTTCGGCGTGGTGAAATACACAAATCGAAAGGATTTTACCTCCTGAGTCCAAAAGTGTAATTTTATCTTAAATCGGTCAGGAGATGATGAAGCTACGAGATAAGTTTTGTACTTGAAAAACTCCGCCATTCTATGAGCCTCTATGCCACGGCTAATAAAGTTTGAAACAGTTATAAATAAGAGCGATTTTATACGTAAATTCTAATGAATGTTTTTGTTTCCCAAAGCTAAACTTTATGGGAAAAATTTTAGTCCAATATATTACCTATATGCAAAAAACGGCTCTTTTGGGCTCAGAAAACACTTCAAATAGAAGAGCGAACAACGTTTCGACCTTCTTCGGTCATCGTCAGGTTCACAAAGAAAGAGGTAACTGGCCGGAAGCTGACCACATGTTTGGAAGGGGTTGTATAACTGAGTGTCGCATAAGTGTTGTATAAGTATGTTGCCTTACTTATACAACAACTTAAACCCAAAATAAACCAATATAAAGGAACACCATTATACCTATGTTAATATTATAGATAAAATTATATATTCAAACATCAAACCGCGCCCTCTACATTGCGACACTCAGTTGTACAACCCCTTCCAAACATGTGGTCAGCTTCCGGCCAGTTACCTCTTTCTTTGTGAACCTGACGATGACCGAAGAAGGTCGAAACGTTGTTCGCTCTTCTATTTGAAGTGTTTTCTGAGCCCAAAAGAGCCGTTTTTTGCATATAAAATTCTCAACAAGTGGGTTTCTCGACATCACTAATATATTACCTAATTCACAGAGGTAAACCACGTAGTTTTAAAACAAATGAATAGTTGTAAGAGAAATGTCCCATAAGTAAAGTTCATTTCGAATTTTAAAATGATTTATTATAGGACATTGAATAACATTATGAACCACTATCGTGATTCATAATGGGAATCGCAAGGTATTGCACAGTATCCTAATAGAACGTTCGGGCAAAAAGCACCTTAGAGTACAAATTCAAATAACATTAGTTTTTTTCTTGCCTTTCTGCAACAAAAACAGTGCGGTATGTTGTGTCCTAGCCTTTTGTAGAATACTAAATAAGGTACAAAAAGTCGGAGGAATTTTTAAGTTTGTTTCTTCTATATATTACAAAAGCTAAAAAATAAAATCAATGTTAATGTAAACAATGTAATCATCCCTGAAGTTAAATTTCTTTCAAATATCTGGCGTTCCTTTAAAAAGCTTAAGTATAAGGTGCAATAGGAATTGCCAGCCAATAACAGATGAACATATGCCTTTAACATATAGATACTCAATGTTTTGTACACTATGCAGTCGGTGTTTTCAGGGAGACAACCCCTAAATTATGTATATGAAGGAGTAAAACAAACAGTATACATGATGTTAAATTTGATACACATTCGTATCATAACATTAAAAGATACGAAGGTTTACTTAAAGTGATGCATATGTTTTATTTGAATAGGATGCTTTCTACTAGTGAAATTTTGTATACGCATAGTAGGGGGTGTATCTTAGTCTGAGCACACTTGCTTATTGTCATGCAATATGTAGAGAGAGAATTAAACTGTAAATATCTACGGTATTTTCCGAAAAAATCTCTAACCTCTCACAGCAGCTTTACATTTTACATATCAAACTAATGTGATCAAATAATCAGTGACCACATAATAATGAACCATATTAACTAGTTTCTAGCTGTTTGTTATCATTACAGTGTATAAAGTTAGCTACGATACCAAATAATCTTTTGCCCATATTTGAGCTTAAAAAAAGCCAGCAAATAAGAGAAGTTGGGAATTTACAAACTTGCAACTAGAGATCTTACAAAAAGTAAGGAAACAAGGCTGGAGATACTGTAGACATTAATTTCAACTAGAAATTCTGATTTTGACTCCACCATGTGTAATTCTGGAAAACAGTGGGGAGCCAAAATAGAGGTTTATAATTTGAGTAAAAATGTCTAAAGTATCTCCAGCTATGTTTTCTACATCCTTACAATCCCTGTTTGCAGGATTTTAAATTCCCATTTTTTGTTTTATTTATCTTGTTACTGTTGTTAATTTTGGTTCACCTAGAAATAATAGTGTAGAGTTTCAGCGAGCTAGCCATACTAGGGCTATTTAAATATCGAAAGGGTTGTGACTCTGATTTTCGCGACATTATTCCATCTTGTATTGCATAGACTAATTGTAGAAGAATTCCAGAGGAGTAACTCACCACACCTTAAGTGACAAATTATAAATGAATTACCATGATATAAACTCTTTAATTTATAAATCTCTTTAATAATTAAACATAATTGTTTCCTGAATTTGTATTCTCAAGATGGCTAGAATGAGGATAAGCACTTTAATTAAAATAAAGTACAAAACTTTTTTACCTTCAGGTTAACCTGAAGATGACCTAAGAAGATCAAAACGTTATTCTGTACTTGATTTTAATTAAGGTGCTAATATCATCCAGCAGCCCTCTTGAGAACACATTTGTATTTCCAGTGGGTTTCTCGTTATCACGAATTGTTTCGAAAATTATTTATACCGTGTTAAATGCATACACTAAATGAATAAAAAGCATACTACATTCTGTAAATGTCTAAGAACTGAGACAGTTGCTTTCTGTTTGAAATAATTGTGTGAGACCACCTAATTTACAAAAATTCAACACTCCATGGCAGTAAATAGCTGAATTAATGTTTTTGTACTCATGATTTAATAGGTCAGTTCTGGACGAGTGAGCTAGAATATTAAAAATCTGGAAACACAGAGAAAATTGGTTCCTCCCCCACATGTTTTATTTGTTAAACCTACACGAACATGTAAACAATATTTTATTCACAGTTGTTTCAGCTATAGGCAGTTTACTATCTTGTTCATTCGTATCGTATTTTATCTGATGGCAATGTAATTTTTTTGATATTTTAGACCAAGTATTCTTCTATGGATATTTTTGAGGTAGTGTATTTCTTGAATTTCAACGCACCGTTGTGAAAGACGTTTTCACATTGATGATCTTAAAATATCATCCGCCCTCTTGTGGACTAGTGAGTGTGGATGATTTCATAAATATTACGTAAGTTAGATAAAAAGAAATGTAAATGTCTGTTGTAGATGATCGATAAGCAGAGGTTTTATGCAATAGGAGTTTCTTTTGAAATCGGAAGTTGAAGTTTTTATTCATTAGATAACATGAATTCTAAAATGAGTGTTGTGCGTAATGAATAACTTGTAATTTGTTGTCTGACATGGACTGTCATGTAGAATGCCACGTGTATAAGATGTTTTGATTTACCTCATTCCGTCAAAACGTATATTCGATAAAATTCTTGTATTTTTGAAATAGAATATTGTTTTTAACAAGTAGCATAAAATTATTTTGTTTAAAGATGAACTGAGTACTGTGGGTAGTATTGGATAATGTATCGGTCAGTATTTGCTGTTGTAATTATGGTCTGTGTAAGACTGGCATTACGGAAAAATTAGAATAAGAGGATATCTTTCTGTTTGCATTACTATTCTCTTGTTTTGAGTTCCTCCTTGGAGAGATTGAGCCGACCGTTCATGTTCCATCTCAGCGCAGAAGAAATTTTTCTCTTTTTAGAAAACATTTGCAATATATTGTTTAAAAAAAGGTATGCCTAGACGTAAAAAAAATACAGAAACTATAAAACTGTAAATATATGCACATCAATAAGTAAATTTGACATTTTGTTTTTGATTTTTGTTAGAAAAAGAACGCAATTTGCAGAAAGACACCAGTAAGCTAAAAAATGTGGCAATTAAAACTGTAGAAATTCAAATTTGGTTAAACAATGAAATTAGAAGTCTTTGCTGATGAAGAATATATGGAAAGGAAGGTAGAAAAGACGGATTTAAAATAACCAGAAGGACTATTCTGAAGGTTCTGTAGTACCACACACGAAAATAAACTACCATTAGAATTGTTCAATAAATTGTACTTCTGCTAAAACTAGTTGAAACATCAGTGCTTTAACTTTCAATTAGGCTTCGTTGGAAATGAGAAACCACTCCACCAAAACAACAACATAACCATTATGAAAATAAAGCGAAAATACATAAAGAAATTATCGAAAATTGTAACAAATTATATTAATTCAGAGCAAAACTTCAAGACTAGTTTTAACAAAATTAATAGATTGCACCTGTGAAGATGGCTTCAGTAGTTACAGGGTCATAATGTTCAGTTTCCTGAGTGTGTGTGTGTGTGCATTGTAAATGAACCGTAAAAAAATTTCCATAAGGTAATTTGAACATTTATTTAAACGAGAAGGAAAACTATACGTACTCGCTACTTATTTTTACTTGACCCAACAGCAAAGCACAACCGTGTTTTGACTTGTGTAGTGCATCTTGAAAAACAAATTCTATATGCAAAAACGGCTCGTTTGGGTTCAGAAAATATTTTAAATAGAAGAGCGAACAACGACGATGACCGAAGGCCGTAACGTTGTTCGCTCTTCTATTTAAAATATTTTCTGAACCCAAACGAGCCGTTTTTGCATATAAAATTCTCAACAAGTGGGTTTCTCGACATCACTGATTGAAAAACAAATTCGTTAAATTCCTGGTCTGTTAAAATTAATGCTCTTTTGTAGGTTTTCATCTTAGAATGAAATCATCAAAGTTTAAAGGTGCCGCAAAATTCAACGATGGTCCTGTTTTCTTCTGGTAAATAAATTAATTAGATATGCTATCTTTTTACTGGTGCTTTCCCCTAGTTAGCAAATATATTTTGTAATGTGTATATTTTAATCGATATTTTCCACATAAAATACCTTGGGAATTTAGATAACTAGCAAACCAGCTTAATCAAATGTTCTTGAGACCAGATTTGTTAGCCAACTCGGTTAGTCTAGAGAAATTTTAATGTACAACTTGTAACATCAAAATACTTCGAGAATAATAAACTCGAGTTTAGTAAATGTTTTTGTACGGAAAGTTTTTGGTGGTGGTGGGGGAGCCTTTGTTTTAAAGAAGCTCGTGTAGATTGTAATGATTTAGCGTTTGAGTGATGAGGTCAATTATTAGATTAAAAATACTGTATTTAAAGACTGGTAATATAGAAGTTATTTCTAACTGTAATTTATCGCAACTAACATTATGCCTAAGTTTATAGCTGGCGTTTGATACGTTGTTTTTGGCAAACGGTATTATCTCGTACTCAACAAAAGTTACTGATTTGATTACTGAAAACCTATTCGCTGCATGAAATGAATTAATCTCAGTATGCTTCGTGTAAGTTTTTATTCAGCTATTTATAACAAAATCGGATCTGACGTAACTAAGGTGTAAGATGGTGCGACGCTTAGAAACAAGTTTATTATCTAGTTAAATTCTGTACCAAAATAAACATTGCTCAATACGTGTAAGTAACTTACGATAACAATACAACAACATTTTTATTTTTGTTGTCAAAACGCTATTACTAGCAATAATTTTTCAAAATTTCAGATACTGGTACTGGTGGGAACATTAAAATGATGTATACACTAGTACCTCTTATTCCCTCAGGATGTCAGAGGCAAGTTTACAGACTTGCTAAGACCGATCTTCATTTCCCGTGGTGTACTTGATATACAGAAAATAAATTCGAGTCCCTGTTATTTTGATTTATTGTTTTGCATTAATTATCATTAATCGTAAGTTAACATTATTTAAGGAAATATCACAACCTATTTTTAAATTGATGTCATATTAAACTGTCACATTGTCTGCTGTGATTTTGGTGTGAATGTCATTTTTAATGGGTATTGGAATTTTATTTTTAAAATATAGTTTTATAAATGTTATGGTTTCCACCTGTTAACAAAGGAAAACATTAAAATACCTTCTATTCAGCTTGGAAGTACTTAAACCTCTTTGTAGCTAATGCATTGTTAGATAGAGGGAATTGTAATTGTGCTTTAAATTGGAATTTTTTTATATTTATGCAATATTGAAAAATATCGCTATGTTACATTATATTATATTCTTATAAGATTATCATTTATTCAGAAAAAGTACATTAACATTTTTAACAGTTAAAAAAATGTGGAATGTCTAAGCTTTCTAATGAGAGTTCTTTTAGATTTTCAAATAATAATTTCTGGATAAAATTGTACAGACCATTTTCTAAAATGAGAAAAAGAATGGCAAATACTTTGTACTACACACCACTTTTAATACTTAAATCTAGGAATAAAAATATGAAATTTATCTGCAAGGATGCCAAACATAAAATGTTGGTAAATGTTTATTTTGATTTCAGATCTTTCTGTAGTGATTTGTTTCTTTAAAAAAAGAAAAAAAACGCCATGGGGTTGAGAGGCAGTAAGCAAAAGGCAGAAATTACTGCTCCACCAAGACCCGAAAAGGATAAGAAAGTTAAACGCAGGAAAAGCAAGAAAGATGCAGCTGCATCTAATGGGGGAGTTGGAACAGAAGAGGCACAGGTAAGGTTGTAGTGGGTTATGGATGTACTTAAATATCTGAGTTATTTCTTGTACACTGTGAATGTGCACTGGTGGTTATGTGGCTTTGTTTCTTAACAGCTCTATTCTGTGGGTGTTTTGTTAATGCATGTAATTATTATACTGATGTGAACTATAGGTGTGAAGGGGTATGTATTAAATATATGTAAATTGAATGTACACAGTATAATTCTTCAAGTATGTTTTTAATTTTGTTTTTATAACATTTTCTTGTCGAAGTTTTTTAAAATTATTTGGTGAAAATAATTCAGTCTAATCCATGTAATGATACCAAATTACTTTATTTCTATTTTTAAACATCTGGCCTGGCATGACCAAATAAGTAGGGTGCTTGACTCTCAATTTGTGGATCATGGGTTCCAATCCCTATCCCACCAAGCATACTTGTTCTTTCAGCTCTGGTGACATTTATAATGTAATGGTCAGGCCAATTATTTATTGGTAGGAGCAACCCAAGAGTTGTTAGTGGGTGGTGAAGACTAGCTGCCTTCCCTCAAGTCTTTCACTGCTGTATTAGAGATGGCTATCTTAGATAGCTCTTGTGTAGCTTTGTGTGAAATTCATAACAAACTCTCATATTTATATAACTTGAAATATATGTTTTATTTGCAATTTTGAAATGGGAATACCTTGCTAAATGGTACTAAAACTTAATTGTAAATAAACTTGCAGAATTTTATAAATTTTATAATCAAATCATGTAACTGGATATATGTGATAGCTAATGCAAATACTAAATGAAACTAAACTGACTACTCAGCAGTCATTAATTGCTAAGACAATTAATTTTCACCCATTAATAATTCAAAAATTTACCAGGTGTTTGTTAAACTTGGAACTTTCTAGGTGTACTACAAACTTATCTGAATTACTCTTTATCTGCCTTGCAGTTAAATGATTTCTGTGAAAGTAGTGTTTGTCTACACAAACACAGATTATAATTCTTTGTTTTTCTGTTTATTAGTGTGGAGCAAATATCTACACAGGATTTGAAGTGTACATTAGTAATTAGTATGGACTGTAGAATTGGGTATGCAACTATCTCAGCACATGAAATTAGAATTGTGATTTTTTTTTAAATTGTATGTAGTGTAGGAGTACTAAATATTTTTTTGGCCTCAGTCTTTTCAGCTATATCTGATTTTTTTTCTCTGTTTTGATGTAGTTATGCAATTATTATATAATTACTGCCATACAGCATAACTAGAATATGTTGGTTTATTTAATTGGCTTGTTATAATTGTACACTGAATTGGAATTGCATTATAAGCTTGTAATACAGTCTATAAATATTTTATTGTAACCCATCCAAACAATAAAATGTGAAGGTGAAATTGATAAGAATATTTTCTTCATTGCATAATGTTTAAATACCTAAAACAACCTTTATATCACTTTGAAATATTTTAGATTCTAGCAGTATATAAAGATATACCGGTCGATGGTATCTGTGTTTAATGTTTAACATTTAATGTAACATGGACAATTTTTTAAGTGTTTTCACATTGCCATATCTTTTCTCTTGTATATTTTTAAGTCTTTTCTCTGTTGAAATAATTTTGCTTGGGCTTTTGTTCAGCTTGATTAACCTGTTTCAGAAATTGTCCTTATTCATTCCATTGGACCACAACGTAAAATTACTTTTAATCATTTAATTATATATTTCAGTTAACTATTTGCTACTTGACAGCCTTATATAAATATTAATAAAGTTTGAAAAGATCGATAATGGAAATTTATAAATCAGTTATTTGAAATTATGTTTAATACTGTTAATTAAGGTGTATTAGTTTTTCGTAAGCAGTAATTTCACTGTTGTGTGAATGAATAGGATATGTGTGCATCTGTAATGCATATTCAATTTTGGTATTTGTTGTAGAACAATACTGAAGAATACACCAAATCAGAAGAAGTAAAAACAAGTGGTACTGTTGCAGAAGAATCCCATGAAAGTCATGAAAAAGATACCAACAAAATGGAAACCAGTGATGATAAAAAAGATGTTGAATCATCTGAGAAAATGACAGAACCATCTTCTGTTACTGTACCTGAAGTGAGTGAGTCACAGATTGGATCTGACAAACTTGAAGTGAGTGAGTCACAGATTGGATCTGACAAACTTGAAGTGAGTGAGTCACAGATTGGATCTGACAAACTTGAAGTGAGTGAGTCACAGATTGGATCTGACAAACTTGAAGAACCTTCTGTAAAAACAGAACAGCTTAAAGCTACAGAACCTGCAACTGTTGATGAAAATGTCCCAGAAAAAACCCAACAAACCTTAGAATCACCTGCATCCACAGAGGATAAAGAATCTGAAAAACCAGTAGTAGAGGTTACTACCAAATTTGTGTCATCTACAGATGAATCAGATGTCTCCACTGACAAAAATATCATTGCTAGTGAAGAAGTGCCTTCAGCAACATTTGGAACAACAGAATCCTTAAAAGAGTCTATTGTAAATTCTTTGGATAAACCAGTTGATGATGTTTCTACTGTAAAAGAACAGAATGAAATCCTAGAAAAACCTCAAACAGAAGAAGCAGAAAACGCACATCAGACACTTGAGAAAGTCCCTGTTAGTCAAGATAATATTGAAGTCACAGAAGAATCTTCAGAGGGCAACTCAACAACAATAATTATTGATAGTTCTGGAAAAAATGGAATCACTGAAGAAAATAAAGAAGAAATTGAAGATAACCCTCCTGGAGAAGCATATGAAAAAATTATTGAAGAAAGAGTTGATGAGAATCCTCCTGAAGAACCTAGAGAAGATCTTAAAGAACAGTCAACAGATGTTTCAATCAGTGAGGAAAGAGATGATGGTAAAGAAAAAAAGGAACAGAGGGAAGAATTGAATGCAGAGGAAAAGGAAACATGTGAGCATAAAATAGACGAAAATGGAAAACCTCAATCAGAAATTGAAGAAAAGGAAATGCACCAAGAACAAACAAGTGAACCAGATGTAGAGAATACTGAAAATCAGGTACTAAACTTCTTACAAAATACATAGCAGTATGTTAATCTGTACAGTTTCTATTAATTGTACTTAGCTCATAAAAATTGTCATTTATTTCTTTCCTTCGTTTTTACCCCCTCGGTGAGGGGACCTCCCAGGGAAAGTTCTGTTCTGTCTGGTTATCTTCTTTGGGATCTAAACATCCACCCACGTGTTTGCTATGCGTGGCGACCCCTGAAGGGGAGGAGAGGATCCTGGTGGTTGAGGGGTCCAACCCTAACACACCACTTTGGCCTCAAATTCCTGTAGACGGGCAGTCTTTGGGTGGCCTCCCTTGGGTCAATCGGCTGGTCCACTTGGGCTAGAGCCAACCAAGTACCAGTGTTGGAAGTTCTCAACGGGTGTTGTGGACATTGTGCTGATTGCTGGTGTTTGGGTACAGTGCTCACGAAACCCTTGCGTTACTGCATTGTCCTTGCATGACTTTGTAGTGTGTCCCCTTGTAGGGCCCCATGGTGGGTGGGGTCAGTGGGTACCAAAACTTTTCCTCTTTCCTATGGATCCTCCAAAAAATTTAAATAAAATTGTAAATGGGTAAGCAACCACGTCTTGAATACTCAGAACAGCAATCTTCAACATCAGTAACACACATACCTCCACTTTCTTATATTACATTCTCTTTCAGAAAAACCTTTAGGGCAAATGTCCCCTTTTTTTATTCAAAAGGGACTAGAGGGACTAGCTGGCTCTCCAAAGTCAGTAAAGAAGCTTCGATCTGGTGACATGTTGGTTGAAACATCCACATCCCAACACAGTGAACTCCTCTTGAATTCGAAGGCAATTGGGGATATACCTATTGAGGTTACACCCCATGCTACTTTGAATTCTTTATGAGGAGTTATTGTTGAAAGGGATTTGAAGAACGTTCCCGAATCAGAGATTCTCGCTGGTCTCTCCACTCAAGGAGTTTCTGCAGTGAGGCACATCTCCACTCGCAAAGATGGAGTTACACTGCCAACAAATACCATCGTTTTAACATTTACTTCACCACGTGCACCTGCCACCATCAAGGCAAGTTATCTCATTTGCAGGGTTCGACCATACATTCCAAACCCTCTTCGATGTTTCCAATGTCAGAGATTCGGCCACTCAAAGACATCTTGTTGTGGTTCCCTGACATGTGCTCATTGTGGAGGCAAGGACTATGATGCCTATGACTGTGACATGAACCTGCATTGAGTAAACTGCAATGGTTCTCACCCCTCTTACTTTCTTTCTTGCCCAAAATGATTGGAGGAAAAAGAGGTGCAGCATTTGAAAAGGACACATAACATTAATTATCCTGAGGCTCGGAAATTGCTGTCCACAACTCCATCTCGGACATATGGTGCTGCACTTCATTCCACAACTACAGTGGGAGTGCAGACAGATCTGTGCCTCAAAGAGAATCGTTTTCAAAACAAATGAAAAGCCTTTTGACCTCCGTGGTTAAAAAAGTTGATGAATCGACTTTCACTCCCATCTCTGTTCCTCCCATACCTTCCAACAAACCTTAAGATCCACATCCTTCAGTTTCAAATACAGGCATTTCTTTTGATACATCGTTTTCTCCCACCACAATAGACAAAACAATTATTTGTCTGCGTCCTCAGTCACCGGATTCCTCTTCCAATAACAAAAACCTGCCCATTCGACCCAGAGCAGGATCCATGGAGGTTGAAAAACCTCCTCCGATTAAAGACAGTAAAGAAAAAAGACGTGGTCGTAAACCCGAAGGGTTCTCCAGCCACTTCACCTACCCATTCTTAAAAATGGCCACCGTGATACAATGGAACTGTCAATGTTTGCATTCTAATCTTGATGATATCAAAACGCTGATTGCTTCCTACCATCCTGTTTGTCTTTCTTTACAAGTTTTTTCTGTACAGAAATGACAGGTTGTGTGATGGTTGAGTACATGGAGGGGTGGCACTGTTGGTTGATCAATATGTGCCCAACCTGTCTTTGTCACTCAACACACCCTTGGAGGTTGTAGCCATCTGTGTTTCCTTGGGTCATACCATCACTGTTTGTTCTCTGTACCTGTCCCTTGGAGAAACATATGATCAATCAGAACTTGATGCTCTCGTTAAACAGTTGCCATCTCCATTTCTAATCCTGGGGGATTTTAATGGACACCATCCCCTCTGGGGAAGTGCTGTTATTGATGGGAAGGGGTCGATCTGTAGAGCGGATGATCTCTGATCACAATCTTTCTCTTTTCAATACTGGTTCTTCCACTTACTTTCATGCACCTAGTCAGTCCTTTACCGCTATTGATCTCTCAGTTTGCTCCCCTTCATCATTCTCCAATTTTTCATGGAGGGTTGACAGTAATCCACAAGGTAGTGATCATTTTCCGATCCTTTTGAGAGAGACTGGCCGTGGTCGTTGCCACCCTACCCGCGTGCCCCGGTGGAAGCTGGATCAGGCAAACTGGTCCACTTTCACTGCTCTCGCAGAACTTGATCCTGCCATCATAAATCAGCCATCAATAGATGACTGTGTAGCAGCGGTAACTGACTGTATTATAAATGCAGCTGCTCAGTGTATTCCTAAAACCTCAACACGTTTTCCACGATATCCTCGTCCATGGTGGAATCCTGCTTGCCACTTAGCACGGAAGGCTCAAAAACGGGCCTGGGATACTTTTCGTAGATATCCCACACTTTCAAACCGGGTTGCTTTCCAACGGGCCTGTGCACATGCTAGGTGGGTGAGACATCAAAGCCAGAAGGAATCTTGGATTAAATTCACAACCAGCATATCTTCTACCACCAGTTCCAACATCATATGGGATAGGATTCGAAAGGTTAATGGGCACTACAATTCTGTCCCCCTCTCGATCTTACTCTCTGGTCAGGAGGTGACTGATGTCCAGAACATCGCTAACACTCTAGGTTAAAGCTTGTGCCAGGTATCTAGCACTTCTGCTTGTTCCTCCACCTTCCTGGCCATCAAGACTCAGGCAGAGCGATCACCTCTTTCCTTTCAAACTGACTATTTCTTTGACTATAATTGTCCCTTTACCCTGGTGGAACTAAAAATGGCCCTTCATCGGTCTGCCAGTACGTCTGTTGGACCTGATGATATTCATTATGACATGCTGCACCATCTATCTCCTGCTTCTCTTGATGTCCTTCTGATTGTCTTCAACTGGATTTGGCTGGAGAATGTTTTTCCTGATGCCTGGCGCAAGGCTATTATTTTACCTTTCTCTAAGCCAGGGAAAGATCCGAAGATTTCTTCAAACTATCGTCCAATTGCTTTGACGAGCTGTCTCTGTAAGACCTTAGAAACGATGGTTGATGCTTGTCTTGTTTGGTTCCTTGAATCAAACAACCTCCTCTCGCCCACCCAGTGTGGGTTCCGACAACAGCACTCCACCACAGACCACCTAATTTGTCTTGAAACATCTATCAGAGAAGCCTTTCTCAACCGCCAACATTTTATATCAATATTCTTTGATATAGAGAAGGCTTACGACACAACATGGAGGTATGGTGTTTTGTGAGACCTCCATACGTATGGGTTACATGGCCATCTACCCATGTTTATTAAAAAATTTTTAATGGACAGGAGATTCAAGTTCGTGTGGGTTCGACACTTTCTTGTTCTTTTGTACAGGAACTTGGAGTCCCTCAAGGCTGTGTATTGAGTGTCACACTCTTCAGTATAAAGATAAATGCCATCACTGAACAACTCCCTCTCACTGTTGCGAATGGGCTGGATGTCGACGACTTTCACATCTCATGTCAGTCGTCAAACATGAGATATATTGAACGGCAACTACAAACTGCCCTCAATCGTGTACGGAAGTGGACTCTAGCGAACGGCTTTAATTTTTCTCTCTCCAAAACTGTATGCATGCACTTTTGCCATTGACAAGGTATTCACCCTGATCCTGAACTTCATATTGGTGAAGTTTTGCTGCCAGTGGTCCCAGAGACAAAGTTCTTGGGGCTTATCTTTGATCGTAAACTGACCTTTATACCACACTTAAAGCAGCTTTAGGTCAAATGCACAAGAGCACTGAACATCCTCCGTATCCTCTCTTCTTCCTGTTTGGTGCAGATCGCTGTTCAATGTTGAAGATATATCGTGCTCTTATTACATTGAAACTTAACTATGGATCAATGGTCTATGGCTCTGCCAGACCCTCGGCCTTAAAGATGCTGGACCCCATTCATCACCAAGGACTTCGACTCTGCACTGGGGCTTTCCGTACCTCTCCAGTTCAAAGCATGTACATTGAATTTCATGAACCTTCTCTACACCTTTGCGTTTGCAACTATCTTTACAGTATATTTCGGAACTTCGTTCCTTACCAAAGCATCCCACCTGGGAAAATGTTTTCCTTCCTCGGTGGGCAGTAATTTTTCAGAACAGACAATCTGTCATTGCTCCATTTGGCCTTTGCATCTGGGTGCAATTGGATGAATTGGGTCTGTCCTTGGATAACATTGCAGATTCCACAGGTCGGCCCATCCCACCATGGCTTATTACAGCCCCCAAATGTGACCTTTCTTTCAGTCACCTTAAAAAGGCGGATACTCCAGATTAGAAGTACTGTCTTTTATTCAATGAATATATTTCAAACAATCATTCAGTTCCCATTTATACAGATGGCTCCAAATCAGGTAATTCAGTGGGCTCTGCTGTGGGTCAGTAGTTGTGCACAGAATCCCCTTTACAGCTTCTGTGTTCACTGCTGAACTGTATGCCATATCTCTTACCCTGGATCATATTGCAGCTGAGCAGTACTCCAACTGCACTATTTATACTGATTCGCTTAGTTCTATACTTGCCTTGGAAACGCTACACGTTAGCTCACATCCTATTCTCGCAGATATTCGAAACCGACTGGCCCATTTCTCATTAGCAGCTACTTCGATCCAGTTTTTCTGGATACAAGGCAATGTTGGTATTTGCGGGAACGAGCTTGCAGACATGGCAGCTAAATATGTCTGCTTCAGCACCATCACCCCTATGCCTATTCCGTACATGGACTATGGTGTTGTCTTCTAGGCTTGGCTCCGTGCCAGCTGGTAGTCCACTTGGAGTGAGCAACGCAACAACAAACTTTTTCAAATCAAACCCAAAATTGGAGTTTGGCCATCCAGCTTCCGTAAAGTTCGGAAGGAGGAAGTTCTCACTAGGCTACGCATTGGTCACAGTTTTTTAACTCATCATTTTCTTTTATCTGGAACTGATGCACCAATGTCTAGTTTGTGTAACACTCAAATCACTATTAGCCACGTTTTACTTTCTTGCCATCGTTACAATTCTCAACAACGGCAATATTTTAAACATACTTTTTCCCAGGGTCAGTCTGTAACATTGGACAGAGTTATTGGTGATGGTGACTCTGTGAACCTTGATAACGTTTTTAATGTTTTAATGGCCATTAATCTTTTTAATCTCATTTAAGGGTTGCATATTTATTCACTACACCTTTTTAATTGTGGCTCCTTTTTTACAGTTTTATTCTCTCTCATTCAATTTGACATTGGACAATGGCCAGAACATTAAATAACTCGACACCAGGACTGGAAAGGCCAACTTCAGGTGACTAACGCTACTGTTTGAACTACTCGTTAGTCGTCCTGGCAAGTTGTTATAATACTTTTGCTGCATATCATTTCACACTTTTACTACTTTGTAGTACTGGCCATATTGACTCATAACCCGGAACCAGGACTGGAAAGGCCAACTTCAGGTGACTGACGGTGGTTTTTATTCTTATCTGTTAGTCTTCCTGGCGGGTTATGACCATTACCATTCTGCTACAAGTAGTTTTTTACATCTTTGTTGACTGGATGTCAACATTTTCTGTTTTAATTGCCATTTTGCTTTTATCTTCAATTACTTTTACAAATTTTACTCCATTTACTTGACTTTTATCTTTTTACTGAACATTTGGCTACTCGTTATTACGATTTTGCCAAGTGTCTTTTAAAACTTTTATTCTTTTACATTTTGATAATAGCTGCTATGACACATAACCCAGAACCAGACTGGAAAGGCCAACTTCAGGTGATTGACAGAGGTTCTTGAACTTACCTGTTAGTCTTCCTGGCGGGTTATGATCATTACCATTTTGCTAGAGTAAATAGTTTAACTTTGAAGACTGGATTTCACCATTGGTTTTTTCACCATTTTCTGTTTTAATTGCTGTTTTGTTTTTATCTTCATTTACCTTTACAAATTTTACTCCATTTACTTGACTTTTATCTTTTTACTGGACATTTGGCTACTCATTGTTGTGATTTTGCTATGTGTCTTTTAAAACTTCTATTCTTTTACATTTTGATACTGGTTGCTATGACACATAATCCAGAACCAGGACTGCAAAGACCAACTTCAGGTGACTGACGGTGGGTCTTGAACTTACCTGTTAGTCTTCCTGGCAGGTTATGATCATTACCTTTTTGCTAGAGTAAATACCTTACAACTTCTTATACTCTGCCTTCTATCTTAACGTTGTAGACTAGGTGTCAACATTGGTTTTATACTTTTTTGTTTTACCTTCATTTCCATTTATGTCTTTTACTACATTTAATTTGTTACATTTTTACTGGATGTGTGGTGCAGATAGCCTTGTTGCTTTGTGCCATAAAACACTAAATCAATCAATCAATCCTTCATTTTTATGCAGAAGTGAATTTCATTTTGTAATATTTCTTCCACTGTACAATTTCCTTGAACTAATGATGATTGTCTGGTTCCATGTTATTGTTTTCAGTGGTTCTCTGGCTGCTTTCTTACTGTATAGTTAATAAAGAAAATTGTTGCATATTATAATAATTGCTTAAAAATGCATAATTTTTTCCATGGTTCAGTCTTAACATTGAAATTTTATTGCATGTACAAATAGTATTTCAGAAACTTGTCTCATCTAACCCAGCTGATGCTCCTTGGCAGTGACTAGTTGGACAGTACATATCTAAACTGTTTTTATGCAATTCTATTTGAAATCTAAGCTGGACATAATAAATATATTGTAGAAAAAAGTGATTTTCATGTGTCAAGACCATGATTTTTAGCTTGTTATTCATAAGTGTTACTTGCTTAAATTGTTCCAAACTTTTATTTTGTTTTTAACTGCTTAATATACAAAATTATTTTCTCTAATACAAGAGATGTTTGCTAATCACTTTTCTTCTCTTAAAACATTTTTTTAATCCAGTATTTGTCCACCCACAGAAGGGTAAATATAGCTTGACTGTTTTGTGGAGTACTGATTTTGAAAATGTGGGCTGTTTCACATTAGGTCATCGGTAAGATACAGTATTATAATAAAATTCAAGATTCTTTTTTCCATTTAACACAACACAGATAGTCCCTCTGTGAAGCTTTGACTAAAGTAAGTGTTTCTAGATGTTGAAACTTTTCATAGTGGTGCAGAAATAATAAATTCTATCTGTGGGGTTTATTGTGATTTTAAAGTTTGATTGGCTAGTGGCAATTTTATAAAATTACCATAATCCTTAACTGTTATCTGAAAACATTATTTCTACAAAATATCTTTTAAAAACATCTTTAAAATAGTGCCTTAACTGTGTCAGGTTTTAATGATATTGGGAGGATTGCCTTTTTTTCATAGTCGTAAGTATGTAGATGAAAAGTCAGTCATAACTCATACTAAAGCTATCTAACAGAATAATATATGCTTTTATATGCTAAATAAACATTTTTGAGGAATGAAATATTGAGTTTAGTTGCAATGAAATTAGCTTGATAGCATGATGTCCGAGTTAGATCCTTTAAAAATTACCATTAGTAATTAATTTTGCTTATTTTCCCTTACGACATGGAAGTTTCTAGCAAAATATACAATAGCTTTTTGGTTGAAATTCTAAGTAACAATACACTTTTCTGATATATTTAGTGAATTTCGAAGTGAAACATAACTTGCAAATACATTCCTTAATCTTGTGATTAAAGTGCAAGGTTCAAATTAGTTAATTTAATACCAGAAAATGTTTAAAGATATTTAACTCTATTGGCATTACTTTGTAATATTCTCCATAGCCTGCCTTTGACAGAGAAGACCAAGTGGCAATCAAGACAACTTTCCCAGTTGTCTTCATCTGGGATAAAGAAGGAAAAGAGGTTGGTGTTTCTGGTACATTCAATGAGTGGAGTTATCCATGGGCACTTTCTGAGAGGTAAGCTCATTTTATTTTAAAATTTATTTTTTTGTATATCAGCAGAAGTGATGAGAAACTAAGAACTAAAGTTTAAATAAAAAATAAGTTTTGAAGAGACCTCTGTCGTTTACTGAAATATCTGGGATTAAGTATCACAAATCTAATGACTCCTAGGTCTGTTTCCTAAATCATATTGAGAACTGTTACTGGGTGAGGATTTTAATGTAATTTGAAGTGTTCATACAAATGTTCTAAATGTGATAATGTACTTTCTAGGTTGTTACTTTTTTGGTTTCTTTTCAGTGTTGCTGATTGAGATATTTACATTTGTTTATCTAATGAATTTTGAATTACAGAATAGTTTGAACAATTCATATGATGCTGTATTACAGAAAATACAATGTACATTTATTTTTTTACTTACCTGCACTTTTGGAAGACTTCAAGCATGTTCTCGTGAACCATAGTTCAAACAAGTTTTCTTTTGGAAAAAAAAAGGTTAAGGTTTTGTTTCTTTCATTTTTTGTATTGTTAAGTAGTGAATCTCTTATGCAGATTTTTACTACATTTCATTTTCAAAAACATGAAAAAATGACATCCTACAGCATACATTTCCATGGTTTGTGTGCTTGAATGCCAATCTATCTTGGGTTAGAATCACTATAGCATTGAATGTGATTGCTTTTTTTAGCTGGGGGTGGTAGTATAATGTGATGATCAATCTCAATATTCACTGGTAAAAGAGTAGCCCTAGAAATGGCTTTTCTGTAATCTATCACAACTAGATTAGGGTTAGCTAGCACAGATAACCCTCTTGTAGTTTTGTATAAAATTCCAAACCAACCAATCACAGCATACATTCTTCAGTGCCACAGTTATGTCTAGTCAAGTGACATCAGACTACTATAGATTCATTCTTACCATAGCTAAGAACATACTCTTGCTAATTGAAGAATGTGTGTAGAAGGATATTAATTATCAAACTTAGTACTCGGTATTTAAGAATAACTACTTTACTTAATTTTTGTACAAGGTTTATCAAACTAATTTCATGTAGAAAAAATTCTCCTTTTTTGAAATTGATTATTTATAATAAACTTTTAAAATCTGCTACACTTGGAAGACATAAGTTTTTATTAAGATTAAGGATATTTGTCTTTGTTCCTACTTTAGCAACACACTGTAAATGACAGTTTTTCTTGTGAAATACAACTAATTGTTAAATAAAGATTATAGGAATACTTAAGTGAATTAATTTCAAATCCTGTTAACACAGCTTCTAAGATAGACTTCTTGCTGACGTTGTGGAAGATGAAGTATACAGTTCATCCATTTAAAACTTTTAAATGTGATACAATTTTACTTTAACTAACAAATAGATATTCCTAATGCCTGAAAGTTTCAGTATAGCTATTATAAATATTAACACAAAGCCAAACATTGATCACTCTTGCCTTATCAATTACATTGTTTAAGATATATGTATGTATGTATGTAATAATGAGTATTTTACAAACTATTCAGAACCTGGGCATTTCCTAAGATCCACCAATGTACAAATGTATTGATATTCTGAGTTATATGTCATTTTACATCTTGAATGGTGGTTAAACTGTCTCAAATCCTTTGAAGACTTCTGAAGTTTTCATTTCCAGGTATTGGCTTTTGTAGCTGGTAGGTTACAAAGATTTAACTTTCTTAGATTCTTGTTTGACCATAGTCTTTACATCTAGATGTTGGTATTTGTAGGTGATAGGCTTGAGGTATCTTAATAAACTGTCACAACTTTACTCAGTTGATAATGAATTATTGTTTTTAATACGTAAAAGGATCAATAACATCTTAACTATTTTAACTTATTTTGTACCCATAAATCTTAATAATCTTTCTTTATTCCAAGAGTAAGTTAAACGAGAGAGAATCCCTAATAGATTGAATCTAATCTTTTCTAATAAACATGGTACTTAATTCTTTCAGGCAAGATTAGATTAAATTCAACCTCTAAGACCATTTTTCCTTATTAGCTATATTTTTAGGCACCAGCAATATCAAGAATGGGGCACCCGTATATCCAGTTTGATTTTTTTACTCATCAGGATCTCTACCTTAAATTTGTTATGGCAGGATTAGAGTAAGTTAATCAGAGACCTTGAGAATGATCAAATACATCAATTGAAAGGTTTTAACCTCCAAAGCTCAAAACACTAATTAGGTCTCAAGGTGGTCAAAACATGGACTTGTGAGCTTATTCTGTACACAAAAACAAACATGGAGCTATTCTACAAGTTGCTTTTTTCTGCCAATATTTTTAGCCACAGTTGAGCAAGTAGGTTTGTTACTTCATTTCTGTATGGTACTTTAAAATATAAAAGAAATATCTACATTACAAATATTTTTCATTTAAACTGGGAAAAATCTAACTTGTACTTCATCCAGTGACTGCAGTTGATTTAGTTGATCAGAAAAGGAAGGATCATTTTAGGTAGAAAGTTGTTGAAAATACTGGATTAGTGCACTACAAGTACGAGTTACGTTTGTTTTCAGCAAATGCAATTTTTAATGTTAAAGCTAATGACAGTATTGATTAATGGGATAGCAGGTGTTTTCTAAATCCTGACCCAGGTTTTTTTTATTAACAAAGTAAAAACAAATTTCACCTTGTTTAACACTGAAAATTTAAGATCAGATTAGTCAATAATACAGGGGAAGTAAGTTGTTAAAACAATTCAAACTAGCCTCTAAACATTAAATGGATATTGCAACATTTTTGTTTTTTTGTTTATTAAAATCACTTTGAAATTTCATGGTAAACTTGTATTGTTAAAGAAATTGTAAACTATTATGTTGGAAAATATTGTAGTATGGCAAGCTATTTACTTCTATTTTATTTATTATCAGTGAAGGGAAGTTTTCCTTAACCAGAGATCTACCTGAAGGAGAATATCTCTTCAAGTTTGTTGTAGATGGGAATTGGATTGCAGATGTCAGTCAGGTGAGGTTTTTTCTTAAAGCACCACTTGTTTGGTGGATTATTGTTAAATACATATGGGGAAATGTATTATACTGTTTTTTGAGCTTTATTTAAGAAATAGGTCATAGCAAGCTGGTTTCTGTATATAAGGCTTTGCAAACCTGTTTACTTGTCTAGGTTGCTTGAAACGGGATTTGTAAACAGTAAATTTACCTACTTGTAAATTGAACTAGTAGTTTTCTAGAAAATAGCATTCCAGAACTGGTCTGAACAAAGCATTATACATACCTGCATTGGTAATTTGTTACAAGTTTAGTTTTCTGAGATAAAATTAATAATAAATTTGAAATAGTATTCATAAGCAGTTTGAATGTTCTTACATTATATGACAAACTTTTCTTGATAGTTGATGCGCAATTATGTAAAGTGATATTTATTGTAAAGAGAGACATATTTTGCTTATGTTGTTGTATACTTTTTTGATAAATTGTAACTGATATATTTTTGTCTTTTGTTTTTAAACCTAGAATTTAAGGGACGAGGTTATAATTTTTGCAAAAATTTTTTGGTACCATTGATTTTGTAATTTTTTAGTAAAGTTTGTAAGTAAGAGTATTGTCCAACTGAAAACCAAAATAGTGTTAATTTTGTTTGCTAACTTTCAGTGTAGCACGGAGTTTGCCTTATTAGATGGTGCATTGTTGAACAAGTGAGTGTAATTGCCACTATGCATTTAATTAGAATAAATGCACTAAGAAAATGGTTGTAATAGAATAAATGAAAAGAAATGAAAGAGACTGAGATGGGATAATGTTATTTTGGTTTGAATAGGCTGTGGTTTTTTTTCACTGCATCATTCTACATATAAGGTAAGACTGTCAAGTGCAAAAAAAATTCGGATTTTGATTGGCCTGGCTGGCAGGTATTCTCATAAAATAATGCTTTTTGGTACATTACTTGTGTATTCCATACAATTATATTAATAACATGTTTGATTTCTTTTTCTTAACTAAAACAATGTTGTTGATTGAGGACTTGTGTAATTGTTTCATTGTTGTACAGTTCTGTCTCGGATACTCACCCAACTGGTCAGGTCATTGAACTTTAGCTTACTGTAGCACCTTATTTATGAATATAAGTGTGGAAAGATACCCAAACACCATATCAATACTTTAGTTGAAATGTATAGTAAGATCTGTGGAATTGCAGAACCAAATTATTTCAGATTAAATGTTTAACAATGTTTTTAATTTTATAAATAAATCTTACTTCTGTATTCTGTAATCCATGAAGTTTAATACAAGTTTTAAATTATTTAAGAAAGAGAAATTAATTAGTTTTTAATGAGTGAGTTCAACTTGTTCTATTAAATTAACTTCGCTGAGCAATTAAATGGCACAAAAGTATGTCCCAATGAACTGCTGGTTTTTTCCGTTGCCACGTCTCTATGAAATGTTATTTTGTTGATGTTTCTTGTGACTTTGAGGTAATTAAAGGAATCATACAATCTTGATCATACTTGCAGATGTTTCTTTAAGCTTAGAACTATGATTTATTTTGTGATAGTGTACAGTTACTTAATACTCGATACTAAGGCCTTTTTTTCATCTGCTTCCTTATTTTTGTATTTAAGGAAGAAGATTGAGTCAATTTTCATTATGTATGGTTGTGTAACATTCTTTTGACTTTTTACTTATTTCTTGTATTTTTTCTCTTTGCTATTAAACTTATCTGAACTCTAGGTTTGCTTGTTGTTTGATCTTTCGCTGTTTTTATTGCTGGGCAACTATATGCCTCTAACTGTTTACAAACAGTGAATATATAGTTAGCTTTTGGACATTATGGCCACAAGCACATGTATTTCTCTTAAGTAAGTTTAATTTTGTTCATTTGCTGTTGCATGTTATTTCAGTCCTAGTACACAACTATGATACTTATGACTTCACTGATTTTCAACATTTCTTTGTATGTATTTTATTCTTGTACGTATTTTGATTAGATTTCGTTTAGAAATACAAAGAAAATATCTAATATTTGTTTACATTTTAATGAAACTGATGTACGTATCTAGTTAATTAAGGGTCCTTCAAATGTTTAGTTTTAGTGCTACAAAAAAATGCTTGTGCTGGAGTGCAGAAATTTTGATGTTAAGTCATCAAAAAAATCTGTGTAGGATAATATAATTTTTTATTTTAATTTGTAAAATAACGCATCTTCTAAACATGCTACTTTTTGTTTATGTAGCCAACAATTCAGTCAGAGGAGCACGGACAAGTTAATGTAATGAATGTTCACCCTTCCATTGTTCGGGAATGATGGTGCAGTGATCAAATGGATGGAACTTGTACTGATTATATGGAATACAGTTTTTTTTAGAGACTTGAAGATTGTAAAGCTATGACTTTCAGAATTACCTACATTATTCCAGTTTTTGATATGTTAAACTAACCTACTTCGCCAGATATGGAACTTGTCAGTCAGCTTTAAAACGAGTGTACATTTATTTAAAAGAAAAAGTATCTTGTCTGTTGTTAATCATGACAGTTTGGTTTCTGAAGAACCTTTTCTTGGGATAACTAAAATGCATAAAGTTTTTCATTTTAGGTAAAATGGGACTGATCAGTTAGGAATGTTTCAAGTTAAGATCATTTGAAGAGTGTCTCACTTCAAGAATACTGCATTTATAATTAAAATAAATACTAGTAAACATAAAAGTGAAATGAATTATTAAAACATGTTTATTGGAATATTTCAAGTTCATTGGTAGAATTCCATTATATTACTGGTTGTCTGGATGCTGTCTCACAAATTACAATTGGTGTACAGAACAAGTATTGAACTAATAATTTGTCAAACCTTTTCAAAGTAAACAAGTGTAATTAAGATTCTAATATTTTTTCCTAAACTTCCTTTGCAAATGTATTTCTTTATTTTTTAATAAATATTTTTTTACAATTTTGGTACATTAATTCTTTTACAATTATATAATACTTAAAGAAGTTTTATATTGTGTGTTTTCAGTGTGAAAATATTTGCAAATGTGTTGTCTTGGATTTTGAAAAACATTAAATTTAGTTCAGCAAATTTAGAAAATTTCTTTTTATGCTCTTACAGAAAATTTTCAAAGGTTTGGCAAAAGAAAACAAGTAATAAAAACTGTTTTTGATCTAAATAAACAGTTACTAGATTAACATTCTAAAGGTCACATATAAATATCTTAAACTACTATCTACTCAATAATACGTTCTTGGTTCTATACTAAAACAAGAACATGCATAATATTTTTTATTTCTTATGTTCTGATTTTTTAAATTAAGGTTCCTATTTTAACACTCGTTGAATTTTGATGCTCATTGTAAATTTTTTAATTTTTTTTTTATTTTGGTGGAAATTAAGTTTTTTTACAAAAAAATCAAATTCAATATTGAAAGCAAATGTTTGATTTTATTCTACTTCATTAAAAACACTGGATAAACAAAGGTAGCAGTGTAATAAAACTATAATAAACTTTTATTAATTTAAGAATTGAAAAACATAAATGCAACAATTTTGTGATTGAATTTTGAAGTGTTGCTTGCCTTATTCCTGAAATGATTAATACTAATTTAAGTAAAATTTATATTTTACAAATTCATAAAATGTTATGTAATGTGCACCAGTGAAAGCTCATATTTCTCAGTGTGCACTACTACATCTTGTATTTTCAAATAATTTCAAAACTCCATAATTATGTGTCTGTCATTGTTTATTGAGTAAAAACAATGAATAGTATTTTTGAAAACTAGTTATTACCCTGATTAAAAACACAAAAGTCCAAGTTTGAAATATGGTTTCTAAATTTTGAAATTCAACTTTGGATATATGCAAATAATTCTCACAGTATTTGTGAATAATGTGGTATTCAAAGTATCTATTTTCCAATTCAGATTATTTTTTCATTGGTAGGGTTTTAATTCTTTAGTACAATATATCAAAACATTAGAAAATAGATCAGTCAAACTTTATAGCATAGAACAAGGCTCTGGGACCATTTTTTAGTCAAACTCTTTTTTCTTGCTAAGCAAATATTTTTATTAAGTTATAAAAGTACCAGTTTTTGTACTTGTGTATAGTACATTTCTAGGTCATATTAATAGAAAATAAAGGAAATTTAAAGGTGTAACATGCTCATTAAACCTTAAAACAAATTATTAAAGATGTGTTATGTTCATAATATTCAGGTTTGTACTGCAAGATACGGTATTCATACTTTTAAAGGGATAATGTGTTGGCTCAGTCAAGTATAGATTAATTATTAAAGCAGCTGTCAGACTTTAATGTGCTTGCCCAGACTACAAAAAAAAAGTAAAACCAATGTTAACATTGTGGTTAAGGTTGATAAAATGATGACTTAAAAACAGGCTTTATATCGTTTTATTTATTTTATACGAATAAAATTATTACTTGTGGTTTTAAATATTTAACACTTTGGACGAAATACGTTTATTCTCATTTAAAATACAATTTTTCCAGACATAAACTGAGTATGTATACTGAAATTTAAATTATCAATTTGATTTGTATTAATGCAGGAAAATAAATTCTTTCCACAAAAGAAATTCGTTGCTTTTTTGTGTGTTAGAGTCAACAGAATGGGAGGTGAGGTTCTTTGTTATACTAGTAAATGACAGTAGTATTCAACATTCTGACTACTGAAATACTGTTTTGATTCCATGTCTACAGTAGTCGTCAACTTTGTGGAGTTATAATAGCAATTTACAGCTTGAAAGCAGTATACCTTATTTACAGTATTGTTTAACTTTTTGTGATTTATCCCTAATGTTACGTATAATCTCTGTATTTTAATTCGCCTTGTTTGTTTTTGCACTTCTTTGACGACCCTTATTACCCCTTTTTTGGTTGACAAATTAAAAAATATATATATTTAAAATAATTAACAAATGTATAATAAAGAAAAGATGTACTGGTATGCAACGACAATAAATAAAATGTATAGTTCTCAAAGGATCCTTCAGAAGACGAACTGTATCATCACGTGTTGTATACCGGCTTTCATCAATGATAGTGTGATATAAAAGAAGACGAGCAGCAACAAATCGGTCTTACCTGAAAGGAAATGTTTCTTTTAAGATAATACGCCATGAATTAATATGGTATAAGCAGGCTGTAATATGCTTGCATGTATAGGTCTACATGACGTGTTCTCAAACCTGCTTCGCGCAAATGTTCCCTAAAATAAGGGGGCCCAGTTTTAGAGGAGGCATGGCCAGGTGCTTAAGACATTCGACTCATAATCTTAAGAGTTGCGAGTTCGAATCCCTGTTGCACCAAACATGCTCGCCATTTCAGCTGTGGGGGTGTTGTAATGTTACGGTTAATCTCACTATTCGTTGGTTAAAAAGTAGCTCAAGAGTTGGCGGTGGGTGGTAATGACTATCTGCTTTCCCTCTAGTTTTACGTTGTTAAATTAAGGACGGCTAGCTCAGATAAACCTCGTGTAGCTTTACGCGAAATTGAAATACACAACAAGCGGATAGTATGTGCAAAACAGATCACAAAGACACGAATAGCGTAAATCACTAATTCTCGACATTTACAACCGTTACTTTAACATCAACTACTTAAAATAGGATTAGCTGTATAAAATAGGGCTATGTGCAGTGTTAATAAATACTGAACACGTGTTCACAAATTTAAGTATAAAAAATTAGTAGAATCACCAATGTCGTCGGAATAGGAAAATGTATGATAATTGTCAACTGCTAAGAAGTTGCTGACATGTAGTCGCCGAAAACCACTTAGATAGTGCGATCTCTATTACCAATATGCAACAGCAAAATCTGGAACCTTTCATGTAGCAGTTTCCTTTTGTAAGTGGAAGAAAATGCGCGAGTTATTTCCAACCATGCACGATCGGAAAAACACCGGTTGTTTTGTTGTTGTTTTTGTGTTTTCTTTTTAATAGCATAAAGTGATTGACAAAGAAAGTTTTGCATACGGACAAAATTAATGAGGTCGAATTAAGTTAGAATTTACTCTAGGTTCCTGCAAAATTCATGTACGATTCCACGTTACGATCGAACGAATTACCTTTGTGACATTCAATAACAACGATTCGAAAGTGCAAAATTAATCGTATAGTGAAATCATAACTGGGATTGGTAACTAGGGCAAACTACAAACACTAGATCTCCATCTTTAGTTAGTTACTTTTTACGATCCACATTCCTAGATTTTAAATTCCCACTTAATTATCCTGTGTGTTGGCTTTTCCTAATGCACAACAATAGGCAAATATATGCCAAGAGTAAGGACAAAATCCCCACTTAGCACGTGTACAATTTTACCAGTAGAAAATTAGACTTTTCAAATGAAACAAATACGTATAAAACATCGCTTTTAAAACAATTACCGAGCCAGGTGGCCTTATGCCTGAAGTTGCACGCGTCCAGTACAAAAGCAGCCGTTGATAACAACTTAAATCAACATTAAAAACTATTTTTAAATAGCCCATGTGCAATCGGCATACTTCATATGGTATATGTGTCTAGGTTTTGGTGCAGCATACCTCGTCGATTTTGATGTAACAATAATGCGAATAAATAGGTAAATTTTGTCTGCAACCATGAATCGCGTATATTGCTCGTTATCAGTTTGTATGATCTGAACTATTGAAAAGGAAGAATTTGAGTGAGTGTTTCAAGAACAAGTCTTTTATATGCAAAAAACGGCTCTTTTGGGCTCAGAAAACACTTCAAATAGAAGAGCGAAGTGTTTTCTGAGCCCAAAAGAGCCGTTTTTTGCATATAAAATTCTCAACAAGTGGGTTTCTCGACATCACTGATCAAGAACAAGTCTGTTTTTGAGGTGATCTTTGACCAAATATTCTTTTAGAGTTATGAGCAAATTCCTGTCCAGTCCTTACCACGAATGATATTGTGATTAGTGATGAAATTACCGAAATATGTAAACAGTTTCCTAGACTTGTATTTAATTTTCTGTGAAAATGGCAGAGGCATTACAGCTTGATCATCATAAGTTGAGTGCTTACAAAGATGATAAATTATTTTTGTAGTAAAACAACAGCATCTTAGACTACAAGTTGTTTCAACAGTACTGTCTGTTTGTTTTGGAATTTCGCACAAAGCAACTCGAGGGCTATCTGTGCTAGCCGTCCCTAATTTAGCAGTGTAAGACTAGAGGGAAGGCAGCTAGTCATCACCACCCATCGCCAACTCTTGGGCTACTCTTTTACCAACGAATAGTGGGATTGACCATCAAATTATACACCCCCACGGCTGGGAGGGCGAGCATGTTTAGCGCGACCCTCGGATTACGAGTGCACGCCTTAACGCGCTCGGCCATGCCAGGCCAGTACTGTCTGACTGGTGATATAGTGATGAAAGACAACACTTTTACAGTAGACAATATCCGTATTAATGCAGAGAACATACATTACACTGCCATTTTTGACCATGAACACTTTATTTTATTAAATACTTGTTTGTTTTTTTAATTTCGAGTAAAGCTTTTATTTTAATGATTTGACAGTATTCACAAACAAGTTTGATTCAGTATTCCATTTCTGATCTTGTTTGTTTGTTTTTGAATTTCGCACAAAGCTACTCGAGGGCTATCTATGCTAGCCGTCCCTAATTTAGCAGTGTAAGACTAAATGGAAGGCTAGTCATAACCATCCACCGCCAACTCTTGGGTTACTCTTTTACCAACGAATAGTGGGATTGACCATCACATTGTGACGCTCCCACGGTTGAAAGGGCGAGCATCTTTGATGCGACCGGGATTCGAACCAGCTACCCTCAGATTACGAGTCGAACGCCTAAACCCACCTGGCCATGTCGGGCTTATTAAATACTTGATCTAACTGTAGATAATATAAATTCACGATTGTCATCTGGTGTCGTAAAGCCAAGATGGGCCAGAGATAATAAGGAATTAATGTTTTTGTTTGGTATATCAAAAAGTAAAGTTTCCAAAAAGTATTAATGTTTAGATTAATTTACACATTTGCATTTGATATAATTAAAATTTTGGTTCTCTTAGGAAGTTGTTGACTATTGCTTGTTTGCTGAATGGTCAGTTTTAATGACCCCACCAACTGTGAACCTAATTAAATTAACTCAAGAAAAGAAGAAGAAAAAAATGCCTGAACATTCTAGCTCTCTGGACCTTCATTCATACGAGTCAGGTGCTGCCAAGTGGTTAATCTTAGCCAATGATAAGTCCTATGATTCCCGGATGTAATAATATATTTATAAACGTACTTTGAGAGAGATACCCTCCTTTGCTTTCTATATAGTGGATAGCCCTTTGGATCTTTATTCACATGAACCAGGTGCTGCCCAGTGGTTGACATAACGACTGAGCGTTTTGTGGCTCATATAAGTTAAATACAATTATTGTAGGGGTCACTGTTGCAGTATAAGGTGATGGCCAATTCACATTGTTTATTGTGACAATAATTTATAGTAAATGGTTGGCTAGCTGCTAGACTTGCATGGCCAGGTGGTTAGAACGCTCGAAATGCAATCTGAGGATCGCGGGTTTGAATCCCCGTTACACCAAACATAATCGTTTTTTCAGCCATGGGGGCATTATATTGTGACTGTCAATTCCGATATTCGTTGCTCCGTAAAAGAGTAGCACAAGAGTTGGCGTTGGGTAGCGATGACTAGTTACCTTCTCTCTTGTCTTACACTGCTAAATTAGGAACGGCTACGCAGATCGCTATCGTGCAGCTTTACGCGAAATTCAAAAACAAATAAACACACCAGCTGCCTTTTTTCTAGTCTATCATTTCAAAATTAGAAATGTATATGCACTGCTGCCCAAAATCTTATGGCCAATGAACATAAATAAAAAATATGCATTTTGCATTGTTAGATTCAACCACTTGAGTAGAGCTTCGAAAGATGAAAATAAAAAACAACAACTTTTTTTAACATTTAATAGGGAAAATCTGAACACTATGAAATTTGCCTAAATACTAGCTGGTCAAAAGTTAAAGAACATACCAAAAAGAATTCCTAAATAGGGTAGGAAATGCCCAACAAGAGGTCTCGGTAGTCAGTTCCACGGTCGTCATTGCAAATAACTGCAAACATTCGCTTTGGCACGGTCGATATAAGCATTTGCAGAAGGCGGGCTGGAATATTATTCCAAGTGGTGAAGGTGGCTTCATGAAGGTCATGCACTGTTTGGAATTGATGTTTATTTCTATAGACTTCCCCTACCATCCACCCCAAAATATTTTCAATGGGGTTCAGTTCTAGCGAACACGCTGGAGGGTCCAAAATAATCACGTTATTCGCCATGAAAAAGTTCTGTTGGCATTGTGAATTGTAGCGTTGTTCTGCTGAAAGATCCAGTCATTTCCACACAAGTGAGAGCCTTCAGTCAATAAGGATGCTCTCTACAACAAGCCAGCTGCTGTTTGACTCCCCTGTACGACCTGAAACTCCATTGTGCCATGGAAGGAGAAAGCACCCCAGATCATGATGAAACCTTTTCCACTGTGTCGTGTAGAAAATGCTCATCCAGGTTAATTTTTTTTCTCATCAGAGAACAAAACCTTCTTCCACTTTTCTACGTTCCATGTTTTGTGCTTCTCAGCAAAGTTTAACCGAGCTGTTTCGTGGTGTGGCCTTTGAAGACGTTTACGGTTTTTAAAGCCTTTCTCTCGTAGGTGCCGTCTTATTGTTCTTGAGCTGCATTCTGCGTTCATAAGAGCCTTAATCTGGTTCGACGATCGGCTGGCGTCTTGCTGGACAACCCGTCATATCCTCCTGCTCAACACCGGCGATTTTTTCTTGAGCCGACCACTTGAAATTATCGTTCCGTATCCCTCAGGGTCTTTTCAGAAAATTGCAACAGCAGTTTAACTACGCCCAGGCTCACCAGCGATGGCACGTTGAGACAGACCTTATTTCTGCAGCTCGACAATTCTGCCACGTTCAAACTCTGTCAACTTTTTAGCCTTTGTCATATTTTTACTCAATGTAACCCAGAAGATGTCATTGGGAGATGTTGACAACGCTAATGCTTGAACAGAAATGGCTAAATTTCGTTACGTGTTTACCGATTAACGCTTCGTTTCAGTATGATCTTAAACTTTTGACCAGTTAATATTTAGGCTGATTTCATAGTGTTCACATTTTCCTTATTAAATGCTAAAAAAGTTTTTTATTTTCCCTTTTCTTATTTTCATTTGTTGTAGCTCTACTCAAATAAGTGGTTGAGTCTAACAACGCAAAATGCATATTTTTCTTTATGTTCATTGGCTTTAAGATTTTGGCCAGCAGTGTATCTCTTGTGTAAGTTTGCTAAAGATTTAAGAAAAACAAATTTTGTTCACATTTCAAGTTTCATCTTTAAGCCACTGTAAAAACGTACTGATTGTGTGTTTCAGGCTGGTTATTTTCTTACATATAGAATGGTTTATTTATCACTGTCATGTTGTTTCCCTTTTCATGCTTCTAGTTAGGTAGATGTGACTCTCAGGTTTAACTCTATGTGGCCCGTATGGCCAAGTGTGTTTGTAATCCGAGGGTCGTGGGTTCGAATCCCGATTACATTAACCATGCTCACCCCCTTTCAGCCGTGGGGGCGTTATAATGTGACGGTCAATTCCACTATTTGTTGGTAAAAGAGTAGACCAAGAGTTGGCGGTGGGTGGTAATGACTAGCTGCCTTCCCTCTAGTCTTACACTGCTAAATTAGGGACGACTAGTGTAGATAGCCCTCCAGTAGCTTTGCGTGAAATTCAGAACAATTTAACTCTGTAATACCTTTCCTGTCAGCCTTCAAGTTACTACAGTGGCCGTTTGTTTTTTCTTTAAGATAAATCGCTATATTTGACTAAACTACTATTTCATTATTTTATTTTACAAGTGAACTGAAAACAGCTTAAAATTTTAATAATTTTAAAACTTTTTAACATGATTGTGTAGAACAAACTACTACAGACTGTGTTTAGTAAAAGTGTCTAATAAATATGGTGAACGTAAACGATATTGCGTAAGATTCCAAACATTCAATAAAATAAATATTGGATTAAAAATGTTCCACAAAAAGAAAGCCGTAGATCCTGAAAATACTGCATTCCTTATTGGAGAAGCAAACTCATCAAACACCAAATATGAAGGTAAATTTCTGGAAGATTTTCTGCAAGGTAACTTTGACGAAAATAACGATAAAGACACGAAAAAAAGAAAAATTGTTGTCGGTTTCTTTAGCTTAAAATAAACTGTTTAAGAGTATCATTTTAATCTTTCAGTTATTTTGACTGTCACGCTGCAATAGGATTTTATGTAGCATTACTGACAAATTACAGAAATTTGCTACAATTTTCTCATTTGTGCGTTAGTATACACACCAGTGTGTAAGGTTACACAAACGCTTGTATAGCCTTTCAAAATACAGACGCAAAACGTGAACCTTTTTCCAATAGTGTATGTAGTAAGTAAACGCCAGGATTATAGGTTCTGGTATGTTCGAGAGTATTTCACTTTATATAACAGCGGCGAAATTTGATCACTTTTCGTAAGATGGCGAAATAGAGCAGCTATCCTAGTGGTTAGTGCATTATATTCGTAATTAGAAGGTTAAGAGTTTCATATTTCTTCTCTTGTCTTTTTCACTTTCAGAGTTTTGTCAGCTTATAAAATTTGTGGTTTCTGAAGCAATTCAGCAGAATGATTTTGTTAGTTCTAAACGTAGTTTTTATGTTTCTAATTTGGTTGCAACCATAGATTTTGTTTTGTCTGGTATTACCTAGTTTAAAATTGTGTAGGTCACTAATTAAGCCACATTTGGAGTATACTGTTTTCAGTCTTGGCTCCTTTCCTCAGGAAAGACATTAAATTTTTGGAAAGGATTAAGAAGAGGGCTGCTAGAATGGTGTCTTGAATAGAGAGGTTGTCATACAAGTGGAGATTAAGATCTCTGAAATTGTTTTCTCATTAAAAAGTAAAGTTAGATGGATCTGATTAAAGTGTTAAAAATTGTTAAAGGAATTGGTAGTATTGATACATCGTCTTTATTTGTTTTTCATATTAAATGGTGAAAAATTGTAAGATTATGAGACAAATATAAATGTTGACAAGGAAGGAGTCATTCTCAGCTAAGACTTTTCTTTTACTAACAGTGTAGTTGAACTTTAATTGGTTTGCCTTTCAGATGTTGTAGAGGTAATAAATTTAAGTGAGTTTACAAGAAACCTCATTAACTACATGTGTGACAAGGGCTGGCTTTGATGTTTTTTTTTAATATAATAGTTCTAATTTAGTTCAGGGAATGGGACAGTCTAGATAGACCAATAAGCTCTTCTATATGTTAAAATTTCTACCTGAACCATTCGGTACACATTAGTCTGCTGACGGTTTTGATAGTTTGGCACTTATCTTCATCTGTCTTTTATGTTTAAAAATATCAGGAAAGTTTGAATAACTTTTCATTCAGGGCACACCATTTTATCTTTAAATTTCAATCATGCACCCATCCTGATAAAAACAGTTAAAATTTATTAAGAGTAAAGAACATGAGATACATGACAAATCTTTAATAATAGTATTTATATATAAACAGTAATTTCCCATACAGACATTTGACAAATGCCTTTACTTAACTATTCATACCAAACTATGGAAAGTTCATTCAAAGACCAGACTATTAGTTTTTTTTAGGGTCAAGGACATTTATTATGAAGTACACTATAGAACTCTTCTCTCGCACTTTAATACTGAGAACATTTTGTCCTCATATTTAATATACTGGCGATTTAAAAAAAAAATCTTAACTTAGCAAAAGAGTTTTTCATAATTTATAGAGATTTATTCAGACTGGCTAAGAACTCTTTCGATTACATTGATATGGTTGGTTGGTTGGTGTTATATGGCACATAGCAACTAGGCTATCTACCAAACATACATTGATATGATTATTTACTGTTAAAATATTAATATATGAGAAAAAAGTTGATATCTTTTATACCTTAATTTTTTTTTCTGATTACAGCTATTAAGAATAGTATCTCTTTCAGACACATGCTTCAGTAATATATTTATAAATGCTTACTTAACTTTGATATATATTATATATTTATGAAAAGGGCCTCATTACTGAGTACGACAGTAAAATAGCTTGAGTTAGCATCAATGAAAGTTTCTGCCATGTTCAAAATCAGTGATAAAAATTGAGACAAACAAAAATTAACCAGTAATTTCTCTTTTTTCATCTGCATAATGCTATACTGGATTTTGATTAAATGCTTAAAAACATTTTAAAATATTTAAAATATAAATAAACTTGACTGAGTTGTTGCAAAATCAAAATTTTGATATATTAACAAAACCTTTTATATTAAAAACAGTGCTATCTATTACTGAAATAAACTCATTGTTTTATATTTATATTTATTTAATTTGTAATTTTCCAAACAGAATAGATCTCAAGCATATGTGAGCTAAACAGCCAAGTTAGAGAACCTTAAGTCCAGCTATCCCTAATCTTAAACTTCTGGCAAGTGAGAAGACGCTCAGCTATCAGCATCACAAGCCTTTGAACCAAATAACAGAGTTGATTCTCACCTTTGTAATGCATCCAAAATAAAAGTATAAGCTTATTCAATGGATTCACATCCAAACTGATTCACAGCTTCAGACAATAACTAGTTAGCTCGTGTCCAACGCTTTTTCATCTCATACCAACAGTGGTGTATTAAATCATAGACAATGAGAAACTCACGGCAATTAGCAACAGTGGCACAACATATCTTTGACCAATTATTTAGTGAATATGTTGTCACTTATAGATTTAATTTAATGTACTATGAAAAAAACCCAAAAGAATTAAAAAAATTAACAAATCAAAAAAGTGAAAAAACTACAGTGTCCTTTTACATAACAAAAACACTACTAAAGCCTCTTAAAACATTATACAAAAGACTAGATGAAATTGTAGCTTATTAGTTGAGATGAATGTATACACCTAGTTTAAATATGTGTAAGAGTTCATACTTCCAATTCAACAGTTTCTTTTAAACAACTTTTTAATCATGTGTACATTATTATGTATGTATTATTATAGATTGATATTTGTTTAACAGACAAATTGTTTGTGAGAAAAATTTGAAAAACAAAAATATTCAAGATATCAAGACAGTTTAAGAAACATTTACACATTATAATGGAAAACATTTTTGAACTGATGATTCTGGCACTCAATTACTGCAGTGATTGGTTATCTGCAGTACACAGAGCATGTATTAAATAAAATTTTCTTTCTACACAACCTAAACAAAAACATTATATTGTAATAAAACACTGTAGACATTGTACTAACAAATTCTACATTTAGCTTTATTATAAGTATCAGAGTACACAATTTAACAAAGTAACATAGAACACGGAACTAGCTGTCAACAGTGCACTTCAAATCCTATTGTGAATAATGACACTGTAATACACAGAATACTTTAGATTTCAAGTATAATCTTACTACTACTCTAAACATTTTCACAATGTTACACAATTGAACAAATTCTGATCATGAGAAGTTATGAAAAAAATATGAAATAAGAGGACAAATACTATCTCACTGCTACCCTACAGCTGTCAATATGAGACAAGGATGAGAAGTGATTTGACATTGATTTTCCATGCAAGTAGCACACACTTATAGAAAACTGATTAGAACTAGAACCAGACAGCTCATAAATAGTAAACACAAAATCATAGTGACTTCATGTGTTTTATAGCAAATAAATATAAAACAAATAAAAACATAAGTTATGCTGCAATATTAATCTTAACAACCATGCACAAAAGAAAACTGGGCATTTCCATGATTTATTTAGAAAAAGCTCTATTAACTGAAGATAAATTAACAATTTTTTCTTTTAAAACTTGTCCAACATTTTCAAAGTAACACTTCTACAAAATATTTACTTTTTTGCTAACTTATAATATGGCATAAGCACAGAAATAAGATATTACAAAAGTAAGCATATTTTGTATTATTTATTAGTTTTGTTTTTAACAAACCCCAACTGATAACACATGGTTGAGTTAGTTACAAAAAATTAGAAATGTCAGTAATTGAATAGTTTTAGTTTGGAGTACAATAAAAATTAACAGAAGTACATTGTATGGGATGTTTTGTTTGAACAAAAAATTAAATTTGTCCAAAAATAAATGAACAAGTTATTGGATTAACTACAACTAAACCTAAAATGCAAAAAGCTCTAGGCTAAAGACAACTGTCAACATAAGCATTTTCATATTAGGATTTTACCACCTGTTTAAATAGTATTTTTTATTGCTGAAAATATTAGGTTGTTCAGAAAAAAAAAATGTCAAAATTCTCACAATGACAAATGCAGGTTGAATATTGAGTAACTTATCATTGGCATTGTCACAAAGTGTCTTATTTGTCTGCTGTTTCAACTCTACTCAGAGTAAGTTTTACAACCCCTAAGGCAGTATGGACAAGAAGGACTTTTGTGTAATTTCCTCTAAAATTTCAAACTTGAATGAAAAGTTAGCAAAATGACACGGAATATTAACCAGGCCATGGATCTGTTACTAAACATATAGTTCAGCATTGCCTCCAATGGATTTATCACAGAGATGAAAGTCTTGAAGACCATGAAGGAAGCCATTCTTAGATAAAAACATACTAAGGAAGGCATTGTCAACCACCTGAGTGTGATTGGAAAGAAGAAAAAGTTAGATAAGTGGGTTTTGTATGAGATGACTGAAAATCAGCATTATGAGACCTGTCAAGGATGACACTTCAAAAATTGAACAAATTAGAAATTGAGGTTCTGCCTTATCCACCTTATTTCCCTGACAGATTTTAATTTTTTCAAGCACTTTGACCAATAAACACTTTCAAAACTAGGCAGCTGCAGAAGCTTTCAGAGTTCACTGACCATAGAAACTGATTTCTATAGCAGAGGCATTCATAAAAAGTACATTTACACCCGGGCAAAAGTGTGTTGAAACAAATGGTGCTTACTTTAATTAAAGCATGTTTTATCACACTGGCTTATTCTTTTTCAAACCTTGTAGTTCAAGAAGGACATTTCTTGACAACCTAATAGTAATTGTTCTGACGTTTGTCTACTTAACTGTTTAAGACCTCCTTGTATTAATTTTCTTGTAACAATATTAATAACTTTGTATTTGTACACTACTAAGCTTACATAATTTAGACGAGGTTACTACAGCTGGAAAATCTTCCTATCAAATACCACAAAATATTTCCAAAGGGCTTAGGAACCTGAATTAAGACTGGCTTTATGGTTTAGTTTCTGAACCAGCTAACCATGTTAATGGGCCAGTGTAAAAAATTAAAACCATTTGTAACTCAGAAATCACTTGTTGTGCAAGTGAAGTTTTCCAGGTAATTTCTTGTAAATCATAATTTTTCAGCTGATATTCCAGAACTACTTCATTGTTTAGATTTTACAAAATTTTAACTGTCATGCTACAAAAGAAAAGTTTAATCCCAAATTAAATGGTTTAAGTATATAAAGGGTAAAAAAATCAATTAGTTTTTGAAGAAACAATTACCATGTGAGATACACTGTATGTGAACCCAAATATAGCTGTATAACTGAATGTAGATTTAAAATATAATAATCACCACCTCTGCACATGAATAACAGTGTTAACAATCAAGTGAATGTTTAAAAACAAGGGATCAGTGAGATATCAGAAATTTGTCAATTTTCTACTGGAGATAATCATAATCTGAGACTCATTAAAACAAACCAAATCACTGTTCTGAATGCAGAACTAGAGCTGAGCAGTTAGTTACATTTTCTAATTGATTGAATTACGACCCTATTAACTGCTTAGTACAAAGTTTCTCAAAGGATGTGCAAGCACACAGCCACAGTAGTTTTTTGATATGAAAGGCAGAGTGAAAAAGTTCTTGATGGCAATCTGGATCATTGGAATAATCATAAATAGTAATGATTGATACCTTAATTTTCATTAGTTGATTATTTTCAAAATAAACAATTTAATTGCACTTTAAATTAATTGATCATTGGAATAACTAAAAACAACAATAATTAGAAACACTAATTTCAGTTACTTGATATTCATAAGTAATTGTTTAAATCAGTTCTTTTTTGGTAGAGAATTAAAACACAAACATAACAATTTAATTTCAATAAACATTATTTTTCATTTGTTCTCACAAAATTGTTAGCTAAAAACAAATGTTCATAGCAAAACTCAAATACGAGTACAAAAAACACACTCAAGAACATAACATTCTGCATTTGACTACAGATACAAATTTTACTTCAACTTCTTAACATCAGTAATTTATTAAAATAGGTGTAAACAGGAAACACAAATTCTGACCTTCAGAAAACTCAGTTAAGGTATAGCAGTTCTATTGATGCTATCACATAAAACCTGTACTTTTTAAGATTTTAAAGTTCTTTGAAAGCTTAATGATGTTAAAAAGCCTCCAACTGAGACACAATGAAGTCTACACATGATAATTACAGGTTAGCAGTTTTACTACACAGTGTGCTATAATTAAAGATAGTAGTTATTAAAAATGCATTGTTTAACAGACATAAGTATCATAGGAGGTAAAAATAGAGAACTGAAAACAAAAAATATATGTATATATATTTCTGCTCATAAAACAATTCAAATGACTACAAAATATTGACATACCTACCAGTTATTCACTAGTACTTCACAAATAGCAAAGTCTTTAGTCTTCAATAGTCTTTACCAGTTATCAAGAAAGTCAAAACCACTTTTAGGAATAATCTGAGGGAGAAAACACTAAAAATAAAACATGTGGTAAAGCACTGTCTTTTTAAATTTTATACAAAATCACTATTTTTATATTAAAACAAATGGAAAAAATTATAATAAGCTATACCTTTCTCTGTGTTAAAAAAGAAGAAAAATAAATTACTTGGATCAGTTGAGTTTGTAAATTATTAATTCTTCAACAAATATAATTATTTATATTTTTATATTATGATAAATTGTAAAAATATTAATCAATTAAATGTTTGAAAATTCAGCTTGTCAATCACACAAGAAACATTATCAAGTTATCCACTTTCAGTGTTATAACTGTTCTATCACAAATCTAAGCTCAAAGTAACTATGCCTAAAGTACTGCTTAAAATTTACTCTACATCCAAAGTTATGATGTCTTACTCAAAACTGGTGATGCAGCATTTATATTAATATAATCATAGTAATTAAACAGTACATATTATCACAAAGTTAACTCAATACTTTTCATCTTAATACATATGTACATGTACTGAATGGTCTTAATTTTTAAAGTCGCTCAACCCCCTCTCCCCTTTACACTAGAAGGAATGATTGCATTACATGTACTGTTAACCAAACATTTCACTATGCAGATAAAACTCTATGGTGAAAGTTGAACATTGTAAATGAATTACATATTAATATATAAACTTGAGTATTTGTGTTTATGGAATTGTACACATAATGCAAGCATATTTAGCATTACAAAATTCAATTTCTTTGCATTTCCAATTACAACTATAACTGCTGTTCCTAACCAAAGTGTTGTCACAATATGCATGTGCTGTCTTTTATATGAAACTCCATATAAAAATGCAAATATTTTCAGTGTTTTCCATTATCACTTGATTGGACTATACATTTGCATAAATATTTTATACCAAAAATATTGTTTTCAATTTTTTTAAAACTAAAAACTATTACTGACATATTTTAACTTTCAGGATGCAAAGTGTGTTTGAAACTGGTACTTTTTTATTGTCTTAAGGTAACACTTTCAACATACACAAACACGTAATTTAATGAGGTACTGACCAGCTAAGAACCACAGGATTGACTGGCACAAAATTTCACTAGCTTAACTTGGTTGATAGAAAAGAACATAAACTTAATGAACTTTATATAATTTTCAGCTGTGAAGAGTCTCTGGTGAAGTTTGTTCATACTCCAGTATATATCCTCTTAATTTTAAATAAATGATTAATGTTGGCTAATTTTACAAGTCCTAGAAGTAAATTTACTTTTATCATTCAATATTTCTTACATCTTTTCAGATATATTCTTTTTTTTATACCAAAGCTACATGGAGTTCTCTGCTGTGTCCAACAAGGAATATCAAGCCTCTGATTGGAGCATCACATTGTGAATCCATAGACTTACTTCTGACCACCTTTTCAAAAGAAATTATTCTTAAAACAAAACTCAAACAGACAAAAAACATACTGTACCTCTGATGGACTAGATAAATCAGATCTTGGGATATATTCTGCATTCACTTCTAAATCAACATCATCACTAATTTCTTCCAAGTCCTTTACGTTTTCTTCAAACTCAGGGGGTGGTTCTACAGTTTCTGAGTCTTTGTCAAAATTAAGAGTTTCTTTGGAACTACACACTGAAACATTACAATCGTGTTGAATCTTATCCTTAATCAAGACAGGTGTCTGCAAAGATGAAGATGAGCTTTCACCTGGTGGCAGAGATTTCTTCCTTATAATCTCTGGTGTCAAGGATTCCAACATAGAACTCTCAAACCTTTCTGTTTCGGAATCAACAGTGATACACCTACTATTTTTTTCCTGAGAACGGGTTTTAATATTATGCTGTTTCTTCCTCAGAGACGTTGGCGTATTGTTCAGGGCAAACAATCGTAGATCCAACTGACTCTAAAATCAAAACTATATAGATAAGCTATCTCCCAAGTAAAAGTTAGAGGAAATTGCAGTGTAAACCTCTTCTTAAAGTAAAGACCAATAACTGTGTGCAAATGATCTATAAAATATTATTATAGAACCTTCAACTAACTAGAACTACACTATAAAAAGTAGCCAACTTACAATTTATAAATTAGTTCCTCAATAATTTTATTGAACATTATAACAGCTTACTCTATGTGTGAAATTACCTTAAAAGATAGGTAAATACGAGGCATGAATACCTCATTTCAATAAAAGTATCCCTTTATAGTTTTAAAATGTAGCTTTATAATCTGAAGAACTAGAATTATCTATGCAGTGAAATTAGAATTAGTTCAATTAGAACCATAATGGTGCTAGTGTTTCAGGAGTTACAAAGATTATAAATGTCAATAGTGGCCTTAATTTGCAAAAAACTTTTAACACACAATTTCTATGCAACAATAAAAATCTCTTTGTGGTAAGTTAGAAAAAAATTCTTATATTAAAATGTGAGGAATACCTGTACATGTATTAACATTTTCTAATAATTTTATGGCTTCAATAATCATAAAATCTGTATTCTTTAGTGACAAGTAAGTGTAAAATATCAGGTCCTCTCATAGGAAATGTCTGAAAATTTAATACAGAAAGTGCATCATCATTTCTCTCTTTGTAGTAAGCTTTAATGACAAAAATATGAAATAGAACATGTATAAAAATGTCCAGACAAATAAACAAAACTAATCCAACTCTACTTTCTCAGATCATTAATCAAATAAACCCTTATGAAGATGGATGTGTCTGAGGAGTACGTTAGGCATATAATGCTTTATGAGTTTAAAAGAGGCAATAGTGCAGCAGAAATAACATGAAACATTTAAGGTGTTTATAGTGTGGAGTCTCTCAATGAAAGAAAATGTTGAAGGTAGTTTCAGAAGTTCAGATCAAGTGACATTTATGTGATGAGTCACATTTAGGTCGTCCTGTTCAGTTTAACAATGACGTGCTGCTGGCTGCACTTGATGAAGATTATGCTGTAACAGTTGAAGAACTAGTACAGAAGCTTAATTCAACCCATTCAACAGTCCATAGTCATCTCCAACAGCTTGGAAAGGTGTCAAAACTTAGAAAATGGGTCCCCCATGATTGGACAAAAGCCAACCTTACAGCAAGAGTGGACATTTGCTCTTTTCTGCACTCTTGTGAATGTAACTCACCTTTTTTGGACAGGTTAGTGATTGGAGATGAAAAATGTTAAGCACCACAGACAAAACTCAGTGCAGGTAAACTGGCTCAAGCACAGCTCAAAATAAACTTCTGCCCTAGGAAAGTCTTTTTAAGCATTTAGTGGGATATTGTTGGTGTGATCCACTTAGAATTGCTTCTATTCAATGTAATGATTACATCAGACATCCGCTAAAATCCGGGTTTCGATACCCGTGGTGGGCAGAGCACAGATAGCCCATTGTGTAGCTTTGTGCTTAATTCAAAATAACAATAACATCAGACATCTGTTATCAACAGTCAGTGCTTGAATGTTGCACTGAAAGAAGAGATGCCTGCTTTGTTCAATCGTACAGGTGTTGTGTTACACCAGGATAATGAATGGCCCCATACAGCAAGGATCACATCTGCAAAGATTTAAGAGCTAGACTGGAAAAACTTCCACATCCTCCTTATTCTTCAGACTTTGCCCCATCTGATTATCATCTATTCAGAAATTTGCAGAACTATCTTGATGAAAAAAAGCTGGAAACACATAAAGATGTCAAAACTACCCTCTCTACATTCTTTTTCTCCAAATTCCAAGAATTTTATGGAAGTGGAATTCAAAAGCTTGTGAATCATTGTTAGAAAGTAATTAATGATAATAAAATATACATTATTAAATAAACAACATTAAGAGCATTTTAAATCTGTTCTCTTTTTCTGAACCTAAAATGAGATATTACTTAAGGGATAACCTGATATGTTCATTTTGCTTGGATGTTATCCACAAGTAGTTGATTAAATAACCTTCTACATCAAAATTTAGTGACAGGCCTTCTTACAATAATATACCAAAGAACAATATTTCACATAAAGAAATTAGATAAAAGAGTACAATGTGAATACAAAGAAAATAAGATATACACTGTACGAGTAAGAAACTTCACGTCTTCCACCATGTTACAGAAACTCATGTAGCATGTAAACCTCTTTAAAATAATCCATTTGGATTAAAACATTTAGCACAAAAGACCAAGTTGATTTATCATTACATACAGAAAAGAAAAAGTAACAACTCTAGATTCTCATCTGGAGAGAAGGGAGAGAGCAAATAATTGGGAGTTTAGAAATATATATGTATATATTTCTTTTCATAAGGAAAATTCTAAAAGAAACAAGGCTTTATTTCTGAAGGCTAACCACAAGAGATTACAATAACAAAACTGAAACTTCAATTGTGGACAACCAAAACACAGACATGTTACAATACCAACTCTTTACAGCAGATTTAAACACACATGAATGTCTAGAGCTACTGTATATGCTGTGTTTAAGAAGACCAAGATAACTGGCACCACTGAATTCTGGGATAGGATTACAATGAGTTATTCAAAACTAACATCATCACTCTACTGTTGCTATTTTATGATTATGCTACAATCCACCTTTAATATCTCTAGCACTACACAAATGTTGGAAAACTGGCAAGACTGTTAGCTTCAAAGTACACAGCAAATAAAATTCTGTTTCCCTCTAAATACCTTCCCCTCTTGCATTTATTCTTTTTTTATTGTATCCACTGTTGTGGTTTCGTTTGGAATATCTGTATAGAATTACTTTGTTTTAAGTTTCACTAAAAGGTCCTAAAATACATGCACAGACCAATACTGCACACACTTTTTAGCTAAAAAGAAAAAAAAATCACATTAAAAATAATGCATTTACTTTTGTTTTATTGTCTTTGAGTTAACAATACATTTCATCATAGACTACAGTTTAACTGAAAGTCACAGGTGAAAGGATGAAAAAAACTTGTGAATTTGAGGCATTATGAGAAACAGTTTGAAATTATTCTTTAGTTTTTAGCATTTTGGAGGGTAATGTTCATTACAAGAACTATAGAATGAGCATTAGTGAATGAGCTCTTAATTATTTAATTACTTTAATAGACCAGCACTTCTGACTTCAAGATGACTAGTATTGAATTTAACACAATCATTTTGAAAATCATAATTTATAAACATCAGGATGAGGGATTCTCTGCTATGAACTGAAGTCCTGATAAAACAGTCAATGGATAAAGGAAATTAAAGCAGTGATGCTATATGCAGATTCATATTACAAAATATTTTTACACATTCTGATCTTTCATATCATTTAAAACAACAAAAAAAGAAATTCTTTGTTATAATGAGGGCCACGATATCTCAAATGATAGATAGAGCATTTACTTCAATGTATGAGCGAGAGACAATGTTGTAATGTCAAAATAACATACTAATATATTTACCCTAAATAGAACTTGAATCCAGGACTTGGTCTCACATGTGTTTCAGAGCTAAAAAAACTTGTATTAAAATCTAAGCACTCTATAACGTGCCTAATAATAGGTTTTGCTATAATTACATTTGTAAAAATAGAAATAATGGGAACATCCTACTAACAGACTTTGGACATAAAATCATTACAAATAATTTTAATTTGAAGGAACAGCCTAAAAGTTATCATAAATTTCAGTAACACTACAAATTTTAAGTTTTATTTTCATTTTTACACAAACATGAAATCCCAAAAATGTATTAAAGATTAGATGTACAATATATTTAGAATTTGTTTGAAAACATCTAATGTACAGTTTTCGCTTACCTGGGTTTCCCACATGAATGGAGCAGAATGTTCATCCCTCCATGTACATCCCTAAAACAAAAGGAAATCAATAATCTTAGTCGAAACTAAGAGATAAAAATGTAAGTCGCTGAACCATTAAAATTAGCCTTAATTTTTAATGCTATGAAGATCAATTGCATCATTTTCAAAACTAATACAATATGTAGAATAATATATTACAAGTTTAACAATTTCAAAAATGCTCACATAGATTCAATATCATGATGAAATCAATAGAAGCTAGTTTATTAAAAAAAACATTATACAAGAAATACCTAATTCAACTTCTACAGAGAAGTCTGATTTATACAAAATGTAATACATTTTAATATCAAATTCTTTGCACATTGATTTGAAATGATTCAGAGAATAAAGTAAGTATAACTTTATCATCATTGAAAAAAAGCCATGTGACTTCGAAAAACAGTTATACATTATGAAACCTTTCAGGTATTTCAACTAAAAAAAACTTACATAGTAGGATATTCATTTTTAATTTAACATTATTAAGATTATAATCTTTTTATGTAAATAGCTATATTTTGTTAATAAACTTAGTTTTGAATTTGGCTCTCAATAAGTAATATGTTTAATTCAATTTCTTTTACATGGCCTGTTGGTATGACAAACACTGCAAATAGGATGTCTATCCAATATACAGGTGTTGTTAAAAAAAAAAAATCTCTGCCACTTATGCTCACATAGAAATAGAACAAGCACCTAGTACCTACAGCAAACCAACAAGATATTGCAAAGTATTGGATGATTGAAAAAGTCATGGAAACCCAAAAACATGCCACTTTTAATTATAAGCATTGTGGTGTATATCAAGGACAAAATACTCATTATGTCAAACATTTACATGAAGCACAGGTATGAGCTAAATTTGTACACTTGTTAAGTAATATTAGTAATAGTAATATTTGGTGCTTAAGTAAATCACTTTGTTAGTGCTAATAGGATAACTATTTTAGTGTTACAAGTCCTCATAAAAAGACACTGAATTTGTTTTAGAAAGTAAATTTATAATTATCCCTTTTGGTAATTGGATGTCAGTGACCTGTAATTTCCATCCTTTTTCCAAATGAAGGAAGTCTTACAATTTATGGGACTAAATATTGTTTTTAACTAAACTGGTACTGCTCTCCTGGTGATTTGAGGTAATAATTGATTCTGTTTTATATCTCATGAGAACTAATTATATAAGGTTGATTAAAGGATTAGAAAACAGCATTGATAGATATGATGATGGTTTTTAAAATAACAAAGGAATATTAGTATTTTCAGATATACACCTAATAATTGTTATTTTTATTTTAAAGTTACTAATGCTAATTACAAAATATTTAGTATTTCAATTTCTTAAAGCTTTAAACTACATGCATGTTTGAATTTGAAAACAGTAGAAATGAATAATTATAAATAAAAGAGAAAAGAAGGATAAGGAGTGATATTAGTTTACACAATTATCCAGTGGACCAACAAAATAAAAGTCTCAAGTTTATGTCCCCGCTGGTACAGCGGTAAGTCTATGAATTTATGTCACTAAAATCAGGGGTTTGATTGTCCTCAGTAGACTTAGCAGATAGCCCAATGTGGCTTTTCTATAAGAAAACACACAAGTTTGAAAAAGAGAAAATAGCCTGGCTGTAATTAAGCTTGTTTGCATTTTTCTAGCAGAAAAACTGATGTAATGAGCTACTATTAGTAGCAGTGACAGGCAGTATTTTACAGGAATTTTAAAACAAAAAATCAATGACTTTCAGAAGAATAAAAGTAGAGGAATAAATTTCTACTTTTGCATAGATTATACTTGCGAGGACAACCTTGAAGGACCAAGTAGTCTCCTGATATCTGCAGGTTATGTTAAGACTTCATTACATCACATTTATTTAATCATGTATTAAATAACAGAATTAATCTGGAAAAGGAAATTAAAGTGCAAACACAACATGAAACATACCAAAATATCAAGAAAACCAATCATACACAGAGAACACCTTAAAAAAAAAGAAGACAAAACCATAAGAAAAAGAATAAACAGATAACAAAACCCACAAATAAATTATCAAAATAAAAACAATGGAGTCTCTTTTATGAAATTTTTGCTATTAATAGAAATCAACAATGAATGCAAAATATAGTTTTACTGATAGAGACCCATATTAAAACACAAAAGTTTTCCCACAGAATTATATGAAAACATATCTGCCAATTCATTAAATCATTTACATCTGATATGATAAAATTATTCTTCACTGTACTTAGAGCACACATTTTTTTACATAATTATTACTTCCAAAAATATCACCCATAAAACTGTTGTAAGCTATGGGTTTATGATAATGTTAAGTTCAGGAAGTTAACGTAGACCTAGAACTTCTAAAAAACTCTCAATGATGAAAAGTCTTGTTTTAATGGTATGATCTAGTATATTTAAACATAATATATATAATGACATTATGAAGGAAATGAGCAAGTTGTGGTTTTCCAGAGTAAATGCATGTTAAGTATCACAAAACTTTACAGAAGCTGATTTTTAAGTTGTGTATTACAGTTAAGAATGGTTGAAAACCTAGGCCTACAAGCTACAAAAGTGTTAAGTTTCTAATAAAATTAAAAGAAGAAAATAAATTGTTATTGTTTAAGAGTATTAGATATGGAATTAAAAATTCTAAAAATAAACACTACATTATAACACAATCAATATTACAAAACTATGCATTTACTCACTGATCCAATAACTAACATTACTAAGGCAGAACAAAAGCATCTCACAAACACTATAAGGACTGCTAAAGAGTGTTACTGTGCCATGGCAAATACATAGTATAGTACTGTCAAAGTACTCACTGTACATGCATGAAGAATAGTGCTTCACCTCAGTTATGATGCACGTCATGTGGGGGCATTGTGCTGAGAAAAGTTGAAAATCCTCTGTTTCATGATTGCAAAATCTTTTCTTCTTAATATCTACATATTTACCTATACTTTCAGTCAAAAACATACTGTTCAAGAATTTATCTGACAATGTGTCAAATATCTAGTGTGACAGTCTCATGGCAAACTATTTGTACAGTAGTATTAAGTATTATATTTATTACACAAGAATAGTTAATGAAATAAGTGTAGCAGAGGAAACAAGTTTAGCTGAGAGTGAAACTTGTGTACAATATGTGATTGTTAAATACATTTTCAATTAGTAATTTACTCCTTTTACACTAGACTACTGACAATGAAAGAGATTGCTCATTTTTCAAATGTTTAAATAAAGTGCTGAATAGAAATGATTTATAAAAGAGTGAAATCCAGAAACATTACTTAATACTTTGAATTAATTAATGTTAAACTATTTAAGTTAGAACAGTGAGCATAAAAATAGGTAGATTTAAATAAATATTTATACTGAGAGGAAAGTATGTTCAAACAATCAACACCTCTCCATTTAACTATTAAAATAACATATGATTTAACTTTAGCACAAAAATTACGCCCAATGTTTCTTACATTTTCATCAGTCATTCGTATTCATGCCAGTGCAAAATATGAAACTTTCAGTGATGATTAAAACATTAAGATTTTAAACACATGATTGTTACCATTGTTCTTGGAAAAAATGTATTTATCATTTCCACTTTTCATGAATGTGACATAAATGAGGTATAATTTATAAACATTATTGTTTACTTATACTTGTTTCAAATTAAGCACAAAGCAACACAATGGCTATCTGTATTCTGCCCACCATGAATGTCAAAACCAGAACTTTATGAAACCACTTTCAAATAGTTTTATTAATATTTCCTTTCAATTTGAATTTAAAAAAATCACATAGGGTAATTTTTAATTACTGAAATAACCACTATTATATGAGTAATATCCAAGATATGAAAACCATGAATATGTGACATAGTAAAATTATATATTAAAACAAAATTATTTACAAAAAATATTTTATGCAATTAAATTTTCGATTAAAAGTTTACACTTGTCTCATGCTGTGAAAAAGATTTTCATTTTCCTGAAAAATATGTGTGGAATGATAATTTATAATCTGTTTTTCATGCTTCACAGTTGACACCAACACTAATGATTAATATAAATTTACACTGGACATGAATTTTTGTGATACTTAGCTACAAATGCATGTGCCTTATTGTATGTTGTTTGCAAAATCAAATCAGAATATTTACATCATCAGTTTGTATTTCAAGTTCCATACATTTTTAGTTAATGTATTCTTACTGTACAATAGCATGATTATTGCAGAAAAAAAATCACCAAAAAGGTGTAACTTCCTAATTGTACTTCATTTCATACACTTGTATCTTTCAGCAAATTTACTAAAACAGAAGAAGAAATTAAATTACTAACGAATGGCTTTCCATTTGATGTATCCTCATCAACAATAATTTTTTCTCCCGTTTTAATATCAAGAACTGGGAAGCATTCCACACTTTTCTCACTACGTTCATTACAAATATACTTTTCTTCAACATTAGCTTTCACTACTGATCTCCAAAGAAGACAAGATTTCTCTTCCAAACTAAATTCTTCCCATTCATCATTGAACTCTTCCATCACTGTTTTCATGTCATCCATCATTCTGCTGGCCATGGGATTCATAGTAGAAAAATATTCTTCTACCTTTTCTTTCACTGAAGCCATTGTAAGACAGAGTTATATAATGTGGAAAATTATAAATCTCAGATTTTAAAGATAGTTGAAATTCAACTTGTATATACTTCCGAACAAGGCAACAAACCCATTCAAACTGTAGAAATCTCAGAACGCAATATTAATTACAATATACAACATAACAAAGCTTCTTTGATCTGCAACGTAGTCAACAAAATAATCTTAGCGCTACCTTGTGTGATATATTATTATAAATAAATAAAAGGAAACTCTAACGCATAAATATATTAAACTACTTTCTGTTAGCCACAAATAGGTCTTTATCTACGAAGGTTTTTAAAATACCTTTATTATGTGAAGAGGTTTAAAAGTATAGTAAAAGATAATTTTTAAGCATTGAAATTTCTGGTAGCGTTTCCCTCAGGTAGTGTTCTACTGAGAAAATTTATTGCTTCTTCCAAGAGTAACGTATGGATACTGCGCTGTTTTACAATATCAAGAAGAAATATTTCGCCATATAATATAGAGTCGCATTGCATCAAAATAATTCTCGAGAAAAATATGAAATGTTTTGAAGTATAATTACAGTAACCCTCTCTAATTATACATTTTGTTTTTTATCTGTAAAATGTGCAAACAATCAGTTGCACAGTGAAGAGGTAAAACAATATATTACTTCCAAATAACGTTGCCTGTACATTTCCTCGGACGAATAAAATCTTGAGAGTAAAGTTTCATCAACTAAGTGCCGTGGAACCTTTCTCAAGTTAGTCCTTCACAAAAAAAACCTACGTTTTGTTTGTGTGTTTTAATCATCAGTTCTGTCTGATGAATTATAGTTAATTGTCAATTAGTTTCAGAGTTTAAAGTTATCAGATTTTTTGTAATAATGTTCCACCTAGAGTTCTGAAGTATAAAGTAGGTAGTGGTTAAGTGGAAATTTGAAGAGGAGGCTAAAATGGAGGCTAGTGCCTAACCAACTGGGTTGTTCCTATTAGAAAAAAAGAAATCAGTTACCCAGTACAACATGCCATTAAGTGTATACTGTATATACATATACATACATAAAAAAATAGTAACAGCTACTTGAGAGGTATCGAACATCCGCAGATATAAAAAAGATGGCTCAATCAACAAAGTTGATTCCACAATCAGTTTGGTGCAAAATAGTTTGAGACTTCTGTTTTATAAGCCGATTGAACCCATAGAGATAGTTTGTGTGTGTGTGTGTGTGTGGGTTTTCTTAGAGCAAAGCCACATCGGGCTATCTGCTGAGCCCACTGAGGGGAATCGAACCCTTGATTCTAGCGTTGTAAATCCGTTGACTTACCGCTGTACTAGCGGTGGCATAGGACAGCTTTTGGTGACTACATGGCTAATGTTAAGTTTATAAATTGATCTAAATCTTTTTAATTGAACGCATCAAATTATAAATTTTAAAGACAAGTATAAATCGACAGTAGGTAAGAGATCCTTATTATCTACTTGTCAATCCCTAATTTAACAGTGTAAGACTAGAGAGAAGGCAGTTAGTCATTACCACCCACCGCCAACTATTTGGCTACTCTTTTATCAACGAATAGTGGGACTGAGCATTACATTATAACATCCCCACGGCTGAAGTGGCGAGCATGTTTGGTGCGACGGGGATTCGAACTCACGAACCTCGGATTACGAGTGGAGCGCCATAACCACCTGCCCATGCCTGGCCTGGTAAAAGGATATTTGTTTAGTTTCTTTCAGCTATTTTCATATTGAAAAAATACGAACTGAGATTAATTCTTGACAAACGTGATATTCATTCCTTCTGTCTTAAAATTATGTAAAAATTTTAGGGTTGTAAAATAAGGACTATCTGTGCTTCGCCCATCAGAGTTATTGAGATCCGGTTTCTAGCATGAAAAGTCCGTAGGCATACCGCTGTGCTACGCGGGGGGACTAGAATAAGGTAATGGGTATTAACAGTTGTTGATAAGGGGTTAACAACGTTTCGATCTTCCTAGATTAAGAAAGAGAGTTTTCAAGTTAATACTCATACCAGCCGTTCTGGTATACATTTTTACTTCAAGTGAGTTTCTCGTCGTCAAGATAGTAGTGAGTACTATACAGTGCGAATATAAAGATAACATTAAATGTTTTGACCTGTTAGAACTACATGATTCAAAGTTTTCTTCTTTTTTTTCTTTTTGGGAAGTAATGCAGCTTTCCTACATTGTTGTACTTAATGGTACATTTGTTAGTCATAGTTAATAATTCTTGTAATATTTCTGTTGAAAACGTAACCTGGTCGTTAGGACTCTTGACTCACAATCTGAGAGTCACAGTTTAAAATTCCCTTTACTGGACATATTCGATCTTTTACCTTGGTGACCGTTATGATATTGCTGACTAGCTTCTTTACTTCTAGTCTATCGCTTTTAAGTTAGGAATGGTTAGCGCAGATAGCCCTCAAGTAGATTTGCTCGAAATTCCAAACGATCCAGAACAAATCTGTTGAATTTTGTTTGTTTGTAGTTAAAAGCATAAAGCCATATAATGGGCTATCTGTGCTGCTCCCACTACAGGTGTTCCAATCACGAGTAGCTGCTATGGAAACTTGTTGCATAGGTAATAATTTAACTTTCTCGTAGAAACAAGCTATAATCATATGATTGCTTGAAGTTTTCACTTAGTGTTTTTACGAAAGAAATCCATGTCAAACAAAACTGAAATTGTAATTAAGAGGATTGTTCAATATGAATGTCTAATTCCAAAATATCTGTCTCCAACTGACTCAAGGGTTATGAGAATACCGTCCACAGTTTCGCGTCTCCATATCAAAACAAACTGTTCTTTTATCCATCATAAATCTTACAGATATGTCTGATTTTTAATACGTTGAATAAATAAAGTGTTTTTATCTTTAGCAGTACTTAAGCTAATGTATTGTTTGAAAACTAATTTCACACAGAAATGTCCCCCGCTGGTGCAGCGATAAGACTTCGGATTCCAACGCTAAAATCAGGGATTCGATTTCCCTCGGTGTTCTCAGCAGATAGCCCAGTGTGGCTTTGCTATAAAAAAAAATGTCCCCCGCTAGTGTAGCGGTAAGTCTACGGATTTACAACGCTAAAATCTGGAGATTAGATTCCTTTCGGTGGTCTCAGCAGATAGCTCGATGCAACTTTGCTATAAAACACTTACACACCCAGAAATGTCTCCCGCTGGTGCAGCGGTAAGTCTACAGATTTACAACGCTAAAATCAGGGGATTCGATTCCCCTCGGTGGACTCAACAGACAGCTTGATGTGGCTTTTGCTATAATGAAACATACACTCCACACACAAACAATAATATTATGGCAAACGTAGTCCAATGATTACTTTAAAAAATCTAAATATTTTCCGAGATTATTTTTCCCCAGAAAATTTTCAACCTTAATGGTTATGTAACAGTAATATGAAGGAAAAAGTCAAACATTATTTGATTAACAATTGGTTAAATTTCCTGCAAATTTCTTTAAAATGGGGAATTATCAGAATGCAAAAGTTAAATTACTGATTACAATTTATTTTGAGAAGGTTATTAAAAATGTAAACGTTTATCTTTCATCTTTTAATGTTAAAAAATGTAAAAGATCCATAAAACGCTAGAGAATGTCCGGCATAATTAAACTTTAGGGAGAAAATAGAAAATAAGGAAAAACTTGTGGAAGATATGATAAATAACGATAGAAGGATTGAAAACTCAAACAATATAGTTTTGGATGTTTTAGACGGTACCGTCTTATCATTGTATCCAACGATTTTTTGTCATATATTTAGGATGTATTTCCTTTTTAACACCCAACTGTTTCATCTAAGGCTGGATTAAGAGTTTTATTGGCCCTAGGCTTTTTAATTTATAGATGCCTCCCGAGACAGAGCAGGCATGTGCAATACATTTAGAGACACAGCTTGAGGCCCCCTAATTAGTGTGAGACCCTGGGATTCTGACCACAGAGAGTTAACAACTTCCACTGCTGGAGCTAAACCCAGATTAAGGAATGGGTTTACCGTGCTTACAAACAAACAATTCTAGTAACTCAAGCCCCTTGTTTGTTTGTTTTTAAATTTCGCGCAAAGCTACACGAGAATTATTTGCGACAGAAGACCCTCATTTAATAGTGTAAGACTAAAAGGAAAACAACTAGTCATCACTCCCACCACCAAACTCTTTGGCTACTCTTCTACCAACGAATAGTGGGATTGAGCGAACATAATAATGCATCCACAGCTAAAAGGGCGAGTATGTTTGGTGTGATGGGGGCTCCAACCTATAACCTACGGATTACGAGTCGAACGCTCTAACCACCTGGTCATGTTGAGTTATTACAACTTAATGAATCCTTCATGAGGTTATGTACTTAAATTGAGAAAAAATTAATCGCTTCGTGAAAATGTAGTGAGTGAGTGAAAGAATTACACATAAAGTGTAAATTATACTTAGTTTGTTGCATGTAAGAAAAAGATTAAAATTGGGTAAGTATTTTTAGTGTACATGTAGAATCCGAAAGAAATTTCAAGTTTCTTACGTCACAGGAAAATAAATGTTGTCTACAGTTAAATGTCACTTATCGTCCAAAATGCTTCTGTTAGTAAGATATTTATTTGATAATCAGCTATTGGTATATTAATATTGTTAAAAGTGTATTAGTAATGAGATGAATGCAAACTTAGATATGAAGCTGTAAACTGTTTTTGTTATCGTTATTTTTAGGAGACGGTGAAATTAGGTCACAAATGAAAGTTTCAACTATAAAGTAAGACGCTTTGCGACTGTTCGAATTTTTTGCGAACATTTATGTTACTTAAACCAAGGTAAACAAATTAAAAAATGCTACATACTGGTAGGTGAGAAACATTTTACTTCCTTACTTTGATCAAACCTAATTTGATATCCGACATTTAAAGATGAAAAAAGGTAATTAAAATATTTTTTCTATCTCTACCTACCGATGTTTATGAGATTCATTGGAGCATCCCGGTTTTTAAATTGTGCTATTCTTAATTTAAAAAAAATAATTTTGAACAACTTGAATAATACAAAACCGTGATTACTATTGCCTAGAATAAAAATCAAACATCTCATCGACAGCAGTCATTGGCGCGTAAAATTAATGTCGTATTACTGTTTATGATTTGTTGAACCAACTAACTCGGGTATTTGTCACCAGAGTAGCAAGTGTAAACACTGAAGTTGTGAAAACGAAGTTGCTTAACGCCCAAGATTGTTGGAATTACCAGTTCTAACGAAAATACGACGTAATTCCTTTAAATGTTTCAAGAAGTTGAGCACCTCGAAATTCGTCACGGATACAATTTATTAATGAATATATGTTTTAGATCCTTATGATTTAATAATAAACGTCAGAAATCAGATGTACAAATTTATTGAGAAAATTAAAATGCCTTATTTTGAAACAACGTGTTCTTTATATTAATTTATGATTGTTATAAAATGACGTATCAAGATATGATGAAATTAACCTTGAACAAAAGCGGAAAAACGTATTAAAATGACACATAATTCATTATCATAAACATATTTTTCAGACTTAAAGAAACTATCTAAATAAATGGTCGCACTTATTTTGTCAGCTTAGTCTTAAGTTATGTTGAACGCAAATCCTGAGTGATCTAAATTTTCCTAGCAAGACACCGTGTGGTTTTTAAAGGCTTATTACATGTTACAATGTTTCGTTACATTTTTTTACATTCCACACAAATTCTGTGCAATGTTTGTGACCATTTTGCAAAAAAATGAAGATAAAAGAACAGCATGCATTCCACTTGTTTGTAAAATAACATATAGATATTCGAAACAAGTTAATAAACGTATGTACAAATATTTTTTACAACATAAATATCACAGGTCTATCTCATATACAACATAGATGTCTTTCTCTTGCCAAAACTATACTTAAGCCAATTTAATTGCTTTAGAATTCAGTTGATAAGTCGTACTATTTTTCTCTTAAACACTATCAATAAATAACTCACTTATTTCTTTTCTCACGGGCTGGCAAGGCCAGATGGTTAAGGCATTCGACTCGTAATCTGAGGGTCGTGGGTTCGAACCCCCATCACACCAATCATGCTTGCCCTTTCAGGTGTAGGACTGTTATAATGTTACAGTCAATCCCACTGTTCGTTGGTAAAGAGTAGCCCAAGAGTTGACCGTGGGTGGTGATGACTAGCTGCCTTCCCTCTAGTCTTCTACTGCTAAATTATGGACGGCTAGTGCAGATAGCTTTCGTGTATCTTTGCGCGAAATTCAAAAACCAAAACCAATCCTTTTCTTATTTATCCATAACAGTATCAGTGTACAATTCACTTACGCTCTTGCGTAAGTTACAGTAGTTGTATCCTGAGCTTTCGATACTCCTCTACTTTTTCGTATTTAGACCAACTTCCAAATAACTCTATTTTTTGTTAAAATCTACACAGGTAGGTTCAACTGCTTTAGCACACTCCTTGATAAGAAACATTCTTCTTCTAAAATGTCAAAAAAACGGTTAATCTTACTTTAACATATCAACCATTAGGCTAGTCACTTCTACGATGGTTAACTTTACGTTTTATAACTTTTCTGAAAGTATCTTTCACTCGGCTTTATTTTTGGCTCTCTGCTATCTCGTATGATCACCGCTATTTATGTTTCTCACTGTGATGTTTAAGAAATATTCATAGCCTTGATGTCAAAAACAAACACAACTTCCAAAAATCGTCCGGTTTTAACTTTCTTATTGTAAAGCAACCTAAAGAATCACAAAATAAATACATTAACACTACCTGTACTAAACAGTATTTTATATCTGACAAACAGCAAAGTCATCCACCGAGGAGAATCGAACCTTTGATTTTATTGTTGTTGATTCAAAGACTTACCGCTTTCCTATTTGCAGACAATTACAATTAGGATATGGAAGTGTTTAGTAGCTATTGCCTGAATGGATACATAAAGTTCAAAACAAGAGGATATTAAAAATTTGTACATCTTCCACCTGCATTGTATCTACTAGTGTGATTGTTATTAATCACAAAGCTACAGAATGAGCTACATGTGCTCTACTTACCACGGGAATCAAAATCCATATTATTTTATTATCAGCTTGCAGACTCAGCACTGAGACACTGAAGGGGGAACAGTATTAACTGTGAGAAATCTGAAAACGGAATTGTAATAATCTTGCTTGCGCCATTTATAGCTCTAACTTTGCTGGTTAACTGGACTGGTGAAACTCGTTTTGGTATCTTGCATACCTGTGTAGCATTGATTGTAAACAATTAAAAAACTGAGTAGTAATAATAATTTTTGTATGTCTGTGTCTTTCATAACTCTGTTCTAACTCATTATGCAGAGTTGAGTACGTTATAGTAAAACAGTTTTTAACATGCAAATCACAATCCACGTGACAAACACAGGCAATATAATGCTGCAGTGGTAGGGAATATATCAAAACTACATTTTGACATTGTTTGGTGTTACGTAGGTAATATGATGCCACCGAAAATTAGTGGTTTTTGGAAGGACTGTATAAAAGCTCTTTTTAATGTAAAATATTCATACACACAGTTCATAAAGATACATTTAGGTTGGAGATTTATTCTTTCAACATGGAAATATTTTTCGTACTCAACAGCATTGGAAAACAAAGAAATATGAATCAGCTTGGGGCACCAGAATCATTCAGATAGAATCAGGCAACAAACGGCACTCAAGAAATGATAAGCAAAGTTCGGTACTTCGTAACAAGTAAGAATTCACGAACACATAGATCGGTCGCAAAAAGTATTCACCTGCTTCAATAAACACTTCACAAAACAATCAAGAAGAGTCTCCCTCTTTAAACGAGGCCAATAAAATATGGATTTAACAAGATAAAGTTTTCAGTTATACCTTCCGTTCAAACGGCATGTAAGGCAAGCAGATGGTACGAAGGTTCGTCAATCACACCTTTGTAGTTCTGCGCCTTCGAATTGTTGAAACGGATGCTGAAAAGTCTGCAAGGAGAAGTGATATGCCTTTTACATGACAACCTTACGACAGATCTTCATAAATTGGATACCACACTGCAGGGTTTTTGTCAAGATGCACAGCCATTAGACAAACTATGGCCATACCTGACGATGGCTGTAATGACTTGTTGTGGCTTCAAAATTGTTTTAAAATGAAGTAGTCAATCCTTTATAAAAAATTTAAAAATGCAATAGAATAGTCGTTCTGGCATATTTCGTATCTATATCACTGATTTTTAACAATTAGAAAATTAAATATTAATCATCAATTTGTATCTATTATAGCTCTAGTTTAACTGATTACAAACAATTTAAAACTGAATTATATAGCTCATATTTTTATTTTTTCGACGTGTAATGTAACTGATTGCAAACATTTTAGAATACTTAATTGGTAATATCCTTCAGATCTGTTATTTTTGGATTACATGCGATATATTATTAGAAATACTTTACCTTCGTTACTAGAATTTAATAAATTCATAGAATGTAATTGATTCTCTATCATGCACTACAGCACTCCTTTCAGTTCGGATGGTAACCATTGGTGAATCTTTTACGTCATACGTTTCATGGTACTGATCACTAAAACATCCAGTTATTCGTGAAGGCGTCATTTCCTTCTCTCCATACACACTTGTCTTACGACGTGATAAATGCGTTAGTCATAATAAAAGTTGAGCTATAAACAAACTTGTATTTACATTACGTTCAAGTGTGGGTAGTTTTGCAAAAATCACTTCGGGATATTCATTTTTTCTCTTTAATCGATTGATTTTTTTACTGTTTCTAAAAAAATGTTTTTTTCCCTTTGTTCTTTTGAGAAGCTAGGATTTCTTAAGGATTTCCAGAAAGATTTGGTTTATAAGTTCCTATATATGTAGAAGATGTGTTGCTGTTTCTCTAAAAACACCAGAGCGTGCTGTGATACAACTATTGAAAATATATTGGTAATTTATACGCACGAGATCTTATACTTAACATTTAATATAACGTTTCTTTTTTAATAAAAAAGTTAATCCTTTCTTGATAAGCTATACAAAAGTAAGAACAATTTCAGTTAGGTTTAGAAATTGGTACGTTTAGGTGAAAATATGAACGACTTAGAAGGAAGGTTTCCACTGTTGGACTTGGTTAATAACACTATTCCTAGTGATGACAGTTATGGTCTAAACGACTACAACAGCTATTTACGAGGTCTTCTCAGAGAGATGAAGGAAGAGTATGAAAGTCGAAGAGATGTTAATGGCCTTGAAAAAGGTAATTAAATATTCATGGTAATATTAATATCCCTGGTTAATTGCTTTATAAATTAGTTATTCTTTCTGTTTATGAAGATACTGGTGGCACTAGCTCGATTAGTGATAACATTTCTACTACAAAGTGAATATACTAAATATTTATATATGTACTGAGCTTGCTTAAATTTTGTGATGCATAGAATTTGAGTCTCGAGTTTCTGTTATGTTAAAGGAAAGAGTTAGTTTTAATTTGTCGTTCTCTCTGTGATGCAGCGATGGAGATTCCGTAGAAAGTCCGACTAAAGTTCGACAGTTTGTGGAATTTTTTAAAGTCTGATTTTGAATGTAATAAAAAAGTGCATTACGTTGGTAACAGCTGTATTTACGTTAGGTGCAGATTAAAATGAATAACTGGTAACATTAGTTTGATCTAGATTTAAGTAACATTTCGGGCGTTATTGAAAAACTGCTTAGGGACAGGAACTATTTACCTGATGTGTTTTCATAATTTGTGACAACGTTTCAGTATCTGTACTGATTCACTCACACAACCTGAGTTTACATTAAAAAATCTACAATTCCTTTATGGACCGACGGTAACCCAAATTAACAACTTCGCTGAACCCAAAAACTATCTACCAGTCCTTCTTGATGACAATTTTAGAAACTCATTAACCATTACCAGACGTTATCTTTCAATGTTCACGTACACCGTATATAATTATGAAAGTCTTGCTGAGATCTTCATCAACCTTCCATTTTTTCACGCTTTTCAGTTCTAATGTGCTGTTCCCAGAGCTAGATGGAGTCTAGTGACTGGGAATTTTCTTATAGAGAGACTATAAGTTCATGATGTTGCAACAATGGATTTTACATCCAAAGGTCAAACATATTTTTCATGTAACAGCAAAACAGTTACCGAAAAGAAAAACTGCGTTATCTGTACAATATCATAGAACCAAAACAGTAAAATATGTCGTTAAAAATTTATTTCAAAAACGAGGAAGACAAAAGGAAGATATTTTAAATACAATATATGTTTTATGCCTATTCATGAAAAATCGTATATTCTGAATGGTTTTTTCTTTAGTTTCATTGTTCTAGCATTTGTGAAATTAGATATTTTTTATAGTAATTGCTGTGTTCCAGTTTCAAATTTTTATAGTTTTCTGAGCAAATTACGTTTATAATAATAATGGTGTTTGATTTGAAAATACAGTACGTAATGTCTTGAATTCAGAAGTAATTAAACATTCTGATTACCAGCTTGATATTTAGAGGAATTTTACTTCTTCAAAATAACAGCTCACTAACTAGTCCCGAACCTGGCAACAAAAATATTAACCGACTTCCTTAGGTATTAACTATTCTTTTTTTTTTTTTTTTCAATATTTGACAATATAATAACGACCACCTGTTTGTTCATGGAATGATCAGGTAGTGCAACAAGTGAAATGATTGTTCTAAGAAGATAATTGTGAAAAAGGGAAGTTGTGATGTTACCACGAGTTCAGGATATCCGGAGAGAAACGTGTCTGTCTAGAGAAATGATTATTATAGCTGTAAAAATACAAAAATATATTTCTAATGTCAAACTCTATGTGGGCTCTTCTCCTGCGTCCGGTATGTTAAAATGCACGTGCCATCTCCCAGTTGTGTAATTTTGTAGAATAAACAAAACAAGTTCAGACAACTCATAGGCAATAAAGTGATGCAAAGCCCGGCATGGCCAGGTGGGTTAAGGCTTGTGACTCGTGATCTCAGGGTTGCTGGTTCTCATCCCCGTCGCGCCAAACGTGCTCGCCCTTGTAGCCGTGGAGACGTTATAATGTGACGATCAATTCCACTATTCGTTGGTAAAAAGAGTAGCCCAAGAGTTGGAGGTGTGTGGTGATGACTAGCTGTCTTCCCTCTAATCTTACACTGCTAAATTAGGGACAGCTAGCGCAGATAGCCCCTGATTAGCTTTGCGCGAAATTCAAAACAAACCAAACCATAACAGTATCTTGTTTAGTGGAGGAAGAGGTAAAAGAGAACCTGACCCTCCAGGGCAAAATACCCAGATACCATTGATCCATTGTAACGATGGATAGCTAACTTGACCTACTGTGAATAATAGACTATAAATGGACATTGCCCTGAGAAGGACCTAACATACAAACAGTTAGGGAAAATAAGTTCAAGAAGGAGGAAGAGGTCAAAGAGAACCTGACTCTCCAGGGCAAAATACCCGGATACCATTGATCCATCGTAACGATGGTCATTCTTAGCATCTTGTTTAGTGCAAACTACTGTCAGCGAGAACTTTCACTCGATACTAGACTTACAGTGACAACACACAAGGTCTCGGCCAAAACTTTATTTATATCAATCACTTACTGGGCGGCAAGTTTGAATGTGTAGAACACGAACTGAAGAGGCTTAACATTTGTACTATTAATACGTGTGTGATGTGATTTAAATTAACAATAGTGAATTCGCAATATTATATCAGAAACACACACACATACACATTTATTATTGTTATAATATCGTTTATATTGTGTATGTTCCCTGCTTGGCAAAGAAATGTGTGTCATTATTTATCATTTATCATGTGATTATAATAATAAGCAACTAATTTCAAGATGCTTTATTATAGGTTAAGTGAATGACTTGTTTTGTGTCCTCACTTGACGTTGTATTACGATGAATTAATCTTATGAATTTTTTTATGTTACTGCACATAATACGTAACTTTATGAAAAGTATTTTATTTCATTGTAATTTTATCCAATCATTTCAATCCTGGCTTCTCGTTTGTTTTTGTTTTTTTTAATTTCGCGCAAAGCTACTCGAGGGCTATTTCCACTAGCCGTCCCTAATTTAGAAGTGTAAGACTAGAGGGAAGACAGCTAGCCAGTCATCACCACCCACTGCCAACTCTTTAGCTACTCTTTTACTAACGAAAAGTGGAATTGACCGTAAATTATGATGCCCACACGGCTGAAAGAGCAAAAATGTTTGATATGTCGAGGATTCGAACCCGCGACCCTCATATTACGAGTCGCACGCCTCAATCCACCTGGCCATGCCGGGCCGTTGGCTTCTCGTAAAAGGTTATTACATTCTTTATAGCTTTGTAGTCAAAGGAATTTCATGAGTTGGCGAGGGTACGTGATAAACAAGAAACAAAGTGACATAATTAAGAAACTACATAGAGTATTGTATAGATAATAACAAAATACCAAAGATTATTTACACTTCAAACTGTGGGCCGACACGGCCAGGCAACTAAGACACTCGATTCATAATCCGAGCGTCGAGGGTTCGAGTCTCACCAAACATGCTCTCCATTTCAGCCGTGGGGGCGTTATAATGCGACGGTGAATCCCACTATTCATTGTTAAAAAGAGTAGCTCAAGAGTTGGTGGTGAGTGGTGATGATTAACTGTCTTCAATCTAGTTTTACACTGCTAAATTAGGGACGGCCAGAGCAGTCAGCTCTCTGTAGTTTTGCGCAAAATTAAAAACAACAACAACAAACATTCCTTATTTTATTTGTTTTTATATAATTAAACAATTATAAATATAAGTTCATGTTGGGTGGAATCAGAAGGAGTAACATCTCAGTAGTTTAACCGTAAGTTTAAGGGCTAAAAACGATAAAAAAAATGGGTTTTTATACCCGCAGTTAGAAAAACACAGATATGACATTTTGTGAATGTGTACTTAACAAGAAACAAATAAACAAATATTGAGGTAAATGGTGAATATTTTTTGTTTAAGATAAACTAATCAATATGGCTTTCTTACTGTGGGGCCTGGCATGGCCTAGCGCGTTGAGGCGTGCGTTTCGTAATCTGAGGGTCGTGGGTTCGCGCCCGACTCGCGTCAAACATGCTCGCCCTCCCAGCCGTGAGGGCGTTATAATGTGACGGTCAATCCCACTATTCGTTGGTAAAAGAGTAGCCCAAGAGTTGGCGGTGGGTGGTGATGACAAGCTGCCCTCCCTCTAGTCTTACACTGCTAAATTGGGGACGGCTAGCACAGATAGCCCTCGAGTTGCGGCGAAATTAAAAAACAAACAAATAAATTCTTTCTGTGTCGGTTGTAAATTTGTTCTAGCATGTTTCAATCCTTTCGATATCACAACATATTACCGCATTTTAAGTTGTGGATACATTATATGGATAACAGTCAGTACTTTAGCATGTTCACTGGCTGATTTCTTTCTAACCAGAAGTTTAAAAATAGGGTTGGTGGCAGATACTTATAGTAGCTTTGCCAAAATAAAAAAAATACAAATACTTGACTATGACATTTTCGTCTTGTGTTATTTTGTCATTAATTCATTAGAAACACATATGTATTTGTCAAAACGTAATTGTGTTTCGACATAACTTTTTAATCTCCAGTTTTCAAACGTAAAACTCTATATTTAAAACTTTGGTTAATTTTATAAATTATAATAAATTATTTGATGTCTGAAGTTTTACTTCAAGAGTGGTGGAACTTCTTCAGTATTTTTTTATCTTTTTACGGGACATTTATTTATGACATTAACTTATTAATTAATTAGTATTTTTTGTTTTTCCTATATCCTCGAAATGAACAGCTATACAAGTAAACAGCGTGGACTTCTCACCACGAGACAATGCTCGTAAACACAACACTCAAATGTATGAACTCGTAGAAGGTTCTAACCCAGCCCTGATTCTTCGACGTGGTCTGTCCTTCTTCGCTACTTTTCAGTTTAACCGAAACTATGACCCAAAGAAAGACCAGCTGAAATTGGAAATGACATTTGGTGAGTAAAAAAACAAAAACAAGTGAAATAAATACCTTGTCAATTATTAACCATTTACTTGATTATCTGTAACATTCTACTGTTTTCATTCCACCATATCTGTTTTGGTGTTCTGTGTTAACACACAATCTTTAAATACTCAAAATACAAAAATACCAGAATACTATTTTAAAATATTGAAATTTGACATCATGATACCTTACGAATACCACTGAATAGTGTTACTTAAATTCTTTACCTTGTGATATTACATAAATATATAACACGACCAGCTGACTTCGCTTGTTGAGTCAAGTATGGAACACAAACAGTTTATTTTAACCATATGCTTTTAATGTGTTGGATCTAATAGAATTGCAGCCTGGCATGGCCAAGCGCGTATGGCGTGCGACTCGATCCGAGGGTTGCGGGTCGCACTAAACATATTCGCCCCCCCAGCCGTGGGGGCGTACAATGTAACGGTTAATCCCACTATTCGTTGGTAAAAGAGTAGCCCAAGAGTTGGTGGTAGGTGGTGATGACTAGCTGCCTTCCCTCTAGTCTTACACTGCAAAATTAGGGACGGCTAGCACAGATAGCCCGCGAGTAGCTTTGTGCGAAATCCCAAAAACAAACAAACAAACAAACTAATAGAATTGGAGGAGTTGCTTAGAGGTTGAAGATAAAAGTGATCGCATACCGCACTTTGGAGCCGAAAGATGCGTTATTAGGATGACAGTCAAATCCCCTATTATGTCAAATAAGGGTGGTCCATGAGTTGGTGGTGGGTGTTGTTGACCAGATGCATTTCCTGTATTCCATCTAAAGACGACTAACGCAAAATATCCCTTCTCTAGAATTACGCGAATATCTGACAACAAACAATTTGAAGGTTGCAGGTTTGAATGACTAGCTGCTTCCCCTCTAATCTTTCACGTATAAATTAAGGACGGCTAGCGCAGATAGTCTTTGTGTAGCTTTGCGCAAAATTAAAAAAACAGACCATAAAGAAAACTTTCATACAATTTTGTCATATATGGGTCGTCAGTGATGTGTTTTAGCGACATTTTTTATCTTGGCTGGTTTTCTTTCGCTCTTCAGAATTGTTTGACAATCATATACTGCCTTCTTTTTGGATTTACAACGCTAAAATCAGGGGTTCGATTTCCCTCGGTGGGCTGAGCAGATAGCCCGATGTGGCTTTGCTATAAGAAAACACACAACATACTTTCTTCTTAAATTATTTGCATATGTTTAAGTATAACACCTTGACTGTAAACCAATATCTGATAAACTTTTGGCCGATGTATGAATTTCAATGAGGGTTAACCACTGATTACTTACCCTATGGTAAGAATAGTCGACATAGATTTTTTGTTTGAAGAGTTAGGCACGAAGCTACCATGCGTATCGAAATCTTGTTTCCGCAGTGCCACCACTGGAGGACTACATGAGATAGTCGTAACGTCTTAAACCCTAGGTACTCTTCTTCAGTCCAGGGTGTTTTCCAAGCGCCTCTAGATGGGTGCAATATGTTTACAATATCTTTAATAATCACTTTTTGTCTTTTATTCTGGTGTAATTTACAATTTTTATATAATATCAAAACTTTAAGTATATCTCGACACAAACATTAATGCATTCATTACTCTTTTATCGTTCTTTAGGTTCGAATCCTCAAGTTGCTAAAGGAACATTAGTTGTATTACCCATCAAAAGCAATGACAGTTTCAAAGAAGACAATACTCAGTGGGACGTCCGACTACATGGCTATAATCGTTCCCAGGTCACTGTTCAGGTGCATATTCCCGTATCTGTTGGAATTGGCATTTGGAAGATGAAAGTCATCTCGCTGGTGAGATCAAGTAACAGCCAACCAGTCTCGTCCTCAAAAACTTATAAATGCAAGGAGAACATATATATTTTGTTCAATCCATGGAACAAAGGTAGGATGAAAATATATTTTTGTCTTAAATAATTTTCCAGTGAGTTACATTGAAGTTTATAATCGAATTAAAAATAAAAATGCCTGTGATCTAACATTTCTCTATTGCTTTCTTTTGTCGTCAACAGATGACGCTGTTTACATGCAGGATGACAAATGGAAGCGAGAATACGTTTTGAATGATGTGGGAAAGATTTATGTTGGATCATTTCACTACCCAACAGGTCGACAGTGGATTTTTGGACAGGTATTGTACTGCATCTCTAATAATATGACTATTGTATTTCTCTTGTTTTTTAACCAGTTTCGAATACAGATTTTTATTCATTTCCAAAACATGTTGTGTTTATATTGCGAGTCCAACTAAGAGGCAAAACCAGTGAATAATTAAATTGGCACAATGAGGACTTCATGAATGTTATTTTGTCTTTTAGTTCAAAGACTCGGTCCTGCCGGCTTGTATGTTTCTTTTGGAACGTTCTGGTCTTAACTACAGCGCCAGATCTAACCCAGTCAAGGTAGCCCGTGCAGTATCCGCAATGGTAAGATTTATATTAGAAAACCCTCAGTATGAACTAGTTGCTTATGTTTAGCAAATATCACTTAAGATGTCAAACATTTTTAACGTGTTACATTTATTTTTTCTAATATGCTATACATGACAATAGCATGAAGACTTCCTACTCGTTCAATAGAATATATTCTGTAAGGTATAATAGGTTTCAGTAAACAGCTTGTAATTATTGCATTTCAAACAGCTTTCAAAAAATTCGTTGTCAGTTTTGAAACACAAATCTCATCGAGCGAGCCTCATGTTGATGTCAATTACCTGCACTTGTTTTGAATTTCTTCTGTTGCAAAAATAATAATTACATCTAAAGCTTGATGTGTTCTCACTATGAAAAACTATAAATTTTCGCTGTAGTAATTTCATTAGCTTGTAACAAAATATTCTTGTTTGTTTTATTTATATTAAAGGTAAATAACCTGAATGACAAAGGTGTAGTGGTAGGTAGATGGCATGAACCCTACGATGATGGTGTTGCTCCCTGGAAGTGGACTGGGAGCTCTGCTATTTTGGAAGAGTACATGAAAAGTGAAGGAGTTTCTGTAAAATATGGACAATGTTGGGTTTTCGCTGGTGTATGCAATACCGGTGAGTGTAATTTGTCATTATTGTTATTATTATTGCGTAATGTCAACCAATAACTGAATAATTGTCTTAAGAAATTGAAAGTCTTAATTTTCCTTAAAGCAATTATCCACTAATCATAAAATACTTGTTTGATAGGTTACGTTACTTACGTGCCAATGATACAGAATGTTGTTACGTAATATAAAAGAAAAACTGAGATTATTAGCGTATTTATTGTACGTAGATTGTTTGTTTGTTTTGTTTTTTGAATTAAGCACAAAGCTACACAATGGGCTATCTGTGCGCTGCCCATCACGGGTATCGAAACCCGGATTTTAGCATGTAAGTCCGCAGACATACCGCTGAGCCACTGGGGGGCTTGTAGGTAGAAGGTGTAATTTTTATTGTACAACATGAACAATTTTAGGAACTACTAAGCAGTTATAATTTAAAATTTGCATCGAATATTTGATCTTATCTCTGTAGTTTGTCGAGCTTTGGGGCTTCCATGTAGGCCAGTGTCGACCTTCGTGTCAGCTCACGATTCAGACTCTACATTAACCATTGACAGATTGTTTAACAAAGATGGGGAAGAAATCTCTGGAGGAACGAATGACTCGATCTGGTATTTTGTTATTCTTTTCTTATAAATTATCCTTCTTTCTTAATTTACAACACTGCTTTGGTATGGAAGAGCATATACATTGTATTAATCACCAGCCCTTTACAGTTAAATGTCATTTATATTGTTTTAACTTTGTTGTGAAACATTCAAGAAAACATGTATCATAAACTCTTCTAAAGTAGTATATAAGAAAATATCCCAGCTCTGTACTGGGCCTTAAGAATAATCATAATTCTTTACTAATAATTGTTTTTGCAATTCAGAATAAAGATATATGAAGTACGTTTATATATGTTGATAAATCATTCTCTGTAACGTTCAAACAAGATGATTCTTAATATTTAGTACGTTTTAAACCATTCTTTAATGAAGGGCCAGTATAAGTGTTACAGGATCTATTATAACTATTTCAAACGCCACGTTTTGCCTATTACTGGGTATGCGATGTTCGAAATATCAGTATTATATCTACTTTTTCATCAGAAATAAATTAACGCAATCTTTAAGAGTTTAATTACCATAAAATTTTTAATTATCTTAAATATTTAATGTTTTGTTAGCTTATAATCACTTCACAGCAGAAGAGTCGTTGTTGTTGTTGTTGAATTAAGCACAAAGCTACACAATGGGCTATTTGTGCTCTGCCCACCACGGGTATCGAAACCCGGTTTTTAGCGTTGTAAGTGTGCAGAAATATTGCTGAGCCGCTGGGTGACATACACCAGTCGAGAAGAAAATGATATAATTCCGAAATCGCCAGGGGTATTACATTTATTTTCCGGTTTTCTTAACTCTTTATGTTTGATGAATTAAGAAGTGAACAATTTATAACATGTAGCCAATTATTATCATAGGAATTTCCATGTATGGAATGAATGTTGGATGGCACGACCTGATCTGCCAACAGGCTACGGGGGATGGCAGATAATTGATTCCACACCACAGGAAACTAGCGAAGGTAACACTCCATATTGTATTTCAATTTATTCTTCTGGCGAACAGAAATTTTTTTGTAAAAAAAATGAAACATTTCAATAGAAATATTCTAAAGTCAGTTTTCTGTTTATTTTTATTGTGTACGATAATAATATTAACAAAGTAAAAATTGGGATGTTACACTGCTACCTAGTGACCACATTTTAAAACTATTTGTTTTTTGTTCAAGCAGACATAATGACGTAAGGACTTGAAGTTTCTAAGAATTTCAAATGTGTGAAAATACGAAATCAGATTAAGCGCATGAAGTTAATTTCGACTTTTTTCATAACTAGCTCGTTTTAGTATTTTATGTTTAATTACTGATAACTAAGTAGAGTATTTACTTACATTGTGTCCGATGAATGATAGTATAGGGACATTAAAATATATAAATGTTATGTGTTTATATTAAGTATTTCGTATTTCTTTAGATTCACTGAAAATATTATAATTCATTATACAGTTTAGGTTAAAAGACAAAAAATATTATATGGGGACATCGTATAAAAGTTACTCAACAAATTATTAGTGCTTATTTCTATTGTCATAAATTTAGCACCAATGGTTCAGTAAACTGACAAAATAACCCAATTATTTGCTATAAATTCTCTTCTAAAAAATGATCAGTTTTTGGCGGAATTCTATAAAAACACCAGAAAGCTTTACTTTTTAGTTGTTCAATATGAAGCGAACAAGATTTAAAACTGTTGAACACGAATGTATCTTCCGTTAATACTCAGCATTTATATTCAGATCTCGATGAACTATTCTCATTGGTTCGATTTTCGTAAATACTCGGTTCTTGATTGAAAAAAACGACAAGTATTTTAATATGAAACTTTACCTCACAGTATCATTTAAAGTTTTTCAAACTGAAAGATGACGTATGTCTTAATGTCTTTAAACAGGTATCTACCAGTTAGGCCCTACTCCTTTGGTTGCTGTTAAAAGAGGAGAAACTGGATATAGGTACGACACTCCGTTCGTCTATGCTGAAGTTAATGCAGATATTGTGTACTGGCAAAAAGATAGAAAATCAGAAAACGGCTGGAAGAAATTGAAGACAGATACTTCTCAGTAAGTAGCTTAAACTGTTGGCTGCCACGTATTTCAGCTGCTACAATACAACTCTAATGCTTCTTCATTTTGAAACCTTTTCGTGACGCCGTTGTGGATCGAAAGTGAAACAATTTGTAAGTAAGTCAAATGCTTGCATGGTTCTGACATCTAGCGTTGAAGTTAGGTATTATTGAGAACGAATTAACTCGTCGGTGGCACTGTGTTACCGATCGGCTTGGACGAGTTATCTCGTTAAACTGACAGATCTTTTGCCGAATGAAAATGTAAAGAAAGTTTTTAGAGTTAATTGCTCAGTTCCCGTCTCTGTATATGTTTTTATTTTGTTAATTATAATCGAAATATAGCAAAATAAAATGTTTTATGATTTACAGAAACATGTTACATTTCTCATAGTGGGAGTTAAAGTAGTTAAAATTAAAATATTTCATATGCATGATAGTCGGACTCCGAGAAATGTGAAAGTTTAGCTGGGGTCGGCCTGAAGAGAGTCGTACACCACATAGGACCACATGGATCCATGTACACACGAGTTTAATGCGAATACAAGGGAACTAACTTCGCATTAATAGGCACCTTTTTCCTCTATGCTAAATAATTAATGGGAGGCAGTCCTTCAGAGGAGTCCTAGTTATGCCAAGAAAAAGTAACAGAAAGCCAGAGTTAAGGCTTGCAGACCCATACTTAGACATCAGACACAGAGGGCGCTTTAAATCACACAACAAGACTTGATAGGAAAGACATAAGTACAGAGGTAAGCATGAAATTAGATGGGAGGTATTCGTTAAGAGGAATTCTGAATAAGCCAAAAACCGTAACAGAAATCCAAAAATAAGCCTTACTAAGTCATACTTAGGCATCAAACAATCTGTGTTAATAGAACAAAGTTCATTTTTTATCTATGATAAAGTTACTGGTTGAATTGTAAAAAGAAAACATGATTATATTGTATTAAGTTCACATAATTCGAATGTACGTAAGCTGTTTTAATAGTTGGAAAGCTTTTTAGCAACTGTATATATTAGTATTCGTCCGCGAATATTTGCTAGTCTTCAGCATTCGAATGTTATAAGTACAAACTTATTCGTGAAACAAGAGTTGACCAATTCATTTGTTACAATTTCATTAATTACCTGTACTAACCTATGAGTCTAGTCCTTAATGCCATTCAATGTAGTCAGGTGGTTCGGGCGCTCGACTTATAATCTGAGGGTGGCGGGTTCGAATCCCCGTCGTATCAAACATATTCGCCCCTTCAGACGTGGGAGCATCATAATGTGTACGGTAACTTCCACTATTCGTTAGTAAAAGAGTAGCCCAAGAATTGACGGTGATTAATGATGACTAACTGTCTTCCCTCTGGTCTTACACTACTAAATTGGGGACGGCTAGCGCGAAATTCGAAAACAAACAAACCATTCACGATACAGGTACAAGTGTGAAGTATACATAATTTATTTTACATAACTTATAATAAATTATTGTAATGTTTTCTGTTTGTTTTTTTCTATTCTTCCACACATGATTATAATTTAAAATAAGAACTCTAATGAATATTAATTAATGGAATGTTGTTAAGTTTTACTTTCAACATAAACTAATGTACTTGATGAAAATGAGGCGCCATACTGATTGAAAATTAATAACTTCTAAAGTAGACTGACATCAGTATCTTCGAGTTTGGTAATACTATTATTTATGTCAGTTTCATGTAATTTACTATAAAAATTATATATTATATCACTCTCTACTTCGTTACACGTGTTTCAAACACATATTTAAAGTAAAACTTCAAACGTATTTTATGTCAGACTTATATCACCAAGTTCACTTCGATAACTCATTATTCTTCCGTTTTCCAACCTTGCAGTGTAGGACGTCTTATACTTACAAAGAAAGTTGGTGTGGACGACGATTTTGGCATAAATGATGCACAAGATATTACGTACGAGTACAAGAACAAAGAAGGTGAGAAGAACGTGTGTGTTTTTTTTTCTATACGAATAGGCAAAATAACAATTTTTAATATTTATACTAAACATGCCTTGATGAACTGAGGTTTGTTTGTTTTTGAAATTCGCACAAAGCTACTCGAAGGCTATCTGTCCCTAATATTGCAGTGTAAGACTAGAGGGAAGGCAGCTAGTCATCACCACCAACCGCCAACTCTTGGGCTACTCTTTTACCAACGAATAGTGGGACTGATCGTCACATTATAACGCCCTCAAAGCTGAAAGGGCGAGCATGTTTGGCGCGACGGGGATGTGAACCCGCGACCCTCAGAATACGAGTCGCACGCCTTAACACGCTTGGCCATTCCAGGCCTAAGATGAACTGAGGTAATGTAGTTTCAAAATCAAATGACTGCTTCTTAATGTAGATCTGATGGTTACAGCGCTTGAATCATAATCTGAGGGTCGCGGGTCGAATCCCCGTTGTATCAAACATGCTCGCCCTTTCAACTATGGGGGCGTTAGTAATAGAGTAGCCCAAGAGTTTACAGTGGGTGTTGATACCTAGCTCTCTTTTTCTCTATAGATTTACACCACTAAATTATGGACGGCTAGGGCAGATTGCGCTAGTATAGCTTTGTGCGAAATTCAAACAAGGTTTTAAATGCTTTATATAAAATTATTAATTCACTTCTATGTTTTCGAAGTCAAAATGTCGCAGAGACAATAATTATTAAAGATACAGTGTAACTTTGCTCATGAAGTAACAACCCACACATGAATTAATTTTCTACGAAATTAATGTGTTTTGGCATTGCGCAAAAGTAGAAAAATATCGTGATAAAGGTAACATCAGTTCAAATCAATAGATATCGTATATTCCTCCAGGTAAATGGATATTTAATTTGTTTCCCTCAGGGACTGAAGAAGAAAGAATATCTGTACGAAATGCCACCAGAAACGCTTCCCTAAGCCATAGATTCGATCTACGTCTTCGTCACAAAGAAGATGTTCATTTCGAGATCTTGAAGACTGAGCAAGTAATGATTGGACAGCCCTTTCGTGTAAGGTTAAAGATTAGGAACCTGAGCAGCGAACCCAGGAAAGTGTCAGCCGTGTTGTCAGCAAACACCGTTTATTACAACGGAATCACAGCCAAAAAACTCAAACGGAAAAACGATAAACTCACGCTTCAGCCCCGGCAAGGTAGGCCTACCTCACAAATCAGCTCATATAGATTTCGGAAAGACTCCAAATATTAACTACTTTAACATATTTCTTAATTTAGTTGTTGCTCGTGTGTGTAATAAGATCATGTAAGCTTCATTTCGACTAATTTAAAGAATAACCTTATGCAAGTTTCTAAAAACATTTGAGTATTTATTTGAACTTTAATAATTATTTTATATTTCCTGCACAGCTTTCCACCACATTTGTCAATTCTTTACTCAGAAGTATCAAATAGTTATCAAAATATCAGTAAATTGATATTTTAGTTTTCAATTCATTGCTGGAATGTTATCTCAGATAAAGTCTATATAAAGCTGCTCCAACCCAAATATTAAATAATTATTGTCACACCAAACATGTCCGTCCTTTCAGCCATGGGGCGTTATAATGTGACGGTCAATTTCACTATTCATTGGTAAAAGAGTAGTCCAAGAGTTGGCGGTGGGTGATGGTGACTAACTGCCTTCCCTCTAGTCTTACACAGTTAAATTAAGTGACGGCTAGCGTAAATAGTCCTCGTGTAGCTTTGAGCGAGGTTCAAAAACAAAAAAAAACGTTAAACAGTTTGGACGTTGGTAGCCAAAAAGTAACTTTAATGTTACGAAAGAGCTTCTGTTGACTACGAAATAAATATTTATTGACAAGCTCGTGCCTGTTTCTTCTGTTTTCATGTTTAAAAATGTATGTTTGGCATAAGCTTTGTTTAATTATATATGTACATTGTACAAGACACAAGGTATTTACTCATGTTGAATTTTGCAGGAAAGAGAAATAAAAATCGTAACTTTAACATTGGATGTTTTAATCAGTTTTTGAAATATTATTTGCACGCTCCTTTAGTATTAAATATGTTTTTTTATTTTACTTAAGATGGGTCTAAATGTCGCTAAAATCACGAGATATTGTCGCTACCTTTTATAAAAAAAACCTTGGAAATGTCAAGAAATTGATGAGAAACGTAAATTGAATTGAGAAACAAAACTCAGATTCTTTTCGTTCATAATCAATTTCTTGACATTCCTAATCTTTAATATGAAAGGTAAAAACAACATGTCATGATTTTAGCAACTAGTACCTCACACAAACCATTTCTGTTGGGAACAACAAGGTTAAAGGTTTACTTTTATGTAAAAGTATATTTGTGTGTACGTGTATACGGCGATTAATTATTTTTTTTGTATCAACAGAAGATCTGATTTCTTTCGGAGTGGACTCGAATGAATATCTAGATAAACTGGTGGATTATGCCATGATAAAAATCTACGCCCTTACGACAGTAAAGGAAACTGAACAAACTTGGTCTGGTGAAGATGATTTTGTGTTGGACAAACCAAAGTTAGATCTTATGGTAAAGTATGAAATTATTTAAATACGTAACTAAAGATGGCGACACTTTAAGTTTTCAAATGAAGAGTTCAGAGTATTATTATGATTCTTAACAAACATACAAAATAAGTTTTAAAATTCGGGGGTTATGTAAATGGGTAAATAAAAACGAATACGAGCAAATTATTAGATGGACATTATTTATAATACCTTTTGATGTATGTGATATATTTGATTTTATTTATTAACACCCATATTCTACCTTTAGATTCGCGGAACTCCGAAAGTCGGAAGACCAATCGAGTTGGTTATCAGTTTCACCAATCCTCTCAAACGCATTCTGGACGACTGTGTCTTCAGTATTGAAGGGTCAGGAGTGACCGATCCATACCGCACTAAGTTCAGGTGAGTGAAGAATAAACAGGTATCAAATTGTCACGCGTGTTTCCTGCCTTCGGAATAATTTTCAGTTCTTGATTGAAATTAATTTAGAATATTTCATCTGTATGATAGTTTTCAAAATATTTTGTGTTGTCGATTTATGTATCATGGAACTGATTCTATGTAATATATTCGTGGTAATCAAGCATGTTCGTTTTAAAATCAAGTAGAATTGGCTCAAGCAAAAATATATGCTATTCACTGTTATTGAGAGCAAGAAACTGAAGTTTTCTATCATAGAAAATGCAAATTTTGAAACAATTTTTGTTCTTACTTTAGTTTTTAAATCACGCAGAAACTAGCAATCCGCCCGCAGCTGGTACAGCGGTAAGTCTATGGATTTACAAAGCTAAAATCAGGGGCTTGATTCCCCTCGTTAAACTCAGCAGATAGCTCGAAGTGGCTTTGTTATAAGAAAACAGACAGAAATATTTTGATATTATATTTTAAACCTGTAGCATAAATATTTTATTATATTTTCAATAATTAGTTTTTTTTATAATACTATAATATCATTACAGGGATATCAATCATGGAGAAACTGTAACTCACAGTGAAAAACTCGTACCTCAGAAAGCTGGTTTGAGGAAGATCTGTGTGACTTTCAGCTCTCGGCAGCTCATCCAACTGATAGGATCAAAACAAGTTGAGGTGAAGCCTCAATCTGAGTTGGACGATAATGAGATTTAATGGGGATTTAGCTGAATATACTTATTTTAATCAACTGGATAATATTGAACAGAGTTGTTATTCCCATGTTATTAGATATCTGTTTGTGAATTTAGTTTTGTTTCAATTATTATTTCTAAAAACGTAAAATACAAATTTATTTTGATTTCATCAATTTTATCATAAGGATTAGTTATGGTGTTTATGATGTCCAATTGCACTGCTGTCTGTACTTTGATCCTAAGTGTTTTAATTCCATCGTTTTCAATACGTGTACCATGTGTTTTAAAAAGTATTTCCAAACTTCTTTATTTATCTATTTATTGTTTATTTATTTTAATAGTATACGATAACCTATTGAGTTATGAATAATATATACCGTCCTGTCAAACCTTGGTTTACTAATTATTACGTTAAATAAACCATTAGAATATATTTTAGCTGCCTGTTTTAGCATATGACAATCTATAAAGTTTGTAGCTTTTTCAAGTATAAGTAAAATTGTTGCTGCAATTCATTACAACAAATAACACATACATATTGAGGATTTGACAGTTTCTTTAGTAGTCTAACCGTGACAATGAATAACACATTTTACATACATCTTGAGAATATGCCAGTTTCTTTAGTAGTCTAACCGTGACAATGAATAACACATTTCACATACATCTTGAGAATTTGACAGTTTCTTTAGTAGTCTAACCGTGACAATGAATAACACATTTTACATACATCTTGAGGATATGTCAGTTTCTTTAGTAGTCTAACCGTGACAATGAATAACACATTTCACATACATCTTGAGGATATGTCAGTTTCTTTAGTAGTCTAACCGTGACAATGAATAACACATTTCACATACATCTTGAGGATATGTCAGTTTCTTCAGTAGACTAACCGTGACAATGAATTATACATTTCACATACATCTTGAGGATATGTCAGTTTCTCTAGTAGTCTAACCGTGACACTGAATAACACATTTCACATACATCTTGAGGATATGTCAGTTTCTTTAGTAGTCTAACCGTGACAATGAATAACACATTTTACATACATCTTGAGGATATGCCAGTTTCTTTAGTAGTCTAACCGTGACAATGAATAACACATTTTACATACATCTTGAGGATATGTCAGTTTCTTTAGTATTCTAACCGTGACAATGAATAACACATTTTACATACATCTTGAGGATATGTCAGTTTCTCTAGTAGTCTAACCGTGACAATGAATAACACATTTTGCGTACATCTTGAGGATTTGTCAATTTCTTTAGTAGTCTAACCGTGACAATGAATAACACACTTCACATAGATCTAAAGGATTTGTCAGTTTTTTCACTAATCTAATCTTCAGATTGTTAACTCAAAATCTTTGTCTTTCGAATACAAAAGCCTTCAAGGACTAACTCCTGGAATTAATCTTTTTCTTTTAGAAAATGAATTATATAAGTGAATTCAAAGAACGAACTGATTTCTAAGTGACAACTGTAAAATGAGTTCGTCTCTCTTTAGGCAATTTTACAGCACCAGAAACAAAGCAACAACAACAGAAATATTCGCTGTTCTCTGATCATTGTGTTATATCAAGAAGTAATTATTTTGACAATTTGGATGATGTTCACATATAATTTTTCGTTATTGTTTACTTACTTTGGAAAGAGTAAGGTAAACATATTCTGAAAGTAGCTTATGTACTGAAGTGTCAGACACAAAACACCCAAATGCTTTGTAATTACACTGTTTAAAATATGATTACCTCATACGCGTTATTTTCGAATTATGGTACTTCAAAAAGGTTTGGGACATTAAAAAATGACGAAAAGTCCATTTCGCTCGAATCCTTTGATTTGAAATTCTTGAAAATGAAAGAGCAATCTCTCTCTCTAACCAACGATATATAGTCTGGTAAATTATGTAATATGTGATACGTCGTACCAATGTGGTTTCAGTATTCCTACTATATCTTTATTAAACAGCGATGGTTTACTTCCTTCATATTATGTTTGGTAGTTACATTACTGCAGTGTGCTCAGTGATCACATGAATTAGAAGAGTTATTTTCTGAAATATTTAGCTAAAAACACTCTCTTATGACAAATAAATTTATAGTTTTTAGTACAATAGGACTTGATAGATAAATTAGTACTTTGCATGTTCAAAGCATCGAGATTAAATATTTTCCATATTTCAAATTTTCATTAATCTCTATTGATGCTAGAACAATGTGATGATGAAGAAACAGTTTATAAACCATTAGACTTATTTTAAAATATATATATTTTTAATTCTGGTATTTCATTTCTTTGCCAGAATCTTAAATATTATTAATACACGAGCTTATGAGAGAATGTAACGATTTTGTTTATGATGGATAGTTCTGAAAGTTGATCGTTTTGTCCATATCAATTTAAGTATTGTTGATATTATTGATGGGTTTATATGATTTAAACGAGATATTCAACATTCTAATTTCGATAACGATTTATAGTATTTATGCACAAATTTAAAATTTTACAAAATATTTATATATTTCTCCACATAGAAGTGACGTTCATCGATTCCTTAATATTTTATTCGGCATGTTCTTGCCGTGAAATCATTAAAAATCAACTATCCACCTTCTAAAATATTTTTACTAACACCAATGCAAAAGCCAAATTATTAATATATATATAAGCCTGCAATATTTATAGCATTTGAAACAGACTGAATAAAATACGAATTCAGATAAACAATGATATTTTAATGGCAGAAAAACAAGATATTGTATGATCCTTTCGAACTTTTTAAAAAAACTTTAAATTCAAAAATGCCTTATAATACTTGTGCATGAACTTAGTGTTTGAAAATCATATTATACTTTCCCCCCACATACGAGCAATATTAATTGTTTAAATAGCATATTCCAGTTCTGGGACAATTATAAAAGGGTTATCTGTTCTTCAAAATCATATGAATATCACACATGTTAAAGCCAATATTATAGATATTTATATATATATACAGATCAATATTATAAATATTGGTAGCATTTGAAAGAGACTGAAAAATGTAAATGCTGATAAGCAATATTTTAACACAATACACTGCACGACCTATTTGACTTCTCAAAAACTTAATTACAAAAATGCCTTATAACAATCATGCATAAATTGACCATTTTACATTACAGTTCACGTACTTTCATTCATATATGTTATAGTCATCAACCGATCCAGCTTTTACTTATTACGTTTTCTGTGGTGAAACAATTATATACAGATTATTTATCTTTTAACACATTATCATGAATATCAATGTTAAAGTACAATTATATATAAATATTAAGTAGTTATAACATTTAAAAGAGATTAAAATGCAATTGCACATGAAAAATATTTAAATGCCAAAAAATTCAATACATTGTATATCCTTTTAAACCTTTGAAATATATGTATATAATGGTAGTTTGGTCTTTATTCACAGAAGATTTATCTCTGAATCTACCAAGGTCCTTGTAGTTTTTGTCACTGCCTTTCACACTGTTGCAGCAAAGTTAATGTTGACAGTTCGTGATATTCCATGCAAGAGTTGATAGAGACTGATTTTACATTCTAATAGTAATACCAAAAATTAATTCATAAGGAATTATATTATGATTATGCACCATAGAAAATTACAATACAATTCAAAATACATATTCTTTTCCTGATTTCATAACAGAAGTCAGAAGATGTTGCAAAGATTGGTAGAAGTAAATATATGTTTTGAAGACAGAAATTATCAAGAACTTTTATTTAAGCTATGGTGTCTGGAATAGCTGTATATCTCACAGATATTGAATCTTGAAGTAACAAAGCTTCTTTTGGAAAGTGAACACAACGACGAATGCACCAGATCATTCCCACAACTACGAAGATTGTAATCGATGTTCCAAAAAATACGACAGCTCCAAAGACACTCGAGTGTTCTTGATGCCAGCTACCTTCTGGAACTCTAGACACCAAAGGCTTAACAGTTGGTTCTTTTCTTTCAGTTAAAAGCGAGATGTTTGGCTTCCTGGAGGAGTTTAGATCAAGTTTTGGATGCCATGAGGGATCGTGTTCGACACCCTTCAGTTCCTTAGGAGGAACATCAGGACTAGTTACTGTTAGGTGGTTATACATTTTAACTGGTTCTAAAACTTGTGTTGCAGAATTTATATTAGGAAATTCTGTAGCTTTAGAATATTTCATTCCAACGTCTTTGGCTTCATATGTGTTATTTGTTTCTATTAGAAAACGACAGAAAGTTTTAGTTCGAATAAAACCATCTGTGCATTCTTTTTTAGAAACGAGCATGCAAATCTTATCCTCTTCTGGCCATGCTAAATGTGACTTTTTCAAAATAAGCTCTTCATTTCCTAAAAGTTCTGTTACAAACACCTGCTTCCACAATAGGTTTACCTGATTTGTCTTCCAAACTTCCTCTCCTGTCAGCTCTCGGACCCAAACCCATAGCGTATCGTCGCTGTCTGTCCATGTAATGGATCTGGACGATAATGGCGGAGTTGTTTCTAAATTATATTCCCGCTCTACTTCGAGAGATAAGATGAAACTGCTAGTATTTAATCTCCATAGACTCTCTCGACCATATGGGATATCAGCTAACCAGGCAAAGAAAATATTGCTAGATGAAGCCCAAGTGAACCCATGAGAGCAATACTCTTGTAAATGGGATAAGTTTTTCATCTCTTGGGGTACGGCAGCCATCTTAATCCATTTAGCCTCTTGAACATCCAAGTGATAAATAAATTCTGACCACAGGTCAAGAACAATGAACTCTTGATCCGTACACCAAGTTACTGCATGAAGCAAGGAAACAAATCCATCATCAAAAGTGACTGGTTGCCATTTTTGAGCATCAATGTTAACAATGAATGTATTATTTTCATCTGAAACGATCAAATAGTCACTTCTATATCTACACTGAATATTCAAAGCCACAGAAGTATTCAATTCTCCTGACACCCTTTGATGATTCCACAGACCTGTTGTTGAATTATACCACCAGAGAACGTTATTCGATATCCCATAAATGTGCCCGTTGGCATCTTTCCATCCAGAACGACCAAATTCACAAGGAATGCTTACAAAGGATTTATCATGGAATATTTCTGCAAAAAAAAATAAAAACAAAACATTTAACACCCAACCTGAGAAATCAAGGAGACATGTTGCATGGGTTGATTTCCCAAGAAAGCTATCTGGTATTTTTTGTTTTTTATTTTTGAACAGAACCTCAAACTCCTTGGGATATTAAATCTTAATTTCCATCCATCGTGGCCGAATTCGCACTAGTTTCTAGGTTATTGGGTTTTAAAATCTTCACCTTAATATAAAATGCAGTGGTGGTCGCCTGAGCGCTAAATTGTTGGGGATATTTGATTCGAGAATTTTATTTTGGGAACTATGTCTCCCTAAGTAAATCCTACAGTGTACCCGTACTGTACAGATCTAATAACTGTTTTACGATCTTGATCCAAAGAACTCCCGCAAATTAGATTAATAAAGTGTGTAGTGTGGTTATATGATTTGAGTGGTATTATGGTCAGAAAAAACTAAAATGAACTGTCAAAAGTCTTGATATTACATTAATTTTAAAAATTAGTAAATGCTATACATTTTCCTTTACGTAAATACAGCCTAATCTCCATTCTGTATTCACCTATCAGTTACATAACTTACGTTAACCCTAACATGTCTTTCCTGATTTTTAATATTTTATTAAGTTTTAATTTGATACCTACAATAATTGGTAAAATACGTGTCCCACTTAAGAACATGCTTCTTTCAGCATAGACTTAAAAATAGAAATGATACTACATTGGACAGTAAGAGTAAATATATATATCTATATATAATTCTGTATAACCTTAAATGAAAGATTACCTTTAAATACTAATTCATGTGCTTCTGTCCACTGCTAAAATCAGGGGTTCGATTCCCCTCAGTGGACTCAGCAGATAGCCTGATATGGCTTTGCTGTAAGAAAACATACACACATTTACTTCTCTTAAGTTGTTTGCTTGTTTGTTTTTGACTTTTGCGCAAAGCTACACTAGGGCTATCTGCTTTAGCCGTCCCTAATTTAGCAGTGTAAGGCTAGAGGGAAAACAGCTAGTCATCACCACCCACCGCCAACTCCTAGGCTACTCTTACACCAACGAATATTATGACGTTCAAACAGCTGAAAGAACAAGCATGTATGGTACGACGGGGATTCGAACCTGCGACCCTCAGATTACGAGTCGAGCGACTTAACCACCTGGGCCCTCTCTTAACTAAGTGATATAATTACGCAGTAAATTAGAAAAGAATAAAATAAGAACAAAAAGTCCTAACTCTTTCAATTTTGACTTGAAAATTAGAGCGACACAACATCGGCAGTTGTCTTTACCAAATTCAACTAGAGAAGACGATGGACCGGATGTCATGGTTTTAGCATATGGATGTCGCTTATGTTACTCTAACTTTTTTTTTGTTAAGTAATTGTGATTTTATACAATAAAATTTCTTTGATGAATTCGTATTTCATTTATTTACTAATTATTTAATCAGATATTTAATACACGTATAAAATAAAAAGTTTCGACAATTTTAGGTGCAAGTGAACAAAGTGAGGCATACAGTTAACAAAGATGTAAAAATGTTCACAATACCTTAACAAGATAAGTAAAAATTACTTTATTCTGCTAAAGTTCATACTGTACAAATACTTTTCCTAGCTCCAATAAATTCGAATCCCCGTCGCGCCAAACATCCTCGCACTCTCAGCCGTGGGGGCGTTATTATGTGACGGTCAATCCCACTATTCGTTGGTAAATGAGTAGCCCAAGAGTTGGTGGTGGGTAGTGATGACTATCTGCCTTCCCTCTAGTCTTATACTGCTAATTAGGGACAGCTAGGGCAGATGGCTCTAGTGTAGCTTTTTGTGAAATTCCAAAGCAAACCAAACAGAAGCTTCAATCAAACTCCTTTATTGAACCATTTTTCAAACAGATATGCATTGACGTGAAACTTCTCAATGAGGATAGATACGCATGAAATACACACATATATGGACAATAATGGACTTATTAATCTATATTGGTCATCATATCTATCAAATTAGACTTCAATATAAAAAAAATTAAAACCAATTCTAATCATTCAAATATTATTTTAAAATGTTTAAGCTGAAAATGGCTATTATGCTGCCAAAAATTATATCTATGTTCCCTCGTCCTTCCCTACTTGGCATTAAGTAAAAAAAAATTATGCGTCAACTTCATCGAGACCATTAATAGTCTTAAACACTTAAGTCAGACACCCTTTAACTCTTCTTTTTTCAAGAGAGAAATCATCTTAGTGTTCTCAGCTTATCCTTGTATGAAAATCATTCCATTAGAGTTCTCAGCTTATCCTTGTATGATAATCCTTCCATTAGAGTTCTCAGCTTATCCTTGTATGATAATCCTTCCATTAGAGTTCTCAGCTTATCCTTATATGACAATCTTTCCATCCTAATTATCAGCCTCGTGGTTGTCCTCTGAACTCTTTTAACAATTGAATGTCCTTTCTAAGGTAAAAACCCAAGACTGAACACAGTACTCTTAATGTGGTCTAATTAATGACTTATACAGTGAAATCACAACCTGCTTAAGACTTTTATTAATATTACTATAGGTACAGCCTAAAATCCTATTTGCCCGGACGCTAGCAACAACTCATTGCTTGAATGACTGATAAACTACAACGACAATATCGTTTTATTTCAAAACATTAAGGTCACACCCATTACATTTATGCCCAGAAGTAAAATTATAATATCCAACATGCATTAACTGGCATTTATTATAATTTAAATTCACTTGCTATATATTCACCCAACTCATCGAATAATCAAAATCTTTCTGTAAACCAGCAGCATTCATCTAACAACTGGGAACACTTAAAAACTTAACTTAAATAATGGTTTAACCATTCCTTTGTCTATCTCACTGATATAGTGGAAAAGAGTCTTAACACTGAACCCCGAAGTACATGATTTGTGACATTAATTTAGTTTGACTGAACTCCATTTATAACAACCTACTGCTTTTGTTCATTTAGCCAGTTTTCTGTCCAATAACTCAAGTAGTTTCTATGGATAGAGATATAATATTTTAATGTCTTTTATGTCACACCTTTCGAAATGATTTCTAAAAATACAAGTACACCAAGTACATAAGCTGTAACCTTTTCAAAGAATATAAATAAAAACTGTAAGGCAAAAATGTTACCAAGTAAAATCATGTTGATTGTCCAACAAAATTTTAGATTTGTACATAACTTTACAAAGCCTTTTTTTCATAAAACTGGTGTACTGATGTTAGACTTACAGGCTTTTAAGTACTGAGACAATTTTTATCATCTCCCTTGAGTTTTTCAATAGACAGCCTAATGTCTTCGCACTTACAGCGCTGAAAACCTGGTTTGAATGCTCTTAGTGAGCAGACCACGGACAGCCCACTGTGTAGTTTGGTGCTTAACTTCAAAGAAACACCTTCCTTCAAAAGAGGACTAACATTATTGAAATTTCCATCTTCTAGCATCTACCCACAATTCAATGACAAAGCAAAAATAGTAGCTCACACATCCAAAACTCAGCCATACCATTGAGAAAATATTATCTCGTCCAGAAGTTTTATCATTCTATACATTTTTCTTTATAAATTCATAATTAAAGTGATTGTTTTATTCGATCTTGTTTCCATTTAGTAACTGTTCAAGACGAATAATATTGCTTCAAGCTTGGCTAGTAAAAACTGAAGAAAAAATAGAATAACCTAGCCATCCCATAATAATCAGATACTAGCTTTCCTATATCGTTCTTCAATCGCCCTACTCCCATCTTAACATTTTTTTTCACCCTAATGTATTTTAAAAATTCTTACTATTACTTTTTACATTTTCAGCTGACATTTTTCATATATTTTTTCAATTTTCTAATTTTCTGTTCAATCGATTCTCTTGATATCTTCTATAATTCTGTTACTCTCCTCTCGTAACACTTGATATCTTCTATAATTCTGTTACTCTCTTGTCGTAACACTTGATATCTTCTATAATTCTGTCACTCTCCTATCGTACCAGGCAAGATAAATTTATAATATCCTTATTTAATCTGATCCTTAGTACCCTTTGTGAGCCCACTTGATTTTTTTTTACTTGCAGCTAAACCTCATTTTGTAAAGAATACACGTACCTTGAATATTTAAAACTGTTTTAAAAAGTTCACACTTAACGAATAGTTCCAGTTAATTCTGTTTTTTTTTTTCATTTCACAACAGATAACTTGATCGAAATTTGGAAAATATAATTATTCCTTACCTCCATACACATCAAAATATTAAACTAACTGAGGAGTGATCATTTCCATTAAGATATTTCACAATATATATCATAGCAATCATGTTCACATTCGAAGTTAATAATAAATTTAAAATAACAGTGGTTGTAGTAGGTTCCCTGCAGAAGACAACCTTCCTGAACGGTTTCTAAAAGCCTGTCTCCCTATGGTTTTATTATTTCTTAATCCACATACCTGAAATTAAAATCTCCCATAATTCATAATTATGACCTAATTAGCAGCTGAATTGTTTACCTCACTGTAGAGCTGCTATTTAATTTGATCAGTTTCATCTCGTGGTCTGTAACAAATTAAAACCGGAAGTCTTCTCTTTCGTAACTATTGACAGAAACTCAAACAGATTCGACCTTATTGCCATTATCCTTGGTCTCATCAACTCTAACAGGATTTAGCTCACATTTTAATATCAAACCAACCATCTCCCTATTAAACAATCTATAATCCCGCACTTAAAAGAAATTCCTGTCACCAAAATTGGTTTAAAACAAATTTCCGTTATTCCTATTACATTTAAGTCCTCTTTTCCGACAAATTCTTGAAAATCTTCTATTTCATTTCTTACACTTCCAGCGGTACAACGACAACAACAGTTTAGCCTACTATTAAAACTACGTTAGTACTTTGTTTCTACACTATATTCCTCTCCACAACTTATTTTACTATATTATTCTAGCCCTCTTCTCTGTTCAAATATTGTTTAAAGTTGTATATATATATATAGTTGAATCCATAGAGCTTGCAAACAAGTCAGCGCCTATCGGATTTTAATGTAAACTATCCATTACAAAAACTCCATTTTCCTATTAAATTAACTCACAAAATTTCGAACAATCAACCTGCTCTTCTTAATGGTTAGTCTAAGCCAAGCTTCCATACCTGGTAGCCTGTTTAGAAGTCCATCTCATTAATTAAGTCTTGGTAGAATTACGTTATTATGGCTCTTTTATTTAAAGCTCTTTATCAATCCCTTAAACTTATAATTAGCTTCTCTGACTTACAATACACGTGTAATACAAAGACTGCACCGTTGTTAGCTCCCTACACTGTGAATTATATTTATGGTGAGCAAGACCGCAGATACTTATATATTAGATGCTCAAAACGTCTGCTTATGACACGCGGGTTTGCCTTTTATATAATAAATGTATTTATATCGATTGTTATCTCAGTTTTCAAATAATGACTGTGAACGACACATTTAAAATTTAACTCTTTTTTTTTTTTAGACACATTCAATGTTTCACCCCTGCTTTAGTACATATGGAAATTATTTATTAGTGTGTGAGATCGATTCAAGCTTTTAATATTGATCATCCTCCGATGTGTCAGCAGTAAACTTATATTCCTACGAATTTGGCCTGGCATGGCCGAGCGCGTTAAGGCGTGCACTCGTAATCCGAGGGTCGCGGGTTCGCGCCCCCGTCGCGCTAAATATGCTCGCCCTCCCAGCCGTGGGGGTGTATAATGTGACGGTCAATCCCACTATTCGTTTGTAAAAGAGTAGCCCAAGAGTTGGCGGTGGGTGGTGATGACTAGCTGCCTTCCCTCTAGTCTTACACTGCAAAATTAGGGACGGCTAGCACAGATAGCCCTCGAGTAGCTTTGTGCGAAATTCCAAAAACAAACAAACAAATCCTACGAATCAGCAATTAACTTATAGGCTTACAACGTCAGAATCCAAGGTTCAATTTACCACGGTGGACAGAGTGCAGGTAACGAATTCTGTAGCTTTGCGCTATGAAATAACATAACTCAAGCTTTTAATATTATGATCATCCTCCAATGTGTCAGCAGTTAACTTATATTCCTACGAATCAGCAATTAACTTATAGGCTTACAACGTCAGAATCCAAGATTCAATTTACCACGGTGGACAGAGTGCAGGTAACGAATTCTGTAGCTTTGCGCTATGAAATAACATAACTCAAGCTTTTAATATTATGATCATCCTCCAATGTGTCAGCAGTTAACTTATATTCCTACGAATCAGCAATTAACTTATAGGCTTACAACGTCAGAATCCAAGGTTCAATTTACCACGGTGGACAGAGTGCAGGTAACGAATTCTGTAGCTTTGCGCTATGAAATAACATTAATATATTAAACGCAAACTTTTTCTTTGTCAACAACAAAAGCTACAGTTATCAGTCAATTACATAAATTTACTTGTTCAAAATTATAAATTCAAAATTTGTTGTTTTTATTGCTATTGGGGAAGCCTATACTCGAAATGTATGTCCTATAAAGTTTTGCCCAGCATGGCCAGGTGGTTAAAGCACTCGACCCGTAATCTTATAGTTGCGATTTTGAATCCTTATTGTACCAATATTGCTCACCCTTTTGGCCGCGTGGGCGTTATATGTAACGGTCAATCCCACTATTCTTTGGTAAAAGAATAACCCAAGAGTTTGTGGTGGGTGGTGACGACTAGCTGCCTTCCCTGTAGTCTTACACTGCTAAATTAGGGACGGCTAGCACAGATAGACCTCGTGTAGCTTTGTGCGAAATTCAAAACAAATTGAACATATAAAATTTAGGCTCAAGGGTGTTAAAACTCTGTAGTTAAAAAACGCTATTGTATAAGTAAATCGTACTCAGCTTTTCTGTTTTCACTGTGTAATTCAGTGCATTAAGATCCATAAACACTGTGAGAAATACATACATTGAAAACTAGTAAAAATACGTTGATCCATGTTTTTTAATTAGTATCAATATTCTTGTGTTAGAGTTAGGAAATATTGTATGTATTTCAATTTTAGCTTCTACCATCAACAGTTAATAATTATATATAATCTGAAGTTTATTGCAATTTTTGTTCGTGGTTAACACAAATTTATAAGTACCTTGATTGCCTGGGCGGATTACAATATTCGAGATAATAATAGTGAAAATTATATGCAATCTAAAACATGACATTACTACTACTAATTTAATTGAAATCAAAAGGTTTATTTGTTTTTAATCGCAGACCTACACAATGGACGATTTATTCTCTGTCAACCACAGGTACTAAAACCCAATTTTAAGTGTTATAAACCCTCGGAACTATCTCTGGGCTACCCGGAGAAGGGAGACAACTTAGCAGGAAATTAACATTAAGAAACAACATACATACCTGAGAATTTAACAAAAGACAACTTAATATAATAGTCACAGTTTTAGTAATTCATGTGTATTTTATTTTTGTCTAAAGTAATGCATAATGAAATAATTGTTTTGGAACTGAATATCTTATTGAAAATAAGTACATAATAATATAATGGTTTGCTTTGAATTTCGCCATCCCTAATTTTGCAGTGTGAGACAAAAGGGAAGGCAGCTAGTCATCACCACCTTCCGCCAACTCTTGGGCTACTCTTTTATCAACGAATAGTAGGATTGACCGTAACGTTATAACACCCCCACGGCTGAAAGGACGAGCATGTTTGGTGTGACGAGGATTCGAACCCGTAACTGTCAGATTACGAGTCGAGTGCCTTATTCACCTGGCTATGCTGGGCCCAATAATATGAAGAAAATTCAGAAATTATATTCCGAATGTAATTTTCCCAGAAGTATGTGGAGATTTTTTTTAAACTCACAATGTTCCACTATATCAGCCATGGCCTAAGGTTATCGTATCAGGCTATGTTATTAAGGGTCTGGAGTTCGCACTTCCAGCTGCATGCGAGTTATAAAAGCGACAACCATTGTTGGTTTGTAATAACCTGGCCAAAGTCTTCGACGATGGGTGCTGCTGGCTGGTTACCGTTTCTCTGATCATTGTCTAATTTAAGGATAACTATTCCTCTTACTCCAACCAAAGCATTCAAATTAATTCAGATTCGTTATACTAACTATAATAATGAACTCTAATGATGAATTAAAAACTTACTATTTTCAGTCTGTATTCCATATTTTAGCTTCCAATTGAGGCTTACGTTTGGTTTCTAGTCTTTTGCTCGTCCCTGTATTTTTATTTCTGATAACGCAGTTGTGTTTTGCGTGTGTTTTTTCTTCATACATTGATTTTTAATCTTCCATTTGAGCGTTGAGTTTTAATTTTCAAATCCATATTTCGAGGCCCGACAGGGCCAAGCGTGAGCGTGTTAAAGCATACGATTCGTAATCCGAGGGTCGCGGGTTCGCATCCCCGTCGCGCAAAACATGCTCGCCCTTTCAGCTGTGGGGCGTTACAATGTGACAGTCAATCCCACTATTCGTTGGTAAAAGAGTAGCCCAAGAGTTGGCGGTGGGTGGTGATGACTAGCTGCCTTCCCTCTAGTCTTACACTGCATAATTAGGGACGGCTAGCACAGATAGCCCTCGAGTAGCTTTGTGCGAAATTCCAAAAACAAACAAACAAATCCTACGAATCAGCAATTAACTTATAGGCTTACAACGTCAGAATCCAAGATTCAATTTACCACGGTGGACAGAGTGCAGGTAACGAATTCTGTAGCTTTGCGCTATGAAATAACATAACTCAAGCTTTTAATATTATGATCATCCTCCAATGTGTCAGCAGTTAACTTATATTCCTACGAATCAGCAATTAACTTATAGGCTTACAACGTCAGAATCCAAGGTTCAATTTACCACGGTGGACAGAGTGCAGGTAACGAATTCTGTAGCTTAGCGCTATGAAATAACATTAATATATTAAACGCAAACTTTTTCTTTGTCAACAACAAAAGCTACAGTTATCAGTCAATTACATAAATTTACTTGTTCAAAATTATAAATTCAAAATTTGTTGTTTTTATTGCTATTGGGGAAGCCTATACTCGAAATGTATGTCCTATAAAGTTTTGCCCAGCATGGCCAGGTGGTTAAAGCACTCGACCCGTAATCTTATAGTTGCGATTTTGAATCCTTATTGTACCAATATTGCTCACCCTTTTGGCCGCGTGGGCGTTATATGTAACGGTCAATCCCACTATTCTTTGGTAAAAGAATAACCCAAGAGTTTGTGGTGGGTGGTGACGACTAGCTGCCTTCCCTGTAGTCTTACACTGCTAAATTAGGGACGGCTAGCACAGATAGACCTCGTGTAGCTTTGTGCGAAATTCAAAACAAATTGAACATATAAAATTTAGGCTCAAGGGTGTTAAAACTCTGTAGTTAAAAAACGCTATTGTATAAGTAAATCGTACTCAGCTTTTCTGTTTTCACTGTGTAATTCAGTGCATTAAGATCCATAAACACTGTGAGAAATACATACATTGAAAACTAGTAAAAATACGTTGATCCATGTTTTTTTAATTAGTATCAATATTCTTGTGTTAGAGTTAGGAAATATTGTATGTATTTCAATTTTAGCTTCTACCATCAACAGTTAATAATTATATATAATCTGAAGTTTATTGCAATTTTTGTTCGTGGTTAACACAAATTTATAAGTACCTTGATTGCCTGGGCGGATTACAATATTCGAGATAATAATAGTGAAAATTATATGCAATCTAAAACATGACATTACTACTACTAATTTAATTGAAATCAAAAGGTTTATTTGTTTTTAATCGCAGACCTACACAATGGACGATTTATTCTCTGTCAACCACAGGTACTAAAACCCAATTTTAAGTGTTATAAACCCTCGGAACTATCTCTGGGCTACCCGGAGAAGGGAGACAACTTAGCAGGAAATTAACATTAAGAAACAACATACATACCTGAGAATTTAACAAAAGACAACTTAATATAATAGTCACAGTTTTAGTAATTCATGTGTATTTTATTTTTGTCTAAAGTAATGCATAATGAAATAATTGTTTTGGAACTGAGTATCTTATTGAAAATAAGTACATAATAATATAATGGTTTGCTTTGAATTTCGCCATCCCTAATTTTGCAGTGTGAGACAAAAGGGAAGGCAGCTAGTCATCACCACCTTCCGCCAACTCTTGGGCTACTCTTTTATCAACGAATAGTAGGATTGACCGTAACGTTATAACACCCCCACGGCTGAAAGGACGAGCATGTTTGGTGTGACGAGGATTCGAACCCGTAACTGTCAGATTACGAGTCGAGTGCCTTATTCACCTGGCTATGCTGGGCCCAATAATATGAAGAAAATTCAGAAATTATATTCCGAATGTAATTTTCCCAGAAGTATGTGGAGATTTTTTTTAAACTCACAATGTTCCACTATATCAGCCATGGCCTAAGGTTATCGTATCAGGCTATGTTATTAAGGGTCTGGAGTTCGCACTTCCAGCTGCATGCGAGTTATAAAAGCGACAACCATTGTTGGTTTGTAATAACCTGGCCAAAGTCTTCGACGATGGGTGCTGCTGGCTGGTTACCGTTTCTCTGATCATTGTCTAATTTAAGGATAACTATTCCTCTTACTCCAACCAAAGCATTCAAATTAATTCAGATTCGTTATACTAACTATAATAATGAACTCTAATGATGAATTAAAAACTTACTATTTTCAGTCTGTATTCCATATTTTAGCTTCCAATTGAGGCTTACGTTTGGTTTCTAGTCTTTTGCTCGTCCCTGTATTTTTATTTCTGATAACGCAGTTGTGTTTTGCGTGTGTTTTTTCTTCATACATTGATTTTTAATCTTCCATTTGAGCGTTGAGTTTTAATTTTCAAATCCATATTTCGAGGCCCGACAGGGCCAAGCGTGAGCGTGTTAAAGCATACGATTCGTAATCCGAGGGTCGCGGGTTCGCATCCCCGTCGCGCAAAACATGCTCGCCCTTTCAGCTGTGGGGCGTTACAATGTGACAGTCAATCCCACTATTCGTTGGTAAAAGAGTAGCCCAAGAGTTGGCGGTGGGTGGAAATGACTAGCTGCCTTCTCTCTAGTCTTACACTGCTAAATTAGGAACGGCTAGCGCAGTTAGTCCTCGAGTAGCTTTGCGTGATATTCAAAACAAACAAACCATATTTCGAAAAAAAATATCTATGATACAACCATTCGTTCCCCATTACAAAAGAAAACTAACTTTTTAAATTTTATTCATGATTTTATCAAGTTCTTTTCTCATCATACAGAAAAAATCCGATGCCAAAAATATTTTTCTTCCTAATACTATGTTCAATTTTTTGCTTTGACGGTATGTAAATTCTCTCATATCTATTACCATAGAACAAAAAAAACAATATGAGAATATGTAAAACATTTCACGTCGCAAATATTAGTGGTATCATTTCTGTAAAAAGTGTAACAATTTATTGTTGTACATTTATTTTTGTGCCTACGTTTGTTTCAGTGTAATTTTCTTTTTTTACACGTGACGTGTATTGACTCTTAATGACGAGAAATCCACTTGAAATAAAAATGTATCTCAGAACGGCTGGTATGGGTACTAACACTTTTACTAATAAAGCAGAGAACTGTCTTGTAAGTAACAGTGTTAATTCTCTGCTTTATTAATAAAAGTGTTACATCAATACCAGCTGTTCCGAGATGCATATTCTTGAATGTATTGCGCAAATTCCGTCAGTTCTCGAAATTTGTAGAAGATTCTTGAGAGTAAGAATGAGCAATACTTGTTTTTAAAAAACACCGGCGTGTTGAAACATTGTTGAAACTTCGAGAATCTCGTGTGATTGCTAATCGTATAAAACCAACGACCTGGAAGATGAAGAATATTATTGGTCAGCTACAGTCAATGTACTATAAGCCTCGGAAGCTGCAATTGTGATTAATACCTATTAATAGGAAAACTACAGAATATGACGAGGAATGATTACAGATTTCGAACATTACAAACCATTCACCTTCAGTGAATTACTTCGGACGTTATTATTTGTACGAGGACATTAAATGTCTTCAACAGAAGTAAACTTGTAACTAGTGTGAGCCAACCAAACTAGCGAGCTTAAGCGAAGCGTGGCAATGATGACCCAGAATTAATTTGCTCGTCGTGGACTTGGATCGTTGATAAAATATTCAGTTCTAGACCAGATAAAAGAATCAGTATTGTCTGCAAGTTCAAAGAATTCTTGGAGAAAAACCATCATTTATGGAAGAATGTTAATAATAACCATTATTATAAACTGTATTGCGTTTTGTTTGATTGTATATTGAAATATATTTGTGTCGAAAAAAGAAAGTTGTGTGTATTAATCTTATTGGCAAATATCGTACATTTAATACATATTAAGATTTAATTAACTTCTAAATTCAGATATCCAGTTATTCGAAATAGTAATATGTAACGCACGTAACAGACTGAAGCCTGGTCCGAAATAAATTATAATACGTAACAAAAGGCAGAGACCACTAATATGTAATAATACTATTCAGCTTTATCAGCTCACTGTTATACAAATCAACCACCTAATGATCAGTTTTGGCTCATTTGTCACTTTCAAGTGAACGGAGTTTACAATACTCGTAATTTAACACACAATTACGACAGAAAGTGTTCGTACACCTGCGTCCCGAGTAGCTTTTTGCTTATAACTTAAAAAGTATCACGAGTTTGGTTATAAACAGTTTATTGTCGTTCAATTTAAATAAAAATGTATGTAGATGTACGTTAGTATAATATTTATAATATAGCATACTTTCATTATCCTAATTGTGATACTTTTTAAGTTATGAGGAAAAAAGTACTCACGACGCAGGGGTACGAACACTTTCTGTCGTAACTCTAGACCAGGACGAGATCTCATACAAGCTTCCTAGAAGCCTTATCAAGTAAAAGTCATCTCAAGAATGGAAGCCTACCAATCAAAAAGTGTTGCTTATAACTGCCTTATTAATGTCTCATAATTTCATCAGCAACAGATGGAACTCCTCTCATATCAATGACACATTTACTTGAACACCTGAACAAAGCAGGCCTTCATCTAAAAACAGATGATTGTATCTGTCGGTTTAGCTTCATTTCAATTTAGGGTACCCGCTCTGAAAATGAATTCGATGTTCGCAGCCGCAACTGGACGTCTTTAGTGTAAATATGAATAAAAACAGACTTCACAAAGCCAGACGAAGTACAAATCAATTCTCCTGCAATGCCAACGATGTGATCATTTATTTGCTTTTACGAATGTGCCATATTTAATTGTTGAACAAAAATACGCTTATACTTATTTGGAAATATAAAATTAGACATGATCCAACCCTTTTATTAATTTATCTGCATTTAGGCACGACAGTATGGTTTGAGCAGGAAGACACGTTTTTGGATGAACATACCTCTAAATCATGTGCAGTTATATCCATTGATTAAATAGATCATATATCCTCTATTCATTTCTTCGGCATCTACTAGTACATATGTTCCGTTTTTCAGCCTAAATGATATTAACGGTCGCTCTATGTTGTTATTGTTCGTAATGTGACCGTACTCCGTAACGAAATAAAATGTCGTGAACTGTACATATTTAAAGCCACTTTTATCAAATATTCATTTACGGTCGTAAACTGAATAACCAGTAATGTCTGATAACACGGCATGACACCACAAAATATCTCATTTTTTAAAAAAATTAACTGAAGAAGTTACTGAAAGTGAGTTTATAAAAGTTGCTTTGCTGACACAGTTGAAAAATTACAAATTCCGAGTACTGTATGTGTTTTGCACAGATAAAAATTATGTCTGATATAATTAAAACATAATGAGGCATTGTATTAAACAATTACTTTAACTATAAACTGTACAAACGAGTTACATCCATAATTTGTATGTTAGAAGCAGCTATCTGCGAGACCTACTGCGTAATGCCAGACTTCAGAAAAAGAACTGTTATTCCTATGGCTGCTAATCACCATATGGTATTTGGTTCATTTGAACGATGCACTACTCAAAAAACATCTTATGAATATACATCCTTACCTTCAGCATTTTCTTCTGACAACAAAGTCTGTAATACCAGACACAAAAATAGTATTTCCACACTAAAATACATTGTAGCGTGAATCTTCTTTAAGAACGCCATAGTTACACTAACAGTTGGCTACAAAATAATCAATACAACTTAACCAGTACAATTTGCTTGAATACTGAAGAGAGGCGGAATTATTTTCTGATTAAAATTACAATCATCTTAATGTATTGATAGGAAACCTGTAATTATTAAAGTGTTTTAAACAAAACTTCAGAATTTATTACAATTAAACTACACCTCAATAAGTTACTACTACCAAACAGAGGGAAGGAAACAGCTTCAGGTAAATGACACCAAACTTCGATTGCATAAATATGAAGGACTATCGATCTCCGTAAACGGCGCATTCTCCAAAAATCTAGTGGCGGGTGACGTCATTGTGTTATATAACTAGACTTTCTAACCCTCTGTAATCATTAATAGATTTCTACTTGAAGCTAGTTATTAATTTGTAAAACTATATTTCTTGTAATAACGTTTTTGAAACATTCTGGTTATTTTAAACAACAAAAAAACGCGGAATGATTAAAACAACATACATAATTAAAAAATTTCACTCACGCTCTTCTAAGATTCATATTTTCTTGTTGCGTTGTATTTTGCCTGTTGAGTTTTCCTAAATTCAACGTAACTTTAAATACTAAATGTGTTGTTGTTGATTAGAGTTTTTAGCGTGAGATTCGTATGATTTTTTTTCTTTTAGTTCCAGTAAATAATAAATTAGAAGTTATTTGAAGGCGAAATCATTTTACACTCTTTCAGAAATAAAAACATTATTAAAGAAATACAATTTGTGTAATAAAATAACTTGTTTATGAACCCCCAAATCAAGATCATTTTAGTTTAGTAGACATTATGAGGGGAAGGTTAATACTGTAATAAAGTAAAATCATATAAAGCCTAATATTATCATTCGTTACCTAGGAAATACAAATATTTTTTTCACATAGTTAAACCGATGCGAGACTGTTGAAATATTGTTTTCATTGAAACCTAGAAGGTTGTTTATATGTAGAATCTACATGTCCAGTTATCTTTCTGCTATCCATCGCTGTGGCTTACAGTTACACAAATTAATAGTCTTGAGTCGCTGCTTGCTGCAACTTAGTTGTGGCATAATGACTCGCAAGTCAGATGGTACTTAAAATTGACCTGTTATGGTTATATCATTAGTCTTTTCTATTCGAAGTTCATATTTTCAACTATAGAGGCATGCAAGGCCCAAATATTTAGTATCTGCTAGAAAAGAGCAACTGTAATCTTTAACTGTATAGATGAAACTAGGAAAGGAATAATTCCAACAGAAGACAAATGGGTTACTCCACTACTAACTATCAATTAAAAATTAGAGACAGCGAAGAAACGAGTTAAATAGAAATAACTCAAGAACACATTGGTCTACTGCAGCTAAAACAGAAACTTTCCTTGGAACTCTATCAAGATAAATGACACATATTTAGGTATAAAAAATGAGATAAGAACAATGTTTACGTTCACACCCCAAAAAGTTTTCAGCTTAAAAAATGGTTAACTAGAAAAAATAAAAAATATGGTTGCAGTCAGTAGAATGAAATCATGACAATCTGACTGAGCATAATCAATAATAGAAGAGTATTTCCAAGGCTAGCACAGAACTTGAAATATCATTTAAAAAGTGTGATTAACCTCAGTATAGCACATCCATGTATATGCAAGATATACATTTATCACAAATTAAATTTGTATTTTCCACAGAACAAGGGAAACAATTTGTGTAGAAAAGTGTATAATGAATGTGTGATAAGAGTAACAAAGAGAATGACCATAATAAAAGCTAGAAGAGATCATGAAGATTCAGAAGCTGTTATAAACAGAAACGGTAATGCAATTCAAATTATCAACAAAGATTTGTTTTTGTTTTTTTGGAATTTCGCACAAAGCTACTCGAGGGCTATCTGTGCTAGCCGTCCCTAATTTAGCAGTGTAAGACTAGAGGGAAGGCAGCTAATCATCACCACCCACCGCCAACTCTTGGGCTACTCTTTTACCAACGAATAGTGGGATTGACCGTCACATTATACACCCCCACGGCTGGGAGGGCGAGCATGTTTAGCGCGACGTGGGCGCGAACCCGCGACCCTCGGAGTACGAGTCGCACGCTTTACGCGCTTGGCCATGCCAGGCCTCTATCAACAAAGAACAATAAGGAAGAATATATGATCGACCAATAAGAATGTGATAACAAGGACCTCGTAAACATCAGCACTGTTATGAAGACTTTATGAACAGACGTATCACTTGTGGAGGGGCAAAGAAAGAGAAATTTTAGAAGAAGCTATAGGAAAGGGATTGGAAACCTGCAGGTTGCAAGACTGATTAGGTTTTGTACAGGTAAGAGCTACAATTTAATGAATAAAAAAGCGAAACAATTAAATGAGGGTGAGTGGGAAGACAAGAGAGATTTACATTTTTTTACAGAAGTTGCGTGGAAATAAAAATGATTAAATCTCCGAGTCGTGAATAAACAGGATGTACAGAAAGAATGTGTATTGGGCTTGAAGATTTAACGTTTATTTTGCTTATGTATAATTTATATTAATTTATTTCATTAAATATACTAATACAATAAAATGGTATAAATATTTTACATTCTAAGATTTTTGTACACTTGTATTTCTACTTCATTCATACAGTCTATATGTATAACTCTTACAGTAGCGTGCTGATAGTAAAAATGATCGCAAACATATGTTTTCTGATAATTGTACCTAAAAGGATTGATTGGTTGTATTATTATGTACATATGTAAGATTTGGATATTCTTATATTGTGTAAAAATGAGGTTTTCTAGTTTGATAACCAGTAGTGCTTATCATTCATCCCAAAGTTGAAGCAGTACTGTGTTTTCTCTTTCATTTAATGGCTCTTTACGTAAAGAGATAGAGTGAAGACAAGTTTACAAACAATTACATTCTTTTTTGAACAACGCAGTCATAGTTAAAGAAGAGTGAACACTGGAGTTCGACTAGAGATAAAAAATGGTTTGTTCAAGTTCACTAACCAGCATAATTCTATTAAAACGTTAGAGGTAAAAAGAAGGCGTGTCTTCCAGTGGAACAGTAGTATGTTTGCGGACAAACAATGCTAGAAACTGGGTTTTGATATTCATGGTGGGCATAGCACAAATAGACCATTATGTAGCTTAGTGCTTAACTACAAACAAATCAACTAAAACTAAAAGCTGTGATGAAAAATCGATACTACAATATAATTCTTTAAAAATCAGACTAATATGTAGTCCATAGTTTAATTAAAAATCTATTCTTTAAAACTTTCAATCTGTTTAGCAATGTTTTGTAAAATGTATCTTATAATAAACTCTGTCAAAATGATGTATATATCAAATGCAATCGAAATGTCTAGAAAGCCATTATCCTCATATGCCCAATGAGTCTACCTTAAACAAAGAAAACGTAATAATATGCACAAAGATTCCTTTTCTAAGCATATACTCTATTCCTTTGGCTGATGGATACTTTCATGTCAGAAAAAGCAGATCACACTTTCTATCTAATAATATATTTCATGTTGTAGTGATCTCTTCTAATGATGAGTACGTGTGATGCCCTTGATGAATGATTTAATTTCGTGAATAACTGGGAAAATTTAGTAGTTTCATTGACCCATGCTCTATATTAAGAACAAACCCTGAAATACACTGGCACCTTTCAAAGCTCATCAAATAACTATTGAGCAAAAAAGACAAATGAATATGAAACCAGAGATGTAAATTTCTTATTATAATATTTGTTAATAATCCAATAACAATATCAGATATGTGCGTTTTAAGTAATGCCACAATATTTTAAGTTTGTTTTGCTTGGAAAGACTGAATGATTGATTACCTAAAAAAATATTAGGAACTGAGTTTGGAACCTTAAGGCTTTAAACGAAAGGTATGGAGTGCCTTTGTTTCAGTAATAACAGTTTCCACGGCAGTCACCAGACATTTGCATAAACTTAAAGAATTTGTAACTTTTCCTGCAATGAACTTTGATAAATAGTTCTACTGTAAGTGTAGTTTAATATTTTCATGGCATAGGTTACTTGTTTTTGCCATAATTATGTATGTTTATACTTGTAAGCACAAAATACACAGTCTATCAGTGCTCTGCTCTTTTAGAGCATCAACACCTGATTGTTGGCATTGCAAGCTTACAGACTTGCAACTGACCAATCAAATGGTCCATAATTATTGTAACTAATAGATCTACTTAACTGGAATGTTTTGAAAGTGTAGGGTCTAATGGTTTTGTATTTTCTTCATAAATTAAAATTTTGAACCTATGTGGTTTACTAACAGCGTCTTCTAATAAGACGTGTATTTTACAAAAATAAAAAAAAGTAAATCGTGAATTTAGTCGTTTAGAAGATCTAAGTTTAGTTCAAGCTGGTTTAAAAACATCATAATGAGAGCTTTGTTTGTTAGTTCAATAGTTTTCACTTTAAATTGTTTAGTTTGAGAAATTTTATTGTATTAATCCAGGAAAACTAAGTTTATTTAGTTAGCTAAGTAATTTTGAAAAGTCTTATTGTTTAAACCGTTTTTTTAATGAAGTAAAAAGTCTTTATTTTATTTTATTTAAGTAACATATATAGCTGAAGGTATAAGGGGTGGAACAGTTGATCAACCATAACAATCACTTATCGTATGGTTATAGATTAAAGAAAGAACATGTAATTACAGGAAGTGATCCCAGTTTTTGACAATAATTGGAGATAACTTCAGTTTGATAGGCCATGAGTCCAATTATTAATAGTAATTATAGGCATTGTTCCAGTTTGTCATGAATCAATCATATCTAGTTATAGTAAGTATTAATAGACTCTCGTGGCGTGGCACCAATTATTAACAGCAACAGAACATAACTGTAGTTTAAGAAAGAACATAATATCCATTACTGACAATAAGTATAGGTGTGGTACGAGTTTTATAGAAATCTATAACATCCAATTATAGTAAGTAATGACAAATTATCATGACATGACGCCAATTACTGACAATAACTGGAGATGATTACAGTTTAAAACGACTGTGGTCCAGTTTCATAAAGCATAATTATAGTCTAAAGAGATAACACCAGTGTATATAATGACTATAACGGAAAATAACTAGTTATAGAAGCGTATAAAAATACTTGAGTGGGAGCTGACATTCATTTTGTCTTCATCTAGTCCAAAAGAGAGTTAACTTTATATATATTGTACATTATAGACAACACAAAGATATGACGAGTCTTAGAAATATTCTGTTCTCATTATGGCTGTTTCATACATTCTTATTGCTAACAAGTAATTATATCAGTTGTGACTAATGGGTCTATTAACCGTAATATTAATCTTTTCATACATGGTGCACAAACGTGATTGATTATATCTCTTCCAGAGAGACAAACCTTCAGAATACTTTATACGTATCCACTGGAAAATTACCAGTATATTTTAATTGTTCTATTAGTTTGTTTGTTTTGAATTTCATGCCAAGCTACACGAGGACTATCTGCGCTAGCCGTCTTTAATTTAGTAGTGTAAGACTAGAGGGAAGGCAGCTAGTCATCACCACCTACCGTCAATTCTTGGGCTATTCTTTTACCAACGGATAGTAGGATGTGAAGGATGTTCTGTATGAAGAAGAAGTGACGATACACAATCATCAACGTAGAGACTATGGGAATTACACATTATACCAAATCAAAGAGGATGAACATTTATGCATATTGAATAACAAGAATTTAAATGATTGATATCTTCAGGGAATGCAGATATACATCTGAAACACAGATTATTGTAAAGGTATTATTAGTGTTGTATGCGACGAGTCAAGAAATGTGTTTATTGTGTTTACACATCGATATGGTATTAACAATTATATATCAAATATCAGAACTTTAAAAAAAGTCTGAAGAGTATTGGTTACTTGTTTTACCAACTCATATCTAAATTAATTAAACAAATTTAATAAAAAAACTACATCTAATATCATTAATGATAAGCTTGTTGTTGTTGTTGTTGTTTTGAATTAAGCACAAAGCTACACAATGGGCTATCTGTGCTCTTTGAAGTTGGTATTTGAAGTTTATATCGAACATATATCCCTGTCATACTAAACCTAAACTGCTAGGTTTGCAAAATCAAGTTGTTCATACATGCATGATACTAGATCGTGATAAAGGTATGTTCTTATATCTGAGGGTTGCTGTGACTTAAATAGATAAAAACAATATATTATATGTGTTTCAAGATAATACTAGTAAACTAAACATACATGAGTTTAAAAATTTAAATCCCTTTTAGTTTATCGCAAATGAATAGTTTATTCATAAACTATCTGGTTTGGTTTCTTTTATAGAGACAGTTAAATCTATAGGATCGAGTAACTGTATTCTATTTCCTGACGAATGAAAAATATTTTCATAAGATATCTTTGTTTCATCACGTGATCTATTACTAAAGCTATTAGTAAAACTGATTAATGTGAATCACACTGGTAATGTTTTCAATTTTGAAAACCTGTATTGCTCTTTATTTGTTTTGAAATTAAACAGAAAGGGTTATCTGTGCTCTGCCCATCGCAAATATCTAAACCCAATTTCTAACGGCGTTCGTCTTTGTACAATAATGTTTTTGATATTTGATTCACATAAAAATATTCCTAGTAAATATGTAATAAAATAATGAGATCCAAATCTAGTTATTAATATTTGTTTAGATACGTGTCTTCATTGGCAGTAGCGATAGTATATACAATATTGGTTCACACTCTCGAATAAGATCCTTGCACAACCTTCTTATTGTAAGTCTACGGTTCACAGTTCTTTATGATTAATTTTTATGTTGTCATTACATGGAGTCAGAATAAGGGAATCGACATATTATTTTTTTTTCTTGACCAAAGTAAATATAGACCCAAAGACTTCCAGATTTATGACTCAGATCTAGGTTGACAATGTAAAGCTGTTTGCCTGCAAGTTTGTAGGTAGCTTATTTGTGACAAACACACGTCCTAGTTTCTTTTGTATACGCAAATATTCTGAGAGCGTAGAGTAACTCTCTGCCATATTAATTGTTTTTTGGATCTTGGTATTGTTGTTTCTGGACACATTAACTCTTAAAATGGACTGACATTTTGCATAGGCAAGAAAGCTTATAGTTCTGATCAATGCTTTACCAAATTGTATCTCATTATGTAAATTTCCGTATTAAAATCCAGTCATCAGTGGAGAGATCAGGCGTAAGATCACAAACAAAATGTGTGTATTCTCCCAAGTATTTCTAATACTTTTTATTGATGCCTTGATCTTAAAATTGTTTTCCCGTTTCGTTGTTTCATGCATATAAATTGGCACTAAAATCGGGTTACAATGGCCATGCAGAAATTTACCTTCAATCAAAGGTGATTGCTAGAAAGTAATTTTGTAATGTTCAATTGATACTGTAAAGGTTTTTCTTCCAAGGTCCATCAAAAACATTGTTATAAACACATCCTATATCAGGACGCTTAGCTACTGGACCTAAAAATACATTACAGATAGATGTCTGCAAATTTTTCTGAGGAGTTGAAAATGATTTGCACTTTACATATTTCAAAGGATATGTAGCAGTTCCCTTTCGAAAAGCATTCACGTGCGACAGAAAGACCGATGGGATAATTTTGTGTTTTGTAACGTATTGTAAAACAGTCTAGAAGCCTGAATCATCACTCTGCATAATACAAAATACATCTTGACTTTGTAAGAGGAGTAGTTTGAAGTAACCTCATTTTGTCTTGCAAAAAAATAAAATGTCCGAATATAAACGGCCAATGATTTTGACAGTTTCAATTACGTCAGTTTTTGATTATATCATTATCTTTATCCTTAAAATCGAGATAGTCAAAACTAAAAGCTGTGTCCTTTATCCATATAGCCATGTGGCTTATCTTGGATTTTCCATTACACTCAATATTGTTTCTGTATACGCCTAATAGGCATATGGATTATAAGATGTTGTTTGTTTGTTGTTTTTTGGAATTAAGCACAAAGCTACACAATGGGCTATCTGTGCTCTGCCCACCACGGGTATCGAAACCCGGATTTTAGCGTGTAAGTCCGCAGACATACCGCTGAGCCACTGGGGGGCAAATTATAAGATAAAAAATGAAAGTGCCATTCAGATATACAATTTAAGAAAACAGATAATAAAGAAACAGGTTGACAGATAGAGACTTATCCACATATTTTTCTATGCTTGTCCTATCAAATTTGACGAGCTTTGCCTCCCCATGTCGATACGATTTTATTGGATCTATGTATGCATCCCCTGATTCAGATATAAAAAATTCGATGGATCCACTGTTGATCACCAATGACAAGGATAATATTCTATCCACTAACCCTCCTTAATCACTATTTATGTAGGAGGGAGAGAGAATAGGACTAATTCCGACTTTATTCACTGACAGGACTTTTTATGTGGTAGAAGGAACATTGTTCCTTCCTTACCAGTAAAAGTGTTAATACCCATACCAGCCGATTTGAGATACATTGATGTTCTTTATTTTTGGGCTTTAGTGTTCCTGAATTTTGTATATCCTTTCTTATAAGATATGGCAGTCTGATTAACATCTCAAATGAAGCTTTGAACTTCTTTTGCACATTATTTCCCAGGTTTTTCGTGTTTAGCTTCTCATGCTAAGTTGATAACTGTTTTAACTGCTAGTTTTTCTTAGGCTAATTCTCCTTTTTTCAGAAAAGATATAGACGAATAAAACAGGTTACTAAGCACGCCTCCCAAATCGTGACTTGTTGTCATTGGCAAAACATAGTAAACTATTTTCCACCTGTTAATTGCAACACGTTTAATTAATTAGTTTTGTTAAAAACTTCCATGATGCCACGGATGACCTTTTTCATTCTTTATATCTTTCTGATAATCTAAACTATTTTTTTTAAAATACAGGTCTGTAAAAAAAATTCATAAACGGTTCAGCACGGCATTAACTTGAATGATTCAAAACAGAGGCGCACATTGACAGGGTATATAAAATCTAATGTGCTAATAGTAAAGATGATACTCTCACACCTACTTTTCTGGGAATTCAATCACAGCCAAATATAGAACCTTTGATGAATTCGTGAAGCAAATTTTATTACTGATTTGGTATTATAATTAAATCTTCAAACTCTTTGTTTGGTTTGGTTTGGTTTGAATTTCGCGCAAAGCTTCACGAGGGCTATCTATGCTAGCCGTCTCTAAGTTAGCAGCATAAGACTAGAGGGAAGGCAGCTAGTTATCACCATCCACTGCCAATTCTTGGGCTAGTTTTTACCAACGAAGAGGGGACTGGCCGTCACACTAAAATCGTCTGTTCAGGGATATTTACCAGACGTCTGTTGAAGAAACTAACTGTAGAATTGTTGAATCAAATACGAAAAAATTAATATTGTTATTTGTTAAAACTATAAGTTGTTGTTGTTGTTGTTTTGAATTAAGCACAAAGCTACACAATGGGCTATCTGTGCTCTGCCCACCACGGGTATCGAAACCCGGATTTTAGCGTGTAAGTCCGCAGACATACCGCTGAGCCACTAGGGGGCAAACTACTAGGAAAAACATTTACCACAACTTCATTGTCATGGGATGAATGCTTCATTCCTCGAGGACTCTGTCTGTTTTCCATGGCGCATGAGCACTCTCTCTCTCTCTCTCAATAGCTAAAATGAGTATAAGCTAATTTTGGAGCTTTTTTATGGAGTATTTAAGCCGTTTTAAAAATCTCAACACGTCTCTTATTTTAAAACCCTAAAATCAGGGGTTCGATTCCCCTCGGTGGACTCAGCAGATAGCCCGATGTGGCTTTGCTATAAAAAACAAATAAAAACAAACGTCTCTTATTTTAAAATATATAATTAAATATGGTAGGTTCATACAACAACGCCTGTAATTAACATCCATTATTGTCCTGTTTTGATTGTAAATTACATTAATGTAAGTTTCTATTCAACTCTTTTTATACATCTCCAACAGAAAGTTGGCAACATCATATCCTTCTTTTAGTCTTTGTAGTTATCTTCCATTACCATCATTGCATAAATAACTGTTGTTTCTTTACATCATAACTATGCTTTATAAAACTGAATAATATTCGTTTTAAACTGTAATTATTTCAAGTTATTATCAATAATTAGCATCACGTCCTGTAATTATCTGTTATTTCTTTAATTTTATAATTATACTACAATTGGTTGTTATGTTTGAGTAACTGTTCCACCCAACTTATGGTTTGTCACTTCCGCCTTTAGAGTGCCATAATAACTACCTGAGTTCCGCTAAAAGATTAAATGAAAAAAATATTTTTAAACAAATACACATATTTTTGCCGACTCCTCTTATGGTTTTTGCTCCTCAGTTTGTTGATCACAGAAAACCTTTTCAACATGGACATTATATGCACGTAACAGAATGAACACAGTACAGGTATGGTGAGAAATTCCACAGCTTATATGATCATTTCAAATTACATACAGAAACTGCTTTGTTTTCATAAACCTAAATAAATTTCTTTGTGGACTCCCAGTTGACAATTTTTTTTTTTACCTGGGAATGAACAAAATGTAAAGGATGAAGACATCGAAGAGTCATAATTTATAACTCATCTGACTCATTAGAATGGGCCTCTCCTATTAAAATTTATGGTTAAATAAAGATTCCAGTCAATAAAATTTAACTTTAAAACGTGGTTCATAATGAGTACTTGAGTTGGATAAACTAAGCCATGTGGCCAGTTTTAGTCTGAGACCGTCATTTTACCCCGCTATTATAGAAGTGATGTTGGTTCATCTTTCATGATTGAACAGGACCATCTACACCCTCATTCATTGATTTTGTGTTTGGAAATAACTGATTAGCCCAATCCAAGCTTTAAAATGTCTGACAGTACAGGTACGTTGAAACATGATGCCATTGAACGATATCTGATAAATACTACTTACAAGATTTAACTTGAGATAATGTACCACTCACTGTAACAGCAAATTATGCTGCGTTTGGAGTTTCTTACACATATTTTGACAATAAAAAAATCACATAAGTTAATAAATTTATTTTTTATTAATTACAGTAGTAAGGAAAACAAATGAAAAACTTTCAACAATATTGAACAGCAAACTGAAGCAAACCGTGTTGAGACTTAAAATACTGCTTCCTTGTGGCATAGCAGCATGTCTACAGACTCTTACACTGCTAATTTTGATACTAGTGGTGGGCACAGCACAAATGACTTATTTTGTAGCTTTGCACTTAAGTACAACACAAAACATAATACACCTAACATACTCAGCCCGGTATGACTAAGGGGTTCTAATCCCCGTCGCACCAAACATGCTCGTAAGGGTGTTATAATGTGTGGGTCAATCCTACTATTTGTTGGTAAAAGATTAGCCTAAGAATGGGCAGTGGGTGGCGATGATTAGCTGCATTTCCTCTACAGTGTTCCCTCGCCACTTCGCGGGCTCGGCCGACCCCCACACATATATATATACATATATATAAAATAATAAACATTAAATCTAAAATATAGCATTAAATACCATTAAAATATTAAAAATAAATATAATTAATAGTGTAAAGAAAAAAACAGGTATATTTTGAGATATAAACATGTATTTGAGTTTATAACAGCGTAAAAATAGAAACAGAACCAACTGGAAAGACTATAGATGTACGCATTGTGCGTCTGCGAAGGCTACGCGAGATCAGCTTCATGGCGTAGCGATGTGCAAGACGGGCTGTGATTGATGCAGAAATGAAAGACGGCCAATGACAGCTACCCATTTTGATTGTCTTTCACCATTGCTACATGTCTTCAAAATGTTCATAAGGCATTGCAAGAGATGAAGCCCTGCACCGTTAATGAAAGCTGGAAGAAGTTGTGGCCTGAGGTTGTGCACGACGACAAGGGATTCACGCCTGAAGAAATCCAACACTCGGCTGTTCAAAAAGCTGTGCAATTAGCTTCGTTAATCAAAGGTGAAGGATTTGCCGATATGACGAAGGAAGACGTAGATGAACTGATTGACTTAGAATCCGAACCAGTCGCCGACCAAGACTTAGAAGCACTGACGAAGTCTGCTGCCGAGGAAGACAATGAAGAGGACACACCGAAAGAAGCCGAGGAAACAATCGAGCAAAGTGGATGGTCGTTAGAGCGGTTAGGTAAACTAATGAAACTAATTAACGAAGTGAAGGAGTGCTCAAAGGAATGGGACAACGATATGGTTCGATCAGTACAATTTTGCAATAAAATAGAAGAACTGATGACTCCTTATCAAATGATTTTCGATTGCCTAAAGAGGCAGAGAAAACAACTGCCAATAACAATGTTTTTTTCAGCCGAGCAAGAAAGAAAGGGTACCGGTGGCAAGTACTGTTCCTGAAGCTGTAACGACCGACGAAGAAATTGCCGATTCACCTTCCACAGAAGAGGAAGTGGTGTCCCCGAAAAGATACCACCTGCTGAAGATGTGTAATTTTTAATTTTAAGGCTTAATATCTTAATAATTGTTCTTATTGTTTCAGCAATAATGAACAGTATTGTAATGGGAGGGTTAAATAGTTGTATAGGGAGGGTTTTAAAAGTCTAAATGCACATAAATATATACGTAAAAATCGGCGATCCCACTTCGCGGAAAATCTCCTTTCGCGGGGGGTTTTGGAACGCATCTACCGCGATACACGAGGGAACACTCTACTCTTATACCACAAACTTAGGAATAGTTAGCACAAATAGCCCTCATGTAGCTTTGCGCGAAATTGAAAATAAATAGTTGGATTGACCGTCACATTATAACTACCCACGAGTGAAAGGGCGAGCATGTTTGGTGTGACGAGGATTCAAATTACGAGTCGAATGCTTTAATCACCTGGCCATGCCGGGTCTTTATTGGTTTGGCTATGTGAATTTCACTTTGTGTAATTTAAAAGTGACTTCAGTCAAATTACTAGAGAGAGCAAATTAGTTGTATATTGTTGCGTATTAGAATTCAAGTAGCCTGCAACTAAGTTAAATGATAATTTACATTCAAAAATTAAATAAATGGTTTTGTGTATCTAAGTTATGATATTTGCCAGCAATATTGATACAGTTTTTTTAATACAATCATATTTCAATATAAAAACAATAATACATATTTCAATAATCGTTATTACAAAAAATGACATATATGTACAAAAATTTTAGAAACATCTGTCAAATATTTTTTTCTGGTCTGTAACCTCCTTGATGTGTTGTTGAGAATTAACGATAAGCGAGTTAATATCGAATTGATGCAAGTATAATTCACATAATTAACAAGGAGCTAGCTAGATCTAGAGTTCTTTGTTATTTTTCGTTTATCACACTTCAAGTTTTTCAATGCTGAAGCTAGATAATGTCTTTATAAAGATACTAATATCTGATGTGAATCCGCTAAAGTTAAATTGTTTGTAATGTTTGAAAACTCCAAATATCCTTGGTCAAATATCTGAAGTTCCCGATTAATAAAGCGTTAATCACAGCTCTAACTTCAGAGGTTTATAATACACCAACTCTAGCAATTACATGTACTCTATTAGTGTGTTGTTGTTGTTTTGAATTAAGCACAAAGCTACACAATGGGCTATCTATGCTCTGCCCACCACGGGTATCGAAACCCGGATTTTAGCGTGTAAGTCCGCAGACATACCGCTGAGCTACTGGGGGGCAATTTATTAGTGTGTTTGGTATATTTAAAGGTGAGGAGAGTTTTTCGAAACTTCACCTTATGTAAAAATATAAACGATACACCAATGTTTAGGTTGTTGATTTTTTTACACTCAAAAGTTTTTACAACTTTACTGAATAGGCGAAAATTTAAGGGTCTAAATTTTGTATATTTCTAAATGTAAATTTAACTTAAGATGTCCCTAATTTAGAGAAAACTGAAGGGAAGGCAGCTAGTCATCACTACCTATCACCAACTCTTGGGCTATTTTTTTTATCAACAAATAGTAGGATTAACCACACATTATAACCCTCCCGTGACTGAAAGGGCCAGCATGTTTGGTGTGACATGGATTTAAACCCGCGACTCTCGGATTACGAGTCGAGTGCCTTAACTACTTAGTTATGCCGGGCCTAAAGAAAGATCTACTAAGTCCGTAATAAAATGATACGGACTGTAAGTTTTAACATCTTAATTTGAGACGGATGCCATTCACACTAGAAACTATTTTTAACAGTTACATCTAATTTCCACAATCCCGAAAGCCCGATGAAACTTTTTGTTACCAAATCCATATATGTGTGAACATTTTGTTAAATCCCTTAACACCTATACAGTTCCGAAAGTAAGAAAACTAACGTTGTGGTAGTATCTAATAGCAACAATCCTTTTAATTGCTTTATACTATTAAAAACTAACTGGAGTGCCCATTTCCTGAAAAGAAGTTATGTAAATTCATGGTTAATGAAAGGTTCTTCAGAACGTGAAAAGTTGCTTCATATGTATGTTATTGTAAACAACGTAAAATACCATCAAAAATTGTTAAACACAGAGCGTAAAAACTGCAAATAGCAAAACTTAAAATCTGTATATAACCGCGCATGGGTTTAATGAGCCTCCATATCAATTTTGATGAAGACCCATCAATACCCTGCGAAGTAGTTACATGGAGACACAAAGACAGCAGAGACTACTTTTATATTTTCGACCCTAGTAGCACAGCGATTTGTTTGTGTAATTACAACGCTAGAAACCAGGTTTTGATACTCGTGGTGGGCATAGAACAGATGTGCAAGATAATTTTGTGCTTAACTTCAAAACAAACAAACACACTATTATATTTGTATAGATATATTGTCAAAATTTTTAAAGTAAGTCATTCATTTAATATGAGAAGTAATTACTAAATCAACCAAATTTTTTTTTTCTGATATGATTCTATGGGAAAAAGTTTGTCACTCAGCGCAAAACTACATAAAGAGATATCTATGTCGTGGTTGCCGTACATATCAAAACTCAACTTTTAGAGTCGTAAGTCCAGAAGCTTACCGCTTAGCCTTCACAGTGTAATAAAGAAAAATAAATGAAACATAAAATAAAAAATATATCCAGATTTGTTTGATGTTTTTAACTTATTTATTGTATAATCAAATGACAATATTATATTGAAATTATTTTAAAACAAAAGTCACTTTATCATAAATGTCACAGGTCATTTCTGTGAAAGTAAACATTTCAGATTTATTAAAGCTACATCACAGTAGGTGGCAAAGCATATTTTTAAACTTGGATTCGGAGTTGTGGATAGGAATTCCGAATAATTTGGGTAAATATTAATGAATGTATAGAGACTTAAACTATAAAAAAGAACGTAAGTATGCTTGAGTTTGATTAAAATGCAGACTTTAAGCTCCAGATTGGCTTTTATAAACTCTATTTTTATTTAATCCATAGGCTGTATACAGGGCGAGGTTTTTTTGTAATTGAAACATAAGTACTTATACTTGTATTGAGTCATCAGTGGTACTACTAGTACAGTGGTTTACTTGAACTGAAGTGTAACATGGTAGGACAACATTGTACCAAACTAATGAATCGGTGCATTTTTTTTGAACGTTTGATATTTTGAATGATTAAAGTAATTACTTATTTTTGTTTTCTTATGATGTTTTTAAAGCATTACACTTACAGTATTTCGTAGAACGATAATTATCAACATTTCTTAATATAATTTTATTCAGTAAGTTTTTTTTAGTTCAACTAAAAATAATTTTGATATATATGTAGTTAGTTAGTGAGCTGTAATTATAAGATATTGATAATTATGTTATTGGCATACTACTTAATATATTTATTATTTTATTTTATTCTGGTTAAAAATACTTTTTGTATTTAATATCACAGTGCAGGTATATTTCAAAGGGGTGTAAAAGCATATATCTGTGTTAAGTTTATTAAATTACATTAAACAATGTAAAGTTTAAAATAAAATCTTTTTTGCAATCAAATTTCAAATAATTATTTTTATACATGCTTCCAATATCAAGAGAGAGAGATTTCCACAGGTAATTGTTTGTATTAAGTTTTGGTCATTGAAATGCTGTCCAATATACAGAATTATTGGCATTTTAAAGCTTAAGGCTGCAGGTCAGATGAATAAAAAAATCTGATTTGAGCTTGGATAAACAAAGTTCTTAGAAGTTAGATTTCTAAGTAACGAAACTGTGGCAGTAGCGATGACATGAATGCAAAATCCTTTGACAGATATTTTTTGTTGTAAAATTAATAAATTATCAGTAATGTGACCATAAATATGTATATATAAAAGTACTAAAATATTAAATAAAGCCCAAATTGTTTATAACTTATAGTAGAAAATATACCTATTGTTATGTATATATATATATATATATATATAAGGAACAAATTTTAAAATTTTTTACATGTTGGATCTCATTTATGGTCTTGTACTAAGATGTCATAGTTAAAACATAAGGAAATGAGACTTTTTGGTGTGTTTATGTGTGTAATACAAAAGAAATGTAGATCATTTTATCAAGCTTCATTGCCAGCACAATTTGGAACTTGTTCATGGTACACTATGATTGTCAGATTTGTAATGATAAATAGAATTGTTTTTATATTTTATGCAGACCTATTTATTCACAATGTTTTATGATATTTTAAACTGCTAGCTTTGTATATCAGTGTTTTTATGGTTTTATAGGTTATAACTGAAATTAACTTCTAATAATATGTAACAAATATCAGGGTGTGCATTTATCTTTTATTTTTAGTTATATGGTAATGGGCAAGATTTGTTTAAATTGTGCAGTGTTTTAGCATATTTTTTTTCACAAAAGTATAATAAAAAACCAGAAATGTGATTTTTAATATAAGCATATTATTATGCATCTAAAATTATAAAATTGGTTTAAACAGCCTTTTGTGCAAATAAAATTTGTGTGCAATGTCATCTGAACATATTAATTTTCAAAATGTAAAATGTTGAAAAAGATCTAATCCTGAGATTACAACAAATTTATTAAGCTAAGTAAATGTTACTATTATGTAATTAGGAAATTTCTAATTGACACATCATGACATACATTATTTTACAGTTGTAAATATATATGCTTTTATGTTATTACTTTCAAACAGTAATATCAAATAGATTTCCTGTTTATAATCTGTTACAAGATTTATTTCCAGTGTGTGATTTAAGCATAGGTTAATAATTTATTGTTATTCTGTATGCATTTATAGTGTGTGCATATTCAACTTAGGTTTGCTTTTTGTTATGATATGTTCCTGGGGTCTTTAATATGTTGATAGTAGAGGTATATTGAGTTGTTTTGTGTTACATATAGTTGAAACTGAATTTACTTAAAAGTAATGGGGTAAATCCACATAAAAACTGGAGATTTGATGAGGATATTTATCACAAAATAGTTCTCAATCTATAAATAACTAAATTGCGAGAATGAATGAAATATTGAGACTGGACACAATTAGTAAAACAAAGTGAACAGTCTTTATTGATATCGTACATAACACAAACACAGTGAGTGTATAAAACAGTATGTTGTTTTTACTGGGTGTTCTTTCTTAAACTAATCAGAGTAAACTTGCTTATCAGACTAGCTAAAACTAGTGTTCCTTACTTAGCAAGTAAAGTAGTTACAATTAGTTGTTAATGTTATGTACATGACTATTTGAATGTTCATTCTCATTGGACACTGTTGTCAACATTGTTGTACAACATGTAGTATTGCAGCAGTACTTTTTACTGTTTTGTCAAGAATTACAAAAGAAAAAAGACAACTATGACAGAATTAACTTAACAGCTATTTTGGATGTACAGGGTGGCCCATAAGTCCCTACCCATTCATGCATCTTATGTATCCAGTGTATCTGTGTGCTGTTCCTCATTTTCACTGCATAATATACCAATGTACTTGTAACAATATGCTCTTCAAGTGTAAATGGGCTTACATTGGCCATATTTCTCTGAAAAAAAAGAAACAAATTTATAATACATGTGTAATTGAATATAACATAACATATGGGTGGATAGGGACTTACAGGCCACCCTGTATGTATGTAGTAAATCTTATTATAATATAAGAAGGTATAAACACATAGTTTGATTTTATTGAATCTTAAATTATTTTTTCAGTCAAAGATATGGTATACGAGTGAGAGGTTTATTTCCAAAACATATTTACTTCTTCTCAAACTTATAGCTATTATTCACTGGTCTGATATTTTTTCTTGGTTACTCTAGTTTTTTATACCCCACTTAATTACCCTTGGCTATATTTGTGTCATGGCACTCTTGCATATGTCAATGCACACTCTATCCTTGTACTGGTCTCGTCTTTTTCTTCTATATCAATGCTTCAGCTCTTCAAGATTGATAAATTATTCAGGTAATATAATTTTTTTTCTTGGCAGAGCATTACTAATAAGTTTCCTAGTGCTATGATTATTCAGAGATATTTTGAATGTTCACTGTGTTACATAGATAATTTCCTTTTTTAAAATATTAAATACTAACTTTGCAGTATGAATTGTTGGATTATTGTCTATCATGGAGGTCATTTAGGTTTCTCCTATCCCACATTTGAGATCTAGTGTTACACAACAGTTGTGGAGGGGTCACTGTCAGTGATCTCGTGATGAGATGGAGACATTTTTGTCTCTGCGGTATTCCTTTTGGCAGCTCAGAGGTTGCTGTTGAAGGTCATTCTCAATGTACTGGAGAGAATTTATATTTACTTTTGTTTAAATCTTTTCATCTGCTGATTTTTCAGTCTCCTTTTGAGATAGTGGTGAGTATACAGGCATGTAACATGAGAATTCAGGATTTTATTCCCTACAGTGGGCACAGTGGATGGCTCAGCATTGCTTTGCTCTCACAAAAGGAACTTAACTGACTTAATGTTGTTCCAGTGAATGTTAATCAAGTCTTTAAATGAAATTCTAAACTAAACTGGGAGATTACTTTGGGATAAGCTGTCTTTAATTTATTTTCTTCAGTTGGTTCATTGAGTTAGTGGTTTTAGGTCTTTTTTCTAGTTGTTTTTGAGCTTGCACTTTACTTGAGTGCTGCAAGATCTGGGAGCAAATGTTTAGTTCTTTTCTTCCATGGGCATTATGGTTCATGCAGGGAGGTATACTTTCAGTTAAGTCCAGGTACAGTTGTGTCTTACCTAACAAGGTTGTTGGAACTTCATGATTTGGCCTATGACTGCCAAGTGGAAGTGTATTTTAACTCTCAAATAATACTTAAATACATTATTGCCCTTTGATCTATGGACTTAAAACTCTTAAACTCCAACTGTTTGTCTTCCTTTGTTAGAAGCTTCTCAGGTTCACCAACTTCATTGAAGATAACCTAGAACCATTGTTAACTTGTATATTTGTCTGATTATTAACTTGTACATTCATCTCTTTTGTTATTAGTATCTCAAATCTTGTCAACTCCTACAGGGGGGCTTAGCTTCACCCTTATTTATGGGTCCCAACCCTGGCACCATCCCTGCAATATATTGGTACCCAGAATAGATTCTGTCTACATCCATAGGTTCACTACAGGTTCTTGAGTCAGATTTAGTCATTCAATCCTCATCTTCATCAATGTTATCCACCCAGCCTATACAGTTTCTATCTACCACAAATCCTTGTGAATTGAAGCTTAATTTTAAGGCTGTCATTGTTTAGTGGATCTGGGGATAATGAGAAAATCACCCGAATTTTTCTGTGGTTTTATTCCTGTCTATTGTTGGTCCTAACAAGACAGGAGATTGGTGTCTGGTCATTGGTCTTTTTCTTCTGTATCAATGCTTCAGTTCTCCAAGATTGATAAATTACTCATTCATTAGTCTGAATTGACATTTTTACTGGTATTATGGATGCCCAAGTTTATTGTAGTTGGCCCCTATCTGCATGCTCTACAGTGGTGGCATCTAACCATTATTATCCAACTCAAGAGGAGTTATTGTTGAAAGGGACTTGAAGAACATTCCCAAGATGGAGATACTTGCTGGTTTTTCCAGCCAAGGTGTTTCTGTGGTGCTCTGAATATTCACTTGCAAAGATGGAATTATTATAGCTACTAATGTTCTGATTTTTGATGTCTACATCACCTGCCATAGTCAAGGGAAGTTGCCTGAACTGTTAGGTATGGCCACACATTCCTACCTCTTTCAGATGTTTACAATGTCAGCAGTTTTGTCACTTGGAGACATCATGTTGTGATTGTTTAACATGAGTTTCTTGTGGTGGCAAAAACCACAACACCTATGAGTGCAAACTGTTAATTGTAGTGATTTACACCCCTCTTACTCTAATTCTTGCCTTAAGTAGGTGAAGGAGAAAGAAGTCCATTGCTTAAGATTATGAACAATATCTCCTACCCAAAGGATCGGAAGTTATCGTCCCCATTCCATTTTGGGTGTGTGTTGATGCACTTCTTTCCTTTGCAACAGTTGGAGTGCAGACAGATCTCTTTGTACCTCCAGAAGAGTTGCTTGCAAAACATCTGAAGAGTTTTTTTTGTCCTCCATGGTTAAAAGAGATGACTAGTCTACATCTACTCACATCTTTGTACCTGTCATTTTTTCTTGTGGCAGCCCGGGTCCACTTCCTGTGGCTTTAGTTTTGAGCATATCCTGAAGTCCATCTTCTCCTCCAGCCATTAAATGCATAATGATTTTTTGTTCACACCTTCAGTCACTGGAATCTTCTTCCACAGCTAGAGACCTGCTGACTCAAACTAGGATAGGATCCATGGAGGTTGATAGACTTTTGTCCAATAAAGAAAAAAAATGTTTTTGAAAACAGAAGGGCTTCCTGCCCCATTCTCCTCCACATAAATAAAAATGGCCACTTTGATACAGTGGAACTGTCAGGGTTTTCTTTTAAATATAAATTATATTAAGGATTTGATTGATTCTTATCATTCTCTGTGTCTTTCTGTACAGAAAATGTTTCCAAAGCTACTAATGCAGTCACCTTTTGGCAGTTTTCTTTGAACATAAATGACAGTTTGTGTGATGGATGGGTGCATGGAGGGGAGGCACTGCTGATTGATCAGCATGTGCCTACCCTGTATTTGCCACTCTATACACCTTTGGAGGCCTTGGCCATCCATATTTTTTTGGGTTGTACTATCACTGTTTGTTCTCTTTACCTATCTTGTGGAGAGACATGATCAGTTATACCTTGATGCCCTCATTGAACAGTTACTATCTCTCCTTTTAATTCTGGGTGATTTTAATGGATATAATCCTCCTTGATATTGATAAGGAGGGGTCATTCAAGTGAGTATATACTCTCAGATCACAAACCTTCTCTCTTCTCTGCTTGTTCTTATACTTATTTTCATACATCTAGTCAGTCATTTACTGTTGATGATCTCTCTGTCTGCTCCCATTCACTTTTCTCTTCCTTTTCCTGGAAGACTGACAGTAACCCATGGGGCAGTGGTCATTTTCCTATCACTTTGAGAGAGACTGGACACAGTTGATATCACTTGATCTGCTTATCTTGATGAAAGATGGAACAGGCCAACTGGCGCTCTTTCATGTTCTCTTGGAAATTGATCCTGTCATCATCTGTAAGCCATCAATAGATGACTGCATGAGTGACACAATAGTATGGAAAATTTGTCAATATGTTTAAGTATATGAGAACAAACTAGATACATTAATGTAATTATAGTCACTGTTCAATGTACCAACTTGGTATTGGAGAAAGAGTGTTCATTATACTTTTGAATTTATTACAGGTTTCTACATGACATTTGGCAAACTTTCGGTAAAATGTACAAGTCTGTTATAAAGAAAACATAAGATGCATTATAAAAATATTTGTACTAAATATACACTGCTAGCCAAAATCTGAAGGCCAATGAACATGAAGAAACAATATGCATTTTGTGTTGTTAGATTCAACCACTTATTTGAGTAGAGTTTCGAAAGATAAAAATAAGAAAAGGGAAAATAAAAAACTTTTTTAGCATTTAATAGGGAAAATCTGAATACTATGAAATTAACCTAAATACTAGTTGGTCAAAAATTTAAGACCATACTGAAACAAATCATTAATCGGTAAACATGTAACAAAATTTAGTCAATTGTGTTCAAGCATTGTCAACATCTCCCACTGACATCTCCTGTGTTACATTGGGTAAAAACATGGAAAAGGCTAAAAAGTTGACCGAGTTTGAACGTGGTCAATTGTTGAATCAGATTAAGACCCTTATGAATGCAGAATGCAACTTGAGAACAATAAGACGGCATCTACGAGAAAAAGGCTTTAAAAACTGTAAATGTTTTCAAAGGCCACACCTCATTCTGCACCTTGAAGCAGCTTGATGAAACTTTACTGAGAAGCACCAAACATGGAATGTAGAAAAGTGGATGAAGGTTTTGTTCTCTGATGAGAAAAAATTTAATCTGGATGGTCCAGAGGGCTTCAAGCATTACTGGCATGGTAAAGATGTCCCACCAGAGACATTTTCTACGACAGAGTGGAGGAAGTTCCATCATGATATGGGTGCTTTCTCCTTCCTTGGAACAATGGAGCTTCAAGTTATACAGGGGTGTCAAACAGCAGCTAGCTACATTGGCATGTTGGAGAGAGCATCCTTATTGACTGAAGGCTCTCACTTGTGTGGAAATGACTGGATCTTTCAGCAGGGCAATGCTGCAATCCACAATGCCCATAGGACAAAGGGCTTTTTCATGGCAAATAACGTGATTTATTTGGACCATCCAGTATATTTGCTCAAACTGAAACCCATTGAAAATGTTTAAAAGAGTATGGCAAGGGAAGTCTATAAAAATGGACATTAGTTCCTTCATGAAACCATTTTCTGCAAATGCTTATATCGACTATGCTAAAGTGAATTTTTGAAGTTATTTGCAATGACAGCCATGCCACTCATTACTGAGACCTCTTGTTGGGCATTTCCTACGCTGTTTAGGATTTCTTTTTGGTATCATCTTAAAGTTTTGAACGGATCATATTTAGGCTAATTTCGTTGTGTTCACATATTCCCCATTAAATGCTAAAAAAGTTTTTTATTTTTATTTTCCCTTTTCTTATTTTCATCTTTTGAAGCTCTATTGGAATAAGTGATTGAGTCTAACAATGTAAAATGCATATTTTTTCTTTATGTTTATTGGCCTTAAAATTTTGGTCAGCAGTGTATGTCTGTGAATTAAAGATGTTGGTTTGACTCTGACAAGTTAAAGCACATGGTAATGTTGGCATGAAAAGTAAGAATACTTTTGTTCATCATATGGTTTGCATATTCTATTTGAATAATCCCTGTGTCATAAATCTGGTATTTACCACAAACTTTCCCTGCATCAGCAGTACAGGGTAAAATGAATAGTTGGTTACTCTTACATTAAATATATAATACAATGTTGAGGGCCATTCTGTGCATACATGGTTAATAAATGAAATATTTTTCTTAACATTTCATTCAAAATGATATATTGCTACATCCTATAATCACAATTCTCACAGCAGTATTAATTCCAATGGTTTTGTGAAATATATAGAGTTAAAAGTTTGTGATAAACCTTAGGTTTTTGTTTTCTGTTTATTTTCTCATTTGCTTTGTTTCCAGACTGTTTCATAGTTATTTTGACTGAGCACAGTTTTAAATAGAAATGGTAAACATTATCTGTATTGTTTAACTTAGATTTTCTTATCCTTAGTAATTTTGTTTAAATCCTTTTTACTTATCAATAAATGGCATTCTTTGTAGCTGTAGCTTATAACTTTAAATGCCAAGTGTTTTAAGGATGGAAAAAGGAAAACTGAATGTCAGAATATTTTCCTTTCTATCATAGGTAAAAGAAATTATGAACAAAAAAGAGAATGACAGGTTGGCAACAGAAAAGGTGGAAGAAACAAGAAAGAAGAGTGATATTATTAAAAAACAAATGGTAAAGTTTTTACAAGCTGAAAATAACCAGTGTTATAAATTTGCTGTGAAATAGCACAAAAATCTGCCACTTTTGTACTTTTTGTAACGAGCATATTAGCAATGCTCATAAGTCCATATGTTTTGAAGTGTGTTAGTATTGTATATTACAGTACATTCTGTATTTTGAAGTTTTTTTAGTTATGTATATCACTGTTATGCATATTCTAAAGTGTATTAGTTGTATGTGCTCACTTATGTATTAAAACTGCCAGTGATATGCCTCATAGTTGGACTTGTGTTGATGGTGTACTCTATATTACTATTCTTGTTTTGATGCATGTCAATGATGTCTGTCAGTTTTTTTGTGTTTGACAACTCTATCAAAGTCTATTGTGTTTTGAAGTTTACTATTGTCAGTAATTACAGAATTTGTGTTGATTTTTACTAGTGGCTCAGATGTATCACATTTAGTTACTTGTGTTAGTTCAGATTATTACAATCTCTTCTGTTTCTTACATCTTTCTTTTTAGATGGAGAGTTAAGTTTTGGTACAATACGTTTCTTATATATTCTGGTAATAAACTGCTAAAAAATTGAAGGAACAAATATATTTTCTTATATAATTTGTCTCAGTGTTCCAAATGTGATATATTTTTAGGTAATTTGCCTCATTTCAGTTCCATCTGTATCCATTTTTAATGTGTGATGAACAGTAAAACATGGATAAATAAAATTTTTAAAAACTGATATCCCATATAAAACAATACTTTAAACAGTTTACATGCATTTATTCAAGAAAGGTTTGAAACATTCAGTATCTACTGCGACCTCCACGAGCTGTGACTCACTTCCAACATTTATTTGACACGCTTTGAATTAGTCTATTGATGCTATCTTGGGGTATGGCAGCCTACTCATCTATTGGAGCCTGTAAGGGTTCCTATACATTTCTGAGGAGGGTGCTGGCATTCACTAACACACATCAACAACATATCCCAACAATGTTCAATTGGATTTAAATCTGGAGATCTGGCAGACCACTCAAATGTCTCTCTTCCTTCCTCATCAGGGCAGTCCATACACAGTCTGGTGATGTGGGCTTGCATGTTAACCTGCATGAGAATGAGCCCATCACTGACAGCACCGGCAAAAGGCCTCACAATGGATTCCAGAATTTTGTCTGTATATCATTGTGCATTCAGAACACCCCTTTTGATTATGATTAAATCCATGTGGCCACTCAAACATATGCCTGCTCAAGCCATTAAAAAACTTCTCCATAAGTGTCAACTTGCACAATGTTACAGGCAGAAAATTGCTCTTCTTGGCATCTTTTAACTATTGTACATCCATCATCATGAGACACAGTGAACCTGCTTTTGTCTGTTTACGGCATGGTGGCTAATTGATTAAGTTCCCATTCCAGGTGCTGATGAGCACACTCCAATCTGGCTGCACGATGTCCCGCTATCAGACTATTGCCTCTCATAGGTCGTCTGGCCCTAAGGTGTCTTTCGTGCAGACAATTGCAAACTGTTTGGGTCAACACATGGGTTCCAGTGGAATGCTGAAGATCATTTCACTGTGACTGAGCTGTAGCTAACCTGTCCTGCAGAGTAGAAGTTGTGATGTAGTGGCCCTCACAGGTTGTTATGCAGCAATGACAGTTTTGGCCTGGTCTCCTGCCATAAGAGTTTGTCTCCTGTGCTACCCTCCTTTTGTTCTGGTCATCCTTTAACATCTGGACTGCCCTAGCCACCTCATTTTCTGTCAGATGGCACCTGACTACTAGGGTACACACTGACAAAACCAGCCGCAAAAGATCCACATTGGTGTTTGTTTTGAGAATTAATGAGCAATGCATAGTTTCACATAACAGCCTTGCATAGAGTACCTTAAGTTGTATTTCTTTGTGTGAGGTGACTTTCGTTTGAGTTGCTTCAAACTTCACTTGCAAGCTTAAAAAATACACTTGTAGATGAATGGATATGTTTTTCATACATAATAAATTTAGTTGTGACAAAAATATAGTGAAATATGTACTTGTTCCTTTTAACTTTTTTTTAGCAGTATATAAATCCCCTGAGTGTGAATTCAGTACATGGTGAGGGAACCTCCCAGGGAAAGTTCTATTTTTCCAGTTTACCTCCTCTGGGATCTAAACATCCACCCACGTATTTGCCGTGTGTGGCAACCTGTGAAGGGGAGGAGAGGATCCTTATGGTTGAGGGGTCCAACCCTAACGCACCACTTTATTCTTGAATTCCTGTAGAGGGGCAGCCCCCCTTGTGTCAATTGGCTGGTCTGTTCAGGGTAGAGTCAACCAAGTACCAATGTTGGATGTTCTCAACAGGTGTTGTGGACATTATATCTGATTTTGGTGTTTGGCTATAGTGCTCACAAAATGCTGCAGTGTCCTTGTTTGACATTGTAGTGCATCCCCTCGTAGGGCTTCATGGTGGGTGGGGTTAGTGGGCACCGAAATTTCTCTTTCTTTATTATGGATACTCCAATTAAAAATTTTAATAAAATGGTGAAAAACAGTCTATAGGTAAACGACCACGTACCACCTGTTGTACCTCATTTTCTTGTATTGCATTCACTTTCAGACAAACCTTTAGGGCAAATGTCTCCCTTTTTCATTCAGAAGGGATTAAAGGGACTTGCTGGCTCTTCAAAGTCAGTAAAGAACCTTCGATCTAGTGACATATTGGTGGAAACATCCACATCTCAACACAGTGAACTCCTCTTGCATTCAAAAGCAATTGGGGATATACCTATTGAGGTTACACCTCATGCAACTTGGAATTCATCATGAGGAGTTATTGTTGAGAGGGATTTGAAGAACATCCCAGAGTTTGAGATTCTCACTAATTTTTCCACCCAAGGAGTTTCTGCAGAGAGGCGTATCTCCACTTGTAAAGATGTCATTATGATGCTGACCAATGTCCTACAGTGCACAGATCTCTCTGTGCCTCCAAGAGAATCGTTCTCCAAACAAATGAAAAGTCTCTTGACCTCCATGGTTATAAAAATTGATGAATCAACTTCAACACCTATCTCTGTCCCTTATACAGATTTCACCAAACCTCAAGATTGACATCCTTTGATTCCATGTACAAGAATTTCCTCAGATACATCTTCTTCTCTCCAAAAGAATCATTCATTCATGTCCTCAATATCTGGAATTCCCTTCCATCAACAAAGACCTGCCCAATCGACCCAGGGCAGGATCCATGGAGGTTAATAGACCTCCCTCAAATAGGGACAGTAGGGAAAAAAGATGTGGTCTTAAACAGAAGGGTTCTCCACCCAATTTGCCAACATGTAAATAAAAATACAATGGAACTGTTGAGGTTTAATATTCTAATCTGGATGAGCTCAAATCACAGATTGCTTCCTACCATCATGTTTGTCTTTCTTTACAAGAAACATTTTTGAAACCTGCCAATACAGTCACCTTTCAGCAGTTTTCTCTATACAGAAATGACACGCTGTGTGATGGACAAGTGCATGGAGGGGTAGCACTGTTGGTTGATCAGCATATGCTTACTCTCTCTTTGACACTCGACACACCCTTGGAAGCAGAAGCCATCTGTGTTTCCTTAGGTCATACCATCACTGTTTGTTCTCTCTACATGTCACCTGGAGAGACATATGATCAATAAAACCTTGATGCTCTCATTCGACAGTTGCCGTCACCCCTTTTCATCCTGGGGGACTTTAATGGACTGATATTAATAGGAGGGGTCGCTCTGTAGATTGTGTGTTCTCTGAACACAACCTTTCTCTTTTCAATACTGGTTCTTCTAGGTATGCACCTAGTAGGTCCTTTACTACTCTCAGTTTCTCAGTTTGCTCCCCTTCATTATTTTCGCATTTTTCATGAAGGGTTGACAATAATCCATGAGGCAGTGATCAGTTTCCTCTTATTTTGAGAGAGACTGGCTATAGTTGATGCCATCTGATCTGCATACCTCAGTGGAAACTGGATTAGGCAAACTGGCCTTCTTTCACTGCTCTTCCAGAACTTTATCCTGTCATTATCTGTAAGCCATCAGTAGATGACTGAGTGGCAACAGTAACTGACTGTATTATACAGGCAGCTGCTTAGGTCTATTCCTAAAATTTTGACACATTTTCCATGATATCCTTGTCCATGGTGGAAACTGGAATCCTACTTACCACATGCATGAAAAGCTCAAAAATGGGCCTGAGATATTTTTTAAGATATCCCACACTCTTGAACTACATCACTTTGGAGCAGGCATTTATACATGCTTTGTGGGTGAGACATCAAAGCCAGACGGATTCTTGGATTAAGTTCATTACCAGCATATCTTTTCTTCCATCAGTTTCAAAGTCATATGGGACAAGATTCGAAAGGTCATTGGACAATATAACTCTTTGCCTGTCTCGATCCTACTCTCTGATGGCCAGGAAGTAGCTGATGCCTAGAGCATTGCCAATACTTTAGGTGAAAGTTTTTGGCTGGTATCTAGCACTTCTGCTTCTTCTTCCACCTTCTTAGCCATCAAGACTCGGGCAGAGCAGTCATCTCTTTCCATTCAAGCTGATTGTCTCTATGACTATGATCATCCCTTTACACTGATAGATCTCATACTGGCCCTTCATTGGTCTGGCAGGACTTCTGTTTGACCTGATGATATACACTATGACATGCTGTGCCATCTGTCTCCTGCTTCTCTTACTATTTTTCTGATTGGTTTTAACCAGATTTGACAGGAGAATGTTTTTCCTGATGCTTGGTGCCAGGCTATTGTCCTACCTTTCTCCAAGCCTGAGAAGAATCCCAAGATTCTTTCAAACTGCTGTCCAGTTGCTTTGATGAGCTGTTTCTGGGATGTTGGTTAATGCTTGTGTTGTTTGGTTCCTTGAATGAAACAACCTCCTCTTTCCCACCCAGTGTGGGTTCTGACTAGTGCTCCACTGTGGACCACCTGATTTGACTTGAAACATCAATCAGAGAAGTTTTTCTCAAACAACAACTTGTATCAATATTTTTTGACATTGAGAAGGGAGACCTCCATTTATATAGGTTACGTGGCCATTTGCCTATTTTTATTAAACATTTTTTAATGGACAGGAGATTCCGAGTTTGTGTGGGTTTGACATTTTCCCATTCTTTTCTACAGGAACTTGTGGTCCATCAGGGCTGTGTTCTGAGTTTTACACTTTTCAATATAAAAATTAATTCCATCATCGAACAACGCCCTCTCACTTTTTCAATCGGGTTCTATGTCGGCAACTTTCACATCTCATTTCAGTCATCGAACATGAGATATATTTAGCGGCAGCTACAGACTGCCTTCAATTGTTTACTGAAATTGACCACAGCAAATGGCTTTACCTTCTTTTTCTCTAAAACCGTTTGCATGCACTTTTGCTGCCATCTGAGTATTCACCCTGATCCTAAACTCCGTATTGGTGAAGTTGTGCTGCCTGTGGTCTCTGAGACAAAGTTCTTGGGGCTTATCTTTGACAGTAAGCTGACCTATATACCACACATCAAGCACATACGGGTCAAATGTACAAGAGCATTGAGGTGTCCTCTCTTCCACCACTTGTGGAGTGGATCATTGTTCTATGTTAAAGATATATTGTGCTCTTATTTGATTGAAACTTGACCATGGATCACTGGTCTATGGCACTGCCAGACCATCAGCTTTAAAGATGCTAGACCCTATTCATTATTTCTGTCTCTGCAATGGGGCTTTCTGTACTTCTCCAGTTCAGAGCTCATACATAGACTTGCAAACATTCTTTGCACTTCTGCGGTTTGTAACTGTCTTTACCATGTATGTGCTTCAAAACTTTGTTCCTTACCAAAGCATACTACCTGAGGTTGTGTTTTTCCTCCTTGATGGGCCATGCTTTATCAGACCAGACGGTCTGCTACTGCTTCTTTTGGCTTTTGTATCCAGGCACAGCTGGATGAATTGGGTCTGTCCTTGGATAACATTGCTGTATCTGCTAGTTGGCCCATTCCACCATGGCTTCTTACAGTCCTCAGTTGTGACCTATTTTTAAGTCATCTGAGAAACATAGACACTCCTGATTGGAAATACTGTCTGCTATTTGCTGAACATCTTTTGAACCATCCTTCTGTTCCTATTTATACAGATGGTTTGAAATCAGGTGACTGTGTGGGCTCTGCCATGGTTTGTTGTGGCTCGGTGGTTGTATGCAAAATCCCCTCTACAGCTTCTGTGTTCACTGCTGAACTGTATGCCCTTTTTTGCTCTGGATCACATAGAAGCTAAGCAGTACTCAAACTGGACAATTCATACTGACTCGCTTAGTTCTCTACTAGCCCTGAAATCATGTCATGTTGGTTCATATCCTGTTCTTGCCATTATTTAAAACTGATTGGCCCATTTCTCTTTAACATCTACTTCTATTCAGTTTTTCTGAATATAGGGCCATGTTGGTATTTACGGGAACAAGCTCACCAACACTGCAGATAAGTTTATCTGTTCTGGGACTATCACCGCTGTACCTGTATTCAAGACTTGGCTCCATGCCAGCTGGCAGTCGACTTGGAGTAAGCAACGTGAAAACATGCTTTTCCAAATAAAACCCTATATTGGACTTTGGCCATCTTGCATCTGTAAGAATTATAAAGAGGAAGTTGTTCTAAGTAGACTACCCATTGGTCACAGTTTTTTAATTCGTCGTTTTCTTTTATCTGGAACTGATGTACCAGTGTGTAGTTTGTGTAACACTCGGATCACAAAAAGCCACATTTTACTTCCTTGTCATTGTTACAATTTACAGTTTTTCTTTCAGTGTTATAGACAAGAGGTAAACATTGGTTTTATGCTATTTATGTTTTTATTAAACTTTGTTTACACTTAATTTTGTTTTATGAATTTTACTGAATTTGCTTTTAACTTTTTACTGGATGTTTGGTGCAGATAACCCAGCTGCTTTCTACCATAAAACAATAAATCAATCAACCAACCAACCAGTTTATAAATTGTATGAAGAGGGTCTATTCCAAGCTTAAAGACATGAAGATAGGAATCTTGTATCATCAGCTGATCTTAATTTCTATCAAAAAGTATAAATATCATTAACATAAATGAGAATTAGAAATGGTCCAGGCACAAATTCTTGAGTCACAATTATTGTTATATTAATCCAATTAGACTGAAATCCTGTAAAAACAAGTGTTTAATTCCTTTCACTTACTTAGCTAGTCACCAGTATATTTATTTGTTTATGTTGTACTTTGATTGAGGTGTTTTTTTTCTCACCAATCTTTTATCTGGCTAATAATCAAAAGCTTTCTGAACATCCAACTAAACTAAACAACCTTGTTTATCCTCATTAATATAAGTAATAGTTTTCTCAAACAAGTGTGTATATTGGTGAGACACAGTTTTTCCCTTTCTAAAACTATGTTTGCTGTCTGCCAAGATTTTTTACTTCATCAGATGAACCAACAAAACATATCAAACTCTGATGGTTTTGTCATGATTGAAGTAAGTATGAGAGTGGTAGCAAAGAAGAGCATTTTGCAATACATGAACAGATTATTTGTATTAATAACATATAATTTATGAGATTACAAATAATTTTGGAATCTGTGACATTTAATAAGGTTTTGTAATATATCTTGAGTTGTAACTAAAAAGTCCATAATTTTTGGAAATAATTTCACGATTTTTGTTTCATACTTACTTGATCTTTCATCTTCCATTGGATCACATCTATATCAATCCAGTTAAATCTCCATATAAATTATTGCAGTTTAAGGTGTCTGTGTGTGTTGAAAGGGGTTTGAGTACCTTCAACTTCAACATATTTTGTAAATGTTTGACAATCCATCAATCAGCCAGTTAAAATGAGCCTCACCATTTCAGTGTAGCATAAATATCAAAACAAACAGGTAGTCTCACTAAACATACATTATGTGAAAGTTCTCTATTTACTGAATTTAGATAATCCAATAATGGTAAAATGTCATTATAATGAATCATGATATTTGAGCCCACCAATATAAAAACACACAACAAGTCATAAACTAAAAGCATGGCAACTGTGAAAACTGACTCTGAACAACTAGTAACTTTGTCTGAGAAACATTCAACCAATTTGAATTGAAATAGAAAGTGCAGGAACAACAAAAGATTGAGAGATAGGTCTGATGGGAAAATCCTGCAGTTGGACAAGTTTTTCTTTTTAATAGAGATATTCAGACAGTTGACATTACTAAGGCAGGCTTATTTAATTGAAATAGTCTAAAACTAAATCTTTATGAGACATGTGAACACAAAATCATGACTATATAAGCATGTAAAGAAGAAAATGGTTTGAACCTGAAGAGCATACCATCTGTATTTGAAATAAATTGGTAAGTATTGAAACTGAATGTCATTAATGTTAAGTGTCAGGTTCTGTATTTATTGTTCTTGCATTTAGTTGCCAAGATATTGTATATTCTTTTTTGTGTCTTTAAAAATAATTCATTAACAGCTACTGTAAAAACATTTCGTTCAGATGTGCACTCCTATAACTAGAAGTTTAATGAATAAATATAATTTATCTTTTTCCTTCAATGAAACTACTAAAATTACCACATTGGCCTGATAATAGGGTATTTTGAATAGAAGGTGACCCCCTCCCTTCATTTTCAGAAACCATGGGAAAGAGAAAGAAATTGAGTATCATTATGTTCTTTTTTAAAGTTTCACAAAATTCTTTTCTTGTAGAATTTCCATTTTAGGAGTTTTGTTTCTGTTAGTCCCTTACATCATTTTCTAGAAGTAGTATAGTTGTGTCTTTTTTTCCTGTGTCATGCACCATCATAACTTTAAGATATAATAATTGGGCCACTATGGTTTTTCAGTACATGTTTAAAGCAAATGAGTTCAAGCATTAAAAAAAAATCAATATCTAGTACATCAGTATAAAAATATAATTCTTTAAAACTGTAACCTATTTCCAACTCTAACACAGGTGTATTATGTATTTCTGTATAGGCTAACTAGTCCCAGTTCGCATGTGACAAAATTTCAGCAACATCATTTAAAAAAACAAACAATCAAAAATGCTGAACTGAATAAAATGAGTAGGAAACATAACACTGATAAGTGTGGGATCAGCACTTCCAAATAAGCCTATCGTTTTTGTATTCAGTTGTTATTGATACATGTTTATTTAGATCCAATGTTATACAATATGATTAATTAGAAATTAATCATCAGGCTATTCTTTACCAGCATCACAGATATATTTCGGGATGATTAAGAGATATATCAAAAAATGATTTTGATGCTACATATCCTTTTGATATCTTAGTAACAGAACAGCAAATGTCATTAAAATGTAATGAGCAACATAGATTGAGGTAATGTGTTGTAATTTTTTTTTCTGACAAGCTGGCATTTATTATACAACAAATACCTAAAATGAGAACTACAATTAAATTCTAGAAATGATTAAAATATGTAATGCATACGTTCTTTTGCAACAAATATTTCTTAGATATCAAATATACTCATGATTATTGAGAAAGACAGACTTTGTGTTTGAAAAATGTTCAAATAAAATACAGAACACCTAAATTTAATTGAAAGGTTTAGTTTAAATTTGTATAAACCATTTGATGATTTAGACAAAACTATATGTATGCTATCTTGAATGCATCTTGTCTTCTACCATAGTAAGGCAATTGAAAACTTAAGGAGTTCCTTCTGAAAGTTTGTCAGTTGGAATTATCACTAATTTTATTTCTTTTCTTCATCTGAAAATAATAATTTTGACCTAAGTAGCATCATGATAACAAAAAGTTGTGAAAAATGTGTATGTTTATGTATGTATACATTTACACATTTTAAATACAAGTTAAAAGTGATTGATAACCATTAAAGTGTGTTAGTGAAATTGTAATCATGACCTTAGAAATTTGTTTACCTGTTTTATCCAACTAGAATTTCTAGGTAAGAGATGGGCACTGAAATAAATGTATTAAACCACAGTGTATGATAGAAATATTATAGTGGCTGAAAAACACTGTGAGATTAATGCAACATAGCTTTAACTAGTACTGTTATTTCTAGTTTGTTGTGAGTGTTAAAATTTTACCAGCAGTAAAAAACTAAAGGAAAAAAACTGTCACAAGTTGTTTAGTGCACATAACTGAGCAGAGAACAATTTTATCAAACAGAAATTTAATTATGCTTACAACATGCTTCAAAGAAGCTAAAGTTCAGTTTAAAAAAGACCATATCAGGAAGAGGAATTACTGTTTCAAACATCAGCACCAAGAATACAAACTTTAATGAAACTGTTACCACCAAAAGTGATACAGATGAAAATGTTAGCACCAAGGCTAGAAGCGTACTGAAACATTTTGGCACTATTGTCAAAAAAGTTACCGATTGAAAAAGAAAAAAAAAAGTATAATGAAAGATATTTACTGATGAAAATTTTAGCAGAAAAGATAGCAGTTTAATGATGAAAATTTTAAGAGAAATAAAAAATTTATGAAAATATGAGCACAAAGAAAATAATATATTGATGAAAAATTAATTATCAAGGGATCAAATAAATTTACCAAGGATTATGCTATCACAAATACTTTAATCTTGCTCATAAGAATTAATAACTCAAAAGTAAGATACTTTATTTTTAAATTTATAAACAGAGACAGTAAAGGTATGGAAAATTTGTGTTTGAAGTTCTCAAACTTGTTATCTTTATAAAACCCTATCAACAAAGATATTATAAATTTTATGTAATGTTATACTGCTATGAGTAATGTATCTACTTTTTTATTTGCAAAAACCTTCTGAATGAATAAAAATAGCCTTAACTTCTTAAACCTGATCAAACACTGCCAGTGTCCAGTCAAAAATTCTGATTTAGCCATAAGGAAGTGACAGCCTCCAGTAATGTTTGTCTCTTTTGCTAAAAATTAATCCAAACCATGTTATTATCCACCTTTTATAAATAAACCAGAAGGTTTATAAGATATGGTGATAACTGTTAGGACATTGTGAAAATATTTCTGGAAGAATTTTAAAATAGATATATGGGTTTACAGTAGTTTATCATTCAAAATATCTTGTTTTTTTCTTGTAAAGTAACTTAGAGTCATGTTAATTTTTAAATATTGGCATATGAAAAACATCTGAATTTCAGAAAGTGTCTAATGTTTATATCTTCAGTATAAACTTAGGTTACAACTAACTCAGAGGAACACAAGGTAATGATAAAAATGTTGGGCCAGTGGTATTAATATGTCATCTACTTCCATCTCTTACATTTTGAGGGCTTGCAACAAGATTAATCTCAATATCAATGTTTATCTTGACTGCTTCTGTTTCTTAGATAAAAAACACATATTTTAAAATGTGTTAATCTTTGTTCATATTAGTACTTTTGACATATTTCTTTAACAATGCATTTCCCACACATATCTTGCAGGTACAAAATTGCAGCTTGCAAGGGATTGAATTTGATAAATTAAAATTTGTAGTATAATGATATTTTCTAGCAATTTTAAGAGGGTAAATACTTTGATATACAGGATTTTACATTGAAATTACCCACTACAGATACACATGGAATTTGTATTTAACAGTACACAAAATCTGCTATCATTTTTTACAGGAGCAGGATTGAAAAGACTAAAGTGACTAATTTTACTCTAATTTTTTAAAGGGAAAGATTAACATTGTGTAGGGAAATTTAGGTTAATTGGCATAAGTGCACCTAGACCCTATTATATGAATCATATCTTAGCTGGTCTGATGAACCCTGGTATTAGGCAAATCTTCATCAGCATTGGATATGCCAAGTGTAGTGCGACTTGCATATCATAATACAGATTTATAGACTTTATAATGTATTACATTCATTTTAAGACATGCATATGCAGTGTATATATATATTTCTGTCAAAATCTTAAATATCTAAAAACAATATTTTATTCCACTTGAGTTTTATTACATAGTATGATATCATTGTATCAGGTGAAAGTCGAATATTCTTTTCAATAAGTTTCAGAAAGATAAAAAATTACAACAGACTTTTGTGTTTTACTGATTTTATTGTGTTAATCTGCCATTACATTAGTGTCAACTTATTAAGAAAAATATGTTAAAAAGTAGTAGTCCATTATGAATGTACATAATTTTTAAAGTATTTGGAATTTTGTCTTAAAATAATGGATCAGCAATATCTCTAATGGAAACTGGTTCTGATATGGTATGTACTTCTCACACAAGATTAACTATTCTTGTCCAGTGCTGCCTTCTATATGCAAACATTTTCTTTAAATGTGACATAAGTGTTATACTTCCAACTATTGGGGTTGCAAAATTCCATTGTATCTCACATGCAAATTATCATGCATCACATCTTAATCAATAGGAGTAGGCTGTGCTCACATGATGCATGTGATTTCATGTACACTCCACTATTGAATTATCACATTTCATTTGGTAGCATTTGAGTTTGGATATGCTCTTTCATTTGCTTTAATGCTTCATATTCAACTTTGTTTTCCTCCCAAAGTGGTTATTTTTGGCTTAGTTTGCTTTCATTTAATCCAGTTTCTATAACAGTTAATTCTTGTTGCTTTATTTCTTCACGTAACTTTGGGGAACCTTTTCTGTGCAATAAATCCGAGAGTTCACATTGCCACTTCAGGCATTACAAAAGTGAAAAGCATTTTTTGTCAGACTTCAGGTGTGGGCATCCCAGAGGTGGACTTATCTGCTTTTATACATTTAGAGATTGAATGTTGCATGGAACCATCTTTATCCCTATACATCATCCAGGTCCTTTCTGAGATTACTTTTTTCTACCTCCAGAGTTTGCTGTTTCTTCCCAGTTCCACTTGAAGACTCTTCTAGGCTTAACTTTGTTTTTATAGCTTTTTTGTCTCAAGTTTGTGATATTTTATCCCTTTCACCTGTTTCTTGTTCATTTTGTCCTTCTTTATGGAATGAACAATCTTGCCAATCCTTTTTTGGTCCCTCTCTTCCCTGATATTTGGGTTCATGTTGATATGTTTGTCTCTCATTCACATGCTGCACCTCCAAAGAACTTCCGACCATTGTGTCTTTTCTTACCAACATGCAAATTATCCATTTTTATATCAGTAGTTGTTGGGTTCCTTGCTATCTAGTTGAGGGGTGGCTCCCAAATCAAATATCAGTCTTTTTATACCCAATATTGTTGCCCTCTTTTGGTATCTTTCTTTCCTTAGGGGTTTTCTGTAGATACCTATGTCCATCTGCCCTCTGTTTTAACCAGCACCTCATCTTTGTCTCTCACATTAAATACGTGGTTTCCTAGCCTTTACCCATTACTTCTACTTGGTACTTCTTCTTACCACCTTCCTTGTTGCCAACAGAATTAGTGACTACTGAGTAAGTTGTAATCTGGTCCATCTGCCCTCTGTTTTAACCAGCACCTCATCTTTGTCTCTCACATTAAATACGTGGTTTCCGAGCCTTTACCCATTACTTCTACTTGGTACTTCTTCTTACCACCTTCCTTGTTGTCAACAGAATTAGTGACTGCTGAGTAAGTTGTAATCTGGTGGGGGATTGGCTGTTCAAGTTTCTTTCTTATTATATCTCTTTGCCAATGGTCAGTGGGTGATTCAGGTTTTGTCAGAAGAATTTGCTGTTCAGTTTCTTTCCCACCTCCAGTTTCTTCTTTTCCCTCTTTCTTCGCTCCTCCTTAAGATCCCATAACCAGCCAACATCTGTCAGAAGCAGTTTGAGAAGTGCTCTTACAGTTGGCTGTCAAGACTGTTCCCTATTCTTTCAAGTATTTTTATTCCTACCTTTTTATTATCCCCAAGAAAAGTGGGGATTAACAGCCAGTAACCAATTTATATTATTACCCAAATTTGCCTTGGAGCTTTTATCACTCTGAGATGGGTGTTTTCTCCTGGAACGTGGATAACTTTAGGGTATGTCTCAAATGCTTACTTGCCTTCACTGATCACCTCAGTCTTGTTCATATCTTTGGTTTGTCCATTTCAGGGTGGTTTACAAATTTCAGATCCTCCCCTTTGGATTTGTCTCAACACTTTGTATTTGGTCAGATATTTCAGACTCTTACAAATTCTCTCTATGCTCTGTGAGTGAAATTTTCTTGCTACATGGACAACTTGGTTCTGACTAATTCTGGACAGGAAATGGCCAATTGTATTTGGTAGCTCAGGTAGACTGGTTGATTAAATTGGTAAAGTCCTTCCTGTAACTCATTCAATATCTTATCTGTTTGGGGATCTTTTTTGAAATGAATATCAATTGAGTACATCCTTTTTCCTTATGACTTGGTTCAATGGAACTTTCGGCTGAATATGCTCACTCACTAGGTTTTATCAGTTTTGGATACATAGTCTTTCTTGACATCACTGCCCCTTCTTGGTCATGCCCACATAAGAGCTCTTCAGTGGTTGCTTCTTGAGCAATGGGGCATTACTCAGGATCTTAATTTCACCCTAATTTCCCAGTCTTCTTCCCTGTGAGATGGTCTGCATTGGTGGGAAAATAAAGTTCGTATGTTGGCAGGTGTGCTGCTTCCTCCCATATATCTGGATCTACATCCTTTCAAAGACACCTGCCTCCATTCATGGACAGGTCAATAACTAGAAAGCTTTGGGCCATTGGTCTGCAGACAAAAATGCTTTGCATATCAGTGTTTTTGAACTTCTAGTTGTCCATCAACTGTTGCATCATTTCTTTCTTCTCATCCAACATTCTTTGGTGATGGTCATTTGGACAATTTTATAGTAGTGACACACATTGCCAACCAAGGGGACAATCCAGAGTTTTGTTTTCAAACATTTGATCTATTATACTGTGCACAAACACATCATATTTGTCTTATTTCATTTCATATGCTTGATGCTTTCAATCTGGTTGTGGATTGCCTCTTGCACCTTTACTGGATATATCCCACAGACTGGGCATTATATTCTCTTATTGTCAGGGAACTTTGCTGTCAGTGGGTTCTTCCCACAGGGATGCCTTTGCTACAGGCCTCAACACCAAGTTACATCTCTTTTGATCGCCAGTATCTCATCCACAGGCTCTGGTAGTAGATGCCTCTAGCCAGAATTGGTCAAAGAAGTATCTTTCTGTGTATTCACTCATCCAATTACTTCACTGGGTGATTTCTATTGTCCACTCCGCTCCTTGTCAAATCCTCCTGATTGCTCCCTATTGGCCAGTTTGGTCTTGATTTCCAATGCTGCAATGGCTGATTCTCTTCCCCTTTTGTTTCTATTTCATATTCACCCTGCATCTTTGTCCAGTCCTTTGCAAAACAGCTTGGTTTAACACAGTGGGTCTCTTCCTCATTCACTAGTTCCATTCATCCACCTTTTATGGAGGTGTACCAGTAGATGTCCATTCTCTGCAAAGAGGTTTTGGATTGGAGTGAACCAATCAGCATGTGTTCACAGTGGTGATACATGTGATTGTTACAGTCTGTCCATGACTATCTCTTCTCCTCTCTATATGCAAATGTTATTGCCATTTGGATTGTTCTGGCCTGTGCCACAGTTGGGGGAGTTGATTCTATGTGATAGACAACTTTTGATACTGGATGTCAAATTTCTTAATCAGTAGCTCAAAACTAATCAGAATGGTTCGTAATCCCCAGTTTTTGATTTTGGGGTGAAGATGATATGATCCTCATTCTACACTTGCATGGATGTCATCCCCTGCAAGGAGGTTTTGGACATAATTGACTTGCTGAATACAGTCCACCACACCCAAGCCATTCTACACCCAGGGGTGCATCTTTGTTCACCCACCTGTCTTACTGGGGCACTGAGTTAGAATATGTTTATCTGGTTAGGATCACTATTCTTCCACTAGGATATGCCTCTCTCATTTTCTGTTCATATATCTTGTACACATCACACATGGTCAAAAATATACTTGACTAGGAAGTGCATCAGTTCACTTCTTCTGACCTTTAGATCTGAATCTCTGAATTTCAGGGATATTCTTCAGATGCTTTTGGGGAGGTGCTTCTGCCATTCTATATCACCAGTTTCTCCTCCTTTTCAATATGAAATTCTAGCAATCATTTCAAGAGAGAGCTTAGTATCATATTCAAAGCTCTAATTTTCTTATGCTTAAAATATATTGTCAGTAGGTACTTCCATTCCCACGTATTAGAATCTTGCAATTCTAATGGGGAGGGGATCAAAGGCTTGTGGCATGCAGAAATAAAAAGTTTGCATATAGAGGGCAACATTGAACAAAAATTACTAATATTGTAAAACGAGGAAAGTACCTGTTGAAAATACATTTTCAGATTAGGAAAATTATAACTTTGAATAATTGTTGCTTCAATATTTCCTAAAATCAGCAGTTTATATGTAACTAATTTAATCATTACAATTACAAACATTGCTTTATAGTATGTACTAAAATATTTCCTGAACTGATAATTTAGTATATTAACTATTTTTTTATTTTTAAACATTGAAACAAAAGTTAGAGTGGCAAAGATCTAATGTTTACTGATCATCCAAGTAGTCAATAATGTAAATATTTATCATCCCAAAATGATTTGGAATGCATCAGAAAACATGTAGCCAGTCTTTCCGACCTCCAAGAAACTGTGTTTTTCTGAGACCCTCTGGCCTGTGTGGGCTGGGATTGAGAAGCAGCTAGAAGCTTCATGTGACATCTCATTTTTGATTTGTACTAACACATCACTTTTATGTTTTAACAAATCAAGTACTTATTTTTCTCTACTTATAGATTAAATAGGTATCACATGCATACACAAAAGCACGGGCAATTCTTAAGTACAATTTTCATCAGCAAAATTCATAATTTTGTAAAAAAGTGTTGAAATTCTGTTTTGTCACATCCAGTGTTAATAGATGTACATGGTGGTATTACAAAAATATTAACATTTCTTACAACTGAAATTTTATAAAATTTATGAATGTTGTCAATTTTTTTATATAAATTTCAGAAAGCAGAGGTGCCAACCTTTTTTATTTTTCTGATTTTTAACCATAGGTTGTACCATCATGATTGTGGTCTAGATGTTCTAATTTAATATTTTTTCTTTGTTTTACATTTTGTGAGTTTGGTATCATACTAGCTGGAAAATTTGTTATGCAGAAGTGAAATGGAACAGTGACACCACCAAGATCATATTCAAATAAGTGTTTGTACTTTGTAACTGTGTTCAGATGTTTTCTTAACACTAAAAAAAAATAGTGGCCAGTTAGAAATCATGTTAATAGTTAGCCTACATAGAAGTTAGAACAGCCATGTTAGTTTGACAGGTAAAACATTGAAATGAAAGTCATCTAGTCATAAGCATATGTTCAGAAAAAAACACGAGGTGATGGGTATGCTTACTCATAAAGTATGCTAAAGTTGAAAATAACAAATAAGAAACAATAACATATGGTACCCTGATGTGGAACTCTTGTCACTTGTAAGTACTGCAGAAGGTTAAGGGTGAAAACACTGCTGACTGGATGTGAATTCAACCATCCAAAATAAAACTAAAATTATGCATTTTATTTCTTTTGCTCTGGAAATTTCAGCATCACTCGTGGTGTGAAGATAACTATAGAAATTAAGCCATTCCATTGTTCTGTTCAATTTCCAGTTTGTTTGTACTGTCATTCCTGTTTCACATCAGTTAATGACATTTTTGTAAACATGATGCATCAGGTTGATAACTAGACTTTTCATGAATTTTTATGAAACTTGCAGAGGTAAAATAAAGACGTAAGTTTTTTTCATTAATTAACAGTTTACAATGTTCATAGTAGTTATTGTGAAAAAAAAACTTTGCCAGGTGTGTGCTATGTAAATTTATGGTTTTTATTTATATAGTGAGCATGACATTTTTTTTTTTTTAGTTGTGGTGGAAATAGCATTTTGTTAAGCACAAACTGCTCTTTTTATTGCTGACACCAAAAGAATTTAAACTAGTGCTGTAATTTTTTGTTTGTTGTTTGTAGCAATGTTGTGTCATTGCAAGTTTTAGCGGAGTCAGTTGCTTAATAGCTTTATAATAAAAATATGTCAGATTTATTTGTCATTTACTCATGTTCAGCAATTGGAAGTATTTTATCTTCATGGTTTATAAAAAGCCTGGGTATGATGTACTGAAATAGTAAGGTAAAACATTAACTTTGGTTTATAAAAAGCCTGGGTATGATGTACTGAAATAGTAAGGTAAAACATTAACTTTGGTTTATAAAAAGCCTGGGTATGATGTACTGAAATAGTAAGGTAAAACATTAACTTTGGTTTATAAAAAGCCTGGGTATGATGTACTGAAATAGTAAGGTAAAACATTAACTTTGGTTTATAAAAAGCCTGGGTATGATGTACTGAAATAGTAAGGTAAAACATTAACTTTGGTTTATAAAAAGCCTGGGTATGATGTACTGAAATAGTAAGGTAAAACATTAACTTTGGTTTATAAAAATCATCTTATTAACTGTTTTTGTGTATTGGAAATGATTTTAATCATTAGTTTTTGAAAGTAACATTACTAACCTTCTGTTTTTAAAGGTGGTATTATTAATCTTGTGTTTGTGGAAGGGATTTTATTGACTTTGTTTTAAAGATATCGTTAACCTTTGTGAAAAAAAAAAGGTGTTTGACCTTGTGTGTATTGATGTATTTGAGGAATTGGTCTTGTTGTTATACTTAGAAGATAAATGTAATAAAAGATGAACCCAGAAAACATACTGTGAGTACAGTGTCAGTTACTTGGAACCTACCACAATTATTTGTTAAATATCCAGACAATAGGGAGAGCAAAAAGTTAATGTGAGGTAAATTGTGTAATTGAAATTTAAAATAATTGTAATTTGTCATTAGTAGTAAGTAAATAATTTTAAAAGTTGCTAACTGAAAATAACTTTTCTAAAAGGTTAAGAATTGTTGAACAAACAAATTTGTTTCTGATTAACTTGTTTGTAGTCATTTATTGAATATTATCTGTTGTGAAACATTGACATAACCTAATAAAGAACTTGAGTGTTCTGTTACAAGAAAGTGGTGTTTGTGACTGCAGTGGTTGAACTTATTCAGAACACTAGATATTTGATGTGGTAGAAAGCATAAAGAAAGTTTTAAAAGTTACACTGAGTTTCACAAGGTGTAACTACTGCTTAGTAGTGGGTGATTTGTGTAATTATCACATTGAATTGTATGAAGTTAACTGTGCTATTCTTAAATCAGCAGGAAGATGTGCATTTTCCAGATTCTCCTAGCCACTTTTCAGATCAGTGTATGATGGATCGCCAAAGCCATTTTCTTCATAATAGAGGTAGACGACAACATCGAGGCAATTATCGTGGACGATATTTTAGAAACACAGCAAGAAGAGAAATAAATAATGACCAGGTTTGTATTGTTTTTAATCTGAAATTCAAAATATAAATCTTCTGTTTTTTGCCTCTCTCAGTGGCTCTGCAGTAAGCCTCTGGGCTTATAACACTAAAAACTAAGTTTGGGTACATGTAATGGTCCCAGCACAGATAACACATTGTGTAGCTCTTTGCTTATTGACAAAGAAATTGATATTGAAAAAAACGTCTGGACCTGCTCATTTGATGGAACAAATATATAGTTTTAAAAGAAATCTCTGAAACCATGAACAAAATATAGTAAAGAAAACAAAGTAATCAATAAAAGCTTGTTTAAAAATACTTTTAAACTAAACAAACTTCTGAATTATCTGAAATTTAAAATTCATTATTCTTGTTAAATATGAATGATAAAATAATTTGGTTAAGAAAATGTGTAACCTAGTTAAAAAATAAACAATACATTGACCCTTAATAAAGTTATATCCATTTCATGAATTTAATCAGTTCAAGAAACACATTATGGCTTTGTAAAGTACCATTTCAATCTATAGAATTCGAGTTCCTGGTTGAATTAAATAATTTTAGGTGCACTTTTACACATAATAATGGTTTTTATTTGTAAATGCTGATGCTACTGTTTGAACTTTTCTAACAGCTTTCATGCTTAATATAACAGAATTATGCTTTCTTTTAATATATTTTTGTCGGCTTGGTTTCTGTATTATAAAGTCTTTGACAGTTGATGAAAATTCTAAAAATATATCAAATTTGATTACCTTTGAAATGTGGTTGGCTACCAAGCTTAACTTATTAAGTTTGAAACTAAGCACATAATTGTAAATGTTCCGTATTTTTATAATTTGAAGCAGATGATACAGTAATATATTACAAGTTTCTTCATTTCTGTTTTGATTTTTATACTTATTATTTGTCCTGAACATGAGCTAGTTTCACATAACTTATGGATAAGAGAATTATTAAATTGATGTTATTTCAAGTTTTCATTTTTACTTTTTAAAATATCCATGGGTTCTGATAAGTAGCAGCTATGGAATATTTGTCTAAACATGTGACCATATGAGAAGTCTGCAGTTTCCTTTGTTTTATGTTGTTATTATTTTGACTGTCTGAGATCAGCTCATTTAAGACTGTCTTACCTTTACTGGTTCATATGATATTGAACACAGAACCTATGACACTTTAATTTCAGTTTCTAGTGCAGGAGGGTGTGCTACACAACCACTAACTGATGAATATGGATGATGATGAAAACTCGTGAAAATGTATTTCACTGTGAGAATGAGGAGATAGTGGCTCAAAGAACTTTGGTTCATAATGAGTCAAATGAAGAAATGTCACATCCAGAAGCTTTATGCTCAGCCCAAAGTGAACCTTTTCACTTCTGTAACTTCAATACTTCAACATTTACACCAAATTTCTGGGTATAGGTAGAAACAGGGTTTATTGTTCTGATTACTCATTCTTCCTTCAAGTTCCTTAAGACACTTTCAGAGAAAGGAGAAACAAGTTTTTGGAACTCTTAACAGAAGCCATGCTCACCTTGCACACAATTTCTCAGCCAATTATATTTATTTGATCTAGATGTTTATAAACAAGAATACATTTCAAAGTACTATTTTTCAACAGTTATTTTAAAATTAGTGAGGTCAATTTCACACACAACTAGTCAAACTGCTTTTAGTGTTGTTTCTTACTTAGAAACATATTAGTTAGACAGTTGAATTGTATTTAGATTATACTTTTATATTTAAGTTAATTATGTGATATTTATGTTTTGAGATGAATATCTAAAAGGATTTACAATTTTTAAAAATATAAACTGTCTTCTCCTCGGTTCACAAGGATTAGCACCTATGCCATTCTACTGATGGCTAGTTTCTCAGTCTATGGTACTGTAATATTGGCCAGAAATGCCCATGGATGTGTGTTGTAGTGCAAATTAACAATGACAACAGATATGAATGAAAAATATTAAATTATATGTGAAAATGTAAAGACTTTGAGTTAACTAATATGAATAAAAGAAAATGCTTGATGATTATTTGACAAATATTGAAAGGTATGTCCATATTTTTTAAGCATTTCATTCCACTTTAAACTGATGGTAAAAGACAGAATTAGGAATGTATTAGAGAGAATAGAAAATAAAATTTAAACAAATAAACAACTTCTGTTATTTATTCAAAAGATTCTAGAGGTTGTTTAAAAGAATACTATGAAACAGAAAAACATTTTTATTCTTAACATAAAAGTTTACTTCATATTCTTATAATTCAAGAGTGAGTGTAAATAACTGGAATAAATAAATAACAAATAGTGTTGGAAATACTTGATAAAAATAATCTTATTCTTGGTATACAAAATATTTGTACTTTTTTAACAAAATCTTACCAGATTTTATTAAGATATATTAAGAAAACTTGGATTTATCAAATATAATGATACACTATGCATGGGCTATTCTCATTGAGTACTACACTATCTTTATTGAGTTAACATACTCAGTATAGCTGATACTGATAGATATGCCTAGTGCATCAACAGTGTGTGACTGAAGATGATAAGTGTTTCAAAACCCAATCAAATTGGCTTTCTGACTCTTGATATCTGAGCAAGTGAGTGATAATCTTTTAAACAAAAGTTAATCACTTCACAAGTCATCTAAACTGAACAGCTCTATAGAGAATAATTCAAGAGTCTTTATCAGACTTGTTTGAGTTTTAAAGAACTTTCCCATAAGCGTTGATGAAGTTGTAAGTATATGTTAATAAATACTGTAGTGGTAGCATAAATAATTAATCCTAACTTGCAAGAATTTTTAGCTGAAAAGTTTGCATTCTGCAAAGCTAATTCTCTAATTATTTATTTTGTGAGAGCTTGAAATATAAAACAAATGCTTGAATTTAACAGTTTGCAAGTAGAAGAACTTGTGTCAGCTAAGTTAATGAAAGTAGCTTTGGAAAACAACTTGAGGTAATTATGATGCAAGATGGGGGTTGTGACAATCCAATGGAGATAAAAGTGTATGGTGATATAATATACATGTCAAAATAAATGTTTATATAAATGTAAAAAAGTTGTTTATGAATGTGGTATTACATAAATGAACCATTTTCTTGAGAAACACAATTATAAAGCTACGTGGCTGTCAGAATGATGAATTTAATCTCCATTAACACTTTTCACGTGATTGGTCAAACAAATGACCTCTTAAGCATTAGAGTTTCCATATTATAACTTTTAATACATTTTATGTATCTGCTCAAAATTTGGCAAGCCTTCAGTAAACATTACAAATCTCTTTTGCACAAAAAATCAGATTTTTTTAATGAAGTATTTTTAATAAAGATTTGTTAGTTAATGTTGAGTGCTCTAAGTGTAAAATGATTTTCATGTTAATATTAAAAATACTTCACCTGATAATTTTTGGATTTCATTTGTGTCGCCTTTAACACCTCTTAATAAATATCAATGATTTTTTGGTATATGTTATTTTTGTTATTTTTCTACCTTAATTCTGTACATATTTGGTTAATTTGACCTACTTTGTAACCACCATAAGAAAATTAAATACATCTAAAATACCATTTTTCTTTCTCAGATAACTGCAGATTATAACAAGAACCTACACTTATTTATCTTAAATACCTGAAGACTCTTAACAGTATACATGTGTTTATGCTTAATTTTATTGTGCTATTATCATTTTAATCATGTTTAATTAATAATCTTGCCACATAAGTTATAAATCATTCAGTTAATGCATAGCTTATGTTACCTTATTGAATTACATAATATACAAGTTGCTTGCAAACATACCTTGTGAAAATTGTTTTATTATTTTCATTTTATTATTTAATCTAATATGTTTTAAATTTTTACATTGTAGTTGTTTTTATAACAATAAATAATAAAAACATGCATAAAAACAAGAAATATATTATTGTTAGATAAGAAAGTGTGAATGTGAAAAAATTTTTCCTTGAATTTTCTACACTGTTTGACATCATGTGATGTGAGCTAATAGTCTGTTTATCCTAAGCGTTTCTCTCTCCTTATGGGATATTTATTTTTACTGGAGTACTGAATAAGGTTCAAAATAAGTAGTAAAACTTAAAAGTAAACAGAATTACGTTAAAAGGAAGCAGGTGATAAAAGGTTAGAAACTGAAGCTGTTAATATAAATTATTATAATTTTTTGTTAAAATTTGCAGTTGTTCTGGTAAAAGCATTTTTGATTTTACGTCGTATCTTTTCTTTTATTAAAGTTAGTGTTAGAGTAGAAAAAATGAAAGAATTTAGATTTTACCAAAAAAACTTTTGTTATTTGTTTAGGAAGTTAAAGGGGTGATGCAAATTCAATATGAATATTGTGAAGTGAAAAGAAGTATCATTATTTCTAATATGAAAATTACCTTCAACATCAACTGACTCAGCATAGGCTTCATAACTTGTCACACCATTACTAGTTGAGTGGTAGTTGGCATTGATACAGTGGTGGTCTGTAAATTAAGTTAGGCACAGACATCCAAGAATGCATGTATTTTGCATGACGATATATGAATAATTGTTAGTGTTGCTTGATCAAGGAAAATAGAGAATTGATTTGTCTGTAAAGGTAAGTTTCTAATATGGTACATGTATAACTCCTTTCACAAGATTAGCTGTTATCGTTCAGTGCTGCCATCTATAAGTTAACTTTTTATTTATGTTTTTGAGAAGAATTTCATTCTTCCTTATTGAAATTTCATAATTCTAGCATGCCTCAAGCAAATTATCATGCATCATCTTTTCACTAATAGGACCATAATATGCTCATTTGATACATGTGATTCCCTCTACACTCTGCTGAACTATCACTTTTCGTTTGGTAGCATTTGAGAATTCAGAAGTGCTCTTATGTTTTTTTATTGCTGCCAGTGCAACTTTGTTTTCTTCTTGAAGTGCTTATCATCTTGATTTATTTAGTTTGATTATTATATTCACACTTATTCAATTCAAGTCACATTATTTCTGCATTTGAGTACAGTGAAACTTCTGTACAGTGAATTTCAAAGTTAACTTTACAACTTAGGGCATTACACCAGCAGTTAGCATTTTCCCCATGTTTCAGATGCAGGCAACCTGACAATGAATTAATTTGTTTTTATATGTTGGGAGATTAAACACTACATGGTCCATTCTTTATGCTTATTCCCAACCTGAGGAGTTTCTTAGGCCTAATTTGGCCTTCATGGATTTTATGTCTCAGGTTTGTGATGTTTTACTTCTGTTATCTGTTTTTTATTCATTCCCTCTTACATGAATGATTTTCCCAGCATTTTTGGGTTTTTTTCCCCACCCTGGTATTTGGGTGTTTGCTGATCCAATGACCTCACAGTGGTGTGAGGGAATTCATGTGTCATGCCCCTTGAGGATGTCTGATTATTTCACTCTTTCCTACTATAGTACTATATATCCATTTTTAGATCAACAATTGTGAGGTTTCTTACATATTTTGTACGTTTGTCCTACATGTCAAATATCCTTGCTTTTTTCTTACCCTTACTAATCTCTTATGGTATCCTTCTTCTAGACATCTTTCCTCTTAGACTCTCCACAGAAATCATGTGAAGCTTTATAGAAATACCCATGTCTTTCTGTGTCATTTTAGATCACATCTTGTCTTCAGTTTTCACATTACATACGTAGTTTCTATGTTGTTGGGTCCATTCACTCTCAACGTCTCTTAAGGATTATTTTTGGTCCCATATGTAAGACATTATTTAGGTGATATGATTCTGGATATTATCAAACTTTGGGTGACATTGGTCCACCAACATTTCCAGCCTTACAAATATTGCAGCCTGTTTGTCTCTGTCGTAACTTCGTATATCTCTAATTCTCTTTTTCCTCCCCAAGATTCCATGAACAACTAGCATTGGTAAGAAGTGGTTTAGCAATTGCTCATGCAGTATGTAATCAAACCTGTTCCCAATTATTTCCAGGAGTTTTTGTCATTGCTTTTTTGTTTCACCCTAGAAAAACCTGTAATTGTTGAATTATAACCAATGCATCTTGCCTCAACTGCTTCATATCACTATCCACGCTTGTCATGGAGTCTTTAGTAACCCTGAAAAATGTGTTTTCTCTTGGTTTGTGAATGACATAAATCGATGTCTCTGGTGCCTACCTAAATATACTGATACCATTTCAGTTTCTTCCTTATCTTTAGTTTGTACATCTTGGGGTGATTCAACAGTTTTGGGCCCTTCTCTCCTGACTTTTCGTAGCACCTCGTATGCTTCATTTAATTGTCCAAACTTTTGCACATTATCTCCATGATCATGGACCATGATTTCATTATCACATAAAGCTGGCTTCTCCTAGCTCATTTCAAACAAGAACCCAATGCTTATACTCACCAGATACTTCTTTGGTGGCTCAGGTGGGCTTGTTGGTCAAATTGGAGTTCTCTTTCCTCAGACCCTCTAAATACCTTGTTAATTTGAGAGTCTTTTCTTAATACAACTATCAGTCAAGCACTGCTTTCTCATTCACAACTTAATTCAATGGAACCTTTGGTTCACCACTCCTTACCTTGGTCACTTACTGTGCACGAGGTTCTATTACTTTTGGGAATGTGATCTTCCATGACATCACTGGCCCCTTTGTCATGCACTTATGAGATTCCTTTGGTGAGAGCTTAATAAATGATGGATCCTTGATTAGGATTCTTTTCCCTTCACAATTCACTTTCTCCTTTCCTGCAAGATGATCTGCATTGGTTATTGGACAAAGCCTATTTGTTGGCAGGGGTACCTTTTCCTTGTTGTTGTTGTTGTTGTTTTGGAATTAAGCACAAAGCTACACAATGGGCTATCTGTGCTCTGCCCACCACGGGTATCGAAACCCGGATTTTAGCGTGTAAGTCTGCAGACATACCGCTGAGCCACTGGTGGGCTGTACCTTTTCCTTTCCCGTGTCAGGATTTGCACCTTTTTACAGATGTATTTTTTGGGATGGAAAGTATGGGTCAATTATGAAGAAGCTTTGGGCCAATGGTCTGCAAACAAAAGTGCTTTGCATGTCACTATTCTTGAAATTCATAGAACTTGTCGTTAGATAATATTGGGTGTTATGTCATGTCCTTATTGCTCAACATTTTCTAGTGACAATTTCTTTGAACATTTCTGTGATGGTGGCACACATCATTCACCAAGGAGGCACCCAGTCCAGATATTTTTGTTTTTGAATGTTAGATCTCTTATACTGGGGCCATACCCATCACATTCACCTTGTTGGGTGTTTTCACTCATCTTTCATTCCTTGACATGTTGTATCCTATGAATTGGGCATGATATCTGCTCATTTTCAGGGATCTTGGTCATCAATGGAGTTGTCCCAACATGTAAGTCTAACTATGGGCTTCACCACAAACTTACCTTTCTTTTGGTAGCCTGTACCTCATCCACAGGCTCTGAAATTAGTCACACAAGTAAATTTAAATGTACCTATCTTTCTGATAACTTCATTAAGTGATTTCTCTTGTCCACTTCATTCCCTGTTGAGTCTTCCTGATTGCTTTTTTTTGGCTAGATCAGCTTTGGTTTCCAAGGTTACAGTAACTGCTTTTCTCTCTCCAATTTTCATCAACCTTGATCACCTGTTCTACATCCCAATCTTCACATTCTGCATCTTCATGACTGGCTTTTGTCCAGTTCTCAGCAAGATGATCTGGTTTCACACATTGAATTGCTTCCTTGTTAGCTAGTTCCATGTGTCAAGCCTACCATTACTCATGCAGCATAAATACTCATCTGTGTCTTTGGTCTTCTAACATTTTAGATATTGAGTGGCCTTAATCCCATACATTTCATTTTTCCAATACCATAGGGTCTGTGTTTCCTCTGTTCTTACCATGCTAATGTGTTTATTTTGGATATGTCAATATCCAAGGTTTTATACCATTCCAGATTGGGACATTAGTGTGATCTGATGTTCCATTACTTCACCTCTACTAAAATCACTTTCTTTGTATTCCATGTTTCATCTTTCCCTTAACACATATTTCCTTTTTCTCTTAGCCTCTGGACATCAAGGTGAAATTCAGTTGCCATTGATGTTTCACATATTCTTTATTACCACTACTTATCTTTATCTAGATCATTTTTTTTCCTGAAGATTTTGTCAGCTCAGCAAAACTGTTCCTCCTTTTCCTTTCCATTTCCCATCCTTACCCTTGACTGTATCCTGATGGGTTTCTGTGTCCAGTTAGAGCTCTTTATTCTTATATAGCCTAGACTGCTATCTTATTGAGTTCATGTCTCTGACTGTTTATCCTCTGGCAGTTCACCTTCTTTCATGATTTATCTTTACTAGTTGGGTCTACCATTTGGTCAGATTAGCCTACTTTTCCAACCTTCTTACTCCCAGGCTTTGTTCCAGTTGTTCCTCATCAGATCCAACACCTCAGTTTTCTCTTGCTTCTCTTTGTTGTTGTCCAGTATAGAAGGTTCTGCAATCTGGCATGTAGGCCATTTGAAGTATGTTCATCTCCCACACTCTCCATCATACTGCAGTTTTCTCTGTCAGGATTTCATCTACCATCTGTGGCTATTATGCAATCTTTGGTGCAACTCTAACTGATAAGTTGTTTTACCTACTTTGTATTTTTTTTCCACTTTTTATCACCTGGATTCTGCTCCTTGGTAAATGTTACTCAACAGGTTTTTAAATCTGCACAGCTTGGCCATGTAGACTTGTGCTTTATCTCTCCATGGCTTTATGCACTCCCTGTGAAGATGGGATGTTCCATGAGATTGCTTTAAGGTGAATAACCTTACGATATTTTGTTTCATTAACATGCCCATTCCAGATTGTGCCACCTATGGACTGCATGAGATAAACAGAAGGGTATTACTGTCTATCTCTGCCATGCTTAGATTGAGTAACTGAGTGGCATCTGTCTGCTTTTCAAAATAAGGTTTCATGGTCTTCTATTGCACTGTCTCCAATGATGGCATTTCTTTTGACACTCCAATGCATTTTTACCTTCCTTCATACAGGTTTGGGGTTGCCAATATTACTCCCTCAATTTCCTTCATCTGTGTTGTGAGTCACAGCAGTGCTATGTGGGATTGTTCTAGTTTTATCCTGTGTGTAAAAATATGAGGCAATTGTGTAAATGGTTAACTATGTGAAAGTAGGAAGCATAAAAGATTAACCTCTTTTATTTTGGATTCAACTTGTGATGATTATCTTTATTACATCATTAAAAATTATTTTTTTACAACTGTTGTCCACCCATTACAAAAAGAAAAGCACTTTTATCTCTAATTTGTATGTAATATTTACCATTTGTCATGTTTTATGCTTGTTGGTGCAGAATACAAAATATAACTTGGATGTTTTCTTCACAGTGTTCGTTATAATCACCGCTGTAATCCACTGTTCTTATTTTATCCAAATTGAGAAAAACATTGTTACTAGAAAACCATTTTGAGTATGATGTTTTGTGTATTTGTTTGTTTTTGAATTTCATGCAAAGCTACAAGAGGGCTATCTGAGCTAGCCGTCCTTAATTTAGTAGTTTAAGACCAGAGGGAAGGCAGCTAGTCATCACCACCCACCACCAACTTTTGGGCTAATTTTTTACCAATGAATAATGGGATTGACCATCACATTATAATGCCTTTATGACTGAAAAGGCAAGCATGTTTAGTATGACGGAGATTCGAATCCATGACCTTGGATTACAAGCCCAGTGCCTTAACCACCTGTTCATGGTGTTTTGTTTAATGTTCCGCTGTAAAAGGTTTAGGTACTGCATAATTTGTGCACAATAATTTTGTTAGTTCTTAAAACACAGTTAATTCTTAATATAATTGGTATTTAAAGGTTTATTTTTTTATTTGAAACTTGTAGGACCCTCTGTCAAATAGAGAAGAAACTAAAGTAGACCTCAACTTACAGACGATTGAAAAAGAGAAAAAAGAATATAAATTTGGGAAAACTGCACATGAGCCAACTGACCAAAGGCTGGCTGGTCAGTTTAAAACTATGAGTGGTTATTATAAACGAGACATGGAAACAAGTAGTCACGAGTAAGTTGTTAATCCGGATTGAAAGTTGTTTTTTTTTGTTGCATCTCAATGTCTTTTCTTTGTAATTTTTTAACTGCTGACAAAATAAAAATATTAATTAATATCTAGGCTTATTATATGAAGTAAATAATGTTATATTACTACAAACTAAATCCAACAACTCGAATTTTTCTAACATGACTAAGGAGCGAGAAGCTGAAGACAAATTATATGGTGTTTATTAAAAAATATCAATGAATGAAAGTAAAGAATAGTGTATAATAAAATGTAAACCACACTATATCTGCTATATCCAGTGCTGACAAAGCATTTCATCCTATATGTTGGCTCTTCAGGCCAGCAAGGGAAAGACAGATATTGTAGATGCTATTCACATTAGAAAGTTACTTGACAAAGACTGTTATACTGTGAACTGGATAACAGTTCCTTGAAATTCATCAAGCAGAAGAAAAAGAACTGTAAAACATCAGATACCTAATATTATTGAATATTTTGTAAGGAAATAATTGGGAAAAGGACTTTTTTTAAAAACATTGTTTCAGAAGTCACTGAGTGGGCTCAATTGTAATTGAAATGAAATTACTTTTTAAGATAAGTAATTCATGAAGTAATCATAAATTTATCTTTCAGGTTAATGAATACTTCTAGTAGATCTTTAATTTTCACCATATAAAGGCTGTAAAGTATGAAGGAAAATAGATTTCTGGTATCAGAAAGAAATGTAACAGTTCAAATAATAATTAGAACTTCCAACAAATTCTAGCATAATGGATTTATTACTCAGAATGTACCCAGAGTAATGATTGTGTACATATAGGTATCATTGTTTATGTACTGTAGGTTTACCAATGCAGAAAGAACTTCAAGTAAATCAGATTCCCAAGAAAAAGGTTGGTCAACATGCTGGTGTTCATTCAGTAATAAGTAATAATGGTGGTTTAAAAAATGATAATTTAAGTATTTGGTGTACTTTTTAAATTTTAGAAAAGATTAATTTGATTTTAACAATATAACAAAAGTAAATAAATTATTGATGTGGTACATCAGAGCTCAAAGTATTTATATGATAAATTGAAATAATATAGGAAATATCCCACTGTAGAAGACAGAAACACTGAAAAAAACAAAAAAGAGTTTGACATACACGTGTATGTGAATGTTACATGATATTTATGTCCTTGCTAAAGGTAGCTTCTGAAAAAATATTGAATCTCTGAAAACTAAAGAAAGAAATATCTCCATTTGATATCTTAAATGTTTTGTTGTAAGGATTTTTTAATTTTTTTTTTACAAATGCAGATGTGTTCTTCAGAAACTGAAAGACATTTTGTTGTTTCATAATAAATGGTTATTTATTAATTTTCTTCATAGAGTAATTTTTTGTTTATCCAAGAAAAGGTATTTGTTTGATTTCATTTTTAATTTATGCATTTCATATTACATTTCCGAGTGAGATTGTCATTGATACAAAAACAGCTCTTTTTCTAGTAGTATAAAATTGTAAATTGTTTGATCAACAGTAACACTTTATTTTTCTCATGCATAGTGACTATGTGATATGTGATTGGAAATTTTTAGAATATTCATTATCTTACCTGATTCATATTTGTGTACAGTCACAACCAAATTGTTCTTGTTTAGGAGAAAATTGGAGGTTATGGAGAAGCAGAAGGTCTTGGCATGGAGGAACAAATAGGAAAGAACAGAGGGGCACAGAAAAGGGTGAGTTTTTGTATTCTTCTTCTTTGATATTCATAGAATGAATATTCTGAGGCTATGTTAGTTCTAAACTGAAAAATCATTTTCAATATTAATTATGTTTTTTTTAAAAACATTTTAAAAACCTATGATGTTTGCATGGTAGGTACTGGAAGCAGTATTAATTTATTAGCCCTGTTTGTTCTTGTTGTGAAAATACTAAGATACTTAATCAACTTACATCAAATTTATTTCAAAGTTTATAAACACTGTATTGTATTTTAGGTTGTAAAGTGCTTAAAATTTTGTTGTGAAACACTGTTTTCAGAAGCAATATGTGTGTATACACACACACACACACATACACTAAATTATTACTAGTTCATACAAATAAGTGAAAATTTTCTTTCTTTTACTTATACTGTGTAGAAATCCACAGCAAAAAGAAACTGAAATGTACATTAACTTGTATGTTATATGATATCTGTTTATAAATTTCTATATGTTACTGAATTTTACAAGAATTTACAGCCATACCTTATATAGGGTGATGGAATCCATACAGATCGTACTTTCTAACCATTAGGTAGACAACCAAGTTGGGGGCCCAGAAGAGGAGGAAGACGGTTCTTCAGACAAAGAGGATATTACTCTTCTTTTGGAAAATTCATGTTGGCCACAGATCCTGATATTGAAGATGAGAATGATGTGGCACCAACACGTAACAGGTCTGTAAGAGTAAATCAAGACATGACCATAACTGTGGAAGTGAAAAATGAACTAAGTGCTACTGGTGTGACTGTTTCACAGATAACACCACCAAGAATTAGCTCAAAGTCTTCAGAACAGAGAATGCAAAAGAAACCTCCCAAAAAAACAGTCACCTATGTATCTACAAAACAAAAACCAAGTTCTTCATTACATAATGAATCTAAGAAACCAGAAGGAGGCAAATGTTCTGTTGAAACAGAGTTATCAGATACGTTTAAAACAAAAATTAACTTAACAGAAAACCAGGACTCTAAGAGTTCTAGCTCATCTGCAACAGATCAAACAACTAATGGCAAGAATGCTGCTGTTAGTTCTAACCATAACTATGTAAAATCAGAAAGCAATAATTCTATTTCACCAAAACAGAATGCCACAGATTTTAAAGATGACAGCACTGTAATGAAGTCAGGACTTGTAGAAACTGACAAAGCACCAGTAGAAGTTGAAAGCTGTAAAACCAAGATGAACATAAACTTATCTACCACAGAGAGTGAGGGGGATGAAGAGGGACATGATGACTCTTGGGAAGACATGACTAGTGGACCTGAATCTCTGGAATTATCTGGTATAAGCTTCAATAAAGTAGAAGCAGAAGATCATAGGCTCAAAAGCAAAGAAGAGCAGAGCTGTTGTACAAAAAAAGGCATTGAAGAAAATGTTAATACAATAGAAAAATCTTAGCTAGTTTGTTTTATTAGTAGTAGTACACACAGTTCTCTGAATAATGTTTTATTATTAGTAGTACACACAGTTCTCTGAATAATGTTTTATTATTAGTAGTACACACAGTTCTCTGAATAATGTTTTATTATTAGTAGTACACACAGTTCTCTGAATAATATTTTATTATTAGTAGTACACACAGTTCTCTGAATAATGTTTTATTATCAGTAGTACACACAGTTCTCTGAATAATGTTTTATTATTAGTAGTACACACAGTTCTCTGAATAATGTTTTATTATTAGTTGTACACACAGTTCTCTGAATAATGTTTTATTATTAGTAGTACACACAGTTCTCTGAATAATGTTTTATTATTGGTAGTACACACAGTTCTCTGAATAATGTTTTATTATTGGTAGTACACACAGTTCTCTGAATAATGTTTTATTATTAGTAGTACACACAGTTCTCTGAATAATGTTTTATTATTAGTAGTACACAGTTCTCTGAATAATGTTTTATTAGTAGTAGTACACACAGTTCTCTGAATAATGTTTTATTATTAGTAGTACACACAGTTCTCTGAATAATGTTTTATTATTAGTAGTACACACAGTTCTCTGAATAATGTTTTATTATTAGTAGTACACACAGTTCTCTGAATAATGTTTTATTATTAGTAGTACACAGTTCTCTGAATAATGTTTTATTATTAGTAGTACACACAGTTCTCTGAATAATGTTTTATTATTAGTTGTACACACAGTTCTCTGAATAATGTTTTATTATTAGTAGTACACACAGTTCTCTGAATAATGTTTTATTAGTAGTAGTACACACAGTTCTCTGAATAATGTTTTATTATTAGTAGTACACACAGTTCTCTGAATAATGTTTTATTATTCGTAGTACACACAGTTCTCTGAATAATGTTTTATTATTCGTAGTACACACAGTTCTCTGAATAATGTTTTATTATTCGTAGTACACACAGTTCTCTGAATAATGTTTTATTATTGGTAGTACACACAGTTCTCTGAATAATATTTTATTATTAGTAGTACACACAGTTCTCAGAATAATGTTTTGTTATTGGTAGTACACACAGTTCTCTGAATAATGTTTTATTATTGGTAGTACACACAGTTCTCTGAATAATGTTTTATTATTGGTAGTACACACAGTTCTCTGAATAATGTTTTATTATTGGTAGTACACACAGTTCTCTGAATAATGTTTTATTATTGGTAGTACACACAGTTCTCAGAATAATGTTTTATTATTGGTAGTACACACAGTTCTCTGAATAATGTTTTATTATTAGTAGTACACACAGTTCTCTGAATAATGTTTTCTTCATAAAGAATAATCACTTTCATTATTCTGTCAGGAAGAGTAATTTTAATTTTTTTGCAAAATGTAATAGTAGCATTCTGTGATTAAAAAAAAAGTAATTTAACTTATCATTGATTATACTACTATTCCAAAACGTGTCATTTTGCACAGGATTAATTTAGCAAACTAAATAGCTAGACATTATAATAAACCAGACAATGATGTTGCAACTTTTTTTCATGATGTAATACAAAATTGGATTATTTACAAGTGTTTTTTTTGTTTTGTTTTGAATTTTGGGCAAAGCTGCTTGAGGGCTATCTTTGCTAACTGCCCCTAATTTAGCCGAGTAAGACTAGAGGGAAGGCAGTTAGTCATCACCACCCACTACCAACTCTTGGGCTACTCTTTTACCAATGAATAGTGGGGTTGACCGTCATTTTATAATGCCCCTACAGCTGAAAGAGAGATCATGTTTGGTGTAATGGGGATTCGAACCTGTGTTTCTTAGATTACAAGTCGAACGCCTTAACCCACCTGACCATGCTGAGCCACTAATATTGTAACACCAGAGTTGTTTGAGATATCAACAGATTTAACAAGATAATTCTCTTTAGTTTCATCTCCATTGAAAATATCGTATTTAATTTTGCAATGTTTTAACTGACGTGGGATTAGTGTTCGAGTGTTACAATAGAAACTTGTTGTGATCAGTGAGCACTTATTTTTGCAGCTCTACTGTAGAAAGCTACAAGAATGCATCTATTAATCACTGTGATACCTTTGAAACAACAGGAGCCATATTTGTTTTTCCACACACTAAAACAGCTCAATATTTTTAACATTGCATATTGCTGATTTTTGGTCAGGAATTACACTGGTGCAGTTTTTCCTTGGAGCAATGGATACATAATGTTTCCTGTACAAGATGAACTTTTTCTTTTCACTGTATCAGTAGTACTGCACAAAATTTCAACTTCACTGTTTTAATAGTATAAATTGTACCAGTAACTATTACAAATTTGTCTGGCACAAAATATTTTCTATGATTCAGATGTTTGAAAAAAAAAATGGTATTTTTCTGTATTTCACCTATTGTATCCACTGAAGCCAGTGACAAGTTAGGTGACTGAAGGTTTTATTAGATACTAATGATAAGATGGTTTTTCCTGCTTATCAAAACCTAGTTATAAACAACTCTGACAGCTTTGCAGAAGAAAATTTGCATGCTTCCTAAAATATTCCAAAGTAAGTTCAAACTCGTACAGTATTCTATTAAACAATCATATATCATCTATATTTTGTACAAATTAAATCAAGACTTTCTCTCTCAATAATTTTTTGAATTGGATCAGTTGATCAGAATGGGTGAGTTCTGTTTTATAACAGAAAAAATTAGAAACGTTCCAGGTATTGATTTTCAGTGGGTGATAAGAACAGTTTTCTAAAACTACATCACTCTGACACTAAATAGAAATAAAGACTGTAGCAATGATTCACTGATGTAAGATATTAATGACTGTGAATATAAAAAGCAAATTAAACAAAAGCTCAAATGCATCTTGCTGAAAACTGCTATTAATAACATAAGCTTTAAACTGAAATTAGAAATGTTGCTATTGACAACTGCCTCTTTTATAACTAGAGAATAAAAGATGTTTTCCCCTGTGGCTTGCAGTAATTTTTGTCTCAGGGTCATGGGTTAAAATCCCTGTCCCACCAAACTTCCTTGCTCTTTTAGCTTATGGAGGCATTACAATGTTATGATCAATCCCACTATATATTGATGAAAGAGTAACTCAAGAGCTGGCAGTGGCAGTGATAACTAACTCTGTAGTCTTTCACTGCTACATTATGGTTGGTTAGCACAAATAATCAAAACAAACCAAACTAGTAATTGTTTATTTAGTTTGTTAATAAATGACCAGAGTATGAATGTGTAAATTTTAAAGAAAATTGACAACAGCAAAGATGTTTACTAAAAATGTGAGCTATTCCTGGACGTTAAGTTCAAATCTTAAAATCTAGACTTATAAAACTTGAACAGTATAGGGTTCAAGGTTCATTAAAAGTTTGTGCTAAATGTGATTTAATATATGTAACATTGTTTTTTTTTGCCATACAACAACACACTTTAAAATTTTCATGCCATTTGCAGTCACAAATTGCAGTACAATAAGAAGCATGATTTTTTGGGGGTTTTGCAGCTAATGGAGAACGGTGACAGTAACCTTCTGCTTTAAATGTATTTTAGACACTGCTAGTATTTTATACTGAAGTTTATCAAAAATATTAGTTTATTCTATGTGAATAGTTGTTGTTATTTTGCATTTTTTTCTCAGTAAAATCTAAGGTTTTACTAAATGTACAATTTTCACATTATCCTTTTTACTTTATTCCATTTTACATTTGTTATTTTAACAGCAATATATTAAGCTATAATAACACTAGGTATAATACAGAATTGACACTTAGCTTAAGGAATGTTTTGTGTTTGGTTTAGTTGAAAACGAATATGTTGTTAAATACTGATACTCCATAGTTCAGTATTGTAGAAAATACAGTTTGTACTTTTTTTTTGCTGTTAGAGAAAATATGGTTTGTATTGTTTTATTTGTGAGCATTATATTTTAGTATAACGTATCGCCACACATAATTAACCACTGTCTCTGTTATTGTCTGTGCGCATAAGAAATGGTGGTATAAAACTTTTACATATGAATTTTGTTATATGTACCATGAATATAAGTTTAATTAATTAAATATATTTTTTAAAGATTTTTGTCTACCAACGGAAGAATTTAATATATGCCTATAAAGAAATTCTTTGAAACACATTACTTTATAAATTATTGAAAATTTCGTGTTTACTTAAAGTTTGTTTTATAGGTTTGTTAAGCATTAAACATATTATATAACGCATTTCCGATGTGGGCATAGTAATTACACGTGTATGAATTATATCCATCGTTGGTATAATGGACAGTGTCCTGATTGGTCAAATTAATATATTTTGTGTTTTTCTTTAATTTTTCTTGTTGTTACTTTACTTACTTTATCAGAGTTGTGATTTTATCATTATACTAATATTTAAGTCAATACTAGGTATATTTTTATATATTTAAAGGAAAAGTGCTTAGAAGATGACAAAACTATGCAAAGCTGTTGCACCACTTATTGCAAAGCAATCCTAAATTTTGTGGCAGAACCTCTCAAACTGCACTGACTGACTACTCTATTACGGCCCCATCAACTTAGCATCATGACGTTTTGGCATAATCATAAGCAAGATTTGTTGTAACACAGACTTCACAAGATGGCGAGAAATATGGTGTTTGTAGTTTGTTGAATGTCACACTCATGTTCATCACAGAAGTGCTCAACCATGTTGAAGTCTAGTGATTGTCTCGGTCAAGAATGATATCTGAATCTAACTGTATACCATTTGAATCAATTTGGGGCAATGCTAGTGTTGTGGATTGTTTAATTGCAATCGGAGCTTCACAGGGTGGGCCTGAATTGCAACAACGCGCGAGTACACACTGAATGTTGTTAAATCATATAAAGGAAACTAGAAAAGCTAACCTTTCTCTCAAGAAGACTATTCCTACAGATATGCCAATCCAAGTCTTTGAACAAGCAGTTAAAAACGTATTTGGTATACATCACTTCTGCTGAACGAGAATCTGCTGTCATGACTTTAATGAAAAGTTAAAATGATAATTACATTTAGTCGCTGTCTTGCAGATCGAATACGAAGTAACCGCATTCCTGCATTTATTGGGCTCGGAAACCCTTTAACACATCACATGATTAGTCTATTTTTTAACAGACTGTTTAAGCAGAATATTCATGAATAAGCTTGATTTAATGGACGACAGCTGTCTGTTGTAGAAAAACACAAGCGTAAAGTACAACAGGCAGTTGCCGTCCATTTTACCAAGTTTCGTAACGTGATTAGGGTTTGCTATACGAAGACCTGTTGTTGTTGTTTTGAGTTAAGCACAAAGCTACACAATGGGCTATCTGTGCTCTGCCCACCACGGGTATCGAAACCTGGATTTTGCGTGTAAGTCCGCATACATACCGCTGAGCCACTGGGGGCTTACGAAGACCTAATTTAGCAAGTTGTTGTAGAACTGTGTTCAGATACCAAAGATTCAGTCGACAGTACGAAAGTTCTCCAAATACGTGGTGCCACAGTATTTCGTTCCAGTATTAACCTTTTAGTAAATATTTTTTACAGATTTAGTAATTATAAATACTATAGAATGTCAATAGAACATCACAGTATAAGATTTTACGATGTAAGTTTTAAATATTTGAGTTGTCTTTATTGCTTTTTTTTGTGATGTGATCACATAAATATGATGTACACCTAAAGCTGTAATGTATAAATTAAAAGTGACAGTTTGAGTATTTGATTGTAGGTGTTCATTATTCTTCTCAGACCAAAGCACTAGTTTTAAGTTCAGTCTTAACTTGTGTATGTTACATATTTCGCATAATTCATGTGCTGTTGAATAAGATCTAATATCTTTACGGTTGTTATGGTTTGTTTTATGGCGCAAAGCAACTAAGCTATCTGCGGCAAGACCTTACGGAGACGCGAGTTAAAATTCCAGTTAACATTTTTACGTATCTTGTGAAACGATTTGATAGTTAAAGCACTTTAAAATTTGAAGTTTGATGAACGTATAAATAGCTTTATAAATTGTTGAAAGATTTTATATAAAACACCCAATTCTGGAATTACGCTTTTCCAAATATTTTTTTAAAAGGTGTCTTGATGTTATAGAAAAGAAAAACAATAGTGTGTGTTTTTCTTCGAAATAATACTAATACCATTAAATATGTTAATAGTACATTTTTCTTAGTTGAAAGATAATTTATTCCCACGTCTGTTTTTTTATGCTGAAATGAGTAATTCGACATTATTATTTTTGTTGTCTATGAATAAGTAGAAATCTTTATGTTAAGCGACATGCAAAAATTGCCATACCTTTACCACATTGATTTGAAATATGATTTTAATTAATATTATCACAAATCACTGAAAACTGTTTATAGGGCGTACGTTGATGCTCAGTGTAGTTAGCGTTTCCGAAGCGTGAATTTCAAGGTTTATGGTTCGTGTTTTGTTGGTGTAAAAATATATTCGTCACGTCAGAACCGTAAGTGTGTTATAAGAGTGACAATCTAATCCTTCTACTAGGCCATGTAAGACGATGGCGGTGTGTCCTGGTGATTGGCTTCTTTCCATCTATACGCACCATTAATTCAAAATTGGAGAGGGTAAGATGCATATAGCCTTTAGCGCGAAATTTCTAAAGTGTAAAAAAGAACTGCTTTCAGCACGTAAATTCACTAATGCTTAGTAAGTTTAGAACGTATAAAAACATGTGATAATAAGATATTGACTAGAATGTCTGCTTCATTATCAACCCTAGCAAAAGAAAAGCTACTGACTTTACTGTGTATTCAAACATTAACTTTAGATACGTATTTGAAAATCGTGCCTTTACAAAAACAAGAGGGAATCCTCAATACCCGCGGTACTTGAAATTCTTTTAGCCAGGATTAAAGTAAATTAATCAATGAGGCTTTTTATATTATTATTAGCTATATTTTTGTGCACCTACGTTATCAAGCGTGGGGCGTTTGAAATTTATTACTCATTAGAATCTCTAGGAGTCTACATTCAAATTAAAATTCTTTCAGGCATGATCAGAATAAATTAATGTATGAGATCTTGGGCGTGGTCAAATACATAAATCAAAAGGGGTCTGACCTCTTGTAATTAGACCTCAAATCAGTTAAGAGATAACGAAGCTATGAACTAAAGTTTGTACTTGAAAACTCGGAGCCACTTTATGAGCCGCTGCTGAAAATCAATTATTTGAAAATTAATATACTGCAACTTGATTTGTTCTGGGTGCAAAACAAATTAATAGACACAGATATTATTATAAAGCTAGGCGGAGTACTCCATAGTTGCTTCTTTTCGTTTATAGTGAAAGCAAGCGTTTTCTTGTATCACGAGTGTAGTCATCTTTACGTAAAATGTAAATCTTTAATATATGTTAAAGGTATTTTAATATGGTGTGTAAAAGTTAGTTTGGCGCTATTTTGTCTTCTAATTTGGTGTGTTTTGAATTTCGCGCAAAACTACACGAGAGCTATCTGCGCTAGCTATCCCTCATTTAGCAGTGTAAGACTAGAGGGAAAGCAGCTTGTCATCACTACCCACTGCCAACTCTTGGGCTACTCTTTACCGATGAATAGTGAGATTGACCGTAACATTATAACGCTCCCATGGCTAAAAGGGCGAGCGTGTTTGGTGTGACGGGGATTAGAACCATCGACGTCTTCTTTTTGATGGGTAGATGTATCATCGGTTCATGTAATCCATATGGTTAAATAGTTAATGTTCTTCGTGTTTATATTGATTCATATTTAATGCTACAAAGAAGTAAAAAAGTTACGAACAAACAATTAATTGTTAAAAGTGTTCTTGCTGTTTAAGTATATACAAGTTTCTCATACTTGATTTTTTTTGCTAGCAAATTTCACGAACCTGATTTCCTTCGAACTAGTTTTTCTTCAATGGGCATCCGGGTTAAGGGTGGTCAGAGTGTGGATCTGAGACTTTGTTGTTCGTGTCCCTTTACCAGCAAAATAAACTTTGTACTTCATGACCATAGGTGTATGATATGCTGACAGTTAAGTCCAACTAGGTAATTAACGCATATAGCCTTCATTTAGCTTTGCGTGAAATTCAACGAACAAACAAGCAATCAATATCATCAATTGTTTTCAGTCTTATACTATACTACGACAATTGTTTTCGTAATAACTGATAGTGGGTTTGCTTATTAACTGGTTTTCGTCTTGTTTATCTGTTCAAAATTAGGGATGGTTAACGTAGTCGGTCCATGTTTAATTTTGAGCAAATTTACAAAAACCTGCCCAAGCTAGATTGTTAGCAAACACAACATAAAATAGTCTAAAGCTTTTAGGTTTTTTTTCTATTTCTGCTGCCTCGTGAACTTCAAGGAGTTTTCATTGGTGAATGTTTTATGTTTCCTCTGTGTAAATGATCCTTGTTACAAGATCAGCGCTCCGCTAGTACAGCGATAATTCGACGGACCTAGAACGCTAAAATCAGGGGTTCGATTCCCGTCAGGCAGATAGCCTGATGTGGCTTTGCTATAAGAAAAACACACAGAAGATCAGAGACACGATTTAGAGACGATAGAGAAACCTCAGCGTAAATATTCATTTGAAACATAAAAGCTCTGTGCTATCTGAAAAAATACCTCTAAAATATATCAGAGACTAGGCTAAGAATTGGTAGTGGATTTGATGACAAGCTGCTTGCTGTGTTACGTGCAACATTTATTGCAAGGGGATCGTTGGTTTATTCTGACGCATGTATCAGCTGCTGGTGGGAAAGTTTATTATAAGAACAATGATGCTCTATTCTATTATGTCTGTATTAGCTATTGAGGGGTAGATTTATTATAAGAAAAGTGATATTCTCTTCCGTCGTATCTGTATTTTTATTATAAAAGGAGTGATTTTCTCTCACATTTTTATCGACTATTGGTGGAATGGTTTATTGTAAGATGATCAGTGGTCTGTTTTGTCAGATCTGTATCAATTATTGGTGGCAAGTTTAATGAAAAGAAATAAGTTTAGGCTGCAATGAACAACAAAGTTGAGTATTGCTTATCACCTTATCAAAACAGGCCATACGTAGCGGCAAAACATATCATTCCGATTCACAATGTACTTTGACCCAGTGATAAATTAACAGACTTTTAATGCTAAAATAAGATGTTCGATTTACCGCAGTTGACAGAGTGCAGATGCCCTGCGGTTTAACTTTGTACAGTGAAAAGATATTTCTTTTGTTAAGTAGCGTAAGTCTGTTGCAGTAAAGAAGTTATATATTAAACATAAAGCAGACACAGACTTCAGGCATTAATTCTATTATTTATTTATGTTTTGAGAGTGATAAATATTTTTTTTCGAAATAAATAGTTTTTCTTTGTTTTGTTTTGTTTTTACAACGCATTATTAACATTTAATAATATACTACCGGAAAACAGTCATTTGTTTCCGTGACTTGTTAATTGAAATCAAACAGACAAACACAGTGGGATATTTTGCATTGTCTAATAAACCTTAACAATTTACATTCAGAAAACTTTACGTGTTGCATACACAGTCAGTGAAACTAATTTAGCCATGTGAAGTTTTTTGGTAATTCACTTATCATCCTAGATCATATACAATATATGTACATATGTCTGCACCAAATATGCATGAGTGAAACAACTACAAAAATTATATCTTACGACAATGAATATAATGACTAAAAGTGAAACATGAATGATTAATCCGCCTTGGTTATATAACTTGGAATTAAGCATTTCAGTTTTTTAACGTTTACCAAAGTTCTATCATACTTCGAAAGTGCGTTGGCTCTGATAGTCATTCTGGTTCAGTAATTTGGTCTTTTAAGATAATTTGAATTTTTGTATTACCTCGTATAATATGAATTTTGCTCAGACGAAGTCAATTAATGACTAGCAGTGAACAAGTATTGTATTTCAAACATTTGCCATCGGTGACTTGGAAGAAGGATCATCCAGACTTGATAGACCAAAGTTGAAAACGTTTGACGGGAAACCCTTGTCATTTGTTAAGCCTTTTCGAAACTCTCCAGCGGAATTTAGTGGTCTAGCACCAATGGATATCATGTGACTGCTCCTTTCATCGGAAGATTCTGGACTGGTCCTGCCCTTTGGTGAAGACAGATCTTGATAAAACAAGAAAATATATAATATATTTATGAAATTCGGTTGTTGCTTTCCAAAAATAAAGAAAACTACTAAAATGAAAAGAAACAATATTCAACACGATAGGTAAAAGATAAGACTTTTAAAGCAACCGATGCTAAGTAGTAGATTACAGTTTATACAGAATTTCCTAACAATTTATCACTTTTAGAGATCTGTACTACTGTATTCAAATGTCATATTTCAGGGAACTTCAAAGATTATGTCTGAACGAAAATAAATGTTCAACAACATATTGCCAAGCATATATTTTGGTACAATACATTATTGTGACTTCTGTCTACATGAGTAAAAGCTGCTACAGTGCTGGACTCTTTACGCGTATAGTGTTTTTATGTTTGTTTTTGAATTTCGCGCAAAACTATACGAGGGCTATCTGTGCTACTCATCCCTAATTTAGCAGTGTAAGACGAGAGGAAAGGCAACCAATCATTACCACCCATCGCCAACTCTTTTACCAATGAATAGTGGGATGGACCGTAACTTTATAACGCCCCCTTAGCTAAGAGGGTGAGCATATTTGGCATGACTGGAATTCTAACCCACAATCCTCAGGTTGCGAGTCGAGTGCCTTAACTAACTGGTTATGCTGGATCCGTGTGTAGTGACTTACAAATAAACAGCTATTAGCACTAAACATTCCTATTAAGAAAGGAATGTTAATTGTAATAACCACTGGTAACTATCTGTTTTCTATGTCTATTTACCTTTAGAATACTGTTATAGCCTCAAGAGTTCTGCATAGTAGAAAATTGCAAAAAAATATATACACTTCTATTACCCAACTTCTGCCCTAATAATGATAGTTCTATTTGAGAAGTTGGATTTCCTGCCGAAATAAAATAATATTTGAGCATTATTTAAAATATATTTTATTTATTTATAAATAATTGTTTGTTTTTTGAAGTTCGCACAAAGCTACTCGAGGGCTATCTGTGCTAGCCGTCCCTAATTTAGCAGTGTGAGACTAGAGAGGAGGCAACTAGTCATCACCACCCACCGCCAACTGTTGGGCGACTCTTTTACCAACGAATAGTGGGATTTACCATCACATTATAACGCATTTACGGCTGAAAGGGCGAACATGTTTGGTGCGACCGGGATTCGAATTCGAACTCGCTACCCTCAGATTACGAGTCGAATGTCTTAACCCACCTTTTTTTTAAAAAAAAAAAGGTCTCAACCCCTACTCCCCTGCGTTCTATACACCGAAGGTCAAAGATGGTATGCCTCCCTAGGCATATCGTGCCTTGTACAGCATGGACTAGAAACTAGCGTGATCACCCTTTACACTTCCCTTGGTCTGTTTTCTTTCTTTCATTGGCTAAAGAAAATGGATTATGATGGGAAACGACTGTAGACAGTGTTCCGTTAGGGGGACCTTTCTTTAACTTAAATTTGACATTGTACCAACAATACTGGAGTCATATCCATAAAGAACACAATACAAACATATAAGTTTGGAAAGCAATAGTAATTGTGAGCACAAAACTCTATATGGTGCAGCTAACGCGAGTTCAAAGAATGAAGAGAGTTTACACACCAAGATGGGTGCCGAGCGAGGCTCGCTGGTAACACCCGTCAACACAGTGAGATGAGGGCGCGCACTCTAGTATATATCTCTGTGGCTTCAGGTCTGAGCGAACATAAACAAACTTACGCTGCCTCCTCTCTTACATCCTCTTTGGATGATGTCATCTTTTGGCTAATGATGCAATATGAAGCATTTAGAATACAAAGGGAAAACCATAGCAACCAGAAGATGAGCGTGCTGATTGGCGGAAATTAAGGTGGAGGCACATCACAATCTCCCATTGGCTCGGCGGGTTCATCTTTCGTATTGTGAAAAGCTGGGGACACACTAAGACTGAGGTGACCAAAAATCATTGTTTTAGGAAATATAAAAAATATATCAAGTAGAACACCATGTCAAAGCAAAATCGACATTGCTGCAATACACAATTTAAGCTAGATGTTATAAAATATGCAAAGGAACATATTTATACGACAGCTGAAAGAGTTTTTGGGCTACCACCAACTGATAAAAATGATTGGTACTTGGCATAAACAAGATCATTTAAAGTCAGCTCGAAGCAGTAAATACAAATTCAGAGGTAAGAAAGTGAAATGTCCAGAACCTGAATTAGAATTGTATTCTTGGGTAACAGTATAGAGAAGTCAAGACACTGAAAAAAAGATAATTTTCAAAGGAGAACAGATAGTTCAGGAAAAAATTATGATGATTTTGTTGGTCATACATCTTGGTGTTACAGATTCATGAAACGTAAATCCTAGTAATGCGAATAAGTACCAAAATAACAAAGAGGATGCCAGAAGAGTTTGAGAATAAGATATCAGAATTTCATACATATGTAATCAACACATTTTAGCTGTCTCAAATTGCTAACATGGATAAAGTATCACTAACTGTTGATGTTCCAAGTATAAAAACAAGTGACCATGAGAAAATCCATCACACAGTACTATTATCATGCCATGCTGATGGCTCAAAGATTCCACCAATACTGATATTTAAAAGAAAGACCTTGCCAAAAGAAAAGTTGCCAAGTGGCATTCTTGTTCATGCCCATCCAAAGGGAAGGATGAAGATAGGATGAAATTGTATCTAGAAAAAGTGTGGGCAAAATGTCCAGGTGGATTACTGAAAGCCTTGGCTTTGCTTGTATGGGATTCTTTTAGAACACATAAGAGGCCCGGCATGGCCAAGCGCGTGAAGGCGTGCGACTCGTAATTTGAGGGTTCGTATCCCATCGCGCCAAACATGCTCGCCCTTTCAGCCGTGGGGGCGTTATAATGTGACGGTCAATCCAACTATTTGTTGGTAAAAGAGTAGCCAAAGAGTTGGCGGTGGGTGTGATGACTAGCTGCCTTCTTTCTACTCTTACACTGCTAAATTAGAGACGGCTAGCACAGATAGCCCTCGTGTAGCTTTGTGCGAAATTCCAAAACAAACAAACAAATAGATGCAGTTAAGAAAAAATTGCCCAAATGAATACCCAACTGGCTGTCATACCTGGTGGTCTACCAAGCCAATTACAGCCATTGAATGTATCTACCAGTAAGTCCTTCAAATGCTTTAACTGGAAGTAGGAAGAGACTAAGCATTTCAATTGTGTGTGAGCGGGTGAAAAGCTCATGGAACAGAGTTAGGACTGAAATTGTTATAAAGGCATTTAATCAATGTGGCATAAGCAGTTCCCTTAATGGTAATGAAGATGACATCCTGATTCAGAAAACTGGTGTCTCAGGTGAGAGTGAATTTTCAGAACTTGATTTTAGTGGCAGTGATGCACAAGATTTTGAAGGTTTTTATAATGAATGAACAACGTATATGCATTTAATATATGAAACAACCTTGTTTTATTTCCTTTTTAATACTGCTTTTAGACTTTGATGGGGCTAATGGCGAGTAAGCAGTTGTTGTTTTTTGTTTTCTTAGTGTTTAAAAGTACCAAACCTTTTTTCTTCCCCAAAGTGTGGAAACTATAACAAAGGTATTTAAAAAATGTGATGTGAACAATTGCCTTAATGACACGAAAGATTATGTGGTTTCAGGACAAATGGGAGTGAACTTTCAGAACTTGTTTTCAGTGAATTCAGTGATGCAAAATGATATTTTGAAAGTTTCCGTAATGAATAAACAATGTTTTAATGTAAATGTATGAAACAACCATATTTTATTTTACCATGGACACTACTTTTGAAGTATTCTAAAAAAATGATAAAAGATTATGCTGATGTTGGATAAATAAATAAATGATAACTGTGAAAAATAGTTTTTGTCCTGAAGATTGCCTCGAAAGTAGAGGTGCGTCTTACACACCGAAACATACCGTAGATTATGTGACACGTACTTGGCCTAAAACTATTTACACGTGATTTTAAAAGTATATGCGGAACAGCAATGAGATATAAAGAAATATAGACCTAAAGATACACCATAATAAATATGTGTAACACAATTACGGGGCTTGTAGACCTGAAATATAACATCATAAATAATATTTGCAATTTGATTAAGGAAGAATTAATTCATCTTGTTTTCATATCAATATTCTCAACCCTTACTTTGTAAACAAGTATGTGGTTCCTCGCTGTTTTCCCTACGAAGAGTTGATATCTTGTGGGTTTGTCGAAAACGTCGTTTTGTAAGACAAGAATTCTTACACATGTTACAAGCCATTAGGAATGATAGGATCAAGGAAACTCCTGCTGCACAGCCGATGATTAATTCCATTTTCGAACATCCTGTAAAAAAAATTTAAAAAACGAAGTTACTATAAACAGCCTATTATAATTTTGTACCCTAAGGTTAAAAGAAAACGCCATCAGTAGAATAAAAAAGTTTGATAGTTTAACTACCGATCTCGGAATATTTTATTACATCATTAAAATAAAAACATAAAGATAACGACTACTGACTAATAATGATTACACATATGTTAATAAAAAAGTATTTATTCTTTCTATTATTGTAAGCGTAAGTTTACACCATGAGCTCCATTTAATGTGCCTCCAGTAGAGACGGAATCTCATATATAATATTGAAATAAACGAAAAGAACGTGCAGTGCGATTGGAAGTATTAACAAAATTTTCTGACCTAAAATTATTTAATGCAATTTGTCGTCGAGAAACTTTGCACGAAATTTGAAGCCAATAAACTAACTAATTAAAATTATGGTATAATTGAATGGTCTAAAAGACATTCATAGCTTTTAAAATGATTTAAACCACTTATGTAACTTAAAAGTAAAACCACATATAATCACTTTGAATCGTTTACCACCGAAAAAAATTCTTTGCTTTTGTCTACTATTCGCCCACTGGAAGCCATAAAACAATTATAAATTCTCTAGATTTTTCTTTGTATTTGGCTGCTTTAAAATTTGTTTCTGTCAGTTCACGTTGCTAACGATTCTTCTAAATTATGATATCAATTAATATTTAAAAATGTTTAATTAAGTTTGTTTTCTTGGTACGTAAACTGTAATGCCCAGTAAGGCCAGATGGTGAAGGCACTCGACTCGTAATCCCAGGGTTGCGGATTCGAATCCCTGTCACACCAAACATGCTCGCCCTTTCAGCCGTAGGGGCGTTTTAATGTCACGATAAATCCCACTATTCGTTGGTTAAAGAGTAGCCCAAAAGTTGGGGGTGGGTGATGGTGACAAGCTGCCTTCCTATAGTCTTTCACAGCTAAGCTAGGGACGACTAGCGCAGATAGTCCTCGTGTAGCTTTGCAAGAAATTAAGAAAACAAACATCGTAAATTTTAACTAAAACACAAAAAGATCAAATTAAAAATGAGAAATATTGAAATGTAATAATAGTTGTGTCTGACCGACCTGGATTTTTCTGTAAGTTCGTTTTTAGAGGTGGTATAACATCATGAGTGTCCACTATTACGTCTTTACTGACCGACTCACCACCGTCTTTAGACTCAGTGTAACACTTAACCTGCAATTAAATCAGTAATAAAGTACTATGAAAAATGAAATTAAGTTTTGAATGTAGAAAGATGAAAAATAATTACTTGTCATAAAGCACTTGTTAGCCAGAATCACTATTTTTATTAATTGTATGGTCCTAGTGTACATTATTTGCAAATAATGCCCAAAAATTTAAAAATATAAAATTATAATTCAGTTTACAGCATGAGAATAACATTCAACTAATCTGACTTTTTACTTTAAAATATTTTATTTTTGGAAACGCTGTTTTTCTATGTTTGAATAAACCACTTAATTTGCATTTCGTATTAATGAATGACTATACCGATCTTAATATTTGTAATGGCTTCTTCAATCATTTTAACATATAATTTACCTGTACAGAATATAATGCCTCTGGCCACAGGGTTAGCTTGACAACGTTTTCGGCTGTGTACAAGTGTCCAGTAATCTCCACTGAACCATCCAAAACTTTCCATGTGACTTCGTACTTGGTTGCCACTATTTGCCGAAGAGCTGGCCACGTGACGATAGCTTCAACGCCAAGGAGGTTAGGATTGTAATCTATGGAAAGTAAGGTAGGGCTCCATGTGTTGACGCCTTCTTCGTTTGCTTTTAAAATAGAGCGTGTTGACTTCAAAGTAGTATCCGCTTCGTCTCGAGCTTTAAGCTTCTTGTGGTTTGAAAAATGTGGAATTTGTTGCTCTGAGAGAATCCCATTCGACGTAATGGCAACGATCTTAACTTCAGAAACTTGACTGAACCAGCCGGCTTTGATTTGCGTTGTCGTTTTCACAGTCTAGACGAAAGAAGAGTTTAATATATTTGAAATTACAGATGACCTAATATATATTTTGAATATGTTATTCTCCATTTATGATGCCCATCTAATGCTGAACCAGCTCATTTTTGTTAAGAATTTAAAAACATCCGTATTACCCTGAGGGTTTTAAAGTAATATTTTCTTGTTTTTACACAGTACAAACCTACACTACACTCTTTCACCGTGAGAAATCGAACCCCAGATTTTAGCGTTGTATTTTAAAGTATTATTCAAAATATGAAAAGGTTCAATAATCCTTCCTAACGAAAAATCTTGCTAAAAACTTCCTTTTTCGGAAAGATATTATCTAGAAAACTGAAGTCAAACGTGTAAATTAGATACAGATTAAAGCGAACGATCCATTTCTTTACTTTCTGTTTGTGTGACTTAAAAAAAAAAAGAGATAGAGAAGATGGCAAGTTAGTTTCAGCCCAGCTTATTTCTTTGTTATAAAAACATAATAAATGTTGTTTAGTTTTATAAACATTTTCTTCCTGAATAAGGAATAACTAATCATTAATATATCCAAACAAATGAGACTACACATTTTAAATGTTTGATAAATACACAGAAAAAAGCTTTACATAGATGTCGCCTTGCATACAATTACAAATATTTCTTTCACACCTGATACATCACTTCCCAGCTTTTCCTTAGATTTTCTCTCATCATCACAACATATATGATATGTCCCGGGTTGTACGGTTTCAAAGAAACTGGAGCAGACCAAGTGAAGTTTATATAGTCAGTTTTAGGTTCTATCTTAACGTGAACTATATGCGGAAAGGACCATCTTTGGGCTGAGGGTGACACGAAGTGATCTGGGAAAGGGACATAAACTTGTTATTACAGAAATTACATGCAAATGTTTTTATCTTTATTGCTTTTTGTGAATCATAAGTTGCAATATGTAAGCCTGTTTTTATATTACCTTTATCAATGCGCATTTTACCCATTATGAATATCTCTTCGAGTTCCGAAACAACAGCCAATCACGTCAAGCTTGTAACATTTTACTGAAATCAATACTATTGTTGAAATAGTGCACTTAACTCGAAAAGCGTTTTTTCCAAGTGTTTTAGATTTTGAAACACCTCATAAAGTGCTTATATATAAATGTATATTTTAAAACTGCATTGTTATTTAATTCTATAAACAAACAACAGTTTTATTGTTATCTCTGATTCTAAAAATCGTTAATACAGAGAAACAAACAAGATAATGCTTACGTTTACTTCCTTCAAGATGAAATTCACAAGCTTTCTGACAGCCTAGAAACTGGAAAAAATAAGCACAATTCTATAAAAACGTCAAAAATGATAACTTGCACTTAATTTTAGGAAACTGCAGACTTACGATTCGTCTGGTTTTTGTTGTTGTTTTTTTCCCATAACAAAGCCACCTCGAGCTATTTACTGTATCCATCAAAGGGAATCAAACCTGTGATTTTAGCGTTCTAATGACAGACATCATTCATTTATCGTTGATTATTTGTTATATTCGTTTGTTTTTGTAAAGTAATATTTCGCACGTTTTTCTTTGAAGCAACATGAACTGTCGTTGTCGGGAACTAGATTCTCTTCGGGATCTGGGATGATCAGATTTAATGCTTCCACCTAGTTGCAATGGTATTTTAGTAGAATTGTTCAAAGCTGAGCATTCTATAAATGAGGATGTTGTTTTCATGTAACATCACTAGCATTATTACAAAAACTCTATCACGACAATTTTACATTTATGTGCAACGTTTAGCATTTTCACTGGTATACACTTTGCTTTATTTAGTGTATTATCAGTCTCACATATCTCAAACAGTCCTATATAATCTGTTGTTTATTCATTTTGTAATATCTATGGTATATATCGACAGAAATGTTCGTTTCAATGTATAACGGCCCGGCATGGCCAGGTGGTTAAGACACTCGACTCGTAATCCAAGGGTCGTGAGTTCGAATCCCCATCACACCAAACATGCTCGCCCTTTCAGTTGTGGGAGCGTTATAATGTGACGATCAATCCCACTATTCGTTGGTAAAAGAGTAGCCCAAGAGTTGGCAGTGGGTAGTGATGACTAGCTGCCTTCCTTCTAGTCTTACACTGCTAAATTAAGGACGGCTAGCACAGATAGACCTCGTGTAGCTTTGCGCGAAATACAAAACAAACCAATACATAACATTTATACCACACAAATGATATGGTAAGTATAGTTGAAGGTTGCTGACTCCTGTACTTAGAGTAAGTATTTAGGGGTGAGAGATATTTAGGCTCATGGCCATCATGGATTATATAGCAATCAAGTGAGCGTAATAATTCATTTTTATGCAAGTATTCCGCGTAAGTGTATGATCCGTTTACAAGTCTGTCACCACCAACCACCAACTCATGGACTACTCTTTACCAACAAATAATGAGATCGACCTTTAAATCATAACGTCCTCAAGACAAACTAGTTCTATGACGTGACCACCAGGTCTACTGCATGAAACGGGTTAAGTATAAACTCAGATGTCAAATAATACATCTAAATTAGATATTCTAATATTTTTTATTTTACTAGACTTTTAACACATATTTTCCTATAACTCAGAGCACATTCTAAACAGGAAGGCTATGGTGTTTAGAATAGCGTCGACTAAACATGACCGTTCGAACAACGTATTATCTGTAGTTACGTTTAGAACTTTCTAGTAAGTTTAAACCTCCTCCTATTTCCCCTCTCGGTGCCCCATTCTCTCCCTCCTTTCTTTCACCTGTATAATTTAACATTCTTCCTCTCCGTTATTTATCGGTTACTGTGCGTAAGGTTAATTGCAGGGTTGGTACCAAAGGCACCACATCATAATATTTAAACCAAACCTTAACCTTGAAATTAAAACGCTGGATTTGTTCCGTGTTTTTTTTTTTCTACTCAAATTATGTTTTGTAAGTAATTATAACTGCTTGTAATCACATTATTTATATTCTCTGGCCAACTTAATACGGTAAAATGACAAACAAAAAACTGATAGGTACATAAATATCTAAAGGGTTAACATCGAAAAATATAGAATTTCTAAAAAAAAAATTAAAACACACAAATGATCATCTAACTGTTCTACATGTTATTAAAATACTTACACAAATATCAGAGACATCGCACATCGAACCCCAAACATCAAAATTTCTGTGTAGCAATTCACATGTTTCCCAACACTAAAGAGAAAACAACAGTACAACTTTTAACGCTATTATAAACATTTAATGTTATGAATATGTCGATAATTTTCACAAATAGTTCATAATGATACCAATAATGCTCTTCTGACACATATCGGGATGATTTACTCATTTTACTGTTTTAGTCAATAATTATGACAAAATTACAATTTTTTGATCGCTCAGTTATTTTCTTTTGGAAATAACTTGATAAACTTTAGGAAGCTACTAATATATTAGTATTAGTATTGAATCTACGCTGATATACGTGCTGAGACACGAATTCCCTTTATATAAATCCGTTTTATTTGAGAACATCTTTAACTATTTAAAAAATATTTCACCTGTTCAGGAAGAAGTGTAAACACAATCTGGCTTCGTTTTGAGCAATTTACACAGACAAAATATTCTTACATCTAGACCTGAATAATAATTTGTGATATAACTGAGCATCGAAAGCAGGCAGTTCTTATTGGAACAACTCGTTTTGTCTGGCACTCTTATTATTTCTGTAGTTACCGTCTACACATTTCTCATATTGAGATTTAGTGCAACAGTGTAAGTTTGTAATTTTTTCATATGTTATTATCTGGAATACCTATATACAACAAATTCATTTAACCTCAGATATCGTTACATGGGATATAAGTCTATAACAACTTCGCTTAACCTCAGATATCGTTACATAGGATATAAATGTATAACAACTTCGCTTAAACTTAGATATCGTTACATGGGATATAAGTGTAACAACTTTGCTTAACCTCAGATACCGTTGTATGGGATATAAGTGCATAACAACTTCGCTTAATCCTTCAAGTTATTATGTAGAACACAAATATACAACAAGTTCGTTTAATACAGCATGTTATCACATGGAACACAGATGTGTAACTTGATCCCACATGCTACGACACTTATGACACCTTCGCTCAGTCTCTTGTGTTATTTCATGAAATATGGGTGTATTAAAACTTCACTTAATACCGAATATTATTATTGGAAACACAAATAACAAATGTTGAAAAAGGATTTCCACTGGAGGATATGAAAATAATTTCAACCAGATACACTACACGAGAAAGTTGATTTCTAAACAAAATCTTGTGCTTCAAAAAACTAAATAATTAAATACAAATCAAAATACAATGTACACAAACACACGCGTGTATAAAACGTACAGGAAATGTACGTCGAAACTGAGGGGCCAATAATTTATTTCCTTATGAAACATTGGTACGAAATGCGTAATATTCATTGTGGAGTTATTTTTATGACACGAAATTTGTTCACAACATTAAACACTCCACGAAGTGTATTAAGATTTTTATGTATATAATTTTTTTCAGTTTAGGAGAAAAATACAACAATCAACTAATACGATTAAGCATTCTTCCGTGTAAGTTGTACAAGTTGTATAAACACAATATTGTAATAATTATATGAACATGAAACTTTTGAATACTACTAATGTTTAACTTTTAGTACAAGTACGCACGTGCTTACCATTTTGCAGTCTGGTGTTTCATTGTCGGATTTTTGTGGCTCTTCTCTTTGATCAAACTAAAGGAAATTAAAGATATTTAAATTTTAGTATAAACCAAAGGTTACTGTAAGAATATTTATATTATATTCATTACATATCGTCATGATTGTTTAACTTAGTCGAAGTATCAAATATGATCGCTTGCCGTAAAATAATTTTAGTATTTCATCCAAATAAACATTACTGAATTATTTAGTTATTAGTCTTTTAACATGTGTTTTTCACGTCTGACAATACGTTAACGTACGAATGATATTGTTTTCAATGTATAGTAACACGTTTTCAGATACTTTTTATGTACGATCAGTATATGAATTCATACGTAATTAGCCATCTCGAAAAATTTACGTATTATTGTTATGATGAAATGCTAAACCTATTAAAGCGAAAGTTTATTTGAAAAAGAGAGAGATAAAAACTCAACAAAAGATCAGGCTTTAAGTACAGTGATAAGTTTATTAGAAAAATTTCATTCAGAGAGAAAAAATATTTGCCCCTTATTTAAACATACCGTTCCCATCATGTTACATTGTTATGTACATATTATAAAAGTTTGAGAATGTATTAATATCAAACTGGTCGCATACCTGGTCGAGACAGTTGGCTTGACACTGTACAATTTTTATTTGGGTTTTAAGCGTGGTGGAACTAGGAGAGGTCGCTTCGATAAATTGAAGACTCAATAATAGCACTGCAGGTAAGACGTCAGAAGACACAAACATATTGATTTTTCACAGGATACTGCTCAGAAAAACAAACTAAAACAAAATGTACGTGCTGCGGCCACTTAACGAAAAGGTACTTTTGAAGCTTTCTGAATGAGACAACTGAGCAGACTCAAACTTTCGTTCAATCTCTTTTGAACTTGTAAGCATTACGACTCCAGTCTGTCTTTTAAATCAAATCCGCTTCGATAACTTATTTCCTTTTCAACTGGTACCAGTGGCCTAGTGACGCAGACAACCACTAATATTCCTTTGGACAATGCCCGACAATCCGCCCACTAGGGTGATTTCCCCTCCCTTTGTAACAGTACACTAGAGAATGCGCACGCAGGTGCCACGCCGTCACACTATTCATCAAGTGAGTAACGATCTGTGTGACAGATGAGTTACGGAGAATCAGGTTTCATTTTCCGTTTCTAACGACACGGATGATCATTTCCCTGCTTACCGTAAAGAACTCCCGCGAGAGGGAGCTAAAAGATGCACGCAACTTCTGACGTCCTAGAAAGCACAACAGTGGGAGTTTGCTAGCGAGGTACTAGCATCACCTGAATACGAGGTCAGCAGAAATTAGACTGAAAAAGGCCTGGGGATACGGTAAAATTTGGCGTCTATGCTTTATACATAAAGGCAAGTTTTTCCGCCAGCCACCTGGTGACGCCTGTGGATGTTCAATACCTTGAAAGCTTACTTCAAAAAATAATTTTCTAAGGGGGCCGTTTCTAAAGTTATTTCTTTAAGATGTGTACAAATATAAATAAACAAGGTAGATTTTCTCTTTGAAAATCGTAGTTTTTTATAGCCTCCTATTTAATGTGTCTTGATTTCTAAATTTGGCACTAGTTTTTATGTTGTTTTTTTCAAGCTCGTTTGCAAAATTTACAAGTAGCCACGGCAAAATGTAAAACATGTCTTCGATAATAACTTCCGAGAAGAATGAAAGATGCACTTAGAACGAAACTAGACATTTACCTGACTGTCACTATTGTTAATTGAATACATTTTTATGTGTTTCTATTTATACAGATTAGAATATTGTTCCATCATTTGGGAACCACGCAGTTAACCATATTTTCGGCCATAAACCCAATAATATCATGAGAGGTTCTTCGACCAGCTTACGAGATTTAGGTTAATCCTAAATATAAAATATAAAATGCCAGTGTAATTTATAAATGAAAGCAAAATTAAATATATAATAGATTATACCTCACTTATGTAAATAAACAAACAAGTTCTTGTGTTGAACAATCGTTTTATCAGTACAGTTTTTTTAAAAATGTAAACTTGCTCTCCTTAGGACATAATTTTACCAATATTTGTTTATTATTAGCATTTATAAAACTTTTACTTTGTAGAAGCAGCTTTAAACGTGTATACAATATGTAACTGGTTGTATTTCTATACAAATTATTAATGCAATTACAGACGCACATTTCAAACTTTTAGATGGGTATTTATTCAGTGATGAGGCCTAAAAACGTAGAAACAAGTTTTTCATACTTTATGTAAGTATCTTGGCGAATCTCTATATTTTTATTATTTGTTTGTTTTTTTAAGTTTGCACAAAGCTACACGAGGGCTATCTGCGCTAGCCGTTCCTAATTTAGCAGCATAAGACTAGAGGGAAGGCAGCTAGTCATCATCATCCACCGTGAACTTTTGGGTTACTCTTTTACCAACGAATAATGAGATTGACCGTCACATTATAATTTCCCCCGGCTGAAAGAGCGAGCATGTTTGGTGTGCCGAGGATTCGAACCTGCGACCCTCAGATTACGTATTATACCGACTTGTATAGTATCATTTTCAAAGACATAAGCTTGAGACTTTTATTGACACAAAATCACATCACTACACTGTTTGTTAACGATTATTGAATAAATGCGCTTAAAATATTCCGAAGAGTGATTTGAAAACCTTTTAAATTGGATAAATATATTAATGGAGTAAAAAGTAGTATATATTTAACATTACTGTAGATAGAGTTTAGTGGTTTGTTTGAATTTCCTTACAAAGCTACTTGAGGGCTATCTGCACTAGCCCTCCTTAATTTACCAGCGAAAGACTAGATTAAAGGCAGCTAGCCAATCATAACTGAGGGGCGAGCGTATTTGGTGGGACAGGATTCGAATTCATGACCCTCATACTGCGAGTTAAGCTCCATAACCACCTGGACATGCTGGGCTAGAGATTAGCGATAAGGCTTACGAGATATATCTGTATGTAATGCAACTAACATTATTACATAATTATTATAATTCCACACAATATTTTGATGTTTATTACATGACTAAGCTATACTGTAAATTTATTGTTATTTTTAAACTCATGCCAAGAGGATTCCATAGGGAAAATAATAGCCGTATGTTTAAATACTTTATAAGTGAATAATAAAGAAATATTATATTAATTACTTGAATTTTGCAATATAAAAAAGACGTACTACACAGTATTGTTTATCGTTTAGGATTAAATGAAAAAGAATCATTAAGCCACAGAAATCTATGTTATCAATATTTTTCAAGCTTTACTTTGAAGTGTAGCTGAAATTTTTATAACTGTAAAGAAGAAACGGAAAATCTCGCATTTTATGATATTTTGATATGTGCAGTGCATATATTTTAGTTACGTTATATTATTTTAAATCGAACGCAATAACGAGTATGCAAAAACACTTACTGGTGATCAATGAATTGAATCAGCATATTTAGGTCAGTATTGTGATGTGGGTTAAGTATTGAATTTGTTTATATTGTACACTTTTGTGATGATTCAATTCTGTAGATACATACTGGATGGTCCCTAACGAGTTACTCCAAAAGCGTTGATAGGCAGTGCACGCGCAACTGAGCGTGTAGTGATTCTTGTTCTTTCTACTATTCCTATTAGCTGGCTTTAATTTGGCGTGACAAATTAGATATCTAGTTTCTTATTGTAGTTGGCATTCAATGTCTCCTTCTAGATACACGTTGAGGAATAATGGCCACAAATTAGAAAAATGGATGAAATGTTTGAAGGTAATATACCGATTTTATGCAGAAAAAGTCAAAGTTTTATGTTCTTGTGTGTGGTTTCCTGATTTAAACGCAAACCTTGGAGGCATTTTTGTTACACAGTTTCGCTACTTTTTCAAAAATGAATGAACGTCAAAAGATCACTTTTCTTCAAGAAATTGGCTCCACAGGAAGCGTTCTGTTCCAAAGCAGGATATTTCTCATTGCCAACGTTTCGTTGTCAACTAATGCTAAGAGATATTATACAAAAAAACAGCAAGTCAAAGGGAACTTTGAATTAAAACTACATGAATAGTACACACACATATATGTTGCATCTTTCATTAAACAAAGTTACGTCTAATAAATACCAGCTATCACCATATTAATGGACGAGAAAACAGTTTTCTGCCGCTTATTAATTGTTAAATTTCTTAATGAGTAAGTGGAATGGATTGCAATTGAAGATAAAAGATGTAATATTTTTGAAATGTTGGAGTCTACACTTTTGTTTTCTAGAATGGGCAGATGCCATACACTCCAATTTACTCATTATGAATACTCTATCTAAACAATACAATAAAGAATGTTTATAACTCGGCTCTGATTTAGGTATAAACTTTAAAAGTATAGTATCTTTATTTTACTAATGTTGACTTCGTAAACTGCACAAATATGTATTAATATTTATCAACATTTTCTCCTTCAGGAATCGTGAGAAACTTTGTTGATATTTTTTTAACGACATTCAAGTCAGGGTTCATTTTTTATTTATCACCCTCAAGCTTTTTAACTTCACGTTTTAGCTTCTTTAGTAATGTTAACATATTTTTATTTCATAATACTTCCTACATCTGTATGTGTATGTAAAAATGTTCTCAATTTTTTTTAATATAGTGGTCTGCTGATTAGTGCATTCGATCTGCAACTTCATGGTCTCGGGATCGAATTCCTTCACCAAACGAGATCGCTCGTTAAATGATGATCAATCCCATTATATGTAAAAACGGCTGGTTTGGGTTGAGAAATTTTTATGTGGAGAAGCGAACAACAACAAAAAATACTCAACTCAAACCAATCGTTTTTGCATACGCATATCTCTACAAGTGGGTTTTATCGTCATCACTGGTCAATCCCATTATTTATTGCCAAAAAGACAGCCAAAGATCTAGTATTGCTGCTTGCTTTTCCTCAACAAAGTTAGGGACGACATTCTCAGATAACCGTCGTAACTTTGCACGAAATTCGACAAATGTACAAACATAATTTTTTCTTTTACTTTAACCTTAACACACTGACGCATTTCTAATACAGGAATAAATAAATTTTACATCGCTCTAGAAAGAGACATTCTATTCCGAGAGCTAAAAAACAAAAGTTTATATTTTTGGGGGGCTTAAGGTTCTACAAAATATTTTGTGTTGTGAGAGCGTGTTTGTTGATATTGTTAAACAATATTATGGTTGAAAAACACAGAATATTTTATTTACAAGTTTCAAACTTTTTGAAATACGCATGTTCCATTTTCATCGAGATCCGAAAATAGTATTACATAGATATTTATTAAATACTATTATTATTATAGAAGAATAAATAAAAACTGTACTAAACATTTAAAAAAACATTTGAATTTTAAGTGTCTCTAAGTCGTCACGAGTACGGTGATCTTTATCTATGAATATATATTTTTTTAATATAGTAATAAATGTCTAAAGATTCAGTAGTAGTGATGGAGAAACTGGTAGATGAAATATTGTGGCCTTTGGTTTTAAGACATTAAAAATGATTGAGTGGTTAGTTTTAATTAATGGACTGCCGATGTGGCCAAGACTACGTAACCGTAAATAAACTTAAAATAAACTGGTTTCCTTCGCGCGTTTTATGATGTATGTCATCTCAAAGTAATTTGCTAATAGTTGTAATTTCGCTGAATAAAATGTTTAGACAATAATAGAAATGCTCTATACGTTTTACTTTTTTATTACTTCTCTTTAATTAACGTAACTTAGATATAACAACACGAACACCTTTAAGCAAAAGAAAATCGTTAAACAACGTTACATCTTTTGAAGTAGCTGAAAATTAGAAGTAAATCCCAAAAGACACACTCCCTTTTAATCTAATAAAGACAAGCAAATGTGTTTAGAAGGAATATCGAGATTTTCGCTAAGTATACCTTTGACACTAACTTCCTGAATGATTCGCGTTTCAAAAAAGTACCAGCTACATTACATCATGAAGCTATTTCTTCAGGGTATAGCATAGTTATACTGAAAATCAGTGTTTTTAATTTCGCGCAAAGCTGCGCGAGGGCTATTTTCACTAGCCGTCCGTAATGTAGCTTTGAAAGACTAGAGGCAAAACAGCTAGTCATCACCCCCTGGGCTACTCTTTCACCAACAAAAGAGCGAGCATGTTTGGTTGGACAAGGAGTCGACCCGCGACCTCCAACCGCTTCGAACCACCCGGCCGTGCAGGCATATACTGAAAATATTGTGCTATTACAAAAATTTCTTTTATTCTCAAGCGAAGAAATCCAATAATTAGAACGGGTCAGTTGAGCTATGCAAAGATTCACTTACAAAATCGTTCGAATTATTGGTTGTTGTTTTTTTGTTTTATTCCATCCACCACTTTTATAGAAGTTTTGACTATACTTGATTACTTAAAATTTTTTATTTTCCTTATTTTTTAATTCTAGCATATTGTTAAAATGAATAAAACGGAAGTGAAAATATTTTCTTTGTTGGTATATGAAGTAGCATATTCAGGTCTATTTCCCGCAGTGGAAATAAAAAAAATCATTTCCAGTGAATGAGTTACGGTTAACACGTGTATATTGAAGTAAATTTCACTTCACTCCAATTAAAATCAACCCGATATTTTATTTACACGGCTTTAATAGAACCGTCTATTTGTTTGTTTCCTGAGAATATATAAAAAGCATAAGGCAAGGAGTCCATTCCATGTTTTACATGTTCTCAAGTTACCTGTGGCTACAGATCTCGACGAGAGAAATGCAAGTTTCTGTCACACATTATTGGCAGCGGCGTGAAACATTTTCAGTATCATTATTTTTTTAAAATTGGGACGCAGAATGAAACACATCTTCATCATTACCAGATAGCGAAAGACAGTAATACTGACGGTAAAACTAACCGCCCTCTAATTTGAAGAAAGATGCGTGATAAGATTTCGGTTCCGGTTTCTAATTTATACAAATTATTTAAACGAAAATCACCTTTAATGGAAGAACTTGATATGTAGTGTGTCATGTCAACAACCTAATGAAATTAAGCTACTAATATACATATATATCTAGGGCTGAATCTATCACATCACTTGGAAAGAGACACACATTTTGTTTAATTCGGTTTTATGGATGCACATAATATTCCCATGATTCAAAATAGTCACACAGCAATATGAAATTCCAATAGGAAGACCAAAGTTACAACATTTGTACACCAATAGAATCTGGATTTACCATAAACTGATAGAAAAATCTAGACGTTTCTTAGAATGAAAGGAAAAGAGTGACGACTTCTTGCTATTCGAGAATATATTGTTGATAAACTTTATTATTATTAGCAGTGTTATTTCTTTACTGATTTACATTTCAAAAATAAATAATAAAAAATCATGCAAAGAGATAAATATAAAATTCATTCAGTAGAAGGCATGATTTTTATCTTTTCTATAAGATGGTAAATCCATCTTCAAATATTTTTAAATTCCTCACTTTTTTCGTTTTATCGGGATTGGTGGCTACAATTAGCCCCAAACCTCCAGTTCTTTTAACACTGAATGGACACAACAAATTCTGATTGTAACAGTGGTGTCGTAGGTGAATGATCTGAATAATTCATTGATTTTCTTCTATTCACTTCTTTCACTTAAGATTAGGGAAGGAGAAGGCGTAGAACCTAAGCAGCTAGCTACACAATAGAAAATTCTCGTGACGCTCCCGGGCATTGTGAAAGCTGTGACAACAACACAACACAGGCGATAATTGTACGTGTGATAAACAGGTACCTTAACTGAAACGGTGAGTTTCAATGGGTGATTGTCGAGTGAGTGATTGAGTTTCTGAAACGAACAAATGCAAGATTGCTACCGTTGGTATTGTGTTCAAATTTTCAGTACGCCTGGCAGGAGCCGAAATCGTCAGCCCAAACAAAAATAGTTTTCGGTCACTGACAGACAGACATAGGCACATCTAAGAGGGGCCAGGTTTTACTTCAGTCCCTCGTTTTCAACTAAACAGTTATTTGAATTTTATAAAATGAATTTGTTATAGCAGAAAAATACAAATAAATTAAATACAATATTTAAAACAGAACTATATCTGGTACAATTCACATATTTGCCAGGAGTCTATTTCTATAGTATAATATTTTTAAGATAATGGTTGTTGGTATACATAATTATCTATAAAGTATTTTTCGGGGTAACGTACACAGATACAGAATGTTAATTAGTACGATACACACAGGTACAAGTCTGCCAGCAGAACTCATATATATATATATATATATATATACATACACTGTTTGACAGTAGAAATACCAGAGATATAGATCTGTTAACACGATACACAGTTATACCGTCGTTCACTAGTTTACTCTGCACTAATAATTAAAAGTCTTACTGTCATAAATCAGTTAATTAGGAATCTGTCCCTGTAGTGTTTATTACATATACTAGTCCGTTACTTTCATGTGTACAGTTGCATTAAATACACCCTTGTGCAAATTAATTGAAACAAATGGTCATTTTACAATATTTTCAGCATGACGGCCGGTGTAGGCTCGCTGGACTCGCTGATTTCCTTTAATAGTTATTTTTTCACACAGACGACGTCATTAGCTGTGTTTTGCAGTACGGTTGATCTATTTTTGGGATATATGACGAAATTTTGAGGAATATTACGTCATTCAAAATTGCGTCAGAAGGGCAAGGAGACCAGTCAAAAAACAACTTCTTACCAACTCAGTGGAGAAAAAAACAGTATCAATAGGGTCTGAAATACAAGAACTGAACGCAAGAACAATGGAGGAAGGTCTTATTCAGTGACGAGACTCATTTCCTCGTACAGGGTCAAAGAAGTCTTCGTGTTTGTAGATCTCCTGGTCAGAAACTTCGAGAATCTCACATCAATTAGTTCGTAAAACATCTCTTGAAGATGTTTTGGAGCTTTTTCAGCTACTATGGCGTCGGAGGCTTACATATCGTAGAAGGTATGATGCGAAGACCACAGAACATCGAAGTTTTGTAGAGAAGAGTCGTTCAAGAATTGAAAAGGAGATTTCCAGATGAATCTGTAATTTTACAGCAAGATCTGGCTCCGTGTCACACATCGAAACTTGTGAAGAATTTTATGACTACAACGCGAATAAAGGTGCTGGATTGGCCTGGAAACTCTCCGGACTTAAATCCTATTGAAAATCTTTGGGCGATTTGTAAAAAAAGATAAGCTAATTGAGGCCATAATTGAAGTGTGGTACCGCGATCCAAAAATTAGTAAAGATTGCAGTCAACTCGTGGACTCGATGCCAAAGCGGATTAATGATCATCTAAAAAATAAAGGCGGCCATATCATATATTAATTTGTGAATAATGTTTGTATTCTCAGAAATAAAACGCAAAAAAATTGAAAGAAATCACGATTTTTCGTCTTATTTGAATTAATTTGCACGAGATTGTTATTGCAATGTTCATAGATTAGTTTCGTGTACACAGTTACACTTAAAAAGTAACGAGTCCATCAGTGTAATGTTTATTATTTGTACTCGCCTGTTACTTTCACATGTACAGTTGCACTAAATAATTTACGAGTCTGTTGTTGTAATGTTTGTAAATTAGTTTCAATTTGTTTGTTTGTTTTGGAATTTCGCACAAAGCTACTCGAGGGCTATCTGTGCTAGCCGTCCCTAATTTAGCAGTGTAAGACTAGAGGGAAGGCAGCTAGTCATCACCACCCACCGCCAACTCTTGGGCTACTCTTTTACCAACGAATAGTGGGATTGAACGTCACATTATACACCCCCACGGCTGGGAGGGCGAGCATGTTTAGCGCGATGCGGGCGCGAACCCGCGACCCTCGGATTACGAGCGCACGCCTTAACGCGAGTTTGTCGTTGTAATATTTACAGATTAGTTTCATGTGCACAGTTACGCTAAATAATTTATGAGTCTGTTTGTTGTTGTAATGTTTGTAAATTAGTTTCAAATACGCAGTTACAGTAAAAAGTTACGAGTTTGTCGTTGTAATATTTACAGATTAGTTTCATGTGCACAGTTACGCTAAATAATTTACGAGTCTGTCTGTAATGTTCGTTGGTACTGGCTTGTTTTATGAACACAGTTACACTACTGTAACATGTAAACTGCTCCATCAAAAGTTTCTAGATAGTTCTGGAACGTTAACCTGGCTCACCCAACATGCTCGTCAAAACATTTCAGTAACTATAAAAGCTAACATCCCCCATTGAATGCGGTATTCTTCTGTCTTCTCCATTTCATTCAATGAGATCCTCAAAATGTAGTACATTCAAATAGAAGAATGATATAAACTTAAAACCTATAAGTTCTTAACACGGTATGAAATTGAGACATATTTACATGGAAGATGTATTGGAATATACTTAATTGTTAAGCTCTGACAAAACTGTACATGTTGTTTTAGGACAAATAAAGTCTATATTTTTGAGACGATGCATGCAATTTCATACATTGTTTAAATCAACACGCATTTAATTGTTGTTGTTGTCTTGAATTAAGCACAAAGCTACACAATGGGCTATCTGTGCTCTGCCCACCACGGGTATCGAAACCCGGATTTTAGCGTGTAAGTCCGCAGACATACCGCTGAGCCCCTGGGGGGACACGCATTTAATAAAATGTTTTGTAACATTTACGTATGAAAAACACGCATGGCTCATGGTTCAAAGATTCCTCTTATATGTATTACGGGTCAGGGGTGGATACAGGATGTTTTGGTTGGGAGGGTATGATCGACTAAGTGACAGTGACTTAAACCCGATCCCAAGTAAACTTTTCCTTGTTACTGCAAAGTAAGTTTCATGGAATTAATTTAGAAACAAAGAAAAGAAACATATATGACTATGAATTCTCATTTATTGATTTTATTCTAAAATATCAAGTTATAAGTAATCGTACAGCACGATCGCACAATAAAGTCACTATGTCTGAAATCAATTTAGTTATGATAAGACGGTAGCTCCTTGTTCTTGGGTAAATCCCACTCAGTAGTCTACGGAATCAAAAACATTCTAATTGAGATGATCACTACTTTATATTTCTGATTTCCCATTAACCTACACAATGTTGGTATGGCCAGTAAGGGGGTGCATCCCCCCCTTTGTATCCATCCCTGTTGTGGGTTTGTTTGTGTTTTTAATACCTACCACATGAGCAAGCTCGGCATCCTGTGTGGATACAACAAATGAGTCTTTCCAAAGAGATTTAGGTTGTTTTGATTAAACAAAAAGAAGTTATTTGACACTATTTTCGAAGCTTAGACCAATGGACCAAACATGAGATCATAAGAGTCAATATGAAGAAGTTAACTTTAAATTTATTTTTTTTCGCGCAAAGCTACACGAGGTCTATCTGCGTTAGCCGTCCCTAATTTAGCAGTGTAAGACTAAAGGGAAGGCAGCTAGTTATCATCACCTACCGCCAACGGATTATGAGTCGAATGTCTTAACCACTTAGCCATGACAGGCCCACTTATACTTTCGACGTTTCTACTTTCAAAATGCAAAATTGATATTTTTTTTCAAGGACAGTTAATTTATTTGTATAGTTTCAACAGAATTCGTAATTTCAGTTTTATCAGTCCAAAAACTGATTTTATATTTAGGTAGATGCGAGAAAGATGTAAAAACAAATAAACAAAACCATAACTAATTTGAACATGAAAACATCTCTCAACAGATATTCGTAAGCTTGGGTATATTATACGGCACAAAGTTACGGTACTAATGATACCAAGTACAACCTTGTACAATTTCTTTTGAATAGTCCTTATATTTTAAGATCCAATTACCATTGTATATATATATTTGAATTTCGGGCAAAGCTACTCGAGGGCTATCTGCGCCAGCCGTCCCTAATTTAGCAGTGTAAGACTAGAAGGAAGGCAGCGAGTTATCATCCCCCACCGCCAACTCTTGGGCTACTTTATTTCAAAGAATAGTGACCGTACCATTATAACGCCCCCACGGCTGGGATGGTGAGCATGTTTGGTGCGACTGGGATTAGAACCCGAGACCCTCGGATTACGGGTCGAACGCCTTAACACGCTTGGCCATACAGGGCCCCGTTGTATATATATATCTATCTATCATGCATAGTTTGGTATGGTACCTGCCAGTGCTCATTGCACTGAGAAAAATAATGCTGACTGTTCCTTAGATTCGAATATTCATGTTTCACTATTAACCTCCAAGTGAACCCCCAAAGCTACCACGTTGTATCTTTTTGGTGGACGATTAACAAATGTTTAAAGGCTAAAAATGAACTTTTAACGAATTTTGTTTTTCCACAACGTGCAGGGCCATCTGTAATACAAAAATATCCTATTTTTTATTTATATTTTATTATGTAATTTATAAATCACTTTAGTTGTTTAAACTAATTCATAAACGGCTATTTAATAACAAGATTCCTCTTCATAAATGTTGCTAAATAATTATCTTATAAATAGTTATACATTGTTTCAAGAACAGTGGCTCAGCGGTATGTCTGCGGACTTACACGCTAAAATCCGGGTTTCGATACCCGTGGTGGGCAGAGCACAGATAGCCCATTGTGTAGCTTTGTGCTTAATTCTAAACAACAATCATTATTGACCATGTATATCACAGTTTAAATAAGATAGAGCGGGTATTACATAGAAAAATGGAGGCAGTACCTGAAACGTTTGAGAAACACCGACTTAGAATCTTTATTAAATAACTGTTTCAATGTAAACACAAAGATGTAATCGTTAAGAGAAGTTTTTTTTTTCTTCAAGGTCTCTTAATGTTTGAGACAGTTGTTCTTCAATCTATTCTTCACAAACTATTGGTTAGGTTTACTGAACTGATATTCTAACATTAATTTCAACCAAAACGCAACTGTCATTGTCTGTTTAATATTAAATGTACAGATATCAACATTTGCTGTTATCACGAATTATTTTGACTTAGTTTATGAAACGAGAATTTCAACTTAATGAGTACTTTTAGAACTTGTTTGAAAAGATAAAAATTATTGGGCGATGTTTAAATTTATAATACAGTAAAACCTAGCTGAGACGGAATCGCACGGGACTGAATAAAATTTCCGGCATAAGCAGATTTTCCAGTTTAGACATAGTGAACATGCATTTCCTTAATAATATATAATTTTTAAGCGGAACGTTGTACTTGCTTGACTTAAGGAAAGTAAGACGTTTGTGAATGAAGTTTTTACACTGTTTATGCTATATTCATTAGAATAAGAACAAAAATAGACATTTAAACTAACATAAGTACCCAAAATCTTAATCAAATTTATTTGAAGAAAGTGTACAATTTCAACTGTTTCGTTTTTTAAATGGGCTTTCTCATGCGATTAAAAGAGAACGCCAATTCTATGGCTTTTTCATGAAGTTCATTTTCCCCCTTCATTTTTGCATACAATTTGATAGCGTTAATAAAACTTAACGCTTGCGATGAAGTAGGAATTTCTATTTCCTCACTATCTTTTACATTTTGTTTATCTTCTGAATCTCTCACACTGTTACCATCTTATGATTCTATTATAGATTTTAAATCAATTTCATCAGTTTCAGTTAAAACATTCTTATCAACGTTTACAAAACTTTCCGCTCTCGCAGATTATCTGCACCAATCTTGTCAATCAGAGTTTGAATTTTACTAGAATTGTCATAACAAATAACTTCTCGAAAGTTTCCGCCATTATCAAGAATAAATCCACAGTTTCGAAAGCACTTTATTACGCATTTAATTGAATGACTTAAAAAAAATAACTACATCTAACACGTCAATTTTCATGGTTATTTCAGATGCTCTCTTACGATCGTTTATGTTTGCAATAATGTGCTGAATCATCAGTTTTCTATATTTCAATTTTATACACTGTATAATTCCATTATCTAGTTGCTGTAAAACTCATGTTGTACATGGAGGTAAAAAGACTAAACGAACATTTGAAAGTTGAACTTTTGGGTGACAAGTTGCATTATCTAGCTAAAGTAGAATATTCCTAATTTCTTGTTCCATTCTTTTGTTTAATTTGTTAAAAAATTCCTCGAATATAGCATTTGTCATCCACACTTTATTATTCACTTTCCATTCCAAATGAAGTTGATTCTTCCTTAAATTTTTGAAACAACGCGGATTTTTACTTTTACCTATTACCAATGGTAAATTTTCCCTAAATTTTAAACTTAGGGAAGATAGAGTTTTTTGTGAGAATTATTTAAAGAGTAAAATTTTGCACTAAAAAGACAAATGTATTTCTACAAATTATGAATCTAATTTAACTGCAAAAATAATGACGGCAGAAAAAAGAACAGAATATATTTAACCATTACTTACTGTAACAAAATGTCTGAAAATGTATTGATATTTAAAGAAATTATTATTAAATAAGAAATTAATATTTAATCAAAAACATTTGTTCCGCCTTACTGTTAATAGATGAGGTAGGTAAAAGATAGTTTTCTGTCTGCGTTACGCAGGTACCGCCATATAGAGGGCCTTTTATAAGAGAAATCTTAAGATAATGCTGCTAAATTTTAATATTTCCGGCTTGTACAGGTTTTATTGTATATTATTCGACTGTTAATAAACAACAAATGCCTTGAATACGTCCAAGTTAATGTGAAGTTGATCAGACAGAAGCTATAAAAACTGCAGGTGAATAGACATTTTAGTTTTGTTATAATGTGTACACATCTAGATAACGAAATTACAGGAAGTTATGATATGTAATGTGTAAAAATAAGTGTATTTTCCACCTGTATGTTTGACAACACTAATTTTAAAATATCTAGATAATAGTACATACAGTGTTCCCTCGCCACTTCGCGGATCCTCTTTCGCGGCTTCACCACTTCGCGGGTTCGGTCGACCCCCCCCATATATATATATATATACATATATGTAAATATAAAATAATAAACATTAAATATAAAATAATAAACATTAAATATAAAATATAGCATTAAATACCATTAAAATATTAAAAATAAATATAATTAATAGTGTAAAGAAATAAAACAGGTATATTTTGAGATATAAACATATATTTGAGTTTATAACAGCGTAAAAATGGAAACAGAACCAACTGGAAAGGCTATAGATGTACGCATTGTGCGTCTGCGAAGGCTACGCGAGATCAGCTTCATGGCGTAGCGATGTGCAAGACGGCCTATGATTAGTGCAAAAATGAAAGACGGACAATGACAGCTACCCATTTTGATTGCCTGTGATTGGTGCTGTCAATATTTATGTCTGGCCTGTGATTGGTGATTTCATCCACGGCAGCATCTTTGAACTTTTGTGGGTGTTTAAAGCCCCTGCAATGCCTCCCAAACGTGCTAATACTTCTAAGGATGCTTCTACGCCTAAACGGTCACGGAAAATGATGACCATCGACGAAAAGGTGAAGATATTAGATATGGTAAAAGAAGGAAACTGTTATGCGTCCATAGCCCGCCATTACGGAGTGAACGAATCCACCATTCGCTACACCAAGAAGGACGAAGTTAATATTAGGAAGACTGCTGCTAGTACTTTTAATACAACGGCTAAGAGGGTTGTAACATCTCGTAATAAGAGTATCGTTCGGATGGAAGCTGCTTTGGCCATATGGATAGCTGATTGCCGGAAGAAAGGATGCCCTTGGATACTAACATTATCACAACGAAGGCTAAGATGTTGTATGATAATTTCGCGGAAAAGGATGAAGATGAAAAAGACGTAGACAACCCAAAGCCAGGAACGTCCAGTGATTCCCAGCCTAAGAAACCGTTTTCTGCAAGCATAGGCTGGTTTCAGAAATTTCAGCAACGATACGGCCTGAAAAACGTATCGTTACATTGAGAGGCTGCTTCGGCTAACAAGGAGGCTGGTGAAGCTTACGTTCGGGACACTTTTAAAGAAATAATCGCTGAAGGGGAATATAGGCCTGAACAGGTATTCAACATGGACGAGACTGGCCTGTTTTGGAAGAGAATGCCTTCCCGAATGTTCCTGTTTAAAGATGAGAAAAAAGCCCCTGGTTTTAAAGCTCATAAAGACCGGTTCACCCTCTTAATGACTGGTAATGCTGCTGGTTTTATGTTGAAGCCGACATTAATTTACAAGTCTAATAACCCGAGAGCTTTAAAGAATAAGAACATGAACTTGCTACTGGTCCATTGGATGCACACTCCTACTGCCTGGATAACGAAGCCTCTGAGCTCTGATTGGTTCCATCAGAGTTTCATTTCTCAAGTTAAGCTTTATTTATTAGAGAAGGGCTGCCATTCAATGTCCTCCTTCTTTTGGATAACGTCGGTGGCCACTCAAGAAATCTTTCGTATGAAGGCGTTAGGGTTGAATTCCTCCCAGCCAGCACCACGTCCCTTATAGAACCGATGGACCAGGGAGTTATCAGGGCTTTCAAGGCCTTATACATAAGGAATACTATGTCCAACCTCGTACGTAGCCTTGATAATGCCACCGAAACCGAAGCAGAAAACGACACGTTCACCCTGAAGGAGTACTGGAAGTCTTTCACCATTGCTACATGTCTTCAAAATGTTTATAAGGCATTGCAAGAGATGAAGCCCTGCACCGTTAATGCAAGCTGGAAGAAGTTGTGGCCTGAGGTTGTGCACGACGACAAGGGATTCACGCCTGAAGAAATCCAACACTCGGCTGTTCAAAAAGCTGTGCAATTAGCTTCGTTAATCAAAGGTGAAGGATTTGCCGATATGACGAAGGAAGACGTAGATGAACTGATTGACTTAGAATCCGAACCAGTCGCCGACCAAGACTTAGAAGCACTGACGAAGTCTGCTGCCGAGGAAGACGACGAAGAGGAAACACCGAAAGAAGCCGAGGAAACAATTGAGCAAAGTGGATGGTCGTTAGAGCGGTTAGGTAAACTAATGAAACTAATTAACGAAGTGAAGGAGTGCTCACAGGAATGGGACAACGATATGGTTCGATCAGTACAATTTTGCAATAAAATAGAAGAACTGATGACTCCTTATCAAATGATTTTCGATAGGTTAAAGAGGCAGAGAAAACAACTGCCAATAACAATGTTTTTTTCCAGCCGAGCAAAAAAGAAAGGGTACCGGTGGCAAGTACTGTTCCTGAAGTTGTAACGACCGACGAAGAAATTGCCGATTCACCTTCCACAGAAGAGGAAGTGGTGTCCCCCTAAAAAAAAGACACCACCTGTTGAAGATATGTAATTTTTAATTTTAAGGCTTAATATCTTAATAATTGTTCTCATTATTTCAGCAATAATGAACAGTATTGTAATGGGAGGGTTAAATAGTTGTACAGGGAGGGTCTCAAAAGTATAAATGTACATAAATATATACGTAAAAATCGGCGATCCCACTTCGCGGAAAATCTCCTTTCGCAGGAGGTTTTTGGAACGCATCTACCGCGATACACGAGGGAACACTGTATACCAGAGACCTAGCTGGTAACCTTTCCTTACTGATGTTTTTGTTGTGTTGAATTAAGCACATAACTACACAGTAGGTTATCTGTGCTTTGCCCATCATGAGTATCGAAACCCGGTTTCTAGCGTTTTAAGTCCGCAGAAATATCGCTGTGCCACTGGAAGGCTCTTACTGGTGTACCAAAGATCTAGCTAGTAACTTCCTTTCTGATGTATTAAAGATCTAGCTGGTAACGTTTCCTTCCTGGTGTACCAAAGATTTAGCTGGTAACTTCCTTTTTGATATATTAATGATCTAGCTTGTAAGTTTCCTTCCTGGTGTACCAGAGGTTTAGCTGGTTATTTCTCCTTCCTGGTCGATATTCATGGACAAGACAAACCAACTTACAACAGTTGTATAAAGCAAATGCTTTTATGATTTCTCTTGTCTTGGTTTCCGCCTAAGACAGGTTTTTCTGTATAAATATATATCCTTCATTGTACTTACATACACTCAACATGGAGTCATGAGAAACCTTAGCTAAAGTTAACTTTCATTAGGTTGTATCAGAAACAGCCTTTTTACTACTTTATTTTTATGCCTGCCTGGAAATAGGGTTAATGTTAGATTTTACTACTTTTCCAACTAAATAATTTGTCTTTTTCCCAGAATTTTAATATACACTCTTAAACTGGTAGGTGATATGTTTCTTACACAGAACATGGTCGTAGAGATGACACAGGATACGGTTTTTAGAACTCAGTAATTTATTTATCAGCTTGTTTATTTAAAATTTCACGCAAAGCTACACTAAGGCTATCTGCGGTTGCCGTTCCTAATTTTACAGTGCAATACTAATGCGAACTACCCATCATCAAATTTTGGGCTACTCTTTTACCAACGAATAGTGGGATTGATCGAACATTACAACGCCTCCACGTCTAAAAGAGTGAGTATGTCTGATGTGACGGGGATACGAACCTGCATCCCTTAAAGTACAAATCGAGCGCTCTAACTCCTTACCCTACCGGACCAATTTATTTGTCATCACATTTTAATCAGCCCTACTACATTTTCGGTATTGCATTTTATATCTAGTCCCTCAAGGATGTTCAAGAATTAAAATACTGTATACTAATGGTACTTCAGTCACATTATGTTTGCCTTATTCAAGTAAATTAATTATAATCGTGTTTTGCCAATTTAAAAAATTGGGTGTACACTATAACGGTCTTCTAAAACCGGTTTAAGCTGGATCAGAACCATACCGCAAGTATGTTTAAGAGGTCTAAGCGTTAAATCTATGTAAATATATACAGTATGAAAATTTACTCATAAACATGTGTAAAGACGCCTACAACATATTGCTGTGTAGAGCAAATGTGGAGATTTGTTTTTTTCATTTCGCTTTTTCTCTTGGTGGCACAGCGGTATGTCTGGGAATTCACACCACTAAAAACATGCTTTCGATACTCGTGGTGAGCATAACACAGACAGCTCATTGTGTAGCTTTGTGTTTAATTCCAAATAATAATCACTTTGGTTTTTTTTAGTTTGATTCAAATAATAACAGAAATCCCCAAATACTGTGAATTAAAATCTTGAAAAGAGAATGAATAATAGATTTATAACGTTACACATTTAAAAACATAGTTTTCCTTATTTATTGTAGTTATCCCTATTTTTAAATTAATAATGCAGAATAACCAGCATTGAAGCATGACGAGAAACTTGTAAAAAGCATTAACAATACGAGTAATAAAGCTCCGGCATGGCCAGGCGGGTTAGAAAGCTTCACTCGTAATCTCTGGGTTGCGGGTCACACCAAACATGGTCGCCCTTTCCACCGCGGGGGCGATATAATGTGTTAGTCAATCCCACTATTTGTTGATAAAAGAGCAACCTAAGAGTTGGCGGTGGGTGGTGATGATTATCTGCTTTCTCTCTAGTCTTATACAGCTAAGCTAGGGACGGCTAGCGCAGATAGCCTTCGTGTAGCTTTGCGCGAAATTCAAAAACATGCTAGAAATAAAATATACAGCCAGGGTTTTAGTTAGAGTAGTTAAAACTTATAACTTAGTAGAATTTTGAGTATGTCTGCTGTACTATAGTTAACACATTTTGAATATGTTTTTCCGTGTGTGTATATGAGAGATTAGTCGAATCATTGTGAAAGAAGTATATCAAATTGACCAGGGTTTTATCGGTCTAGTGTGAGATAAACCACCCTGAATGTTTCTAGATATGTATAAGTATTTTTGACATGAATAACAAAGTTTAATTTACTGCGTGATACAGTTTCATTCAACCTATTTTTATCTTGTAGCTTTATATCCGTTTATTCTGAGGGTAAATGAGTGAATCTTAGAATATTGTTGAGTAGGTAAGAAGGAGAAAACTGATATTGTTAATTCTGAGTTTTTGTTTGCTAATTTGTTTTCCTTTTTTTTTGCCCACCAATGGCACAGGAGTAACTCTGCAGACTTGCACTGGTAGAAACCGAGTTTTGATACCGTGGTGGGCAGAGCACAGATAGCCCATTGTGTAGCTTTGTGCTTAACTTCAAACACCTTTTATTCTTTCTTTAAATAAGTGAATGTCCGTGCTCTTCTGACCGTCAGTAAGTGAGTCAAGGTTTTTGAACTTGAATAAAATAATGTGGAAGAAGAGTTAGGCACTGAGATGTGGAATTTGCCAAAAATAATGGTCCAGTTTAGGAGAAGTCTTGTTATAGACATTGGAGTTTTGGTGATGCTGCAGAGGATCATGGTAACAATCTAACTGCGGCCACAGTCCCGGGGGAGAATATATTTTTATATGGCGCACCCAGAACAGTTAAAGAAGGTCTCCTAACGTTGAAACTCAGCAAAAAGGGTGTCAGGAAGTCCTTTTGGTTGTACGCGGTCTCGCGCGTCCAAGATTGAATGGGGCGGTTTTGGCAGGATGTCTAACATTTGACAGTCAGTGCAGTAGCGCTCTGATTTTGATCGATACCACTCACAGCTCATAAAGTTTGAGAGATGGAGTCTGCCAGCAGGAACTATTTTAGCAGCAGGTGAAATGGTGGATGCCAAATGTTAAAGTGATGATCTTTGAGATAGTGTTGATCCTTTCTGTGATTAGAGGTATACTGCCAGGATCACTACGGACAACAGGCAAGTTGAAAATGATAATAATCAATGGACGAGCTACCTCTGATGACTTACAATTCTGCAAACCATTGGTAGGACTCTAATACTTATGGAAGCGTAGCAGTTTTGACAACAGTTTACCATTCTCTTGATTTATAGAAGGGTTCAGTCGAACATCGACAGAGAGGCTGTTGAGAAAAGAAACGAGAAACGTATGTCAAAACAATGTAAATATGGTAGAGGTAAATCATTTATTTCCTGTGGTGTTAAAGTTTAATTATCATTGTCACTTCACAATGGTAATAACTTTCACACTTAGCCCTTAAAGAATATTTTGGGACAGAGAATCACTGTAATCAGATCATTACAACATTGCTTCGCAATTGTTATAAAGTTTTGCTAGCCAATCGAAAATTGTTTAATTTTATATTTCCAGTTCTGACATTTGCTTTTTAAGATCACAGTTTTTAACCCGTATGAATATCTTAGGTTTCAACTACCAGTTTTGAACTACTATTACCTAAGTTGTAACAAAACCCGTTGTCTGCACTGAAACGAGATAAAACCAGGATTAAGTATAATGAAACAGAAGATATTGAATAGAAATATCAAGCCACTGTTGCCTTCTATCACGGTTTTAATATCCTGCTGCCAAAGAATTTCCTTGTGGCATGAGGACTTGGTTACATGGATGACTGTATCAACAAGCCTCTCAGTTTCTTTAGTCAAACCAAACTTAAGAAGAATTATTGGTGCATGTTGTGTACTGTTTTTGTTTTACAGCATTTCAGTATTATTGTCACAGAACTATTAAACAAAATCAAGTTATGTATATTAACGTATAATGTCATAGTTCGTTTTTTTTTCTCTAAGAAAAGTAAAGTTTTTTTCCGTTTTTGAATTTCGCGCAAAGCTACTCGAGGGTTATCTGCGCTAGCCGTCCCCGAATTTAGCAGCATAAGACTAGAAGGAAGGCAACTAGTCGTCACCATCCATCACCAACTCTTGGGCTTTTACCAATGAATAATGGGATTGATTGTGATATTATAACGCCCCCACGGCGTTTAGTCTACGAAGAACTTAAAACATAAAAAATACGTAACAGAAAATCGCAGATAACAGCTTGTATAATTTATTACACTAAACTATTAACAAATATAACAGATATAACATGAATTATATAATAATAGTGACAGATATTAAGTTACAACATTCGAAATTAATTACAAAACAAAATAATATTAGTTTCAAACTTCAAAATAAATCACAACACAAAACAGTACTGGCCTGTATCTAATTAATGATCTAAAATTACAGTCTCAAATTCCAGTCTAGGGTGTGAATTTGGTCCCACGAAGAGATTCCGAAACAGTTCACAGTTCAATGAAATCGCCGTCTCTCAGCTCAAGCAGTAATTCAGATGTATGGTAGAGATTGACGAAATAAAATCACGGCTTCCGTAGATCTAATTTCAATCACAAATCCAAGTTGAATATTCACAGCAAACACTTAATCTTTCTCAAATAACTGACTCACTTCATTCGAATACAAACTGATGACTGATGATTGAATCTCTCTCTTGTCACCGTCTTTTATACCGATAGACCTATTTCTCGAACAATTTTGCAATTTCCATACAACTCCAGAGCTATCCACGCATATCCGTTCTTGCACGAGACTACACGTCTAGACAGGGAGTCACCAGCACTCATTTACAAACATGTGATTGGTCTACTTAATTCGAGAAAGTTCTAAAATGTTACCCTAAATAAATAACATATTTTAGTTTAAACTTCGAAACAATAATATCAATATGGAAAAATGAATAATACAAATGAAAATTCAAACACAATACGACATGTTGTCGTTTACAAAATATTTACACATATACATAACATATATATTATTGTTAGCTATTGATTTTTTAAAGGTATAGGTGACTACTACTAAGGAATTTTATTTTGTTATGTTTAACTAGTAACTTTTGATTTTCTTGGTATTAATAGTTCTTCCTCTTATTTTATGATATACTAGAGGTGAGAACAAGTTATACGGGTTTCCAACAGATACCCAAGTATAATTAATTTTGTAATTTTCAGAACTGTTTTTGGCGTGAATGTAAAGATGATGATGAGAAACAAATTTTCAGTATATTTTTGTTGATTTTACTATAAAGTATGAGTCAAGATAGCCACTGTTTTTCTCACTCTAGGTATTTCACAGATTGAATGCGTCAACAACAACGTCACACATGCTTCCATCCGCAAAAATTGCTGTAGTATGAAGTACGTTAGTGACAATAACAGAGACCGTTTTTCATAATAAACACGATTATACCATAAAGTCTTGGCATCTTTTGTTGACTTGAGATGAAAGTAGTCTTCAGTTACGTGGATGGTGTGTGCACCTCAAGAGAAAAATATATATAGTACTGTGTTCTTCATTTGCGGCTTCGTATATCTTCCTGGAGTAAGACGAATTACCAGTAGATATAATTTTGTTATTTTTGTCTGCAAATTGTACACTTTTATTGTTCAGAAACTAACTTCGAGCTTTACTATGTAGTTGGACTTTAATATTTTCTTTTTCGATTGTTCATTCTCTTTGTTTTATAGTTGAACTGTGATCCTGAACTTTTGAGAAAGAACTAATAAATATTTCTCTTCCATCAGCTCATCCTTTCAGCTGTGGAGTGTTATAATGTGTCAGTGAATCGTGTTTGTTGTTCGTGAAAGAGTAGTCGAACGGTTGGCGATTGGTGGCGTGAACTAGCTTTCTTCCCTTTAGCGTTTCCAAATTAGGAACGGCTAGCGCAGATAGTTTTCGAGTATCATTGGTTAATATTCCACAAACAACCTAACAATCTGTTTGCACACTAAACACTTGGTATTAAATATTTCTGATCTGGACAATTTTATATTTAGACTCTTTTACTGAGTCATACCAATTTAATTTGTTTTGAATTTCGCGCAAAGCTACACGAGAGCTATATGCGCTAGTCGTCCCTAATTTAGGTAGAGTAAGACTAGAGGGTAGGCAACTAGCTATTACCACCTACGCCCGTCTCTTTGACTACTCTATTACCAAGGAATAGTGGGTTTGACTATTAAATTATAACGTTCCCACAGCTGCAAGGACCCTCCATTTAGGAGTCGAGCGCCCTGACCACCTGGTTATGTCGGGCCCATACCAATTTAAAGTGAAAGAAAGGCTTAGACATGGGGTCTTAAATAATCAGTGTGCTGTGGAGAAAGGACTTTTATTTTATTGTTGGAAATATTTAAAAATAAATTTTTCTGAGAGGCTAGAACCATTTTTACTCTCTAAGATAAAACCGTGCATTTTTGGTCAGTCTAAATACAGATAAAAAGTTTAAATTTATGTTTGTGCTATTGATATATTATTGTGTTTTTGTTTGTATTTATACAGAAGTGTAATACACACACATATTGAGCATTTTGACGTTTAAAGAAACGTGACATGTAATAATATTTTACGTTATTTTCCAATAGATGGCATGCGTTTCACTGCTAACATGATACTTCAGACAATGAGTACCTGCATGTGTAAAGGAATATTTTGCAATAAGACAGAAAATTATTTTCAACTTAAACAAATGAAATATTAAACATCTAGAAATGTAAGATAAGTTACATAAAACTAACAAAATATAGTAATGTATACAATTATTAACTGTACAAAATAACAAACTTGTAAGGACTGTCTCTATGTTAGTATTAAAAAGAACTATACAGTGGGTTACGTTTGTTCCTCCCATCGTGAGTACCAAAATTCTATTTTTATCATACTATGCAATATTCAGACTTATACTGAACTTTCTTGGGACGACTGATAAGGAATAACAGACAAGATCTTTTAACTAATATGTGATGTTGTTTTATAGCACGTTTTATTTCATACTTGTTGTTTTAATGAGCTCCATCGCATCTTAATTACAATAGTATCTTATCTACATAATTTACTTTGTAAAAGTTATGTTATTGATATTTATTATGGCATATAAAGGTTATATGCCATAATATAAATAGTATCATTAGTGGGAACTTATAAATATTATTGATTTTATATTGTTTGACTGCTGTTTGTACTTTAACAACTACTTATATAAAGTGAGAGGTAGACACCTGCTTAGAAAATAGTTAAAGAGTAGTTCCTTGGTTAAATGGGACAATGCACAAAGAGAGATAAAAATAGTGTCATTGGATAATTATAAACATGAAGAAGAACTACAATGAGGAGTAAAAGACCATACGCAAAAAATTAATTTCTCCGGTAAAATTTTAAATTGAGGCTAACTATCCACAATTAGGTGTATCTATAAATGTTGGGCGTGGCAATCATTTTACTTTGTTACGAAAAGGCGTCGAAATTTCTATGACCCTAGATGTTACCAAAACTGACGGTGACAAAAATTCGATCTCCAAAATAACGAAATGTTAAATAAAGGCAATTTTATGACAAAAACATCCTAACTAAGTTGAGAGGAAGGTTTTGTTTGTTTGTTTGTTTTTGGAATTTCGCACAAAGCTACTCAAGGGCTATCTGTGCTAGCCGTCCCTAATTTAGCAGTGTAAGACTAGAGGGAAGGCAGCTCGTCATCACTATCCACCGCCAACTCTTGGGCCACTTTTTTACCAACAAATAGTGGGATTGATTGTGATATTATAACGCCCCCACGGCTGAAATTGCGAGCATGTTTGGTGCGGCTGGGATTCGAACTCACGACCCTCAGATTACGAGTTGAACGCCTTAACCCACCTGGCCATGCCGGGCCTACGTAAAGTTTTATGACTAAAGTTATTATTTATTTCTTAATAAAACGATAAGAATTAGCATTATAATGCTCCCACGGCTGGGAGGGCGAGCATGTTTAGCGCGACGCGGGCGCGAACCTGCGACCCTCGGATTACGAGTCGCACGCCAGGCCCAAAATGGAATTAAAAAATAGCTTAAAAAGAGAGGAAGGGAAGTCAATACTGTATAATAGAGAGACAACTGACGAGGTATACCTACTATTCTGCTCATCGCGGGATCTACTTTTTTCCGCTCAAGAATGGTATGTTAAATTGTTTTGAGTGTACTTTGTTTCTTGGATTGTCGCTGTAACGCACTTGTTAAGTAATTTCTCTTCCCTATCCAAGTTCCATATTTCTACTTTAACAATTTTTTATTGGTGAGTTATTGAAGTATTTTTAGACAATGATATTGTTGGTGTGCACGCGAGAGTATCTAAATAGTGGTCAATCATGTTCAGGTTAATGTTTGTTTGAGATATGCAAAAGTGGTATTTTCATTATTTTGAAAACTGTATTAGACCAAAACTGTACAAGTACATTTTGGTATATCTCGTATTTGTTCATAAAAAGTCATGCAAATTTATAGATAATGCGCGAAGGTTTTATCATTAGGTGCCACATCTTTTGAACGAAAGGTTTTTATTCTTACAATGTACTTAAATACACAGAATTTCAACTGGTAGATAAATTCTGACAATACTTAAAATTAACTTCGTTCTTCTATAGTGTGACTATTTTCCTAAATATGATAATATTATGATGCATCAAACTTCACGAATTTGGGGTTGGTGAAACACATTTAATATTTTCCTGATATTGCTGTCAGTGAAATCAGTGTCAAACTCATCACATTTGAAAATGGTTTAATGCGACTTATCACACAACACAAAATAACTGCTTGCCATCCTAAAGAACAACTAATAAACATGCTACCCAAATTCACTTTAAATACCCTAGAAACAAAACTGTGAAAAGATATATGATATACAAACCTACTTCAAAACTACCCTGTTGATTAGTAAAGCGGCTTAAATCCGATAAGATACTTTCCTTTCATTTCGTTTCATAAAAATTTAAATATAAATTAGCCATAGCAGCTTGAAGCTTAGATTCCTGCCTGACTCCATCAACTTGACCAGAATTTGCCATATTTAACATGAAATCATATATTGTGGCATTTAAGTTCGAGTTAATATCCAAAAAAGTTTAAGTATCATAATATATAATTAAATCTTAATTAAAAATCTACTCATTTACGACTAACTGAACTAAGCTAACACCATAATTTAAATTTATATTAGAGCGCTTAAAAAACGCAAAAAAATCATTCTCAAACTGTCTTTGTAATTTATATTCATCTATTTAATATTAATTGAGTTAAAAGCTATAATTTAAGACAATATTAATACTAACATCCTCAAAACTTTGAAGTTTTTTGATAGAAAATAATTTCAAGGGTGTTCCTTACACTGTTATTTGGAATTAAGCACAAAGCTACACAATGGGCTATCTGTGCTCTGCCCACCACGGGTATCGAAACCCGGATTTTAGCATGTAAGTCCGCAGACATACCGCTGAACCACTGGGGAGCCACGTTCCTTACACTTAAGCTATTTTATTCCAGAGTACATATGTCAATAAAACATTTATTATCTTTATAATCATAGACCTATGTTCATAGAAATGAATTTATATTACAAACGAACTTTTTGGGTGTTTTGTTTTCACTTTAGTTGTTTTGTTTCTAAGGCATATAAATTGAATTTTGTAGAAGTACAAATTATGTTCATTCTGTAACAGTTATACTATCGTGTATGAAGAAATAAGTGACATTCAACTTTTTAACACGTATGGTATGCAGGCATGTTGTGTGTTTTCTACCTACTTTTATTGACTATTTCTGTTGTGAAGCAACTATATTTAGTGCTAGCGTGTAAATTAGTTTTACTTCAGAATACATCAGTTTGATTGTGATTTCGTTAATAGCAACAACAGTAAATGTTAAGTGTGCTGACCGCACCTAAACTTTTAAAATTTAAGGTACCGAAAAAACTCGAAGTAATATTGTTGCCGCAACAGTTACACTATATAAAAAAGAAGTTAATTTTAACCTTAGAACAAATTTATAGACATTAAAATTCATTAAGTGTTTAAACCTATTTTAAGGATAAGACATTTATTTCATTTTAAAGACTTGACACCCAACAATAAAAACTGTTTATCAACTATAAATTTGTTTACCCAACTTGTAAGAAGAAATGTTAGATCTACCATCAGATGGCCGTAAACTTGTATAAAAGAACATATTGTTTAGAATGTTGACATAACTTACCTTCAGAATTTAATTTTTAACACTAAATTTTCATGTCAGTGTATGCTTATGTTCAAGATATGAATCTTTTATGAAATAAATTTATCTGATATCTGTTTTTGTGTTTGAATTTCTTGCCAAAGTTTTACGAGCCATCCTTTCTTAAATCTCTTTATTATTGAGTGACACCAATTTTTTTTTTAACAATACTGGTTTAATGTAAATAAACAACATCAAAAAGAGTTCTTTAGAGAATATAGAGGACTGTTCGTGATGTGCATATCTTAATAACTTGTCTCTGGAAATTCTTATGACTTGTGACTACAACCTAAATATTCGCAACTTTTTGCAATTCAGCTGAACTATGGTGACTTGGAAGTTCAGGCAACGCATAAAATTGATCCGTCATGGGCACTCTATAGAACTTTATGACACGAAGCGTTCCTGTCATTTGAATTTCGCGCAAAGCTACTCGAGGGCTATATGCCCTAGCCGTCCCTAATTTAGCATTGTAAGACCAGTCATTACCTCCTTCTCTTGGCTTTTCCTTAACAACGAATGGTGTGGTTGACTCTTACATTATAACGCCCCCACGGCTGAAAGGGTCCTCAGATTACAAGTCGAGTACCTTAATCATCTGGCCATGCCAGGCCAGCTTTCCTATTCCATGATTGTAAAAGCATGAAAGTTACGATATTTTACTTATTTCAAGGAGAAGATATCTGTAGTTAACATTTTTTGGTAAAACAAGAGAATGCATGATTCCATTCAGTAAAATAAGGCTACTTACTCTACGACTGGTTAGCACAGCAGAGGTAGTGAAATTACTTACATTTCTTGTCTATGGAAGTAATGCATCAGTTAATAGCAATAACAATGTGTTCATCCTCGTTTTAAGCTGTACAACGAGATAATTTTAACTTAGGTTTCACAAAAGTGACTCAAGAGTCGTATTTACAAGATTCTCCTAAAGAACATAGCTGAATATATGTACTTATTGGCCCACCACTGCAGAGTAATACTGGCTACAACAACTGGAAATATATCATCCCATTGAATGAAACGTAAGTTTATTTAAGTATATCTTACAATGAGTGACTTTATATAAGTGATTATATATCAATTACTTAACTACATATACTTTCGCAGGGTCCCCAGAAGTGTCTTGTTTCAAGAGTAAGTAAAATCCAAATGAAGAATAACAAATATTTTTATTTCTTGCTTTACAAGTTCATATGTCGTGAGGTATTATAGGCTCCTTATGATTCATGGTATGTACACGTTTTGCTGACGTCATGAAAGTACAAGTTACAACTTTGAGTGTTGCTCATGTGACGTCATTTTAATGTCTACTGACTGACTGACAGACATCACACTACTGTAGTGTAGAGTGTGTGGTTGAAACAGGTGACCCTCCCAGACGTCTTTCAACCCCTTTTCCAGTAAATTATAACTGATTTAATATGCACTAAAAAGTCATAATAGCTTAAGTATATCAGGCTTTTTCAGCCGATCACACTTATGTATCACTTTTTATCTAACGTTATGACTCCAACGAATGTTAAGGTGTGTACGCCTTTTACAAGTCGCCGAAGAACGAATACAACTGTACTTGTCATAAAACATTAGTATTAGACCTATTATATTTGAATATTATTTTATTAATCTAGTCCCATAAAGATTTTTTTAAGAATTAACAATGTAGTGTAATAGTATTCCAACCACGCTTTACCTGTCGTGTCTATCGCCAACAACACGTTTCGCAGAACCCATAGCTCCTTTTACTAACTAGCATACAAAAATACAAGAGTGTTCGGAACACTATTTATATAAGCCATTTGATACAGTACGGATTGTTATGGTGTGTTATCCAAGCAGTTAAGAGTAATTACAACATTTATCATCGTACTAGGCATATTATAGTTTTAAATATTAGTATTTAATATAGTATTAGTAGAAATATAATATTTTTACCCACTACTACATTTGTCATATTGCTGACGAAATGTTTCGTTCATTTTGAGATTCTCTAGGCCGGCTGGGTTATAAGAAGCATAGCAGAATTCAGAACAGTATTTACATAAATCATTTGATACAATAATAATTGTGTTTAATAACAATTAGTCCTATATTAAAACGCAATCAAGAAAACATATTACTGGTCTGTATATACATAGCTACTTATGTCAGATATTTGAAGGTATGTCTGCTTATTTTTGTTATCATAATCAACATTGCCGTAAGAAACACAAAACACTAGGTTTATCCGGGTATTATGTACAACTTACGTGAAATTCGTATTATTTTTTTAGTTCAGAGCAACGTTATTTCTCAAGCCAATTCAATATAGGTTAGTAGTGAGTAAGCATCACAGCTTTGGATGCTCTAAAGAACTCTTAAAAAGATAATGGGTCAGTCATGGCCCAGTGGTTAGTTTGCTCGGACTATGAATCCAAAGTTTATAGTTCTCAATCCGCTGTCCAAAACGTGCTTCGTACTTGGGACGGTGGGTAACTATAGGAATGATGGCTAAATCTCTCTATTCAGTCAGACAAAAATTGGCGGAAGGTACTTTTAACTTGTTGTCTAGTCTATTTGGGTCAAACTTAGGAACAACTCTTCGATAATAGTGATTTATGTAGGTTTATTCAAAAGTTCTGAAACAAACTATTAGTTTGTTCTTATACACATAAACAACGAAAAAGATACTTAAAAGCAATAACAATAAATGGAGGTTACAAATATTAATAAACAACAAATTAACTCCATTAAAATCACCTCAAAACAAGGTCTTTAGTATATCTCTGTTCGAGTGGAATTTTGGAAAAAGATTCTAAATAACTCCGATTAAAAGATTAAAATAATTTATTCCTCAAAACCAATTTCTAACCACTTAAAAACAATTAAAGGTAAAAACCATATTGAATATAAAGATAGATTTCTCAGATCAGTTGTAGTTGTGATGAAATGTATCTGGGACAAACAAGAAATAAATTAAAACTCAGATTGAAAGAATACTACATGACCAAAAATACATATTTTAAACTGTAGCTAAACATTTGTGGAAATGTGAATATCGTAAGAAATGAACTAAACAAACACCGAACTTAAGGTAACATATTTACTTGACAAGAAAAAGATCTGTGATGTAATTGGACAAACATGAAGTTTTGATTGGTGAAGGTTACTCAACACAAAAGTAAGAAATTGAATTTTATAGTTCAGTGAGATCTTTACGGAAGTTATGAAGAGAATATGTAAATCTTGTATACATAGGTATATTGTGAACTATGGTGTCTTTCCGAGCATTCGCCTATCGTTTTAAAAGCTGCGCGCTTAGGCAAAGCCCAACATTCACTTTTGAAATGACATTAGAACAGGCATGAATACGCATTAATAATGTCAAACGTTTTTCGCAAGCAAGATATTCTACATTAAATTGCAAAGAATTAATCACACCATCACTCACATTTCAAAATGTGACGTAACTTAAATAATAAAAACGTAGATTTACTGTGTGTTGTGGTTGTGCAGTTCTCAACATGATAGACACACTCAACAAGTACTTTTCCCGGTGAGCAGTGTAAGCAGCTCAGAGCTCTGGCTACGAGTGAAATCAACAGTGCAATACAATTAACCTTTCTTGAAGTCCATAAAATAATTTAAATTGATAGATTGACTAAAATTTTTCTTGCACTGGGGACGGGTACTTTTGCTTGTTCCTTATAACAGAAGTCGTAGAATTTGAAAGCCCAAACTCTTTATAAGTGATGTTAAATTATATTTAACAGTCATACTTTGAAAATTTTATGGTAGTATAGAACAAAGTGAACTGCTCTGTTTAAAACAAATATATAATACTAGTACATTGTACAATTCATTCGCTTTTCTTATGTATTGTATGTAATAGTGCATTAGGGGATAATAATTTGACCATTTAGTTACAATTAATCATTATTTTAATTCTTATATGTGTATCACTTGTCCGTTTTAACAGTTATTTCCAATAATGTGCTTTTTTATTTTTTATTTTTCAATGGATTTCGTTTCAAACACTTCATTAAGCTTAATAAATACATAACCAATTTAACTTAGTTTTCATGAGTACTTTAAGTGCTGCATTTTAATGTGGTTTGACTTAATAGATGTTTAATTAAACACACCTGTGAGATGGATTACATCGATTACATTTATTTACACTAAATGAGGATACACGTTAAAAATACAAAAACTGTGTGAAAGATAACGCCCCTTCCATCTTTTCCTTTGTTGTTAAATTTCTAAAAACTATGTTAGATGGTAATTGCACAGCATCCTTTGTAGAAGGTAGTATCTGACTTGTTCAACTCATTAAGCACTTGTGTCTTTAAATTAAAATCCAGATATCTACTACAGAAAAGAAGTTCTCCCTTTCCGGACAAAAATTCTAAAATAGTTTACATTTATCGTACAAGCGAACTGAGAGTTAAGAAAACCAAAAGTGAATAAGGAAATGTATTTCATGGATTGTTTTTATCGCTATTCCCAGACATAAATCCTAAAACAAAATAGACGTGTACAGTATCTGACAGTTTCCACTTACCATAAAAAATATTACGGATAATCTTGACGATGGATGCTTACACACACATAATGGATCACCTTTACAGTAGTATGTACAAGAAACAGGAATATTCTCTAAAGAAGCAATATCAAAAACCTATTATTAAAGATTTTATTACGCCTCAGAAGATGGAGAGGTTGTTTTTTTTTCGATCATACTTCATTTTTCTTTTATAATGTAAAGGCTCACTACTCAATGGAATTGAATTTATTGTTCGCGTTTATAAAATTATGCTGATATATCCTCTCAATTCTACCAACTCATTTCCAGTATGAAATTACATTTTAAACACAGACGTATTTTTCTTTAAAACTGATCCATGTTAGGCCAACGGTATGTCTCGTGACTTACAACGCTAAAATCCAAGGTTCTTATATCTTGCAGTGGACGGTTAGCAGATAACCGGTTGTGCAACTCTGCACTAACAACATCGTTTTAAAATTATAAAACAAGTTTTTATTTAGTTGAGAGCAAAATTAAGTTTCGAAAGTGTTATTTCGTCCAAAAGGCCGATAAATTTATTTCTTACCAAAATAATTATATTGTTATACTATAACAATAAGAGTTTAGAAGCTATAAGTAGGTAGCGAAATTCCACAATATAATTTTTGAATATCTCGATTCTTCTACAGAAACGTGTTTAGGCATTTATATTCGTTCTTTATAAAAATCACAGAACTTTTCGAAAAAAATATTTAAAAAATCTTAATTTATATCTGAATAATGTTAAAGTAATACTATGCAGAGAAGTACAAAATCACGCTTTTATTTATGTAATACTGTTTTTGGGAGGAAGCTATATTCTGATATCTTCCTTAATCACTCAGTTGGAAATTATCTTACTAAAAGCTAAACGCAACTGAATAATTTTTGTACTTACGATCCTGAAGTAGTGCTTATTTGCTAAACCCACATATTCCTGATTTAATACAAAATAGAAACTCGGTGTTGATTTACTATATCATAACGTTTACGTTAACACCAATTAAAGCCCATATATTTGCTGATAAATAATTTTACAGTTGAACTACAGAGGAAATTGAAAGTGCTTATAAACTCTTAATTTTCAAACTGAATATTTTCTTTACTGTTGCAGTCTTTAAGCTAATATACTTAAATATTCTACCTTTATTCATTACGCCACGCAGCCTCAATTATTATTGCAACCAAGAGTAAAATATTATCACCAATTCACTTATATTTTGATTCCCGAAGTTTCGAACGAAACCTGTGACATGATTATATTTTGCAGACTTTTAATTTACCATAAAAAATAAAACATTAAATAATCCATTGAATGAATTTAAATCCTATAGATGAATCACTACTATCGTAGATAAAAAAAAATATTTTATCAACAACGGCGTAAATATGAAAAACTGCCTTCTTTACCCTTAACCATCCATCCGAATAACTATCCTTTGATACACGTGGAATGTGAAGATTTCAACTAACGTTCACTAACATAAAATATTCTCTTGGCTTAACATTTGTAATACAAGTTGTTCTCTTTCGAAGAAGCTGAAGCCATAATATAAACATGTCCAGCTACTACTTTAAAGTTAAAAAGTCAAAGACTAAATCACACATGCTCGCCCCTTTCAGCCGTAGGGGCGTTATAATGTACGGTCAATCCCACTATTCGTTGATAAAAGAGTAGCTTAAGAGTTGGCAGTGGGTGGTGATAACTAGCTGCCTTCCCTCTAGTATTACACTGCTAAATTAGGGACGGAGAGCGCAGATAGCCTTCGAGTAGCTTTGCGTGAAATTAAAAAACAAACAAACTTACCTAAACCTCCGGTTAGGCAGGTCTGAAGGCTTATCATTTTAAAAAAGTGGGTTTCAGTACTTGTGGTGGACACAAGTGGCCCATTGTGTGGCTTTTCGCTAAAGTACAAGCAAAATAAAGGTAGTCTAAGAATATTGAAATAACGAGAAAGACATTTCTAATATAAAATATTGTCAAGAGTTTGCCTTGTCTTTAAATGACTTTTCCAAACTTAAACACAACGTAATTTATAAGAAGAAACAGCTTGTTATGCCTGTAGTTAGAAAACTCACTCGACTCATAATCTGTGGGTCGTAAGTTTGAATCCACTTATTGAGCATGCTCGTCTTTTCAGTCATGCTGGCGTTATGTTTCCTACATTTCGCTATTAAAGTGTGACCCAAGAATTGTCTGTGGATGGTGTTGACAAACAGACTAAATTAGGGAAGAGCTAGTGTAGAAAGCCCTCGAATAGCTTTGCGCGAAATTCGACAAACAGATGAATATATTTTTTTTGTTTAAGCACAAAGCTACGCAACGGGTTACCCCTGCTCTGCCCACCACGGCATACCGTTGTGCAACTGTGTATATGTGTAAATATTTTGTAAACGACAACATGTCGTATTGTGTTTGAATTTTCATTTGTATTATTCATTTTTTTTCATATTGATATTATTGTTTCGAAGTTTAAACTAAAATATGTTATTTATTTAGGGTAACATTTTAGAACTTTCTCGAATTAAGTAGACCATTCACATGTTTGTAAATGAGTGCTGGTGACTTCCTGTCTAGAAGTGTAGTCTCGTGCAAGAACGGATATGCGTGGATAGCTCTGGAGTTGTATGGAAATTGCGAGATTGTTCGAGAAATAGGCCTATCGGTATAAAAAAGACGGTGACGTGAGAGATAGTCAGTCATCAGTCATCAGTTTTTATTCGAAAAAAGAAGATAGATTCAGCCATTAGTTTTATTCGAAGAATAAGAGTGAGATTCAGGCATCAGTTTTAGTTATTTGAGAAAGATTAAGTGTTTGCTGTGAATATTCAACTTGGATTTGTGATTGAAGTTAGATCTCCGGAAGTTGTGATTTTATTTCGTCAATCTCTACGATACATCTGAATTACTGCTTGAGCTGAGAGACGGCGATTTCATTGAACTGTGAACTGTTTCGGAATCTCTTTGTGGGACCAAATTCACACCCTAGACTGGAATTTGAGACTGTAATTTTAGATCATTACATTAGATACAGGCCAGTACCGTTTTGTGTTGTGATTTATTTTGAAGTTTGAAACTAATATTATTTTGTTTTGTAATTAATTTCGAATGTTATAACTTGATATCTGTCACTGTTATTATATAATTCATGTTATATCTGTTATATTTGTTAATAGTTTAGTGTAATAAATTATACAAGCTGTTATCTGCGTTTTTTCTGTTGCGTTTAGTCTACGAAGAACGTAAAACATTTAAAAAATACGTAACAGGGGCAATAAATATAAGAATAATTTTTCAAACGTATATAAACTCTTTTAACATATTCTCTGTGCTATTATTAACTGACTGTGATTATATTGTTGTTTTTTTCATTTTCCCTTTAATTAAGCTCCCCGCTTGTACAGTTTAAACAGCAATTCTTGGACAATAAATTTGAACAGTAAAATTAACGAAAATGAAAAATGTTACATCATCATCATGTGAGTAAATGAAAACTATTACATCATCATCATTACGTGAGAAAATAAAAACTATTACATCATCATTATGTGAGTAAATAAAAACTATTACATCATCATCATGTGAGTAAAGGAAAACTATTACATCATTACCATTATGTGAGTAAATGAAAACTATTACATCATCATCATTACGTGAGAAAATAAAAACTATTACATCATCATTATGTGAGTAAATAAAAACTATTACATCATCATCATGTGAGTAAATAAAAACTATTACATCATCCTTAATGTGAGTAAATGAAAACTATTACCTAACATCATCATCATTATGTGAGTTTTATAAAAATATCAGGGCGGAATGTTTTTTATCTACAACAAAGATCAAGTTGTTTTATACAACTAAGTACTAGATAAATTATTTTATTCTAGAAATAGTTAAGTTAAAGACGTTATATTTTTGTTTGTAGAAATGTCCCCTGGTGGAAAGAGACAAGTGTATGATTTATAACGCTAAAGCTCCGACTTCGATTACCCCTGGTGGACAGAGCACTGATAACCTATCATGTAGTTTTATTCTGAAACAAATAAGTAAGTGCATAAAAACAAATAACTAAAGTAAACTATCAAATTTATTTTCAATGCCATGAAAGAAATCATTAACTGCACCCTAGGTAATGCTATAAATAATGAATTACGTCTTAAAATATTTAAATGTAAAGATAAATATTATAATAAAATGAAATACAATGGTAAAATTTAACATTTTATATGCAAAAACGGCTCGTTTGTGTTGAGAAAATATTTTGCATAGAAGAGCGAACAACGTTTCGACCTTCTTCGGTCATCGTCAGGTTCACCTGAAACGTTGTTCGCTCTTCTATATAAAATATTTTCTCAACCCAAAGGAGCCGTTTTTGCATATAAAATTCTCAACAAGTGGATTTCTCGACATCACTAAAAATTTAACATCAGTTTCCCCCTAGTGTATCGGTAAGTGTACAGACTTACAACGCTAAAATCAGCGGTTTTATTCCCCTCGATGGACTCAACAGATAGCCCGATCTGGCTTTGCTAAAAGAAAACACACATCTAACATTGGCGTTAATAATACCTTTCTATCATATAAAAATTACATTATTGAAACATCAGTCTGCACCTGATGCAAGTTAGGTAGGAAGATGTAGTTGCAAGAACATGACATCTTGTTTTTGTCACTAGAAAAATCAGTCTATCTGAATCCGTAATTTCAAGCAATACAGAGGTAAAAGTGTGTAATATTTAATAATCTGGCGATGTTATATTGAAGAATAGTCGTTACTACTCGCTGTGACTAAATACGTTTTCACATAGCTGAGTATCTGTACGCTCAAACGTTTGTTTAACGTCAGTAGAAATAATGATAAAAATGCTACGTCACAAATAATTAACAACATTTCATTTTATTTGTGATATCCGTTTCGTTCCATACTTGTATTCCTTTTCTACATGCTTCACATTAATGATGCAATAATCACCGATTCTTGTTTGTGTGAAAATACAGTTTGGAGTTGCAATCGGCCATCTTGTTTTGGCACAATTTTAATTTACAATTTTCATATTTTCGACTTCTTTGTTTATTTTATTTTTGTTGCATTGGAATTCTTTCTTTTGTCTTATCCAAAGAGTGTAATACACCAGTTTGTACTGAACTCGTGTATGTGAGCCAGGTGTTTAACCGATAACTGTAGGTGAAGGAAGCTAAAAATATGTTTTATTATATTCATACTTCGTTTGGAGAAAGAGTATTGTCCTAAGAAACATACACTCAGATAAAGAATATTGTATTTCGAAACGTACACCTACATGTTCCCCCTTTTGGCACAGCGGCATGTCTGCAGTGGTGGCGCCAAGGGGGGCTTAAGTCCCCCATATGAGCCAAGCCCTCTCAGCTCCCCCAATATTGTTACCTACATATATTCATAAAATATGGAAAACACAATCGTCGTTGTTGCTTAACAACTAACATCAAAGAAACATAGATCTGTAGAACTCAACGTCTTTATTTAGACGGAAGTATGTGTCATGCGTCCCATAAATCGTACCGAATGTACTGAAACTCATACGCTGTATTGCCGCTCCCTGTGTAATGTCATTCTATCTTGAGCTTTGACGAAGATTAGACAACCACGTTGATTTCAAGTTAAAACAGATCTACAGGGATTTTACTTGATAAACCGAAGGTTTCACAGGTATTTATCTATTAATTTCATTTATCTTTTATTGAAAAGTAAAACATAGCATGCATGTATAAGTGTATTGTGTATAGGTCAAAACTATGAAACATTTAGCCAGTGTTGTGTCCTCTGTGAGATCATTTTGCATTGTGTATCAGCCAGAACAGGCGCATTGTTTTGAAGTAATATTGACTATAAACACAACATGATGAAAGATAGTTAGCCTGATAGTGACCTTACTTTTCCTCAGAGTGTATTAATTTCACATGAGATAATTCGTTTCTGCTATGTAAACTAAGTTCTTATGTTATATTTCTTTTGATTTGTAGCTTTACTCTTAATGGTATATTAAATGTTTATTTTAAGCTAATCTTGATTTTCTTTATTATTATGTATTACATTGGGTGGAACATAAGTGAGCTTCCTCTTTTACATACACGCATATTTTCAGATTATTTCTGTTTTGTAATAATGAATTATTAATCAGAGTATGAGTTCCCAATGATTGTCGTTGTTGTTTTGAATTAAGCACAAAGCTACACAATGGGTTATCTGTGCTCTGACCACCACGGGTATCGAAACCCGGATTTTAGCGTGTAAGTCCGCAGACATACTGCTGAGCCACTGGGGGACGTTCCCAATGAAAATTGCATTGAAAACACAGTTCAAAACAGCACACCTTTCTGAAATGTACCTTCGTATTTACATTATTATAATTTACCATCTATACTTCATACTGATAGCATTTTTGGAAGCTCCTCCACAGTTTACCTCAGCCCCCCAATGAAAATATCCTGGCGCCGCCACTGCATGTCTGAGGGCTCACAATGCTAAAATCTAGCTTTGAACACCCGTGGTGGGCAGAGTACAGATAGCACATTGTGTTGCTTTGTGCTTAACTTCCAACAGAAACATTTTTCTGCGTTTTTGTAAATCGTAGCATTAGTTTTGACAAGAAACATGAAATATTTCTGTTTTTATCCTTTGTTTTTCGTCTGAGCCACAAAAGCAGTATGATACCAATGACAGTATACAGTATGATATCAATGACACCAATCGTTTTTTGTTTTGTAAATCTTGGAGTAGATAATATCAAGCATCAGCATTCACATGCTCTAAAGGTTACAATGGAAAGTTACATGTACTCTATCTTATCGTTAAAGTATTTAAAACATTTATTGTAAAATATATAAACGTATGTTACGGTCCAAATACTTGTATTCAAGCAACAGCAGTAATTTCAAACATGTTTTAATATTAGCATTGCGTTAGATTAGGTAAAAGATAAAAGGAAACAATAAATAGTTTTTTTAATTTATGAAACAGACTTACTATTTTTTTCGAGTCTTAAAAAAATGAATTCATTCAACTTAGGCGTACTTCCTTTTTAACGCTTGAGAAAGTTACCAAAAATTATATTGAGCCAAATCTGTTTGGCCTGGCATGGCCGAGCGCGTTAAGGCGTGCACTCGTAATCCGAGGGTCGCGGGTTCGCGTCCGCATCGCGCTAAACATGCTCGCCCTCCCAGCCGTGGAGGCGTATAATGTGACGGTCAATCCCACTATTCGATAGTAAAAGAGTAGCCCAAGAGTTGGCGGTGGGTGGTGATGACTAGCTGCCTTCCCTCTAGTCTTACACTGTTAAATTAGGGACGGCTAGCACAGATAGCCCTCGAGCAGCTTTGTGCGAAATTCCAAAACAAAAACTTGATTCTAACAAAAGGATATTTCTACTACAAATAACAATTGTTTATATCGTTCGTGGAAAATAAATGCTAATATATCGTACGTGATGTTATTTAATATTCTTTAAAAAGAAAATAGTATATCTTTAACAAAGGGAATTTATGCTGAAAACGGGCATGTTTTCATTTAAATAAATTATTAATTAATATTTTAAATTTTATATATATGTATTTGAATAATGCATTAGAATTAAATTTATTTGCTCATTTATGTGAGAATATCGTGAATGTACCCTAACAATTAGAATAACATGACTGTTAACGCAAAGTTTAATGATTCGTACCTCGTTGCAACAAAGGTTGGTACCGTACCGAGAGTACTACAATATGGTGTTCAGTTTTGAGCTCCTTATTTTAGGAAAGACTTAAGATTGTTGGAAAGGATGCAGAGATGTATTACTAGAATGGTGCCTGGATTGGAGAGGGTGTCATATGAGGAGAGGATAAAATCTTTCAGTTTGTTTTAATTTGAAAAAAACAAGAGTTAAAGGGGATCTTATTGAGGAGTTTAAGATTGTAAAGAGAATTGGTTGTGTTGATGCATTATAAGTGTATTTTATATTTGACAGTAACAATAGCAGGACTAGGGTACACCAGTACGAGTTTTGATGGAGTAGAAGTCGTCTTTAATTAAGAGAGTTTTATTTTTCTATCAGAGTGGTTGTTCTTTGGAGAGGGTTACCCACCCATGCTGTAGAGACAGTAAATTTAAACGGCTTTAAGAAAAAGGTTGATAAGTATATGAAAAATGAAGCCTTGCTTTACGTTTGTACTTTTTTAAAAAATAGTTTAGTTTAGAATGTGGAACAGTCGAGATGGACCAGCAGGCCCAATGTTGTCCCAAAATGTTGTGTTGTAAGAGCGATAGTTAAATCCAATTATTTATTAAACAAGATTAGTCCAAAATTTCGCGAGGAATGCTGTAAATAAACTGTCTTTTGTACTGTCTATCTGTTCAAAATTAGGGACAACTAAAAACAAACTTTCCTTGTGTAATGCCCACATTGGCTCAGATTTTAAGTCTGTGGTCTTACAACGCAAATACCGGAGGTTGATACTCGGGTGGGCATAGCACAGACAGCCCATTGTGTAGCTTTGCACTTAATCACAAATCTGCAATTTGTCCAATGGAACAACAATAAGTTTACTGGCTTACAATACAAACATTTTGGAGCGAAAATTCTAAAAACTAATTTGTGCAGGTCTTTTAAAATGTTTTGATTGAAGAAATACTAAGGCAACATATAATAAAATGATACACATTGAAATAATATAAAACTTCTGTTTTCTTTGCCTCCCAGTGACTCAGCGGTATGTCTGGGGACTTGCACGCTTAAATCCGGGTTTCGATACCCGTGGTGGGCAGAGCACAGATAGCCCATTGTGTAGCTTTGTGTTTAATTCAAAACAACAACAACAACTGTTTTCTTCTGTAAATTGTATGATGTGATGAATGGTGCAATTATTTTCGGTTGGAATTTATATCTTTGGAAAGAATGTTTTACATTTATTTTCAAGCAAAAGCTTTTTTCATTTTCGTATATATTAGTGTGTTATAACCTAAACAAAATTCAAAATAAAAATAAATTTAAAAAGAATAAATAAAAAACGGTTTACTAATTAAGATTGTTTGTTTGTTTTGAATTTCGCACAAAGCTACACGACGGCTATCTGTGCTAGTCGTCCCTAATTTAGCACTGTAAGACTAGAGGGAAGGCAGCTAGTCATCACCACCCACCGCCAACTCTTGGACTACTCTTTTACCAACGAACAGTGGGATTGACCGTAAGATTCTAACGCCCCCACGGTTGAAAGGGCGAGCATGTTTGGCGCGACGGGGATGCGAACCCGCGACCCTCAGATTACGAGTCGCACGCCTTAACACGCTTGGGCATACCGGGTCACATAATTAAGAAAAACCCACGGTACAAGCTATACAGTGGAATATAAAAGGTACCCTAGGTTTTGGAGGTGACTATGAAGTAGGACCCACATTGCGGTGGGGATACACCGTCTATCAGTCTTAACCTCTATTCGCCGGTCTCACAAGAAGAAATAAAATATAGAAGTAGCAATAGATGTCGAAATAGAAACTAGGAGAGTGAGATGTGGGTACTCAAGCCCACAACGTCCCACATCTATAGCACCATTCACTGCATGCAGACAGTTGTGGGAAGGTGATTGCTCTTTAAAGTAAAGAAGAAAAATTAATTGTAGAATAAAAGTAAAAAATAAGAGAAATAAGGTACTGCCATTTGGGGGTTAGCATTCCATCATCCATTGTGGTAGAAAGGCACTAACTGGTAGCCCAGTAAACGAATTATACTTGCATGAAGAACCCCATCCAGTTATCTAAATACAGTAGTGTAGCACCCAACCACCACCTATTTATTAAGTCTACTGCAACTATCATGCTCTACACAAGCCTTTATATGCGTGAAGTAGTGCTAAATTATAAAATTATCTTATTCATAACTAAAACTAGGTATTATAAATTTTTAGTAAAATTTCTCTAATTTCGCCACACAACAATTTTTTGAAAAGATTTTGCTAATTGTGACAGGTACCTGGTGGATATGCACAAATATAGTTTTGGTTTTGGTTCATCACGTAGAAACTCTGAGAAATAGACAGCTAACTGTTATCGACAATAACTTATTTAATTGCGTTTATGTTTCTAATACGTTAAGTTCAACATAATTAAAAAGTGTTTTGCTCCTAATTTTCCTTTGTATTCAATGTCCGGTGCATCACGTTGCAGTGTCCAACATTAGTCAGCAAACATTGAAGGATTTCAATTGCCCTGATATCGTTTTTCCATTGTAGCAATGTCCTGGTGAAACTGAAGATTTCGATAAAACAGAATGTAATGGGCAAATTTAGATGTGATTTTCGTGGTCAGCAGCCAAAAATCTATAAGTAACACCCAACAGTGTTCAAGAAGCAAAACTGTGTTATGCTGTGTTTTTGTTGCTTCATATTTATTTAATATATTCTTATACTTGTTACAAAACAGTTTAATATTTTTATTTAAAGTTTCTTTATTAAATACATTAACTTTTATTTTTTTATATCAGTATTTCAACATCAGTGATAAAATATTGCAATTTATTACAAATTTTACTGTATCGGAATCATCATGAAGTTATAATGCTTATAAAAGAAGGGTATGGTACATTACTATATTAAAATAGGGTAAACCATAAATTTAAAAGGCAAAATATTTTCTTTTATCAAAAATATTTATATAAATATTCTTATCAATTATTTTACTTTCCAAGTCTAAATAATGTGCATCTGTATTCTGACGGATAAATAGTGTTGATAACATTATATATATATATAGAAGGATCTTGATTATAATAACAAAAATCAGTACAGTATTTTAAAAAAATATAAACATATTGTATTAGAACGAAGAAAATATAACACACAAGCATTTCTTTATAAATAAATACACGATATAATGACATATGAATATTAATTTAATTTGCTAAGGTGCTTTTGTTTGGTTTACTCGGATCGTAATCTGAGAGTCGCGAGTTCGGATCCCCATAACACCAAAATGCTCGCCCTTTCAGTCGTGGGGGCGTTATAATGTAACGGTCAATCCCACTCTTCATTGGTAAAAGAGTTGGAGGTGAGTGGTGATGACTAGTTGCCTTCCCTTTAGTTTTACACTGCTAAATTAGGGACGGCTAGCGCCGCAGATAGCCCTCGTGTAGCTTTGCGCAAAATTCAAACCAATTTATTTTTATTTGCTTTGACCAACATTATCATATAGGTAGAGAAGAGCTAACTTGCTAAAGCCGACGTTTATTTTACTGTTAGAGTTCAGGTGTTTGATCCGAAGATGCGTAGATCTGTTGTGAGTAGCTAATAGGATTGTGAGATTGCGAAGTGTTCAGTTTCTCTTCATATTTTGTCAAATCTATCTTTCTGCTAGTTACAACGATCGAACCTCCCACAATTTATGTTTTGCAAGCTCAAACTACATTAGCGAATATGCTTGCTCTTTCTTCCATGGGAATGATATAATGTGTCTTCTAATCCCATTATTTCTTTGTAAAGAGTAGCTTAAGAGTTGGCGGTGGGTTCTGTTGAACAGCCACCTTCCCTCTAGTCTGTCACTTCTAAATTAAAGATGTCTAGCGCAGGTAGCCCTTGTATAACTGTGTGTGTAATTCAGCAAACACACAAAATATTCGTTAAATTTAAAGAGACAAATTTGTAAAATGTTATGGTATTTAGGCCACAGTCGTATATAAGGGAGGCACAAGTTCGACAAAGACACAAGTTTTGTTGTTCTCTTCTTCTGGGTAAAAATCTTCTTATAAAATTATTTTTGAGTTTATAAAAGCAGAGGACAATTAAAATGGGTCACTTAAAACTGCTAATTGGACAGAAAGAGGCCAATAATTAACTAGAGAATCATGGTTGATGGAATATATTGTACCTTAAGGAAAGACAAAGGAGCCAGCTTCTCAAGTCTTAACAGTGCAACAAGTTAAAAAGAAACTGCATATATTAAAACTAGTGCAAGGAACAATGTTTCTCTCTCGTGCCAAAAACAGTTAAGTGCGAAATCTGTCAGAACAGACAACTGTTGTTTTTTTGGACGATTCAGCTAAATTACCAACTGAATCAAAGGTGTCACAGTTGTTGGTCGAAATGTGTCCAGTATCACTCCATATTTTACCTCCCTAAGGCAACAAAAAAATGCCAACGGAAAAGAATTACAGGGACAATAGGTTCTATATTTGATTACACGTGATTCATACTTTTTGTTTCTGATGCAAGACTCTTAACACAACTAACGTTTCACTGTCAAATCGAATTAGAGATTGGCTGACTTATGTACCCTTTCGCCACTGCATACCTGGGATTTTAATAAATCAATTGTAACTAATGTGTTGTCGTCTCAAACGACGCTCTTTAGCTCCCATGATAGAGCAGGCTGCGACATAAGTTTATAACGCTAAAAATCGTGTTTCGATACCGCTATTGGGTATAGTACCAAATGTATAATTTGTAGCTTTGCACTTAACAATAAATATATGTAATTATTAGCTCTTCAAGTTGTAGAACTTCAAATGACTTGTTAAAAGTTTCCCAAATAAAACAATTATTAATTAGCCTGTTTTTCGCTGTACAAATTTGAAACAATATTTTTTGGTGAGCCATTCTTCTTACACGGAATTTTGAGCACATTCAAGATCTCGATTTCAAAATAGAAATAAAGTTCCAAGAATGTCGAAAACTAATATGAAAAACGAACAAATCCAAACATAAAGAGTGTAATGTTTATTAGGTGAACAGGTCGTGCACCTAACACATTTTAATTTACGGTATATTATTAATAGTTTTCGTCTGCTGAGTCTCACGTCCCCTGCTGGGATAGCGGTAAGTCTTCGTATTTACGATGCTAAAATCACAGATTCGATTCCCTTCCGCGGACACAGCAGATGGCGTGTTGTAGCTTTGCTATAAGCAAAACACACATGTGCACTCCAAGTCTCGACGACACAGCGCGTCCTCTCGCATTAATCATAGGAAGAACTGGAGCAGCAGAGACCACAAAACTGACGTCAGCACATCTGACTTGGATGGAAGACGGTTCTAAGTGAGTGAAGCTCGAGCTGTTATGTTTTATATTTCCTGAGTTAAGGCTGCAATGAGTGGTGTTGCTTATGTTTTCGTATTTTATAATGAATTTTGCTGGCATTTAGTTCATAGTTTAGGGTCTTATGCTGTTGTTGTTAAGACAAAAAGTCAACCTCTTAGTACTGTTCAAATTGACATATCAAATAATGTACTCAAGTAGAATGTAAATCGAATTGGTATCGAATATAATACTCATTATGAGAATCTTACATAATATACCATTGATACTGAATTTCAAGACGACCTGAAGGAGAATTTGTGAAAGTGCGAAGCAGAAAAACAAACAACAACAATCACATCAGCGACGTAGTTTCACTCGTGGTATTAAAAAAGAGTAATAGTAAAGATACAATAAAATCGACCTATAGTGGTAGGAAAACACTGTATATTGGTCTATGTGCTAAACACAACTGAGACAGATACTAATATAATTTCGAAAAAGAACAGTTTCAGTGTTAAAAACTGTGAGAAGCTGAGATCAACGTCCTTTTATGTGGGCCCGGCATGGTCAGATGGTTAAGGCACTCGACTCGTAATCCGAGGGTTTCGGGTTTGAATCACCGTCACACCAAACATGCTCGCCATTTCAGCCGTGGGGGCGTTATATGTAACGGTCAATCCCACCATTCATGGGTAAAAGAGTAGCCCAAGAGTTGGTGGTGGGTGGTGATGACTAGCTGCCTCTCCTATAGTCTTACACAGTTAAATTTGGGATGGCTGACGCGGATAGCCCTCGTGTAGTTTTGCGCGAAATTCAAAACCAAAACCAAACCTTTTATGTGGAGATTGAATGGGCATCATCGTCAGGTTTATGATGACCGAAGAAGGTCGAAACGTTGTTTGCTCCTCTATATAAAAAACATTTCTACCCAAACGAGCCATTTTTAAATAAATAATTTTCTCTACAAGTGGGTGTTTTTCGTCATCACGGATTATTGGCCCAATATTCTTTATATTGGCTGTAACTCAATTCTTCTGACCAGCCATGGTACTAAAACCATCGTAATATTTACCTCATAAAATCATATAATGGATAACAACATATTTAATGACATCTGTTATTGTTTCAGCATCAGGTTTCTCTACCCTCAAGTCTTCTTGAGGACTTATTTCAGTGTTTGTACATTTGAGACACAGTACAAGTTCTTTCTTTGAAGGCCTGGCATGGCCGAGCGCGTTAAGGCGTGCACTCGTAATCCGAGGGTCGCGGGTTCGCGCCCGCGTCGCGCTAAATATGCTCGCCCTCCCAGCCGTGGGGGTGTATAATGTGACGGTCAATCCCACTATTCGTTTGTAAAAGAGTAGCCCAAGAGTTGGCGGTGGGTGGTGATGACTAGCTGCCTTCCCTCTAGTCTTACACTGCTAAATTAGGGACGGCTAGCACAGATAGCCCTCGAGTAGCTTTGTGCGAAATTCCAAAACAAACAAACAAACAATCTTTCTTTGAAATATCTGTTGTTTCTTCAGCTAAAATGCTAAAAAACTGTGAACAGATACAGTTAAAATTTCGCATCAAGTTACTTGTAGACATGTTAGTACGCTTTCTGACCCAGTTCTTAACCTCTAGCATGTCTTCGGATCTTAAGTAAAACAAATACACCAAGTTTGAGTTATTACCAGATTCTTCTTCCTCACTATAGCCTCTAACAGGCAAACCTTGTTGAGCTAAAGAACAAATATCAGACAATAATTTTTAGTGGCTTTTTTACGATTTGACTAATGTTCTATTTCACCAAGATTTGATTATTATTATTTTTTTAATTAAGCACAAAGCTACACGATGGGCTATCCGTGCTCTGCCCACCACGGGTATCGAAACCCAGATTTTAGCGTGGAAGTCCGCAGACATACCGCTGAGCCATTGGGGGGCACCAAAATTTGATAGCATTTCTACTAAAAGTTTTGCTTTCTGGGATAATGAAAAGGCGTTCTACTGCTTGTTTGTAGAAATCAGAGGTGGCATGTCTATCAAAATATTTATTATTCGACATGTTTATCTTTTAGTCACAGTACTCAGAGAAGATAAATGCAAGATCCATCACCTTCATTTTATGTTTTGACGCTTGTATGACAATACACTTTATCATCGGATTCATTACAATGAAGCTATCCCAAGCAGAAAAAGAGTCACTTTTGAACAGTTTTAGGTGGAATATATAAAATATTATGTTGTTCAAGACTGCTTTTGGAATTAATGAACAAATAATATATATATATATAAATGTTACTTTATAGCACTATTCTTTGAAAATAATATTTTTGAAAATGTTTAATGGAAAGATTTTTTCAAATCAAAACAATGATGAATGTCTGGATTTAACAACTCACCCTCTAGTCACCAATAGTGTTCTTGTGACAATCTTGGTATAGTTTCAATTGTAATTAGCTTCAACAGAATGTACTGAAGTAAATGCAGTTTTCTTCCTTTTTACACACGTTGCAAAGTCCTACATGCTTGCGATGACGATAACTTTCGAGAAAAGGTATGTGCAATACTTAACTTTGAAGGATATGCTTGTGAATGGTTTACTTGTACTTCCATCTCACAGAGGGACTGACATGTTTGAGCATGTGGCATCAGAACGTTAGGGATGACATGGCCTGGTTGTAAGACAATTCGAGTTGCAATGTGTGGGTCCAGGACTCTTGCCCCCACCCCATACTTGGTCGATTTTTCATCTTTTGGGGCTTTATAATGTCACGGTAAACCCCAAGAGTTGGCACTGAGTGACAATGACTGGCCACATTCACTCAAGTCTATCACTTCTAAGGAAGGAACGTCTAGCGCAGATATCTCCCAAGTAGCTTTGAGCGAAATTCAACAAACAAACAAAATATTTCTTGAATTGAAAGTGAAAAAAATTGTAAAATATTAATGCATGTTTCTAGTATATCATTTCAAAATTAGGGGCAGTTAGCGCAGATAGGCCTCGAGTAGCACTGTATGAAATACGAAAAGTAAGCCATCAGCACATAAGCTTGATAACAAACAAAGTTCATCTCAGCATCTTTCTTGACTTTCGTTATTGATATGAGCTGTACTTTATTCTTATAGCAGACTAATAAAAGTATCTGCCGTCAAGTCGTTCCTAATTCTGAATTGACTAGAGGAAGAGCATTCAATTAACAGCAATCTACAACCTGCCATACGCATTAAGAGATTGACTGTAACTCTTCTAACGCACCCACAACTTAAAGTGCGGTGAATATTTTGTGGTATTTCACGGGTCCGAAACCAGTTCGATAGCTCTGAAATTTATCACGCTTCCACAGGGTCAACCCACACCTTGGTGTAAACTGAAACTTTCATAATTCTTTTAGGAGAAAAACAACAAACTTTCTCATTTTACCTGTACCATTTTGTCGAGGACTGAACACGGTCTATTAGTTATTGTGCAGATTTCTGGAGATGAGATCATATGGTTCCGTGTCCTATTACTGTAAAGGAAAAAAAATACACATATATCACACTTCAAGACTGTGGGTGTATTAGTGAGAGTGACGGTCAAATTTTAACATTCATACTGGTAAAGGGTAACAGAGGATGGTTTGATTTGTCTCCTTTCCTTTAGTGTACCACTTCAACTTGAAAATAGCTAGACGTTTGTGTGAACTTCAACAATCATTCAAAGAAAACCATTATTCAAAAGTTGTGATGCTGTTAGAACGATAAGAATTCTTTCGGAGTTTTGTAGACACATACTTCGCTTAGTGTGACATACTTTACTTCCGTTTGTCACATGCCGTTTACTGCACGTAAAGCTTTTGACACTTCATCTTCTGAGAAGGCTGTGTGCCTTGAGAGTACGACCACTGTGATGCTTTTGCACGAACGATATTTCTTTCATTTTAACATAGTTTGATTGGGTGAATTTTGCGCAACGCTAATTTAGTAATCTAAGACTACAGGGGAGGCAGCTTAGTCATTACCACCCACTGCCAATTCTTGGGCTACTCTTTTACCAATGACTAGTAGGATTGACCATCACTTTATAACGCCCTCACGTCTGAAAGGACGAGCATATTCGGTACGACGGGGATTCGAACCCATGATCTTCATATTACGAGTTGAGTGCCTTAACCATCTGGCCATGCCGGGCTAATAACGAATAAATCAAAAGTGTTGAAATTTGTATGTCGAATGTGGTAAAAACCGTTAACATGAGAATCCAACAGTAACAGTCACTTTAATGTGTGTGTTTGCGCCACTGAACAATTATAAATTATAAATAAATTGTTTAAAATATTTCTCATTTTAAAGTGTTCAAAAAAACTGAAAAATAACAACAGAAATATACTGATAGTCATTATAATAAAACTGATGCCTGAGGTAAAAACGAAATGAATATTAAGTTAAAACATTTATTTGATCTAGTTAATAACTACCCTTTCTAATCTTAAATTGAATTTAAGTGGTATTTTTAGAGTAATATCAATATATTCGGTTATGATGTACCGTGGAGATTTGTTGTTGTTGTTAAGAGCTGAATTACACAATAAGCTATCAACTGCTGTGACCATCACACGCATCTAAAACCGATGTTGGGAGTTCTAATAAGCCTTGAGTTTTATCGTTGAGTCACTAGAGAAACTACTGTCAATGAAAGATACTTGACTGTTATTCCAAGTATCAGAAATATAATAAATAATAAAGTTGTTAATTCAATATCAAACGATGAATAATCAGGACAATAGAAGCAAAAAGTGAAAAATTATATATGCTGTTGTAGTTTTAAAGTCTTTTCCCTAGTTGCTCAGCGAGAAGCCTGTAGGCTTAAAACGCTAAAAACAAATTTGCCTTATGAACCTTTGGTGAGCAGAGCACAGGTAGCCCATTATGTAACTTTGTGCTTATTAACAGCCAAGCCAAATTTAAAGTAAATGTTCCATCTTTAAACCTAGAAAACAACTAATGCTATTTAATACAGAACGAACAAGTTGTAATAATTTCTCACATGAAATGTTAAGAAACAAAGTATTTAAGATCAATTGCAAATATTTTTCTGATAACTTGAAAGAAATGGTATATATAACAATATTGTGAAATCATTTTAACACGTCTCGTTGGCTCTGAAGGATAGATATATTTGAAGGCTCATAACACTAAAAAAATCGGAAGAACAAATATCTCATCGACTAGCTTTATGCTTAGAAATAAACATATTTTTCATTATATATTTTGTAATGTTCTCCTTTGCGTGCCCTCCAGTGGCTCAGCGGTATGTCTGCGGACTTACACGCTAAAATCCGGGTTTCGATACCCGTGGTGGGCAGAGCACAGCTAGCCCATTGTGCAGCTTTGTGCTTAATTCTAAACAACAACAACAATCTCCTTTGCGTATAATACAAAGCAATTATATCATAAAACTAAAATTAGAAACATTACGTTCATTCTAATAATTCTCGATTAAAATTATATACATACAATGGGCTATCTGTGCTCTGCCTACCACGGGTATCGAAACCCGGATTTTAGTGTGTAAGTCCGCAGACATACCGCTGAGCCACTAGGGGCAATAAAAAAGTAAAAAATTCTAAAAATACTTTTTACTTTTATGTAACATGGGAAATAATTTTCGTAAAAACTATGACGGTTACGTTAGGTAAAATGACCACAGTATGTATTTAAAAATTGTATATTTTTAAATACATAATTTTCTCTATAAGTGGGTTTTCTCTTCATCACAAGAAATTACTATATACTTAATTACTTTGTGACATTCATTTAGTTACCAGTGCAATCAGAGACGTATTTAGGATTTCGGCGCCCCTAGGCACAAGGTTAGGTTGATACTTTTGCCGCCCCCCCTCCTCCGTGCCACAACTTGCACCAAGCATCACCATCACAACAACAGACAAACACAGTTGTTATCATTCAAAATCAACACAACGTTTATTTTCCAACACAATAAAAAATGAAACATCAAAATCAATTATCACTAAATATTATTCTGCGGCTGAATATACAGGCTTTCTCCTGGCCTTCTGTTCCGAAAACATGTTTATTGCATCGTCATAGTTTATTCTACAAAGAATATCACTTTCAATGGCGAGGAGTGACAGGGCATTTAGTTTATCTTTTGCCATTATTGATCTCAAGTAATTTTTCACACGTTTGAGAGCCGAGAAAGATCTCTCTGATGTACAATTAGTTGCTGGAATGCACAGAAACATGCGCATAGCAATATCAAGGTTTAAATATACAGTTTGAAGTCCTTTAGCTCGCAGATTTCTGTATACTGCTAACGCAGAAGAGTCATCATTTTGCACTTTCATACTCACAAGATGTGCGCGGAAATGTAGACATTCATCTACGAAGCTCACTTCCAAATCATTGGGGTAGAGTTTCAACAGTGTTCCAGCTTGACTGATGACATCAGTGGGTTCAAGATTTGTTATCTTGAACAAATATCCAAACCTTGCGTGGATTTCTACATAAGCGGTTTGTCTTCGCTGTAGTTCTGAGCAAAGTCTGTCAATGATCACACTGAAAACATTTACTCTAAATGCCTCTCTGCCTTCTTCCACTGCCTGTGTGTCACCATCTGAAAATTTTTGCTTCCTTTTTCGCTTAATTTCGTACGTCTTCATGCTGGACTTCAACATCGCCTTGTCTTCAAAATGATCGAACAGTTCTCTTGAATCTTTCACAAACTGCAGCAAGGAAGCATAAAGCTCGACTACAAGTCCAATATCCATATCATCACTTTGCAACTTTTTACTGGCAGCATTGAATCTTTCCAGTATTGTTCCCCAAACTGTGGACAAAATAGCTGTTTCTAGCGTTCCTAATTTGGAAAGAAGTCCAGCGGCCTCATTCCTAGCGGCTGGTTTTTCCATAGCATTTCCCTCCATGGTGGTGAGGGCATCAAACACTTGTTGCCAGTTTCTGTTGAGGCTTTGACAAGCATCTTCACGAGCGGACCACCGAGTGTCACTGAGTTTCTTCAAAGAGAGACTTTCTTTATTTGCGGACAGGTGTTTTTGTAGAATTTTCCAACGATGGGTTGAAGCATTGAAGAAAACATAGAGACTTTGTAAGAGTTCGAAGAACGAACATGCTTCTCTGCAACATTCAGCAGCACACGTTCCTACAAGATTTAATGAATGTGCTGAACATGGGATATACACAGCTAAAGGATTTTTTTCCATGATACGAGCCTGGAGACTACTGTACTGACCAGACATGTTGCTGGCGTTGTCGTAAGACTGTCCACGACATTCAGAAATGTCAAGCTCATATGACTGAAGCAGGCTAAGTACTTCTGCCAGCTGTTCAGCTTTGTGGCCCGGATTGGGTATAAAAGTCAGGAAACGTTCCATAGGTGAACCATCACTGTTCACGTACCTGATGATGAATGCCAACTGGTCAACATGGGATATATCTGGTGTCGAGTCCAAGCTGATTAAGAAATATTTTGCAGTTTTGACGTCCTTTAAAATGTTCTTTATAACAAGGTCTGCCATAAGCTGGATGAATTCGTCACAAGTACTGAAAGACAGGTACGACGTGGATCCCTTGCCAGCATTGCCATATCGGTGAATGTAATCAGCGTGTGTTTTCATTTTTTAACTTTGCTATCTTCCTATAAGCTGCTCCACTTAATTTTCGGCGTATGTTACTCATGACGATATCACTAGAATCCACTGATCGTATATTGAGTATTGACAGTGAATTTGTTACTTTCACATCTCAGATCATCAGGATCTGAGTCATTTTCGTGGGATCGAGCTATTTATGGCAGCCGCGCGAACCTCACAGAGATCCGTGAGCCGTTTGACCCCCAGTGACCCTCGCCCTCACAAGAATTGTGTTTCTTGTGGAGGTTTGGACACTGACAACACGATATAACTTACAGTAAGATATTGGGTGACGGAGGAATAAGTAAAAGCATAACGAACTCTACATTTTGACACCAATATCGCTTACCACGTTATTATCTATATTGTCGATTATATTGTAAATATGTTGGTGAACCATATATTCGTCCGGCAGATAATGAGTTTTATGGAAGTTGGTAAAACAATTATCGACTTGCAACCATAAGTCCATAACAAAATATACACGAAAATGGGGAGCTTCTGCACTACTGATTTATATTACTGCCGATGTATCCATGTTAACGGGTGCTGGGCTATTGACAATAAAATTATAAATTCTAACACACTTTACTATTTCAAATTCTATACTACCAGTAACAAATACCTGTATCGCCCAAAACTATCCAGACCCCGTGCGGTACAACCGCGTCCCCTGGGAGTCAACTTCATTGATAGAGCGCGGTCGGCAGCCTGCAAAAACGATTATGCGTGACACCCGCAGCAGATTCCACCGACGCTCACCTGCTCCAGTGACTGTGTGCCTTTCTGTTCTGGTATTCTGGAGTCTGCCACTACCCCTTCTTTATTCTAACAAATGCCTATAATTGCTAGGGAATTTGAAGGAACTATTCTGTAAGGACTACATTGGAATCTAGACAAGCGCATATTCAATCAATCAATTAAAAATAATCAATTAAGCTAAACTGTGAATGATGAGGAAGAATATTTCAAAATATATTTTCCCAGATAATAACCTGAAGCAACCGAAAATCCGAATTTTCGTGTACGCAATTTCACAAAACAAAATACGTTATTAGGCCATGATAAAATATTTTTTGTGTAGGCGTAGCACACTGAGTAGCAGGTAATTCATTGTTTGGTGTGTCAATATGAGTAAAAAACATGTTGGGGGTTTTGAAAAACAAATAAATAACTGAGGTGAGGGCGGATGGGTTGATGATGTGGGGAAGACGAGGCGTATTAGGTGGGACTCAGGGAGGGAAGGTTAGAAATCTTTTAAACTTGAAGCAACCGACCCGACGGTGTGGTGGAATAGTGAGTGTGTGTGTGTGGGGGGGGGGTCCAGATTCAAGAGGTTATTGGGCGGCATAAATGGCAGGGGGAATTAATAACCAGGGACTACATTTTAAAATGGTGTCCATTCTTTTCTTCTTCTTTTTTTGGTCAAAATTTGCCGCCCCAGGCACGTGCCTCGTGTGCCTATGCGTTAATACATCCCTGAGTGCAATAAGAAGCAAACATACAATATACATATAATGTCATTGCTAAGGTTATTTTTCATATGTATTTCAAGTGCGCGTGTACGTGAGTGATTATTAACATGTGAATATGTGATTTCTTGTGATAACGCTAAAATGCAATTTCAATGTTTACAAAATACCTTTTCATTCACTCATAACATTAAAAAATCATTTCAATAATATGCTTTTCGTTTATTTAAAATTCTACCACCATGTGGTACTTTGTATTCTACGAGTCAAGTTGGTAGTGCTATAAACGTGTGTGTGTTTGTTTGTTTGTTTTTTGAGTTTCGCACAAAGCTACTCGAGGGCTAACTGTGCTAGCCGTCCCTAATTTTGTAGTGTAAGACCAGAGGGAAGGCAGCTAGTCATCACCATCCACTGCCAACTCTTGGGCCACTCTTTTACCAACGAATAGTGCAATTGATCATAAATTACAACGCTCCCACGGCTGAAAGGGCGAGCATGTTTGGCGCGACGGGTTGCGAACTCACGACCCTCAGATTACGAGTAGCACGCCTTAACACGCTTGGCCATGCCGGGCCTACAAACGTGTGTACTATTTAATTTCGTGGGTTTGATAATACAACACAGGCCTGTATCTTACTTAATAAACTGATACTTGTTCTTAGGAATTACGTTTTAAAGTGCAACAAAACTACACAATATAATTAAAAACTATAATCCAATTTAAATTAAATAATTATACACAGCATCCTAAAATAAAGTGGTGTCTGTATACGTTCTTATATTGTGATTATCATATTACATTGATTATATGTAAACTATTGTGTTAAGGGTTAGCACGAAAATAATTCAGTTCCGAGATTTAGGAGAATGTTCAACATCAAATGTTACATTTTAAACTCGGTGTAACTATTATCCTGCAAATTTTCTTACATTATTTTTGAAAAACAAATTCTGCTCTTCTCTTTAGGGAATACTTAATTAGAAAAAAAAATCAAATCACTATCTGAGACAAGAAAATTTTGTGGTTAAATGTTTATTTGATACTAAAATATATATGGACATCTACTACAGGATAGTTGCAAGCAAATAGGGTTAGCATTAAAAAATAATTACACACAGACATGGTTGTAGATATGTTCACAGTATCACCATGTTAGTCCACTTCACAACTTTTTATCTCTGACGAGTAGAACTTATAAACTTCTTAGTAGGTGTAAAAACATTCCAGACTTGAACTGGTCATTTCTTCATGAACAAAACAATTTCAAATATCAAACCATCAGTAAAAGATCTAAATTTAAACAGTTTTTGAAGCAGAAGAAAAGCTTAACAACTGATTAATTTATAAGAATGATACAAAACATTCTGTATGACACATGCCTGAAATAACATTTTTATAAAGTGTTACTTCCTAATCTACAAGTATATTCACTTCTTTTCAGACAATACGTAAGATAAAACTTACTAGTTTTATATTGGTATATTTATATATAATATACTACCAAGTTAATAATAATACAAATGTTTATGGCTAACAACAAGAACCTAGTGTTGCTAGTGTAAGCATTAAAACACAAGATGGAGTTCAAACCTGTATTTATATAATTAAAACATTTCTAGTACTTACTGAAAACACTCCATGCTAATCTGTTAAAAATTTACGGCATCTTTAACAAATCAAGCTTTTCAATAAAACAAAACCTTTAGGATGATTAAACTTCTATTCAAAATGTGTTCACCTCACAGCACCTAACCATAGTTATGTTTATCCACTACTTCCTTAGCTAACTTTCTCACAATTCTTAAAGGTATTACTACTCTAGCAAAAATAGCTAATTAACAACTTTTTTCATAACAAATACCTTACATCTAGTCAGGCTTGCTCTATTAGTGACATTTTTTACAACAAACTCCTTGCATGTAGTGGGAACTGTTTTATTTGTGACTTTCTATGACACTTTGAATACACTTATGAATTTATTTCAGCTAGTACTTTCAGTAGTCAGTATATTAGCTACTGGCCAGTTATTCACACATTTACAATGTTTATTAATTTTACATTCACATTTTAACAAGTATTAATGTAACACATTTGACAGAAGTTACAAGTTATTCAAATCAAACGTACTGCAGTGTCTTTTTCCTTACAATGAATGGCATTCATTTAAATGTATAACACACAAATATATAAATATATTTTAATATTTCTAAATCTTCTTAGTATACAGTTTTATTTAGTACTAACTAATAAACATTTAAAGGATTTATACCAACGTCAAATATCTGTAATATAATTTGATTTCATTAACAGAGAGAATAGAACTTAAATCAATTCAAAATCGAAGATGGTTCACAAACTTCAACCACAATGTACAAAATGTATTATTTTACATAGTTCAATACATTTGGCACAAATTCACTTCTACTCTATGTATACCTATTTCTAACAGAGCTGCAAATGAACCTGTGTTACTTAAAATTTGATTTTATCATCCATGCATGGTTTGAAACTACAAAGGTTCTGTTCAAAATCCTGTCATTTGCTAGTTTTATTATTACAGAAGTAATGTAACACAAAAATCCTGTAATTTGATGACTTTCTACAACTAGTTTCACTACCACTGTTTACACAAAAATAAATATCCCATTTGCAAACTGGTTTTTAACCTTATGATGACATAATTTCAACAACAAAGCATAATTCAACAATAACAATATACCTTATATATTCTAAACCAACAAACTCACAATTACCTCATTTAATTTTCCTATAGATACTACAGATGTCAAGAAGTGGACACTGTAACCTTTTATATGCTAATACTTTAAGTCACAAAACAGATATCAACATGAACACAAATATACGAAAACTGAAACCAAAACAAATTATTTCTACAAAGATCCTTGATGAAGCAATGAATATTGCTGCGTAGAGAAATGAAGAGCCTTAAAGGCATTTAGTCAACTTATGTTTGATAATGTGTCTAACTATACACAATACAAATTAAAACACTTACACAAATCACAATATACTTTGACTTTTGTTTGCTTTTGAAGCTATGAAATTACTAAAACAGATAACATACATGAAGTTCAATCTCATTTATACAAAAGTTGCTTACAGCACAAATACTTGCAAAGAAAGAAAATAACAAAATACTGTTTGTATCAATAAAATGAATACATTATGCTCTTCCTTACTAAAATTTTAAAGATCACATAGTCATTTAAAAAAAACTGTTCATTCCATGTATTTTACCATCAAAAAGCTAAAAGTTATTTTCACAGAAAAAATTGTACTAAAAATAAACTATGTTTTGCATTGAGTATTTCTAAGCATTTTAAGATGGATATATCTAAAGCTTAGCACCTTGACCAATGAAATCCTTTAAAAATTCATTTTCCATTTTAGCCCATCAAATGGTTTTTTAACAACATATCACCAATTCTTACAAGTACATCAAATGTATGACTTTGTCTTAATTAAAAATAAAATAATAACAAATAAAGATTCAAGCTAAAATGCAAAGGTTATGTATGTTGCATCTTTTATTGAATATATTAATAGCTCCAAAAAAAATCAGTGGGGAAATAAATAACATGAGAAATATCACTAAGCATTACTACATTTGCGACAGTTAAACATTCACTATACATGAACTTAAGTTGTTATCAGAAATAACTATCCAGTATTTCATGCATTAAACTTGTAAGTTAAAAAACAAATACACCATGTATTTTTAAATAGGCATTCATGTGATTAAGTTTCATTTTTGACTTCCAGAAGTTATTTTTGTATTCTATCTCTCATTAAACTAATCTTTTATGAACATTAAATCTCATTCAAATCATCTTAACCAAATCTTTTAGAAATATTCTTCACAATTCTGCAATAATGTTTGTTCAATTTTGAACACCATTATCATAATAAAATTGTGAAATAAATTATATTTTGAAGAACATTTATCAATCAAATCAGTTTCATAAAATGCTATTTAAAATACATATTTTAAATTACTTCATTAATAAAATACAATGCTTATATATATGATATTTTATGGATAAGGTGTGTGGCTAGCCATCTTCCCTAAATCCACCACTGTAATACCAGCTGTGCATACATATCTATTTTACAGAAACATCAGCAAGGACTGATGACTAGCTTAGATAAAACATTTTAAGTACAAAAATAAATCAAATTTATACCATTTAAAAAAAAAAAATCTTACATAATTCTCAACAAAATCATTTTGGTGTGTTAAATTTACTCTAAATGGCAGGAAAATGGTCCCACTTCAAATATTTTTTTCATAAAAGAGTTTTCATTAGGTTTCTTTTATATACGAAAATAACATTTCAAACCCAAAAGTTTTTACTTAAAATGTAAGAACAATCTGATTTCTTACACAGCTCTTGCTGAGCAATATGCTCAAATACACAGTAGAGGGAAATGTCTTGTTTATTGAAAGTAACTTCCCCACTCTTGTTTACCAAGACTATTTAAACTAGCAATTTTTTGAACAGGATACACAATAAAGGATGAAAATATACAAGTATCTAGGACCTTAAAAAAAAGGTTATAACTTCAGATGAGTATTTTTGAGACAGGAAAATCTTTACAATTACTTGTTTGTTTTCTTTTATTAATCAGTAAAAATTATGATCAATCTTTTGATTCTCACTAAATATCAATTTTGCCAAAAGTAAGCTTCAAAATTTTTCTCTTTTCCATAAAAAAATACAGTCTCTTCTTAACTTAATTGTTTGACACAGTTATTAAATGGTGAACAAAGAAATACACAAAATAGCTGAGAATGTTCAACTGCAATTTCTCAACTTTGTCAATAACATAGAAATCTGATCACATTTCTTGGTTTAACACACAATCAAAGTCTTGGTTCTCAGACACAAGACTCCTCTGAATGAACCCAAAACAGTTTGCAAGATGTAACACAAGTCTTCTCTTTCCAACATGTCGGAGTGCTATACAAGAGAAGATATATGATCAAGGGCATGCAGCAAGTCCTCTCCTTGCAGCAGATGGTTTGAATGAATTGGGGCATTTACTTCTGCATCATGATGAGTAACATCAGCCAAAGTTGGAATAGCTGTACCTTCAGGGTCAAGAAGGCCTGGCAAAGATACTTGTGTTGATGTTCGATATCCATACCTCGAAATTAAAGGGGATGGTGGAGAGAACTGTTAGAAAACAAGAGAAAAATAATGCTTTAAGAAATAATATTTTCTTTCACAGAAAGAAAAGAACTAACTTAATAATACCAAAAAATATATAATATTAATCATACAGTATTAGCCAATTTTTTTATCACCTATTTAACAAGTTGAAGCTATATGTTTTAAAAGTTACATGTTCCAAAGGCATAATATTTTAACAGCATGCAATACCATTTGTAGTAAATTTTAACCCAACAATAGGTTTGTAATAATATTTCGTAATTTTACAAATTATATTTACTTAAATTTGTAAACACAAAATATTAAAACTGTTATTTATGTGCAACAACAAGGAACACTTCATTAATAAACTCAAGTCTTGATTTTTTTACCCATCCAGAAGTTTGGGTTTATATTAACTAGCCACATTTTTGAGAATCATACATCTTGTTTCTCACATGCTTCGTCTTCCCTCTTAATAAGTTCATTACTAAAGCTTTCTTTCCACATTCTTATAATGTTGAATTATGTAATCTGAACAGCTACTGGCAAAGTTCAGCTTTGAAATTAACTACAGGAAACATTTAATTAATATTACCATAAAAGTCTATGATTTGATTTATCCAGAGTGAACAGAAAAACTTAATGGGAAATTTAAAAGGCTTGGGAACAAACCAGAAATGTGGGAATTTTCATATGGTTTCTTCAGATGTTTTTTTTTTTTTTTGTTTCTGTAAATATTTTCAAGTTTCAAAGCTGCAAAATTTCCTTCTATGACAAAACATCAGGAAAGCTTAATGCAATTTATTGCAAATAATAATCACATGAAATTAATGAGGACAAAATAAAAACAACTGTACACATTGAATGCACAGACTCTCATCAGCTCATAGATTTATCTTTATTATTTTGCATTACACATACAAGTTCTTTTTTGTGTAAGTGCAACCCCTGGGTAATATTCACAATCATAAATCAACATTGTGCTAATGATTATTAGTTACCAATAATACAGTAATTTTTCAATAATGGTAATTTTCACTGATGGATATTCCATAACATAAATGGAAAGAGTTCACTAGAATTATATAAGAATATAAATTAATCATATTCCACACTTTCAAGATATAACCACTTACAATATTTTCTAATACTATACAGATTATCATTCAAAAGTTAACATTTTCTCTCATCTATAGCTATCTTAACCTTCATTTGCTCTGTAAGCAGTGATAAACTTTTTAAAAGTGCACCAGTCTTTCATACCTCAATAATTTTAGTGTCATTACAGCAATGTGTGCTGATTATGTGACCATCCTCCACCAATTGCACTGTGCTCTCTACTCTCTTAGCACAATCCTCACTTTTGAGAATACGCACACACATACCCGAAAACACTAGCAAAGCATTGAGGAGGAAGAGTGAGAAGAAATAAGTACCTATGAGGTCTGTTCAAAAAATACTTACTGTTTGAATTGCATGGCTTCAGTTGGTTCCAGGGGAATCCGCTTGGTGTTGCTAGGTTCACACAGATCAGCTGATCATGACGCCATTTCCCGATTGTGGATATCTTCATTTGTGTATTAGCTGTGCAGTTTTAAGTGAAGTGCATCTTTTTCGTTTGGTGGATTTGATAATGAACGGCCTGAAGGAGCAATGACTTGCTGTGAAATTTGGTGTTAAACTTGGAAAATCTGAGACTGAAACTTTTGCTATGCTTAACATGGGTTACGGTGATGTTGCTATGAAGCATACGGCATATTTCAAGTGGCATGAACATTTTAAGGATGGTCGACAGTCCATTGAAGATGGACGTCCTTCCACGTCAACAAAATCAACACCCTGGCAAATCGACGTCTGACTCTCAGGGAGCTTGCTGAAGAGTGTGGGACATCATTTGGATCTTGTTACGAGATTTTGACCGAAAAACTGAAGATACACCACTTTTCTGCAAAATTTGTGCCTCAGAACTCGTGAATTTTGGCAAAACACTCGATCACTGTTCTTACCCACCCACCCTACTCACCTGACCTTACTCCTTGCGATTTTTTTTTGTTCCCCAAACTCAAAAGACCCTTGAAAGGAAGAAGATTTGAGATGATTTCTGAGATTAAGGCAAATGCAACAAAGGAGCTGGAGGACATTACAAAAGAAGTGTACCAGGACTGTTTCAACAAGTGGAAACACCATTGAAATATGTGTGTGTGTTGGGAAGGAGAGTACTTTGATGGGGGCCCAGATCTGTAACTTCTGAATAAAGTACATTTTGTTTTATGATGTCAGTCAACATATTTTTTGAACAGCCCTCATATTGGTGTTTGAAAATTAACTTCCTATATGGCATCAATTCCACTACCAAATAGCTAGAATCTCACACTGGAAAGGTAGAGAGTGAAGGCACAAAGACAAATAATCAAGTGAAGAGTGATAATTACAATTTAAATACAAAGTACACCTGTGAGACATAACACTAATTTTGGAGCAAGTGTGTTGAGAAGAAGATAAAACACTATCTACTTTACTCAGGAAGTCCACAACTATATACACAGATATATATATTGATACAAAACTAGAAAGTGTTTGGTGGTTTTAGAGAGACACCACATCTTCACAGTGAGTGTTACATAAGCATAAATATATAGTGCTTAGACATAAAATTCATACCTGACTAGGCAATATCCACCATTATGTGGGATCCTGAAATATATTTTAGCAACTATAAAAGAAAAACAAAATCACACGTGTGCAAAATCACCACAGGAGGAAGACAGCAAAGTGAGAGAGACAAAACTTCTCCAAACAATGGAGAAGTTGATCAGTTAAAGACAGAGTTAGATGATGAATTAAATGTGAAGAAACAATACATCTTAGATTATGACCATCCAGATATGTCAGGTGTAGTAGATGATGTACCCAACCTGTGAGCACAATAGGGAAAAGATCAGGAGAAACAGGAATATCACAGAACAAAGAAACAGGAACAAGAAGTATGAAATGAGACAGTATAAGCTAAACAATAAAGCAAGAAACAAACTAGACAAAGGAGATGATACGAAAATGAATGGGACTACACGTGGAAAAAGGAAGGATAGGAAAGAGGAAAAAAGGAAAAACAACCTACTCAGGCAGATGATGTCTAGGGAAGGAATGCCCAATCCAGATAAAGAAAAATATAAGAGAAATGGTAAAGAGATCCACCCCAGCCATAAAGCACCTTGGTATAAACTGCATTATGTGAAGTGCAGTTCATAAGAGAAGGAAACATCCAATGGAAGCACTTGACATGATAGATTTTGTGCCATACTGTGTGTGTATTATGCAGCATAACAATGAAAGTTATGCTTTCAAATAGATTACCAATGCCCAGAGAGCAAAGAAAGGTTGAGATAGCTATAGGTGAAAGGAGGTGGTACAATTTTGGTAATTACTTTTTTCTTTTAACAAATACCAAGGCATAATAAGACTGAAGTGTTACCACACCAAATTTTAAAAGTTAATATTATTGGTTCATAATTTGAACCCTAGAAGAGGTTGATGAACCAGCCGACACTAATCATAAATCCTCAAATGCAACATACACTAGATATTTCTATACAGACTGAACTGGATTAGAAACTAAATTAAACTTGTTCTGTATCAACTGTGAATTACAGTTTATATAAAGAAAATGTTTTCACACTACATCTGTGTGAAACACAAAAATTGGTATGTTGAGTTTTGTGGGAATCTCTAAAAATAATAATATAAGCTTTGTTTGAAGCTGAAGAAACCCAGCACTTTCAAACCTTATCAGAACATAAGAATATAAATTTAACAAACTCATCTTGTTAACATATAATTGTTAGCCTGAACGTTTTAGCATTCACATTTTTTATCAAGACTAGTTCAATATCTTGCAGGTCTATTTCAGAAAAATCAAAAATCAGTCAACAAAAACATACAAACACTTTTTTTAAAATTTTAATCTGAGTATGACACTACAATATTCAATTTATAGACTCAGTATCACATAAATGCTCCAGAATAAAATCAGTAGCAAGTACTAGGGTCTATACATGGGTTTAATCCTTAAATTTATCAAATTTCTTCTAAGTAACTTACTTTTGAGTAAAATGTGGAATCACAATTCATGTAGCCATGGTTCATATTTTCATTCATCAACATATTCAAAAGAACACCAGCATTTGTACTCTGACCTTCTTCTATTAAGAAACAGATGTATAAATATAACACATAAAGAATGCAGACTTTATGAAAAACGTCTTATGGGATACATGTGAACCCACCTTCATTTTGTAATCAATCAGAACTGATTAACTTTGACTAACTGAAAAGTCTTGTCAATGGTGGTTTGTCACCAGCAAAAGAAATTCAAATGGAATTTACCAAGCGTTTGGTTGAAATCATGGTCAGTATTCTTAAGCACATTCTCCTATGGTACATCCACTATACAATACACTATAATAAGACATTATCACAAAAATAAAATATTTCTGATATACTTCAAATTTAATTTTTCAGTGTCAAAATGATTTAAACAAGTTGCTTTTCTACAAATGGAAATGACCAGTGTTTTTCTTTTCATTTGGTAAATGAAAATCTTTGCCTGCCTCTCACTCTTCTTTCCTCAGTTTTACTTATCAAAATCTCTTTGTATCTTATCTTAGACATAATTATATGCCCCCCTACAGAAAAAACAAAAATACAATGAAAAACATCTTTCATTTGATATGTGTATCCCTTAGATGAATTTTTAGTCATTAGGCATCATTCCAACATTTCCTCATCAATTTTATTTCTGCATAGCTGATCTTCATCACTCAACTTCAACCACTACTTTCAGATATGTCTAACTGTTGTTGTGTTACAGCAGACAGAGTCAACATCTCCAAACTTAAGAGAAGGCCACATCACATGTGACATTTTTAGTAACCTCTTCTTCAGTTCAACTTCACATTTTTCCTAAGCAATTATCTGAGATCTGAAAAAATGTGTTTTTCATTAATATACCCTTCGCTGTATCTCTTTTTCACACATGCCATCCAAAAATGAGTGAACACTTTTCCATGTACAATTCTACCTTCTACTTTAGATACATTTTGGGAACTTCTTCATATCATGAAATTACCACTGTCTTGGATTATTTAACATTAATTTGAAGTCCACTGTGTTTTCCTTTGTCAATAAGGATTTTTAAGTAACCATTTTATCTCTTCTTCATCAAAATGAATATCCTACATCATGTGAAGAATATATTTATTAAGTTACTCAAACTTCCATACCTAACTATGGATAAATAATGTATAAGAATGCCTAGACTCCTTGAAGATAACAATTCTGCATTTTGTGCATAAAAAATTTAGAAACAGTTCAACATAAAATCTGCAAAATGTAATTTTTCAAGTATAAACAGTTCCTGGTACTTTTTTTAAATTATTAAAAATGATCCATGCACTCACCTTTGGTGTTGCTTTGAAGTTTAATTCCATACTTTTGATTGTATTCTTGTCATATGTTGTTTGTCCCTATCTTCAATGTTTATTGTTGACGATTGTTGAGTATTTCACTCGGTATTTTTTCATATTAAACACTCTGTTACACTGTGCTTTGGTCAACTAATGAAAGTTCTATACTGCCTATATTATATATCACATCCTTTTGAATACATATATAAACACTTAGCAGTCTAAGAAGAGAAAATTAATTTCCAGGTTAGACAAATAATAAAGTCCAATCCATTAAAACATTAGCGTATAGTTTGTAAAAAATGACAAACAAGTACTATCACTCCTACCCCAGAGTATAACCTAATCTCATAGTTAAATGAAATATATAAATTTTGTGAAATTGAGCTTGACCAACAAAGAGAAAGAAAAGTGTAGGCAAGGCAGTCAAGTATTGTGAAAATCTTCTGTGAGTGAATCAAAATTAAGATTATTCATCAAATGAATTCATAGCATATCCAAGGAATAATTATAGGAAAAATAAGTTACATTAATGACTTCTAATATACAGAAAAGTCAGTGAATTTTGATAACATTACATCCCAACACTTATTAACAAAAATACAATCTGATATTGATGTTAGTTTATGTGCTGGAAGTATAAAGTGAAATATAAACAAAAAACTGGAAAATCATTTGTTCATTTTTTAACTTAAAGCCTGATGATTAAACAGGTTTATTTTTTCTTTAATCAAAAACATTGATGATATAACAGAAAACAGCTTAATTCATAAATGATTTAAGTTTAAAACTTATAATGCTAGGTGGTCCCACACTATATTTTACTTATTGTAATGACACTCATTAAACTTATAAGGATTCACATTGTACCTTCATCACTAAAATTGTTATTGCAGACAGTAGTTAAACTATTTTATCCAGATAGAAACATTTTGGGTTTTACAATTCACCCTTTTTCAAGAAATCATAGTGACATAACACACAGACTTTTACCCAGGTTAGATCTTTCTATAGAGTAAATTGCAGGAACTATCTTACTTTTATCAGCCACAGGTGTAGTTTCTGAAACAGTTCTGTTTCATGTTAGGAAGTTATAATTGAAATAAAAAATAATTTATAAGACTATAAAGTACCAAAATAATGTTGGTTTATAAACAACTGAAAAAGAGAAGCTTGGTTAGTCATATTATGGGTTTTAAGGAGTGTTGTGTAAAAAGAAACAAAAAACACACACTTTAATCAAAGTAAAATAAATACAACAGATCACCACAATGTAGAAACTGAAGACTACAAGGCCAGCAGATACAGCAATATAAAAATGTTTACATAATGTTACACTTGTTTATTTTGGGTAAGAACAATTGTTTTGCAATACATTAGAATTACTTTAGTTCACTAAACATTTTATTCATTAAAATAAAAATACATGTGACCAGTTCAATATAAATACATTTTAACAGATCTACCTGAGAGTATAAAAATAAACAAGATGATACATAAAGATGCATCATAGGAAAACATGATTAAAAATACTGACCATTGTTTCAAACACTTGTAAAATTTCATTTGAATTCCTATTTGCTGGTCAAAAACCTCTACAGATTTCATAAATGAGAAGCTTAGCATACTTCTTCACAATTCAGTAAGAACAACACAAACTTACTTTCATTATGTTCATTTCCAAATTTCATTCGCTTCAAACTGTTCAGAGCTGGTTGGAAGTTAGCCCAGGTTCTTTTATAAGGTAATGAACTGACCACTTGGGTAGCCTCTGCTGGAACAGATTTCTCTTCAGCTACTGTTACACAAACTTTTGGTATATTAAACTGGACAGGATATTCTCTGATATAACTCTTGTCTGTGCTCATTACAGCCTGTGACTTTGCCAAACCTTCCAAGTTAATTACTTTTCCACCATTGGTCATGTGTTTGTGAACAGATAAACCAGTCTTATTATTCCCTCCACCATGATCAATTCCAGATGGAGAAAGACTTCTACTTGTAACATTTCGTACATTTTTATGTTTTCTGTCAATGAGTAGCATCGATCTATCTTTACGGCTGCGGATATCTTGTGTAAAGCTTGTTTCCATTGGCACCGATGGAGATAAAGTGAATTTACTGACTGCTGGAGAAAGTGTTGTGAAGGAGCCAAATTCTTTCATGTTAATTAGAGTCCGAGAAGGACTACAATGAAATAAGTGACATATGACATAAATATAAATAATCAGAAAATCATGATAAGAACAAGACAAATAAGAGTTTAATTAAAATTATTTTTGATCATTACAGAATTAATGTTCAGAGTTGTGAAAAATTGAATTAACATCACTAAAAGGTGATATTCTTATGGAGGTCTACATCTAAAAAATTAAATATTTTAAGAACCAAAAATCTTTACTTGTCCTGAAAGTCTAGAAACAAATATAGTATTACTTAAAAAACATATTTAAAGACAGGAGCTTCTGAATACTAAATCTAATTACCTGCAAAAAAAATAAAAAAATAGCAATAGAAAACAAATCCATAATACATGCTAGTATAAAATAACTACAAAGATAAGGTTGGAAAGTTTTGTGACAGTAATTTTTAGCCTTTAGCATCATGTAGGTCTTCCTTAATATTAGATACTATACCTTGAACTCTTAGAAGCTAATTAATAATGCACATACAAGGTAAAAAAAAAGATAATGCATACTTCAGTATGAAAAGATTATAACATGCAACCATAAGCCCAAGAAAAGGACTTTTTTAACACATAAAGATGATACTAAATGCAAAAACATTATTACTTAAAGAAAACCATGACAAGTCCTGTTGACTGCCACGTGTTTCAGCTGCTATAGAAACTCCAAACTAAGTTCAAATTACAACTCTAATGCTTCTTCATTTTGTAACTTTTCTTCATGACGCCATTTTGGATAGAAAGTAAAACAATTTGTAAGTAGGTCAAATGCATGTATGGTGCTGACATCTAGCGTTGAAGTTACGTATTATTAAAAACGAATTAATTCGTCCATGGCACTGTGTTACCAATCAGCTTGGATGAGTTATCTTGTCTATGGCACTGAACAGGTTAAGAAATTGACTGATATGACAGGAGATTTAGAAGATTAAAATATTAAGAATGTTGGTCAATCAGGAAATTAGGACATCAAAAAGGATGTATGAAGAAAGATTGGCTGAAAATGTAAAAATTAACAGTAAAGATACTTTTAAGTACATTAAGGATAAAAAATGTTAGGATCAGGGTAGGATCCTTAAGAGATGATAAGGGAACACTTGTACCTGATGAATATGTCTTGGTTATTAAATTCTACTTTTTCTTCGGTGTTTATTAATGAATACTTAAGTAGTATTGTTCATTTTGAACAACTGATGGATAAAAACAAGATAAATAATATGATAACATTAATTATTAGCTTGTTAAGAAAAACTGGGAAGTTCTTAAAAAGACAAAAGATTCTTTGGCCAGATAGTATTTCCATAATGGTTTCACTCCTCTTCTGAAGAGAGTTCATAAAAATTATTCCAGTAAATACAGGGCTACTTGTCTTATATCAGTTGTGGGAAAACGTTTGTCACCACTGGGTACACCATTCTAAGGAATGTCTACAAGATCTATTCAACACACTCAAATAACAACATAAAAATTGTGCAGTTGCTATTAACTGCTTTTGACCTAAAGTAATCTAATTATATAGAGATCGGAGATAAAACATTATTTTCAAACTAATAATTCACAGAATGGACTGAACCATCATTTGAGTACTTCAATTAACCCTCATAATAAATCAAATGGTCCTGCCAACCTTGGACATTTTCCATGAATCTGTATACTAAACTAATAATGAAAAATAACATTTTAAAGAGAAAAGTTGATAATAATATTTAGGAGTATTTTAAGCTTAATATCAGTACAACTTTACATGATAAATTGGAGTTGGTTATTAATACTCTTATGACACATGCGACATATAAAACACAGTGAACCAATGTCATAAGCGATCACAAAAACAATTCAAAATTTGAAAACAAAATGAAATTCCTGATTATTACAATCTAAATATCAATATATTTTAACAGTTTCAAAACTAAAAATCATTATTCTGGAAAGTAGGATATCATTAATTGCAGAAAAAGAAGATGTTGACAAACGAAAATATTACACACAACCAGTTAATAATTTTATTTCAAATTCTATAAATCAGCTCACTACAAACCTGACACACTTAAGTATTTGTTAAATATTCTTCGATTTTTGAATGCATTTCTAGTCCAGTTAATACTTAATATGATTTTCTAAAATTAATACAGATACATTTGATTTCCTGGGTATACTTCTCTAGCAAAAGTAAGTTTAGTATTACTTTCAAAATAAGAAAATTCTCTTGTATAATCTAAATAAGCTCATTAGTCTGCAATCTTTCAGTAAAAATACTCTGTGCTTGGAATAATAACATTATAAATGTTCAAATTCTAAAAGGGAGCATTTTTTAAGACAGTTTTCAACCAATAGAAAGCAATAATTTTTAAAATTCTTTTCATTGGTTTACATCACTAACAGATATTCAGTTTAAGTAAGTTGGAATTTAAATACCTGTGGCTTAAAGATCTCCGACGAGGATGTCCTTGGGACTCCCACACTTCTCTCTCAGAAAAACTGAAAAGTGGATAATCATCTCCTGTTGTCATGGAAATATATGGTGCCCTTCCAATAAACTCTTCATCCTACAAAGAAAGTAAAAATAATGCTTCATTTTTTAAAAAAATGTCAAATTTTATCTTACAGATACATGTACAAGTAACTTTATTTTAATTGCCAAAATCCTAGATTTAATTTTTCTTTCAAGTTTCTGTAATTCTTCAATATAAATTCTCAAAACTAAATATCTTCTCTGATTAAAATTTATTTTGAATAATTGGTAACACTTCATTGTGTAAAATATAAAGCATTACACTTCAAAATCCTCAAAAGAAAGTTGAGTTGAAACATATTTTGAAATAAAAATAAATTAAAAAATACACTATTTACTTTTACTGAAACATAATGTACAAAGACTACAGTGTGCAGCTTTTCTGCAGTTAAATTAAATGTGAAACAATAAAGTGATGAATTACTAATACACTGAAAACATGCTGAGCCTTTAGAATGAATTTTATTAGTTGTTTGGTAAAATCATCAACCATAAATACATATTAAACTTTTTTGTAGTTAGTAAAAATAATTATGATATTTTTAATTGATGTTATCTGGTCTTTACATATATGAAAATCTCATCTTCTTTATTATTCTGGATAAATAAATACCACGTCAGTTGAAAAAGCAAGACTTTTTCTCTGACTTTAAAAATATTTTCACAAAATATTTAGATGCTCCAAACTTGTGTTGAAAAACATAAAGCTATGACACTTACCAACGTATAAGATTATACTTTAGATATGTTATCTATTTTGAACCGTCCCCAATTTCTGGGCCATAATCTCTAATATATATAAATATATAATGCCATTTAATTACATAAATTAAAGATAATGTACACATTTGTTTGAATCTAATTACTGGTATTTTGTTCACTATAGAACAGGTTGCACTTATTTCTCGATAAAATTTCATTATTCCCTGGGTAAAAAAAGAAAAGCTTTGTTATGAATACTCCTAGTATTAGAAGACCACACTACACTTCAAAATGTTCTGTAAGCACATGAAGTATACATATTCATGACAATGTAGTGAATGTAGTATTTTGTCATACAATCAGTACTTCAAAGGCTAGGTCTTTAGACCACAACATTTATTACTGTAACATAAAACAATGGATATTATGATACTTGTATCACAATATTCATAATGTTTACAGACATCTAAATATAATTGTAGTGATTAAGAAAAGACTGTAAAGTTAAAGTGGAACAAAGGTAAGTTAAAGAATAAAATACTACAATATATTCAATATATTATTATACTCTATATAAGTTTACCCAATAATATATTATCTATTTTTTGTTCTATCTCTTTAATCTAAAAATAAGTCCTTCTTTCACATTGCATTACCATAAGATTAAAATTGAAAAAGGGTTGTTTTAACTCAAAATATTGGAGTGGCTTGGCATGACAAGGCAGTTAGGGACCTTGGGTAACTGAAGTTTATGAGTTTGGATTGCCATCCCACCAGACGCATTCACCCTTCAGCTGTGGTGGCATTATAATGTTATGATCAATGTTCTTTGGTAAATAGTACCCCAACAGCTGACACTGGGTAGGGATGACTGACTGCCTTCCATGTAATTTTCACTGTTAAATTATGAACAGCTGGTGCAGATAGTCCTCATGTGTGGGAATAAAATCACACAAAAATGCTGGAATAGTGTAACAAAAGTAGTCACTTGGCCCAATTCGATTTTTAAAAGTAGAGAAGCAAACATTCATCTCATTAACTATTTCCATTATTAAAAACTACAAGCTTTATGTTCATTTTAAAATGTGTATATTATTTTACTTTATAGGATAATATATTTAGTGTTTAAAAACTAAGATGAAACAATAGAAAACTTGTCATGTTCTACAAAAACTGACAACACAACAATGGATGTTTAACTCTTTTATATGCAAAAACGGCTCGTTTGGGTTGAGAAAATATTTCAACTAGAAGGTCGAAACGTTGTTCGCTCTTCTATTTGAAATATTTTCTTAACCAAAACAAGCCGTTTTTGCATATAAAATTCTCAACAGGTGGGTTTCTTGACATCACTGATGTTTAACTCTATAGTAATTAAGTTCACTTTGAAAGACTAAAACAAACAAAAACTTAAAAAAATGTATAAAAATGTAATGAATAAATGAAAAACAAAGAGACAACAAAATCAATAAAAAAGTACAATTATAGTAAAATTAAATTGTTACTAATACTTTGAAGCTTTCTAAACACAACTTTTAAGAAATAGACATAAAACCAAACATAGCATTAAGAATCCATCACATAAATAAAAAGTAAAATGCATTAAGCCCTTTCTTCACTACTTTAGTCGATATCATTTATCTGGTTTCTATAATGTTTCTAACCTAATGAAAGTATATCTTTAAAGTAATCTATCCCATAAAGGTCATCCCATAAGTAATGTCCGAAAATTTAATACAGAAAGTGTATCATCATTTCTGTCTTTGTAGAAGGATTTAATGACTAAAATATATAGTAGGACGTGTATAAAAATGTTCAGACAAATAAAAGAAACTAATCCAACTCCACTTTTTCAAATCATTAATCAAATAAACCATTAAGAAGATGGATGTGTTTGAGGAGCACGTTGGGCATATAATGCTTTATGAGTTAAAAAAAGGCAATAGTGCAACAGAAACTACACAGACCATTCAAAGTGTTCATGGTGTGGAGTCTCTCAGTGAAAGAAAACATAAAAAGTGGTTTCAGAAGTTCAGCAGATCAGGTGACTACAGCTTAAGTGATGCACCATGTTCAGGTTGCCTTGTTGAATTTAATGATGACTTGCTGCTGGCTGCACATGATGAAAATTGTGCCGTAACAGTTGAAGAATTAGCACAGAAGCTATATTCAGTAGCTCACCATCATCTTTAACAGCTTGGAAAGGTGTCAAAACTTGGAAAATGGGTCCCACAAGATTAGACGCAAGCCAACCTTAAAGCAAGAGTGGGCATATGCACTTCTCTATGTTCTCATGATTGTAACTCACCTTTTTTGGACAGGTTAGTGACTGGAGATCAAAAATGGATATTTTATAAAAATGTTAAGTGCTGCAGACAATGGCTTGGTGCAGGCAAACTGGCTAAAGTACAGCCCAAAATAAACATCCACCCGAGGAAATTCTTATTAAGCATTTGATGAGATATTGTTGGTGTGATCAACTCAGTATAATGATTACATCATACTTCTGTTGTCAACAGTTAGAGTGCTTGAATGTTGCACTGAGAGAAAAGAGGTCTGCTTTGATCAATCATAAAGATGTTGTGTTACACCAGGATAATGCACAGCCCCAAATAGCAAAGAATGAAGAGTTAGACTGCAAAAACTTCCACATCCTCCTTATTCTACAGACCTTGCCCAATCTGATTATCACCTATTCTGGAGTTTGCAGAACTATTTTGATGGAAAAAAGCTTGAAACACATGAATATGTTAAAACTACCATCTTTACATTCTTCTCTTCCAAACCTCAAGAATTTTATAGAGGTGGCATTCAGAAGCTTGTGAATCATTGACAGGAAATAATTAATAATAATGGAACATACATTATTGATTAAATAACATTAAAGTATTTGAAGTTCTTTCTCTTTTTCCGAACCTAAATTGAACATTAAGGATGATCTGATATATCTTATTATTACTAAAATTAAACTATAAAAAGAAACAAAAAAACCTTACAGAGACTAGTGGTTAAAAGAATAAAACTGTTAATACATAGACTTTCATAATATGTTTTTTACTTCATGCATAAATAATTTTCACTGAAAAAATTAATACTTGGAGGAATATTCAAAGCCATATGGGTGGATGACAAGAAATACAACAGAAGCAAACAAGCTCCAACTGCAACATTAAAACTATCATAACAAAAGATGTCTATTTCTAAAGATAGAAAGCAGCCATAAATACAAATATCAGTTGTTCAAAATCACAAACCTGCAATTAAACTGAATGGAGAAATTCTTGTTTAAAACTATTTATTACACATGCTTCTTTGTAACATATTCTCCTTAACTTGGTTACAATGTAAAGTACTCATGTCACATATCTTATTAAATTTAAGACATTGAAGTTCTTCTCTAAATTATCAACAGTTTACTTAAACTATACCCTTAGTGTTTCTGTAGAACATTTACTCTTCAAAAAAAGAAACTCAAAAGGGATATTTTTGTTATTTTAAAGAAAAATATATGTAAAAATATAACAAGCTCAGACTATATGATGTTACACATGTTAAGACACTGATTGCCAGACCAAAATGACAATAAAAGTTGTGCACTTTGAAAACGGAGGAAAACATCGGATTTTTTGCCAAAACGCATTCGTGTCCAATAAATTTGTTTGAAAAAACTGCATTTTCTGCAAGTGCAACATGTGCAAAATCCTTATAAAAGTGACGGGTTCTCGGTTTCCATAGCTCAGTGTTAAGCCACTGACACACAATACAGTTACGCACAGACTGACTGAAGCACAACGCAACAATGCCATTGGTCTCTTGAAAGCAGGCGAATCTTGAGTAGATGTTGCCAGAGCTGTGAATGTCAACTCAAGCACCAACAACATGGAATCGTCACCAACAACATGGATCAACTCGTGACTGTCCACAATCTGGCAGACCTCAAGTGGCCACGCCCGCACAAGATTGCTACATCCGGTTATGTCACCTTCGAGATAGGACCACCACTGCAACGTCTACTGCCTCAACCATACCAGAACTGCGAAGGATTTCCGATCAGACAGTACACAACCTTCGACGAGATTCTTAGGCCCCACGTGCAACCCATCATGGTGAACGTCAACGACGTTTTTCAACATGACAACGCCAGTCCTCACAAGGCCTGAATCACCACTGTCTTCTTGAGACACCACAACATCAACGTTCTTCCCCGGCCCTCCAGATCACCAGATTTAAACCCCATCAAACATCTTTGGGACGAGTTGGACCGACGTCTGCGACGGTGACAACCTCAACCTAAGCTTGCAGCAGCTTTGCAGGCTGAATGGATGTGATTCGTCATCTCATCGCTTTCATGGGCAGGAGATGCCAAGCAGTTATTGATGTTCATGGGAGGCATACTCATTATTGACATTGAGTGACGTTAAATGTTAACTAGTGAGCATGGACTTCGCCTTTGCAGACTTTGGATGTTCAGCAGTGGATGTGCAAAGTTTCACACATCATACAGAACTACCCGGAATAAACTTGTTAACAATTTGTCTCAAATTTTGCCTTTTGTGTTTCTTTTTTTAAAGAGTATATTTAGCTGCTATTAAAGTTAAGGTATTGTCAGTTTTCCCTACTTAATCAGTAGTTTTATTTATTCTCTACCTCAAATATTTCTATTGTGTACACTGAGTTACTGTCTGTTATTAAAACAAAACAATTTTGGTTTTCAAAAATGACCAGTAATCTTTACTTAAAGGGAAGATATTTTTGTTTTTCAGAAAACGATGAATATTTTTATGCATCAGTGGGCAAATTAAAAATCTACATAACAATTAACACATTAAAATTTATCTTTTAAGCAAAAAATTATACCTATACATTTTTGAAGTTTTGCAATTAGTATACACAATCAAAGCTCAGTAATACAGAATATACAACTTTCTATTTAATAATAAAAGGTTTGTAAAAATTAAATAAAAAACTTCTGAAACAAATTTTTGGTATAATATTTCTTTTATAAATTTTAAGAAAATAAAAAAATATATATAATTTGTTTTAATTGGATTTGAAACAGAAAGCATGAGATCTAAAAGTTTCCTACATGCTTGTTTGTCCCTGAAGAAGACAGTTTAACCCTTCGAACGCATTTGGTTATAGGCTTGTTTTTTTTTTTTTTTAATTGTTAGTAGTAAGAGTTATGAAACTGTATAAAAAGTAATTTAAAAGAATAACTAGTAATGCATTCTCGTTTTAAATCTGTTTAGTACTCATAACTGTTGTAATCAAGTTTAAATTTAGATATTTTGCTATAACTTTCTAAACTCTTGACAATTAATAAAGAATAGACCACAGTTTCTTAGCATTTGAGAGTTTACCTGTAAGTTTGTCCATATGAAAGTCCTTGGGCCACTTTTGGGCCCACCAAGCTAATTGAATCTTAGCTTCAATATTAATTTAGCCATAATACTTTATCATTTTAAATATTTATATAAAATTATTTTTGTATATGAAAATATCAATCATCACCAGGTCCTTCATTAGCCAAAAACTGAACAACCATGCTCTCAACCTACAATGCAAAGTATTTGTTAACCAAGCATGACTATGGAAATTACAGGGCCAGATTAAGGTATAGGCCATAACCTAGGCCAGGATCCACAACTACGGTTTCAGGATGAAGCCTTTATTAATTTCTCAAAACTGAATTTGAACAGACAAATAGATTGTTGAGCAGACAAATAATTAAACAGATAAACAAATCATAGGATAGATGGAATTCACAGAGAGAATTTGAGGTGCATGACATGCTAGTACACAGTTCCTAAGCAGCATTTTTTGCATGACTACATTTACTTATAAAGTTTAGAGTGACATGCATCTTTTAGAGTGTTATAAAACATTTTTATTACAGAACTCTGGACTTTTCCTCATGCCTAATAATGGCCTTTCTCTATCAACAAACAAACATTTAAATGGCCTAAATCACCCTACACTCTTGATCCAGCCCTAGGAAACTACACTAATAACTAGATAATTTTTCTAAATTGAAAAAAAAAATGTACCTGCATATCTGATTCTTTATCTGCAAAGACTTTAGATGAGTCATACTTCAAGTCCCAGTTTGACAAAGGTTCCATAGGGCTTTCTAAAGCTGGAAGATCTTCTGCTGAAATGCTGTATTTATTGCTTCTCAAATCTGACATACTACTACTTCCACTCTGGAATCAAGAGACAGCATACAGTTAGCAATAAAAACCAATAAAGACAATGATGGGTGATACTGTTTCAACAGATATAATGTGTAAAAGAGAGGGAGACTGGTGAATTTTTTCCAGGGCCCAAACAGGAAAAAAAACAAAAAACAAACTGGTCAATCAACATTAAATAAATAAAAGAATGAGAATAACATATCTAAACTGTGGTTTAGTTCATTATTTCACACAATCCTAGCCACCACTGAAGAAGTGAAATGATCATTTTGTAATATTAAGTTAACTAAACATTGTGTCTTCCACTACCATCTGATAGATCTTGGAACACTGGCAACTAAAGGACAATTAGCTTGCAGGGTGCTAACATTATTTCCATAGCCAATATATTAATTGACAAATTTCATGTTTGACTAATAAGGATATATAATAACATTTTAAAGTAAAATTAAGTATATGTGCATATATATACGTTTTTTCATACACATAGTGATAACAATAATTAGTATTGGTAAAAAGTATGTATAAAATAAAGAAAATTAAGAAAACAGTTAATTTGTATAAAATCAAAAACTAGATAATGGTTATAACAGCATTTTATTATGCACTATACTCTTGAATATACATGATAATAAAGTTTCCTATTTTTCAGAATAGAGTCACTTGACACATTGTACAATTACTAAACATTTCACAAGAATGTATAGTTACTGAACACAACACAATTGCATTCAAGTGCTTCAAAAACTAGTTATTTAAGATGTTTATGAAAATGTTTTAAGCACTTTTTAAATGTAGGCTATTCTCTGTGAATATAGATTAAATTAGTATATGCAAACTATTAATGCATTTCTGTAAAGAAAAGCCTCCAATTCTTATATTTTGTTTATAGTAGCTTATACACACTAATACATTAAGTTTTTCTAATATTATTACTACTTATAATTGTTGTTTATTCTGGTGTGATTATGCAATGAAGTCCAGCTAAAGCAACAAAAACAGTTTTTCATATTTTGACGCAATTCTTATTACATTCTGATTTTAAAGCTTTACAATTTCATTACTAATGTAAAACAAACAAGTCTTTATTTTGGAAATTAACAGCTACATTCAAACTATGAGGGAGCAACAACAGTAATACCTGAGGTAATGTATTTCAGGCTTATGTCCTGGTAATACTTATCATCAAAGTAAACACAAATGAAACTAGAGTTAACTGTGACTGTTGCAACACAACTTTAAAAATCAAATACCTATTCAATTGCAATTTAATTTAAAAACAGTAATCCAGTAGGCTTCAGTATTATAAACACACTGTAAAGTGATATGTAATTAGATCCACTTCACTGTAAGTTTAACATTCAACATTGTTATATTTTAAATATAGAAACAATCACATGGTTCACGTATTCATTTAGTTTCTTATTAATTTTCATATTTTCATGACCATTGCTCTTGGTTGTTCTCTTAGAAATATCCCACCATTTAACCCTGCCCCCCTCTAAACGGTATTATGTCATGTCATAGCACTTTATCTCAGATGCCACTGTTCCTTCAAATTATACTGTTGGTGCTCTTTACTGGGTTTCCACTGGTTACAACATGTTTCTAGGGAAGATTCTACTTATACTCAGTTATAATAATGTTGTGTTTTCAAAAATCATCCAAACCTAACTTTCTAAGCTGGCCAAACCTCTTGAAATATTATTAGGTTTATAGTAGAAATATTAATACCAATGAAGGTACCCAATCGATGGAAAGAACAAAAAACATTCTAAACTTCATTAGAAAGTATATAAAAAATATATGTAATTAGATGTCATGGTATAACAGACTGTTTAGTGTCGATATTATTAATTAGTTTATTTTGTAAATCGATATTTTATGATCATTTTCTTCACTGTAAGAGAGTTAAAGCCAGATGACTATTGAAAGTTGTGTTTGTAACTCACTGATGTCAAAAATATAGTCAGCAGACTATTTAGTAACAAACATGTTTGTTTGTTTTTGAATTTCACACAAAACTACATAAAGGCGTTCAGCACTAGCTGTCCATAATTTAGCAGTGTAGCACTAGAGGGAAGACAGCTAGTCATCACCATCCATTGCCAACGCTTGAGCTACACTTTTACCGAAAATTAGTAGGACTGAACATCACAATATAATGCCCCTACAGTTGAAAGGGTGAGCATTATTGGTGTGATGGGGATTTGAATCCATAAAGTAATAAACATATAAATAGTATGAGGTCAATGGGAAACAGTACACAGACAACAGCAGGAGAGAATAAAGTGAGAGCCAAGGTGTGAAATTAACTGTGGTAGAAGTGATGGGCCTAATATTTAACATGTTAGAGTATAACTGACAGTAAAAAAGGAGAAAAAAGGAGAATTTTTTTCCATCAAGACGTGGTTATAAAGTAACAAAATTAGCCTGAGTGGACTTCGACTAAGAGAACAGAAGATATTTTGAAAAAAGAAGACCAAACAATTATATGAATATGGTAACTCTTGGCACAATTATAAGTTAATTATACATGGAATAAAATACTAAAGTGATAAAAATGCCTTCAGTGGGATAGCTGTTATGTGTTTGGGTTTACAATGTCAAAATCAGGGGTTCAATTCCCCCATAGTGGACACAATAGTTAGTCCAGTGAGGTTCTGCAATAAGAAAATAAACACAAATTCAGAACAAAGATAGAGAAAGGTTGCTCAGCTTGTCAACTGAGACTTTTAAAGTAATTGAATAGGCCAAAGTGGATTTTTGACAAGAAGAAAACTATACAGTGTTTATGATGTCCCTATAATCTCTACAGCATAAAGAATTTGTTGTATACATATTTAACTAGTTTGAATACATATACAAATATATTATTTTGAAAATAAGTGAAAAGCATGCTGTTTGTTAATCAATAATTTCACATACACCTTTTGTAGAAAAATCCTTAGAGAATCAACAACAACAACACAGTATAGATTTATACTACAAAGAAATATTATTAAAAACCATTAATTAAAAATCCTTAACATCTGACATTAGCTATACTCGCTATTACATTCATTTTTGGTTTTGCTTTAAGCAGGTTACTTACTCCAATCAAAATTTTAATTATATAAAAACAAATAATGTATGTAATATGCCAAACTTTATCTGTATGACTGATTATACAACAAGAGTACACGAATGAGATAAAATTTACAAGACTTTCATTCAATACTTTGGCTTTTTTTTAAATTATGAAAAATACTAATTCAGTGAAGTACCTTGCTAAGAGATGAACTCACAGTTTCAGATGAAAGTGGTGAGTACAAAGAGTCTTCTCTGTACTGTAGAAAGGGATCACAATTTAGTGGACTACAACATCCACTTAAAGGAGATGGTACATCAGTTACTAAATTATTTCCTGGTAAAATCTTGGTGTCTTGAATCATATCACCAAATATATCTAACATAAACAAACAACTGTTTTTACAAAATAATTAATTAACAAATAATTGATCTTACATATTAAGAAAATAAAGTACATATTTATTTGAATAAATAAAATTTATGTATATGTATTCAAAGAAAAACATATTTTTGTATAAATACTTGTACAAACACACTATTTCATCAGATCTCAATTACTTTTTATATTTAACATTTCACATTTATTACAAAACACATTTGCATTTTATATATAAAACTTCTAATTCAGTTCAAGATAAAATTTAGTTGCCAATAAGTCCATATATAAAATCAACTTTAACCAACATATACTTTATTAAAAACTCTATTGTACTGATCATTGAAAAACAAAGGTTTAAATAAGAACATTACATGGCACCACACAACAAAACAGTATCAACTCTCTGTGTATGGTACCAATCATTTTAACTAATCTTCTAATCACCATGTAACAAGAAACTACATGAACTATGTCTTCATAAAATTTGGCAAAGTCTTTGTAAAAATTGAATGTCTTTTTCTGCACACAAAAAAAAGATTTTCAATAAAATATTTTAATAATTTTCTGTGAATCTATCAAGTCACAATGTGACCAATCTAAGTCCATATTGATTTTCTGGTTAAGATTAAAAATACATTTTTCATCTAACATTTTCAACATTTCATTTACATAGCCTTTGAAACTTCTTAAATGAATACGAGGTCTGTTAAAAAAATACGCAGACTGATGTCATAAAACAAAATGTACTTTATTTAGAAGTTACAGGTCTGGAACCCCTTCAAAGTACTCTCCTCCCCAACACACACAATTATCTCAACGGTGTTTCCACTTGTTGAAACAGTCCTGATACGCTTCTTTTGTAATGTCCTCCAGCTCCTTCGTTACATTTGCCTTAATCTTGGAAATCGTCTCAAATCTTCTTCCTTTCAACGGTCTTTTGAGTTTGGGGAACAAGAAAAAATTGCAAGAAGCAAGGTAAGGTGATTAAGGGGGGTGGGGAAGAACAGTGATCAAGTGTAAGGCCAAAAACTCACGACTTCTGAGGGTTGAATGGGTTGCAACATTGTTGTGATGGAAAAACCAGTTGCGACGAATGGCGTCCCTCAGACGTTTCAGAACTTCAATGTAGTAAGTCTGATTCACAGTGGAGCCTTTGGAGAGGTACTCGTGGTGAACAACACCCTTAGCATGGAAGAAAACTGTCATCATCATCTTGACCTTGGATCAAACTTGGCGAGCTTTTTTGGGTATGGGGGATGTTTCACCTATCCACTGGGACAATTGGACCTTTGTTTCAATGTCATAACCATAAACCCATGATTCATCACCTGTTATGACCCTTGACAAGAAGTTTTCACCTTCTTCTGAAGGATCAAGCAGTTTCTGACAAACCTGGATGCAATGGACTTTTTGTTCGTCCATCATCAGGCATGGCACAAATTTCACAGCAACACGATGCATCTTCAATTTTAGATCAAAATCTTGTAACAAGATCCAACTGATATCCCACACTCTTCAGCAAGCTCCCTGACAGTCAGACGTCAATTTGCCCGCACCAGGATGTTGATTTTGTCGACGTGTGGGTTGTCAGTTGACGTGGAAGGACGTCCAGGACGCTCATCATCTTCAATGGACTGTCAACCATCCTTAAAACGTTCATGCCACTTGAAACATGTCGTACGTTTCATAGCAACATCACCGTAAGCTGTGTTAAGCATAGCAGAAGTTTCAGTCGCAGATTTTCCAAGTTTAACACAAAATTTCACAGCAAGTCATTGCTCCTTCAGGTCATTCATTCTGAAATTCACCAAATGAAAAAATCGCACTTCACTTAAAACTGCGTAGCTAATACACAAATGAAAATATCTGCAATTGGGAAATGGCGTCGTAATCAGCTGATCTGTGCAAACCTAGCAACACCAAGCAGATTCCCCTGAAACCAAATGGAGCCATGTAATTCAAACAGTCCGCATATTTTTTGAACAGACCTCGTATAAACATTTCTCAGTAAAACATTTCATGTGCTGTTTACTTTATCTTAACACTATATGACTGACATAATAACCATGTTAGAAAAAGAAGTTATATACAATTACATGAAATACAAAGTTATGATAACTGCACAGTAAATAATGTATTAAAAACAGAAATCAGCCCTAAAAAGACTAGTTGTTTCAGAGTTTTTATGCCACCATATTGCAAGTAAAAGTTGAAAACCTGTTCAAAACCCATATAAATACACATTAATCTGCATACTTTTGGCACCATCTAGACTTAAAACATCTACAGTTTATAAACATATGTCCACTAATGCATTTCTTCTAAACCAGGACCAACCTCTTTGTTCAATGCAATATCTGTTGTGTTTTTTTTTTCTATTTCCATTGTTTTCTGTAATTCACTTCATACTTCAACTCGATTTTATTTATCAGTTTAACATTATTCCAGTCTATAACATGAAATGTACTTACCATATGTTCTTCAAATATAGATCATTTACTTTACAGTTTTGGCCAATGTAAGTTTAACCACAGATACAAGATATTTTATAAATTCTGAATTTATTAACTTTTTCTGTTTTAACTTTTATACCTGTAAAAAATCATTTATTTTACAACACAGAGAGAATGTTATATTACAGTCTATATATTTTATAATTATGTTGCCTATTATTGTTGACGAGTCTTGAACACGTTGAAAACAAACCCTCATGTTATTCATTTTACTCTCTCCTTTTAACACCATACATCATAACATTTTCAATTTATTGCTATATTTCAAGTTACACTTAAAACTCTTAAGTTTTACAGAACATACTTTGAATTAATAATATAAAGAAAATAATGACATATGAATGGAATGTGAACAAATCTAAGAAAAATAGACACATGTTTGAACAAATCCTATATTAACTAAAAAGGGTCAAAGTACATGTCCTACAAAATACCATTTTACCTGTAGTTCACTGTTTGGGCATTTATTAAGTCGATTGTATTGCTTAAATATTTCAAAAGAAGGATAGCTTAGAATGAAAAAATTACACTCATATTTCTTCACAGATTCTCAAAATAGAAATATACAGTCTGAGCGACGAAGGGAAAAAACTGAAGGCTGAAAGAAATATAGGTATAAAATAACTCCATTACCAAGACATTGCAGCTTCCACAAATGTTTGGAAGTTTCAACACAAATGCATATAAAGCAGCATGGAGCAGTTTTAAGTGTCTTTTTCTGAATACAAATTCTCAGAGTTTAACAAAAAAAATACATGTTTAGTCTTACCAGTCAAGCCACTTTCTCCTTCAGTAAACATTGTAAGTCCTTTTGTTACATTTTCAGTACAATGACAGAAAAGTTTATTAGTAGAACTTTTCAAAGTGAAGGGTTCTAGAGAGATCTCCATCTTCTTTTTTACCTGTTCATCTGAAACCACTTCATTTTGATTTTCTATTCCACTATAATAATCAGAAAAAGACACACTGCATAGTTTAATTATGTGTACACACACACACATATATATATATGTATAAATATAGTAATATTCAATTGCATCTATGCATTTGTTCTTACTGTATTTCAAAACCTCCAACAATTTTAAATATAATGGTTTAAAATCTGCTTTGCATGCAGGCTTATTTCCTCCATGAAAGATAAGTAAGGTTATTTGAACAAAGTTGCAATGAAGACTCAAATCTGGATGATCAGCCCTTAAGTTTGATGACAAAACAGACCTATTGGAACTAGAGACTATTAGAATGGAAAGTGACAGGTAATCGACACAGCAAAGACATAAATAAATGGATGAACAGTTGTTCACATAGTCACTGAAAAAGCCAAAGTATGGAGGGTCTACTCCTGGAGAGGAAACTGAAAAACTAAGTCTGTGAAAAATAATTTATCCATCAGGAATGTCATAAACTTTAAAATGAATAAGTTTAGAATGAAGCTAAGTGTGTAGGATGAGTGTAGCAAGAATGAGTATCTCCCAAAACTGTAGAAATAAGCCACAACTAACAGAATTGTAGTGTAGAAAAAGCAGAAGCTACAAAACAGTACAAAGTTGCTACATACTGATGTGAGTTGTTTCCTGAGGAATCCAAAAACCAAGACAATGCTGATTCCCAAACACAGCAACTCAAAAAAAGCATCTGTTGGGTGCGAACAAGAAAAGAAGGTCCTACCACCATATATTCTTAGTTCTATTAAAACTGGAGAAAGTTGAGAGAGATAGAAGAAATGGGCATGTTGTGTGACAATGAATCTGATATCAGGTACTACTGAGAATCAAGGACCCACCAGTAGTGTTGCATATAAGCAGCACATCTCAAGAGAATGACTTTGTGAAATGAAGACATTGTCCTTTAAGCAGAAAGGATGAATCTGATGGTAGGTGTGGAAGACATAAAGAGCATGTACATGGTTCTAAGGTTTGCAATACCATAAGAGAAAGATGAAATGTACCTTAAACAAAACTTCAGCCAACTGAATATGCAAAATTACTGAGTAGATTAAATGGGTAAACTAATCCATCTGTTAAAGCACAGGTCAATGTAAAGTGTATGAAGAAGGTGAGCAAAAACTTTAATTTCATGACAGAAAATATATGAGTTAAAGAAAAGGGCACAAACTATCACCCCAGTGGTAAAAAGAAAATGGTGGGATGACTAATCTACAAGGATATTAACATAATTAAATTATATATATCCATCTTTGTTGTTTAATGACCACAACAAAGAAGCATTTTTTTAACCTCATGTTTTCAATTTCAAACTTTCAAGTAAAAACTGAGTTGAGACAGGTCTATGAGGTCTCCAATCTCTTGTTTTCTTCAGAACCCTAATCAGATGGAAAGAAAACCTGGAAGAGCATAATAAATGGTTTTGAATATACCATTCTGAAGGAAATTTTAAGCTTCTTAATTTCGAATACAAAAGCACCTGAGCTCGAAGGAAAAGGAAAAAAAATTCATTAAGATCAGATTGAAAGTGCTATCAAACCCAAGTGTCTCATAGATAAACTAGTCATCCTAGACAACTCTTTAAATAGTTCCAATGAGAGATTTGTCTGGTAAGAAAATAATCAAATTGTAGGTCAAGCAGATCCATTATGCTTAGATCTGTGTTTGTTTGACTACTTGTAAAAGTAAAAATGAGAGAGCAGAAATACATGATGTTGCCTAAGAAGTAGACAAGGGAAAAGAATGAAAATTATATGCTGGTCTTCACTAAAATATCTACCAAAACTAAGTCAAAATGCTAAAACTATTCAACTCCAACTGACATGCACCTCTTGAATGGGTAACTATAAGAGTACAAGTCAAATTCCTAAAGAACTGAAAATATTTTTTTTTTCAAAGCCAGCTAACAAGTTGACAGTCTAAAGAGCCAAAGGAACTGAAAAGACATGCAGAAGTATAAATTACACCACTAAGTCACAGCTAAGAAAGTTATAAAGATAAAAATGTTATCCTAGCTGTGGAATTAGAAGAGAAAAAGTATGAGATAGCTAATAATTGCACTAAATACAAAAATTCTGAAATGGGGCAAATCATTGCATGCAAAGTAGAAAACTGATAATTGTTCAAATAATGTAAAAGGTCATGAGGAACTTACAGGTATATAACTGCTGACAACATGATAGGAAATTCAACAACAAAAATGTTTTCTGTGTTTCAGAAGTAAGTAAATCTGATTTGAATAAAACAATTTACTTCAAATAAATCACAGATTTAACATTAATATATAATAAGCAATTTACAGAATCAAAAACTATCTCTTAAATTACATATTTTTACTTATTACTTAGTTCTTGTTTACAATAAATTCCTTGTTAATATACACATACAGATTTGCAAAAATAATATTGTTTATAAGAATTAATGCATGTAGCAAATAACTAGAATCTTACCTAAGTACATAGTGGACACAAACAATACACTGTGGCTTTGTTGAATTGTTTTCATAGATGACAGTTCCTTGGGTCAATAACCACACATAACCTCCATGCTTAGCAAGAAAACGATATGGTCCTGTCTCACATTGTCCTTTGGAAAACACTTGAAACAAAAAGTAATAGTTATGGAACTATCAAAAATACTTTTTCATTTTCTTCACTAATTACAGATTCCACTAAAACCAACATTAGAAATTTCAGAGATACTAATCATATGTATGTTTAACACTCCTACGAAAATTGGGGCCTAATAGACCCCAGAGCAACTTGAAAGGTTATTAATATTAGGCTAATAATTTTGTATTTAAATGAAATTGCCATTAACTGACCCTATCCCTTTATATTTTAAGGACCAATAATATTTTGACTTTTCAGACATTTGCAAAATAATATTTAATTTTTTTTTTAAAACATCCACTAAGGGTATCACTTAAGTGGATGTAAATATTTTTTTCTTGGAGTGTTAAAATCCCTTTTTAAGAATATAAAATTTACTACATTTAAGGACTTTCCTTAGAACAGGTTATTCGTAACCTATAAATTTGTCATTTCTTGATCTGCAAAACAATATGTAGGATCTACTACTTCATACATGTAATTAATTATTCACCTAAAAAACCCAAGAACTCATCAAACATTACATAATATGGCTGAGAAAAATGTAACATCACTATCATTACTGAGAAACTCTGATGGTTATGGAGATAAGGATGAGCAGTAATTAAAAATTCAAGATGGTGACTCTTAAACTGAAAATGATTCTAAATAAACATAACATATCTGCTTCTATTTAAACTGAAATTTAATGCAGCACAACATAATTAAATTAACATGAAAACAGCATTTTGGTTACACTTCCTCAACAAATAGTTAGAATAAAAATTAACAACAGCATTTTAGTTTCTTGATTAATGGACTGAACGTTGCCAGATTGCATAATGAATTTCTAAAACATTTCTATTAAATACCTAATGATTAACATCCATATAATAAAAAATACATAACAAACACTTTGAATGCTAATGGTCTCCTTCTTCAATTGGTTCAAATAAAAAACCACGTAGGTATTGGTTTATATACTGAACTCTCTTACTTCAGGCTAGGCCAAATTGGTGACCCCAAATTGGCTTCTACAGTTTCTATACTACAATACCACAACTTTAATAAGCTTTCTGTATCTTCAATAAGTTTTACACACATCTGGTAATCATTAACAGCCTTTTGTAAACAAATCTATCAGAAAATTTTCACCAAAAATTTCCCCATGAATATATGAAGTTGAAGTGTCAGCTGTTGTGAGTTTAAAGTGATTTTCACATTAAGATTAAAAAAATACATTTTTTTCATCACAAAAATCTCAAATTCCATTTGTGTGATTTCTAATGTTTTTAAGTAAAGCTTTATATCTTATCTACAAGGTTGGTCAATTTGAATTACCAAAAGAAAAATCTAAATTAAATGTTTATTTTTCTTTCTAGAATGTCTTTGAATTACAACATTAATCTAAATTTGTTTATCTAAAATAACTTTAAAATCATAATATACAACTATTTACACCTAAAGTTTATTGTTTTATTGCTGTTTAAACTGTGTCTAATATCCTGCCACATAAATTGTAAATCACTTGGAAAATTTAAAGCTCACATTAGCTTACTGAATTACATAATGCATGATCCACTTGCAAGTGCACCTGATGAAAAGTTATTATTATTTACTAAAAATAACTTAAAATGTGTCTCATTTTTACATTTTAGTTATTTTAAAACAATAAATAAAAAATACACACGAGAAACTTAGTGCTTAGTGATTTTCAAAAATTAACAGCCATGATCTCAAACATGAAATGTTGTTACATATTGTGAAAAATAGCCTGAGAAAATTAAATCACTATTATCAAACACTTGTACTTATTGAAAATGTTAAACCTTACCTACAGGTTATAATGAAAAACAATTGAATGCAGAGGTGAATGTGTAAAATTATATATGGATTTACTTTATGTTAGAACAGTTTTATTTGCAAGCTTTTAACTCTCTTACCAGAGCCTTCATTGCACAGCAATGCATTAAACAGTTATATCATTGTTTAGAACATTCAGACTTACACAAACACATTAAAGCACTTAATACTTTAACATACAGAAAGTCTGTGTATAATTCTACACATTAATTTACCAACATTATGAGTTTTAAAAAACAACTAGGTTGAAGCTATTATTAAAACATGGTAGTTTGGCTTACACACCCTGTTCTTAGGCTTCCCAAAATTACATAAGTCTGGTATTGATTGCTGTTGACATGATGTAACTAATATTCCATTATTTTACCAAATCTTCATGTAGGATTTAGTTCCACTATTTAACGTTTTTGTTGTAACCAGGTAATACAACATTTTATTACAGTTATGCATACTGAAATTGAAAAATACGGTGATGTTAATGTAATTTGATCTAGTGGCATTAGTTATATCTTTGCTATACAAGTGGTCCAAATGCTGTTTAACAAAGATATTAACTATAATTAAGCACTGTCTGAAAAGAATCAGTAAACTTTCTAAATTCTGTTTAGAGATCACTTACTTTTACCATAAATCATACTATAAATACAATGTACCACTGAATTGGAGAATATCAGATAATTACATTTCCTGAATGTTTTAGTCTCAAAGGAACAAAACTGGTTATTATTCACTCAGGTATATCTTAAGTCTAATGGCTCAGATAATGTTTTTAGACTTATTCCCCATTTATCCTTGTGAGAAGAAAGATTCCATGCACGAGTAAAACATTATGAAACAAAGTTAATGTTATTGAACTAAGAAATGTTTGAAAAAATACTGAATTGGAATTTAAAAAAAGAAACAAAGCTATTTCATATATCAAAGTTATTTCTGAGCCATTAAAAATAATTTGAAACAAAATTAACATGAATGTCATTCAAACTACATACATTTATCACAAGGATAACTAAAAACTATATAATGCAGTGTGAATGATTTATGGGCTATCAATTAAAACATTTTTTCACCATACCTGTACGTAATTTGTTTCAAACCATGTGACAAACTGGTTGAACACAATCTTAATATCAGAAATAGATATTTTAAAGTCTGCAGTAACAAAACATGTAATACTGAGAGACAGCCAATATTAATTTACTAGTGTAACTTAAAAATTCGGGCACTAACTTACATAAAACAATGCTTATACTTTAAATTTATAGTTGTGCAGACATGTTAAAATCAAAATAATATTTTCTTCAATATTCTCTATATGTGGTATATACACATATGTGTGTTTATCTTTAGCATCGATCCAATAATTTATGCTATTGTGACTGTATAGAACATTTTGTGTTTATTTACATGTATAAACCATTCAATATTTGATATTTAATTTGAACCAACAAAGAGTGACTACTGGCCTCAAAAACACTTGGAGTGCAATTTTTACTGCACTAATTTTTACTGTTTTAATGATTTTAAAATATTTGAAAAATATTTTAAAATGTTTTGACAAATACTCAAAAGACATGAACATTAAGTAAAGTTTTACAGATATAGGAGTCAGTTGATTTGTTAAATATCAAAATGATACTATCTACATGTTAGGAGTACAGATCAGTTGATACATACATATGAAAATCTACAAATATAGAATGAAAATAAATATTTTCTGTAAGTATTGATTTGATTCATTCTGCAGGTGAAATATCTTGATATCAGCATAAGAAACAGTGCTAAATATATTAACTCATACTAAGTTGCTCCAATTCTATTAAATTTTATCTCATCAAATAATTACACTGTGTAATTCACAATTCTTAATAACTCTTTTTTTTTATTGAGAATTTTCCTCAAACAATTGATGATACAAGCTAATGAACCTGAATATAACCTCGGAAGGTTGAAATGTTGTTTTCCCACTTTATTAGAAAAAGTGTTAATACCCATACCAGCTGTTCTGAGATACAAGCTAGTTAACAAAGCCAACAAATGTACTTACAAATAGATGATCTGTGACACCAGATCATACAAGTAACTCGAAAATTTGAGTGAGTTACAGTGAGCTATAAAAACAACTTGCATAAGCATTTCAAAGAAATAATATTTTAAAGTAAATTCCAATTAAAGATGGTATGCATGTGCTGAGTCATTTCCTCTGGTAATCCTCTAGTAATCAGGAACATTTTGCAAGATTAGATATGTTTGGTAATATGCACAGAAAATATAGAATCTAATATTTACGAAGAGAGTGTTCTGTTTCTAAATAAACTTCAATCAGCACAAAACTTTAACTTCACAATTTGAATTTATTATTACAGTGAAAATGCTGTACTTTCAATTAGACTTCCTTAACAGAAGACTCAGTGTAATGTTAAGGCTAAAGATATGCAAGAAATGAAAACAGAAAATATAAATCAACAACATTTAACATGAGAAAAATTTTACATTAAATAAATATAACTTCCCTTTTCCTGTGGGTAGTTTATGTTGTTATTACACAGTGTGAAACTAGAAAAAAAATAGTCAGGAAGTTATATATAAAAAAAGGATAGACTTAATGCCTTTATAGCATTATTTACAAATACTTTTTAAATTTAGTCAAAAAATAACCATCTTTGAAGTTAAAAAAACAAGAAAAATATCCAAATCAACTTTAATAAAAATATTTATGTTTCAAATGTTCAAAAGCTTTTTACTAAATTTCAAAAATCAGAAAATATGCAAAATGAAAGTCCAAAATCCAGAGAAAACTCTCAATAATAAACGTAAATTTCTAATAATAACATTAATAGATCTAATGATACAATATCAAACAAAAAAAAACTGTTGTTTCTCAGTACATTTCAAAATCCTATTTTATGTACTTATTAAGCCTTCTAATGTCACATATATTCTTTTGGTAATTAAGTTCATGGAATGATTATTCATTTTCAGCTTGAATAAAGAAGACTGGATTTAAATTTGAAATTAAATTATGCTATTCCCAACACTACATTAAGTTATTAAAAAGCTTTTCTATGACAGTTACATTACAGGAAATACTAGTTTTTAATTTTTATAATGAGTAATAGTAACATCCTTATAAAACTACAGAAATTCCTTTATCTCCTTCTACGTGCAATGAAAGTTTCTTCTTTCTGTGTGTTTGTTTCTTTCTTGAACTTTACACAAAACTATTTGAGAGCTATCAGCATTAGCCATCCCAAATTTAGAGGTGACAGCAAGGCAGCTAGTCAACTCCACCCATTACCATCTTTTGAATTACTCTTAACAAAGAAAAAGTGGGATTGATTCTCACATTATAATGCTCTAAAATCTGAAAAAGTGAGCATATATGGTGATGGAATTCAAACCTGTGACTTAAACATTAGAAGTCAAGCACCATCACCACAAAACCACACAGAAACCTTTTCAAAGGAAAACTTCTATTCTTAAAACACTCAATAGCACCAGTTTAAAAATCTCATTAATGAATTTTATGTTTATAAAAATAAAAAAAAAAGAGCTCTTAATTTCAGTTTATTTAATAAAGTATTTTTCTGGTGGTTTTATCAAAATATATCTTTAAATAATTGATACTACATTACTTTGATCAAAACCACTCTCATTTCACAACCAGAAGTAAAAACATATATAATAACTTCAGTTTAAAACTCAGATACATTGGCATTTTAAATTACCTTGAAATTTACACAAACTTTTGTAACAGCTAAACACATTTAACATATTATATAAACATACTGAAGTAATTTATACTATTCCAGGGGTCTCAACTGTATTACATTTCTATTTAAATAAAATTTTTGCTCAAAAGTTATGAAAAAATTGAATCAAATTACTACAACTAATATGATACACATCAGCAGTTAGCACCTGAAACAAACCTGGAAGAAGTGATATCATAACATAAAACATAAAAATGTACAAGCACACAGGAATCTTTGTTTCCTTTATTAACTGTAACACCATTTTATTAACAGGCAAGCAGAAGCTCAAGAACTATTATACGAGACAAACATTCTAATTATAGAAAAATGTCACGAAACCTGAGAATTCAGGAACTGCACAAAATATTTTGAAAAGTTAAAACTGGAAAGCTTATTGCTTTGTGCTTACAAAGTTAAGCTATATAAATCCTTTGAAACATGAAAATATACACAACTTAAGTGCAACTTTGAACTTTTCTGTAAATTTCAATAAAAATACAAACTGAAAGAATGTCTTGTTTTTAATTATAGTTATGGATGAAAAATCCAGTCTATATTCACAACTTCAAGGTTTGCTGATAACATAACTAGAAAATTGAAAGTCATAATAGTTAAGATGTGATAATCAAAAACACAAAGAAAAAGGTTTATTTTACACATAGCTATTACATACAAGAAATTCTGCAAAAAATCATGTTTCAGTTAGTTTTTGCAAAAAAGTACATCAGTTAAAAAAATAACAATTTATGAAAACTTTAACAGGAGTTAATTAAACTGTGATTATTAAGTAACACATCTCTAGATCTTCAATAAAAAATTACCCTATATAGTAGTTGCCAGATTTGTACTTTAAATATTCCTAAAAACAATGTTTGAAATAACTTAACAATTTTAGTATTTACCTATCCATAACATATTATCAGTATATCACATACGATACTAACAATCTGTAATTATCAGCAACATAACTGTTATCAAAAATACTGGGAATAAAATTACCATAAGTAATAATAATGAATGTGCACATTATTGTGTGTGGTAGTTAGAGAAAACAAAATCAGAGTAAATGGAAAAAAACTGTCAGAAGTCTGGATATTGGAGAGAGTAGTTGTAACAAATTCATCATGGAAGAAAACAAAGAGAATACAAAAATATGTCACAACTAATTTCTCTAATGTCAAAGCTTCTGATAAAAAGTAAATTACTTCTTTGCATTTGTAGATATATGTAAAATTCTATGTGTCTAATTTTTTTTAAATGTAGTTTAATTGTGTAATTCTTAATAACATATAACGTGCTACACCTCTTTCAGTTATTATGGAAAAATGTTTTCCACATATTATGGAAGCCCTCATTAAACAAAAATAAAATATTTAAATCAACAAATCTTAGCCATTTTTTCTATGGGTATAATGCTCAAATACAAGATTTTATGGGCAGTATCCTCAGCAAATATTCTTACTTATAACTAAATTATGTTAAGAGTTACTGATTACTGAACAAAAAAAACTTCATTTGTTATACACTTTCACAGGGCATTAGAACTATTGACAGGTATGATACACAACAATATTTTATTTAAAAGCTTGGAAGATGCTATAACAAATTTTGAAAAGTAAAACCTAGTAATTGATTTTTTATTTTTATTTTACAGGTTTCAAAATAACAAATGATGCACAGAAAGTAACAAACTTGTAAACTTGTGCCTGCTTGCCATTTATTTACATTTTAATTATATGTGTTTTTAAACTGATCAAGATATTAAGCACTTAATGTGTAATCAAATAGCCATTCATATTAAATTCTAAGTAGTTTGAAAACACATTAGATTATCAATATAATAGATTAAGGTCTACTAGTTAATAATTTTACATTTCTGCACTTTAAGAATGCAACAAGTTTAAATCTTGTACATGAAAGATATTACCAACAGGCCCTCATTAAGCTACAAAACAGTAATAACATACTGTTATGCTTTTATTAGTAGCAAGGAAATATTTCTCCCTTATAACTGTCTCTATTGTTAACCAACATTTGTATTTAAAATAATAAAACACTTGTATTATTGTAATACACTGATTATAATGTTAACATGCAACAATTTAGCTAACAACAAACCCCAAAATCAACAATAGTATACCTTAGATATAAAAAAGACATACCTGCATTGGAAGTTTTATGGATTTCACAATTCATAGTAAAGTAAATTCTACAGTAAAAGTTAAACAAAGAGTAGTGATATAAGGCACAACTAAAATTACTACTCCAATAATGAACTGAGAAAGAGATATATAATTTTCCCCAAAAATGTAAACAACTATAGCTTAGTAATTAAGAAGTAACAAATATTCTATGACAAAAACTAATCTTCAATATCGCTTAATCAATATGAATATTTTCAATGCGGTTAACCTAACAAAGTCCTGGTTTGACAATGATAACAAAGTAGTTATTTTACATTCAAAATTTAAGCACATTTGTCTTTACATTCAATTTTTGAGATTTGAAGAGAGACACAAAACACAAATTCTGTAAAATTATGCCCAGTAACTACCAACATGTATTTCATTTTCTGTTCTCTTCTTCTTCAATGAATGTACATGTACAACAGCTTCTTGGAATTAAAATGTTTAAACAGCATATTCTTGTTTAACAAATTTGATTATATGTATTTCACTGCTATAAAAAGCAAACTAATAACCTCCTCAACTTCCCCTAAGCATTAATGTAAATGTAACAGTCAGACAGTGCTTGTTTTTCATTTGAATGAAGACAGCAAAATATCGAACAACTTCCTGACATAACCTAACATAGTGTCAGACAGACAGCCAATAGTACTGAGAATTTTATTTACTTTAATGTGACCACAGTGACCACACCAGAAAGCAATGCAATGTCAAATTAAAATAAAATGCTTTATAATCAAATATTCCAAATGTAAATAAAGTTGATTTCTGGATAAAAAATATTAAAAACACATCTCCATTATTCTTTAACCCATGCAATAGTGTTTTATACATATTAGTAGTTTACATGTAATTATTTCAAAATTACAAAGTTACAAAAAAGTACACAACAAGGATTACTGGTGAACAATTTTCATCATAAAATGCTCATGTTTTAAGTTTTCTTAGTTCAAAATGACAAGATTCTGTACATTGAAAGAAACAATGTTATTACATAAAAGTGAACAGATCTATCATTAATTAAATATAATCATGTACTCACTTATTTTGTAGGATTTCTCCACTATTCGAGTGTCTAGAACATGATGGTATTGAAAAACAGATTTTCCCAACAATTCTTCTTGCTTGTACTCAAGAAAATCTTCAATTCTTATTAAAAATAATAATAAAATCAGGAATGTTAATCAAAACAGAGCTGTTTTAAAATACACATTTGAATCTTACTATAAAACAACTAAGAGTTAACTTAATCCTTTTCTTATCAAGTTAACCCACAATAACCAATTTGTAACAATTCTATCTAGGCCCTCCTTTTATTCACTGCTGAAGTAGCTTTTTTGATTTTGCATGACCAGAGAAAACATAGTTCTGTTTGTTTGGAATTTCGTGCAAAGCTACACAAGGGCTACAAATGTCCACTTAAAATACGCACTGGTAAAACCATTCTCTCTTTCCTCCAGTTTGTGATAAAAAATAACAGCCAGCATATAACAGTTTAATTACACAACATGCCAATGAGAAAGTATTACTTTATTGAGTGTCATTGCTGAATGGCTCTCTATTACCATAGCAAATAAAATATAAAAAGTGTGATTGTTTTAAAAAATATTTACAACTCAAATTCATTTCCTTTTCTATAATCTAAAATATTACTCTATAAGCTGCCTGCTAGATCTAGTATAAGAAAAGTTTTAAAACTAAAATATTCAAAAGAATCACAAAAACATAACAGAAGGAGATATAAAATATTTTAATTTTTCCATATTTCTCTATTCGGTGTAATTTTGGTTCTACAAAAAAACATTGAACACATGGAAAAGTGTTACATTTTTAACTTCATAGTTAAAGAACAAGTATAAAATTAGAATTTGCTTGCAATTGTTAAACTGTGTTTCTATCTTGCCAATGCACACATCCAGGCTTTTTCAAAAACACTGGAAAGTGCTTATCTTCACCACAAGGTGGTCAACAAATTAGTAACATTAAAATTTAAAACCTACAATGATACAAATTTAATTAGTTTAAACTTATTCCTTCAAAAATTGCAATAAAAATTTTAAATGTTAGGAATCTGGTTATTTCTTAAAACACACTGCTGTGTCATTTTAGAAAAGCTTAATGATCAAATGCACTATTAATTTGTTCTTACCAAGTGCTTCAAATATCAAATATTTCTCTTTAAACTGACTTATGAAACACACCTTTTCAGAATATTGCTATGAAATTAAAATAAAGGAAGTTGGCCAATATGAATAATTTCAAATTAAAAAACACTGCACACATACTCTTACAAAATTACTTGGGCAGGGACAGTGAATATTTGTTCATCATCTGAAATTTACAAAGCATGGTTGAAATAAACAGTTGAAAATATTCAGATCTTCTGTGAAAGGGCAGAATAATATAACCAGCAACATAAAGGAGTAAGCTGTCTAAAAAATGATTCACACTCTAACCTTTGATTACTCAATGAAAGGACAGATCTATGGGAAAAGTGCCATGAAAGTTTAAAGATGGTTTGGTAAAACAATTAATCTTGTCAAAGATGAATAATCATCTCCAAGGGTAGAATCTTATCTTATCATTTTTGTTATAGCATTTCCAATAAGCAAAATAAATATTTTATAAAACTTTTAACATACATCAAGAAATGAAACAAGTCTGAAATAGTATAGTAAGCTAGAATCAAGCAATCAGGCAATAATTAAAGACTGCTCCACCAGAAATTGTATAAATTTAAGTCATTACTGAGCCAAGTTATTTGGTCATCCCAAGAATTAGTTAGTGTTTTATTACTAAATTAAATTAGTTAACCCCGAGAACTCAGTCGTACAAAAAGAAACAAATATAGAACAAAGGTCAAATATCTTGCAATTTAATGAGTTTTCAATCATACAGTAATATGGTATTATGGTTAGAAAAATTATGCCAGAAGGTTAAATACAAAAAGAAGCTTTTATTAAAAGTAATAATTAATAAATAAATATTCATCTCATGATGCTATCATACTGTTCTGTCCTTCTTCCAACATAAGCTTCCTTCAAGCCCATGAGCTTGTAAAGCTCGTCATTAGCAGCATAATCCTGGTATTAAAATAATACTTATTGTCAGTGGTTAAGTACAAAAAACTTATAAATAGCAACTACATTTCATTAGCAGTAGAGACTGTCTCTATTGTATACTAGTATTCCACTGTTAATGTTTCAAACTCTAAAATATTATTATTGTAATACATTGATCATAACATTAACATGCAACAGTTTAGCTAACACTAAACCATAATATCAGCAACACCATATTTTAGAAGATAAAAAATTAGGTTTACATTGCAAGTTCTGTAGATTTCATAATTCAGTTTGAAGTATTTTCAACAACAAATATTAGACAAAGAGATGCATGTATATGGCATAGATCAAATCTCTCTTTTTTTTCTCTACACAGAAGACAGTCATATTAAATTCCCCCAAAAATACAAGCAATAGTAATTTTCAAAAAAATGTGTGCCTGAAGTTTTATTATAAAAATAAATAATCTTCAGAAAATCACTTACTATACAGTGGCTTTAACCTAAATAGATGTTGCCATTAAAATCCAATAACCAATGCACAAAGCAGATACTCTAAAACAGAATAAATAGTGCAAACTTTGCAAAAATTTTACAAAATGTTTGATATAAATCCTGTACTTTGCATAAGAAGTTATGAGAATTTAAAAAGTAACTGTATGTAGACTATACTTTCATAAAAGCCTATCCTGTAAATTTATTATAATTATTTCATCCATGCTTTCCTGCACCCACTTAAGTTGTTTTTTTTCTAAAAGTCAAGATGTTTACAAAAAATAGCAAATGACCTGTAAAAAAACAAAAATGTTCATTTTCATATAGTTTATTGCTTTGTTGTCGTATAACAAACTTTTAAAAATAATTGTTTTTTTTTGTTTTTTTTACATATGAATATTTTAAAAGCTAACACAAATGTCCATGAAAATTATTTTTATTATAGACAAGTAATAAAAAAAAAAGATTAAAATTTGGGATGAATTATTTAGATAAATAAAACTATTTACTGTTCATTAACATGCATTTTTAATTAAAACTTAAAACAGACAAAGCTTTCATGATTTTTTGTTTTGTTTACTGAGAACTATGAGTGGTTGGTTTCATTTGATTATAAATTGACTTCGCAACCTGATACAGTACTGAAACTTATTCCAGGCCAACAAGGGCTACAAGTAAAGTAACTTCTGCAGGGTACAAAGGTACTGATTTATGACCTTTATTAGCAAGTTTTGGCAACATGTCATTGTATATTCAAGCAACATTTGAAAACCAAAACTTGTCTTTCTTCTTCCAGGCAATGTTTTAATTAGGTTTAAATCAGCACAGCTTCCTCATGAATGAAATGAGATGACCATTACAGAAAATTGATGCACAAAATCGTGATGCACAAACTTAACCTGAATAACCACACTTGGACATCAGTAGTACCCATAATAGGTAATGGTGTGTCAGATAACATTAAAATGTTCTGTATTACTAACAGTTTAACTTCACTTTAAACTGTTACATAAAAGTTGCATATATGTAGAAGATACTAAAATGGAAATCAGGCTTTAAGGATACAGATGATATTGAATAAGAACAGAGGAGAAAATACCTAATGTATATATTAAAAACTGTAAAAGTACTAAAAATAATATATTTAACCCTACAAATATTTCCTACATCTTTATAACATACATGGATTCTTAAAAAACATGACTCTGGCAATAATTTGACCACCTACTAAATAAACTTCATGTGTATGTGCATGTACATATATATATATATATACACACACACACACACACACAGACACAGACACACACACACACACGTATGTATGACACTAATAAACCAGAACTACAGCATAATATTTATTATTCATATTTTCAAACCTTCCACTACTTTAAAAACTGCCTTCAGCACCAACAGCTTTATAAACTACATAATTTATAAGACATGTCAAGAATAAATCTTGATTGTACATTAGTACACAAAAATAAATGTATTGATGTTAACTTCAGATGATTCATACAATAAATCTGATACCAGATGCTTCATAAATTAATTACTTAATAAGCATGGTAATCTACCTGTCAGCATGCCACTCAAATATACAGGATTCAATGACGTTGCAACTAATAATATGCAGACTATCACAACTTTGTAGATACTTCCCTAACCTACATAACCTGGTTTTGTCTGCTCTTATTAGTTAACAATAAATAAAAAAACTCAAAATTTCTGGATATTAAAAACATTACTTTCAACTCTAAATGGAGAAAACTATCAGATTACTAACAGAGAAAATATTACATGAAGGGTACATTTCACTGTTTGCTTGTTTCTAAAATAAAATGACTATGTTCAAGTTTCTCAACAAAACTGATTGTTTCTTCATGAATTCATAAAAACACAACACAGTTTTCAGCATAATGTTTTTAAAAAAAAATACTTCGTGGATCTTGATGTTTATCTTAAATATTACACAATCAATGAGAAAAATTACTTTTTACAAACTTTACACTTTATAGTAATTTCTTTATAACACTGAAATAATCTAACCTTTCATCAACATAGGTAAATTTCATATTCAGAGAATGTTGGCTTAAAAATGTTTGTTTGTCCAAAGTAACTTCAATATTGGAAGGATGCAGAATGGGTTCAGCAAGGGACACAAAGTAATTTAATGCTGTGAAGTTAGCTTTACAAGTGTGTGTCTCCATTTTGACAACTGGTATATTATTCATGATGTATCCAGTACAGTGAATTACCTGCAGGTAAAGATTCTGAAATCAGGAAAAGTTTCTAAATGTATACACTACAGAAAAGAACAAAAACTAAAACTACATTACACAATCTATACTAACTCACAGTTCAGACTTTTGTGTTTTATTATTTCAAATAGAAAACTATTCAATTCCTGCTCAAATTTTGTTCAAACCTAAAAAAACGTAGTACTTTCAAAACTTTAATGTTCTTTGTCAGCTATCAGACTCATCCAATGTTGTATAAAAAAAGTTTTTTAATATAACTATTGTATATTAGTATCTTATATGATTTATGTAAGCACCCCAATTCTTTTTTCTCTTAAGTAAAGTCATTAAAAAACATTATCTTCCACAGCAGGCAAACAACTAGATATAGACCATAAGGTACTTCTGTGCTAAACAAGAGGCAGAGGCATCACTAGATATTAAAAGATTAATGGATTAGGCTCGTAGGTGCTGAAAGTTTATGTATATCAGTAAGACGTTGATTTTGATTTTCTATTCTAATTTTTCAAAATACCAACTAAAAATTTGAGGCACTATCAAATATAATTGAAGCACAAACTCCAAATGCTAGTGCCAAGCAATACCTCTGATAAGTATCATTATAGTATCATCTTATTTCTGGTTGAAACTTAAAGTGAATGAAAAACTTCAGATAATTTTTTTGCTTGACATAAGAAGACACAATCAAAAATATAAACATTCTCATACATATAGTCTTTGAAAGATTATCTTTATAATGATAAACTGTTACTTTAGTAGTAAATCTTGATCTTCCCAAAAAAACTTATCTGAAGTAGTTCAAGTAAGTTATGTATGCTTTTCTTGTCTACAAAACATCAGCAACTGCATCTTTTATTTAAATAACCAATATATTTACTTTAATATATTATGTGGCACTAATACACTATGACACTAACAAATAGTGTCATATTAAATGACACAATTTAATGTCCCCAGTTACCAAGTTTTAATTTGGTAACTTTAGTTATTTATTTTTGCAAAACAGCTGTCAATTATATTTAAAAAACACAATTGAAAAAGGATTCTAATTAATCTCCACTAAAAAAAATCACAGCTAAAAGTCTTCAAGCTCTGTAAAAGTAACCTTTCTCCAATAGACACTGACTTTAGGTTACTCTATTTCCTGATTAAAAGAAAGTCTTCTCCTTTCATCTAAACACTTAGACACTAATGTTTCATTTAACAAAAAATACTGTTCATTGAAAAACTAGTACAATAAATATCACTACTGTAGAAGTTTTGAGACACTGCTGTGTACACATTCAATCTGTTTTAAGAGTGAAATCAAAGTATACCTAATTTAGGAATTACTGATAAACACAACAATTAAAAACTGAACACATTTCTCACTTTTTATTAGATGAATACACATATTGTATGATAAAACTGTTTAACAACAGTATTAAGCTTCCAAGTTCCAATGACTATAATAATTATAATGTACTTATAAGCATTTCCAACACATCAAATTGTTAACAAAGCATTACTTTATTAATAAATAATGTAGAGATTTACAATACAGCTTGTATACAATGATGTCCTGAATACAGGACTGAAATTTAATTAATTTTTGCAAACTAAGGAAGTACACCTTGCCTTATAAGAGGCAGATTTAATATTGACATTTCGTCCCTTGTTAGTCAATGTACACTTCATTCGAAGAAAGAATGACTGGGGCTGAAGCAGCTTACAATTTTCATTACTTTTCAAAGACAATATTTCTTTGATTTCTTCATGATCACAAGGATGGCTGAAGTCATATATACTGTGTCCCATGAGGTCAAGCTACAAATAAATAAATAAAAAGTCAACAGCTCCTTGGTAACTTTTATTCTTTGTTGTTCTATTGTACTTCAAAACTTATAATTATTTAAAATATGAAAATTACACCAGTATCATGATGCAACAAATTGTAATCATCATGATCCTGTAATCGTGTGTACTGACATGAGACACATTTTTATTTACTTTGTTTTCTAACAGAAACTGGGATATTTTAATAAAGGAACAAAACAGGACTGAATGCATTTAAATAATCCAACACCTCTTATGCACTTTTTCATAAATAAACATTCATTTAAATCTTCCAAAGTCATAATTCCCACAAGTCATTACTGAATAATAATAATAAATTTCACACATACAATAAAATATAACAACATATACAGACCAGCAATACATTCATGTATGCAAATGCTTACCAAAAACTAAGTATTTCTGATGTGTTCTTAAAACTTAATTGTGTTGATTGTACGGCAAGTTTTACATTCATCAGTATAACAACTGATTATATAGTTGATAACCTGAAAATGCATTTTACCTCAAAATCTACAATTCAATACAAGTTTTTAAATTTTTTTGATTCACCATTCTGATTACTGATAAAATTATATTTATTCCAAACCACTGTTCTCAGTAATTCAGCAAAATGCCTCATGCTTGCTTATAGATTAATGACCTTGGTGCATTCACAAATAAAATATTCTTTTAAATATATACAAAAATACAAAAAACAAATGATGGTAAATGTGAAAAAACATACAATCTGCCTTGAAATAGGGGTTTAGCATTATTTCTAAAACTTTATATGATTTTATAGAATATCACCATTTAAGATGTATAAAAACTTGTACTGTGAAACACGCTAGAAACTAAACTAAGTGTTCTTAAAATATAATTAAAAGAGAAAAAAAGTTTTGGATTGAAACCAAATTAAAAAAATCATTAAATGAAAAATATTAACTATAGCTAGTCTTAACTATTCATTTATAAACTAATCAATGTTGTCTGTACTAAAACTATATATAACACTACCCAGACTCTTTCAACAATTTAGTAGTTGTAGTTTTGCAAATTTTAGGTGGCTTTAATTCCATGCAATTTGTAGATGCTGTAGTACATTTGCTTTACAAAATATTAAACCTATATTGACTATAAGCACTCCTGCTTCTTTTCACATTCTAAAGGGTGGACCACTTCTGAGACCTTGACATGCAACTTCCTCTAAGGATCAGAACCCTTGTGAGCTCAACAGTCAGTCTCAAGAAGGTTTTTAATTAAATCAAGACAACTTCACTTTTATTCTTCTAACTCTGACTCAAAATTGTTTATAACACGTAACATGATGCATCTTAAATTTTTTGGTAAACCAAACTTTCAATCAAAGCAGCATGAACAAAGATTCTTTGTTAGTACACTAAGTGGTTCTGAAGAAACTGGTTTCATACACACATTTATACAAACATGCAAAACTTGTTTCAAAGGTATTTTATAGAGAATTTTGTCAAGATCCATAAAAACCTAAAATTTCATTCGAGAACACAGGTAAATATAGTTAGAAATAAACCATTTAAAACAAAAAAGTAAATAATTAGATCAAAAGATGCATGGATATATATATATATATATATATATATTACATATAGGATTTGAAATACAATAAACAGAGGTTACTCAAATTTTTTCTAAATTATTATATATCAAAAGTCTCAAAGTTTTTAAAAATGTGCTCAGAAAAGTTGATATCAAGATGTGACATCTTGTATCAACATATAAATCCTAAATACACCACAAAAGGTCTTGGTAAAGAAAGTCATAAGACAAGGTATGAAAATACAGAACTAACAACTTCTGTCAAACACATATATGGGAAAAAAAAATAGCCTATACCCATATACATAAAAATAATGCATAAATATAAGAAAAATATAGCTCTGAACCTGGTGATGAAAATGTTTAAGTCTGAAGATCAAAATAGCTCTTGTAAAAACAAGGCAAAAAATGCTATAAAGTAAGACACTTAAGAGGCCAAGGTCAAAAGACGCCAGCTGTCGAAAGCAAGACGATATAGACTATGCTCTAATGCATGGTTGAAAAGAATAATCTAATTAAATACATTATTTCCAGCTGATAAATTGTACTGCAACACAAATGGCCTGGATAATGCTTTCAATAGGAAAGTTTGTGTAAGACATGTGATAGGAAATAAGTAACTTCATAGCTTTCAATGGAAATTTTTACATGCAATGATCAACAGCATACATGAAACAAAATATAGGTGACTTATGTTTCATTTCCATCAAATAACAAACAGACATCTGGCTTTTCTAGTGATCTCATTTTCTAGTGTCACCCTACTCCAAACTGCATATTTAAACCAGATTTTGTTTTTCCAACCCTAATTTTCAAAATGGCTCACCATTTTGAATTTTGCAACTACCATGTTTCCTGAAGTTAACAAATACACTAGAGAGAACTAATGAGCTGTAATAAAGCAAAATAAGATAAGCACCTTCTGGACTGTAAAATTATTAGATAATACCAGACAAAATTCAAATGAACTCATTACGATGTAAAACTGGTTAATAAAACAAAGGGAATAAATTAGAAAACATTGAATAAGACAAATACTACTATAATGTGTTGTGAACTGGGTGTGGGATATAAAACTCTGTTTATGTTGGGTGTTTAGGCATACTAAGGACTACTTGCCCCAAGACATGAAGGTCTGATACAAAGGTCAATCAAATCCTATATCTGAAACTATAAGCACGAGGTAAAATGTACCAATACAGAAGATATAGCACATTATAATATCACTCTAATAACAGTTTTCCTTATGTATTTTGCATGAATTTCAATAACATAAACCTAAAAAAATAGTGAATTATAAAATTATGGAAATTTATGAATGTGTATGATCTTGATTTAATCTTTATATTAGGACATGTCATGTCAGGTAGCAAATAGCCACTGATATGACAAAGAACCCTTTATAAACACATTTTTGATGTTCCATAACTACTTCACAAAAGCATAAAAAATCAGAATTTTTTACTCAACTTGTAATGTTGTAGCACTGGAAACTGCAAGGATATTATTTTAATGTCTTTAATTATTTACATTAAGTTTTTAAAAAATCCATGGAGTAATTCAACAAAATAGGAAAAAACAAATAAAAAAGTAATATAATGCAGGTGTTAAAAATAACTTTCAAAAGTCTCAGGTATCTAGTAGGAGTGGAGAAAAACAGAACAAAAAAAACAAAGATTGCAGAATAGTTTCCAATGCTAAAATGTAAATAACATAATGCAACAAATGAAAAAAACACCAAAAAACAATGAGTTCATGAAATGTTTTTGTATAAAAACTAGTAAACACTAAAATAAAATGAGTGAAAATTACTTACATATGTAAAAATCAAGCATACAGATGTGGTAATTTTACATCATGTGTTTATATTGAAAATGATTTATGCATTTTCCTAATTTGCACTACATAAAATATACACCCTTAATTTTTAAGAATATTAATAAAACACATATTATTGTGTAGAAGTCTAATAAATTTGAATTATTAGCAGGAAATGTGGATCAGTAATATAAACATAAGAGTACATGTATATTGCAACTACCACTGACATTATTTACCAAGTACTAGCCAAGGAATAATTAATCAAATTAAATTAAATATTTTTCAAAAATACTAAATCAGTTTCCCCTGGGTGTGTGAGCAAAATACTCTACTTTTAAAATCTATAAGCTACTCAATTCTATTCTTTCTTCACTAAGCTAGCTTTTTCACAGCATTCAAAATTATCTTTAAAATCTACATGAGAGTGTTAAAATTTATGAAATTAGGCATTCTTTTTTAACATAATTAATGATTTTATATTTTTAAACAGTAAATAACTAAATTTAAAACTAATTTTCAAAACATACTTCTATTTCTAAACTTAGTATTAAAATTTAGAAATAGCTCTTCACAGAAAAAATATTATGACATATTCATGTTGAATTGACTTGCTGTAAAATGATAAGATAGGTTCAGTGATCAACATGAAATTTAATGAGGATTTTTTACAACAAAGTAGCTCTGAATTCTCTGAGTAACTGAGTTTTATAAGAAATAAATAGCAATTGGACACAATGTACAGAAAATACAATGAGCAACACAGCACCAACATTCCATTCTGTGGTATTTAAACTAATTTTCTTTCCAGCAACTAGACAAAACTACTGAATACCAGAAGATTTGGTCATGATTTTATTACAAATTAGTCCTGAGTAACCAAATTTATAACAAAAAAATAGAAAAACTAGACAACTGTACAAAAATACAATAAACAGTCTTTATTATTCACAAACACAGTGTGTATGTGCATACAGGTGATTGGACTAGTCTAGATCTTAAAACTGCTTTCTCTTTCTCAAGATTTGTTCTATATTAATTACAGCTTATGTTACTTAGTTAAGGTAATATGGTCAGATTTACCAAAAGTGACATAAGCAACACAACTGTTCTTTCCTGTTTGGAAATAAAGGAGTTTGTAATCTCAAGATATCACCAGATTTACAACTGGAGAAAATTATGTTTTGACAGTCATGCAGAAGATGCAGCTTTACAGTCATATACACACACAAACAGACTCTTCTATGTCAAGAAATTACAAAGAACAAAGGTAGTTAGAACAAAAACAACTTTACTGAACAAGTGTTTCTGAATACAGTACATTAAAATAGCTGACAAATTTCGAAAAACTCTAAACTGAAACAAAAAGTACAAAATACACAGTGCACCTGCATACCATAAACATACAAACACAGAACTAGATATGCAACATATTTATTATTTCAAAATAAATATTAAGACTTAAAAAGAAGGTTGACACTTGATATAACAGAACATAATTCTCTCAGAGCCTTTTTTCAAAAAAATGAACACAAACATACCTGATTCAGGCCAAGGAACTGATGGACATTTTCAGACAAATATACTAAATCTCCTTCTTCAGACAGTATTAAAAGAAATCCTTCAAGAGCCTTCAAAACAGCCAAGTCCCAATTTCTAACAGCATTGGATGGAAAGTGTTTCATAACTTCTGGATAAACAAACAATTAATACTTTATTACTTTTATGGTCAGTACCACATACCCAATAGGAGATTGTTGAATTTAGTTATAATCAGAGAAATATGCCACGGAACACAGAAGCAGATAAGCAACATGACAAAGTTGTAGTAATTACTACCTAGCAATAAAAAACTATAACTGATTAATAATTACACTTAAGTTATCATATAGAACACTGGTCATGATAATTATTGATATCTGATCACCAAAAACTCACTCTTTGAGTGGAGAAAAGTTTGGTTATTCACTGATTTCACAATGACAAAATACAAAGTCAAAAGAAACAATGCTTGTTGATATACATCTATTTGCATGCACACTTTAGGAATTACCATAAAAAATTCTACTAATTATAAAAATTATTTTTTAAAAAAAATTGTTTCAGATGAGTACACTGTGATTTATATTTCAAGTTAAATTAATTAATCTCACAGGAACATAAATTATAACAAACACCACACCACAGATACCTTTTTAAACACTGATAACTCTTCAAGTCCAAAGTAAAATAAAATGCACAGCACACACACACTTTAGTGCAAACATAAATCTGATATCTTATTACTCAAAATTGCCTCCACAATTATAACATCTGATCAAGTTTCCATTACAGTTATTTATTATCAAGGTAAAATTCTCAGTTACTATTATACCATGTGAAAAGTCTATTACAAGGAAGACCTAAAATACAATAAAATTATTTCATCACAGAAGACATGGCACTGATTTGAAAGTAGTTGCCATTCAATATTTGTTGCTTTGAAAAAAGGTCTCTGCATTTCTTTCCAACCTGCCATCATACTGGCAATTGTAGAAAGAACATAATTGGGTATTTTTAAAATTGACATTGAGGTAATTTAATTAATATGGAAGAAATAGAAAAAAAAAAAAGGCCACAGTAACTTGCCAAAATTCTTGGAGTAGCTCTCCCTACAAATTATTACTGCCCACCCCTGTTTTAGAACAGTTTTCTAGTATTTCTTAACTGCAAATGTAGAAAATTATTTTTATTTAGAATATATCTTTATACCTACTTTTGAACTAACAGGAATGGCAGCTAGTACATAGTACCCACTGTCAGCTTGGCAGCTACTATATTTTATTTGATCAAGTAATGAAATTTGGCCACTAATCTTACAGAACACAAACGGCCCCAAAGTGCAGAACAGATTTTTTGTGACAACAAGACATAAACTATAAATTCTCAGGTTTCAAATGTAAGCACAACAGCCACTAGGCCACACTGTATCGTTTTTTCTCATCATTGAATTGGAACATTTTGTATATCTAACAAGCTATGTAGTAGCCAAGTTAATTAATAAATGTAGTAGATTACACATTTTTATTTGCATTAATATGTGTGAGAGTTTGAAGTTTCAAATCTTTCTGAAACAGTCCATAAACTGAAAAGCTTTGGTAAAGTGCAAAATATTACTAAAGGATTAGGAGATAAAATATTGTGAATTTGAAATATAAGGACATAAGCACATTTGAAAAAAAAAGAAATAATTTTTCGTTTGATACAAGCATTTATAAAGGATAAAATAATAAAATTCTTATAATCTGACAGCAAAATATTTCATTACACATTTTGTCTAACCTAATTTATAAAGTTCATGCATATGTAACATTTAATTATGTGTAACTACTTCTCCATAAACAAACAAGTTCCAAGAATGCCAAAGTAAACCTAACACTATAAAAGCATATTGAATAACAATTTCAAAACCATTTGACTAGTGCCCATTTGTACTTTATAACATACATACTTAATGACACAAAGTTGGTGTTTGTTTCTAATTTTCATTTAAAGCTACAAAAAGCTATCTATATAGATATCCTCAGATTAATCTTGTATGATCAAACAACTGGATTTGACCATCACTCTTATAGCACATCTATAGCTCAAAATTACAGAAAGTTGTGCAGTAACAACTCATGTTCTGGGAATGTTCACAGTTTGGGCATCCTAAAAAAACTGGGCCACAACCAGCCCTGGTTTAATTATACTCAAACTTCGCTTACATGTATATACAACTTCTGTCAGATATTACATAATATATTGTACTATCTATATGTTTTGTCACAAATATACACATTTATGATGCTAATGAGTTTTGTATTTCTTCATAGTAGATTAGCATCATGAATGTGTATAAAATATTATATTTGCATTTCAGGAACCCATGGTTATTTCTAAATCTGATACAAATATGCACAGAATATCAAGTAATGTAGATTTTGAGAAATGATAAATGTTTCACAACTGTTTCAAAGATAATATACAAAAGTTAACATTTTCTTAAACTGAAAATACATATCCCATGATACTTATCTCCTTTTATACTACAACTATTACTCAACTGCTATAGTTTCCCTCCTTGGCCATTCTAAGCACTGTCCTGATGATGGAACTGTGTGTGTTTTATTCAACTCAATAAAACAAAATTCATCCAGTCTAGGATTACGAACACTCATCTTCACTCCCAAATGTATAGGTAAGGTAAATTCCACTTTTCCCAGGAATTACAAAGACAATGTGGAACAAACCATGCTTAACCAAGAACCTGGAACCTGAAATGGGACCAATTTGTGTTTGGAGTTGGGAGGAGACAATATCTCTTCTATGAACAATTTACTGAACCAACAGTGACAAAAAAGATGGGCCATGCTCAAACCAATCCCATAATCAAACATTAAATCTGAACCAATATTATGAGTAGCATTCCATGTATGATGGTGTATCTTCTACCAAGAAATGAAGAAAAAAAAACATCCAGGAGCCCTCCTACTTTGCTATCTTCTTCAAGAAGACTCTCTTGCTCCACTAGCAGAATATTAGGTGTATGAGGGTATATGAAAGGGGGTGGAATAATGCACATTGGGGAGTTCTGAAGAACAATGTTATGGAAAGAGTGCAGATAGGTGATGCCAGTTCCCTTAACTTCTAAAAGCAAACTAATCCCAATGTAACACTTCAAGGTTTTCATCAGATATAACAAGAAATTGGGATGCAAATGGTCACAGAAGCAAGAAACAGTAATCAAATAAATGGTGAAAAAGATCTAGGTATTTTAGGTAAGAAGAACACAGGTAGAGTGATAAAGCATCCTATGCATATGCACGACAAACATCTCTGATTGGCAACATCCACATGCTAACAGCAACAAAAAGAGAAAGGTGATACATGGTACATATGGCTAAGGGCTTGAATGGACGTTGAGAAAAAGCATGTATTATCACATTACTATCTCAGATAGGGAAGTAAGATGGTCACTGGGACAAAGGACCTGAAATGAACTGAGGAGGTTGAAGAGTACTGTTTGTCTTGATTATCTAATAATAATCAACAAGGCCAACTTGTATAAGGCAATTGTGAAAGATGTGAAACCTTATCAAAGAGACAGACCAAAAAAATGAAGTGGGTTCAACCTCCTTACAATACACAATTGTCAATATATGTATGTGCTACTTCTGTTGATAAATGCTTACTGCTGGCCTATGCAAAGACTGAGATAGACACATGGTAACCTAAGAAGTTAAACACTGATGCCATGCAAAGAACTATACAATTTCCATGCATGAAGCTTGGGATTCAAAACAACTGGATGTTTAATGTCAGATTGTGGCTGGTGCAACAGAGATGGCCAAACAGGTGGGCAAACCTGAAGGTACTGCACAAGTGGAAACCAAGGTTTCCATCAGCCAATCTGATGCTATCAACATAACCAGACAAAAGGTTAAACAAAAAAGAGCTAATATTCTGAAAAACATATGTATCAGTGGGAATGCATAGAAGTGTAATCCCATGCAGTCCTAACTGAAGGCATCTATTGCTAATAGCTGAAGATGAAATACTGGGGACCAAAATGCCATTAGTTGAGTGTTCCAATTTGAGGCAATGCAATGATTATAATTGTCCCAAGCCTAGATCAAGTATAATGGAAAACCTTGTGCTGCAACATATATTCTGTTGGGAGAATATAGCTGGGTTGAGACAAGTAATTAGCTACCAAATTCATCACCCTTAGAATATGGCAATTTAGTAGGATGACATGATGGCAAAAAGTCCAATAAATAAGATCCATGGTTTGAAAACAAAGAGGCCTGGACAAATTGCTCTGTAAAAAGAAATGTGATGCTTCACTTTAACATTTCCAAGGTGATGTATCACACTTCCCTTCACAGGGCAATCTGTCCAGGCCTCTTTGTTTTCAAACCTTGGATCTTATTTATTGGACTCTTTCCCATCATGTTATCTTACTGGCTTGCCATATACTTGCCTCTTAATACATCCAGATCTAGAGAGATCACCCTTTGAATAGCAAGAAGTTCTAAAACATCACACAGGAAAGTTGTGTTATATATCCATAGGCCCTGAAATTCTTGACCAGTAAGTTATGCATCCCATCCTGGAAGTGAGATGTCCCAGAAGAGATGGATCTCTGGATATGATGGTGGCATAGGAAAAATAATTTTAGTATTGTGCTGATCTTACCACCACTCAAGATCAAAGATGATCCTTGATTAGCCTGAGAAAAGCAGAATCTGGGTGTGACATTTCACGGGCAATGAAAAGGTACCAGTAATAACCAGTTGTCCATGTAATGGTGTGTGTATGTAGGCCTAGAGAATGGAAGTAATAAGAAATGTTCTGTACAATTCACTAGGACAGCTATTATGCTGATGCTAGTCTGAAGAACAAAGTTGTGAAGTGCATAATCTGACATTTGTGCACAAAACAAAGATATCAGTGGAACAACTCCACTAGAAGAACATGCAGATAAGCATCAGAAATATCAAAATTAATTGTCTAGAGTTCTGGTAAAAACTAACGATGCAAAATCAGGAATTACTTCATTATGAACCTTAAATGATCTAGAATTTGATGTATATGAAAAAGTTTGATGACAGGATGCCAATTTCCTATTTTCTTGGGCACAACAAACCAACAGGAATGAAATCCTAGAAAAACTGGCACAATTCCCTCCAATGCCCCTTGAAAAACAAATCTTTAATAGCTCTGAAACAAAGTTCCAACATCTGAGGATCTGTAAGAGGAGGAAACATGATAGGTTCACTGGATAATGTTGTTGAAGATGTGAGCATAATAACTGAATAAATAACTAATTCTGATGCAAGGGCCTGTAGTACCCATGGATCTATAGTAAAGATTTTCCATACATACAGAAATTCTCAGACTCAAGTCCAGACAGATCCCAAAGGTATATGATAGTACCATCACCTCTTGTGGCATTACAGCCAAGCATAGCAACCTCATGGATATGAACAAGAAAAAAATCAATCCAATGCTTTGATGGGAAAAGAAAGGAAACAAAAGCAGTTGAGTAATAATAACTGTGTGTTAAATAACTAATTTGTATTTTTACTGCTGCATGTTCTTCTTTTATTAATCATACACATACATTTATAAGTTTGGTTTGTTTTGAATTTTGTACAAAGCTAATTTGACAGTGAAAAACTAGAGGGAAGGTAGCTAGTCATCACTACCCACAACCAACTCTTGAGCTACTTTTTCACCACAGAATAGTGGGAGTGACTGTGACATTATAACACCCCCATGACTGAAAAGGCAAGCATGTTTTGGTGTGATGGAGATTCAAATCTGTGACCCTCAAATGATGAGTTTAGTGCCTTAACCACCTGGCCATGCCAGGCCTACATTTAAAAGAAGGACCTTGTTCACCTTGAACAACAAGAATTATAATAGAAAAATATAACAGATAAATAAGAACATCTTTGTTTTATTCATATAAAGCAATATGCTCTGTTTACCAGAGAAAACTGAACCCCAATATTTTGACAAAACACCAAATATAAAAAATCTAAAGAAGGTTTAGTTTGTTTTTAATTTTGCAAAAAACCACACAAAGGCTATCTGCACTAGCCATCTTTAATTTAGTAGTGCAAGACTAGAGGGAAGGCAGCTAGTCATCACTGTGCACCATCAACTCTTGGGCTACTCTTTTACCAATGACTAGTGAGATTGACCATCACATAACAACACCCCCATGGCTGAAGGGATGAGTATGATTGGTGTGCCTTAACCACCTGACAAAAAAAGATTGTACTAAATATGTAAGTTAAATAAATATCAGACCATCATGCCAATTATCAGAGTATGGGAGGTTGGTAGGAAAAATATATTCTCAAGCAATGAACCCATAAGAACTTCACAATACTATACAGCGTTTCCTTTTATATTAACATATACATTATGACTGGGTAACAAGTTCTGGGAATATCTGTAAATATAAATATCACAGCAAAAACCTCAAGTTATTTGTTCTTTGTTCTACTTCTTTTATATTACACAATAACTTAACAAATAAAACAATATTGTCAGCCAATTTCACTGAGGTGACAGTTTCAAACAGAGAATCTACTTTTATAAATCACAATTACAGTGTAAAGAATGTTATCATTACCCCTTATAGTTACTTTTTTTTTCTTTAAGAGATATGTGGCATTCTTTAAAAAGCACAAGTACAGAGTGAAACAAGAATTACTAGCAAATACTAGTTAAAAATTAGATGTTACAAATGGAACTTCACTATATTTACAGCTTGGTTAAAAATACAGCCTTTCTATGTCTATTGAAACACTGTATAAAAAACAAACAAAGAAATAAGTAAAAAAAAACTTTTCAGAAACAGATGTTAATGTAGGGATAGATAACAACAATCATTCAAAAACAATACAAACAAGACAGTAGGGATGACATTTGCATTATCTCTAAATAATAGCACAGGCAAGAATTAATATATATAAATAACTATTCAACCACAACTGAGTTTAATTTATTCTACTTTTGTCTATTAACATTCTACTACACTGTATGCCAGTGCCATTACCTAGGGATGATGCAAATGCCATCCCTACTATCTTATTTGCATCATTGTTTTTGAAGGACTGATGATAGCTTTTCCTATATTTATTTCCTTTTTTCTACAGTTTCTTTTTACCAGAAATAATAAATAATAAAGTGGTACACAAATAAAATAATATTACTTTTATATGTTAATATAACAAAACGAAACTGATAACTTCAAACTGCAGAACCTGTGATAATACACAAAGTAACACAGACTGTGAATTAATAAAAACAAACTTTACCATTTGAGGCTTTAACCTCACAATTTTCTATGTTCCACAAAGGGAAGGAAATCTTAATAACAGTAGCTCCCCCTCCACTTACTACAGGTTTCTATATATACAGGACCCGAAGCACAACATTAAACAGCATGTGTAACAGCTACACAAAGGAACAGACAACCTGACTTTCAGACATAATATTCATTGAACATGTTTACACTTTTCATAAAATATTTTTAGCTATCGAAAATCTTCGTGTGTATGTGTATACGTACTTTTGAGACATTAGATCATTTTTGTTTTTCCAATTACCATTGTCACCTTTGCAATGCTTTATATCAAAGAGGGTGAAATTCAAAAACATCATGCACACTTCTTCACAGTTTTGCAAGAAGTGTTGAAAAAGAAACATATTTAAAGATATATGGTAGTACACAATACTGACTTTAGAGTATAACACACTAGAAAAAAAGGTAACAAAAATAATTTTTGTGTACATATTTTCATTTTGCTATTTGACTTCCTTTGCTTTTAGTTTCAAATCATGTACTCTTATAGCCATGGGTCTGCTTATTATATTTTATTTTGAAAGGAACAATAAAATGCCTTGAATCGGCATGAATTTCTGAGGGTTGGCCAGGTAACTGGAACCATGCTGATATCTTTATTTCACTTTAATACAGGATATTTAATCATGATGAAAATTTACTATTTCCTCCTTTAGTTTTCTTATATTTAGTTTTATTAGATATCAATATCTTTTATTATAAGAAAGATCCTTATTCTTCTGAAGTTTGAAAAACTGATGCTGCAATATGTGCATTGTTCTTTTTTCACTGACAGGTTCTTTCAAATCATCTGGTGAAGATGACAGAACATTCAATTCACATGTCATAAATTATTTCTTTCTTTAACATTTCTATAAGCCTGTACACTTCAACATTGTTGTAGGCCTATGTTACAAATAATATTCAAACATTTTTAACAACACTAAGATAAAAATCAGATATTATAATCAGGGGAACTCAACAAGTTAACACACAGATCCAAATACCTGCAGGGAAAACACAATGACTAACTCAATTCTCTATCATAAAACAGTGCTGAACATTTCCCAACTATCTTGCACTGTTTACTTTTGTATGTATAAGAAAACCTTTAAATTATCATTTTCCAGGCATCTTAGGTCTATCTTACTATCACGTACCCTTGAACTAACATAAAAATTACAATATCAAAAATATAGCTTACAATACCACATGTAGTATCAAATTATTTTATGACTGCAACAAACTAAATATATTTTACTGAAAAAAAGCTTACTGCAGGCATAAATACAAAACAATGACTAAAATTAAACAACTTTTATCACACAAGAAACCTTTTTCCTGAATAAAAATAAAATCAGACATTTTAATCTAAAATGTGGTTTGTTGTTGAATATTGACTATAATAAGAACACTAGTAAAAAAAAATATACAAAAAATATTTTCCTCTTTTTCTACAAAGATTGTTTACATAATCTGTTTAAAGAACTAGGCTTCCAAGAGTACTTTTATTTGTCAAAGTACTTTTATATATATATATATCACCTAATGAGGACCAAACTAATATTATTAAGCAAAATGTATCATGACACCTAAAGAGGAGAATTACACTGTAGCTACCATTTGACCTCTGTCATTTAATAGTGACAACAGAATTTAAACTGTAAAAAAAACAATTTAAACAATGTAAAATTTCTTTCTTTATACTATAATAAAAAACTTTTAAAATCATATTAACAAAAATACATAAGTATAATGTCACAAATTAGAGTTAAAAGTCCTTAACATTTAAGTTCAGAGTTTAAAACATAACCTATCTTTTCACATTCATGCAAAAACAACACCTGCCTCTTAATTTGAACATTTGTTAACATACATCACAATTGATTTAAATAATACAACATAGATATAATTAAATAAAATTTTAAGCAAGGAATTTATATTGAGGATGTTTAGTGGTACAGTTCAGATCATGCATAGCTGAATACTTTTTTAAAGTTAGTACCTGCAACAGGGTTAAGGAGTTCTCTGATTCTTAAGTAGCTGATGGTTAACCGCATGAGTGAAGCTTTATCTAACTGTGAGCAAGCAAAAGGTAACTGACTTGCAAGCAGAGAGTAAATTTCAGTTTCTTTACTTCGTCGACTACGGGCAGCATCACGTGACTTTTCTTTTCGTTTTTCAGAGTTTCTGAAAAAAAATATATAAATAGCACTGTTGAAAAGCAAACACCAAGGTATTACAGTTAAAATATATATAAAATATCATCATGTCACTAAAATGATTTTAACATCCATCTTTCATATACTGAAGTAAGCAAATGGTATTGAAAAAAAAACAGTAACATTAGAATTGTACTTGACAAATAAGACAAGCAATCCCTTATCTTATAAAGCTTATATACTTCAGAAAGATTACAGTTTATTATTTCACAACCAAGGCAATAGAAAAGCAATGAGATGATCAATAATTTAGTATGTTGAGTTTAGTTCACTTGCTACAATGGGCATAATATGTCATTTTTATGTTTCTTAAAATTGAAAACAGATAACACATACATATCAGCAAATCTGGTAATAAAAACTACTGTACATGAACAAAAAATTAATTTTCCCCAAATATTATCTGAAGGTACCTTGTTCTTTCAGAACAGCTATTGCCACACATCTGTAACTTGGTCAAATTTTATAATACCTAAATAATACACCTTGATGTTTGAAAGATGCACAAGGGCTGTTAACAGCTTCTGTAAAACAGTACACAGAGGCTGGTTGGTTGGGTTTGGTGTTTAATGGTGCAAGGAAACTAGGCTATCTGTGCCAAACAACTGATAAAAAGTTAAATTTAGAGTAAAAGTATTATAATTCATAAAAGGAAATTAAGGTAAAACAAAACAAAGTTTAATTTTTGAATTAAAAACATAAATAGCATTAAATCTAATTTTTATATCTAGTTTACAATATTAAGAGAAAAACTACAGTAATACAAGTTGTAAAGGACTTCCTGTAATTATAATAACTCACCAGGAAGACTAACGGGCGAGTTCAAAAATCAGCTTTAGTCACTTGAAGTTGGACATTCTAGTCCTGGTTTTGAGTTATTTGACATTATGGTTATTTTCAGAAAGAAAAGTAATACAAGTTTTAAAAGACTTGTTAGCAAAATTTTAATTATTATAACTCGCCAGGATGTCTAATTGGTAGTTCAAACGTCAGTGTTAGACACCTGAAGTTGGACTTTCCAGTGCTGGTTTTGAGTTATTTGACATTACGGCCATTTTCTAATTTCAAATTAAACTAGATATACTTTGATTCTTTAAAAAGAATCACATTAAAAAAGGTCTAATGTATAAATTAAAAAACTTAAATAGCATTGAAAAGAGTAAAGGCCTTTAAAAAACTAAAAATATTTCTAAGGCGGACAGTGTCACTATCACCAATAACAGTCTAATGTTACAGATAAACCTTGGGACAAAACACTTAAAATGGTGCCATCGTTGAGAGTCATAACAACGCTAAGACAGTAAAATTGTGACAATGGTGACTTATACAATGGTGTATAAGTCCAAGATGAAAGAAAACAATGAGTTAAAAAACTGTGACCAATGCACAGTCCAGTTAGGACAACTTCATCTTTCTGATTCATGTGGAAGCAAGACTCCCAAAGTCCACAGGGTTTTATTTGGAAAAGCTTGTTTTCACACTGCTCATTCCAAATTGACTGCCAACTGGGGAGCCAACCTTGAATACAGGACCATAATCCATGTATGGAACAGGTACAGCAGTGATAGTACCAGAGCAAACAGGTTGAGAACTAAGCAAGTAAGTATAAATAGTGCAATTTGAGTACTGCTTAATGATCCAGGGCAATAGAAATGGTGTACAGTTCAACAGTGAACAAAGAAACTGCAGAGAGAATTATGCCAACAACCACCAAACCACAACAAACCAAGGCAGACCCCACAAACTCACCTGATTTTAAACCATCTGTATAAACAGGGATAGAAGGATGGTTTGAAAAATGTTCAGAAAATAACAGACAGTATTTCCAATCCAGAGTATCTGCCTTTCTCAAATGACTTGAAGAAAAGTCACATTTGGAGACTGTAATAAATCATGGTAGGATGGGCTGACCAGTGGATACAGCAATGTTATCGAAGGACAGACCCAGTTCATTCAACCAATATCTGAATATGAAGGCCAAAAAGGAGCAAAGGCAGATCATCTGTTCCAAAATAGTATGGCCCACTGAAAAAGGAAAACACAGCTCCAGGTGGGATGCTGTGGTAAGGATTGAAGTTTTGAAGCATATGGTAAAGACAGTTGCGAATGACAGAGGTATGGAAGAGGTTCATGAGACTCTGTATATAAGCTCTGAAGCGCAGAAAGCCCCGGTGAAGGGCTGAAGTCCCTGATGATGAAAGGGTCCAGCATCTTCAAAGCAAAGGTTCTGGCAGAGCCATAGACCAGTGAACCATAGTTTAGTTTCAATCAAACAAGAGCATGACACATCTTTAGCACAGAATACTGATCCACTCCCCAAGTGGTGGAAGAGAGGACATGGAGGATGCTCAGATCTCTTGTACATCTGACCCATAGCTGCTAGATGTGTGGTATAAAGGTCAGCTTATGGTCAAAGATAAGCTCCAAGAACTTTGTCTCAGGAACTACAGGTAGCATAACTTCACTGATACAGAGGTTCAGGATCAGAGTGAATACTCCATTGGCACCAAAAGTGTATGCAAACGGTTTTAGAGAAAGAGAAGTTATACCTCATATTCGACGACTGATGAAGGTCGTTGGCATAAAGCCTGTTTGCAACAGTAAGAGAGAGTTGTTCAGTGATGGCATAAATCTTTATACTAAAATGTGTGACACTCAAAACACAGCCTTGAAGGACTCCAAGTTCCTGTAGAAAAGAATGAGAAGATATCAAAATCACATGAACTTGGAATTGCCTGTCCATTAAAACATTTTTAATAAAAGTGAACAAATGGCCATCTCGCCCATATTAGTGGAGGTCTTGCAAAATGCCATTCCTCCATGTTGTATCATAAGCCTTCACAATGTCAAAGAATACTGATACATGATGTTTTCATTTGAGAAAGGCTTCTCTGATTCAAGTTGAATCAGGTGGTTCATGGTGATGCACTATAGTCAGAACCCACACTGAGTTGGCAAAAGTAAGTTGTTTGATTTGAGGAACCAAACAACCCGAGCATTAATCAACCTTCCTAAGGTCTTACCATAATTGTATGGCAGTTTGAAGGAATCTTAGGATCCTTCCCAGGTTTAGAGAAAGATAGAACAATAGCCTGGTACCAGACATCGGGAAAAGCATTCTCCAGATCTGGTTAAAAACAATCAGAAAAATAGCAAGAGAAGCAGGAGATATATGGTGCAGCATTTCGTAGTGTACATCATAAGATCCGAAAAATGTACTACCAGACTGATGAAGAGACAGTTTGAATTCCACCAGTGTAAAGGGATAATTATAGTCACAGAGACGATCAGCTTGAAAGGAAAGAGGTGATCGCTCTGCCCAAGTCTTGATGGCTAAGAAGGTGGAGGATAAAGCAGAAGTGCTAGATACCTGGAAAAAGCTTTCACCTAGAGTACCAGCAATGCTCCAGGTATTAGCTACTTCTTGGCTATCAGAGAGCAAGATCAAGATGAGGACAGAATTATATTGCCCACTTGTCCCATACGACTTCGGAACTGGTGACAGAAGATATGCTGGTTGTGAACTTAATCCAAGAGTCCTTCTGGCTTTGATATCTTACCCACAAAGCATGTATATAGGCCTGCTCCAAAGTGATGCAGTTCAAGAGTGTGAGATACCTATAAAAAATATCTCAGGCCCATTTTTGAGCTTTTCATACCATGTGGCAGGGAGAATTCCAGATTCCACCATGGGCAAGAATATCATAAAAAATGTGTCAAGATTTTAGGAATAGACATAAGCAGCTGCCTGTATAATACAGTCAGTTACTGTTGCCATTCAGTCATCTACTGATAGCTTACAGATAATGACAGGATCAAGTTCTGGAAGAGCAGTGAAAGAGGGCCAGTTTGCTTGATCCAGCTTCCATCAGGGCATGCAGGTCAGGTAGCATTGACCATGACCAGTCTCTCTCAAAATTATAAGAAAATAATCACTGCCTCATGGGTTATTGTCAACTCTTTATGAAAAGTGGGAGAATAGTTAAGGGGAGCAAATTGAGAGATCCATAGCAATAAAGGACTGACCAGGCACATAAAAATAAGTATATGAATCAGTATTGAAACGAGAAAGGTTGTGATCAAAGAGCATACACTCAACAGAGCAACCTCTCCCATTAATATCAGCACTTCCCCAGTGGGGATGATGTCCATTAAAGTCTCCCAGGATCATAAAGGGAGACAGCAACTGTTCAACGAGAGCATCAAGGTCTGATTGATCACGTCTTTCCAGGGAACAAGTAGAGAGAACAAACAGTGATGGTATGACCCAAGGAAACATGGATGGCTACAGCCTCCAAGGGTGTGTTGAGTTACAAAGACAGGGTCAGCACATGCTGATCAACCAACAGTGCCACCCCTCCATGCACTTGTCTATCACACAGCCTGTCATTTCTATACAAAGAAAACTGCCAAAAGGTAACTGAATCAGCTGGTTTCAGAAATATTTCCTGTAAGAAAAGACATACAGGATAATACGAAGCAATAACTGCTTTGATGTCATCCAGATTAGAACGTAAACCTTGAAAGTTCCATTGTATCAAGATGGCCATTTTTATTTATGTGTAAGCAAATTGGGTGGAGAACCCTTGTGTTTATGACCATGCCTTTTTTCTTTATTGTCTTTATTTGAAGTTGGTTTGTTAGTCTCCATGGATCCTATCTTGGGTTAATTGGGCAGGTCTTTGTTGTTGGAAGAGGATTCCAGTGACTGAAAATATGAACGAATGATCATTTTACATCTTGGCATGGGAGAAGAAGTTGTACCCAAAGGAAGTGGATCTTAGGGTTTGCTGGAATGAATGTTAGGGACAGAGATGGGTGTTAACACTGATTCATCAAATTTTTTAACAATGGAGGTCAAAAGACTTTTTGTATGATTTAAGAGTGATTCCTTTGGAGGCACAGAGAGATCCGTCTGCACTACCACTGTAGTACTGGAACAAAGTGTAGCATCATACGTCCAAGATGAAGTGGTGGACAGCAACTTTCAAGCCTCAGGGTCAGTAATGCTTTAAATTGTCTTCAAATGCTGCACTTTTTTCTTCCAACAATTTAGAGCAAGAATGAAATTAGGATGGGTAAGAGCCATTGCAATTGACATCATGAGAGTCTGTTTCACACTCACAGACATTGTGGTCCTTGCTACCACAACGAGTCCATGTCAAGGAACCACAACATGTCCTTGAGTGATTGAACCACTGACACTGGAAACATCCGAGAGGGTTTGGAATATATGGCTGTACCCTGCAATTAAGATAACCTGCCTTGATTGTGGCAGATAGACACAGTGATGTAAATGTTAAAATAAAGACACTGGTCAATATCATAATTTCAATTTTGTGAATGGAGATATGCCTAACTGCAGGAACACCACTGGTGAAGAAACCAGCAAGAATCTCTGACTTGGGAATTATATTCAAATCCCTCTCAACAAAAGCTCCTCATGACAAATTCAAAGTAGCATGAGGTGTAATCTCAACAGGTATATCTCCACTTGCTTTTAAATGCAAGAGGAGTTCACTGTGTTGAAATGTGGATGTTTCCACCAATGTCACCAGATCAAAGCTTACTGACTTTGGAGAGCCAGCAAGTTCTTCTAGTCCTTTTCAAATGACAAAGGGAAACATTTGCCATAAAGGTTTCTCTGAAAGAGAATGTAGTATAAGAAAATGAGGTACAACAGGTGTTACAGATGTTGAAGATTGTTGCTCAGAATCTTCAAGATATGATTGTTCACCTATGGACAGTTTTTCACTATTTTATTTAAGTTTTTATTTGGAGGATCCATAATAAAAAGAAGAATTTTTCAGTGCCCACTGACCCAACCCACCATGAAGCCCCATAAAGAAATGCACTAAAATGCCAAACAAGGACAATGCAGCAATATCAGGATTTCGTGAGCACTATACCCAAACACCAAGATCAGATACAATGTCTACAACACTTGTTGAGAACATGCAACACTGGTATTTCATTGGCCCTAGCCCAAGTGGACCAGCTGATTGAAGAGGCTGCCTGTCTACAGGAATTCAAGGCCAAAGTGGTGTGTTAAGGTTAGACCCCTCAACCACCAGGATCCTCTCCTCCCCTCCACAGGCCACCACACATGGCAAACACATGAATGGGTGTTTAGATCCCAGATGAGGTAAACTGAAAAGAAAAACATTTTCCTTGGATGTCCCTTCATCATTCACAAAAATCCACACTGAAAGGACACATGGGCCATTAGTGAGATGATGCAATATTTCTTTACTTTGTTAACATTATTAGACAATAAAAGTTAATTTACATTGACTTAATTGTACTGTTTTTCTATTAACTGAACCTATAGTCATGTTTCAAGGGCAAAAAACACAAATATGGTTTGGTATATTAATCTGATGAGTAAACAAAGCAACAGTCAATAAAATGTTATATCCAATAAAATTGGAAACATTATAATGTTACAATCTCCTTAACATCTAGCACACAGCATCATGGCTATAACCATATGATAATTACTATTTTGTAAGTTACAAACAAGAGAAAAATGATAGTTTTTTTCTATACAAGGAAATAAAACATCACTTTCATTATTCGTTCAAAAAAAATTAAATATTAAAAGCAAGTTCATGACTTATTCATTTTTTTTCGTATCTCCATAGAAAATTGTTTTAATTAATAGAAGGCTCTCCAATACTGCATGTTTTAAAGTAAGCCTTTGGTCAGTAAATATCTGGAAAAGGTGACTAAACCCTGGCTCAATGATGTTATTACTGGACCTTGGTCAGAACACCATTCTTCCTCTCTTCCATATGGTAGCATACACTTGCAGAGATCCTTAGTTTTAACTCCAATTATATAGTTCTTAAATATTTTTCTTAAATTCTTTATGCTGTTCACTTATCACAGTTTTATCAATATAATCCATTTTAATGTCTCATAAAAATGCTATTCAAGTAAATTTAAACATTCAATTTTCCAGGTGGTGTTATGTCAGTTTGCTGGATCTATCCAAAACCTACTTTCATAAAGTTTACTCTCAAATAAGGGCAATCTTGATTTAAGACAATCTTTGTACACTTGGAATGATTATTTGTCCACAGTTTTCTCAGTACAGTATACATTGTTCATTGGACTGTTGTTCACTTTTAACAATAGTGTTTTCCCTGTTTTCTTTTTCTAGTATCCTACTTTAAACAAAGTGTGCATAAAATGCAAGAAATCTGATTTCATTTCCAGTTCAAGTTTGAACTTTTTCAAAATATTTTCCTACTATGTACTTGAAATTTCTTCCCTGAATTCCTATATATTTTATTTTCAAAGCTAAATATACAGAAAAATATGCATCCAGCACAATTTTGCTGTACAGCAATATTTTGTAAGAAAAGTAATCTTTCATCCTTCTACTTCTTTTAATAGTCCAAGAAATTTAACAGATATTACTCTCTCTTTGAAACAAGAAAAGAAATTGTCTTTTGCTTGAGCAAAAATTACCCACTTTGCAGTAAATAATTTACTCCACAATTTATTATGCAGCAAACCATGCATCATGCACTTAGAGAAAATTAAAATGTTGCATAACAAATACACTGGAAATTGTTTCAAAGTGCATTTCGAACTTTCCAGATTAGTTAAATAAGTAATACATAGTTATTGTCATATCATCTTTGACTTCCGCAAATGATTTAAATATACTATCAATGCCAATTGAACTCAATGAGAAATTCACTGAATACCTAAAAGACAAAGGTGACTGCCATTTTCCAATTTTGTTACCTATTCATTGTAAGCTTCAATATCAGTATCAGCTATGGATAACACAAGCAGGCAAGTGTATTTCTTTGCAAGAATCGAAACCTATCCATCACTTTTGAATATGTCATCAACACTCCCTCTTTAGATTACTTTCATTTGCATAACCAAAGTTAGTAATGTCCTGTAAGCAATACAGAACTAGAAATAAACTAATATATATTGCTTGACTATTCTAATGAAAATAAGTTCTTTTAGTCCCATTTTTTTCGTCTGGCTTCCAAGACTAAACTCTACAAAAACTACTGCTGAACATAAAACCACTGCTACTTTCTCAGGAATGGCTTCTACTCAGTACCTTTGAGAACTGGAATTTATGTTTTTAAAACAGTATTGGTACCAGGACTAACTGAGCTGCTTTGTCAACTTGTATATTTACATTCAGATTTTTATTTTATTTCTCAAAAACAGGTCCACTTCACCCAGTTGAATACCTCTATAGTTTTCTCTCTTTTTTCTTTTGTTTTTGAAAATTTTACCCTTGCAATAAAATAATAAATTCTTTAGCTGTACTAGCATTATCAAAATTTTCAATCAGTTGTAACCTATTTTGTTTTTCCACTTCAACTAAAGTTCCAAATGCTAAAAAAAGGCTACCCATCCACAGCTGTTTCAAGAAGTTTTCCATGTGTTTCTTTAGTTTGTGCATGCAAGGCATTCAAGATTGAAGAAGGATGCTGTAAGCAGAAGGATCGCCACTAGCAGTACTACGGATGCCAGGAAGTCTTTACAATAAAAGAATTCAATAAAAACAGCAAAGTTTGAATAAATAAAATAAATGTACAGTAAAATCTATAGGAAAGATAATCCAAGTGACTGATAACACAAAAGTTTGTCGAAAACAACATATCTGTGGACCTACAAGTTTATAAAAAACAAAAACAAGACTATCAACAAATAATACTGTACTTAAAATAAACACTTAATTATGTTTAAACTGGTTATATAATACAGGCCACAAAATCAGTTCTCGATTTTCCTTATTATATACTTACTTTGACACAAATGTAAGAAATAACATACATAAAATCAGTCAAAGTACATATCAAGTACTCACCAAAAAGCTTGTAATTTATGAATGCATAAAATGCTGATTTGAGTTTTAATGTGAAATACACCTTATTAAATCACAAAATCTGTAGCATTAAGAACTGTTTTGGCAATAACCATTTTGTATCAATATCTACGAGGTCTGTTCAAAAAATACGCAGACTGTTTGAATTCAGCGGCTCCAGTTGGTTCCAGGGGAATCCGTTTGGTGTCAATTGGTTCGCACAGATCAGCTGATTATGACGCCATTTCCCGATTGCAGATATTTTTATTTGTGTATTAGCTGTGCAGTTTTAAGTGAAGTGCAATTTTTTTGTTTGGCAAATTTCAGAATGAATGATCTGAAGGAGCAACGACTTGCTGTGAAATTTTGTGTTAAACTTGGAAAATCTGCGACTGAAACTTTTGCTATGCTTAACATGACTTACGGTGAGGTTGCTATGAAGTGTACGGCATGTTTCAAGTGGCATGAACGTTTTAAGGATGGTCGACAGTTTATTGAGGATGATGAGCATCCTGGACGTCCTTCCTCGTCAACTGACGACCCACATGTCGACAAAATCAACACCCTGGTGCGGGTAAATCGATGTCTGATTGTCAGGGAGCTTGCTGAAGAGTGTGGGATATCAGTTGGATCTTGTTACGAGATTTTAACCGAAAAATTGAAGATGCACTTCGTTGCTGCGAAATTTGTGCCTCAGAACTCACGGTTTTTGGCCAAACACTCAATCACTGTTCTTCTCCCCCTACTCACCTAACCTTGCTCCTTGTGATTTTTTCTTGTTCCCCAAACTCAAAAAACCCTTGAAAGGAAGAAAATTTGAGACAATTCCCGAAATTAAGGCAAATGCAATGAAGGAGCTGGAGGACATTACAAAAGAATTGTACCAGGACTGTTTCAACAAGTGGAAACACCGTTGGGATAAGTGTGTGCATTGGGGAGGAGAGTACTTTGAAGGGGTCCCAGACCTGTAACTTCTAAATAAAGTACATTTTGTTTTATGACATTAGTCCACATATTTTTTGAACAGCCCTCCTATTCCTAAGGTGTCCTTTGAAAAATAAAATCCATTTTACCTGCCAAGATACCATAGGGCAAATACTGGAAACAAAAACAGCTGACTACAATAAGACATGCTTATAATTGAAAGTCAAATCTGAAATAAACTATAACAATCTGCAATCAGTATGACATCTCTTGTGGCTACAAGTCATACAGAAAATAAAACATTCATCTTACAGTTTAAGTCACAATCAAATTTCTTAACATTCTTCACGCTGTTCTGAATTCACTAATAACTAATCTAGAAATTTCAACTTCAACTTAATTACTCAGTTACTGTATAGTTTTAAAAATATTGTATCACTGTGAAGAGTAAAGGATTAACAGGAGAGTATCTGAGGCTATTAACCAGAGTACCAAAACATTCCAAGTTAAGATTCAGCATGAAAAGTGTTGTTTAAAAGGGGAAAATTACTAAAAAGGAAATGGGTTTTAAATTAATCTGTCACCCACTCTGCATAACATCATTAGTCTAGGCCAATTAAAGTAACAGAGTTGTAGCAGCCAAAAGGATCACAAGAAGTTATCTGTGAGCTTGCGTTTTATAAACAAACAACTTATGATTACATGAACACCAAACATCATGAAAAACTTAAATGCGGCTCTTATAAACCCTCACAAATCTCATTTTAAAGGAGTTTATGAGCATCAGTGAAATCACTGTGATGGTGTTTGTTAAATGTGAAGGCCAGAAACTAATTATTTTAGTCAATATGATTAATTAAGACTTAAAACACTGTAGTGGATTTTTATATATACAATAAAATCCAAAAATTACATTACATTTTGCCTAGATGTATGAAAAAAGAACAAACATACTGATTTTGATGTCAGTGTAACCTTACCATACATCATACAGAGGGTCATTTTTGGGTCTTTTGGAAATTTGGTAAAAATAAAGCAACTAGTCTACTTAATAACATTTCATTCATTCCATAATGCTTAACTACTATAGGTTATGTTCCCTTTGACACAGGTTGTTGGCCTAAATTTACAAACATTTCAACACAAATTCCTTGTTAGTAGTACTTATGTGTCAAAAAACATCATTGGACATTTCAATGAATTCTAACTGAATCTTCATACACACTAATTACACCGACCTGCAAATTTAAAGTTAATAAAAATTGTTATAGTTTTAATACTGAATTTTCCATAATTCAGACACACAGATCTCAAAAATAACATTACTTTTTTCTATTACATCATGATTTGGTGAGAAATCTGAGGTCTAAGCTCACTTGTTGTGAAAACTTGTAAAAAGGTAAATTTGTTGTAAAGGAACAAAAACCAAACATCACAGAATTTGTCATAAAAGCATATTATACATACACTGAAATAGAACTTGGAAAACAAGCTAAATCATGGGCTCCACACAAAGTTCACACTATTGTTTGTGTCTAAAAATTGAGGCAGTAGGTCAAACCATAAAGATGACTGCTGTTTTTGCTCATGTAATGCGTAAGGCTACAACACTCAAAAATAAATGGGAAATTTCTTATCTGAACCTTCAGTTTTCTATGGGCCTGTTATTCATGGACCTTATGTACCTGTGCCTACTCAACTGAAAACTCTTGATATAATTTCTCACCAAATCATTAAGTTTACCCTGTGTGAAAAGTTTTAGTCCACCAGATGTTTCAGGTTGAAAACAATCCATTTCATCATTTCTATTAATATAAGATTTAGAATCAGATAAAACTACATTAAGAGTCTCCAGTGGAATAGGTGCAGGTACATCAGGTCCATGAAAAAATGGTCTTATATACACGAGCAAAAAAAACAGTCACATTTATAGTTTCTAGTCTTTTTTTCATACCTTTAATCTATTGTCTCAACTCTTAAACACAAACAGGGTAAACTTTGTGTGGAGCCCATGATTAGTCTTGTTCTCCAAATTTTATTTCAATGTATGTGTGATATGATTTTCTGACAAACTCTCTTATGTTTGTCTTTTTTTCTTTACAACAAATTTATCACAAATATAACAGAATATGTCTGGGTAATTTACACAACCACTTGTTGCCATAAAAACACATAAGTAATACTGAAAAGAAAAAAATAATGTCAAAAGTGCACAGACAAACAAAAACTATCCAGAAACAATACAACATGCAGCCTGTTCACTGTTTATATACTAGCAAAGTGTTTCTCATGAGTTCTAGAAAGATCAATAACTCTCTTTTTTGTGACAGGTCTTGAATAATCTATTGCCAGTGTTTGTCAAAATTTTAATCACAACAAAGTGTAGTCCTATTTCAATGAAAATGATTCACCTATGTCAAAGTATATTTTACATCTTGTGAAAAATCTGTACATGATAGAGAAAACTGGACATCAGTTTCAAATTCAGTGTACAGAAAATACTGTACAATGTGTAAAACTTTCAAGACAATAAAACTACTCCTTCTTGTGTTATTTGTATTTGTAATGCAATCTCATTTCTTCAAATTCCACAAAATTTCTGGATTATTAAATCATCATGAACTTTCTAGGTAGTCTATGAATACTTTTATGAACTTTCTGGATCTATCATTATCCTAGTAAGCATCTCCCTCTATCAAACAACTGAATTATACTACTGAAAATACAGCTTACAACAGTATGTTTCCATCCATTGAAGAATGTAAAATTTTTACCTACATAAACATACAGTCATGTAGAAAAGTTCTAGGGAAATATTTTACTTGGTTTTTGAATATCAGAGCATATGGAGAAAATTTGAAAACAAGAGAAGTCATCATCCTCTGGAACATACACAAGTTCAGAGAAACATTCAATCAGCAGAAAAATATATATCTATCCTTTCTTTGACCATCGATCTACTACACACTAACATGAAACTGATAAATATATATTATGTTCTTTTTAATTCTAAAGGATTATATCTTGGTTTTTTGTTAGTTTCACTTTTACTCTGTAAGTTATAAGTAAAAAGATGTGTAATATAATTTATAAGTACAATACATAAACAGCAGCCCACAAATGAATTTGAAGGACATGAAAGCTAAAATAATGGAATACAATTTAATTCCTTTTGATTATTTATATACAACATAAATATACTCACTACAGGACAAAAAAAATTAGCAATCTTTAAAATATAATACAACAAAATTTTATAAAGGTTAATGCAGAATTATATATATGGGTGTGAAACAAAATATATTTTAAAACAAATCATTTAATCACTAAGTGTAGCACTAAAATTCGGTTAATTATAACTCACTGATGGAACATACTTTAATAATGTAGGTTAAAATCATTACATCATAAATGCTCTATTTGTCATTTGTACTAATATAATGGATTTTAACATCTCAACTTATGGTAAGAATACTAATGATTTTCTATCAAGTGAACTTAATTGTTAAGATCCTATTCTACTAAGCAACAGATTTCAGCCCTTGACTTATGCAGATAAGGAATTATTGGACTGAGAAAAAATAGAGAAAGTTATGGATTACAAATCTAAAAAGGTTATAGTTATAGGTGATTCCTGTAGTCTGTGGGGTAAATCCAGAGAAAAAGGATTTGATTATAAAGCGAGGGGAAAAAGTGCCAATACAATTAAAGCGTGAGTTACATTCTGTTGAACTTGAGAATATTAAGGATAAGAGCAAAGAGAGTAAATCTATTTTGGATATCAAGGAAAAAGGCTCTTAGTAGGAATTTGTTATAGATCACCAGATGAAATTCATGAAATTTGCGAGAAACTCTGCAGTGAGGTGAAGATTTCAGCTGTTAATGAAGTCATAATTATGGATTATTTTAATTTCAGACATACTGATTAGGAAATGCTAGATTCAAACTATGAGGGAGAACAGTTTCCAAAAACTATTCAAGATGATCGAAGAACCTACTAGAAATAATATTATTTAAGACTAATTGCTAACTTCTAATATAAAAATGATTGAGATGGTAGAAATTATGGAACATCTAGATACATGCAATCCTTACTGTATTAAGTTTTATTTCTTGCTGCATGCGAAAATCAGAAATAATAATATTTTGATTCCAAATTTAAAAAAAACAACAACTTTTTTTAAGGGACACAAAACAAGGTTTATCTATTTTGAATCAGACAGCTGAGTTATTTGGAGGCAATGAGCATTTTTTTTTAATATTCAAAACAAATATATTTCTTACAAAAAGAAAATGGTAGGTAGAAATAAAAAATCAGGTTGGCTTACAAAGGGTATAAGAGATAAAATTAAGGAAAAGTATCACAATTTTAGGAAATATAAAATGACTGGTATTACAGAAGATCAGGAAAGTTAGTCAAGCAATAAATCAAAACATCCAAATGAATGTATGAAATCAATTTGGCTAAAAACTTAAAAATTAAACACTAAGAAGTGTTTGAAGTAAATCAGGGGTAAACAATGTTAAGATGGGGAAAAGACCCTTGAAGAATGAAAACAGAAGTCCTGTATCTGATGATCATGAAATTGCTTGGTTATTAAATTCTGCTTTTTCTTCATTTTTTATTGATGAAGACTTTAGCAGTACTTAAGCAACTGACAAATGAAAACAAAGTTGAACAAAATAAGTGCGTAAATTCTGATCTTGTTAAATAATAATGTTGGGAAGTTTAAATAATAATAGGGCTCCTGGGCCAGATAGTGTTTCCCTGAAGGTTTTAAAGGAAATTAAGAATTGGACACGTAAGCCACTTGCCACAATTTTTGTAAGTTATTGAATAGTAGAAAAGTATTAACAGATTGGGAATTAGCTAATGTTACTCCTATCTTCATGGGAGGTAACAGAAATTATCCCAGTAATTAACTGTAGGGCTATCAGTCTCACAAGAGTTGTGGGAAAAGTTTAGGAAAGCCTGATAGAAGATACCTTGCAAAGTTTCATTAAGGAAAAATCTTGCCTTATAAATAAATATTTTAAAATGCTTTGTAAGTGTTATTGTAATGTAGGTGAAAGTAAGAGTGTAGACTTGATATATCCAAATTTCCAGAAAGCATTTGACAAAGTGGCACATAAAAGCTTGTAAAGAAATTTCTCTCTTCAAGTGTAAAAAATAAGTTAACTAATTGGATAGAATAATGGCTTGACAGGAAAAAGCAGACAGTAGTAATAAATGGAGTTCAGTCAAACTAGATTAATGTTCCACATTGTGTACCTCAGGGCTACATCGTAGAACCATTACTGTTTTTAATTTGGATTAATGATACAGATGAAGGAACAGTCAATAAATTAGTTATATTTGCTGATAATATCAAAGTCTTAGGTGTTGCTAACTGTGAAAGGAATGCTACTGCTTTATAAAAGGTTTTAGATCATTTAATAAGTTTGGCAAATAAATGGAACACAAGTTTTGATCATGACAGATGCAAGATATTGCATGTGGGTTGTCATAATTTGAATTATAAGTGTATAGTTTGGACAGGAATAATCTTAAGAATGTCATAAAAGAAAACAATTTTGGTGTAATGGTTGATCACTTTCTTAAGTCATTCAAGCTTTGTGCTGTTGCTACTGGTAGGCCAAATACAATTTTAGATTGTATCTATAAAAATATTGAATACAAGTATAAAAAGATTATAATTTCATTGTATAGGTCACTGGTTAGACTACAGTTTAAGTACTGTATTCAGTCTTGGGCTCATTAACTTAAGAAATACACTGAATTGTTGGAAAGAGTTAAGAGAATTGTTAAAATGGTACCTGGAATGGAGAAGTTATAATATGAGAAGAGATTAACATCCTAAAAATTGGTTTCTCTTGATAAAAGAAGAGTTGAATAGAATTTGATAGAAGTGTTTAAGGTTATAAAAAGGAATTGATAATGTTGATGCATCCACATTTTTCATACTTAACAGTGAGAATTACAGAACTAAAGAACACAAATACATACTTAGGCAAGGTAGAAACCATCTTCAGCTGAGACAACTTTATTTTTTGAAAAGAATGGTTAGCCTATGGAATATGTTGCCTTCAGTTGTTGTGAAGACAATAAATTTGAGTGAGTTTAAAGGAAAGCTTAATAGACAAATTAATGATAAGAGCTAGCTTTAATTATTGTTATTTTTATTATTTAACAGTTTTAGTTTTAGAGGATGGGACAGTTAAGTTGGACCAACAAATCCTCTGTTTTTTCTAAATATTATGTTATGTTAAACATAACTCAGAGGCTTAGCATAGAAAGATGTCAAACAACAACTCCAATATTCTAAAAAGTATAAAATTATTTCTATTATTATTTTTTAAATAAACACTTGAATTTCATGTAAATCACTTAAATTCTTTGTATAAAAATATTTCCATAGCATTTTGGTAAAAGACCCTACCACACACATACACATACATATTCAGTAGAGCAGGGTACACCCCTGAATTAATTACAATTACAGTTCACCCCTACCATCATACAAAGAAAACCTCACTTCACAATTCACTGCACTATGATTTTATGAAGACCTAAGAGGTAATTTTACTCTCAGTTGAATATATATACACAGCCATATACACACATGGTGTAACAAGATTAACAAGATTTCTAGAAATCTGAAAACTTTTAGTGAAATCGACTGCTGGATCACCCCCATTAACACCACAAAACTATGTATTTACAAAAAAAATGCCACCTGTTCATCAACTTTACTGCATTTTTCCTTTTTAAATAGTAACTAACAATAGAACAGCAGCAACAACAGCAAGAAAAAGGTCTTCATTAACTCATAATCTCTAAATTTCCAGAGCAACAACAAGTCACTAAATCCTGAACAAATTTAAAATAAACAGAATAACTATTTTCTGTCAAGGATTACCTGATCTGGTACAAAATGCAATTGATAAAAACAGCATTTAAAAAAAAAATTTACTGGAGTAAATTTCAGTAAATAAATCCTGTTTTGTTTCCAACACTATTAAATTAAAATGATCTTTATTATATATTTTTATGTGTTTTACTTATCATGGTGGCCCAGCATGGGCAGGTGGTTAAGGCACTCGGCTCATAATCCAAGGACTGTGGATTCGAATCCCTGTCACACCAAAAATGCTTGCCTTTTCAGCAGTGGAGGTGTTATAATGTGACAATCAATCCCACTATTCATTGGTAAAAGAGTAGCCCAACAGTTGACAGTGAATACTAACTGCCTTCCCTCTAGTTTTACACCGCTAAATTAGGGGCGGCTAGCGCAGATAGTCCCTGTGCAGTTTTGCGCGAAATTCAAAACAAACCAAACCATACTTATCATAATTTCCAGTACTTCTACATAAAAGCGATAAGCCTAGATCCCAACCTCAACCCACTTTTGTTTTTACGTCAATGAATAAAGATTCTCCATCTCAATGATAATACTGTTTATTAAATAAATGTACATGTGTATAATACTAAGGTCACATCTGCTAGCTTGTTGGGCTGTGATTGTGCATCTTCATAGAAAAGCTACTAAAATTAAAACCTACAGATGTTAAATATTATTTTAATGAAGCGACAGTTCACCGAACACGCACTTTATTTTACCAGTTCCAACTGGCTTTGTTTTATACTATATGCAAAAGTTTCATCTGTTGAAGTAACGTTAAAATCGAAATTACCCAAATAATGAATCAGCACTTTAAATTACAATATTTAAATCCTTACCATGACTGACGTATCTTTATACGAGTCCTTGCATTGGACAAAAACTTCATCAGACAATAAATACAGAATGGTTGACGTATGTTTACAGTCTTCTTTGCATCCACTTATCATTTATTGTAATTTTAGTGCTGTTGTTTTTTTCGTTACTTTATTTTGCACACTCTTAGTTAGACCGATATATCAAATTACCAATATTTTCATATCTAATGTTCACCTTCTTTTGTTTGGTTTAACTGGATATGATTATGGATTATCAGACTTCGTCATTGCTAAATAACTAGGTCATTTTATGATCCAATTATAAAACCATAACTTACAAGTTAAACACGATGAAATGCCCGGTTTTGCTTTAAAAAGTAATATGGCAATTAATCCTTTCTGGAGAGGGTTTGGTTTGTTTTACATTTCGCGCAAAGCTACACGAGGGCTATCTGTGTTAGCAGTATAAGACTAGAGGGAAAACAGCTAGTCATCACTACCCACTACCAACTGTTGGACTAATCTTTTACCAATGAATAGTGGGATTGACCGTATATTATAATGCCGCCCTCTCACGGCTGAAAGGGCGAGCATGTTTCACGTGACGGGGATTCAAACCCGCGACCCTCAGATTACGAGTCGAGTGCCTTTAACCACCTGGCCATGCCGGGCCATCAAAATATGAAACAGTGATGACTAGCTGCCTTCCCTCTAGTCTTACACTGCTAAATGAGGGACAGCTAGCGCAGATAGCCCTCGAGTACCTTTGTGCGAAATGTAAAACAAACAAAAGAAACAGTGTTCAGAAATGTTGCTGCTTGTAAAAACAATCTTGAAGTGAATTGTAAGTTACTATTTACGAAAGTTGGCGGTAAAACTGAAAATGCTGAATTTTTAAAGCAAATTTTGTGCCACTCACATTAGATTCACGTTACACATTATATCAGCGTTTATATTAGATTGTAAGTTTTTCGTGAATTTTGAAGTCCGGTTTAACATGTATTATAGGCCCTATTTACAGTACTACTGTACTTGATATGCATTTAAATATTTGTGATTTAGGAAATTTTCTCCTTTGTTTATCGTTTCCATATAAGATCTTTTAAACATTTGTGTTCAGTATAGATCGTACCTATGATATTTGAAATTTATTTAAAAAATTCATTAATTTGCGTCACAAATTATCTGCAAAGTATTAACCAATGCATTTTATATTTTACTTTAGAAAATTCGAGTAATTGTTTTCTTTGTATGTTTTTTTTCTCCATGCGATGTTATTTACATTAACGTTTTACAAAATAAAGCCTCGATTTGGACTGACGAGCTCTTTTTAAGTGGCCCCCCAGTGGCTCAGCGGTATGTCTGCGGACTTACACGCTAAAATCCTGGTTTCGATACCCGTGGTAGGCAGAGCACAGACAGCCCATTGTGTCGCTTTGTGCTCAATTCTAAACAACAACTTTTCAAGTGAACTGCAACCTGCATATCAAAATTTTAAATCTAAGCAAAAAATAATACTTCAAGGCCAATTTCAATCATTTTGTAAACGTCTACCCGATATAATTCGCACAGAAAAGCGAAATAAAATTTCCACCTTTCATTTCGGTGTATCTCCTAGATACTTAATCTGTAGACAACAATTTTTTCGATTTTTGTATCCCTTCTGCCTGTCCCAAAGCATAGGTCTATACTCTCTAAAAATTCACCATTTCTTAAAAATATACGATTACCCATATTTTGTTTGTCACGTGATTTTCCTTGTTTTTATTTATTTTATTTGTGCAGCCTTTTGTTTCACTTTTTTTTTTTGTCTCACTACGTGCAAGGAAGTGGGTACATTTATGCTATTTTTAAAGTAAGGAAATACAACATACGGGTTGGTAAAGTTTGAAGAAAAGTGGTTGGTTATTTGTGCCTGTTTGTGTTTTATGTTGCCTGTCTCTCGATAGGTTAGGTAAAGTGATATGATTGTAAATGGGTTTGTTTTGACGAAAGAAGTTTCAAGGTTTTAACTAGTTTTACAGCGCTGTTGCATATTTACTAATAGTTTACTGTAGCTTTTAGGAAAATATGCCGTTTTTACACTTCAACCAGTTCAGGAAAACATCCTATACTGTAATGCTGGGTAACCTGATATTTTTCAATTTATTTACTTTTAATGTTTTGAGGTAATCCTGTTATAAACATTGTGCTGTTTTTGGATTTTTTATTTACTTAAACGGATAATAACAGTCCTGATGTCGGCTTCGTTTTATTTACATAACAGTACATTACAATAACCGAATTCATGGTTTCCCCCATATAAAATGGTTAACATTTTGTTAATGGATTTCTACACCCAACTGTAGGAGTTGTTCCAATATCAATAACAAAGTGTCTCAACCAATATTTTATTAATAAAATTTTTAATTGCCATTTGGTCGAGCATATAATAAACAAGGGGTTTCCAAACTTTTTAAATACACTAAAAATAGAAACAATCTGTCACAAGCACCAGATAAAATTTACTTCAGGCTTTTAGATTACATAATTTATTAAAAATACCTATATTTACAGAAAAACTTTACTTCAACTTATCTGTTCAAAAATTTCTGCTTGCAAAATTTATATCAGTAAAAGTACAGTGTATTTATTTATTAGTGGCTCTGATGGGCTTGTTTTTGTCCACCAAGTAGTTCAGTATTTCGAGTTATGGTTGTTACCTGTAAGCGTAAATCATCTTCAATATTTAGCCTGTTTCTAAATTTGGTTTTTGTAGCTGTAAACAGTGAAAATGTTTGCTCACAAAGACATGTTGTTGGAAAGCCCATCAAAATTTTCAAAGCTATGTTACTTATTCCAGGGTATTCCATGGCTATCTGAATTCAAAATTGTGTAATTTCTTCCTTCTGAAATTTTGTTTTTGGATGTAATCAGTTGAATTTTCTATAAGGTGTTCTTTCTATTTCAAAGGCAAATCATTGGTATTTGCAGAGTCAATAAAGGGATTTTGAATCAACAGTAATTTTTATAAATAAGGAAAGAAGTAATCTCCAATAGTTGTACAAAAATTAGATATGTGCTGCAAGACTGAAACTTTGCATCTTCACTTAAGGAAATTTCATTCATAAGTGAAAAAAAAAAAAAAATACTGAGATTTTCGAAGCAATCAAGTTCTTCCATAAGTACATTTTACTCTGAGTTTTGAAGTACGTTACCTTGGTACCATACAGCATTCACTTCATTCAGATAGGCAAATACGTCCGTAAGGTAAACCGATTTCTGTATTCAGCATTTAACCCTTAATTTGTATAAAAGTTCAAAAAGGCATTCAGATAAAAAGAAACCCATCTCCTCACGCAGTTCGTAAAACCGAGAAAGCATTTTTCCCCAAGAAAGCCATCAGACTTCAGTATAAAGCAGCACATCTTTATTCAAACTTCCCATATACTCACAGAGTAAACTGAAGATCCTCGCATCGAGTGGTCTTGATTTTATAAAATTAACTATGTTTATGATACCACCCAAAACTCTTTTAAGTCTCCTAGCATTTGTTTCAATGCAAGTGCATGAGGACAGCAGTGGATACTCTCAATGTCCGGGTTTTTCTTTTTCATGCATGCCACTGCGCCTCAAAATTTTCCAATCATAGCGGCAGCCCCATCAGTGCAAATACTTAAACAAAGCTGTCATTGGATCTCATATTCTTCCATATATAAACAGATCAATTTACACATTTCTTCGCCTGTTGTTTTAGTTGGCAAAGGTTTGCAAATTAGCATGTCTTCTTCAAGACTAGCTTTGTGAATACAGCAAACAAACACAAACAACATCGCATAACCTGCGATATCTGTTGATTTATCCATCTGAAGTGAAAAAGTTGGATTCACTTTTGCCCGTCCAATTAACTCCGTTAAGCAATTTGCTGACATGTCCTTGATTCTTCGAGAAACCGAGTTGTCAGAAAGGGACACAGAGTTAATGTTAAGAAATTTCTCATCAATCGTACACTTTTGCACGATTTTATCAAATCTGCAATTGTACAAGTTTCACTTGCTTTTACAATACAGTAACTAACACGACATGAAACAATAAGAGCACATTTGTTATCCTGATGGTCAAATAAACAAAATGTAGCTTTTCTTGCATTTAACTGCAAACACTTTCGTTTTGCATACTCAGAAGTTGAATTTTTTAATTTAGTGTATTTGGTTTCTTGATGCCATTTTAACTTTGCTAAATGCAAACTATTCTTACTCAACACTGTTCCACATTCAACACACAACCCACTAGGTCCATGTAAAACCATATTCAACAAAACTTTCATGCTTTCTTTTCTTTCTTGTTTCGGCACTCTTTGCATTATCTTGCGTTAAAGTGTTTGCGCATGATGATAACCCCGATGAATTCTTAGTAGGCCTAGGAAGATTTTTACTCGTATTAGATTTATTCAGCTACTAATCCATTATAAGGGTGACGAGTAATTATCAATTTGTCTAAAAACGTATTCTTATATCTTTGACACTTCAAAGTATTTTCACGAACAGAAAACAGCTTCTTAATGAAAACTTGTTCAAAAATTTGAGTTTTATCATCATACAATGACATGCTGACCTAAGATCAGTGTTGCCATCACAAAGTCAAAAATAAAGATTTGTGGAAAAAAGGCTGGACGCTAGGATAATATATTTTTCTGAAGGAAAATGGTAATCTATTATTTCTACATTTTGGAATCAGTGATGTCGAGAAACCCACTTGTTGAGAACTTTTATATGCAAAAACGGCTCTTCTGGGCCCAGAAAACACTTCAAAAAGAAGAGCGAACAACGTTTCGACCTTCTTCGGTCATCGTCAGGTTCACAAAGAAAGGGTTACTGGTCGGAAGCTGACCACATGTTTGGGAGGGGTTGTATAATTGAGTGTTGCAATGTAGAGGGCGCGGTTTGAATATATAATTTTGTCTATAATATTAATATAGGTATAATGGTGTTCCTTTATATTGGTTTATTTTGGGTTTAAGTTGTTGTATAAGTAAGGCTTCTTTAATTTTTCGTTTGTTTATGTTTGTTTCTTTATTTAGTATTTTAGTGTTTTCTATGGTTATGTTGTGTCCATTTGACTTGCAGTGTTCGAAAACGTGTGAAGGTGACTTTTTATGTTCTTTGAATCTGGTTTCCATTTTTCTACTTGTTTCTCCTATATAGAAGTCGTGGCAGTTATCACATTGTATTTTATAAATAAAACAACACTTCATCAACATTAATAAGTTTCCTCCACAAACCGTAGAAAACATTATACGCACACACCTAGACAGAAAGCAAAATCAACCAACAAAAGTAAATATATCTCACGAATCAAAAAATCACGAAACCATATACTGCTGTATACCATATATTCCTGACATCAGCAAACAAATAACCAACATTTGGCAAAAACTAGTAACAAAATATAACATTCCAGTTAACACTAAAATTATTCAAAAACCAGGCACAAAACTAAGGTCTATACTATGTAAGAACTACACTGACAAACACCACACCAACATTATTTATAAAATACAATGTGATAACTGCCACGACTTCTATATAGGAGAAACAAGTAGAAAAATGGAAACCAGATTCAAAGAACATAAAAAGTCACCTTCACACGTTTTCGAACACTGCAAGTCAAATGGACACAACATAACCATAGAAAACACTAAAATACTAAATAAAGAAACAAACATAAACAAACGAAAAATTAAAGAAGCCTTACTTATACAACAACTTAAACCCAAAATAAACCAATATAAAGGAACACCATTATACCTATATTAATATTATAGACAAAATTATATATTCAAACCGCGCCCTCTACATTGCAACACTCAATTATACAACCCCTCCCAAACATGTGGTCAGCTTCCGACCAGTAACCCTTTCTTTGTGAACCTGACGATGACCGAAGAAGGTCGAAACGTTGTTCGCTCTTCTATTTGAAGTGTTTTCTGGGCCCAGAAGAGCCGTTTTTGCATATAAAAATTTCTACATTTTGTTTGTTTTTAACAGAAATTTTGAAGCCAAATAGCAAAATATTAAGCCAGATCTGACATGCGTCTAAATGTCAAACAAAATGAAACATGACGTCATGCAGGCGTATGACGTCATAGAGCTCATTGGTACCAAGTTTGTCTGATTGAACGACAAAAAATCTAACCTAACCTATCAATTACCAATTATAATTATCATAAATATAGTTATACTTCATATAAATATACCCTGAAATTGAAACAATTGATACTGCATCTCATTGCATCACAATGTTTCAAATTTGGACAAGTTTCAACTATGACGTCATGTTTCATTTGATTACAGATTTAGCTGCTAATCCAGATCTGTCTTTCAAATGATAGTTATTATCACTACCGAAAGCTGAAAGATGTTTCATACGAAAATTACTCGGCTAACTTGTATCTCCAATGACGCATGCGATCTTTAGGTTGTGTCATATCTACCACCAACTAGTGGCGCCACTGTCGAAGTTAACTGAGATTGTATTACCACTTTCACCGCGAGAACTTCCCCTGAGCTAAATAAAATCATCTGATGTTAGGCAGAATAAAATATTAAAAGGCCCGATACGCAATAAACATGTTATATTAAAAGATATATTTTACTTTGTTGTATAGTGTATTCTAATTCATTTTTTTTAATTTTAGGAAAAAATATTAACATTCTAAAATTTCCTTGCGGAGTCACAGATAACTACTTTGATTTTTTTTTAATTTCGCGCAAAGCTACTCAAGGGCTATCTGCGTTAGCAGTCTCTAATTTAGCAGTGTAAGATAAAGGGAATGCAGCTAGTCATCACCATCCACCACCAACTCTTGGACTACTCTTATCAACGAATAGTGGGATTAATCGTAACATTATAACGCCCCCACGGCTAAAAGAGCTAACATGTTTGATGCCACCGGGATTCGAACCTGCGGCCCTCGTGTTACGAGTCGAACGCCTTAACCCACCTAGCCATGCCGGGCCAACTAGTTTGAAAAACCATGTTATAAATTACGTGAAAACTGGGCCCATAAATTGGTTTGAAAAGTGATTTATGAATTCGTGGAAAGTTTAACAAACTTAAAGAATTAAAACTAAACACACCCTTCACATTAAATGATGGCTTTGTATGAGTGCTTCTCATCCTTTTCCAATATCATTCACCCCTATCAGTTTTTCACAACAGCTAACTCACCCCAGTTTGAAAAAAAAAGACACGTACTAAATTAAAACGTAAATTCTTTTTTATAACTTAAATGTAGGTCAAACTATACAATATAAAATAAATGTATTAATCAACTACAATTAAAATAAATATGAACAATTAATGACTTTTTTGCTTTGAATTTGTTGTATAATTGATAATACTCATTCACACACCCTGATTTGATCTTATTAATCCCTAGGTGAACCATTCACCGAGTTGAGAAGCACTGCTGGAAAATGCGTTTGCTTTCGAGACCGCATTTGATTGATGCTTTGGTGAAAACAAAGGCAAGGTGACCAAGTGAACGGTTATGACACCAAAAATGTATTTAAACCTCAAATGATGCATAAAAAATACAACATTTTAAACTGCATAAAATAATAAAAAACATCATACGTGTGTATGTATACATACACACACCACATTCCTTTACAGCAATGAGTTGTTAACCATGTGAACGTTTTATCAAACCTCTTTTTACGAAGGGTAATTAATCACGATTCTGTAAAACACAAAGCTACATTATCAGTACAAGCTCTGTTACTGTTGGTAACAAAACGGTCGCTTAAATTGAAGTGTCAAGTTTTAAAGCAGTTTAATGCGAATACGTGAAACTCGTAAAGTGATATAAATTGTACAATCATTCATTAACTATAAGTGAGCCAGATTAACAGACAGTTATAAACGTTTGTCATTTTTCGCGGTGAAATGTTTTTAATAATGACGCTTTGGTTGCTTGTGTTTGTCTGTTTCTGAATTTCACGCAAAGCTACACGAGGGATATCTGCGTTAGCCGTCCCTAATTTAGCAGTGTAAGACTAGAGGGCAGTTAATCATTACCAACCACCGCCAACACTTGGGCTACTTTTCAACCAACGAATAGTCACATTATAACGCCCCCACGGCTGAAAGTGCTAGCGTGTTTGGTGCGAACGGGAATGGAACCCGCAACCCTCATATTACGAGTCGAACGCCTTAAACCACCTGGCCATACCGGGGCATTAAATTTGAAAGCTACCAAATAATTTTAAATGTTCGTCTAAAAGTAACATTAAGGGCTTATGAGCGAAAGTTCGCCACATCCAATGCCAACTTTTCACTAATACCAAGATTCATACTGGAATACCACAAATACAGTAGAGGTCTAGGAGATCCTTATATCATTATTATAATGGTGTAAACTAAATTAAGTGACATATGATTACAGTCATTTTTACTTATGTCATTTAGAAGTCAAATTGACTGTATGGATTAATTATGAAGTATTATTTGTCTATTTAACACCAATTATTCACGACGGTTATTTTACGTGGCTGGAAAATTGAAAAAAATATTTTGTTTTGTAACATCCTTTATGAGCAGCTTCTCATGATCGGTACTAGGGGTGTTGAGATGGGCACTGCACACCCCAAATTTCACTCTAGTCCACTCAAGGTCACTCTCCTTTGCGTTTAAAATTTTATATAGCCTTATGATTTTTTAACGCTCAGAGAACTCACTAAAAATTCCTATTCTCTCTTCTCCTTTCAAGATAGAAGAATCAGTGCCTTACCTGCCTGTATTGAGAATGACAGTTTAAATGGGCGAGAGATATATTCGATTCTTCTGAAGCAATATCCAGTACAATCGAAACCTGCGAGATTACATGCTATGTTAACTGTTAAAAACTACAAAACGTTAGTTCGTTTCGAGTTGACTTCTGTTTAGGTATATATTATTAGAAGTTACAGCTTTTACAGTGATTATGATTTGTGTTTAGAATAATTACGACGTTTCGATGACTGGTGCGATTATTTTCAAATACATTTGGATGTATGAGTATATTAACATTATTACACCAGTGATCGAAACGTCGTACCTGTCCCAAACACGAATTTTACTTACTGTAAAAGCTGCAACTTTCAACACGACAAAATTACAAAACATAATATAACACGTCTTCCTATACTTACTAAACACTATAAAATACAGATAACGCACAGTTTCACGTTCTTTAACTAAACCAATGTTACTATTTTAGAAGATATGCAACACCTGGAAAAGCTTCTTTTTTTTTTTTAAATGTTAGGACTGTAATTGTTAATACTGGATATAAACGTAAAACAATATTAAAGATACACAAGCAATCTATTTTCAGTTTTAAACATTGTTGTCTGCACATTATGGTGAATGTGTGTATGAAACCAAAATAATAAAATTCACATGCATGATAAGATATGCACCTCAGAGTATCCCCAAAGTTTTTCATTTCTCACAACAATATAAAAGATATTTATATAGTTAGTTCTACCCCACCACTTTTCTGTAATACCAACAGCTGAAGCCATTTTTATTTATTTATTTTTCTATTATACCCTCCAACCTCAGAAAAATGTAAAAGTAGCACACAAAAAAGACGCAGAGTAATATTTTCTATTAATTTTTATTCAATGACTTCCCAATGTGATATCGTTTTTAATATTGTTTATATGTATTGTTAATGGATACAGCTTTTCTGGCAAATCTTTTATTTAACAAAAGTTAAGAATATTATATAACAGTTAACCCGAATTTCCTGTTAATTTTATCTCGCAGGAATAAGTGACGGCTTTACAATATTTAAGTGTATAATTTCAGAAAGTACAAAACTACAGGTTCCAAAACAAAAATGATATTTGCTGTTTTTATGAAATAATTCTCAATTACACACACACACACATGTATTTACAGACAGCAATGATTTGTGAAACACAACAGTCTTCACACTTTGTAGCAAACCACAGTAAAAATGTCCATGCTTCACAACATTAGATATAAACATATTAAGACGCAGGGCTTACTACGTTATACTAAAACGTATTAATACACAATTCAGTAAGTCACAGCCGGTATAATGTCACTGTGAAATACTACACATAATAACTCTATTTTACATTGTTTAGAGTTTTATATGTAAGGCGATTCTATCGATAATTGATCACTTGTGGAAAAGATATGTTATAGCCTTATACGATGCAAAATATTCATATACTCACATTAAAGAAACAAGTATTGAGATCGGGATTTAGATATATCTTGTATTTAATGGCACTGAAAAACACAGAAATATGCATCAACCTGAGGGGCCACGACTTTCCAAAAACAAGACTACATCAATTTGTTCTTAAGCCGTGGAGAGTAAAATATGGCATTTTATAACAAGTGAGAATCAATAAATACAAATTTCAGCGACAAAAGCTGTCCACGTGCCCCAAGTAACATATTCAAATATCGCTGTCTGCAAAAGCGACAAAACTGGATAACTACGTGGGTGTTTATGTTACCCCACACGAAAACATATCTTTTAAATCTTCTATGGATTTTTGTAAGGGAAATGCACAACAAACTGAAGTCCTCGTACACTTGGTAGGTTACTATAGGATGCAAGAAGAAGCAATGTGCATTGAACGTAACAGTCTTACGACGGAGACTGCTTTTTGCAGTGGTGATTATGTTGCAGGGCTATTGTCAAAATGCACGGCCATAACACAGAGAATTACAAGGCGTGGCGACATGATAACTAAGTGATGGTGCTTCAAAACCTACTTAATACAATCTCTGTAATGTAGCCTTTTAAATGAAAACTTACGCAATTATAAACATATACTGGTTTTTGTGCAATAAGAATAACGACAAAAACTTGCTGTTTCAAGTAACTACTGAGAGCGCTATTCAACAGCACATTTATTGCACAATACCCTCACATGTGAATAAACACCAGACATGTAATATAATCACACAATGATAATATTACACACCATATATATCATTTAAACAAAAGAACAAAATATAAAGTTCATTTTGTTATCAATCTTAATTGTATAGCAGATTTCAACACACACACAAATCCTTTACCATTTAATATAGACATACGAAAATCAATATTATGATGTAACTCACCAAGATATTTTATAGGTTTGAAGACAGAAAAACAAACTCTGCCTGAGGAAACACACACAAACGATCGTGTTTACTACTAGTATACATCTCATGAAATATTTATTTGCTATATCACATAATATATTTACTGTATGTATAACTAGTGACCAGAGTCACCTTGTATTCTTTCAATTAAGTGCAATACTCATAAAAACCTTGTAGACAACCAAGGTCAAAAATCTACTACACAAATCTTAACAACCTACTGAATCAGCCAACACGGTGACAAAAAAAAAAAAGTAATGTGACGCCATTATGAAAGAAAGCTCTATATAATAAATTCGTTTTCTATTGCCTAACCAACTTTTTGAAGGTCAAGTGGTTACCAGCTACTTTCTACCTTAGACTTGATCACTGTTCACTTTCATCCACTAATTACAAGGGGACTATTCCAATTAACAAGTTTGTGGGTCTCACTAAAGCTAGCCCATTTAGTCATTTGCAATGGATCTATTGCACATGAAACTATATAACTCAGAAGATTTCGAGCTCTAACAAAAAGAACTCGGTCATAAAAAGATGTATGACTTTTTTTTTTAAAGTACTAAACTATAGAAACAAAAGTTAAAACTGTAGAATCACAACAACGATTTCCCACACCAGATCCTTTGAGACAAAACAAAGGCAAATATCGTTAAAAGCGAGGGTATCTAACAGACAAAACAATGCATAATAAGTACAAAGTAAAGACCAGTATACTTTACTAACTATGATAGTTTCCAAGTTACCTTTCAGTTTTGACTTCAGTATCTTGCAGTGACGTAACTACAAAAGATGACTCAAACCTAGGCTTATTTCTCTGTAACTGTAATAGCGATTCGGGCCCCTTTTGGTTCTCCCCCAATCCCTAACCCGCAACTGCGGGGGCATACTCACGCTACTGATAGCTTATTCTAATCTGAAATTAATAATATACGAAGCCATATGGAACTTAAACAAACATATAATTTGAAATAAATTAAATATCCAAGCATGACTGTTGTTTAAGCAAGTATATTTTCGAGATGTACTGTTTCATCACTGTCAGATCAAACAAGAGCGCATTCCAATCATGACTGAAAATTCTCACATTACTGAGAGTTTTTTTTCTAAGAGACGGCAGCCGATTTTCTTTTTGATGCTTTCAAGTTGCTTCATATTCACACATCTCTTGAATTACGTAATTTTTAGGTCAATGCATAATATGACTGACGCCGCTACAGCTGCAACCCTAACGGCTTAAGAACAGAAAGGTTGATTACAATTCTTTTGGTGTTGACGATTGCAAAGATTCTAAACTGTTATATAAAAGTACATTATTAAGCTTAAACAACACAAACAACAAAAAATACCTAGTATATAATTTAACGTAAGAATAAAACTACTACTTATTCTAATTTATTTCTTAATGTTCCATTTACTTAAAATACTGTAGAATATTGAAGAATGTGTCACTGCACATATGTATTCATTCACTATGTTTATGATTCAAATTAGTGTAAACATATATCTGGTTCGTTGGTTAGTCGGTTTTTGTTGAGCACTAAGCTACATATTGGGTTATTTGTTATCAGTCCGCCAGGGGTATTGAAACTTGATTTTGAAAATCACAAACCTACAGACTTGCCACTGGAAGACGGACATGAAACTGTTTCAACAGTTTCAGCAGGAACTGCTGCAGATAAATGATAAAAAGTCAACATTTTTTTACTTCTTGTATTAACTATAAATAGTTTAAGATTTTTATTGGTCTTTCACTATAGAGCTACTCACGAGTTATCTACACACTGCGGGAAATAGAACCCCAGACATAAGAAAGGTAAGTTCATAAACTACTGCAGACCTACCATGTAGGCTGCTTAAGAAATGAAAATATACTTGTAATCGAAAGTTAGTTCTTACTTACACTATATTAAATATTGGTAAGAAAACCTGATCAGTCAGTTACCTTCTATCGACGCAAACACAACTATCAGTTAATGAATCAAAATCAATTAAAATTTATGTACGAACTTTAATATTTTGATAGATGATAAAGTTGTGTTTATGAAGACGAATAATGTGTTTCTCTTGTCACAAGTATGCAGTGAAAATGCTGCATACTTGTACGAAATATTATTGCCGAAAACAAAACAAAAAAGTATGTTGACTCAACCTACCATTTTTTTAGTTAATAATATAATATTTTTAGGCCAGACAAATATATCATTTTTGTAAGCTACGAAATACTTTAAATAAGTATCATAAAAAAACAATAAAATGTAACGAATATTAATGGAGTACATAAAAAAATGTTGTATATACTGTCCAATCAGATGCAAAGTTCTACCTCAAAAAATCATATATATATATATACTGCCATCTAGTGACCAGAGATATAACTGTTATTTATAAAACATCGAAATAACATTTGCTAATAAACTGAACCAAATGCTTAGTAGTAGTTTCTATTAATTTCAGAGTAAACTTATTTAACTATTCGTACAGATATAGTTATGACAAGTTTGAAACAGTGATAATTCAAAACGAATATGTAACTAAATAGCCATAAGATAAAACAACGACTATATTCGTTGATTTGTAAGGCAAAAGTACAATTCTGTAGACAAGATACTAACTCAGTCTTCATGTTTGCAGCTAATTCTTTAAGTTGACGCGTTAATGTATTGTTGGAAAGTGGTACTGCTGTGAATCCTTAAATGCAACAGCTTTCAGACTGTGTACAAAGTAAATTCCACTAGCACTAATCAGGATATCATTGCTTCCAATCTTGTCATGTAAAGAACACTTACAAAACTGTCATATCACACTTGGAAACCAGTCCGAAATTTAGTTATTTCAAATACAATAAGGAAAGTATGGCTTCACTGGTACTTAAAACACTGCAAAGTGTGAACATCAATGACTGAAAGCATACAATTTGGCATGATGAGCACACTTGTGGTTTGGCCAATCTCATCAGTAGACTCTACCAAACAAATATCCATTCCATGAATATCTTAAAACACTAAATTACATATTCCCAAAATGAAATGAACACATATTAAAAACGAGCAAGATAAAAGAAATTAGGCAAAACAAAAAATTGTACAATTCTAACAATTTCCAATTCACAGAAAAATACAAGAATTGTATGAGCAAAGATATACTATCATAACACCATATACTAGTAAAATTCACCATTTCAGTCAACAGTGTAAAATAAGCCATTTTAAATGTACATTTTACAGCTTGAAATCAGTAACTCAATGAGAACCAATAACATTCAAGCAACAAAACAAATGGCATTATAACATTTTCACGAGCATAATGCTATATTCAGATGCAAATATGCTGTAGTGGACAGCTAATGGATTACACACAGTATTAAGTCTCACAAGTGAAATATACATTTCAAGCTGACTGTTCTAATAAGTACCCATTTTGTGTTTGATATATCTGAAATGTTACAACAGTCATGAACTGTATATATCTAATGAACTCAAACAGTGCAACATTGTATGCTGAACTTTTCTGTCAAAACTATATTATTCTGTGTTGTATCAAAGAATTATTTTCAGAAATAGAGTATACATTAATGGTATGAACAAACATTTACTACTTATGAAGGAATCCACTAATTTTTAGCACACATACTTCACAACTACAAGCCTGAAGCTTTGATGTGACCTGAAATGGCTATTAATGTTACTAGTACTATGAAATAAAATTATTATCCAAGCTCGATCTAGTTTATTTGTATCTAAATACCAATCAGAAGACATCTTACTATATGACACGAGGCAACTAATAAGCTAAAGTTTCCATTATTACTGGACAAGTTTCTTAACATATATATAGTGTAACTTCACCACACATTCCTTGCAAGTTTATCCATACTACTCAATGGCTTCAAACAACTCTGATTTGTGTTTTATTATTTCATTTACAATTAAAGACTTATGACTTTATCATCATTAAGAAATATGCATGTATATTTGTGAATACTTAGATACTAAATGGAGTAATCATATCATTCTCAGGTAATTTTCTCTTGAATAGAACCATATTTCAAAATTACAAACCAACGATATATGTAATACTAAAGATAATGCTGCAACATAAAGAATAAAGAAAAGCTATGTGTTCATTTCATATTGTGATAATCTATCAATTGCAAATGGACTTAATTTGCACAATTCGAGCTTCAACTGTTTTTATATTTACTCTACCTTTTATGCTTCCACTTTCTGGATAGATATGCAATCATTATATAATTAAAATGGTTGTCACTTACAAAGAAATTAATGATTTTCTAACAATACAGTTTTTTTATACTAATTATTAGAAATGAATTATAAAGTAATAATTATGATAGAAAGGAAAAAAGCATTTTCACCAACTATAGTGACCTATATCTTATATACAGGGTGTCCCAAAATAATGTTTACACTCTTTGACTGTTATAGCTAATAAACTGTTTCTTTTGTTTCAGATTTGACTTGTGTCCAAGAATGCTGGATAATCAGGTTACAATCGAGCACAAATTATGCATTCTCAAAGCTTTTTGAAAAGTCAAAAACAAAGCTGAAGTGCAAAGACATTGTACTATTGTACTAGAAAGTTCCATATGGATGCACCATCTCGCCCCAGCATTTCACGCACCATCGCCAAGTTTGATGAACAATGTGCTTTAATACCAGAAGAGATGGTATTTGATGTGTGCACTTCCATTTCTTTCCATTATGAGATGTGTCTGGAGCAGAACGGATTGGGAAGAATTTCATTTGTTATTTTTTCTCTTGATTTCAGTATTAAGTCTTTAAATAAATCCTTTGGCTATCATATGTATCTTGTTTTATTGTTAAAATCAATAAACAAGGCAAGTTATAATGATCCAAAGAGTGTAAACATTATTTTGGGACACCCTGTATATGTGTTACTTATTAATGTGAATATACACACACACATTTTAATAGTCATTAATTAATGTGAATATACACACACACATTTTAATAGTCATTAATTAATGTGAATATACACACACATTTTAAGTTATTGATTAATGTGACTATACACACACACGTTTCAATAGTTATTGATTAATGCGACTATACACACGCACGTTTCAATAGTTATTGATTAATGTGACTATACATACAGATATTTTAATAGTTATTGATTAATGTGAATATACACACATTTTAATAGTTACTGATTAATGTGAATATAGACACATGCACTTTTAATAGTTACTGATTAGTGTGAATATACACACACATTTTAATAGTTACTGATTAATGTGAATATACACACACATTTTAATAGTTACTGATTAATGTGAATATACACGCACACATTTTAATAGTTACTGATTAATGTGAATATACACACACACACATTTTAATAGTTACTGATTAATGTGAATATATACACACACATTTTAATAGTTATTGATTAATGTGAATATCTCTACTCTTTCAACTTTTTTCCTAAAAGAATCAAAATTTTGCTTTGAAGTGGCTTAAATTATTTATATTCTACTATAAACTGATAAATTCCTCACACACACTGGTCCAAAAGACTCGTACTATTACATTCCACGTTCTAACAGCAAAAATAAAAATGGTCTTGTTAATGTTTTGAAACAAAATTTATAGAGCAATAAAAAACTGCAATGTGATACTACAGTCTATCATTATAATAGTCTAAATAGGATGCAGAGTTTTAAGTACGGTGACCAGCTCACAGGAAATATTACATAACTGCACGGTTTGCTTTGAATTATGGAGAGACTCTGTACCATTACTTATACTAATTTAATGCACAGTCACTTAAGAAAACTTATTTACAGGAAGAATACATATCTACACATATGGAAAACATTGATTTTATTCACATATCACAAAAGAATGATTGTTTTTTGTTTTGATTTTCTTTCACCAAATACTTAATTCACTGGAGTGTGCTCTCATAACTCGTCTCATAAATAAAAGTCAACATCTCAAAAAGTCAATTTTTATTTTTACTATTATTAGTCCATCAGCTCAACCACTTTATGAGCCCAAAATTGAACAACTTTTAAGTGGTTACACTTTTCAGATTTTATCTTAGAAAATTAAAAAAATGGAAGATAACTGTAAGATATAAATAATTTAATAAAAAAATAAGATGTCCACCAAAATCTGATGTCATTATCCATTGTCTAAGCTTGGTAAAGACCAACAGAATAATATGGGGAAAGCATATGGCAGGTGGAGGTGACATAAACAGTGAGCAACTAGGGGGTTCTGATGTTGCATCAAATCTCAGAAATTTGCCAAAAACTGAATACATAAAAATAAACAGTTTCTTGAGGAATGACATGGAATAAACTACATCTCGATGAATTATATATAAAGATGCCTTACTATATTATAATCAACTGAAATAAAATGCGTTTTTTTCCCAAAAAAACGATTTTGTTTTATTAAATCACCTGTGTTTACTTTTTATATTTTGCTGCCACATTTTCTAAATCTGTTGTTTATTACAGATATTTATATTTTTTCTGTTAAAAATCAGAGTATAACACAAAAAGGTTCTTTGTTTTTTAAAATAAGACCATTTGTTGGTTTACAGATCCAATGGTGTGAAAAATCTGAAAACAAAATAAGTGTAACAAAATTTTTATCTTTATAGTCACAAGAGAACCAAATATTTTAACCTAATTTCTAAGTACATTTGTTTAAAAAATGTTCAAAAATTAGTATTCTCACAAAACCTCTAAGAGTGAATTTAATTTCAATGAGCATACAACATTAGATTGTGCACTAGAACACTACATAGAATACGATGCAATAAAACAGGCTGTTATGCAAAAATTCTTACATATTCTGTCAAATCTCAAATGCTGGTGATCACAGTATAGTCAATCTAATTTAGATTATGGTCATCTGTGGACTACACTTCCTTGGTCAAGAAGTATATATGTTCAGGAATCCTTATATTTAAGCATCTTTCAGATGCTAAACATGTAAGATCATACATCATACTAGTTTTCCTGATTTTTTATCAAAACATTCCATAAGTCAACAAAGTAAAAAAAATGCAGGTCTGAAGTCTGCTTTGATGTAGAGCATTGATTGTTATTCTCCGACATAAATACATTTACTTTTTCATTTTCAATAATGTGTACACAGACTTGCAAATGTAAAACCTTCATGATAGTTGCTTTTTTTCTACTAATTCTACATATTATACCCACTAAGTGTATTTAACGCACTAAATGTATAAACAGCATCGCATACAATAAATCCAACTCTGAGTTATGTCCAATATTTTTGCTTAAATAAGTTTACTTTGGATGTGTAATCTTTAAGTCCATGTAATATTAACTAGTATTTGCAAATGACATTAATCTTTTCCTTGAAATTATATTTTATTTATAACTTATTTGTGGATGCATATTATACATATTTGCTTTCAACTATAAAAACAGAGCTATGCAAGATCAATTGCTTAAGATTATAAGAGAAATTACTTCAAAAGTAAATTTATTTTTTACCAAATGTTATCTTTTCACAAAGATTTAAATGTTAATTATTTTTGTTAATGAACACTCAAGTTACAAATATTATTATACAAAAATGTCAATTCTCATCTCTACTGCAACAAGTTTTCTCACTGCCTTATTTAACAGGTTTTGAAGATCCTTTTACACTAACCAAGATACAATACATTAACACCCTGGATGCTATGATTATGTCTTCATATACTTTCTTTGGAAAAAGGACAATGGATCATGAAATTAATTATGAATTTTATTGTTCTAATATTCCAGGTAAATTAAAAGTATTATAAAGAAACCTCTTCAGGTACAGTTTTTAGAGGTAAGATTTACTTGCACTGATGTGTGAGCAGTATAGACATAGTTTGAAACACAGTGTCACATATCTACATCATCAAATCATGACTTAAGATTTACATGCCATCAAGTGTTTCTGACAGTCATATGTAGATGCTACAACCAATTTGTTGTATATCAAACATGCTTGTTTAAGTGGAACTGATGAATATTTTTCTTATAATTCTAAAATTCCAAGACGTTTGGTAATATGATCACTGAATTAATCCTAATGTTTTAGCCTTTCAAATTAATGCTTCATGTAATCTTTACTTTTAACCAAACAGGTTCACATAAACTTTCCATTGGAAAATCTGTGAACTACTAGTGTCAGCATTGCGTGAAACAAAAAGTTGCATATTTCTTAAAATATATCTGAAAAGAACAAGATATATCTCCTTCATTTAACTAATTTCAAGTTGTTTAATAATATATATCCACATTCCTAACAGAACTATAGAGCATGTAAGTTGACAATAAAATTTGTTATTTTTTCACTATACTGATTAAATTAAATGCATTCTTTTAATTTTCAGATTTGAGAAAAGATGATGAACCACAAAAAACGTTTAGAAACAATGAAAAATAATGTAATGGAATTTCCAAAATTGACAACGATATTTCTAAAGAGCATTTCTTAGATCTCAATAAAACAAGACTAAAACTGTAAACTGTATAAAAAGGCACACAGCTCTCCAGCACAGAAGTATATTTAAGAAAACAAAACCTGCATGCTAACCAGGATACATAAAACATTTTCAAAAAGTATTCCAGTTTCATGCTGGTTTTAAATAGTGGTCCAATATCATATTATTTTATGTTAAAATTATACATCATTTATCTGTATAATGTACATTCGTTTAAGCATCAACAATGAATTAACTAACAGAATGAAAGTTCTCATTAGAAAAATTAACATATTGTGCCAAATAAAATTTTATCCTAACGAGCCTTTTGTTATGGCTATTAACTAAATAATTAAAACACCATTCAATGAAAAATAAGGTTTTTAACTTCGCTGAATATGTTAATAGGTATACTATATTTCATATACTTATTTACTACAATGCTAAAATCAAATACTGCATCAACAATTATATTTCCATATCTTATTCATTCAGACATATTAACTTAGAATGCACTAATATTCTGTACAAGTTCAATAACATTTATATAATACATATGTATGGGAAAGTCTTATGTTGTGTGGAAATAGTTACCTGAGCACTAAAAGCAAAAAAATCAAAATGCAAGAGGTACTTAAAAATAACATTTGAAGACACTTTACACGAAACTTAACTTTCTCAAAACTTGCTGTTTAATTGTTACTCTTATTTAAACTTATGACTATGAAAAACTTTCATTTAACAAACACTTCATACCTTCTTTGCTTATCTCAGTGCTATTTCAAATTTCAGACCTATTTTAATATAATGCTAATACATTTACTTCCATATTACAAACTGTCTACACAAAGAGAGAGACATAATTGTCACTATATTACCTGATGTATGAGTAGATTTATCAGATACGACAAAAGATTTAAAAAAATGACTCCCCTTGATATTCCTCTCACTTTTAAGTAAAAGAAAGTAAAAGGTTGTTGTTGCATGTCTCCTGTGTCAATTATTATTGCAAATATTGGGATGGAATGGAAAAAAAACTAAGTGAAGTTCACAAAGTATAGCATACACAAAAACTGCAGTGACATGAGAAAAGAAATACAAATACTTTGTATTTTCAAATATTGGCTTATCTATGATCTACAAAAAAAACCTATTGAAACATAATGTTAATGCAGGATGTGCTTCTGATAAATTGGGACCAGAGCTAAAACCTATAATAAGCTTTTTAAGTTGAGTCTAAAGACAGGTGTTTCATCCATATCTAAAACGCAAAGATAACAATGCTAAGTGGAAAACTATATGGTAATTTCATTCAGCTTTAATGTGACTTTTTAATAAATTAAATGTCTTGAACTTCATTATAATAGATAATTACATAAATGTAAATTAATATTCTTAATTGCTACTGGTAAACTTCCCAAAATGTTGTCTATATAAAAATTATAAGTATCTTTTCTTATGTACATTTAAATTAACATTAAGCAGTTAAATGGACTTCAAAGGTTTGTTGGTATAATTTTTTGTTATATAAATATACATAAACACATGTGAACTTAAAACCCTAAGATGAGTGTGACTTAAATTTTATTTTTTTCTACATGTATAATAAGTTGATAGTAGAGATAATATTACTTAACATGGACAACTTATTCATCCTGAATAATTTTAAAAAGAATAATAAAATAAAAAAACTATCTGACAAATCAGAAAAGCTTCTTCAAACAATATTTATTCAGCTTCAGAGAAGTTCCAGTACATTATAACTATGAACATTAAAATATTACAATCAAATTTCCGATATCTAGTTTGGTAACAAATTATAACTTCACATTTAGGTTGCATGTGTAAAAGTATATTCTAATTCAAATACATTAAAAGTTTATAAATGCTGAAAAAAAAAAATCAAGAATATTATAAAGTTATTAAAGTTGTAAGGATAAACTAACTTGTACTGAAAATGGTTTATGTTGCATGCTTGTAATATACATACCAGATCAATAAATAACAAAATATAAAAAGATTTAAATAATATAAATTCCAAAATCTTGAAAACATACCTGCTCTTTATACACATGATATTAGTAATATCCAATTTCAATATCTCACAATATGTGCATTTTCTATTAAATTAGAAATCACAAAGTGTTATGCTCTGGATTTATACAAGATTATCAGAAGATTTACAGAATTACAAATAGAGAAAAACCTGAAATGGTGTTATTGAAGATAAAGAAATAATAACATTAAAATAGCACTCTTGTAACACAGCAAGTTCCATAATTCAACAGAATGTATTATAAAAAATTATACCATAACAAATACCACTTCAATTACACATTAAACACTAGTATCATGCAGTTCATTTACACAGAAGTAAATCACCCCTTAACAACATATTCAGTGAACTGAACTTACACTACAACAATAGTGTAACTCACCAAGCTCAAGTTGTATTTGTTTATTAGCTAGAACACTAAGTTAGTAACTATTTAATGTCATTTATTTATAATTATTTGACTTGAACAAACTCTCTACAGCTATTAACATTCATACCACTACAGTCTCACAAATCCTTCTCAAAATTAGATTTAATATTATATGTATATTATCCTAAGCCTAGTACTATTTTCATAAAAATATCATTCGTATATATGAATGTATGTGTATGGATATTGGAATTTCTTTTTAAAACCTAACTTTATAACAAAAATATATATAGAATGATAATGGCATATTGTTGCATAAAAACTTAATTTTACAAATCAAACTAACAACACAGAAATGCTAATTGACATAACTCACTCTTTAATCCACATAATACTTTTAGCATATGAAATTCATCATTCAATCAGACATCATATCAGGCTTATATACAGCACTGAATAAGACGGTAAAAGCCACCTACGTTAACAAATGGTTACAAACAAGTTATTTACTGTATGATTTTTAAGGTAATTTTGTAAACTTTCACATAGTATAACATATAATCTCAATATACTAAATGAAAATGTACAAATTATAAACAACATGTATAATAATTTTACAATGTTGTTAATATCATTGTTATTATGCCTACCAACCATAGTTCATGTCATCTTGTTTGTTGATTCATATTAAAAAAAATTATCCAACCACTATTTTATAAACTTATGCTAATAAATTTGGTATCAAATTGAAGAATATAATTCAAATTGTAGCATTATATACTATTTAATTTCATGTTTTAAAAGGTAAATATTAAAATAACATACTTGAGTAACAAATTTTTGTGTGTGCCACGCAGTATGTAAAATGCAGCATTGGTTCGAATATTTTTTCCCATTTGTTTATGCACTTCTTGCATATTAGATGACATGATCTTATGCATAATTCATTCATTCATTCATTTGCATTGAAATGCTGTATGTATATCATAAGTGTGGGCGTGCACCATAATATTACATTACACATTAAATTCATCACAAATGCAACTTGACTTAATTTACAGTAAGTATTATTATTCTTTGCAAAAGAGCATGGCTTGTTTTCCAGCCTAAATAGTGAAGCTTCTCATAAGCCTTACCCAATGCAGGCATACCTCACACTGCTCACAGTTTCCAGATTTTATCGCAGAGTGCCGTAGATCAAGAAAATGAAACCCCCCACTGCTTTAACATACCTACTCAACATATGGAAAAACCAAAAAATATATGTATTTCAAAATGGAGTTCCTGTTCAAGGTATAACCTTATGTATGTCAAATAGCTCTTCTTTTCGTTTGATATTTAGTACAGAAAAATATTAGCACTAGCACACAGTTCCTGTGCTATTGTTATATTTGATGCACATATAACTATGGTAAGTCTGTTTGTTACACAGCAAGAAACATTCAACAATGTCAGTCAATCAGTCAGTGAGACTGAGAAAATTGTGCTTTTGAGAATTTTTATTGTCTTTTCTACTGCCCTTCTCCTCAAATGGTTGTAACACTTGTATACATTTATCTCTTAAAGATGCATCTCAAATACCTTGACTGTTAAAGATGTATAAGATTACACAGCTTGTACTTCACGTATTGTGTATTCACCCCATTTCCACTCTAAGTTCTACTGTATTTGTTTCACATACTTTTGAAAGTCAGCAAGTATACAGTATGCACACAGACATATTCCAAAAGGTATAAAAAAGCAAGAAAGGATATTATACTAAACACTTTCTACAGAAGCTAAGCACTATAACATGATGATTATGAATTTCAAATTTTAGTGATACACTGTACAGCAGCTATTCAGTCTATCAGTAATTTTACATAAAATAGCATGGTAAAAGGCATCAAAATATGACACGAAATTCAAAGTGATACAAGTACAGTATAAAAAATTATCTTTGAGTATCTCTAACGTCAGTAAATAAAATGACTCAAAGATAACTGAGTATATACATGTACATAAATTATACTTAAAATATTCGACACACAATATAACAATAATTTTAAATTTAGCTACACTAAAGAATTAGTCTAATTACCAGATAATTATCAAGATTAATTTACATGTCTTTACATTAATTTTCACTTTGAATTTAAATGTAAATATCACTTAATATGAAATGTGTTCATAAAGAAAACATGTTCTTTCACATATTTTAGGGGAAAACTGGGGTTAAAGAATGATTGTACTATGAGTCTGTATTTTATTAACCAAGTTGTAGCTGTAAGTGGCATTGAATTATGAATAATATGCAGTTATAAATAAGTTAAATATTTCTAACCTACACCTTTTACATTACATCAATATAAAAGCTTTTATGTGCCTTGCATAGCTTCATATGAAATCTCTACATCAAAGATCTGCATCTATACAATATAGTACTAAATATTCCATAATATTAACACACAATAATCTTAATTTTGAGCTAAAACAACAAGCTACTTGCAGCTCAAAGACAGACATGCTATACATTGGTGCAGTAAATTTTGAAAAAAATATTTTTGCAAGATAACTGACATATTTAAAGTGTAAGTAAAATTCATACCAAGGTGTCTCCTACACAATGTAAAAAACTTTTTGGGTAGCATACCCCTCAGTATGAAAATCCTACAGATGATTATAGTAAGAAATATGTTATCCAATATTACCAAATACATTCCAATTAAAAATGTATACTATTATAAATAAAAGAAAACTCAAGTGTCAAATTTTGCTAAAAGCTAATTACACATAGCCTCAGTCATTACCTTTCAAACATAAAGGCAAAAAATTTTGTTTTGAACATTCTATTGTCAGTCTAATTCTTCATTAACAAGGACTAAAGTTGTGACCTGTAATTTATTATCCAATTAATATGAGCAAGTATGTTCTATATTACTTTTAAAGTGACTAAAAATTTTTGTTAACTGTCAATTTCTTTCAGTTTTGTTTAATTGCTTCCTAATTTTAATTCTCACCAGCACATTCTATTAATTAAAATTACCATATAATTGCTAACAAAATATGTTTACTTTAAAGTTTTTTCTTTAAACAAATTTTTTCAACCTCATGTTTAAAAAATATTATAATTTAATTATACCATAAGTAAACACTGAAATTATGTACTTCACAATAACCATAAATATATCAAGCATGGTCCCTTATTGCAAATTGTTTGTTTTCTATTCATACATCACTTTATAAAACTTGTTTAAACAAGGAAATAAATTAATATCATTTTTTATAGCTGTTAATAAACACAAAGGCACAAAAATTCTACTTTTATACTAATACTTCACAAATGGTTTAATATTAAATAAAACATCAAATAAATACAGCACAAACTGATCAACAGTTTTCAATTATTTAGCAAATAAAAATTAATTAATTAAAAACCATATTGGACAACCTTAACAGAGTAAAGACTATGAAGCTCTTTTCATGCATGTGATGCATGTTGATTCAAGTTAGAATAATCATACAAGTTTCACTTCTCAGTGTAAATTATGCTTCACATACATAAAACTATAATGGTTGAATGAATTTAATCAAGTACTTTTATTCAAGTTGTAGTTTTAGAATGAAACAAAATCAAAAATCACAATACATTACTTGTTTCACATTTCCTACATAGATACATTCAGCATGACCATTTGCAAAAAAGTTTGTTATAAACAAAGATATTCATGTAAACATCTGTATCTTCTCAGTTATCTGTGATATGACAAACAGTATTATGCTTCTTAACTTATTACATACTCAACACTTGTGGTAAGGAAAGTAAAACAAAACAAATTTATGAAACTGTGTAGTTATAAATCATGATACAAATTAGAAAAAGTACCTCCTCACACTAACATACATTGTTAATTTTTCTGTGGTTTCAGTTGGAAAAAAAAATCATTAAATAGTTTGAAAAAAATAAAAATTGATGCATTGTAAGATAGTTCATACAGGTTATATACCATCAACAAAACATTATTTATGTAACAGTAAATGTAATGAAAAGCCTAAAGGACCATCATAATAAATTATTACTTTTTTTCTGGTCAGGTTTTGTTATAAAGATAAGATAACATGGAACCATACATATCTAATACCACTTTTAATTATTGGTCCATTGTATGCAAAAAAACTTACAACATACTTTTAATTTACAAACATGAAAAAGAAAATGTATTAATTTCAGTTTACTGTCTATATTATATGGAGAATAATCAGTAATCATAGCAATTACTGTCATACTTGTTAAAACAAAAATGAAATTCCAGTTTATTCATTACATCAAATTGATAACTCTTAAACTTACAATCTAAGTTATCAATTTCTAATTTTGTGTGTTCATAATGGAAATATTTTGAACCATATCAGGGCCAATTTCTTTTTAACTAAACTTAAATAATTCATTGAATCACTTTTATATGCAAACACTAAAATAAGTTTATGAGGAAATACTGAGAAATTACTGTGACTGCTAAACAATATCACCCTTAATAAAGCACGTAAACACCATGAATCTGTCAGTGTTACTCATCTTCAGTAACCTTAACCAAAGATAAAACCTTGCTAAAATACCAATAACTTGAAAAAGTAACCTTTTTATCTACTTTAATAAATTACTACTACTTTACGTGCTTATTCACAAATAAAATTATAGAAGTATTTCATATAGACAGTACTTCACAAATTAACTTAGTGTTAATTTTAATAAGCCTACTCTTTACATTTTTTTAACCTAACTTCGCCTGTACATCACCCACAATATTAACTTGCACAACTAGCACAGACAACGGCGGCCAAAACAATACATGATTGCGTCATACGTCTGTTACAAATAATATACTATTGCTATATATTTATCACCCTACACAAGTTATGCTTTTCTTAATAATTTTCAAACGTTCATAGTTTTCTCCAAATGTTTATTCTTTTGTAAGTTAGATCTCTACAACTTAAATCCCGGCGTAGCCAAGTAAACGCTATGTTGATGTTCTATCAATACCATAGCAATTAATAACACCAATAATAATAAGAACAGCGGTAATACTAGTGGTGGTGGTGGTAGCTTACCTGCGTTTCTCTTTATGCACTCCAGGCATTAAAGCCATTTTTCAATTTCGAATAAGTCCCTGACCTGATTTTAGAACTAGGAATTCAGAAAAATAATCAGAACTATCGATAAAATAAATTAACACAATTACAAACACAAAAGCGCTAATAATCCGAAACAACGACGATTTTTTTTCGCAATATTCAGGAAACGTAAACACTTTCAGACAGCAAACTCTATACAGACCACTACATAAAGCTAGGCTTAGTGGCTTTTCCTCGAAACTCTCTTACAGCCTGACGTCAAACTAGCTAGCTCTATCATTGGCTCGTTTTTGAGGGTAGGGCAGGCAGTGACAGCGAATTGCTAGGAATAGTGACGTAGAACATTTATCATCCAAAACCAATAGGCTAGGCGTGGTCTAGTGGTTAGCATGATCAAACTTTGAAACGGAGATTTTAAATTCATGCAGTTTCTGCTTGGATCAATGTAAAACAAATTCGAACCAAACTCCAAACATTACAGAATACACTAATTACATTAGCATACAGAGTACCTAAAACCACTTCATCAATGTTCATGCATAACTACTCAAACACACAAACAATATCAGATAGACTTCTACAGAGTACAATAAAATATTTTGATAAAATTAGCGAAAAAAATGAGTTGTTATACGAACTAGACAGGTATTGCATATATGATGAAGAGAGACCGAAATACCTCTCCACGTTAAATCTATACATTAGATCATTAAGATTAAAATCATTTAAAATGATGATAGTAATATTAGAATAGAGATAAAATAAAACAGGCCACTTACGTTCTAGACTTATTAATAAAAATAATAATAATACATCAAAGAAAAATATAAATGAACATTGCTCTGAAAAGGACTAGACTAAATTTTGTGATATTACTCCAGCCATTCTGTATTTAAATCGAGATATATCAATCTGGCCACTCCAACAAAGTCATGGAAGGAGGAAGAGGTCGAGTGTACTTGACCCTCCTGGGTATACAAATAAATATACCCAAACACCAGAGAGGGAGAGGGAAAATTCATGTACTGTTGCCATAACATTGCCCTCCACATTTTCGGGACGTGGGTGCATTTTATAAATGATGGTCAAATCTTTCTTTTCGATCAGATTAGTGTTGGCCTGCAGATACTCGTTTTTCATAAGTTCATTCTTTTCTTCTTTTTTTTTTGTTCTCAATACAGGATCTTATATAAATTGTCTCAGTAAAGAAAGCTCTAAATGAAATGGAAGTTTATAAGCATTACAGCTGAAATGAGTAAATCAGTCAAACACTTCCAAAAATTAATGTTTCAGGATAAGTCTAAAAAAAATTCGGACACCCTTGTATATCAGTTCACAAAGCTTCAAATTGTTAAGTTGAGAGTCGTGGGTTAAAGTTTTGATAGGAATGGGTTACTTTAAATCCTACTTTTAAAGCGGCACATTATTCTAGTGAGCCTACGGTAATAAACATATGGAGGCACTCTTGACTTGTGGGAATTTACATTGCAAGAAATATATGAATTTTTTGCATGGTGCCGCCAGTTGGTTTATTAAATGATTATTAAGCGCAGAGCAACACATAATTGTTAATCTGTGCTGTATATACTACGAATGTCGAAATTCAATTTTTAGCGTTAAAAACCTCAGACCTGCCTCTCAGCAGCGGGGGCGGTGATTTACGACATGTGTTGTCGAACTGAGGTTTCTGTTTTGGGTTATGCATGAACAAGCTTGGTAAAGAAATAGTGAAAATAGGAGCGGTCTCTAAAAACTGAGGAGAGGGTTCGGATTTTAACTTTGCCTTGTAACTCACTACAATGAGCACTGATTTTTTAAAAAATGGTTTAAATCTGAAAGAGATATATCGAATTAACTTTGGCTAATTATGAAGAGAGGGGAAATGACTTAGTAAATATTAGATAACGAATGCAAGCGTGAATAATGAAACGCGAGTATCAATGACCATGCAAATGTTATAATTAAACGTTCAGACTCCATGATAAGAGTCCTACCAAGTCAAAATGCAAATTCGCAGGGGGAGCGAATTTATTTATTTCTTGTTCATCCATTTCTCATCCCAATTACTTTCGTCATAAATAAATAAATATTGCCGTAAAAGCCAAGGTTGGGGAGGTGACTAAAGTTATTTCAGGGAAATGTTACCAAACCCTGCCACTCACCCACCTACTTACTGGCCTGATTATAACTTTCTACTAAATATTATCGATTCAGTTAAATTAAATAACGTGAGTGAAATAATCTAAAGTAGAGATTTACCTGGAAACTGAACAACAAATGCTCGAATTTAAAACAAAAACACAAGCGATAATGCTATCGAACTTTTGATGTCTTACAATAATTTCAAGTTTTGTTGTTGATATTTTTTCGGCCCCCCAGTGGCTCAGCGGTATGTCTGCGGACTTACACGCTAAAATCCGGGTTTCGATATCTGTGGTGGGCAGAGCACAGATAGCCCATTGTGTAGCTTTGTGCTTAATTGAAAACAACAACAAGATATTTTTTCGATTAATGATGTTTATATACACATAACACCATGTAACACAAATTTTGTTCCTGGATAGTATGTGTTATTTCTTAATTGTTTATGTTGTAAAAGTACAGAAAATGGCCGTTATTCCCTTCAAACTTTGCTTTTGTGGCCTTGATAATGAAATTTAAAAAGTAATCTATTTTCTATGTAAAAACGGGCAAATTTGCACATTTTCATTTACATAAGTTCTGCATAAAACAACATATGAATCAATATTTACATGTATTTATACTAAAGTTATACAAAATTTTTAGAAGTGAGTAGTTTCTCGAGATTTGCGACTGTACTGTAAATCACTTCCACGTATCAGCCCATCATGTTTTCAGGCCACAAAAGTAAAGTGTGAAGAGATAAATAGGTCTTTTCCATTCATTTTACGCTTAAGCGATTAGGAAATAACATTTTCTGCTCAGAAACAAGAACAAGTAAACATTTTGTTACATAGTGTAATCTGTGTCTTGTCTTTAGAAAAAATATATTCACCAGTTATGTAGGAAGGAGTTCCAAAATGGGAGTGCTTAGATAGACGTGCAGATTTTAAAATGAAAGTGTAAGGAGCAGATAAGTCTGAGGAAGAGGGGATTCTCCTCAGAAAATTATTAACATAAAAAATATAAATTACGTTTGCTATATAAGTGTATAATAGTGAAGGTGCTACAGCATTTCAAGTTTTGATAACTCTGATCACTAAATGTAATAATGTTTTTTAACACGCTTTATAAGTTGCAAAAAAACTGAAATTTTAATAAATAGCAATGGTACCTATCTGATGATTAAATATTTGATAATCACTTTTATAGCTTTTAGTTTTACTTTGTATTGATGTATGAAATTATGTGTTGATAACGTTTTAGTTCTGATCTGTGTAGTTAGCTTACTTTGATTAGAAATTATTATGATAACTACCTGTGGGCTAATAAGTCAAGTAAAAATGTTTACACATGTAGTAAGTAATCAAACAATTTATAAATATGTGTATATATATATTGTTTTCAATTTTGCGCAAAGTTACACGATGGCTATCTGCGAGTTTTTCAGTATAAGACTAGGGGTAAGACAACTAGTCATCACCATCCGCCGCCAACTCTTGGGCTACTCTTTTATCCACGGATAGGGGTATTAACCATAACATTATAACGCCCCCACCGCTGAAAGGGCGAGCATATTTAGTGTGACTAGGATTCGAACCCGCAACCCTGAGGTTACGAATCGAGTGCCTTAACCACCTGGCCATGCCGAGCCACATGCATATATATCCAACTTTAAAGTCTTTCACTGAGTTTCAAGACATTAAACCAGTAACGATATTGTGCTTTGTAATGTCACTTTGCGATACCCAATTTTGTTTCATGGTATTGCCCCTTAGTTTATTATTGCATTTATAAATATTTATTCGTAGATTTTGCAGAACATAAAAATACCAAAGATTAATTTATGAAATTTCTTTTCTATAAGTTTTTCTGTGTTTTACGTTTGAGCTGAAAACATCTTCTGTGATATGAAAGGCATTGATTGGGTTATAGCATCTTCCTTGGCTGTTATGACATGATAACGTTTCAAAACATTTATCTTTTCTATCTGCAGAAAAGTCGTCCATTAAAAAAAATCCCTACTTTTATGACAGTTTATTACTGTGTGCGCGTTTTTCTCATAGCAAAGCCACCTGCCGCGTCCACCGAGGAGCCTCTAACCTTTGATTTTAGGGTTGTAAATCCGAACACTTACCGGTGTACTAGTGGGGGACGAGAGTTTATTACGTTTATTTTATTTCATTTTTTTCATGTGTCCATGCAGTTTTATCGTACACTAAAATAACTTAGTGTCTGGAGCTTATTATGATCATCTCTTCACGCTCGATCAGCGGTAAATGTTGTGGACAAATAAACATATAATCTGTATAAAGTTATACACATTTACAAATAATTAGTTCTATAGTTCAACTCACTTTTGTAAAGAAGTTAAGTCATGAGAATTTCTATCAACTGACATAACATCTTTCACATCAATAGCAACAATCTTATGAGTGTAAAACTAACCAACTTTCACATTAATAGCAACAATCTTATGAGTGTAAAACTAACCAATCTTGAGCTTCAACCTCAATGTGAGAGACAAAGTCCCAACTTTTGTTTGCAGCCTCTTTCTGAGAACAGAGATGTTCCACATGTAAACCGAGCCCTGCTGGTGTTATGTTTCAAGAGATCGGTCGTTTCAGACTTGAAGTGAATATATTCTTCTCTATGATGACTCCAGTAATAAAAACCAGATTTGTTTATATAGTCTTTTACACACAGTTCGTGTAAGTTTACAAGAGTATTATATCTTATTACTGTGGGTTAAATTAATCTGTTGCTTTTTAATTTGTGATACCCCTTAGATTATGGACAAGACAAGATTTATTTACTGCATTTTATGACTTTTTTTCGTTCTCGTTAATAGCACCAATAGCCATGCAGTTACAAAGACACGTGCGTAAATAAAATAATTTTTTTTTTTTTTTTAATATTTCGCACACAGTTACTCGAAGGCTATCCGTGTTAGCCGTCCATAATTTAGCAGTGTAAGACTAGAGGGAAGGCAGCTAGTCATCACCACCCATCGCCAACTCTTGGGCTACTCTTTTACCAACGAATAGTGGGATTGACCGTTACATTATTACGCCCCCACGGCTGAAAGAGCGAGCATGTTTGGTGCGACCGGAAGTCGAACGCCTTAATACACTTGACTGTACCAGGTCTAATAAAATAAAGAGTAAATATGTAGAATGATACGTTTTATCAAGTAAACATTTATATTGCTTCAATCTTGTAATAATTGTAGTATAATTAATCCAGTTTACGCACGTGTCCAAATATTTCTGAACACAGCTTCTCAAAACAATGAGTGCAAAAATAGCCACACTTTAGTTAAAATTCGAAGTTAAACAACAAAATTTTTTGGTTCATATTGACTAAAATGTATTCTTTATTGATGAAATTTTCAACATAATACATAAAATTAAAAATCTTGAAGTAGAGTACCTTTATACCTTGTTTTGCAATAGGCCTTAATAACCTGGTGGTATAACCTTCGTTTAATAAGTCTTTGCGGTAGTTAATCATTACATGAAAAGTTGCATCTCATTTGCTTTCATACTGAGGATATACACGTAACTGAGTGTTTACCACAAGCTTGTTTCAATCACATATTAATTGTTGTTGTGGTTAGTAGCCTATACTCGCACAAGTCTAATTATTATGTAATTATTTATCAATTAAGATACGTTAATTAATTAAAATATTTATCTCTGCGTTTCGGTTATTATTATGATGTTCTCTTCGGAGAAGACCCGAGAAAAATTGTTTGAAGTGGTAATAACTAGACATAGGCAATTATACGTACTTTACTAACTAGAGTGTTTGTTTCTGGATTTAGCGCAAAGCTACACGAGAGCTATCTGAGCTAGTCGTCCCTAATTTAGGTGTAAGACTAGATGGAAGGCAGCTATTCAACACCACCAACAACTAGCTCGTGGGCTACTCTTTTACCAACGAACAATGTGATGGACCGTTACATTATAACGCCCCCACGGTTAAAGGGATGAGCATAGAAACTTAAAGAGCGAGCATGTTTAATGAGACGGGGATTCGAACTCACGACCCTCAAATAACGAGTCGAGTGCCCTAACCACCTGGCCAGGGCCATAATAGAGTGAATATTGTGTTAAGTAGATCAAGAAACAATGTAATTTTCAAATTCAAGATGGCTCAGTTTGAAGATACTATAAGCAAAATATAAAGAAGGACAAACAGTGAATATGAGTCCATATCTTTATGCTGTTATGTCGAAGTTAATTGCTTGTGTTATATTTTTCTATGAAGATACATTTGTTTCTGCTTGTAAAGCACAGTTGTCTGTTGCTATTGTATTTTTTATATAAGTCTTGCTAAAACTGAACTGATCTGTTTTATGTTCATTCTATAAAAATTCTCTATCTGCTGAAACAGAAGAAAGAACTTTTGCACGAACCAAAGGTATGGAAAGAAACAAAAAATATCATAATTTCAAATCAAACACATGTTTAATGTCGTATCTTCATTATACCTTCAACCTTTCAATTTATATTAACTTGTAACATCTCTTGCAATCAGTAGAGCTTCATTTCAGCAAGGCACAACACACAAACATGATCAAACATGTATAAACCCTAATTAAGAACCTTTTTAGCACGATAGCTTTGTCTAGGATAAAGGATTAGTATAAGTTTACGACCTTTCTACTTCCTGCTAACTTTAGAAAAAATTACTTGTACATATGTACAGTTGGGTAGCGACAAAATATAGCAGTTCTTTCGATTGCAGCAACTTTACCTTTCCTATCTCGTGCCCCCCGCTAGTAGTACAGCGGTATATTTACGGATTTACAACGCTAAAGTCAGGGGTTCGATTTTCGTCGGTGGGCTTAGCAGAAACCCAGATGTGGCTTTGCTATAAGAAAGCACTTCTTACCTTGGAGTCTTACTGGATTCAAACCTTAAAACTGAACGTTAAAACTAAATTCTAACTGAACTAATCTGGTTATACTTTTCTATTATAACATCTTTAAAACAAGGAACAGAAGACACCTCATAGTGAATCTTAACTTTAACTGAACTTTGAAGAAACTAATGCAACTAATTGAATAAAGTAGAATAGATGAAGAATTAAACTGAACAAAACGTAGGACAGACTTTAATAAAATAAAATAAAACATGTAGCTTAGAGAAATGTTTATATGGTATTTACAAGTCCACAGATCTGTGACAGAAAAGGGTAATAATTGCTTGATACAGAGGTCTACCATGGAATGTATTAACAAGTTAATCTGAATTCTGACCTACCAAATTGATTGAAAGGGACAAAAATAAAGTTTAAATGTAGACAGAACACTTTATGTGTATGTATAAGTCAGGATTAGCGGATTTAGAGGGAGTGGTAACTAGGGTAGCTAGCTACCTTCTTAAATTAGACACTAGTCAGACAAAACAATCCAGTCAGACTCTGACTAATGCACCGAATAAAAATAAATCACTGTACCAAAGACCTGTATCAAAGAAATATAGAGAAGACTTGGAGAATTATGACTAGAAACTCATTGACAAGACTGAAATAATTAACTGGCATTGTAGTGGGATAAATCTCCCAGATTGTACTTTTCACTCATGCTACTAAAGATAAAACTTACAAACATTTATACATCTGTACATGACTGACGTAACTAGAAATTCCATTTGTATAAAACTAAACAAAATTCTCCAACAATACCATTTACGGGAAGATCAAGAGATACCAAAAGGGTAAATGATTCTCGATAATGTATGAATAGCACAAAAACTATATTAGTGCACACGAAAGTAGGTTATCAGCACGATATACATTAACACGTGTATATAAGCGTGATTTCTTTTTAAATTTTGGCAAACAAAATAGGTTTACTTTTACATATAAAGGAGAAAGAAATTTCTCGGATGTTGTGTGGAATTTTCAGGTCTGTTATAGCCTTATAGGTAAGGATAGTAATTGCTATAACTGAAGACATTTCAGGAAATGCTATGGAGAGTTAAAATAAAATTTCGGTCTTTACTGAATTGGAACACCTTCCTTCCTTGTGATACAGCGATACGTCTGCGTATTTGCACTATTAGAAACCGAGTTTTGTGGTGGGTAGGGCACAGATACCCCAAAATCGGAATCAGACAGACATAACTAGCCACATCTTGTTAAAAAGATTTTGAAGTTCCGTCACGTCGTTCTGGACTATATCATCATGTCTAGTCATGCTCTGTCTTCCTGTTATCTGTGGATGTTAACAATAGTTATACATAGTAGTTTGTACTTTAAAAGACTCCATAGCAAGGAAGTTATGTCAAAAGCACTTTATTACTCCCTAGTGCCTTTTCATGAATCATCTAAAGTACGAGTTTGGCCGTTTTCAGCTCCTATTTCAATAGTCCATACACACAGAAACCTATAGGCACTGCATATTCCAAGTCGCCTTTGTGTTTGTATAGTATCGCCTCCCAAAAGACCGGAATTAGCAAATATTACACCAATACTTTGGTATGACTTGTTGGAGTTTTCTGTCTGGATGTTTATAGTGCACCAAGTTGATCTATGTTCCTTTGTTTTCCAGTATTGTTATGTAAAAGGGACATCCTCACTTTGGAAATTCTAAATATGCGACCTACATATACTTTCATGATCTAAATACATGAATATTTTCATTCAGAAAGGGCTGTTACTTATCCTACCCAAGAGCGACCAGTTTTCTACTCACTACTTACACTGTATTAAACGTATTTTCATGATATAAAAGACTGTTTACTGTTGGTATAGCCTTCCCTAATGGCACAGAAGTACGTCTGCAGGCTTATGATGCTCGAATGTGGGCTTTGATATCCGTGGTGGGAAGAGCAAATACAGTTAATTGGGTAGCCTTGTGCTTAAATACAAACAAACTGTAGGTATTATTTATTTAGTTAGTTAGTTTGTGAGTGAATATTTCATGATTGTGTCGTTTTTCGTTACAAGAGAATTAAAAGCAATTATTTTAAAGCAAACATTATGACAAATTTAGTTACGTAACTCGGTAAGAATCGTATATTGTGCTTACAATTCATTGATGTAGAGGCTAGCGGGCGTCACGCGAAATATATTCGTGTCGAGGATATAGAAATTTCTAGAAGGCGAGCAGACAATTAAGTGATAAATATCTAAGTATTGTGAGACAAATGGGAACAGCAGACAAACAGAGAATTTCAACTTCCATTGAAGTTCTATCAACAAAAATTAAGCGTAAAGTTAACTGCCGTAGGCGTGAAAGGCCTAACGATTAATATGTTAAAGGAAAACTAACAGTTTTGAAAGAGATAAGAAGTCTCGTTTATTTCGTCAAAGCGAGTTCTAAAGTACTACAAAAGGAACAGAAGATACTTGAAGTACGAGGACCAAATTATAGCGTGGTAACTCACGCTAAAATTGTAAGTGTAATATAAACACAGAAAAGTAGTTTTGTTTGTCAACTGAAATTCTAAATCCATTGAATTGGGTTAAGTGGATTTTTGTCAAGAAAAAGAGAACTATATATAGTGTCTATGATATGCCTATCATTTCTATGATGTAAAGAATTTGTTGTACACACATTTAATTACTTTGAATGTATATATGGCCCGACATTGCCAGGTGGGTTAAGGCGTTCGACCTATAATCTGAGGATTGCGGGTTCGAATTCCCGTGGCACCAAACATGCTCCCCCTTTCAGCCGTGGTAGCATTATAAGTTACAGTCGCTCCCACTATTCGTTGGTGAAAGAGTAGTCCAAGAATTTGCGGTGGATAGTTATAACTAGCTGCTTTCCAATCAGTGATGTCGAGAAACCCACTTGTTGAGAATTTTATATGCAAAAACGGCTCGTTTGGGTTGAGAAAATATTTCAAATAGAAGAGCGAATAACGTTTCGACCTTCTATTTGAAATATTTTCTCAACCCAAACGAGCCGTTTTTGCATATAAAATATCTGCTTTCCCTCTAGTCTTGCACTACTAAATTCGGGACAGCTAGAGCAGATAGCCCTCGTGTAGCTTTACGCGAAATTCAAAAACAAACAAACAGAACGATATATGTATATATTATATTGTAAGTAAGTGGAGCGCGTGTTATTTGTTTATTTTTTATTTATCGCCATCAAGTAACAGATACCTACTGTAGAAGAATCCTTAGCTCAACACCAATATTATAGGACTTACTTACTAAATATTACTACTACTACTACTATATGATATTAAAAAGAATAAGCCTTTCATTTTGACAACTATCGAGCTGTGTCCATAATTATACAGTGGTAGATGGTGGTAAAAGAAAATGTGAACGACAGTGATAAGTAGGCCTATATAAGCACAAATGTAGTAGTAATGTTTGTTTAGGATCTTCCGCAAAACTACACGAGAGCTACCCGCCTCCAATTTAGTAGTATAAAACTAGAAGGAAGGCAGCTAGTCATCACCATCCCTCGAAAACTCTTGGGCTACTCTTTCACTAACGAATAGTTAGATTGGCATTATAACGCCCTCACGGCTGGAGAGATGAGTATTCTAGCCCTCGACCCTCGGATTACGAATCGAGTACTCTAACCACATGGCCATGCCGAAACTAGTTTGTTTGTTTTTGAATTTCGCGCAGAGCTATACGAGGGATATCTGCACTAATCGTCCACTAATTTAGCAGTGTAAGACTAGTGAGAAGGCAGCTAGTCATCACCATGTCAACACAATATATTTAAGTAAATGATTTCTTTATTGATTGATTTTTAGTTTTGATCCATGTAGACAGCTTACTCTAACCAAAAGTTAAAATTCACTATTTGTCAAAACGAAGTTTCACCAAATGATCAGAGTAGTGGCTTCACTTGGAGTACATGACACACTGCAAGTCATTAAGCATTTTGTGTCAATTAAAAATTAAATTTCATTCTTATGTATTGAGAACTTTATTATGTGCCAAACATCACTCATCCCTTTTAAGAGCTGAGATGACCATCAAACATTTGGACAAAAGCTAAATGCTACATTGGTGGTTAATTAACTAGATTACACTACTTTATAAAGATGAAATGCAACAGTCAGGACCTACCTTTGATCCCTTTGCATCTACTGAACAAATGAAGGGAAATTTAAATTTTACCTGTTTTGTTATGAAACAAGATACGTGAAAAGATGGTTGAGTTTGCTGTATGAAAATGATTTTTGATGTGTATAATATTAAATTGTGTGATAAACACGGTTTACATAAAACCACGTTGACACAACTTAGAATTACATTTTGATATTGTTTAGTATTGCATTTGTAATATGAAACTATAAAATTGTTCATTTTAAAAAGTATGTAACAGCTCTTTCTTATGCAAAATATTACTACAATCATATTATAAATGTGTGTTCTGATCACAGATTTAGAATTTACCTGTACATTGGTAACTACAGGAATATAGGTCAACATTGATAATCAGAACCACTCGGAAAAAGATCTTTTACAAATCACATAGCAAAATATGTGTGAATCCAGTTGAGAATCAATGAACACAAAGATCAGTTGAAAAACCAATACCAACTTGTCTCAGACAAATTTTATAACATAATTAAGAAGGATATATATCGAAAATTGAGGATCTCATTGTAAACTTCAAGTAGTTTGAGAATATAGCAATACTTCCGTCTATCCCACATGAAGATATACAAATGTAGGTAGAAACACCTTGTACTTGTATTCTGGGTTGATTATGGAAAGAACTACAGGGAAGAGTAGTTTGTTTTGGACACGACAGCCTTTATGACAAAACATTTTGCAGTGAAAACTACACTGCAAGGCTATTTTGAAGATGCACAGTAATATGACGGAGCATGTCTGGATGTAGTGACATAGACTGTAATGATTTGGTGAGCTCCAGAATTGTTAAAGTATTCAACCTACCACTTTAATCCTATATGTAGTGATTTACTATCCAAAATAAAAAAAAGGTGGCTTGGTTACCTTTTAAAGAGTTACGTATAGAAAGAACCATAGAAAGCCTTTACGACTCATTGGTATCCTGATAGGTTGTGTCAAGGTATTAAAATGTGTTCGTGACTGGACAGCCTTAGGGATACCACGAGAATTTTGTGATGCAAACATCTATAAAGTTTAGTCTCACCCAAGATACAACCATGAAAACTGTTGCTTTGATTACTCTTCTCTACTGAATCTTGTTCAGATTTACCACTTTTAATATGGTCATCACAAATGCTGCTTACCTAATGGTGTAGGTGGTTTTGACACAGAGACAATACCACATCATCTAATTTGGAAGACATTGCAAGAACTTACGAATAATAACATCCTTGTAATATGCAGCTGCCATGATGGGATATGATTTCCTGAGTAGACATTTAAAATTATTTGTTTCTCGTCACGTTCATAATTAATTAGTGGTACAGACAAATAACTGCCACTACAACAGACAAATTCCTACTGCTGCGTTGTTTACAGGTTATGTAGATTCGGGAGGGGTTTTCATCTTTTCCCAGAATTTTAGAAGTTAATGCATCTTGACAAATGCTACGTTCTCCAGTTAACTCTTTTACAGAAAGATATGAGTTGTAACGACATTCATTGTAGTCACATTGCACATTGACCTTAGCTGCTGAAAACAATCTTGTGGTGTCGACAATGATGCTAGTTAGTTTAGAAAGCACAAGATCACTAGAGCACAAAAGTTACCCTACATGATGGTGCTATGGCATTCAGGGTCACAGGTCATCTAAAGTAGGCATGTAGCTACTATTTTTGACCATAAGTTATTCAAGGTTGGTGCCTTGCAATGCCTGAGCTTGTTATCAAGGCGCATCTTGTTGTCCCATACAGATCACCAGAGTAATCTCAGGACATTGAGACTGCTCGATATCATCGTGAAACTTCTCTGCTGCTTTGTGCTACAATATATGGGATGTAACCAGTAGACACTGTGTACCACCAGAGCAGTTTTCTCCAAGTTGTCTATTGACCTCTTTGTTCAGAGGACAGAACGAGAACTTGGATACATCTCAAGCTATGCCTGACGAAAGCCATTTGTTTCAAATAATTTTTCGTCTGGTTTTGGGCATATAAAATGAGAATTCAATCATATAATATGGCAAGTCGGTGAAACTTCATTGTACCAGAAAGTCAAATAGAAAAAGAAACAAGATTAACTTCACAGTCAGTAAATCCTTTGGCCATGGCACCAAAATACAACTTTATAGTTATTATTTTTGTTATAATATTCTGATTTCTGACAGATAAAGAACTGGGTAGCTGTAAAACCCAAGTACCACAAATGTTATGCAGGACATTGAAACGAACATACCAGTAAAGAAAGTACAAATGTGGAAGTTAATAACTAATCTGTATCTTTATTCACAATTATTGTGCGTCGTTTTTCTACTGATTGTCTTCTTTATTCTTTTGTGTCTTTTTACTAGCTTCTGGGGTTGAAAAGGAATTTCCTAAAAGTTGTATTCAAAGCAAGGATAGGAAATAGATTAAAGTAATAATACATTTTCAAATCATACCAAGGCCCTAGAGCATTTTCCCACAATCCTTAGATTACCTACATCATCGACTGTTCCACGTAAACATTTTCAAGAGAGAAAATGCCTTCAAGTCATACTAACGTTCACAGGGAATAGATATGACAGATCATCAATCTCGTAGAAGCTTCCGTGAGATAACAGTTGAAGTTTATAATTATTAATAAAAATTCGAAGTTAAAGTAGAGAAGAAAGTATAATAATACATCAACAATAACATATCTGCTATATTCAGATCCAGCTAGGACTTTCGCTCACTATCAGGAGTATAAAGGCTGGCTGGACTACGGCAGATATAATAGTGATAGAAACGGTTTTCATATTAGCAAATCACTTGAGAACAGCTATTACCGTGTGAACTTCTTTCAGTGTAATATTTCTTTGTTGTTTTTAAGTCACTACACCTTATAATTAGAGTGAAGAAATGCAACACTACGTTATTCATCCACTTAATAAGGAAATTGTTTATTATTATTATACATTTAATTTTCATGAATTGACCTACTTATTATTCAGAAGAAATCGCGAAAAAGCAAGCTTGTCTTGAACAAGAAGGTTATTATATGTGTACGACCTTTGTACATCCGGTTTACCGGAGAGACGCTAACTACATGCAGAGCAATTGCATGAAAATTAGGAGAAAAACAGCAAAGAAATCAACAAACAAGCCCAACAACAAATAATAAAAAGTTTGGTTTGAATTTCATGCAAAGCTACACGAGAGCTATCTGCGCTAGCCGTCCTTAATTTAGCAGTGCATGACTAGAGGGAAGGCAGATAATCATTACCTCCCACCGCCTATTTTTGGGTTACTCTTTTACCAACAAATAGTGAGACTGGTCGTCACGTTATAACACCCACACGGCTGAAGGGGCGAACATGTTTGGTGGGATGGGGGATTCGAGCCCATGACTCTCGGATTATGAGTCGTGCAAGGTCTAATAACAAGTACCCAGAACGAAGGTATTTTATATTAAATATAGTACAGTAAGATATGACGAAGCACAGTCTCAATGATAGCTTTATATATGAGGCTGCAGTAACCGCACGTAATTACAGGAAAGGAAGAAATTATAATACAACATTAAATTGATACTTGCACTTGAATGAGTTCATTCAGAAAGAGATTTAACACAATGCTTAACATGATGATCATTTGTATTGGATGGAAAATTTCTTCTACACTAGATATTGAATATTGTATGGTGGGCATGTTCTTACATTCTTCTTTACTTTCGTTCACAAGTTCTAATAATTACTAATATAGTTTATCACATTATCGTTGTGATCACTTGATCAAATTCAGAGCTAAAAATACATTTTTGTTCGCCAGGTTTTCTGAATTATAAGTAATGTTAATTCAATAAAAATATAAACGTAGTAATATTAATAATAAACAATATGCATTAGGAAAATAAATAGTGAATGTTAATAAAATAAATAATTTTAAAATAAATCACATTACGTGTATGTTAGCATCTAAGTATGTGACAAAAACAAAAATACATAAGCTATTTCACACTTTGGGTATGTAAGAATCAGACAATTAGAGAAGTTTGGTTTGTTCAGAATTTCGCGCAAAGCTACACAAGGGCTATCTGCACTAGCCGTCCCTAATTTTGCAGTGTAAGAGTAGAGGGAAGGTAGCTAATCATCGCCACCCACCGCCAACTCTTGGGCTACTCTTTTATCAACGATTAGTGGGATTGACTGTAACATTATAACGCTCACACAACTGAAAGGGCGAGCATGTTTGGTATGACAGAAATTCGAACCAATCATCCTCGGATTACATGTCGAGTGCCTTAACCGCTGAGCCATGCCGGGCCACAATTAGAGAAACAACTGTAACATGTACAGCAACTAATTCTTCATAACAGAGCATAATTTAAAATAAAAATACCATTATCACAACAAGAACACGAGATGTGCTGGGACTAGATGTGAGGGTTTGGTTATATTTTTAATGATGTTACTTTTAAATATGGTTGTGAGAAACTGGAGTTATTGTTTTTTGTTTTTGAATTTCGCACAAAGCTACTCGAGGGCTATCTGTGCTAGCCGTCCCTAATTTAGCAGTGTTAGACAAGAGGGAAGGCAGCTAGTCATCACCACCCTCCGCCAACTCCTGGGCTACTTTTTACCAACGAATAGTGGGATTGACTGTTACATTATAACGCCCCCACGGTTGGAAGGGCGAGTATCTTTGGCGCGACTGGAATGCGAACCCGCAATGCAACCCTCAGATTACGAGTCGCACACCTTAATACGCTTGGCCATGCCGGGCCAACTGGAGTTATTAAAAAAAACACTTAATTTTTCAATAAACAGTACAACTTTTGCCCCCCAGTGGCTCACGGTATGTCTGAGGACTTACACGCTAAAATCCGGGTTTCGATACCCGTGGTGCGCAGAGCACAGATAGCCCATTGTGTAGCTTTGTGCTTAATTCAAAACAACAACAACAGTACAACTTTTAATAAACAAAAACACTACAATTAATAATAGCATAATTTATGGAAAAGTTTAGCTCTGCACATTGAATCATTTTAATGCAGTTAGCTAAGTATGATTAAAGAGCACAATATGAACAGATTCCCATGCAAGTACTTCCTACAATATGAACAGTTTCCCACACAGTACTTCCTACACTATGAACAGTTTCCCACACAGTACTTCCTGCAATATGAACAGTTTCCCACACAGTACTTCCTGCAATATGAACAGTTTCCCACACAGTACTTCCTGCAATATGAACAGTTTCCCACGCAGTACTTCCTACAATATGAACAGTTTCCCATGCAGTTCTTCCTACAATATGAACTAATTCCCATGCAGTACTTTCTGCAGTGTGAACAGTTTCCCACGCAGTACTTCCTACAATATGAACAGTTTCCCATGCAGTACTTCCTACAATATGAACAGTTTCCCATGCAGTTCTTCTAATAATATGAACTAATTCTCATGCAGTACTTTCTGCAATGTGAAAAGTTTCCCACGCAGTACTTCCTGCAATATGAACAGTTTCCCACGCAGTACTTCCTTCAATATGAAGTTTCTCACACAGTACTTCCTACAATATGAACAGTTTCCCATACAGTACTTCCTAAAATATGAAGTTTCCCACGCAATACTTTCAGAAAAAATTTTTTTTTAGAAAATGCTCATTTTTTCTCTTTTTTTTCACTGAGGTATGAATTTACAATTAGTAATTACTAGCACAAACAGTCGCTCTTAGGGCAATGAAAAACATTTTCCATAGTTTTCATGACAGATAGGTCCCAGAATGGCCAGGTGGTTAGGGCGCTCGACTCGTATTCGCGAGTTCGAATTCCCGTCACACCAAACACCCTTGCCCTTTCAGCCGTGGAGGCGTTATAATGTTACGACCAATCCCATTATTCGTTGTAAAAGAGTAGCACAAGAGCCGGTGGTGATGACTAGCTGCTTTTTCTCTAGCCTTACACAACTAAATAAGGGTCGGTTAGTACAGGTAGCACTCCTGTAGCTTTGTGCGAAATTGAAAACAAATCATAACGGTTAGAAATTTTCTGATATTTTGAGGCTAGTCTTACAATGGTTTGAATCTAGTTGTATTACTGGTACCATTATATTATTAAGTCAATGAAAGAAACACTTTTAATTTAATAAATGTTATCTAAAAGTAAATGTTAGAGTGTTTGTTTTCTTATAGCAAAGCCACATCGAACTATTTGTTGAGCCCACCGAGGGAACTCGAACTCCTGATGTCAGCATTGTAAATCCGTGGACTTAACTCTGTTCTAGCAGATAACATAAATGGTAGAAATAACAGAGATAAACGTTTAATATCAACTGAAGAGTTTATAACAATTGCTGGCGAATTAATTAATTAGATTTTTCATAAGACAGTAGTACTATATCAGTTGATTTTTATACATTACATTTTTTTATTCGATAAACTTAAATATTTTCAGAGAAAATATAATAGGACTTAACATTATCAAAAACCCTTCCAAAAGCAACTTGTGTTAGTCATAACATATAATTAAATATGTAATGTTAATTAATTAACATTTTAAGATTTAAGATTTGGTTTAAAAACACGTAATGAAAATTTAATTTTAACATGTAAAGGCCATATTCTTGGTAAATAATATTTTATTTGATCGTTAGGCTTGGTTGCAACTGAACCCGGCTTAGCATGGCCAGGTGGTTAGGAGAGTCGACTCGTAATCTGAGGGTTGGGGGTTCGAATCCCTATAACTCCAAACATGCTCGCCTTTTCAGTCGAGTGGGTATTATAATCTGACGGTCAATTCCACTATTCGTTGATAAAAGAGTAGCTCAACAGTTGTTGGTGGGTGGTGATGACTAGCTGCCTTTCCTAAATTAGGGAGGGCTAGCGCAGATAGCCCTGGTGTAGCTGTGCGTGAAATTCAAAAACGAACAACTGAACCCTCAGTAAATGAATGCTAATGATGAAATAAAACTGAAACGTAGTAGGCTGCTTAACCAAACATACTTCATCAAAAGTTATTGACGCAAACTGAATCATTTTGATGCACTTATTGCGGTTGACTATATAAGCACATTCGGCTGTCTTACGGGGCGATTGTTAGTGCTAGTAAATCTAATTCTGATACACAATGACGGAAACATAAATGAAAAAGATGCGTTCGTGTTAGTGTACGTCACTCAGAAACAACTGTTGTCCAAGAGTCTCGACTACAACCATATAATTCTATTCAGCAAGCTTCATAAGTCCTGAAGTAAACAAAAGTTCTCGTCGGTACTGGTTACAGTACATGTAATGTTGGGGGCATATCACTGCATTCCTATATACTTCCACTCATAACTTCTTATAAATAGTAAAACTAACTTATTTAAAACTGACAAGTATTGGAAACGCCAGATGGTGCTTCAAGATAATAGAAAGAGATTTATCAACTCTTAATATTTTCTGTAGATTTACTAGCCTAGACTGATAGAATTAACCATTATTTATTGAATAAGTGAAATCAGCTATATAGAGTGCGTGATTTATCAACATCGCTAGTTATCCTACAGGCCTCTAGACATTTCTGAGCTTAAACACAACTAAATCACAAAAGAAAGCAGGTACACGATGAAAACTAGGCCTTCAATAACGTAAGAAAGTACAAATTATTTAAGTGAAGCACACGGCTTGACTTGCTCAACTAGTGCAGGAAACAAGGTGATTATTATTCAAGACTATTCATAAAAGTTTGTATGTTCTCTGAAAGCCCGAATATTTGGAATATGTTGAAAATATTAAGGCAAACTAACGTTTTCTTTTTTTTTAAATCGTAGAAAAGAAAACACGGTACGCTTCAAACACTACACATGAGGATCAAGTTTTTACTTGATGAGTAGTTTGTAACAATTAAACACCTGGAATACTTTTGTTGGACTTTTCTTACTGGTGGTAAGTATTTTTATAACTATAAAGATTAATAGTAAGTTTGAATGAAGGATGATTGTTTAAACAGTTTACTACGTTTCAATCGTTGATGTTTCCTATCCACAGTGACTGAGCGGCAAGTCTGAGGGCTCACACCGTTAAAAACCGTTTGTGCGTAAAAACAAAGAAGGTTTTTTGTTTGTTTGTTTTGGAATTTCGTACAAAGCTACTCGAGGGCTATTTGCGCTAGCCGTCCCTAATTTAGCAATGTAAGACTAGAGGGAAGGCAGCTAGTCATCACCACCCACCGCCAACTCTTAGGCTACTCTTTTACCGACGAATAGTGGGATTGATCGTCACATTATAACGCCCCCACGGCTGAAAGGGCGAGCATGTTTGGCGCGATGGGGATGCGAACTCCCGACCCTCGGATTACGAGTCGCACGCCTTAACGCGCTTGGCTATGCCGGGCCATAACAAAGAAGGAAAGATCGCTGTTTCGAGCGTTGTAAAGTACACGTTCCACAATGATAACAATTAGTAAACAACATACTTAAATTAGAGAGCAGTTTGTTTTGTTTGTTTTTGAATTTCGCACAAAGCTACTCGAGGGATATCTGTGCTAGCCGTCCCTAATTTAACAGTGTAAGACTAGAGGGAAGGCAGCTAGTCATCACCACCCACCGCCAACTCTTGGGCTACTCTTTTACTATCGAATAGTGGGATTGACCGTCACGCTATAAGCCCCCACGGCTGGGAGGGCGAGCATGTTTAGCGCGACGCGGGCGCGAACCCGCGACCCTCGGAATACGAGTCGCACGCCTTACGCGCTTGGCCATGCCAGGCCCTTAGAGAACAAATAGTGATTTTTTTATTTATGCCTGTACAGTTTCTAACTTTTCAAAACAGCAATAACAATGAACTGCATTAATCTATATATGTGGAATGAGTGTTGAAAAAAAAACAGGGTAAGATTAGGAATATCTAGGGTAATGATGAATTAGAAAGAAAGATGTAGTGTTGTTCCAGGGTGTGTATTGATTGTGGAATTGTTTGAGTTGACTAATTAATGTTCTCTGACTTCTTCTTTCAGCACACGTGAGGCTCTTATTTTAGTGTGTGTGTGTTTTCTTACAGCAAAGCCACATCGGGTTATCTGCTGAGTCTATCGAGAGGAATCGAGCCCCTGAGTTTAGCGTTGTAAATCCGCAGACTTACCGTTACACCAGTGGGGGACATTTCTGTGTGTGTTTTCTTATAGCAAAACCACATCAGGCCATTTGCTGAGTTCTTTGAGAGGAATCGAGCCCCTGATTTTAGCGTTGTACATCCGTAGACTTATCGCTGTATCAGCGGGAGACTCTACTTTAGTATGGTGACATTTTCTTCAGAGAAACTGTGATTGTTTTTATTCATACATTCATTACTGTGGGAAGTTTTTATTTTGTTTTTCTAACCTAATATTCAAATTACGTCCTGTTTCATCTATACAAAAAACTGGAAAACTCCTGCAGTTCAGTTTGTAAATATTTCCTGGAGAATGGATTTGTTATATACTTTCCCGAGTAGGTGTATAAGGTTTTACTCGAGGGGTGTAAATGACTAATCTAGGTGGTATGTGAAGGTTATATTTAAATGCCAATTTTTTACAAAGTTTTTTTACAAGTATGCTAATGTTACATACAAAGGTATGCTACATACCGGATTATGGCGGTGGTCATGTTTGCTTTCTTTTGTGATGTTTATTTCTTGAAATTATATTATCTGTATTCTTTTATTGGTTAACACTATGTAACAATTGCGATAGGGAATTGGCTTGTCAGGTGCGCATTTGAATTAAATGTGTAATTTCTTCATAGATGTTTTCTGTTGAGAATTTAGTGTATGTTAAATGTAGAAGTTTATTATTATTATTAGTCACAAAGCTATACATGGGCTATCTGTGCTGTGCCCACCTTGAATATCGAAACCCGTTTTTGGGGGTTTGAACCCTCAGACTTAGAAATGAGCCACTGGGGGCCAAAATTATTTGATAAAAGTTTTCATTGGTGTAGGAAGCTGGTAGAGGACGAGTTCCCCCACTTTTAATAATTACTTACAGGACAAGCAGAAAAATACATGAAATTCCGTCTAGAACTCAAGAGCTTCCAGGGTCCTAAAGCACATTCTGGACCCTGGCCCAAATAGAAGCGCCGATGACGCACATTCTCTCCTTTGCTTCGGTCAAATAAACCTTGTCTCCACCTATTTTTAAACTGCTTCTAATATCTTTGTTCTTTCAGCACATAAAGGTATTCAATTTACTGATTAAAATAATGATCAGAAATCAGGTTTTTAGGTCAGTTCTGGTTTAACAAACTGATAAAAAGACCTGAAAAACTCAAGTGAGAATTGTTCAAGGTTAATATGCAAATTATTCAAGTTTCGTTGAAAACACGTTTTTTACACTTCAAATATGTGTTCCTGATTGTTAACTTTGAGACAAATCGAAATGAGTTGTTCTAATTTATACATTGGTTTCGTAATGGCTGAGTTTTGAACATTTGTAACAATTTTATTGGCTCCCCTTGGATTATACCCTCTGGAATAAATCTCCATTTTAAATGAAGCAACCTCAATTGAAGTTACATCTGGTGAAACCTGTGAGTATTTAGAATATTCTGATGATAATGTTGAAATACTTTTGCAAGATATTTCCACTGCTTGTAATTCCGATTGCTCAACAAGTGACAACTGATCTTAACATCTGTGTATCGTTTCGTAATATTTGAATTAAGTTAAAGTTCTACGTTAAAGTCATGAAAATGTAGAGAAACAAAGTAAACGATCCACTGAGAAAGCTGATTTTTACACTGTTTCAAAGCTGGGTCTTTGTAAGTTCTTTAAAGTATTTTCCCTAAAACTCAAAAATTCTCCAAAAACTGAATTTATTTTGAAAAAAAACCCTCTAAATATTTATCGACTGTATTTTTAATTAAGCACAAAATTACTCAATGGGCTATCTGTGCTCTGCCCACTACGGGTATCGAAACCCGATTTTTAGCGTTGTAAGTCCGCAGACATGCCGCTGAGCCACTGGGGGCGTTTCTCCAATGAGGCTGAACATGATTTTTCGAAAAAACTGATTGAAAAATATGTTTGATCTTGGAAGCCTTGAAAACTTTCTCCCAATATCACCTGTAAATATTTGAAAATTTGATTATTTTAACACAGTATTCGATATATTTAAATTTAACTAGTTTTTGAAATGAATAAGCCGCAATCTGTGTGATATGATGACCACGCGCATAAGTAATCACTTTCGAATGTCTGATTTAAATATATATTGTTTAACCATTATTGCATTGTTGATTTTAGCTCAAAAATTTTCTTTACCATTGTAACCTGTATGGATGAGAAAGATAGTGCTAGCGATCGCAACGTTCCTCAGTGGCACAGCGGTATGTTTTTGGATTTACATCGCCAGAAACCAGATTTCGTTACTCGTGGTTGTCGGAGCACAGACGGTCTTCTGTGTAGCTTTGTGCTTAACTACAAACCCACCAGTTCCCCGCTGGCCCATGGATAAGTATTCACAACGCTAAAATCAGGGTTTCGATTCCCTTTGATGTACTCCGCAGATGTGGCTTTACTATAAGAACACATACACACAAACAAACAAATCATTCGAAACGTCGCACGTGTCTAAATAAAAATTTCTTCCTCAGATTTTTTCAAATTTTATTGGGAATAACTCTAGCAAGTGCTTGAAACGTGGGGGAAAAGAGAAAGCGAAATGGTTTACGAAATTTGTTGAAGCTGAGTACCATATTTCTTGTTTTTCATGTGTATGTTTTGGAATTTCGCACAAAGCTACTCGAGGGATATCTGTGCTATCCGTCCCTAATTTAGCAGTGTAATACTAGAGGGAAGGCAGTTAGTCATCACCACCCACCGCCAACTCTTGGGCTACTCTTACCAACGAATAGTGGGATTGACCGTCACATTATACGCCCTTACGGCTGGGAGGGCGAGCGTGTTTAGCGCGACGCGGGCACGAACCCGCGACCCTCGGATTACGAGTCGAACGCCTTAACACGCTTGGCCATGCCAGGCCAACAGAAGCTCTGACGATTACTTTGTGTTTATGAACCGACGATTCAATAGCAAAACAGTTCATGTGCTCCATCAATCTACTATGGGAACGCCTTAACCCACCTCGCCATCCTGGGCCCCAGAAATAGTAGTCACTAAAATAGTGTAGATATTACAATTGCACTATACAACCATGCCAGGTGATTTTGATAAATTAGTTGAAAGAGGATCTCATCTTGAGTTAAAAGACATTAAACGAGCAGAATTTGTTAAACAATAATAAGAACTATAGAGAAAAGAGCGTAAACAGACCCGCGACCCTCGGATTACGAGTCGAACGCCTTGAAACGCTTGGCCATGCAGGGCCACTTCCTTACGAATACAAACCTCTATATTTAGAGGTTATGGGAAAATGATCCCCTTCATTTCAATTTGAAAAGATAGATCAAACTGTCGGAAATTATATTGATCCATGTCACCAAATATAAGTACTGTGGATGATTTTCATGGTTCCAAATTCCTAAACGTGTGCTAACCCACCCATCCAGATAACGTACATATTTGTAGCGCGTGTATAAATTAGCTGGTAAGTTCTGCAATAATTGGGCGTATTTGATTAAAGTTGTTTTTGTTTTTTTTCTAATTTGAACTATGCAAATAGTGCGAAATCATCACCGATAGGTATTGCTGTATATAAAGTTAGCAAACATCTTTCAAACGATTTCCCAATTAAAAGTTTTGTAATGTGTACAGTAAGAACCTTTAGCCATAGTTTGAACAGAATTCTTAATTTCAGGCTTACCAGTCCAAAAATTAGTTTTATATTTAGGTGGATGCATGAAAGATGTAAGAAAACAAAAATAAAACAAAAGTTATTTTACATGTGAAAACATCTCCCAAAACAGATATTCATGAGTTTGGATATATTATACAGCACAAAGTTTCGGTTCTAATGATACCAAATACAACTTTGCACAATTGTTTTTTAGGATAGTCCATATATTTTAAGATCCAATTATCGTTCTATGCCAAGCGTGTTAAGGTGTTCAACTCGTAATCCGAGCGTCGCGGGTTCGAATCCCTTCACACCAAACATGCTCGCCTTTTCAGCCGTGGGGGCGGTATAATGTGACGATCAATCTCGCCGTTCGTTGGTAAAAGAGTAGTCTAAGAGTTGGCGGCGGGTGGTGATGACTAGCTGTCTTCCCTCTAGTTTTACACTGCTAGATTAGGGACGGCTAGCACAGATAGCCCTCATGTAGCTTTGTTCGAAATTCAAACCAAACCATTTAACAACTTTGTTATTGTCTAGAACCAGCACAATTGAAACTATTGAAATTCATCAAAGTGTCAGGTAGCCAAAGACAAATATCTAACTTTGTGTTTCTTGACTAATTTTAAGAATTATTTATCTTCACCAAATGAGAACAAATTCAATCTTAAACCATTTTACGACGTTTCACAAAAGGGTTTTCATATTCTTTTATTCTGTAAGATGTGAGGAATCTATCAGTTAAAATTAAGCCATTGTGTTCTTTTCTACCTGTGACCTACTTTTTGTTGTGTGTTCATGTCATTCTATTGTAATGTGTTGGATTATTCGGAATTATAAACAAAGCTGCACAATGGACTATCTGTGCTCTGTCCAACACGAGCATCAAAACCCGATTTCTTGCGGTTTGAATCCCCAGACGTAACGTTGTGTCACTGGGGAGCACGCAAAGTGTTGCTAGACTTCTGACACAGTCGTCTCGGGCAGTAATTCACTGGTGTTTACCAGTAGAATTTCCTAGAATAACGTTTCCTTTAGGCCCATGAAGTTTCAGGATTCTGGATACGGTACACTGGAGGTAATCTGCTGTTCTGGCAATGCTCGTTTGCTTCGTACCATTTCTGAACAGTTGAACAATTTGACGCTCTATAAGTTCTATCGTATAACGTTTTTTGTTGTTTTTTTTAATTTCGCACAAAGCTACAAGAGGACTGTCTGCACTACCCTCCCTAATTTAGCAGTGTAAAACTGGAGGGCAGGCAACTAGTCATCACCACCCACCGCCAACTATTGGGTTACTCTTTTACCAACAAATAATGGGATTGACCGTCACTTTGTAACACCCCACTCTCGAAAGGGCAACATGTTTCATAGGACTGGAATTCGAACCCACGACCGTCAGATTGCCAGTCGAGCGCCCTAACCATCTGGCCATGCCAAGCGTATCTCTTAACGAGACACGACTCTACACTAAGTACAGAAAAACTGTCTGAACAAGGCGTTTATCTGTTTCGAAAAAGTGCCAAAAGTTTTATACAAAACAGATACATATGTTTGTTGACGAACAAATGCTCTAAACAACGTATAGATGATAACATCAAATATAGAACTGTAAGCAAACATTTTGGCAAGACTGTGAAAACCTAAACAATATTGAAGTTTAAAATAATCTTAAATTTTACGTCTTTCTTAACTTACTTGCACCGTATGATGCCAAAACTTTATCTAAATAACAGTATTTTTCTGTCATCACCGTTCAAATCTACCTTACATATTATGTGTACAAGTCCATCCAATGGCTACTTGTAGAAAGTGTCTTTCCAGCGTTTTCTTATCAGAATCATACATGCTGTTAGTACGAACGTGCTTGCATTCACTATAAGAAAAACCTACACACTAGATAAGTGAAGTGAAGAAAAACTGTCATTGGCCACAATTCAGTTCTTCCCATTTCGGAATACTATTTTTACTTATTATATCTTCTTATCGAATGTTTTCTTTTATATAAGTGAACTTCCTTTCTATATTAAGGCCCCAATAATATCGTACTATAGAAAGCTTTTCATTATGTCTACGTGAAGCAACTCCATACATTATTATTTTTATCAGATTTTTGTATTTATACAAGGATTTATATTTGTGAGGCTGTGATACAAGTAAACATATTCTACGTCTAGTTATGTATCAAAAGTAAAACGACTTGGTTTTTACAGCTTCTGGTATAATAATTCTTCTTAAACTTGTTTGTCTATGAAAAAAATTAAAAAATCAAAGAATGTCAACTTTTGAAAGTTTAGGCTAAATGTACCCTACGTTGGAATGATTTCATTAAAATTACATTAGTTAAGGTTTTTTCAATTTTCATGTTTTTAACATCAAAGAATAATATATTTTTCACAGACATGTCTTTTTTAAATTTAAAATATATATCTCAGCAGTAACGTTCTACTTGTAAAGTTCCCGAACTTATAAGGTATTTGTTGTCATTTTTGTAGGACTTAATGTTATGTCGTAGCAATTCATTGTTATTTGGTGAATAGTTTTCTGCTCCAGGTTTTGAAATATATCTTGCTTGTTTTGTAATATAAATATTTTCTTTCACTGCTCCCTGAAATTTTACTGATTGCTATTATTTTTTTTATAAAGATCGAAAATGATTATTTTCTTCTATCATGAAAATGATGGTTAACAGAAAATGACGTAAAAAACTAGTTTGTTCGAGAGCAAGGCTACATTGGGTTGTCTGTTGGGCCCAGCGCGGAGAATCGAACCTCGTAACTTAGCGTTGAAAGTTAATAAACTTCCCGCTCTCTCACCAGAGATTATAAAAAAGGTTTAGAAAGTTAAAAGTTGTTTCGTAGGGCTATATATGAAACTTACTGAGAAATCAAAGACAGCCTAAGGAAATTAGTACAAAATATACTAGATTGAAAAACTTTTAAAGAATTGAGTCTCTTTTGTATTAAATGCTTATATATTCCATATAACCAGCATATTTTAATGATAAAAATGTCTTTGAGTTGTTTGTTAACCCTTAGAAAATTCAGCCGATAGCCAAGCGCATAGTAAAATGTTCAACTTTTATTTAACTGCATTCGTTACAAAGTTCCCACGCCAGCTGAAAGCTATTTAGAAACTTGTAAAATAAAAATAGTAGCATTTTACACTTTTATTTTTGTTTAGAACGTTTTATTGTTGTTCCGCCAGAGGAAGTTTTTATGTTATATAACCAGAACTTTCTTGAAAGTTTAGGAAACCAACGAACGGTATGAAACGAGTAACGTGATTAATCTATGAATCTGTTACAGTGGGTGATCGATAGTAAAGTTAGTGAGTGATTTTTTTATTCAGTTTGTTTGTTTAAAAGTTTCTCAGATAATTAGTTCATTTGTTTGAATATTGAATTTGTACGTTAATGAAATACAACATATGAGAGAAAATAGCTGGTGTATATGTGTTTTCATATAACAAAGCTACATTGGGCTTCGTCCACCGAAGGGAATCTAACCCCTAATTTCAGCGTTGTAGATCCGAAACCTTATTGCTGTACCAGTGGGGGACGTTATACTGGTGTTTACTGTAATATTAGATGTATGCATGAACAACTTGTAAAACTAAAAGTTCAAGAATTAAATGAATATAATATTGACATTAAGTGACTGGAACTTACACTATTGTGTTTGTTATGCAAATCTAAAATAATTCACCTCACAACTGAAACCTTTGGAACAGTGTTTTCAACTTAATGATATCTCATAAGCAAATCGGGTAAATGGACAGATTACAGACTTCCAGGATTTCCCTATGTATACCCCTAATTTTGAAATACCGACCAGGGGGAAGGTAATAAGTTAGCAGTCCATTATCAGAAGTTTCTTTTATTTAGCTTTAAACCAATAAACGGGATCAACTGTCACTCTTGTAATACACCCACAGCTGAAAATGCAAAGCATACTCATCAACTTCGAGGCAAGAACCTTGGACCTTACACTGTATTGCCCGACATACTAACTACTACACTATGCATAGCCTTAAAAGTACCGATTTGCAAAAGCCAACTTGATGGTTGTTCATACGTTGTATGTAATAGATAATTATACAGACCATTAAATGTGGAGGTAGTGTTTAAAGAGAGTGTTTCACTTTGTTGATTTAAAGACTATACATCAACGTTCTGTATAATAACTGTATTGATGTCTCGACACGGTTTAGTAGACACATAGTCTTAAAGGAAGTGGTTGCAATCTGAATGAATTAACCTTCCCGAAAGAATAATATTTGAGCTCTAATTTAGCTAATTCGCCATTGAAAGTCACGTCATCAATTAGTTAGTTAGTTTGTTTGTTTTGAATTTTGCGCAAAGCTACACGCGGGCTATCTGCTAGCCGTACCTAGTTTAGCAGTGTAAGACCAGAGGGAAGGCACTTAGTTATCACCACCCACCGCCAACTCTTAGGCTACTCTTTTACCAACGATTAGTAGGATTGACCGTCACATTATAACGCCCCCATGGTTGATAGAGCGAGCATATTTGGTTCGACGGGGATGCGACCCTCAGATTACGAGTCGAACGCCTTAACCCACCTGGCCATGCTGGGCCATTGCTCAAACGTGAAAACTACATTGTGCTTTGGAATATAATTTAATTATTAAAATAGAAACTTTGGGTCAACTCGAACCAACTTTGGAAGGATATATAATTTTTCGTACAGAAATATTTCGATCGTTATAGGCATACCATGACTAGCTGCCTTCCATATAGTCTCCCACTGCTAAATTAGGGATGGCTAGCGCAGATAGCCTTCGAGTAGCTTAACGTGAAATTCAAAACAAACCAACACAATTATTAGATGAGACAAGTAAACAACACCTTTTAACAAAGTGTAGACACGAGGCCTTTCACCAATAAGGCAAATATACATAACTGAAATTGAAACAAACAAAAAACATTGAACAAATAAGTTCGTATAGATACAAATACAATCTAAAAGTCTTCTTGACTGAAACAGCTTTTAAAATCGTGACATAAAACCTAAACACTTTATTTTATACTCTTTGTAGATGTAAACAAAAATACCCCCGACTTCTTGGCAAGCAAACTAATGAGATGCCGTCAATTTTGCATCTTTTACAATTAAAATAGAAAGTTATACGTTATTAACTAATTAATTAAAAAATGCTTTTACGAAACACTGAATTTAACCTTCGTCCTTATCTTATATATCTACAAGACAAAATCTACAATTTACATTCTCTCTTTTTATAGTAAGTTTATGTATTCATAACATCAATTTTATTAAAACAATCAAGACTAACTTTTATCTTCTTCTCAGATAACGAAATGTACATGTATTCCACCAGCACCAATTAAGATAATCAGCAATATTATATTTTAATTTATATTTGTTTGATTTTTAAAAGCTACTCGAGGGCTATCTGTGCTAACCGTCCCTAATTTAGCAGTGCAAGACCAGAGGGAAGGCAGCTAGTCATCGCCACCCATCGCCAACTCTTGGGCTATTCTTTTACCAACGAATAGTGGGACTGACTCACGCTTTAACACACTTCATTTTATGTAGTTCTGCTTCGTACATCAACATTTCAAGATTCTTATGAAATACGTTATTATCTCAGTTTTGTGCGAAAACAGCGCTTTCTGCGTGTTTCATTCGTCTATTATATATGTTTCGTATGTATCGTACTGGGATCCATCGATCAAAAATTGGTTTCAGTTTCAAGCATGTACCTTTTATATGCTGAAATGCTACAGCTAGATTCTTATCCATGGTCTGAACGTGTGACCAGTAATAAAATGTCGTACAAACGTATATATGAAACAATTCTCCCACGGTATTTCTCCAGATGTCGCAAATGCATTACACAGGATGAATGGCGTGACACAAAAGTCGAACAAGACAACTTAATTAGCTAAAACTGTTTTAAGTTTACTCTTACTGGCCTCTTAAACCTTCCAGTATCCCAAAGCCAAGTCTAATGAACTGGCACCTTCTGAGAGAAACATTAATTAGCTATTAGGAGCAGAAAACCATTAACGTATGGGGCTCCACCTACAGTTTGTATACACTTTCCTTCTTTGTGACAATCACAACTAGCAAGGAATAACATCGTCTTAAGGTTGTATTACTCTGTTCCTAAGCATCTCTCATTTGTCAAGAAATCTTTGTTGCACGGAGCGCCAGTCACTTTTGGTTCATTTGTCCTGTCAATAACCATTCCAGTGGTAAATTAGATAACTGATAGCCCGTAGTTATAAGCTAGCACGGTGACTGTACATGTCAATACAATGGAAAACGAAAAACAGTTAGAACTTAGGTCATGACGTACATTCAAGATTCGACACCAATGTGCCTGCAGCAACTCATCTTGCCAGAGGAGATCATGCGATAAATGTGTCATAATATTTAAATTATAGAAAATGAAGCATGTAAAATAAAATGAAAGTTATTTAAGTAAAATAATAATGGGTGTCAATACGTATCATTGGTTTTTCAGAACTCCAATTACACATTTGACGACAACATGATCTTTTCTTGGACATAAACTTTACAGTTTCTCGGCTCTGACTAGTTGACATTAAGCGATTTTTACTTTACTGTGTCACAAACTATCACAGCTGATAAATTTTGCAACAGTCGCATCCTTAAGATACCAATGGTCTTTCCTATCTCCAAAACACAGCATTTGTTGTTAAGAAGAAAGAACCACAGGTAAGATGGAGACGTGCCTCTTCTCTCACATCGAGATAACTGATGTTAGTAAGAGGGAAGTTGGCTTCAGTCAGAGCTGCGATTTCATAGGTGATGCCTGATATCAACTGAGAACTCGATCACAGATATGTGCATCATTTGTAGACACATACCACACAAAAAGTTCGCAAATAAGTAAACATTTATCTTTCCAAGCTATTAGAGAAAGAAACAATTAATATTTTTCAAACACCCTACGTATATAACAAAGTATATTAAACAAGTTTAAATGGATGATCGAGCTACTATGATCAATAACTTCCATCTAAGCTAAGATACAGCAACAAGTTGGATTGTTTAACATCTTGATCAAAATTTGATTAGTTGGAAAGTGAAATATAATTTTAACTTGTTTAATATACTTTGTTATATACGTAGGGTGTTTGAAAAATATTAAAAAATATAATTAAAATATAATTAAAATATAATTTTAACTTGATTTTGTGGTGTTCGTGAATAGTTTCTAATGGGTCATCCCTGATTTGATATGATAGACTCGAGGGAAGGCAGCTAGTAAATAACACTTACCGTCAAATCTCTACTGACCGAATAGTAGGCGTATACCGTCACCCTTATAACGCACACATTACTCCCAAAGTGCGATATTTTTTGTTTTTGTAGTAATATGCATCAACAATGGGCTTGTAGATTCACAGTCCAACACGATCAGCGTCTTTCTTGCATTTCATATAAAATCTGAAAAGTTTTGGATTACTAACGTACTTGTATCAAATAAGTAATTACTAACGTACTTGTATTAGGTAAGCAATTACTAACGTACTTGTATCAGATAAGTAATTACCAACGTACTTGTATTAGGTAAGCAATTTCTAACGTACTTGTATCAGGTAAATAATTACTAACGTACTTGTATGAGGTTAGTAATTACTAACGTACTTGTATTAGGTAAGTAATTACTAACGTACTTGTATCAGGTATGTAATTACTAACGTACTTGTATTAAGTAAGTAATTTCTAACGTACTTGTATCAGGTAAATAATTATTAACGTACTCGTATCAGGTAAGTAATTACTAACGTACTTGTATTAGGTATGTAATTACTAACGTACTTGTATCAGGTATGTAATTACTAACGTACTTGTATTAAGTAAGTAATTACTAACGAACTTGTATTAAGTAAGTAATTACTAACGTACTTGTATCAGGTATGTAATTAGTAACGTACTTGTATCAGGTAAGTAATTACTAACGTACTTGTATTAAGTAAGTAATTACTAACGAACTTGTATTAAGTAAGTAATTACTAACGTACTTGTATTAGGTAAAATGCTTTTCTTTTAAGAATTAAAACAATACTTTTTCTGTGATTACTTTATGTCTGTTTGTAAGTGTATAATGTATATCTAAAGCATTGTACTTGTGTTTGTTGTTGTTATACGCTCTGCACGCATGATGCCATAGTATCAACATTTGTATACGCTGGTTCCCAAAACATGCAACCGTTAAATAAAGATTTCTATTTTCTGGAACATTTTGATAAAAAAATTATCAGATACACTGACTAAGTTATTACTTTTTGTTACTAAAATCGGATGTGTGTTAAGTGAGAGCTTCGCTATTTTTTTTAAATTTTTGTGCAAAGCTACACGAGAGCTGTTTGCGCTAGCCGTTTCTAATTTAGCAGTTTAAGACTAGAGGGAAGGCAGATAGTTATCACCACCCACCGCCAACTCTTGGGCTACTCTTTTACTAACGAATAGTGGGATTGACTGTAACTTTGTAACGTCCCCACGGCTGAAAGGACAAGCATGTTTGGTGCGGCCGAGATTCGAACCCGCGACTCTCGGATTACGAGTTGAACGCCTTAACACACTTGGCCTTGCCGGGCCCGAGTTTCATTAATTAAAAGAAAAAAAACAGCTGGAAAGTATAACTAAAATACTCTATAACAAAGCTACTCTTAAAGGTCCAGTCTGGCTTTCCGATTTGTCATTGTCGAGGATTGCTGATGGAAGCTGACATTCAACGAAAATGCAGATGACCCTTGACTGGTTTTACGTGAAATGCGAATCAAACCTAATAAGTTCTTCAAGCATTTTAATCAGGGGTAGAAACATCAAAGATTGGTATAATTCTCTAACATGAAGCAGTTTTATTGGGTTTAATAAATCTTTTTGTACAACTCTTCCAAAACTAATTTATGTTGATAGTTATCAAACGCATAGCTCTTTGATATTAGCACTTAAATATACCTTGGGTGCTGTATAGTGCTAATAAAAGTTTACGACTTATTTGTTTTAATATCTCACAAAGCTACTCGAGGGCTATCTGTGCCAGCCGTTCCTAATTTAGCAGTGATAGACTAGAGAGAAGGCAGCTAGTCATTACCACCCACCGCCAACTCTTGGGATACCCTTTTACCAACGATTAGTGGGATTGAATATCACATTATAATACCTCCACAGTTGAGAGGGCGATCATGGTTGGTGGGATGGGGATTCGAACCAGCAACCCTCAGGTTGGAAGTCGAACACCCTAACCTCCTGATTATACCATACCTTTTATAATGGTAGTCCATATTCAGTCTTCGAAATTTATTTAAATATGTTAGATTACTTTAACATATCTAAACGCCAATAAAATGATTAAATGAAAATAGGGAAACAAACAATGACATAATAAATAACAGTTCTTTTTGTGTACAATATAGACATATGTATGCTAATAATTTAATATTTATATCTTTATGTCACTGTAATGTGTGCTCTTTCACATCGAATCAGTTTTCGTTGGTTGTACTGGACTCCTGCCTGGCCTTGTCAACACGTCGGAAGACGGCAGCGGTGCGTGCTGAGAGACACGTTGCAGTAAACGTTTCTCTCGAAATGTGTGTACTCTTTTCAGAAATTGATTCAGTCAGAGATACCAACGTCCCGATAACAAAAAAAAACAACAAAAAACACATTAAACAGCGACACTGCTTGTAGGCCAATGACTGTTTCTCTTGAAGTTAGGAGAGTTTTCTCTCATAAAGATTACTACGGATGAAATTAGCAGCCGTTATTAGTTCTAATTAATGTGATTTGTGTAGAAGTAAAGTATATGCTACCAGGAGTTTTACATTTCAAGGGACTCCTAAATTTAAAATAAATCTAATTATTTTCTTTATACCCACGCTGGCTTTAGGGTGATGATTGTATGTGATATACGCATGCGTGGCCATCTTTATGGACTCTTCAGTTTGATAGTGCATATTGTCCTTTAAATAAGCCACATAATTATCAACATTTCACTGGAACTTACCTTTCTTGCTTTGTACCTATTTCTAAAGATATTTGAGTGTCAATTATACTTTTAACATCAACTAATGTAAGCATTACTGGGCAATGGGTCTGAGATTTTTAAAATAAATACATTTAAAAATAAACTGTAAAAATTCACATATGAGTGAACACAAATAAGTATTAACAACTTCTTTGAAATTCTAATTAGGTTTACGGAAATATTATTGAAAGGTTATCTTCAATATTATCATATTTTAAAACTGATTCATAAAATTATATTTGACAAAGAATAAAAAGTGTATTTATGACTACCCTCAGGTTATGATAATTGTTTGAGGAAAGAAATTGTAGTGAGGCAGTATCTTCATATATTCGACGATTATTTATTCAATAAAACACGATTAAGTATTGATTTGATACACATTAGAATAAGAGTGGGACGTTGTGGGTTGACGGATCAACATGTGTTCTTAATTTCAATTTTAAATTATTCCACATGTTAGGCTTAGAGTGGAGGTTAAATATGGTAGACAGCTTACTTCCATTGCTGAGTGGGCCTAACCTCCGCATATACCTCAACACCAGCACACGTTCTCCTGCTTCCGTATTGTGCGTTTAGTAATTACTTTCTTTTTGTCTTATCAATAAGATAATTCTTGTTTTAAGACTACTTATTGAAATTAAACATGCATACACACACACGTGCACATACAACAATTTCTTTAGTATGTAAGATTTTTTATTCCTATTTTGTAAATTTCGTCAACATTTGTTTTTACATTTCGTAACTACACATCTCATAACCACTCCTATATTTTACGCAGTCTCTTACGTTTACCACGTCTCCCCCAGGATAATATGATATTCTAAACAATGACAGAATTGTGAAAAAAGGTAGTGGTATCTTTTTCATTGCTATTTAACTTTTTATATATAATATACAGTGTCATTTCTTCCACTTGTGAGAAGAATATAAAACGATACGTATATGATTTGTCATTATTTTTTAAGACTTACTCATTTAACTTGGGATAACACATTAAGAAAACAAGTTTTCTATCTTGCTTTATAAAATTACGATTTTCGCAAGAATGTTGCAACTTCTAAAGCATACAAGCCTTGAATTTACCTATGACTGTTTATAAAAGCAACACCTGTGGTGAATATGTCATGACGACGTAAAAAAAAAAGACAAAGTGCGTTTGTTTGTCTGCTTACATTGCCATCTGGCGCGTTAAAATACAACTACAAAAGTATATTTTTTTCACCGACTTGACGACTTATTATACCGGGTGGTCGCTAGAAAAGCGGAAAATTTGTCAAACAGCTATTTATTTTTACAAAGAATAACTTTTACAAAGTTTTTTAAAAGCATATGTTATATTACACTCATAGATGCTCAAAATTATTAAAATCATGTATTTTATTCATGATGTAAAGAAATCAAAATAGAAATGAGTAAGCACGCATTTTACTCATGATCTCATCTGACCCTCAAATTTTCCGCTTTTCTAGCGACCACCCTGTAGTTAACGTCCTGTTTACTTGATTTTCGTTTAAACAGGTACTTCGGTGAGATAGCGGAAAGTGTAAGGACTTACTTAACTAAAGTTCAGCGTTCGACTCCCTGCGGTGGACACAGTTCAGTGTAGCTGTGCTCTGAAACAAACTTAAATGCCCAAGAAAACAAAAATTATGAAAAACAAATTTATTTCCAATATTAAAATAATATTAATAACTATGATGGACCTAATCACGTGAGTCTGGAAAGAAATCTCAGCGAATCGATTAACTGGCGCCTCGTTATTAAACATTCATCACGAAAGTTAGAAAGATTGGTACGCATCTCAGAGTAAATGAATAAAATTTAAAACCCCTTCTCACAAATAGTTACAAAAGACTCTTCTTTCCTGTTATCCCCCAATGTCACGGCGATATATCTGCGGAATTACAACGCTAGAAATCAAGTTTTGATACCCGTGATGGGTAGAGTACAGAGAGCCCATTGGGTAGACTTGGGCCTAACTTTAAATGAACAAACAAACATTTCTATTTAGGTCGAGCATAACTTAGTTATTAGCATGCTGGGACTGCGAATACAAAATTTATTATTCGCTTTTCGTTGCCACAGAGACGCGTTCCGCACTTTGGGTGGGCTTGCAACAGTAACGGTACCATGTTTCTTTCTCTGGTAACTTTGGAAAACAAACATTGTTCAATTTAAGGTTGGTATTTTTTTTAATATTTACACTCACTGCAATTCACTTTGCTTATTTTGTCTGCTAAGTATACATGGCAAAGAAATGTATTAATTTAACCATTTCTAAACTTTTTTGTTGACGACATCATTGGCTATATTTTAATATTGTATTCGGATTATGTTGTATGTGAGTATGGAAATACGTAGAGATGATGTTTTAATCATATTCGTCTATCTCTGTAACGCATATTCTCAGAGAGGATAACCCTGTTCATTCAATTGTATTGCAGTTCGCTATCTTAGTTTACATTCATAATTAGTTCACTCTTATTTAAAATTTTTAGAGATCCGCAGACATTTCCGAAGTTTAATGCTCTTATAAGTTTTCACTAATTTTTGTAAATAAAAGCCGATTTTATAGTGTTTGCTGGTATCCAGTACTTTCTTCAAGCCAGAAATTCAGTTTCATTCTATATTGCATGTATGACCATTTCTCCTATTATTTGCGTTTACAACCGATGTATATAAATTATCAATAAATTTTAAATATTACAGATTAAGGCAAATAAGTTATATATTGACGCTCTGACCAAAGGATCTATTTTTTCAAAGTTTTATAATTTTGAAAGGTGTACATTTTTCCCCTTGTGTTCATATATTTTGTAGTTTAGTAGAGCTTGTAAATGACATTTTCCAAGTAAACGATTTAAGAACAGATGGAGGGCCTGAGAGGGTAGTTAAGTCTAATAGAAGATCTTTTCTGAACGTTACCACAAATGCTAAGATGACCATGTCTGCAACTTCAATCTAGCCATTGTTAACTATGTTCTTTCTATTAACGTAATTCTTGGGTCAAATAAGGCATAGATAACTCAGGATCTGCATGGTGATTTAAAGGTTGGTAGTCTGGAAACCAAGTTAGGAGCTCTTTATAGAATACCGAAATTGTTGCAGAAGAGGTATGAGGGCCAAATTCCAATGCTCGTTGTTGTTGTTGTCACCTATAGCCAGCCAAAATATAATAGAAGTGTTACTGGTAGGAAATGCCCTCTGAGCATAACTGTATTGGTAGAAGAAGAGACAGTGAATACTAGGTAATGTACATGGTAATCTGAGGGTACATAAAAGTTTACAAGAGTTTTTTTTTTATGGCATGGGAGACATGTCACTGAGAAAATGGTGGGTCACTATAATTTGAAGTTTCCTTGGCACCAACACTATTTTTTTCCAGAATCACAGTAGTAACAGGGATGGTAAAGCTTACCTACACTTATACCTGAACTTCTGATTAATCAAAATTCAGGTTGATCATGCAATTACTATTCTAACTCTCCCTGATGCATCTTGCATATTTCTTCATAATGTAAGAATATATATTATTCAATAGTGCCCCCCAGTGGCTCAGCGGTATGTCTGCGGACTTACACGCTAAAATCCGGGTTTCGATACCCGTGGTGGGCAGAGCACAGATAGCCCATTGTGTAGCTTTGTGCTTAATTCAAAACAACAACAACAACAAAATTATTCAATAGCATAGCATGTTATACTTAGGTTCTAAAGGTTCCAGTAACCAGCCTTACCATAGAAGATGCAGGATCCATGTAAGAAATCTTCTGTCAATAGAATCCTCTTAGTTTTTGTCACTATATTACACTGCTAATAGACTCCGTTTCAGAGCCAGTGGTTTTACCCACAGCTATTAATTTGTTACTGAACCTTTCAAAATTGGAACTAGCCAAAGAAAATGTGTCTTCTACTCCTCTCATAATGTTGGAGTCTCATTTGTTTACTGTAAAGCCCATGAAGCCAATACCGCTGGCTACAACCCAGTACAGTTTGCAAGAACAGGTCAAAAAGCATAAGTGTAAAATGCAAACAGTAATAACGTATGTACTCGTGCCTGATCGTACCACATCTGTAAATCTACAAAGACCTTCACAGAATTAAAATCTTGGAAAACATTGAAAATGCATTAAAGAAAACCCTCAACTTGCAGAGTGAAGATGCGAGGTTACAACTCCTTTAATGTGTTCTTCAACCTTTAAAAACTCAATTTTTTTAACAACAACAATGCTTGGAGTTTCTGATAGTAAAAGGCATAACATCTATTTCATCTTATAACGCTCTCTGACAAAAATTATCAGTTTCAACTGTTAGGCGCAGACATTAAAGTTGGTAAAAGTTTTAGTAGTTTTCATAGTAATATATTGTAACAATGATAAGTTAAAAATCTGGTTGCAATTACTAATTTTATGTGATTCCTGTGTGCATATAATTTTTGTTGTTTCAAAATTATTTACAGTGCTTTATATTCAATTCATGAGTTATATCTAAAATATAATACACATGCAAAACGTTCTGATTATACCTGCCTATAGATATATTTTAATTCCAATGCAGAAAGAATAAAAATGTATCAATTCCAAATGAGCAGTGTTATGATGTCCATTTCTTTAGTGGTGTTACGTTTTTTATGTATGTAGACTGAACGCAACAGAAAGACACAGATAACAGCTTATATAATTTATTACAATAAACTATTATATATGTAACAGATATAACATAAATTATATAATTACAATGACAGACATTCAGTTTCAACCTTCAAAGTTAATTACAATACAAAATGGTACTGGCCTGTGTCTAATAATATGATCTAGAATGAAAGTCCAAAAGTCCAGATCAGAAATCCAAAATTCCAGTCTAGGGTGTGAATTTGGTCCCACGAAGAAATTCCGAAGTTTGAATGGAGAATGACGAAGTTCGAATCCCGTTTTCTAACGTACACATTCTTTCAGCGATGGGGGCATTAAAATGTGGCAATAACTCTCACTTTTCATTGGTTAAAAGAGTAGTCTAAGTTTATTGTGGGTGGATTGAGAAGCTGCCTTTTTTCTAGTCTATCACTTCTAAATTTGAGTGACGTATTTTTTTAATTAACTGTAAAAGGTAAATACATAACTGCGTTAACAATAAATCTAAAAAAAAGGTCTATTTAAATACGCATCCAAATGCAAAGTTTTATGCTGCGCAGTATCTAGGTGTACAATAATTTCTTAATGTATTGCATTTGTGATATGTTGGTTTTTACGATAAAATAAACAGTTTATGTGATAGAAACTAAAAATAAACTGTAAAATTAAAACAAAATCAAAGTTGGAAAGGTTACAAATGAAATTTTCAATAGAAGAAAATTGAAAATATCTGAAAGTGATGCATTGAAAGACGAAAAAGTATTGATAATTTTATTGTGTTTTTAACTTTTTATTTAAATGTACATTTATGAGTTTTCTGCAGTTAGTACATGAAATAAAATAAAATATAAAGGTTTACTTTGATGTCGAGAAGCCCACTTGTAGAGCAATATATATGCAAAAACGGCTCGTTTGGGTTGAGAAAATATTTTACATAGAATGTCAAAACGTTGTTCGCTCTTCTATGTAAAATATTTTCTCAACCCAAACGAGCCGTTTTTGCATATATAAAGGTTTACTTTATTTTAACCTGGTATTTATTATGTGGTTATAGAAGTTATGTAGACCCAGCATGGCCAAGCGTGTTAAGGCTTAATCTGAGGGTCGCGGGTTCGCATTCCCATCGCGCCAAACATGCTCGTCCTTTCAGCCCTGGGGGCTTTATAATGTTACAGTCAATTCCACTGTTCGTTGGTAAAAGTTGGCGGTGGATGGTGATGACAAGCTGCTTTTCCTTTAGTCTAACACTGCTAAATTAGGGACGGCTAGCAAAAATAGCCCTCGAGTAGCTTTGTGCGAAATTCCAAAACAATCAACATAGAAGCTATGCAACTGAACCAGGTAAACTGTAAGGTGAATAGCGTTTTTATTCTTAGCACAAAAATCACTTTTCATTCAAACTAAGTGAGTATTTTTGTAGGTTCACAAAAAATAATTAGTTAAAACAATTTATTAAAATTTTGATTTTTTAAAAACAGATAGCACATATAATGTCTACTAAAATTGTTTGCCATATTTGTGAAAAAACACTGAGTTCATTCAGAATTATAGTCTCATGGCTACGAGAATAGTAACCCTGTATCTGCTTGGACGCGTAAGGTTAATCCTTACTGATTAGACTGTTAGTTTAAAAGTCTTATTTCATCTGAAATTTACCAATTATTAATTATTTTGTGATGTTTGAAATTAAATATGAGTTGATTTTGTCTGCTCCTCCATAGCAGCACCATTGTTACTATAGGCAATTAGTTCTAAACTATTAGAGTGTGTTTCAATGTATTAGAGTATTTCATGTATATTTGCAACATATTCATTTAAAAATATATAAGTGTATGGTCTTGCACACGTGCATGAACATTACATAGTCGTTCATGGGAGCTGCATAACAAAAATGGACTATTAATACCATGAACATAACAGTAAAAGATTAGTGTATCTCACTGTAAGAAATTGATGAGTATGAGATTAATTGATTTGTAAGGTATTAGTGGAATATGCAGTGAACCTATTATTTTCATTATTACTGTTAAAACACGTATCAATTTTGACATTGAAATATTAGGCGAGCAGTACATTTTCATAGAAAATGTAAAACAATAACAAAGATAGTCAAGTAAATCTCAGGAAAAACCCAACAGTTTCACCTGATGCATCACAGAACAAAGGTTTATCTGCTGTTTGTTATGACATAATTGTTATAACTGCAAATGAATTTTTATTTTGAATTTAGATCTTTTTTAAAGACCATGTTTCACGTAAATGTCTAGATTAAAATTGTAAATTAATTTACAGGGTACCCCAAAATAATGTTTACACTCTTTGACTGTGTATAGCTAATAAACCGTTTCTTTCGTTTCAGATTTGACTTGTGTTCAAGGATGGCGGATAATTCACTGGGAAACACTCATTTTGTTGCATTTAGAAAAAAGACCTTTCTATAGTCAATTTGAGTGTGTTGATTTCAAATCTGAAGTCGGTTTTTGTCTGCAAGCTACAGATTTTATGCAATTTGACATTTTTATTTATTTTTTAATTTTTGTTATTATAGGAAATTATAGGAATAGCTTATCAATTTGTTTGTGTATTTTATTCAGGTAGGAATTTGCGTTTGTACACTTCATCTGGACAATCTCGTTTAATGCTCCAGCAGTAGTCAGCCATCATACTTTTGTCCCAGCGCCCTTGGTAGCGTTCTTCCATGACCTTTAGGTCTTGGTGGAATCGTTCTCCTTGTTCGTCACTTACAGCCCCCAGGTTGTCAGGGAACTTATCAAGGTGGCTGTTCAAAAAATGAAGCTTGATGCTCATGTTGCATCCGAGATCACGAAAAGCGAGGAGCATTCTGTTCACAAGTTCACTGTAGTTCTCCGCCTTATTGTTTCCAAGGAAGTTCTGAACGACTGCCCCAAAGGATAACCATGCTGCCTTTTCTAAAGCGGTCATCTTAGCAACAAACTGATCATCACAAATTAGGGTTCGAATCTGTTGGCCATCAAATACGCCTGCTTTGATCTTCTCAAATGATAACCCTGGTAAAGCTGTGATAATGTGTTGGGAACATTCACCTTCGGTTTCCAGTGCCTTGACAAATTGCTTCATCAAACATAATTTGATGTGAAGAGGAGGAAAGATGATCTTATCTCTGCTTACAATTGGGTCTTGTGTGATATTTGGCATGCCTGCTTCCAGGGTGTTACGAATAGGCCAGTCCTTCTAGACCCAATGTCTTTCTCGTGCTCGGCTGTCCCACATACAGAGGAAACATGGAAACTTGGTGAAACCTGTCTGTTGTCCAAGAAGAAAGTTGACCATCTTTAAGTCAACACAAATGATCCAGTTGTGCTCATGATATTTTAATAAGTCCATGACCATTCTCATATCATCATAGTCTTCCCGCAAATGCACTGAGTGACCAACAGGTACTGCTCCATAAACATTCTCATTACGTAAAAGAACACACTTTAGACTGCGTTTTGAACTGTCTAAAAAGAGTCTCCATTCAGCAGGACTATAATAAGGTACACTCTGTTCTTTGAGAACCCCTTGGATGTCATGGCAGTAAACAAACTGTCTGTCTTCTGAAAAGAAGGTCACAACAAGCTGGTCACGCTTTCTGAAATATGATACTTTAACAGAGTGATCAACAAGATTTCTGCCTTGTAATCTTGATGCCAAAAGCTCTGCTGCTTTCTTTGAAAGACCTAAATCCCGCACTAAATCATTCAGTTCAGCCTGGGGAAGAGGCTTGGGGACGGGGAAAGGCTCAGTGTCTGAAGAACAGTTCTCCGATTGTGTACACTTTTCTGACAATTCGCTGTCACAACTGTCTTGTTCGCTTGTATCATGTCCAATGTCTTTATCGTCCAATGAAGGCAAGCCTTTGAAAACTGGAACAGGAACTTCTTCAGAGTGCGGAGCAGGCCGAATAGCTGAGGGAATGTTCGAATACGTAATCTTATGTCGATTTTTCTTCTCAACACCTGTTGTGTTTACCATGCAGAAATAACAGTCAGTTACATGGTTGGTGGGTTCGCGCCAAATCATTGGAACACCAAAAGGCAGACCATTGCGTTTTCCTTTGGTCCAGTCAACAAGCCTAACAAGAGAGCAAGAGGTTATTGATAATGTTTTGAATTCTAAAAAAAAATCAGTGCTCCAACTTTCTCGTGAAAGAGGTATCCCTAAATCCAGCGTTCATCGCATTTTGAAGCGTTTCCAATTCAAAAGTTTCATCCCATCACTTGTTCACGCTCTGAATGAAGATGACCCTGATCGAATGGTTAAGTTCTGTGAATGGTATCTTGCTAGATGTGCAGGCAATGATGAATTTCCGTTCAAAATTGTTTGGAGTGATGAAGCAACGTTTGAGCTGAATGGCTCAATAAATCGACACAACTGCACCTACTGGGCAACAGAAAATCCACATGTTACAGAGGAATATCACTTGAATTTGCCTGGAGTAACTGTGTGGTGTGGTCTGTCCGCTAGGGGACTCATCAGACCATTCTTTTTCCAAGACACCGTAACAAGATTGAATTATCTCAACATGCTACAAGAGTTTGCCATGCCAAACATCCAAGAACAATTTGGAGAAGAAGAGTGTTTCTTCCAGCAGGATGGCGCTCCTCCCCACTTCCATCGCGACGTGAGAGCTTATCTGAATGCATCTATGCCAAACAGATGGATTGGACGAAGAATGGAAGATGGATTTTAGAATTTCCTGCTAGATCACTCAGGGATTTCTTTTTGTGGGGGTTTCTGAAAGACAAAGTTTACAGCACAAAATGGGTAACAATTGACGAATTGAGAGTTGCAATTGAAGAACAATGTGCTTTAACACCAGATGAGATGGTGTTTGATGTGTGCACTTCCATTTATTTCCGTTATGAGATGTGTCTGGAGCAGAAAGGATTTCAGTTTAAACACCTGAAGTGAAGCAAGCAAATTGTGACATTTTACAATTTCAACTAAGGAGAGTTTTCCTTGGGAAGAATTTTATTTGTTATTTTTTCTCTTAATTTCAGTATTAAGTCTTTGAATACATTCTTTGGCTATCATATGTGTCTTGTTTCATTGTTAAATTCAATAAACAAGGCAAGTTATAATGATCCAAAGGGTGTAAACGTTATTTTTGGACACCCTGTACTTTATGACCATGTCACGAGTTTATTGACGCTAAAGTTAAATTTATTTGTCAACTTGTTGATAAGCGTGAAACGCAGAAAGATAAAATGTGATTTGTGGGAATATTATACATTTTCTACATTTTTATTATAATGTATAATCTTTATATGTTTTAATTATTCAATACATTTGCAGTTTTTTGCATGATGTAACGTGTAAGTCCACGAAATAATTAAGCTATTGTCATTTTAGATTCATTTGTTGTTTTTTAGAGAAAGAGCCCGTTATGTCTGCATGAGATATAGCTGTAATACTGTACACTGTGCAAGAATGTAAATGACAGCAGTGTCATCAAATGATAAGACAGACGATATCTTAAGGCAGTGGTTCCCAAACTGGGGTAATTTAACAATTTATCGGGAGTAATGGAGGGGTGACAGAAAAAGTTAAAATTCTGAAAATCAAGAAAACATTGAGGTAGCTGGTATTAGGATTAATGTTAACTTAGTCTTAGTATGTAAAGTTGTAAATTAAACCTATTTTAAGTATGTAATAAAGTTAAACTAAATAACAATAAACATCAAAAACTAATATACAGTAGTAGAAAAGAAAAAATATGTATCTAAGTGTGTGGTAACTTAAAAGTATTTTGACAAGTATGCTTCAGAACACAAGTCACTCAGTAACCCTGATGACTCATCGACGTGTCCAGTACGCGTCACTCACTGCCTGAGGTTGCCTCTATTTCACACTGTCAGTTTCTATGTGAGCATCAGCCGAGGTAGGGAAAACCTGGTATGTATGTGTACTGCCCTGTGCAGTATAGTTAGTATTTACCTACTATTACATCATTCCTATGCTGAATAAGCTCTTTTAATGCTATCTAGAATGCCATGAAAAAATAAATAATAAGTTCACATTGTTCACACTTTTTTATGCAGTTTTTCTTTTTCTGCAGATTAAACAATAAAATGTCTAAAAAGCGCACCTACTCTGACGCCTTTCTTCGCTATGGTTTTGTGAATTTACCTTCTGGTGGAGAGGATCGGCCACGATGTGTAGTATGTCACAAAGTGTTGACAAATGAAAGCCTTAAGCCATCAAAACTCTCAGCTCACCTCCAGAAGTGCCATCCAAATCTTCAAAATGAGGATCAGGCTTATTTTCAGCGCCGGGCTGTAGCACTGAAGAATATCCAGTTCGGTTCATCTGGAATTCAAGCCCAAAAGCTTCAAGCTGCGGTCGAAGCATCTTACTTTGTTGCATATAAAGTTGCCGAACAACAAAAATGCCACACCATTGCAAAGAATATGATTATGCCTTGTGCATACAAGATGGTAAGCAAGGTATGTGGGGAGGATCAAGCGAAGAAACTGAGTGTCATATCTCTATCAAACAACATAATCCGCTGACGAGTCGATGACATGGCATCAGATATTCTGTCCCAAGTTACAACAGAGATCAAGGAAAGCTCATATAGCAAATTCTCCTTGCAATTTGTTGAATCGAGTGACGTAGCCAGTTATGCTGTTCTCCTTGGGTTCGTTCGTTACGTCCACCAGGACAAGATCAAAGAAGAGCTCCTTTTATGCGAAGATCTGCTGACAACCACGAAGGGAAAAGATTTCTTCAATATCATCAACAATTTCTTTACCACGAATGGATTGGATTGGAACAGCGTTTAACAGGTAGGGAGAGTTGTTTATATAAAGTTTAGATTAGTATAAATACAATGAATTACATGGCATATAGTCATATAGTTTTATTTATTGTACAAGTAGCTGTAGTGTAGCTAATATTTTATACATAATTCACAAAAAAGTATCGTGCCTGTCGTACTGAAATGCTAAAGTACCAAAATAAATTAAGTTAAATTAAAACCATATAATTATAACGCAAAAGATAAGTAAGAATGACTAACTGACGCAATCTATAATAGTTTTTCATTTTTAATCTAGGTCTCCCTCGATGGAGCACCGTCGATGATGGGTCGTAATCGTGGATTACGGAGCCTCATACAAGCTGTGAATCCAGAAATTTCTGTAGATCATTGCATCATTCATCGGTACTCTCTTGGATCAAAAAGCCTGCCTGGTAATCTGAAATTAGTGTTTAAAGATGTGTTGAAAATCGTCAATTTCATCAAGTCCAGGGATGTGAATTCGCGCATATTCAGGGAGCTGTGCAAGGAAATGGGAGAGCAGTATCAGAGAGTGACCTAAAAACAGCCAGTCTTCAGTGGATCATTCATCCCTTTTCTGTACCTGATGATGATTTCCCTGAAAAGGAGGAGTGGATCACAATGCGAGCAAATGAAGCCTTGAAAGTCAAATTCCAAAACCAAAATGTAGATTCCTTTTGGATTTCACAACTAGCTAACTCGCCAACTCTGTCCAAGAGAGCCTTGAAGTCGTTGGTATCATTCTCAACAACGTATCTGTGCGAGAAGGGATTCTCAACCGTGCTGGGGATGAAAACAAAAAAGAGGACTCGCTTGAATGTTGCAAATGATGCCAGGCTTGCACTTTCAACCACAAAGCCAAGACTTCCTAAACTAGCTTCAAGTATGCAACTCCATCCATCCCACTGATGTTTTTGACATCTTTGGCAATATTCATGAGAAATGAACAATGATCAAATACAATAATTAAAAGTGTAATTCAGTGTAATTAAATTATATAAATTAATTGTAATAAATAAAGTGCAATATATCTCTAGTTTAATTTAGCCATATATATCAATGTTGAAAACATTTCGTGAAAGGGGTAACATGCTTAATGTGGCATTTTAAATTGGGTAACAAGCTGAAAAAGTTTGGGAACCACTGTCTTAAGGTTATTAATGAGAATAACTAGTCACAATGGGCAAATCTGGCATTTCCTTTTAAGTAAAAATGTTAGATCTAAAACTACCACACAGAATTTCAAGTGTTTTGGTTGACGAGAAGACATCTTTAGAAAGGTATCTTTGTTTATCGGTTCAAGACTCCAACATACAGAAAACAAGTATACCATTGTGGTTTTATCTTTGATTTAAATAAAGATTGTTTTCATTTTGTATCACACGTTGTCTCTAGTCTCTTTATTTCTGAGCTTGAACTTAGTCGGTTCGGTTAACATCAGTACTGCTTTGTAATCTATCCTGCATATCCTCCCGTTATAAAGTTGAATTATTTAATACTCTTTGAGAAAATCAGATTTATATGAAAATATCAAAGAACAGGAAAATGAAAGCTGCTTTCTGCAGTTTAGTATCTCTAATAATAAATATTTCAGACTAAAATTAGAAAGTAGTGATATGTTTTCTACATATGAGATTGTACCTTAAAATATGGGACAATTTAAAAACTTTCAATATCAGTTCAGGTAGAACCTGTTATTTATTATAAAACACCTGTTTTTTAAGTCAAATGACAATAGTTTATAATGTATGGGGTCATTTTATTTGCTGACTTGTAAAATAATTTTGAACTGCTGATGAATGGCTTAATATTACGGTACATAAATATGTGCTGAATGTATTAATATGGTCCAATGTTTTTCAATTTGTATATTTGCTAAAGTATTTTGGCAGTGGAGCCATTGCACTTTAGGAATATAAAACACTTTTATTTAAAGTTAATTTTGAGCTGTAGAATAATATAGGCCCAGCATGGCTGGGTGGGTAAGACGTTAAACTCCTAATCCAAGGATTTCTGGTTCGAATTTCCTTCGCACCAGACATGTTTGCCCTTTTAGCGGTGGGGCGTTATAAAATTACGGTCAATTTCACTATTCGTTGGTAAAAGAGTAGTCCAAGGGTTGGCGGTGGGTGGTGAGGACTAGCTGCCTTTCCTCTAGTCGGCTAGTCCAGATGACCCTCGTGTAGCTTTGCGCGAAATTCAAAACAAACCAAACTTTCTTCTATTTGTGAGCTCTTCAGGAGAGTAAATGCCGAATGTTAGCATGAGATGAACTTGGCGGTAATTTTTTTTTTTTTTTACATTACAGAAATAGGGGTTCGGCAGAATTTCCTCAGTACCTTTCCCCATGCATGTGTACACAACGTTTGTAAAGAGATTCTGATAATTTTGTCATTAACGATGAAATAACTCAATAGATGTGAAATCTCTCATTACTGACACTGATCTGAATAGCTCACTAATTACTCATTGACAGCTTGACGTTAACTCACTCATTCGTACTCTTACATGGTATCCATTTCGACTTAAAGCAGTATACATCCTCTAGCAAACATTCAAATTACAACACTGAAAATGCTACTTACAAAAGATAATTTTCTTCAAGGTTTGTGTGCTGCATGTTTTTAATGATAACTGTTTTAACCCAATATTAAAAGATCGTAAAAGTTACATACGACAGTGTTCATTTATATGTTTGTGAACTGGTTTCTATGTCAGACATCATAGAAAGGTGTCTTACTCATTCCAAGTGATGATACAGAAACTTGAACGATTTGGTGTAAGTTGGGTGCTTATCTTCTTTGAATATGTGTATTTGGAATTATTGTCAACTAATGTAATCTCAGCAATGTGGGATACCAGAATATAACCTTAATTAGACTTGAAAGTGTAGTTAACATTATTCTTAAATCTGTCTTTGAAAGTTAAGCACGTTTTTGGAAATCCGCTCTAACAACAGTAGCTATTTTGTGTTTAAACAAATGAATAAAACCCTGTCAGTTTGGGGTGAAACGAAAATATTATTGCAGATGAATATTGTTTGTTCACTTTGACATTTTTCTTATTTTGCTGTTCATGTTCATTATATTGTTGTGCTTAAAATTTTCCGATAATTCAATTTTTGTGGACATAGCAGTGTATATGAATATTGCACTCCAAACTAGATCTTATCTGATTTATGTCACCTTACTTCACTTTATGCCTTATTTTATTACGCACTTTGGAAAAATCCAGTATTTTATCTCTTTTTCTCTTCTATAGCAAATTTGCCTTTAATTTATGCTATTCTTTCTTACTTCTGCAACTTTTTTTCCCAAACTTTCCTTTTTCACTCCCTAATACTGCAATTGTCTTCAAAGAAACTTCAATGTTGCCTTCAACAAGCAAACTTTACGAGCGAGTTTCCTCGAAACACGTTATAACATATTTGTAATTTATTTTGGTCAAATGTTGTCACAAATATTAAGTTTTCTAAGTTGTAAATATCGTTATTTGACTTTTTAAATAAAAATGTTTTTTTGTCATAAATGTATGATGTATTAGAAGAACCAAAAGTATTACAATAAATAAAAATTGTCTCGAGAATAATTCATAGGCTTGTATTTATTTTTTGTATTACGACGTAAGAGATATTTTCATCTTTCAATGGGCGTTTGACTTGGATGAGTGGTGAATGCGGTTTCGTTTAACGTTAGGCGTAGATAGTGTTCTGTTTTTGTACTTTATCATCGCAAAGGATACGTTTCTGTATTTTTGTTGTGTATTTGAATTTTGATCGTTATTATAAATTGAAAAGACGCCATAGTTCATGTACTTATTTTTAACGTGCTGAGATTTCCAGTACGTATTGCGTTATTACCGTATTAGTATTAACGTGGTATGTGGGCCGATTTTAGTTTCTTTTATTAAAGTTGTAGTTGTTACATTAAAATTGAAATTCAGTTTATAAATTAAACAATAATCAGGTTAATGCATATTGTTTATAATAGTAGTAGTAGTAATAATAATACATACGCACAATTACAAAGCATCTCTCGTCATAAACAATGTTACATCATTGCACAGTTAACGTGTTACTTGACAAAAACTGCGACCGTTAAAGTTACATAAGTGACGAACTTTAAGTATTACGTCTCTTAGGTCTTGCGTGAACTTTATATTTAAAGCTTGAATTCGCCTGAGAGTAAAGTTATTTAAAAATATTTTTGTTGCAACTTGTTCTCGTTGTATTACTTATTTCTTAGTATTTTTGCTGTATATTCGTGATAAGTTTTATTCATTTAATATCAAGTTACATTTCCGTCCGATATCTGTATGTTTTGTTCCCTATATTCCCAGTACATGATCTTACAAATTTTTGTGTTAGTTTTTACACAAGTTTATAACTATAATTCAAAAATAAGAGAAAAATCCATGAACAAGGCTACATTGAGGATCATAGAACTTAAACCTGCTATTTATATTTTTGAGCTTATATATTTAACCTTTGCCATTTTACCACTTGGTAAAAGTGTGTGATGTCCACGAAAAATTGTACACAGTTTTTCCGCATAAACCTAAGTAGTGATTTGTATATATACCTCTTTTCATTTGCAGTTGATATGTGTATATAAACTAAAATTTTGTTGATTTTAACATTAGCAACAGAACATTGTTTTTGTGACTTATCTCTAACTGTATCAAAATCCCAATCATTAATTGTTCTGTTAGAGCTTGGTGATTAGTTGTGTCTGATAATCAGTTTACGAATAGCTGCATTAAGTGACTAGTACAATGTTTTTCAAACCATAGTATATACAAATGCAAAATAATTTTTGTAGGTGCTAACAGACAGTTGCCTTCCCTCTAAATTGGCAGATCAAAATTAGGGACTGTAGCAGATAACCACAGAAGCTTTGTGATAGAATGACAAGAAATTTTTGTTGCAATAGGAATTGAATTTTGAAACTTTCACTGACACTAAATCACCAAAAGTAAAATTTGGTCTAAAATCAATTAATTTCTAAGATTAAAATTGAACATAGCACAGACAACCTATTATGTAGATTTGTTTAACAACAAACTAATGTAATATTAATATTTCAATTAGTTGGATAGCTGGAATAATAAGAAACCCTGATTTAAATTATTTTATTTTATTTGTAACAGTTGATTCAGTTGTGATTTTAGTTACTCATTTGTAAGGGTAAGTAAACACACTAATAATCATTAACATTAATATTGATTAATTGGTTAATTTGTGAGATACTACTTAGTGTAATTGCTGCTCATAGATAATTAAGCTGTCTAGTTAAACACTATTCAATTGATTTCCATGAATATTGAATATATTATACAAATTATAATTAAAATCCTCTTGGCAAATATTTGTCCAGCTCATCAACAACCAAATTGTTGATGCAACTACTCTGCACGTCTGATCTATTTCTATCACTAAGTGCCTAAAGGAGTATTCTATACTAATTAAGCAGCCCTTTCAATTTACAATTTCTAACATACTCCTACAAGCCCTTTAAAAGGAGAATGCTTATTGGTATCAGTAACTTAACTGTACACATACTTTCTATAGTACCTTGTAGTTTGGTATCTGACAAGTAAATATTAGTTCTGGTTGTTCTGTGCTTTCCATATCAAAATATTTGATCCATATGGTTATGGAAGTTCTCCTTCCATTTAAGTCTCTTCATCACCTCTTTCTTTATTGAGGACAACTATTTGGTCAAATCTATGATCCATCTTTTTTTTAGTACTGTTTTTCTCTCCAAAATCAACTTTTATTTGAATTCTATCTATTTCATTTCTTTAATTTAATCTCCTAACCTACTACATTCAGCTTTTAGTATCAGTCTTCTCCAAAGCTATGTCATACTTATCCTCAAGTAAGTACTGAAATTACTTGTTCTTTCTTAAATTCAGGTAGACGAACAAAGATTGTTTTTGCTCTTTCAAGAGTAATAAGCAATTACCATAATATTTTTTATCAATACGATGTTCAGAACTAGTTGAAAAAAATTAGATTTTTTACTATGTTTTATACATACCCTAACTTGTAGATAAATGTTTAGGGTAAACAAAATATGTATTCAGAAAATTATGGTACTCAGGTTTTTATAATTTAATTCTCAGGGTTGAGAACAAAGAATCTTTTCTAAAAAAAAGATCTTTCACATTTTGTACTAAAACTTTTCCAGTTTTCATAAAATTAACAACTCTCACAAAAATAATGTTTTTAAAATGATCTGTTTATTTTATGCATATGTGCACATATATACACATTTTTTCTATTCTCCTATATTATATGCAGTTGTATTATTAAGCACTTCTGTTAAAAAGAAATATTTTAAGATAGAACATGGAAAGTGTATATTAATGTGGTTGATTCTATTCTGTTTACTTTATACTGTACCAGAAAGTTGGGTTTCAGTGTTGTTAGTGAACTTGGGTGTATCTTTGTGTGCAATTTTGGATTTTTGTGGTTTAAGTGTTTTTAAGAAGTAGGTTAATTTTTTTGTGCTGTGATGAGATGGTAGAATTTCAGCTTTGTACAATGAGCAATAAATTAGACATATCTGTATCTTATAGAATGGTCACATGATACTAATTACAATCTGTGTTTGTTATATTTGGTAGGTTTAATAGGTTAGTTTTCCTGTATACAATTGCTGACTTCAATACAAAGAGCAATCTACTGTTCACTTCTACATTTCAGATAGATGAAAACCTTGGAAAATTAAAATTCTATAACAAATTATTAAAATTAAATCACTTTTTTTTACAACTGTTATTGTGGAATGTAAAAGTTTGAGTATTTGAGTAATTATTTTCTTAACATGTGCTGATATTGTAATAACTGTTTGGTGAATAGCATACTCAGGATAATTATATTCTTTGGGTATGTAGGGTGTGAAACACTTCATTGGAATACTTAACTGAACAGACTATATGCTGACCTTACAGGACGGAGCAGACAATATCACCAAAATGCCTGACAGTGACATAGACTCAAAGGTAAGGAGTAATACACAAAAAGTTATGGTATGAATTGGTACTTATTTTTTCATGCATTTACACATTTTTCACAATTTACAAAGTGGTAACTTTCTGAACAATATGTAGAAAAAGAAAAAAATGTGTACAATAGGTTAAATTTGGTGTAATTGTACATAAAAATATATGTAAATGATTCTTTTCACCAAATGTATCTCAACTTTCAAGTTGTTCTTTATGCATTATAGAGCATGCTTTAATTACCCATTATTTTCCACTCTCACACTTTCCATGTGACTTATTGTAAAAGTATCTAGGAATCTGACATAGTTTTTGTTTTTTTCACATAATGTACATTTACTTGTTGACAATTCTGCTGTTAACTTGGTTATAATATTCTTTGAGGTGCTACTAATTCTGTCATTACCAGAATTTTTATAACTTTGAGGTCTTACATAATTTGCTTTCAGTAAAATAAATGTTAGATCGATTGTCAGTTTTGGTTCATTTTATTTATGCTGTTGTATATCGTATTTCTGTCAACTATCATGATTTTATGAACACTAATGTTTTTATTTTTTGATGAAAATCCATCTTTTTCTCAGGCCTAATTGCCTTCTGTGTACAGAAATAGTTGGATTTGTCTGCCTTAATCTTAATAATGCTTCTGCTCTTCTCCTCTTTTTCCTTATGTATATTGTGCTTTAGCATTGAGTGTGTTTCTGTTATACTTCAATAGAGTGCCTATGCCATAGGAAATCATTATAGGTATTTTGTGTTGAGCATTTATTCCCAGGCTACAAATACAATGGTTAAGACTAGTATAGGAATTAAACATCCACGGTTTTTAGGTGTGATGGGTGAAGTGAGTGGGTTTTGTTTGGGAACTTGGGACTGGTATGTACTTTTAAGAAAGCTAATAATGAGGATGTGCAATATGTATGTATGTATTAATTTGTAGGAAACATTGGAGCCTATCTCAATTAAAGTAGAGACAGTAGTTAAACAGAAGGGTAAACTGTAGGAAATAGTAGCAGTATTTCAAGAAGAACAAGTTTTTACATGCAAGGGACATATCAGTTAACAATGACTTTCAGGAAGTTAGTACTGTTAGGACTAAAAGTAGTGAAATTAATTGTTATGAGTATTTTGTTCAGCAATGGGTTTCACCTTTGGCTTGTATCAGATGAGGAGCTATTGAAGGGAAGGAAAACAAAAAAGACAAAGAAGGATGTGAATGATAAAATTCAGGAGGTTTGATTTATAGGGGATTCCTCGACAAGGCATGTTGATAGGATAGTCTGTAGGGTTAAATATGGAAAAAAGTATTTGATTATACTACCTGGGGTACAAGTGGATGATGTTTGGTTGGCTTACAACCAATGCTATTTTTGTCATACACGTAGGGGCTGACGATGTAGTGAAAGGAAGGTCAAATTAATTAATAAGTACAAAAGGAGTTAATGAAAGCATTTTAACAAAAAAGGCCATAAGTCATTTGTGATAAGGACACTGCTAAATATTAACTGCAGGAATGAAATTATAAAAGGTCACTAAAGCAAAATCTTAGTCTTAGATTAACCCTTAAACAGCAGGATCTGTCATCTTTTGGGTGTGCATTCTTCTTGAGTATTCATGTTGAAGCTCTGGTTTATTCAATGTGATTGTCAGGATACCTTGCTCTTGTTACACCACTAATGTGTGTTGTACTCACAGACAAAATGACTTGGTGAAATGTGGCAATGGGCAAGGGAGGGGAACTTGATATTAATCTTTGTTTGGTGCAGTTTCTCTATTTTTTTATTCACATTATGCCATTTTCTGAGTTGATATTTCATTGGTTGTGATAGTAATTCATCATCACTTTCTACTTTTCTGGTTGTTCTTGCCCATAGTAGTAGATGTATTGAAACCAACCTGGGAAAATGTTTTTCTCTACATTTATCCTCTTACTCATTTTCTTTTTCAGGTATTGTCTTGTTCTTCATGTTGCCTCATTCTGACCTGCTCCATCATGGTTTCTTCTTCTTGCATTTATCTCAAAGAAATCCAATGCCGTTATAGTTTTTGGTACACCTTCCACATGACTATGTGTCATCTATAGTTTCATGACTGGCTATTATGTGGTTCTTTGTTAGTGAAGCTGGCTTCTCTTTGTGGATAAGTTGATTGGTGTTATATTTTTGCAGATTTTACATCTTGGTAGTATACCATTCATATTGGTTTATGTTTTGGTGCTGGTGCCTGTTAAAATAGATTCTTGTTCTTTTCTAACTCTTAAGAAGTTTGCCTCTTATTTTACATGCACTCCTTTTATGACTAGTTTGATTGTACTGAAGGTTCCAGAGCTGCACTATTTGTCACTTTCAGTTGCTACAGAAGTCTTATGCCTTTGTTAATCATACTTTTTCTTGTTATTTTTTGAGCTTTTTGATTATGTGTCTCATGAACAAATAGATATTGTCCTTGGAAGGATTTAAGACTGGTCTTAAGTTTTCTGGCTTTTCCTGTAGAACTGTTTGTAACTTCTCTTACATCTTTTTTTAAAGGCATTATTTATTTTGTTACTCACTTGTAGAAAGAGACAATCAAACACTTTTGTTATTGATGTTTCTCGTACTCTTTTTTTTTTTTTTTTTTTTATTTCCATGAAGGCTCTGGTCTTGTATCTTCATAGTCTTCCTGTTAAACTTTGCTATAAGTTCTGTTATTTTTGACACTGGTGCCATCCTCATTGTTTTTAATGAAATAAATTTTGTTTTGCTGATTTTACAGTGAGCATTAAAGGATCATTCCATTATTAATAAATCATATTACTGGCAATAGATTTTGTTTCTTCCATACTTTCACTAGAATGCAAGGTTCTGGTTGATATTCACTGAAAATCTGAGCCTCAGGGTGGAAAGATCTTTTTTCTTTTTTTTCATAGTCTGAGTATTCTAATGTTGAGTATTATAAACAAAATGTATGAGGTCAGTGTTCAAACCAAAGTGAAAGAATGTGAAGTAATAGGAATTAATGAAACTTGGTTAGATTTGAAAAATATTGACCATGGAAATTATTTTGAAATGCTAGATTAGAAGTTACTTAAAAATGGTAGACTTAAGAAAAGGAACAAGGTGTATCTTTATATAAAGGATGAACTTAACATCTTTGGATTAAAGATAGATAATAATACTCATGTCGTTCGTTCTGTGTATGTTACAGTTGTGGGTTTGAAGGGTTGAAAATGAGCTTGAAAATGGGGATTTGACTCTTAAATGGTATTAATAACAATGTTTCTTATGGAAGAGTATGAGATAATTGAATTTTTACATATTCTATTCTGGTTATTCTATAGGAAGTAATTGGAAATGACATGAATCATATAAATATTAATTGGTGATAAATAGAATGATTAAGATATTAAAATAGGTGAAGCTTCAAGATCAGATATGATTTTTTCCCCATATTTTTGAAGGAGGTCAGAGATCATATATAAAGCCTCTCCATTTTGACAAGTCAGTAGTTAGTAAGTTAGTACCTGAAAATTGGAGAGTTGCTAATGATACTCCTATTTTTCATAAGAGTGGTTACAGTTGCCCTGGAAACTGTAGCTCAGTATGGTCTTATTTCTGTGCTGGGGAAAGTTTTTGAGAATCTGACAAAAATAGCTTTGAAAAATAATTTAGGGAAATGTGATATTTTAAGATAAACTGACATAAATAACAAAGGAAAATCTTGCTCTTCCAATCTTTTTGTTATAAGGATGTTACTAGTTTCCTGGATAATATAAAGGGTTTAGACTTTGCGTGCTTATAGTTAGATTTTTCAAGAAGCTCTTTATAAGCTGCTACACAGAATATTAGCAAAGAAAATTTCATTGTTAATGGCTGGGGTAAGCCTAGTTAGTACAACTGTAGGGTGGTTAAATAACAGAAACCAAAAAATATTACAATGTAGTTGAGTCAAAATTAATCTTTTTCGATACTGGAGTGTTTTTGTAACTAGAGCTTGAGACATTTCCTAAATTACATAATGTGATATTAATTTTAGCTAATTAGTAATATTTGCTGATGACGTTAAACTCTGGGGTGTTTGTTTGGAGGATGTTGATGTATTATAGAATAGATTAGAGTACTTGGTAGGTAGGATAAATATGAATTAATTTAGATTGCACATTTATAGCTGGGGACCCGTTAACAGCTTGACTAAAGAAAGGGATCTTGGCATAAAGGTGAATAAGTGACTTAAGCCACTGAAGGGTGCTCTATTGTTAATATTTTAGTTAACAGGATTATATGATATATACATAATGGCTACAAGTTAAGCAATCATCTGAGATCTTTCTCAAATTGCTAGATAGGCCTCTTGTGGAATATTTTTTACAATCAAGGTCTCTATCTAATAAAGAGTTTGGAAAATTTTCAGTGTTCCTATAATGAATCTCTAGGTGGATATGTTATACCATAGAAATATATGTTGTTGTCCCTTAAAGAAGAATAAGAAGCAGTTTTATTGAAGCTTGGGTAAAGGCCTGAAATTTTGTTATGCCGTATTCTAATCACAATAGGATTAGAGAATCCAAGTTTAAGATTGGGAAAAGAAAGACTAGGTTAGATAAAACATTCATTTTCCTTTGAAACCATTTAAGATGGGAACTGATAGTTTCCTCAAAAATGAATGATGAGTAAAGTTATTACTTTTCTCAAGAGTGTGTAGGCAAGAACACACTTGAAGGACTGATTTGCACATTGTTTCTGATGTGTTTGGATGTAGAAGCTTTCTAAATTTTACTGTAATCTGACCATTGTTTTTTGCAGAAATGTTTCTAGTTTTAACACATGGATGCAGGAAGTTAGAAAAAAGTCTTATGTAATTTGAGATTTTGAGCACAAAAAGTTGAGGGAATTCTTGACCTTAGTTAATGGTTGTGGTTCAGGGAGATAGCTGGATCATTTATTTTGAACATTTCTTTTCAGGAAGCACATGGGATCCTTTTATGATTTACATATCAAGGTTAAAGGAGTTTATTGGATAATTTCTAATGGAAATAGTTATGCTCATGAAATTTTCTCATTCTGTGTTTAGACATTTGTTGACTGTAATTAATAGACATAAGTTATACAACCATATAACAAAAAGTGTCAAATTTGCTTGATAAAAACTCAGATTAAGAAAAACAATTTAATTTGAAATATGAATGTTTTCTGCATGTATACAAGTAAGTATTTGTGTTGTAGGCACATTTACACAGAATTGAACTTTAATTTTGAAGTACTGTATGCACTTGTATTAAAAGGTTTATAATTCAGTCTTGTATTTTTGTATAACTAATAAAATATGTATCTTCAGTGAGAAAGAATTAATATTTCTAGAATCGATCAGAAATGGTGGATTTGACAGATCAGTCACTTCTTGTTGACATTTCTGATGCTCTTAGTGAAAGGGATAAAGTGAAGTTCACAGTACATACAAAGGTAATTTCATAATCTTTAAGTACTTTTATTATAGTTATTAAGATATAATAAATTTGAAATTGATTCTCTGAATTATGTTTTTTTAAATTTAATTAGAAATATATTAATCAAATAATTCTGGAAACTGATATTTTTTACAGTATTTAAGCAAAGGTTTGAAAGTGTTGATAATAGAATCATTAAAATAAAATTAGTTTTATTTTCTGTGGCTGCTGTTACTAGAAAAGAATAAAAAATAGTTGTTCATGCTGTCTTTGTCCCTAAAAACACATTTTGTGTGCCTTGTTGTACATTTATGTAATATGTCACTTTTACATTACTAAAAGAAATATACATTTAAATCTTTGAGACTAGTCTTTTTTAATGGTATGTAGTAGGCAAGCAGTGTGTAGGTTGTCATTCCTCAGATAGTTATAAACAACCCGAAGGGGGAAAGAGAACGCATCATTGTTGAATTGCATAGCTGCATAACTACAATTCTTGTTAAGTTATGATCATGTGAGCAACATAATTGCTTCAAACAATAACATCTTAAAATATCAACATAAATGGTGAGATTTGATTTCACACATGTTACAGCAAACCATATTGAATTGGTGAGTTGGTTTTCTAACTTGTAGGGAGCGAAAATGAGAAATCTTAGATTGGATCCCTAGAGTCAAGTTCAGCTTTGGTGATTGAGATAATTTTCTGTACTGATGAATCAAAGAAAGACATCCTAGGATGTTGACAGAACTAATTTTTGTCACAAGCGTATTTCATACGTGTTGTCTATCATATTAATTCCTAGATGTGTAATGAAAGATCTTCTAACAAATTGATTATGTTTAGTGGCATTTACATCCAAAACTGAATTTTAAGGTGCTTTTACACCCTAGCAAAAGAAGTTATAATAAATCGTAGAGAAAGATATGAGTTATTGTGTTAGGAATTATATTTCAGCCTTAAAAGTAAAATGTTATGACCACTGTACAATGTGATACCAGAGCTTAAAATATTTTGACCTGGCTGCACAAAATGTTTCATTTAATTGTTCAGTCCACAGAACATTTAACTGTTTGATGTTCATTAATGCAATGCCTGTCTAAGGCAAATCTACTAGACCTTACAAGATATGCCATAGCAAGTGGTTTTGATACTCCAGTGTGGGGAGAGGACTTAATGTAGCAAAACCCAAGTGCTGCACAATTTCACAAAAGTATATCCCATTTGCTGTTAACTCAGTGTTGGAGGAATAAAATCCAATATGTTACTCATCACCCCCCAAATAATCTTGGATATATACTTGTGTTGAAGTATACAATAATTTTTTCATATTCCCCAAAATAATTGATCGACAATATGTTTACAAGTAATTAAAAAGTACTGAAAAGAAAAATGGATTTTAATGTGTTACACTTGATATCATGATATATAAACTCTCGAACAGTTATTTAATTCTCTACTTTGCCACTTTGAAATTAAAATTCTATGATGATAATTTAGCCCTTTTCCACCCAAAAAAGTAATTTTTATACTTCAGAATCCATAATCTTAAGCAACACATGTTTATCTCTCTTTCTTCTGTTAGTTTAAGGTGCTTCAGTTAAGGCTTGAGATTTTGAAGTTTTATCAAGAAGATTATATAAAACTGCTGTTTTTATATTTTATTGTTTTAATATACACAGTGCATATCAAAATTTAAGATGTGTACATGTACACAGGTTTGTGCTTTGGTCAGGATTTCTGGCTTACCCGTTTTTAGTTGTCTCTTGTTTACAGAAGGGTGAATCCTTTGCATAAGAAGTTTTTCTCAATAGACCAAGAATTCTGTACACGTAACAAATATGCTTACTGCTCATACAACTGAAGTGTTTTTTTATTTTTTATTTGTTTTTTCTAGATTAACATGCTATGGCAAAATGCCATTTGTTTACACATTTACATTCTGATTAAAGTTATGGCTTGAAGTGAATTTTCAAACAAAATAAATGTATTGAAAATAAATGTCATTGTGATCAGGTAAATCATAAACATGAAGAATCTGAAACTTCAAAGTGATCATGTGGGAATGATAAAGAAAAGGAAAAACTGATCTACAGAGCATTTTAGCAAAGATTTACTTGAAATAAATGCCTTTGTAAGAATATGACAGGCAAAAGTCTAAATAGAAGCCATCTTTAGCAGTTGTATACACATTCTGATTGTGAAATGTCTTATGTCTGACATTTTGAAACTCTGTGGTATAGGTAAAATAAGCTGCTTAATACTTGCTTAATCAAACTTGATGACACAGCTGAAAACTAACTATAAGACTTTAAATACCTAAAACACCACAAAAGTTAGTTTGAAATCATCAGTTACACAAACCAATAATTAAATCTTGTCTCTTAAACCCGTAGACTTGATTCAAAAGTGTATGATTAATTTATATATAAGGTTTTGTTTGTTGCATAATGTATTGTAGCTCAAGGTTTAAATAATCAACCAGTGAACCAAAACTAACTGAAAACAATATGCATTGCATCTGCAAGTTTGGTGTTAGATTTACAAGTACAATATTCCTAGCTAACCTGGAAATTTCATAATACCCAAAACATTGTCAAAATTTGATGTGGTCTTTCTATGCATCAATGTACTAAAGATCAATTGAAATTTGGTTACATTTTGAGGTTTTATTAGGAAGAATTTTACAGAACTGTATTTTAGTAGTTTGAGATTTTGGTATGTGAAATATGTTTCAAAATTAAATATTTACATGTATACTGGTTTGTGTTTGGATCAGAATTACTGATGCACCCATTATCCAGTGTAATGATATTACCACTATACAAACTTTTGATGATAATTATGTGTTGTTTTTTTTAATTACCAGGTAATTTTATGTTTAAACTATTAAATTATTATATTGGGGTAGAATTGTATGTGCACTGATTGTTACAATGCAGAAATTATGGAAACATGCATGATTAAATGTTCATTATTGTAAGAAAGTTGTATTGAACTATCTGTGAAAGATATATGTTAGATTGCTGATTAATTTCCTTCATTTAACATGAGTAACTTTTTGGGAGTATCTGCTACCATTCCATTCAATATTTTTTCAGCATGATTTTGGGAAATTGAATTTGTATAGTTCTCAGTTGATCGTGTTGCTACCTTTATCTAGCTCTTGTTTACAGAAGGGTGAATCCTTTGCATAAGAAATTTTTCTTAACCAACAGCAAACTCTGTATGTAACAAATATCATGCTTTACTGGTTGTACAAGTACTTTTATATTTTTTACTTTAGAACAAGAAATTGTAGTGTGCACAAACATTACAAATGCAACTCAAATAGATTTTTCTTACTTCATACATTTTTTTCATTTTAAAACAAAATTGTTGAAATAGTTTAAAGTTTATCAAGAAACTGCCTTTACTATAAGGAGTTTTGTGGTAATTATATTGAGGTATTGCACTATGTCACAAGTAACACAATTATAGTTTAGTCTGCTGTATTCAATATCAGCTTCTTAAATTATTTCTAGGCATGAATTAGCAAAGTTATCTTATGTAATGGTATAAATTTGTGATGTACCATAAAGAAGGTTTCTTGAGAGACGGAATAGTCTTTGACTCATTGTTTGTTTTTTTGACAGCTGTTCACAGGACCAAAAATATGCATATCTGGTATTGATATAAACTACAAATGATTGCTAGAAGGGAATGTTTGGCATTTAATTTGATGGAAATGAAAAAACAAAGATTTGTCACTCACATGTGAGACCTCTTAAAGTAAGATCACTGTAAAAAAAATTTTAAATTCTCTGCATTGGGAATCTGAAGACATGGAATCTATACAAAAATATTGTGAAACAATAGGAAATAAATTCTTGACTAAGGCATCTTAGGTTGAAAGATTTAAAGATAGAATAAAACACAACTGCCTATTATTGTAATGTGATTGTATTGCAATTCTTGAATGCTGACTCGATACAGTTCTGTGTGGTTTCTTAACTTTGCCTTATTATTTCTATTTAATTACATGTAATTAAGTGCTGTTTCTTTAATGAGAAGGTGTTCTAATATAACAAAACATTTCTTATTAAATATTTTTTTGTATTAGTACATTCATAGTTGAAATAAATTTAAATACTCTTACAATTGTTTTGTGTTGTTTTTAACTGGGCACTTCAGTGTGCCAAATTAATTTGACATGACATGCAGAGCATCTGTGAAGTTATTACTGTTGATAGCAGTTGGTGGTTAAAATAGTTTTTTGTTGTGAATAGTACATTTTAGTTTTGTCTTCAAATGTAATGAAACATTTTATCTTATAATGAAGGTACCTATTGTAAAGTTTAGAATTTAGTAAAATATATTTTTCTCACACAGACAACTTTAGCAGAATTCCAGAAGTCAGAATTTTCAGTTGTACGTCAGCACGAAGAGTTTCTCTGGCTGCATGATTGTTTGGAAAGTAATGAAAAGTACTATGGTTTTATTGTAAGTTATTACAGATGTTTTCTCACTGGGCTTCTTAATGATACATGACCATTCTATTACATAAGAAAAAATAGATTCTGAGATTATTACATTAAGACAGTGAGATAAAATGCTCTGGTGGCCCAATTAAAGTTAAGAAAATGGCAGTTATGTTTTAAAAGGTTGGATTCACAAAATATGAGAGTCAAATTGGAATTATTTTTTCCAACAACAAAATATAATGTCTGGTTGTTTTATAATTTTTTTAACATGCTAATTAAATATTTTAATCAAAATTAAAAAATAACCTTTACACTCCAGATATATATATATATATATATATATATATGTATGTATATATTTTAAACCAACATTTTGCTTTTTCAGCTTACTCAGGGTTAATATACACAATTGTATATTAGAGTAGTAGTTAGATTATAAAAGTGCTTGTAATGTTCTATTTTTGGAGTCTGCCATAAGCAATTAGACCAATTAAGTTTCTTTAGAATTCATTTGACAAGCTGAACTATTTTTCTTCAATTTTTTTTCACTGTAGTGACAATGTAATTCATTTACAATGTTGTGTGAGTAACTGCAGTCATATCCTATTCTTCCAATAATCATTTGCTTTTTTGCGATTTCAAATAATCATCTGTGTGTGCTCAAAGTCCATATAGATAGGTTCAGTTAGCTTAGAACACCCTTTGACAAGACAAATTATTCTTATCTCACTCTAACATATCAGTTGTTAGGCCTGTTACTCTTACGATGGTTAACGTTTCATGTACTTACTTTTCTCTCATCAAACTTCTCTTTCATGGGACTTTTTACTCTCTTTTTATGCTCATCTGGTTGCAGTCATTCATACTTCTATCAATTAGATGTCCTAGAAATCTCTGTAGACTTAATATCAATGGATCATGCACAAATTTTGATAGCTTAGACATCAATAAAATGCACACACTACATATTATTCTGACTGAGTTATGTAACCAAACTTGTCATAACTTGCCTTTAAAATAATTACTCTAAAGTATCTTATGAAAAAAAACTAAACAATCATGAATATTCAGTCACAGAATAATAAATAATACTACCAGTGCTAAACAGTCTTTTGTACCTGACACGCATGCATTGATTCCTACTTCTTATACTTGTTTGTTTCCTTTTTATTAACTCTACTTTTGTGCACCAGCAATACCAAGTATGATGCTCACGTATACTTTATTCATGTTTATTACTCATTTTCAAATCTAATTATGTGCCAAAAGTAGTACATCATTCATTATATATACTTACACACACACACACACACACACACACACACACTAGTATCAGTATGACAGGTATAAGGTTTGTCATTTTTTTCTCTGTTTGTCTGGAAAAGTTACTAATTCAGATAAAAGTTCATTGAAATAATGAAATTTTGATTTACTCCATAAACACAAATATGAGAGATTTAGGTGACTTTATAAGTAAAATAAGCTTAGTTTTGCTAGCTGATACTGTCAAATAGTCATTGTTAATAATGAGACATTTTAAAGATATTAAATGGGTAATATTCATAGCTGCCAGTTTGTTTCATCATAAACCATACTATTCAATACTTTCATGCTTAACAATGTGGTTACTACTTATTAAATAACTTCAGTTATGTTTGACTGTCTTTTAAAATGTATAAATTCATGGTATTAATTGATATTGATACATTCACATGTGTGTATAAATACTTGCCAGTTTCTATATATCTGGAGGTCTGACATTTTGTAAGTTACAAATTGAAAAATAAACAAGGTAATATACTTGTTAACATAAAATAACTACTATTTATTTTGAGACATTTTTGTCAGAAAATGAATTCTGGTATGTTAAAGACAGTTACAACCTGAAGTTGTTCATGAATAGTAAAAAAAAGAATATTTTTACCATTATTCATTTCTTTTTATGTTATATTTGTTAAGCTAAAACAAGCTAGGTTATTCATAATTTTATACACCTTTTGCTAAAGCGACAAACATGATCAAACTTACAAAATAAATGATTTTTTTGTCATTCCAGATTCCTCCAGCTCCTCCACGACCTGACTTTGATGCTTCAAGAGAAAAACTGCAAAAACTTGGTGAAGGAGAAGGAGCAATGACAAAAGAAGAATTTGGTAAAATGAAACAAGAACTTGAAGCGTGGGTGTTTGATTTTAATTACCTTAATAGTAATTATTAATTTTTTTGTAAAGGTAGAACAATGGATGAAGTTCTAAACCAATTCCTATATGTGCACATAGTATCAGAGATTAAAAATATTAGAAATAATAGAAATGTATTTGATAAGTAATGTGTATTTGGTATTAAAAGAAAACAGTGACTAATATTAATTTCTTTTTAACACTTCAGTGAATACTTAGCAACTTTTAAAAAAACTGTAGCCATGCACGAAGTGTTTCTCCAGAGGTTAGCTGCACATCCAGTTTTCAAAATGGACCACAGCTTTGTAATTTTCCTAGAGTATGACAAAGATGTAAGTTTGTGTTTTTTTGTTATCCTTTTATCAATTATTGGATTTTAGCATCCCATGCCAGGAGATTAATAATATCTTAAACATAAAACATATGAGAAGAAATAATAACAAATGTCATAGTTATTTTCTAAAATATGGTTTAGATAGTGTTTTTGGTATAAAGACAAAAATATAAACAGTTGAAAGCTATTTCATTGTTCTGAAATATTTTGTATAAATTGTTTCTATATTTTGTTTATTCTTTTCCATGTTTTATATTGAGAATTTGCAGTTTTTCTACACTTGTTTTAAATATGCAACTTAGGAAATGACAGATTGAGTTTAGTGAGAATCTACAAAATCATTATTTTTGCTACAGTTACAGAAAATTCTGTGCGGGTAATCTTTTTGATAGGCCCACACTTAGGGATTCCTAAAATTATTTTGTTGAAATGAAAGTTCTGTTGTTTTTGATGAGGATTAGATTTTCTTTGTTTTTGCTAACTGGATATAAAGAAGAGGTTCAAAAGCCAAAAAATCTAACCCATACATGAAGTGATCCTTGGTTTGGACCAGATACACTTTGACATACAAGAATGTGAATAAATGTAAATTAAGTTGATTGAGCATGCACCAGGTGTAATGTATTTTATCACACTGAAGTTGTTACTTGGACATCAACTGACGTTGCTAACGTAATTCTACTTTACGTAAAATCATGGTAACAATACTTAATACATAGCATCAAGAAGGTCCTGTAAACATATCAGCATCCTTTTTTATTAATATCTACTATAATAGTTCTTGGTTTTTGCACACACCTTACTTCCTAGATATGCATCCATGCACACTTAATTTGAATGTATGTAAACAAAAAGTTGATGTATATTTACATTAAAAAAATTTCACACAGCAGCATATTAAAAAGTTATTGCAGTTGGACAATAACATTACAAGTTTATTTGTTGATAATATTAAGTACAGTAAAGTTTAACCCTAACTAAACTAAAGTATAAAATATACACAAGTTAGTCATGACACATAGGTTGTGCTTTACAGAGGCTTAACTAATGCTAGGCCTAAGACAAATGTACTTACAGATTTCGTTGTCTGTGATTATAATTCTTTTGTATTATTCTAGAAATTCTATATTTAAAGAAGCACTGTTGCAATAAAGGTACTATGTATGTGTTTTGTGGTTCTCTGGTAATTACAATATTGTAATTGAATAACATTTGAGGAATATCTTTTAAGTACAGTTATGTATGATATAAATCTGACAGTAAAACTTTTTAGTATCATTTTATGAACTTTATGTCAAAACTGTAGTATTTTTCATAATCCCACTTTCCTTTACCCATTTGAAGGTGATTGAAATTCCATTAAATTACAACAAAACTTGGCTAATGGGAAAAAAGGAAAAACTGTTAACAATTGCTTTGGCTTCATTTAACCATTGGTACTTAGCAAGTGTTATTTTCTCACCTGAACACTTCCAGTATTTCAACTGGAAGTCAGCTGTTTAGTCTGGCCAGAAGACAAACACAAAAATAATGCTTTGCACCCACACACCCATCCACACACAAGGCTAATCAATCATTTTATTATCTACTGTCTAATGCTTGCAAGGCATATCTTTAGAACAACCAAACATCAACTTTTTTAATTTAAATTAATTTTTTTCACATTGCCAAATAAAGAATCTAATTCTCGTAGATTTGTTACTTTGCTTTTAATTTTGTTTTGTTACAGAAATGATATCTATCATTTCAGTGAGCTCAAGATAATAAAATATAATAATGACATGCTGGATCAAAGTCAGTGTAATAAGAAATTCATTAAAAATGACCAGGCTAGTCACATGTGCATCCCAGTACCTATAGGATTAGAAAAACTTTACCTTTTTATGAATGCTGGCTATCACTGCATTGGTTTTGAAGTAAGATAGGAAACATATGTTGATTTTAACATGTTCAGTAATACAATTTCAATTTCCTATAGTTGTCTGTTCGTGGTAAGAACAAGAAGGAAAGAATTGTGGACCTTTTCAGTAACATTAAAGAATCAGCAGATGATATGTTATTGTCCACGACTCAGAAGGTATGTGCTAAAGAAGTAAAATGCAATAAATCATTAAATAAAATAAAATATAAAGAAATAAATATATTTGTATGTTTAAAAGATACCACATATTAGACTAAGGTAACATATATTTATAACTTTTTTATACTTATGTTTTTTACTAATTATGCATTTCTACCTCTTCAGAAAAAACCTTATCAAGTCGCAATTTAAGCAAAATACAGATTGTACATTATACTCATACTGGTCCACAAGTGGTTGTAGATAGTCTATTAACATGGAATAATGTGCAGAGACAACAAATGACCTGTTGTTCCACATAAGCTAACCCTTTCTCTAAACTAAACTAAAACTATGAAATAGATTTAAAGTGGACTTCAAAGCCATCCCTTAAAGTTTTATATAGCTATCAAGCTTTTTCTTAAACTTCCGTTTTCTGCCTTCACAACATCTGAAGGTAAACTGTTTTAAAGGCCAACCACCCTGTTAGGAAAATAAAACTGTCTCAGTTGAAGATGTCTTCTACCCTGCTAAAATTTATATTTGTTCTCTAGTCCTACCATTTTCACCATTAAATATGGAAAGAGATGACACATCAACACTGTCAATTCACTTTACAATCTTAAACACCTCGATCAAATCCCTCCAACTTTTTTGGGACAAAACAGTTGGAGATATCTTAAATCTTCTTGTGTGACAACCCTCTCCATCTCAGGCACCATTTTAGTAGCTCTCTTCTGAATTGTTTTCAACAATTCAATGTTCTTCCGTAAGTAAGAAGTTTGAAGACTGAACACAGTCCTCCAAATGTGGCCTAACTAGTGGCCTATGTAACATAACATACTTAAACTTGTATTCCATATTTCTGTAAAAACAACCTAAAACCCTATTTGCCTTACCACTAGCAACAGCAACTGCTTGAATGGCTGAAAAGACTGATCAACCATGACACCAAGATCCTTTCCTTTCGTATTATTGTTAAGGTTATTCCCATCCTAATTACACATATTTAAATTAAGAAAACCCATTTATTTCCCCTAAATTTATTAGTCTAAGTCATTTCATAAAGCAACAGCATTCTTCTTAAAGCCATCCATGACCTTAATATCCCCTGCAAATGTAAGTACTTCTGTGACCATTCCTTCTTTTATCCCATTGATATAAATTAAATAGAGAAAAGTTTGAAACACTGAAGTACTTCACTTGAGATATTAATCTAGTTTGACTGAACTCCATTTATAACAATCCTCTTCTTTCTTTCATACCACCAGTCTTCTATTCAATTAGCTAACTAATATCCTACAGCTACAGAGATAACTTTTTTGATATGCTATTGTGTGACACTTTGTTAAATGCTTTCTGAAAATCCTGATACATATACACCAAATTCACACCTGCACTTTCATATTTCATATACATGTATATATACAGTAACATTTATAATATACAGTATAAATAATAGCAAAAGATTTGTAAGGCAAAATTTTCCTTAAATAAACTATGTTGACTACCAAACAAAATTTTAAACTGTTTTAAATGACTTTTCAAATAATTTTTTATCAGACTTTTCAAAACTTTTCCAACCACTGATGTAAGACTTAAAGGTCTCTTGTTACTGGGACAGTTTTTATCTCCTTGCTTCAAAAGAAGAAGAGCATTAGCCAACTTTCAATCTTCTGGCGTCTGATCTATATTCAAGGACTTAAAACTGGAGCAAGTTGCTCACATATCCAAATCTTAACCTCTTTTAAAACTTGTGGGGAAACATACTCTGGCCCATTAGTCAGATCCTTCTTTGAACCTCCCAGTTTTTTTCTTAAGCTTATATTTAATGTGATCATCTCATTTTCATCTGTCAACTGTTCAAGATGAGAAATATTACTTAAATCTTCATTTGTAAAATCTGAGAAAAAAGTAGAATTTAAAAACTGAGCCATCTTTTAATCATCAGATATATGTCTTATTCCTCAGAGCCCTACCTCCCATGCTAATGTTTTGTTTGCACATAATGTCTTTAAAGAAATTCTTACTGTTACCTATAGCTGAAATCTTAATCTTACTGTAAAATTCCTCACTAATTTCATCAGTATTGTTTGGTGGTCTGTAACAAATCCCTGTTTCTCCTTTATATCTGCTAATAGAACTCCAAATGGATTCAATTTCATTGCTGTTGTTTATAATATCAACTTTGACAGAATGTAACTCACATTTTGCATACAAATCACTCCATCCCTCTCTTTAGTACTCTGTTAAATAGCTTTTAACTGTATATTTGAAAGAATATTTTGTCATCAAAAATCATCTAAACTCAAATATATTTCAGTTATTATATCAAAACCCTTCTTTTCTTCCAGTGTTCTGAAATTGTATTTTTGTTATACTTCTAGTGTTACAGTAAAAAATAATTAAGTCTACCTTTAGAACTACTTCTAGATTCATTTCCAAAGCTAAACTTTTCTCTACATTATATTTATCAACCTATTGTACTTATTAAACAACTTTTCTGATCCACTTGCATTACATCATTAGTCCTTATGTGTTGCACCTGGATACCATAATCTAATTATTTTCTCCATATTTACCCCACAGATTACCTTATCGACATGTCTTGTTGAGGAACCACCTTTAACATCCTGATGTTTATTGTCTACATTCTTCTGTGACCTTTTTGTTTTCCTTTCTTTCAATAGTTCCTCATTTGCTCAAGCCAAGGGCTAAAATCTGTTATTCGGTATAATAAGCTCATTACAATTAACTCCACTATTTTTATCCTTAATGGTACTGTTATTGTAAGTCATTATTAGCTGATATATCTTTTACATGTAAAAGCAGTGGTTCCTCTTGAAATTTTTATGCCATTTCTCACAGTTTACACTTCTTTTTATCTCTAATTATGATAACCACTAACTTTTTCTCCAACAGGCAAACTGTATAAACAAATTGCATATCTTTATTACTAAAATAAAGATTTTAAAGTTTCCTAAAAGTACATACCATCTGTGAATTAGCAAATAAAACCTACTGATTGCACTCATTACACTTAATAAACTGTAAATGCTTAACTCCTACACCAGTATTGATCAGTGTATTTGTAGCCTGAGAAAAAACTACTTGACACTAAATACCAGTAACCTATTGCCAACACTTAAACCTAATGTTTGAGAATCAAATATATGGTAGTTTTTAACACTGCTTTATCTTTGCACTGAAGTAATTAAGTTTAATTTTGTAGAAGTTACAAATAACAATTTACACTAGTTGATGTTTAAGTAATAATATAATGTATTAGTTTGATTTATATTATAGCCTACCTATAAGCTGAATTTGTTTTAATGGATCTAAAGTCAAGTAACCATGTTTATCCTTAAAACAGGAAGAGGCAATTAACTGATCATTAGATTGTATTTGGTTAATAAAACAATATTATTAACATGTTTTATGATTTACCAATAACTTTTGCTGTTTGTAAAGTACTGTAACATATCTTGAAAGCAATGTTGCAGTACAAGTTACACCACCAAGCTTTAACTAAAACATTTAAACCTATGATTTTTATTTACCAGTCTTCTTAAATCTAGTTGTTATTTTATTTGGCTTATTTACTACCAGTGATAATACTAATATAAAAAAAACTAAATGTTTTCCTTTCTAATATCTCTCTCTCTTGTAGCTTTGTGCTAAAACAAACAAAAAGTCACTCAGTACTAATAAAACATATTAACTTGTTTTCTACTTTAACCATGAATTCAGAACATTAAATGTAGGGACAAAATAGTGTATTATTAAAAAATATCTGTACTTCAGTAAATGAAATGGTAAAAAGAAAGTCTTCTGGTGATCTGGAATCAATATAACACAGTACTGAATTAGTTGACATGACTGAAAAACAAGTGTAATATTGTATGGTTTGCTTTCATAATTTCCTTGTCTTTTGTTTTATTTGTACTTAGTGCTTTGGTTTCTCATTCTTCTGTCTTGACACTTTGAGAGAACATGTAGATACATATGCATGTTACAAAGCTGATAAAATGTGAGTATTTATTGTGAAATGTAAGGCAATACTGGGACTCACTAATCACTAAAGGTATAGTAAACAGTAGTGTTGTAGTTATCACTAACTTATTTCTCTTTATGCAGAATATCTTTACAGTTGTATTGATTAGCCAAGGGCTGTTTGTTTTGTGGTTATTGCATGAAGAAAATGCTTTTAAATCTCAGTTTTTGTAGAAATTAGAATAGACATTATTGAACAACCATTTTTGGTTCATTCACAAATATGATTAGCTTATTAATAGATCCATTATGCCAGTTGAAAGGTTAATTGATCAAGTTTGTACAGGTAAAAATCAGTTCAACTTTATTTTTGTGCCTCTAGGATATGGATGAGTTTTTTGAACATGAGAAGAATTTTTTAGTGGAGTATTTTACACAAGTAAAAGATGCAACTTGGAAAGCTGACAGAATGACCAGATCTCATAAAAGTAAGTTAAATTATTGTATTTGAAAAGCTATGAGAAATTAATAACAATATTAGTAATTAATAAGAAACAAGTGACTAGGAAAAGACATTTAGATCAGTTAGCATATCTAAAAATCGTGTATTCTAAATACAGGTGGGTGTGTTTGCCAGTTTGAACTTAGTATAAATTATTATCTTTTTCCCATTAGAAGGGATACATATTGTATTTTTTGTTTCTTTCTAACAGTTGCAATTCTGCCCCATTTCTTTCTTTCAGGACATTTGTCTTCAAACTTGGAGGGTATGTATCTTGTTCTAGTGTACTTAGATACATTATAAACTTTTATTTCACAGATTTCCTTTTATGTTTTTGGAAGTCACAGAAGTATTGCAAAAACACATTTTTGGTTGCATTTCTCCTTATGTAGAGGGTTGGTTGATTATAACTGTTCTATAATTAGTTTGAATCTGCAAATAAGCAAATCACATGTCAACTGGTGGAACAGTATGTGTTAAACTGCATTTGGATATTTTTTGAAGTTTCACTCTGTTGGTCAGTCAGCATGTGCCCACCTTGTCTTTGCCAATTGACACATCCGTGTTTCCTTTATTTGTACCATCACTGTTTGTTCTCTCTACCTGTCTCCTTAAGAGACCCGTGATATCAGACCTTGATACTCTTATTGAACAGTTATCTTTTCCCTTTATAATCCTGGAGAACTTTAATGGACAATAATCCCCACTGGAAGGTGCTGATATTGATGGAAGGGGTTGCTCTTTAGAGTGTATGCTCTCAGATCACAACCTTTCTCTCATCAGTGCTGGTTCTTGCACTTATTTTCATGCATGTACTCAGTCTTTTCCTGCAACTGAACTCTCAGTCTGCTCCCTTTCACTATTCTCACACTTTTCATTGAGGGTTGACAGTAACCTATGGGGCAGTGATCATTTTGAGAGAGACTAGCCATGGTTGATGCCACCCGACCTGCATGCCCCAGTGAAAGTTGGATCAAGCCAACTGGCCCTTTTTCATTGTTCTCGAGGAACTTGATCCTGCCATAATCTGTAAGTCATTGATAGATGACTTTATGGCAGCAGTTACTAACTGTATTATCCAGACAGCTGCTTAGTGTATTCCTAAAACCTTTACATGCTTTCCACGGTATCCTTGTCTATAGTGGAATAATACCTGTTACATGACATAGAAGGCTCAAAAACTGGCATGAGATACCTTATGTAGGTATCCCACACTTTCAAACTGCATCGCTTTTCAGTGGACCCATGCACATGCTCAGTAGGTAAGACATCAAAGACAGAAGGAATCTTGGATTAAATTCACAACCAACATTTCTCCTACCACCAGTTCCAAAGGCATGTGGGACAAGAATCGGAAGATCAGTGGGAAGTATAATTCTGTCCCTTTTTCAATCTTGCTCTCTGATGGCCAGGACGTTGCTGATGCACAGAGTATTACTGATACTCTAGGTGAAAGTTTTTGTTAGGTATCTAGCACTTCTGCTTCATCCTCCATCTTCCTAGCCATCAAGACTTTGGCAGAATGATTGCCTCTTTCCTTCTTGAGCTGATTGTCTCTATTACTATAATTGCCCCTTGATACTGTCTAATTGCTTTGATGAGCTGACTCTGTAGAGAGTGGTTAATGGTTATCTTGCTTAGTTCCTCAGATCAAGCAACCTCCTCTCACCCACAAAGTGCAAGTTTCAATGACAGTGCTCCACTGTGGACCATCTGATTCGACATGAAACATCGATTAGAGAAGGCTTTTTCAAGCAACAATATCTTGTGCCAGTATTCTTATGATACTATGTACAAGAGTACTGAACATCCTACTTATTCTTTCTTCCACTACTTGGGGAGTGGATCAGTGTTCCGTACTAAAATATATCATGCTCTCATTCGATTGATATTAGGCTATGGGTCTCTGGTCTATGGCTCTGCCAGGACCTTAGCCTTGAAGATGCTGGACCCTGTTCATTATCAAGGGCTTTGGTTTTGCATCGTGCTTTCCACACTTTTTCAGTCCAGAGTTTATATGCAGTCTCATGAACCTTCTCTGAACCTCTGCTGTTTGCAACTGTCTTTACTATATGCTTCAAAACTTAGATATTTACCACAGCAATCCCACCTGGGGTTATGTTTTCCTTTATAAGTGAGCCATGCTTTTTCAGAATAGATGATTCTGCCATTGTTCCTTTTTGCCTTTGTATCCAGGTGCAGTTGGATGAATTGGGTCTGTCCCTTGGAAGACATTGTGACCTTTCTTTAAGTCATCTCAGAAAAGCAGACACTTCAGATTAGAAGCACAGTTCTTTATTTGCTGAACATCTTTTGAACCATCTTACCATTCCATTTTATACAGATGGTTTGAAATTAGGCAACTATGTGGGTTCTGTCATGGTTTGGTTGTTGCACACAGAATTCCTTCCACAGTTTCTGTGTTAACTGCCAAACCGTACATCATTTCTCTTGCCTTGGATTACATAGAAGCTAAGCAGTACTCAAATTGTACTATTTATACCAACTTGAATAGTTTTCTAGTGGCTTCATAATCACTTTACATTAGTTCTCACTTTGTTTTTGTCAATTTCCTAAATCAACTGGCCCATTTCTCTTTAACATCTACTTCTGTCCAGTTTTTCTGGGTACCAGGCCATGTTAATGTTTGAGGGAACAAGCTTGCTGACACTGCAGCTAAGTCTGTCTACTATCACTGCTGTGCCTGCTCCATTAATGGGCCATGGTCTTGTATTCAAGGCTCAGCTTCATGCCAGTTGGCAATCAATGTGGAGTGAGCAATGTGAAAACAAGCTTTTCCAGATAAATCCCTCTATTGGACTTTGGCCAGGAAAGAAGTTGTCCATGGGTTTTTAACTCATAATTTTCTTTTATCTTGGACTGATGCACCAGTGTGTAGTCTGTGTGATACTCAGGCCACAATTATCCATGTTTTACTGTCATACCATTCTTACAACCCTCAACAACAGCACCATTTTAGACATGTTTTATCCCAGTGCTGGGACATTGTCATTGGCAATAGTGACACTGTCCACCTTACAAATGTTTATAGTTTTTTAAGGGCCATTGGCTTTTTTAACACTATTTAAGTTTTTAACTTTAAAATTAGACTGTTTTGTTTTAACATGATTTCATTTTATGAATTTTAATAATTTTACTTCACTTTTAATTTTCTCACTGGTTGTATGGCATAGATAGCCCAGTTGCTTTGCACCATAAAATGCCAAACAACCAACCTTTCTATGGATTTTATTTTTTCTAAGGTTTTCTTTATTTCTGAGATAATACTTCAGGTTGTGTGCTGAGCCTGAAATGTTATCAGAGGAAGAAAGAAAAACCTGATTGGAAAACTCCATTACAAACAACTATTATCAGCTTAATACATTTCTAGAACCAACCTTTGAATGACATTACTTCTTTAAATGCCATGGTATATAGCAGCAGTGAAAAGGAGGTTTGTTTTGATTTTGACTTGATATAGAAGTTATTTATTATGGGTGGAATACAGGAGTCCTGTGGAACCTGGGAAACCTGAAATATTGTGGAATTTGAAAAGGCTATTTTTTAAGTCATGAAAAGTCATAAAATTTTGTGTTTTAACAAAAAATGTCAGTATATATTATTAAAAACATCAACGACATTTAGTGGTAATCTCTCCAGGTAAAGCTGAAACCCAAATGTGGCAACGTGGTATTTCCTTATTGCATTTAGCCAATCAGAATTTATCATACTGTTATTTAGTGACTTTCTGAATGAAAAATGAGGCAATTATCTATGAAGCACAGGATTCTCTTAAGCTGGCCAATCAGTGTTATGCTAATGTTGGAGAATTGGGTTTCACAGTTGTGTTCACCATTTTGTCAGACTTGTTTTGCTGTGCACTGTCGAAAATGTAAGAAAATGGCTAAAATATGTGGAAAGAACCACATGCTGTTCTGAAACTCCTGGTATCATCCGATAATCTTTTTGATCCTGTTTTTGATTTATTTTTACATCATGCCAGGGAAGTGTAAATATCAGGAGAATTGGAAAGAGAATGAACTCTATAGAATGTAGCTTGAGCTAGTGCCTACAAGTATACATCTGATATGCTGCAGCATATGTAAAAAGACTTTCATCCTTAAGAATATGGGCAAACCTGCTGTTAAATCACACAAGGATGGGGAAAAGCATAAAAACAACATGAAGCATATGAACAGAAATACACATATGTATTAACTCATTCTTAAGGAAAACCAACTACCAGTGCAAGTAAGCAGTTACTTAAGTTTGGTTAGGAGTTATCATGAGAAGAAGACTTAAAACCTACAGAAAATAGCTTGTAATGTACATCAGAATATTTAAAATCTTGTAGTCTAGTGGTGAGCTAGACCTGTGGTGTTTTGGTAGTACACACCTCATTCCTGTGGGATTCACTGGACTTTGGAAAATGTTAAGTATTATTTTCTTTTGAATCATTCTCAGCTCAGTAATTTTGTTTCTGACAACTACCTTACATAAAGAAAAGTGAAAAAGGAAATAAAGTTTCTATAGAAAACGTTTTATGATCTTGCATAGAAGTCTCTAGTGTGCCACTGTAAAATGCAGTAACATTGACTATGGCGTACAAATTTTTACAAAGCTGCTGACTAGTTCCAAGGTAACTTTAGTTGTACAAAGCTGAAAATATTTTATTGAGTTTATCTTTCATATCCAGTTACTACTGTCTCTTAAATTTGGTTTTAGCTTCACTAAGACACAGGAGATATATGATCAGTACTTTATAAATGTTATACTTTAAACGTTTCTCTTTAAATTGTTGGTTCCTTTTGTGTTAGACTAGCTGGCAGTTTGTTGTTGCAATGCTGTTTTACATAGGTTGAGTATGTTTTATCAAAATGATTTTGGAGTCTGATCAAATTGTTGAATGGTTGTGTGTTATCTGATGGTCCTACAGTGTAGTTTTCAATAGAGAATGTTCTGTTGAATGGTTATTATGGCCAAAGCACACCATATTACGTTTAATGGACTGGGGTGATGATTTCCCAGTGCACTTTTCAAACCTTCAACTGCTCAGAAATCCATAAGTGCTGCATTTGGCAGCTTGATCAGTGTGTATTTGTATGGAATAGTATGATTATTTATATTTCGTTCAATAGTTATTTGAGATAAGAGATAATTAAATGGATATGTTGAGCAAGGAACCTGTATACATGCAACTTGTTCTACTTTTACAGATGGAGATTCTCCTATGTTGCCCAGGATATGTGGACAGCTTTTGCCAACAACTTTTGTTAACAAAGATTGTCACATATTATAAGACATCACACTTTGCCTACCACAGGCTGGTGACGTGGCTTGTTACAGTTGTTTGTTTGGATAATTATGCCCCCCTCTCACCCCCAAGTTTATAAATATTAACTATTTTTTCCAATGCCATTAAGTACAATGGCTGTGATAAACTTGTAAATTTGAAATACTCAATTTGAACACACATTTATATGATCTGATTATATGACTATTTTATATTGGAAAGCATTATTGCATATCTTTTACCAAAGAGTTCCATTTTTGGTTCCATTATTCTACTTACAAAACACCAACAATGTCAAAATTTACTTCTGATACGTGATGTTCCGTCGTGACTTTATAGTGGCAGTAGTTTTCATGTTACTTGCTGATTTGCATATTTAAGACATTTTTCCTGAACATACTGGACCACCTGTGTTCTTCATGCTGGAAACCAGTATTGAGCAAGTAAAGAGAGATTTGGTAAAAAAAAATGTACGCTTATCCTACATTTTTATATAGAAAGTCCTGGACATGTTGCTTTTATTGTGTAAAGATTAATACATCATTAGTAATGGTCATAATTGTATAAAACAGGAACCTCCATCTAGTAAGTTACTCTTATATTGGTTTTCTCTAAATGTTTGACTTTTTTTCCACATGATTAAATATTTGAATTGACTCTATTTATTTTAATGTTTCAGAATTAATAATACAAATTTTTTAAAACATTTTTATAAAATGTGTTTTTTGTTAGATGTTTCAGATACATACCTAAGGATAGCATCCATTTTTCTTCAACTTGCCACAACTGATGCAACTGACCTCGAGAGGTATGGATTCACAAGTTTGTTTGGTGTTTAAAAAGCTGCTGAATTGTAGTTGTTTTCATGACTAATGCATGCTATTGTTTCATAAGTTAACTTTTTAATTATCATGCTAGCTCATAGAAATATTTGTGCCTATTTTTTATTATGTAAGTGAAAAAACTGTGATAGAATGCACCGTGTAAATCTAAGGCTTATGACCAATTTTAGCTTTCTATTTTTTGTCTTAAAAGCTATACGGAGAAGCAAACCTTCATTTGTACAATCATAATAGCTATTTTATAGACGATTAATGTTTTAAATACATAAATAATGATAAAAATGGAAATAATAAACAATAAAGTCCAGTACAGTACATGCAGTGACTAATGGCAGGAAGTATTTAGTTTTGGATCTTGGACACTACGTGAACAGAGTTAACCCTTAAATAGAAGGAATGTTGTAAGTAGCAGCACTAATTGATGATGGGTTAATGCATCACTTTTTGAATTTGTTCTGTCATGTAAAAAAAGTGTATATCTGAAAACTTAAAAATTCAAATATTTGCAATTATTCAAGTTATAAGATTAAATTTATTACTGTAATAAGGCTACTGTTTCTTTAAAAAAATCTGGAATGGTTGAAAGTGCTGTTTTTAGAAAAGCATTATGAAAGGTCCTGAGTTCAGTATAACATTTTATGTTAAATTTAGAGAAATAAAAAGGTTTTGATTTTTGTTAAAGAACTTTTAAAGGAACTCATGAAAACACTGAATTTGAATAATTTCTTTGTTTTCATATTTATAAATTTATCATTTTCTCTTAGGATATTTACAAAATCTTCAGAAACACTTGAAAAAATTAGGGTAAGTTGTCTTAAACTTCATTATAACTTAGTTTGTGACAGAATGCTTAGAAATGTTTTTTTCTTAAGATTTCAGTTATTTTTGTAGAAACAAAAATAAAAGTACTCTTTTATACTGAAAATTTTAACAAAAATGAAATGTATTCTAAAATTTAGATTATAAAATGCTTTATACTCAAATTTATAAAAGCACTAACTGTGAAAGACATATTAAACTGAAATGATGATGTTTAAAGTTTATTTAGTATACATTTTTGAATCTGAATTATCCAAGTAATGTATATGTAGGTTGGACAAATATTCATGTGTTGAGTGAAGTTATCACAGTTGTAAAACATGTTGACCATAATATATTTTTATTTTCTGGGAATAAAGAGATATTGCTTAATAGTTTGGTATTAAGAGGAATTTTAAGAAGATTAGAAGAAGAAAAAAGTGAATTCAGTGTGTGATTCATATATAATGATCCACATAAACCTACACTAGAATGTTGTAGTGTCACAATCATTTGGAATATACTATATGCTACAGAAATCTTTTGTATGGCATTAAAAATAAATTATTGATGTGAAGTGTTTTAGTAGCACAACTATTCTTGTCCTGAGATATAATTGCAGTATGCACAGTCTATGTGTAAACCAGATGAAAATTTGGTCTACATTTTTGTTTATGATTTTCTTAGTTTCAAAGTAATGGTGTATATTAATTACACTAGAATTTTTTTTATGTTAGTTGTTTAAAAGACAATGCAAGGCTCGAAAATATTGTGTAAATAAAAAGTATCAAAGTACTAAGTGTTAGAAATTAAACAAACAGAAGTTAATCACAAGTGAAGACTTTATGGCTAATATTTACTTTTAGAAAGTTGAGGGTCGGATAGCATCTGATGAGGACCTAAAGTTATCAGACACCCTTAGATATTACATGAGGGATACTTCAGCAGCAAAGGTATTTTTTATGATTTTATACTTCTGCTTTGTTTTTAATATTTAAAATAAACAATAAATGAAATGCCTTTTAATAGAAAATACAAGTTTTACTTGGTAACAGATCAACTGCATACAACTGAATAAGGGAGGTACAACAGCTTCATTTCTTATCAGAATAATCAAATTTTTGAAATGTTTTTAACACATTATTTTCAGTTCAGAGGGTGTTTGTTATTTATTTTAATGAACTAAGTTAAAAAATATGAGGCGAGTGTGTATATGGTATGCACGTATCGCATCATTAAAGATGCACATGGCATTGAATTGCATTGGAATTTGTATTGCTGTGAATCAGCTACATGCAGCAACAAAACCCAACATTCTAAGAACCATTTACAAAGATGCTTAGTTTCTAATGCTCAGCATTCTTGTTTCATTTTTTTTTTGTCATATGAAATTTTTAGTTAATGTCTTAAGTTCTTGGAACAGTTTTAGTTATTTGTTAAAGAAATAATCCTTATGTGTGAAACATATCTCTTTCTATCAGCATGTATTTTAATTTTCACATATTTAAATAAACTACTGGCTAACTACAATGGAATGCAATCAGATTTGAAAGTTATGTTTTATAAAAATTTGTTTCAAGTGGAGGTGAAGGATCCTAACTGCTAAGAGTTTCCTAGTCTTAGATATAATGGGCTGACACACAAACTTTTCTCTTTTCTGTAAGCTTATCATTATTTAAATATTTTTCTATCTACGCTAATAGGACAATCACTCCTTTTTACCAATACATTGTTCAGATGATGTATTTCCTCATCCATATTTCTTTTTATATTTTAATTTAAACTAAAATTAACCTTAGCTATAATCAGTAAAGCTTTTATAATCCATATTTATTGAGACTTGTGGTTAGCTGGTGACCAACTCAAGTAAAGATCAGTATCTGGATGAGGAAAGACATTATATCATCATCGAAACATTTGACTGGAACTACCACATACTTGTATAAGTATGTGCGACTACAAAGCCATCCTTTATTTATTAATATTTACATTTATGAAACAAGCTGAATCTATCACTGTTTGGCACAAAGATAAGTTAAAGGATAGTATTGTTCATAAAAGACTAGCATAGCTGGTTAACCATCATACTTACTACATGCCCTTTGAAACGTTAAAACAATTTGAAGCTGTTGCCATGTTATCCATCAAATTTTGCTCTTTTTATCTATCAGGAGAAGAAATTGATCAGCCAGTTCATTTTGTTCTTGTGGTTAAGAAATGACTGAGTCATAAGGTGTCACTAACATCTATAGTAAATATTTCTTTTCTTAATCTAGTTCTTTCAGCTGCTTAGTTGGATTTTTTGCTATGGCATAGCAGCTCATAAAATGGGTCTAAGTTTGTTTTTTCTTCAAGTACAAATTTTTAAGCTCATGGCTCCACCTCTTCAGTGAGTTGAGATCTAATTACAGCTGCAGCTGTTGAAGATTCTCTCTTGTTAGTTATGAATATGTCTGAGAAAATCCTTATAAAATTGCATGCCAATTACTTCAACAGCTGCATTAAATAAGCCCTTCCTGATGGCTGAGTTTGTAACTGTTTTACACAGGTCTTGCATTATTTCTCTCAGACCAGATGAGTCAAGTCAGAGAGATAGATTAATACTTGTCTCTTTTGGTTGTTTTAAGTAAACAACCTTCTATCTGATGTCTAGTGTTTTTTTAGGTAGAGATCCGCTATGAACTACCTACCTAATCTTGATATATCTGTTAGGGAAATTTTATCAAGATAAAAACACCTCGTTTAGTTTGAGAACATTTATGAAACAACATGGAAATGTTTTATTCTTAGGTACCAAACCTTTGAGTTTCATGGTCATTTTTATCAAAACCTTTGAAACTAACAAATCCTTTTAAATCTGTGTGGGTCTAGCATGGCCAGGTGGTGTTAGGGCACTTGACTCGTAACCAGAGGGTTACAAATTCATAAGCTACATTACACCAATCATGCTCACCCATTTAAGTTATGGAGGCATCATAATGTGACAATTAGTCTCATCATTCATTTGTAGAAGAGCAGCCCAATAATTGGCAGCAGGTGGTGATGACTAGCTGTCTTCCATCTTGTCTAAAATAAGGGACGGCCAGTGTGGATAGCCCTCATGCAGTTTTGTATGAAAATTCAAAATAAACAAACAAATCTGTGTGAAACCAGCACTGTCTCACTCCCTCATGCAGGAACTTTGATTACTCCAGAGCAGTAAAGTAACTTTTACACCTTTTTTAGCATACTGCTATTGTTTGATAACTTTCTGTAATTGTTGCAAAACTCCCTTTGTTAATGAACTCCAGATTTTCTGTTAGTTATTGAAAAAAAAAGTCAGTGACAACTTCAAACTGCTTAGGGTATGATTAGACTACTTCAGATTTTGTACAGTTTTCATCTTCCATAATTATTTATATGTATTCCTATCACAGGTAGAGTGGGTACTCATATTGTTAGCTTGAATTAAACGGTGCACAAATCTTTGTGGTGACAACAGTAATGTGGTTGTCACTTACCTGATTACTTTTCCGTAAGTGTATTAGAACTATAAACTTTCAGTGTTCTCTCTCATATCATTTGTAGAGTGCATGCATAATTGTTAAATTAATTAGATGTGTCACCCTTTCAGTCCAAATTGGTTTGTGGAAATTTAGTCTGTGTAACTATTCTACATTAAAAGGATGAGTCTGTGTTTCATTAGGAGGTACAGCTTAACCTGCAATCTTTTCACTTTCCCTCATTCTATGGAATGTACATACTCATGAATTTCTTCTTCATGCTACTTGCAGCTTTTTTTACAGTATGCTGCAAGCTGTAATTTTTGACAGTACATTTCTTATGACAATGTGATTTTAGGCTTCATGAACCATGCTTTGTGTGTGCATGTGCAAAAAAAGGTTTATCCTCACATTTGCCCCTCTATTCTTGCAGAGTTGGATGTTATGAGTTAGAATTTTAATCAACATATCCTTTTATGGTTTTCTACTGTATGCTTGTTGTGATCTTTCTTTGGATCACTTGATCATCCTTGACTGGAAACATTGCTTTATGTTTACAGAACTTCTCTCAAGCATTTTTTTAAGTCATTTTTTTAAGATGTCTTAAAATCAGGTGATTCTCTGGGTTCTGCAAATACAAAGTCATGTTTCAGGCTTCTGCTTATTCACTGTTGAGCTGTACAAAATCTCACTTTTGGTTATATGGAAACAAGACAATAGAATTATTATTTTATATGAATTTACATAAACATTTTGAAGGTCATGGAATCATTTTAAATTGGCTTATCTCTCAAATAAATTCAAAAGAAAATTCCAACTTATGTTTTATTATGTACATTTTCAAGTTTCACTGAAAACCTGACTATTAAAATCTGTAGGATAAGCTGGTTGACATTGTCAACAAATCATTCTTCCCTAACACTGTTCAGCTTCTGACCATTTTGTATTTTTTAGCATTTAATCATAGTTTCCAACTGCTCTCTTTTCAGTGTGTTAGTGTGTAATTGTAAATAACAGTGTGGCCTACCTGCAAGTTGGTTTGGGGAAAACAGTGGTACAGTTGTTCCAGTTAAAACTTCTATTAAAATATCCTCGATCTAGTTTGTGTGTGGCTTGTAGGGAGAAAGTTGTATTGACAAAGCTTCACATAGGTGTCAGCCTATTAACACATTGTATATTACAGGGTTCTGACTAGATAATAGGTGTACTTTGTACCATAGCATTGACTGGGAAACACACTTCACTTTGTTGCTATAATTTTTATATTCAATAGCAGAAACACTTAAAATTTGTTATAATGGTTTTGTATACTGGATGTTCAATGGAAAAAAATAATGCCCGCTTCAGTTTGATGTCTTTACCTTTTTAAGGGACCCAGTTGCTTGTTGTTTAATTTTTATACACCCATATAAATTTTTTATGCTGTACGAAAAGCAATTTTCATACATAATACCAAATGCACTTGCACCATAATTCGTGGCCTTGATCAACAGTGATTGTGAGTTTTATTCATTAATGATACAGGTTTATTTCTTCATATTAGCATTAAAATAAACATGTAAAAAGAAAACGGAAACAGATATAGAATGTAATGTGTAGGGGTTTTAGTAATTCAGAGATATTTAAATTACATACCAGAGAAGTTTAGCACCCTCTATTTCTTTACATGCTATTAATTGCTGTGCATTGATTTTAGTTATTATTACTATTGTTGTTAAGGTGCTTACAACTTTTTAATATCCCAATTAATGATCTTGTATATTTAACTTGACAGGCCTAAAACACTTATTGAAATGTGTTGATTATAATCGTGTTTAATTTTTACAGAACCTACTTTATCGACGACTGAGAAGTTTAGCAAATTATGAAAATTCCAACAGAATTCTTGACAAAGCTCGTAGTAAAAACAAGGATGTACAAGAGGTACATGTGGTTTCATTTGATGTTCCTATTTAGTAAAATCTAGTTTTGTAGCAATTAAGTTGTATAATTCATAATATAGGTAAAATTTAATGAATTAGTTTACTTTCTTTGTAAGTGTATTACTGCATGTTAATTGTAACATTGTAATATTCTGTTTAATCAAGAATATTATTCAAAGTTTTATTGCAGTTTGTGTAGAGAGGCTGTAGATATTTATCTTTGTGTATAACTAATTTGTATTTTTATGTGTTTACTGCTGTAAGACCTATTACTGATGGTGATTGTTCTGGATGTAGGCTGAGAACAATCAGCAGGAAGCATGTGAAAAATTTGAAAACATATCAAAACAGGCTAAACAAGGTAATAATGTTATTTAAAGTGGTTAATTTAAAAGTTGTAGTCAAATAGATGTGTACTAACTTTTTAATACATGTTACTGCAAATGGTTTGTTATTTATTAAGCAAAATCGTTTTTATTAATAAAATGAGATTCAGTTTTCTACCAGTTTTCCAATGACTGAGTCCCATCATATGTTCTGATCAGATGGTTATATTATGTGTAATTTGCATCTCATCCCCACCCCTTTACCACATATACATTGTTTTACTGTTGATCCACAGAAATGACTCCATGAGGAGTATAGCTTGATCTATTTCAATTTTCACAAAAATTGTCTGTTAGATCTACCATCATAATGGTGGTTTGTAATCCTGACATCTGTAGTGAATTTATCAATGTATAATGAACTGAACAATATGAAATTAAATCCAAAAATAAAAAGTATCTCAAGTGACTGCAGATTATAACAGACAATTATAATTATCTTAAAACCTTTTTGTCATGTTTTTGTTTAGTTTCATTGCTTTATTATTATACTTTGAACCATCTTCAGTACCATGACAGACATTATGTCACCTGGAGGAAGACTGGAGAGCTAAAGGTATATAAAATATCATGATACTTAAGTGATGTGAAACAATTATATTGTATACCTTTGTCCAAGTTGATCACAATGTTTTTTTTTCATTTAAGTCTTCGTGTTTAACATAATGAGGTTTTAATGTTTACATTTTATTTAATTTTTTTTATAAATATGTAGAACAATAAGTAAAAAGGGAAACATAAAAATGAGACATTCAGGACTTACTCAGTCTTGAGATCTTTTGCACTTGGGCATGTACGTTTCATTAAGCCTTTTTTTTCACTGCTTGGTTATCCAAAGAACAGTTGATGCAAAACTTTGTAGAACAGAAAGCTCAGAATATGTTCTTTCTTGTGATTATAAACATGTTTATTTGCAATGTCAGAGAAGGAATTACAGGCATTTTTAAAAGACAAAGGATATGGGACAGTCAGTTTTATCCATTCATGAAATTGCTCATCATCGAAGTGCTCTTGGTGACTAGCACTGGATTATCTAGACTCTTCATAAGTTTACTTGAGGTAATACTCCTAATAATCTTTGCAATTTCCTTTAACAGTCAAAAGGTTTACTGTTTTAATTTGTACTTTACCACTGTGCAACTGAAAGGCTGTATGTGTTTGAATGTGGCTCTCATGTTCTAACAGTCTAGAAATGTGTTTATTATGATAAATATAACATTGTCAGGAGAAACCTTGTGTGAAAAACCGCAGTGTGTAAAAATACTTTTTATCATTGCTTCTCATGTGACCTTACTTGCAGGGAGTTGTCTTTGGTGTTATCAGTGTACATTGCCAGCTGAATAGTCCTATAATTTACCCAAAGAATTGCTGGATTGGAGCAAGATGATGGCTGCTCTTCCTGATAACATTGTTGCTCTTCAAAGCTAACTTCATCAATCTTGCATAATTTACTACTGTTTTGCTTCTGGGGACTCAAGTAAATGATTTGTTATGGCTGGGTTTATTACTAAGCATCTTGTAGTCCCATACAAAATACCTCAGTGAGTCTTCATACCTTCTTTGACTTGTCTTTGCTGCCACATGCTTCTGAAATTTATATAATAGCATTCTAGGTTTTAATAACTGTCTTTCAATTTTTCTGAAATAAGAATAGATATGAATCAGAAACATAGCTTCCTCAGTTGCTGGTAAAAGGTCTTTGTCTTAGAGAGTGCCTCTGTTATTTCTTACCATATTTTTGGAGCAAGTCCCGACTTCAGCCATTGTCATCATCTCTCTGTTTTATGTAATCTCAGAAAATGTTATTCCATGTTAACAAAATTTATGAAAGTTACAATAATAGGTAATCAAACAGAACTAGATTATTCAAAATGAACTTTCCAATAAACAATTTCTACATTAACAATCATTCCAAAAACTAGAAGCTGAAGAACACCCACCTCATACCAACTAGTACAAGTCTCAGTGTCATCTCTTAATTTAACTTAACCTCACCACAAGGGTAGACAGAAATGAGGCCAAGTAGGTAAAAACATCTATGGAATAGCTATTTTAGTATATAAAGTGTATTCCATCTAAAACATTAGTGGATGATTATGGCATTCATACATCCAGTTTACTGGGAAGACACTACTTATATTTTCTGAAAAATCAGAAAATATATATGAACACATAATCTACTATATGTAGAAGGTTAGATTTAGCAGTCTTTTCAACTGAAAGGTGAGATATAGTCTACAATATATAAGTTGAGCCTTTAGGTACACATGAAATAGTCAAGGTTCATCAGTATCTTTTTAGAGATGATATAAAATTTGATATGTTTTGTCTGGATTAGACTAAATTTTCCCTAAGGAAGGAGTTTATTTAAAAAAGTTATTCTTAGAAAATTATAATTTTTGATAATTAATAACAACAGGTTAATTTTTGGTAAATCACTGCTGATCTATTTTGCCTTGATTTATAGAACTGCAGGATTTTCGAACTCGACGAGTGGCTGCCTTTAAGAAGAATTTGGTGGAATTAGCGGAACTTGAAATGAAACATGCAAAGGTTGGTATATTTTTTTCAACACATGCTTGAGATTTTAATCTGTAACATTTACTTATAAAATAAAACTTAATGTATTGAAAACATTACACCGTAATGTAGTATAACTATTAATATTTTGATATGATTTGTGATACGGTTAAGTGATATTTAAGTACTGAGTACATTATTAGAAAGGGTAATAGTACATGGGGAAAAATAAAATCGATAGTAATTAAACAAGTTGAAATTATAAATCTGAAGTTGGAGAAAATTAAAAGAATATTTAAAACCTAGAAAGTCAGGGAAAAGTTTGACATCCCATTTCTACATCTTAGATTTAATGTGCACATGAACATTACTCAAGTTGGTGATGCAAATTATTGGTATATTGTAATGTAATCGAGATTAGTCATCTTATATTTTTTTAACTTGAAAGTTATCAAGTTCATAATATTTCATTGTAAATGTCTTTAACTATTTTTTTTTTATAAGCAAAGATATAATATTTTACTGTCCACAGGAATGTTGTATTGTATTGTCTTTGGTTGAAGATATTTTTTTCTGCTATGTTTTCTAAACTTTTTATTGTCCTTTATAATTAGTATAAAAGGTAAGTTGATTTTAATTACATAAAATTATGAGAAAAAGTTAAATACTTACTTGGAAAGTCAGGGGGAAAATGAGGTCACTGCTTAAGACAATGCAAGTAAAAGGCCTCTGTCAACTGTTGAAATCATGCAGATTTTAGTTATTCATTCTTTTATTAGTTTTCATTGAAATTTGTGTAAACTTTAAACTTTGGAGGAAAGATAAAGAAAAGATTTATAATGAAATTAATCACTTAATAAATTATTAAAAAATTGTGTAAAAAGAAACTGAAAAAATCTTTGTAAATTATTTTTTTAGTGGGGGTGAACTTTATTTTAATGTATTAAAATACAATTAATTTGTTTTCTGCATTTAGTATATTCTTTCTTACATAAGTATAAGAGTTAAAAATAAGCAGAAGCTTAATTTTATTTTATTTAAGTAATTTACAAATAAAGTTAATTTCATTTTTAAACTTAAAATATTTCAAATGTATCTTCATTTGGAACTTCCTAATATACAACAATAGCAACACGTGAACCTTATACAAATAAAACCTCATTTTATATTGTACAAATAGTGTTTAAGTTAAATTGCACAATAATAGAATCAGATTTAGTTTTTATGATCAATCTAATAGAGCAAGGTCTTGAGTATTCTGCATGGTTTAACCCATGTAGTTAGGTAGACATGTGGGTTATATTAAAAAAATTGGATAAATTGATTTAGTATTAAGAATGTTACAGAAATACTTAATATAGAAAATTTAATTCTGCAAAATACAATCCAATAGAAAATTTTTAATTGTGAAAACTCTGAATTTAGTGTGTTTTTATCAATTAATCTTTAATCCTGAAGACTAAAACATAAAAGTTGTTACTTTCTATTCTTTGGTGTATTAATTTTAGAGTCGGATATACCATAATTATTTGAAAGAATTGTAATGATTCATAAGTTATCTATTTTGCTAAAACATGATTATAAGGTTTTATATTTCAGTCTAAACATTTATGTGGCAAAGTGTTTTTATTATCACTCCCTTTATCAAAAATTGTTCTTTTTTCAAAATATAATTTAAAACATTTTATACTTTTTTCTTTTTTTTGTAATTAAAGATAATTATGTATCTATTAAGTTTCTTCATGAACTTTAAATTAACATCCTCTTTATCAAAAACATTTTTTGTTGTAATACATTTTTACAAAACAAATGTAAGAATGCATCTGTTAAGTAACATTATCTTTCATGATATTATGTCTCAGAAACCAGTAAACTTTTGTTTTTGTAGGCTGAAGTACAGTTATTGAAGAACTATCTTGCATCCATCCAGGAGGATGATTTGAGGCATTAGTTTCATGTGATGTTCATATATGGAATTTACCAACTGCTGAACAAAAATACAAGCATGGCTGCCTAAGCCAATGTCCATTTGTAATGACCAAAGCACAAATAATCAGATGTGTATTAAAAATTTATAACTTGATTTTTGTGGTCAGAAAAAGTATGCATCATTGGTTGTACTGCATGAAAAATGAAACCTCTATAAACAAATTAGTTTATGTATTGTACAAAGAAGGGAGCTTCTGTAAGGCAAACTTCTGTTGGGTTGGTTGATAATATAGATATATTGCTTTTTTTTTTTTCAGTGTTTAAATGTGCCTCGATTTTCAGGTGGGCATGATTTGTTTTTTGAGCAGTAAGTTTAATTAGTTTCATTCCTTGCAATTATTATAATATTTATTTGTGTTTTTTGTATTATGGTAATTTGGGAAATTGTGTATACCTTGTAAGCTCATGAACACAAAATAGAGTTTGAGGTCAAACTGAAGGAGAAAGGACCAAAATAAACTTTTATTCAGTTGTTTAGAAGAAACTTGGTTTTACATTGTTTTTGAAAATACATTCCATAAACTTTCTTAATTAAGTAATCATAACATGAATGTGTTCATTATTTAATATTCTATTATGCAGTATATTTCACAGTATAGCAACATACTTGACAAGTATTAATTTTAAGTATTTCTTGGCAATTCTCAAGAGTTCTTTAATCGTCAATATTAATTGTTTACATTTTGGGGCAGAAATTAGACTAGTTTTAGCATTTAAAGTATTTTAATAAAATAATTTTTTTATGATACTTGCTTAGAATGAACTCAAAACACTTAATGTAATTACAAATGTATACCAAGTTTTTGCATTTGGATCATTATGAACTAACTTTTTAATGTGAAGTAATGCCAGAAATGAATATTTTTTGTATAGTTAGATTTAATTTTTGTTGCATTTCAAAAGAGTAATTTTGAAAAATTGAAAGAGAAAGTTGTGTTTATGTACTGTTTTTCAGAAGAATATCTTTGTAAATTCTGGGAACATTTTTAGTTAGTTATTCTAGTTGACTGACTGAAGCTTAATTTTTTCATGACAGAATAGATTTAGGAAGTTTTGTTTTACTAACTGTCAAATTTCTAGTATTGGCATGTAGTTAAAATGTGGTAAAGTATTTACATTAACTATATTGTGATGTTAAAGTTTACAAAATCTGAAAACTTCAGGCCGTTTTCTCATGTGGTATTATGTGTAATAAATTAATTCAACAACAAATATGGTTGCCATTACTAATAGTACTAACAAAATACATTTCAAACTTTTTGAACTCCATATACAAAAATTCTTTCACATAATGCAATAAATTTTTTTTTTAATTAAATGAACTATTGAATAAGCCAGTGAATTTCATATTATCTAAACTTTCAATTAATAATAAAATTTGCTTATAAATTGGTATAATGCTCTTTGTTATCTTTACAATGAGTTACACTAGATTAAAATATCTATTCAACAAAATTGCAAAATTAAAAGTTTACAATTTACATTGGTGTTTCAAATGTTAAGTGTTCTGTGATATGTGTAATTTTTTCGTGCCATTAAATTTATTAAAAGAATATTTCAGTGTTTCATGAATATTAGATGGCTCTGATAATAAAATAAATAGATTGACGACTGCAATACGTATAAACAGTGAGTTCCTTGAAGTATTAAACTTTCTATTAAACAAAAAAAGTATTATTTTCATGCATTTTAACCAAAGAATGTATAATAATAAGATTATAGACAGAAATATAAAAAAATAGTGCCTTGCAAAACTATTTACCCCGATCAAAACTATTTTGATGAAATACAAATAATGTAAACAACTTCTTTCAGCAAACTTTACATTCATATTACTAACTATCACACTCAACATTATTATGTGTGAAGGAGATTAAATATCAGCAAAACTTGTGAAAAAATGTATAGATTAAGATTCACTGATTGCATGAGTATCCATCCTCTTAAGTCTGTAGTTGGTGGAAGCATTTGGCAGCAATTACAACTGCGAGTCTCTTCCAGCTTTGCAAAGTTGAGTGGTGCAATTTTTACCCATTCTTTCTAGTAAAATTGCTCTGTTGATAGATTACAATTTTCAAATCTTGCTATAAATGTTCTTTTGAAACAACTCCAGTGTGATTTTGGCCTTGTGCTTTGGGCCATTTTCTTGTTGATATGTAATTTTTCAACTCAGTTTTAGATTTTTGACTGACTCAAACAGCTTTTCCTTTAGGATTCATATGTATTTTGCACCATCCATTCACTTGTTCCTGACAAGCTTTTTGGTCTTTGTTGATGATAAGCATTCCCAGATGTAATGCTTTGAATTTAGATTAAAAAAAAACTCAGCTTTTGTGTCACCTGACAAAACTTTCTACCATGTATCTGCAGTATAATTTACATACTTTGTCACAAACGTCTTATGAGGTTTAAGATAATTTTTTTTCAATAATAGCTTTTTGATGCCACTCATCCATGTAGGCCACCAGCTTTGTGTAGGGATTGGGAGATTGTCGATGAATTAATACTGACTCCTATCTGGAACAAGAAACCTTTCAAACTAGTCACTGTTCCCTTCAAGAATTATCCCTAATCAGTTTCCTGCTTTTACATCTGCTTAGTTTGGAAGGGTAGCCTGATCTGGGTGGTATGAAGCACATTTCACTTCTTAATGATGGGCTTCTTTGGATAATTAGTGACCTTGAAACTTTCTTTTAACTTGCTCCTGATCTGTACTTCTCTTCAACTTTATCCCTGACTTGTATGGAAAGCTTCTTGGTTCTCATGGATGTTTGTCATTTTATTTACTCTGAAGTCATACCACTTTCATTACACACATACAAAGACTGTAACACTAATTTTGTGACTTCAAACTAACCTTTTACACCTGAACTGGTTTAGGATTATCATTGCAAAAGGGTTGGATACTTATGTAATTGAGAATATTCTTTGAAAATCTAACTTGTGTAACATTGCCATTTTTATAGTTTTCTCACTTTGTAGTAGAACTGAGTACATTCTAAATATAAAGTTCCATTTCAAAGTTTTATTACTGCAAGCTCTGACAGCAGCAAAATGTGGAAACCTTGCTAAGGTGAATAATTTTGGAAGGACTGTATATAGATCTTATTTATATTTCAAGCTACATTCTTTACATATTTTATAACAACCAGGTCTGTAGAAACATAAATTCCTTTTTATCTGACATTTGATAATGAAGTTTTGATAAGCATGCTACTTTCTATACACTTGTTTTCTCTTCTCCTGGTGCTTGATAATGACCTTTAAAAATACCACTTTTGTATGCTTTAGTCTTAACAATGTTTAACCAAGCTTTTTCTGTATGTAAGGATTTACTAATTAAACATTTGTAATGCCATGTTCCTTATTGAATAGCTTGGACAAAACTTACAGAAATTGCTGGTGGAAAAGACTAGTTCTCTGTTGTAATTCTACAAGCTTATTTTCTTAGACTGTAAGGTAGTTTCCAATTATTATGATAACTTGGTAACCAGTTTTGTGTACATATTTTAGTTACATTTGTGCTCGTATGAACTATCCCATGACAGTAACTGTTCTGTTAATTGTGGTCTTTTACAGTGTAGAATGTATTGATAATTCAACAAATACATAAAAGTGAAAATGTAATTTGTTGTTAAGTTGGGAAGACTTACTTTAAGTAAAAGTCTTAGTTTATAAATTTGATGTAGACAGGCCAGTCTGCATATTGGTAAGAAAGTCATTAGCACAGAAACATGCTAGATTGTAATGAAAACATTCAATGTTAAAGATTAAAGCATTTTTCACAACCTGTTACTTGTAATTGCTTGATCATTATTTTAAACTTAAAAACAATGAACCAAAAAGTTAATTATGTAATTTTTCAAATGTTAATTTATGTTCAAATGAATAATATGCCAGAAACTAAAAGAATTGGCTTAATTTGAACTTGAGGTTAGAGTATAAACAGATAAAATTATATAATATCATCTGATTCTTGTGAGTTAATATTTTGAAGATGTGACTAACATTTACAGCTTTGTTGGTTCTGCAAGTGTTTTGGAAAAACTAAATCTTGAGAACTTTGAAGTTCCTGAGGTCTGCTGTGACTTTTTTTCAGTTCTTGGTTCTGTGGTTAAAAACAATTAGATGAATATGCATTTTCTGTACCTGTTAACTGCCAATGTTTTCTGATCATTATGAAACATAAGTAAAACAGAACTAATAAACCTGCAAAAATGCAACTTCTGTATTATTGTTGTTATGGTTTGTTTTCTTGAAGGATTTTTTTTTAAATAAACATTTCAACAAGAGATGGGTACTCTAAGTATAATAAAGAAATTGTGGACATAATTATTCTATGTTGTTTTTTTAATGTGTAAATCATTAGTTGATCTGAAACCACGTCAATGAAATAAGTATCCAGCAAGTTGAACACCTTAATTCAAAGGAACAACAGAACTTGTTGAAGTCTTTTACCACCAATTTGTAGATGAACAGTTCTCCCAGTGCCAGGTTTACTTTAATATACACAATGAAAACACAAGTTTTCATATAATAACAGTATTTTCTTAACTGATAAACTTCTGTAATTGGAATACCCTTTCTTATGTGGTTTAAAGTTTGAAATTCGCATGGCAGTGTTCTAAATGGGAATTTTTAGGTCCCAATGGCAGTTAGAGCTAAAGCAGCCTTATAAAATATTATTTCTCTCGGTATCAAAGTTCGTCATACCTACAAAGTTATGATGCACAAAATATTGGTTAAAGTGCTATTTCTATCAGTCATTTATGAGACAAATGCACCAAGTTGTATAATGTCTTAAGTTAATGACACATGATTCATCAGTTGATAAAAGGTATGGTACTACATAACAGAAATATTGATAGTTTTATTTTAATTTCTAGTGAGCCATTATGAATATTTAGTTAGAGAACAAGGTAAAATTTTAGCATTACTTGCTGCTGTGTAACACTGAGGTTTTTTGTCTATGCAGTTTGTTCATGTTTGGTTAAATAAGGGAGTATTAACGTGCATTCTTCAATATTATCCCCTTAGTAACAGGTAAGATTTTATCAATAAAATTTAAACCATTGTCTACTAATGTATTACATCAGTTGTGAACATGCATACACAGGTTTTATGTATGGCAGTATTAATCCATCAACCAGTATATTAAACTTAGTGCAAGGGGGTTACATCATTTAATAATTGGCCAGTTATATTCCAGTTTTTACATGGCTCCTTCAAAAATGTCCATTCGTAGCAGTAACATGAGTCATTGTTATGATGTATAGGACTATAGAAGCAGAAGCCTGGAAAACTGCTATAAAAAAACATTGAACCACTAGTGTAATATTTGATGGTGCCCTACATGTATTATTACAGTCACATGCTGGTAATGCGTGTGTCCTGGTGTGTATTATTTACCATGTCACTGGGTAAAGTGAGAATTAAGGGAGGTAAGAATATGCAACGTAAACGTTTAGTTCTTAACTGCGTTGAAGAGTAACTGAAGAAAGTAGTGAATGTGATGGTACATAGAGGAGTAATATAAGGTTGGAACTTCGTAGATGTTTGTGTAAAATGTATATAAAACAAGGCAACAGTTGACTCTTATCTGAGGTGACAGTGAATTTCAATAACATTAAGTAAATAAATTTAAAAGAAACACAGGTGCGATATCAGTCTACACAGTGTGTAGACCAATATTCTCTTAAAATTTTCAATTCACAAATGCAGCCATTTATGCTGTTAACAAGTGTTCAGCTAGTATTATAGAACTTTGGCACAGAATCTTTTTAATAACATTGTGTCGAGCTGTAGAATGCCCATATAATTTTTTTTTGGTCAAGGAGAGCACATTTTATTGGTTGTTTATTAGTGTGTAAACAGTATGCCAAGTTTAAGAGACTGAATAACTGCTCTCTATTGTTTCTGCAGGAAGAACCGTAGAACAACACAACTGTAGTTGTTGAATTATATGTTTAGACGAGAAACGGGAAATGTGATATTGAGTATTTGCTGGCTGCTGACGAACATCATAACCCTTGTATTTCTTTTGCGATTTTTTTTGAGAACGAAGTTTAATGAGAATAAATGACAGCTCCATTCAAGTAACCTAAATAAGAAATCGTTTAATGAAAGTACTTTCGAAAGGTAGACCTTTATTCATCAAAGACGTTTGTTTTCAAGTTTATATGGTGTGATTAAAGAGAATATCCAATTGTGTGATGTGTAGGTATGATATTGGAAAGAACGGGTACAATAAATTGAAGGCTCTTTACTGATTGTATAAATAATACAATCGGTGAAAGAGTACTTATTAGAACCTACGAAATTGAACAACTGGGGTGTAGCTTCGTAAAATAAAAAAGAGGGGGGAACAAACTGTTGGAAGTGACTCTAATATCGCTACAGATTTGTATCCCCTAACTAAAGAGGAAACACTCCAAAACTTTCTAGCGCTGAAGAGTCCACTAGCGAGTATTATGAACAATACAATGTGATCAGTATTAGCGATACTCGTAATAATGATTCTGGTCTTCTACTGCGCATCAGTAACTACAAGAAATGTTTGAAATTTCCAGTAAACGATGAGTATCCTCATCCATGATAACTATGAATAATAGCACTTTCCTGATTTGCAATCCGAAACGGACAACTTGAGCTTAATGTTTGTGTTACCTGTCTTACATTTTATTGTTGCTGTTACCTCAACGCCAACAAGATGACTTCCCTTGGTCAATGGTATTTGGGTATTTTGCCCTGGAGGGTCAGGTTCACTTTGACCTCTTCCTCCTTCCTGAACGTATTTTCCCTAACTGTTTGTATGTTAGGTCCTTTTCAGGGCAATGTCCATTTATAGTCTCTTATTCACAGTAGTCAAGCTTGCTGGTGGCAATTTATTTATTTTATCTTATTATTATTTTAAAATACATAAATATGTAAACAATAAATACAAGATTTAGAGTTTATATACATACATATTTTACTTTAATTTATTTTTCTTTATGTTTAATATATATGTTAATTGGGGAGAGGTATTTAGGATTTTCTTCATCGTGTATGAGGTACCTATCTAGTTCGCATAATAAGTCATTTTTCATCCAATTTTTGTTAAAATATGTAATTGTAATATTTAGGAGTCTATCTGATATGGTTGGTATGTTCGAGTAATTGTGAATGAATTTAGATGAAGCTGATCTCGGGACTCTGTATGCTGTTGTGAGAAGTGTGTTTTGTATTGTTTGTAGTTTGGTTTTGATTGTTTCATTACTTACAGTTACCCATGCTGGAGCTGCATAGTCTATTACTGGTCTAATATATGTTTTGTATATTTTCAAAATGTTATCTGCAGATGCTCCACTGTTTACCAGTTAGACTCCTAACATAGTTTGTTCTTCGCCAAATTTTATTTTTAATTTCATTGACATGATTGATCCAAGTTAATTTTGAATCATAAGTCAGACCTAAAAATTTTGCTGATTGGGCAATCTGGAGCAGAGTGCCATTCATATATATTTCTAGCTGTTGTTTTCTGTGTTTAGTCGATTTCGTAAAGAGCACGAGCTGAGTTTTTGCAGTGTTTATTTTAATTCTATATTTTTCACAGTATTCACTAATTCTATTTAATTGTGGTTGTATGTTTGTAGCTGCTATCGTGGGTGTTGCAGCACTTTTCCAGATTGCCACATCATCTGCGAACTGTGATGAGAATCCATGATTTGGATCCTTCAATGGCATATTGTTAACATACATGATGAAGAGTATAGGGCTAACCACCCCTCCCTGTGGGACACCAGCTAGTGGAGTAAAGTATTCGGAAAAAGTTCCTTCTACGTTTACTCTACATTTTCTGTTTTCCAGAAAGTTAGATAACCAGCGAATAATTCCTCGCGGTAGTTCCATTTCATTCATTCGGAACCTTAGACCATCGTGCCAAACGGTGTCGAATGCTTTCTCGATATCGAGGAAACAAGCGACTGTACATTCTTTTTTGTTGAAACTATCTATTATGGTTTCGGTTAATCTTATTAAATGGTCTGTCGTTTGTCTAAATTTTCTGAATCCATTCTGTTCTTCTGGTAATTTTGATGTTACCTCCAAGAATGTGGAGAGTATTACTTATTATTCTTTCGAGAATTTTGCCAACACAGCTGGTCAGACTGATTGGTCGGTAGCTATTTGGTTTATTCGCTGGTTTTCCCTCCTTATGGAACATTAAAATATTTGCTAGCTTCCAAGAAACTGGGATATATCCTGAGGATAGCGATAAGTTAAATAGAGAATTTAGGTGGTCAAACAATTTCGGAGTGCCGTTTTTTAGGAGAATAGCTTGTATTTCATCTTCTCCTGGCGCTTTGTTTTTGGTGTTTTTTATTGCTTCTAGTATTTCATGTAGGGATATTTCCTTTGTTAGTAATGTGCTTTCAAAATCAGTGTTAGAACTTGTATTTGTATCAGTTATGTTTACTGGAAATATTGGTTCATATTGATGTTTATTGTTTGCTATGTGATTAGTGACTTTATTGTAGAAGTTTGTATTCATATCTGGATCTGTGTGAATTTTAAATGTATTTTGGAGTTGATCCTTGAAAGCTTCGGCTATTTCTTTATTTGTATGTGCAATGGTGTTATTATGTTCAAGTGGAGGATATTTCTTTGTGTTTGTGTTTTCACTTGTGAATCTTTTAAGATGTGACCAGAATTTTTTCGGGTCAGTTATGTCGTTTAGTTTATTACAGTAATTGTCCCATTTATTTTGTTTTTGTTGTTTTATTTGAGTTCTGATGTGATTTCTAATGTTGTTTATTTGCGTTTTAGTTTCTCTGTTTCTTGTAATCATGTACTGTCTTCTTAGTTGTCTGCGCTTTTTTATTAGGTTGATTATTTCTGTGGTGGGTTTCCATGTGTTGATTGTTGTTTTGTGGTGTTGTTTTGGTATTGTTAACTTGGCTGCTTTCTGAAGGCAATCCGTGATTGTTTGACAATAGTTGTCCATTTCGACATGCGTTATAACTTCTTTAATAATTTTATTAGGTAATAGATTATCTAATTCTTGTTTATAGCATTGCCAATTTGCCTTACTGTAATTACATTTTTCTTTTCTATATGTTATATTTTTATAGGGGGTGAGATCGAAGACGCAAAAAATTGGGAGATGATCACTATCTACATCTTTTCCCACTTGAAATTTTACTAATTTCTGGCTTAAATTATATGTACACATACACAGATCTAGTATGTCACTAGAGTTAGTGGAATAGGATGTATGTGTTGGGGTAGTATCGTTCAATAAAGCTATATTGTTATCATCAATAAATTTTATTAATTTTCTACCATTTGAATTAGAACTTCGGCATCCAAAGGACACATTTTTACTATTTAAATCTCCCATGACTATGGTGTTTTGATTGTGGGAAAAGATGTTATTTAGTAAAGTTGTATCTAATTGTTTATTGGGTGAGCAGTAAATTCCTGCTACGGTTATTTTAGTTTTATTTGATTGGAGGATATCTACAGTAACATGTTCATTGCTACTGTTTAATTCGATTTCTTCTACAGATAAGTCTACTTTATGAAGCAGCATAATGCCTCTGTTTTCATCATTATTTTTTCTGTCTTTTCTAATTGTTGAGTAATATGGTATTTTGAATCTATTATTACATGTTAAGAGTTTCACTTATTATAATCTGGGGGTTTAATTCTTCTATTAGATCTTCGATCTCATGTTTCTTGGAAGCTATTGCACCTTGGATGTTGATATACACTACTGTGAACATTGTGCTGTGAGCATGTAACCTGTTAGTGTAGTTATAATGTAGGGTATATGAGGTGTAACGTGTTTTATGGTAATAGTGATCAGTAGTTCTATAAAGTTAGTTGTCTGGTTTGGTTTAGTATATTCTGTTATAAACTCAGTTATTACATTTTTGAACACTGTTGAAAACAGGCTTGTTTTATCTGTTGTGTTAATATTGGTTTCTTGTATGGTGTTGTTGTTTTCTTTTGGTTTTTGTGTTAAAGTGTTCTTGTTCTGTGTATTAGTCTTCTGTACTTGTTGTTTATGTGGTTCTTTTCCTTTTAACATTTCTGCATATGTGGTTTTTGTTGTTTTATTATGTTCTGTTGATGTGCTTGTTTCAGGTAGGCTGCTTGTTTTCGGTTGATTCTGTTCTGTTGGTGTGTCTGTTTTAGGTAAACTGTTTGTTTTCGGTTGATTCTGTTCTGTTGGTGTGTCTGTTTTAGGTAAACTGTTTGTTTTCGGTTGATTCTGTTCTGTTGGTGTGTCTGTTTTAGGTAAACTGTTTGTTTTCGGTTGATTCTGTTCTGTTGGTGTTCTAATCTGAAAAATGCGTTGCTTTATTTGTTTATATTTTTCGCAGCCTTTGTAATTTGCTGTGTGGGTTTGACCACAGTTACAACATTTAGGCGTTTCTTTTTCTTTTTTGCATTGGTTGATATGGTGTTCCCCGCCACATCCGCAGCACCTCGGTGATGCTAAGCAGGCTGCTGAAACATGTCCATATCTTTGGCAGTTGTATCACTGTGTTACAACAATTGCCGGAGTTTTCAATTGTTCTACTTGGTATTTTTGATACCAAAGCAATATTCCGTTGTTAATTAAATTTTGAGTGTTGTAACTGTCATCTATGTCTATTCTTATGAGGTTAGTAGGTGTTAGTGTTTTTTTTAAAATAATTCTTTCTATCTTGGTGTGTGGTATGTTCTGTTCGTGAAGTGTCTGTTTAATTAGATCCAGGTCAATCGTCTGATGAACCCCTCTTACCACTATTGCTTTTAGTTGCGGCTTACTTCCCGGAAGGTGGATTTTGATATTTCCAGGTTTAAAGGTATCTGTTGGCCATTCTTTAGGTAGTCGGTTAAGATCGACTACATCTTGCCCTTGCACCAGTACTCCGCCTCTAGGCAAACGCTTAATATTAACTATGTTAACATTTGGTTTGCATCTCTTTACTTCTGTGGCAAGCAGGGGTTGGTTATATTGGCCCGGAATGCCTTCTATTATAACTGCGTATTGTGGTGGTCTTGTTTTTGTCACTGTATTATTGTTGGTTGTTAGTTTTTTTTTATATATTTCTTTTTGATATGACAGTGATAAAGTCTTGGCCTTCCAATTCTTGATCACTGTCATTTTTTTCTTCATTATTATGTATATCAACATCCTTAGTGTTACTTTCTTTTACTGTTACATTATTGGGACTTAACCCTACTTTAGTTACAGGAGTAGCTACCTCTACCTCAGTATTAGTAGCCATCACTGCTGCTTCTTCACATTCAGTTTTCCGAAGAATTAATTTCTTTAATTAATTTTCGCTTTGCTTTACTTTTTTTTTAATTACATTTTTTGCTTTCTTTACTGTATTTAATTCCCTTTTGGCCAAGCTACAAAGAGTTAGCAATGGGGAGTTATTGATATCATTGCCACCAGTTACACTTGACTTACCTGCATTAGTCTTTTGATGAGCCGTAACGGTTTTTACCGCTCTTCTGTTCTCGATTTCACCAGTCCTCTCTGATTTCTTAAAGTAATATGCTGCCTTGATAAGATATGTAGTAAGTTCAAATGCTTCTTCTTAAATTTTTAAATCAAATTCTCTTAGGCCTAGTTCGCTTCAAGCAAGAGCCAGACAAAGAACGTCCTATTAGTCTCGAACCTTAACAAACAATCAAGATGACTTCCCAGACAGACGATCGTTCAAACTTCGTAAATACCGCTTTTCGCATCTATTAGTAGTTGAGTTGCTCGTGTATTCTTATGCGCAATAGATAAAGTTAGCCAATGACCTTTCAGTTTTTCCGTAAGAGAATTCGTGCAAGCTGGCGCCACCACAGGCAAATGCGGTACTGGGAAGTTCGTGAGAGCAGACACAACGCCAACTTGTCTAATTACTAATCATGTGGTATAGACAAAGCGCTGCGATATTTAGGTGTGAAACTGTAGGATAACAAGGACATATTTACTGTAAATGAAATATTTATTTGGATTTGGTAAGTACGGTTAAATATATATACTATGTATATGTGTGGTAACTTAAAGTAGGAAAGTCGGGCTTATAAGAAGACTGCTGGCGCCGCTTAATGCTGTACAAAATATAGTCATCTGTAGTAGGAAGTAAAACCTGGTAATGAAAACACAGGACCTAGAAACTTCAGTTATAAGTCGTATAAGCCAAAAATACTCATTAACTGAAAGTAGACAAAAACGTTTCTGTTTTTTCAGAAGCAACGTGTTTTGGGAATCGTATTTATTGATGCCGTTATATCCAGCTTGTTGATTTCGTGGCAATAACTGATAGTAGCACGTTACTTTGGTTTACAGTAAATGCTGTGAAAAAGATGTTACCTTGGATCATTTTACAGGTTATTAACTTTGTTTTATGTTGCTGTTTTTTGTTTGTTTTTTATATCTTAGTGGTTACAAATGCTCCTACAACATAAAGACCTTTACACTGTCTTAGGCGACTTATTTTAAAACCGTAAACTTGGTATTGACTTGTGGAGTCGAAATGTAAACTTTTTAATGTTGTTTGACCGAAGATTATAAATTATGACAAAAATGAGTTCCATTCGCTGGTTCTTACGATACTCGCATTCCTCTCTCTTCAACAAACGTTTACTGTACTTGGAAAATCGTAGTTCTTGATTTTAATAAAAAAAAACTGTGACCCAAATGTTGTTCTTCATCCTTTTGAAGTCGGAAATATTTAAATAAAAGTAATTCATATTTTACATTCGATGAAATAAAATCAGGAACATTATCGAACAACTTTTATAATCTAACGGACACTCCATGTGCGATCACCCTCTTTACTGTATATTATTAAACATACAAATGGTCAACTGTCAATTTCATGTTGAAAATCCGATTTGTAAAGATAACTGGTAACCAATTGCTAGTTAAGTTATCAACTGTCTCTTTACTGTCCAACAACTTTTGCTCCATAGCATACCTTTAGGTTAGAGTTCGAGAGTTTAATGGGTCAAGCGTAGTAGGCTTATGAACGATACTATAATAACATCTGAGATTATCTTGCCCTGTATTATGTATTTATATTACTGGTTTAAGAATATGCATCGTGTGTAACATAGACCAGACCACCACTATTTTTCTTATAAGTCCGTAATCAATATCATAGGAGTCGTGTGTTACCATCCATAAATCGATAAAATAATCAGAAAATCTGTGTTAACTCTTATTAAAGGCCTGGCATGGCCGAGCGCGTTAAGGCGTGCACTCGTAATCCGAGGGTCGCGGGTTCGCGCCTGCGTCGCGCTAAAACATGCTCGCCCTCTCAGCCGTGGGGGTGTATAATGTGACGGTCAATCCCACTATTCGTTTGTAAAAGAGTAGCCCAAGAGTTGGCGGTGGGTGGTGATGACTAGCTGCCTTCCCTCTAGTCTTACACTGCAAAATTAGGGACGGCTAGCACAGATAGCCCTCGAGTAGCTTTGTGCGAATTTCCAAAAACAAAAAAACAAACAAACTCTTATTAATGATTGAAACGAAGATAACATACTTAGTAGTACTCGATCTAATTGATATTGTATTTTGTTACCTTATTGTTTGTAGTTTTATTATTCATATTCCACACCATATTCTGGTTACTTGCTGTATATGCAAAGTTTTGTGATGACAAGAAACCCGCTTGAAGAATAAATGTATTCTCAAAACGGTTAGTATGGCTTTGTTAACCTGAAGATGATAGAAGGAGATCAAAACGTTGTTCTGTACTTTAATTTAAGTTTTAATACTCGTTCCAGTTGTCTTGAGAATTTTGTGGCTGATAAAATGCAACATTTAGTCTTATATGATTCAAGGAGGGCCACAGATTGAACAAGAAATATTTTCAGTCTACTTTTCATGTTTGGCCTATGCCCATTTTAAAATCTATACTGATGACTGCAGTTGTCATTGCTGTTGTACAAAAGATTAAGTTTAATCCTATATTAGTTAAGCTGAAGACAGTATCAGCGGTTGCCCATTGATGAAGAAGCCAGTTTCATTTTAATAACATATTGGAGGAAATTTTGAAACATTACTAATTATGGGCAATTTTATTTTAACGGTTTTTTAATTGAAGTTTGCATTCTCACATTCATTTTGCAGGTGTACATGTTTGGAAGGTGGGTGGGGGGTACAAGCTGACTTCTTCCAGCAAAGACATTTAATGTTCTCGTAGAAATAATAACGACCAAAGTTATTCACTGAAGTTGAATAGTTGGCAATGTGAGAAATCTATAAACTTTCCCGTTCCAGTTCTATACTTTTCCGATTAGTAGATGTAAATCACAATTTTCACTTCTTAGGCTTATAGCACTGACTGTAGCTGCCCAATAATACTCTCTACTGTTTCTCGGCGCGTCGATTTTTATACACCAATCACGCAAGACTCTAGAATTTTAAAGAACGATTGAGCACACCTGTGTTTTCGTAAAACAAGTACTGTTGATTTTCACACTTAGGAACTTTCTACAAATTTCGAAAACAAGCGAGATTTGCGCAGTTCCGTGAGGAATATACCTCGTATGCAAAAAAGAAATTATAGAAACAAGCGTAGGCACCAAAATAGACGTATAACAGTAAATCTGTTACACCTAAACTAATAACTTGTTACGCCGTTCTTGCCCTGTTCGTGTTACTTGTGCTATTCCTCTGTTAAAGATCGATTTTTTTCAAGTTACGTTTCGATATAAACTATTATTACAAATCTAGGAAATTATTGTGATTAATGCGCTTTTGAACTAGAACTACAGCTAAGAAGAAAAAAACAATTAGTTGACATTCTTGATTTCTGTTTCTACGTTCTCATTATTTGTTTCTTGGTCCACGTTGCTAATTGGTCATTAGTTACATAAAGTGTTTAGAAAGTTTGTATGAGGAAGAAAAACAAAGTAATATCCCTGAACATAACGTGCGTTAATGCACCATTTAAAATAATCGTAGATCGACTTTCCAACAGCAGTTGGGGGCATTATAATATTTTGGTCAATCCTACTATTCGTTGGTGAAAGAGTAGTTCAACAGTTGGCTGTGGGTGGTGATGACTAGCTTGCCTTCCCTTTAGTCTTACACTGCTAAATTAGGAATGGCTAGCGCCTTTGGACCTCGTGTAGCTTTGGGCGAAATTCAAAAACGAACAAACCAATAGCAATACTCTGAGCAAATTAGACCTGAATGATGAACTTGAGAGGATAAACGAGGAACGTTTGTAACCTCGTTCCAGCTACATACCTGTTATTAACAGGTTCGTGATTGTGGTTAGTTGAAAAAGAAAGGAATTATTCAAGGTTTTATTGATCCATTTTTGTTTACATTTTGTAATTTTAATTTACTTCGAACTACAATCTTCCCACAACTAGTTGCAAGCGATGAATAACAATTTTCGATGTGGAACGTTGTGGGCTTCTTCACTCATATTTACATCCACTCTTCATTTACGATTTCATTTTACATAGATGCCGGCTTTGGGGATACAAGTTGAAAGTGACAGACGTTGTATCCCCAACTCTTAAAAAATATCTCAGTTTCCACTTCGTAGGTTGCATTTCCGTATGTATCCTCAACGTTATTAGTTGTTCGAAATCGTATGTTCGTGTATGTCGGTAATAGCTGCTTGACTGTAGAAAGAATACGTTTCACCCTTACAGTCTTGTAGTAGTTAATTCATTGCGTAGATAATAGTATTGTAAAACTATAGTCTCGTATCTTTTAAATTAATTAAACCTTAATATAACAATAGAATGAGCCAAGGTTTTCATAACTTTTCTTTCTCAGTGCAATTTGACTTTTTTAACATTTTCAACAGAAACCATCAATCAAGAGGTGCGTCGCAAGGGGAAAGAACAAAGTGCAACAAGAGTGGTGAGATGTTAAATACTGACGAGGTCGATATTTTCGTCATGCACATTGAAATGTATGTGTATTAGATGTATGCACGTTTTAATAGAAGAAAAAAATGTAACCCATAATAACCACTAAAGTGGTGTTACTATTGTTCTTTCGAACTTACGTTGTAATGTTAACTCTATAAAATTTGGTTTTTCTTTGCTACCATCTTACATCTATTCTGTTAATTACTCATTGTATAAAGAAAAATAATAAACAAACATCAGGTCAGGATAAAAATAGAAAAAATCTAATAACAGACAAGGGGAGAAATCTAACATAGAAGTGTGCACAGAAACAAAAAGTGATAATAAATATGCTTCAAAAATATTTTATCAGTATGCACAGAAAATAATCTGCATAATAATATGCACAGGAATAGAAAATTGATAAAGTCTGTGTGTAGAGAGAACAGGAAGGGTCCACAGTACAACGTATATGAAGAAAATGTACACAGTTGGTAAAATTTAAAAATAATTGTTCACAGAAAAACAAAAATAGTCTCGAGAAAGCATACACGGTCATAGACATGTAACAAGTGTGTACAGAAACAATTTATTAAGCCAGTGTGTACATTAAGATAATGTTTATTAAGCAGGTGAACAACAGGAAACTAAGGGACCCGTATGTGTAGAAACACTTGATAATATACGATGTTTATATCAAGGCACGGTATACATGAAGGGAACGTTTATTAAGCAGGTGAACAGAAAAGCAGGAAATTAAAAAAAACTTGTACGTAATACAACTCTTGTACTAATTCTTACTAAGAAAATGTAATAAAACTTCAAGCAGAGACAGAAAATGACAAGCTTAATAATATGGATGATTTTTATCATTAAAAAGGCGTAGTGAGAGTTGTTTAAAGTAAACAAAACTTGTTTATCCAAAATAAGTGAAGATAGAATACGTTTGGTGTATGTTTCGTTATAACTTAAGTAGTCATTCACAAAGACCATTGAGCACTTTATGTTAAAACAAATTTGGTGCCTCGCCTTGTCGTTACAGTCCATGTCTTTACATCAGGTTATTCCCTTTTTGACTATCATGCATCTTCAAAATAAACCTGAAACGTAGTTTCAGTTGCGAAAGGCCTCGTCATAAAGCTGTCATGTCCAAAGCTGTAACATTTTCTTTGCTTACTTTTCGTGTGATATCTAGTGTAAAAAAGACAGTGCTTTCCCAGCGCCAGTTTCAACTGTTCATGCATAATATCCATAAGTGGCTTGACCGGTATATTTTCATATGGAATAGCATGAATACCAATTTCGTTCTCCAGATATTTGGAGTACGCATGGGTATGTCACCGAAGCAACTTATGCACAAATGATTTGCTTTACTTTTCTAAGCGGAGACCATTTTTGATGGACTTGTAATGTGAGGGTCACGGATTCGAATCCCCGTCAGCCAAATATGTTCGCCTTATTAGCCGTGGGGGCGTTATATGTGACGGTCAATTCCAATATTCGTTTGTAAAAGAGTAGTCCAACAGTTGGCGGTGGGTAGTGACGACTATTTGCCTTCTTACAATGCTAAATTAGGGACGGCTAGCACGGATAACCCTAGTGTAGTTTTGAGTAAAATTCAGAACCAAATCTCTTCGATGACGTTGCCTACTATCGTCTGATATGCATGAACGGCTTTCTCCGCTGACCTTAGTGTTCGTAAAAAGACACCATACTTTGATTACTGCTACTAAATTTTGACTTGCTATTTGAAAATTTTAAATGAATCTGGCGTATCAAGTTGGTCTGTATTCTTTTGTTTTACAATGTTATTAAGTAAAGGGAATGTCAGCAGTATACACACACACACACACACACACACACACACAACATGGCCAAAAGTATGTGGACACCTGACCATCATTATATATGTAAAAACGGCTGGTATTGGTTTTCTCGTCATCACGGATCACCTGGCTATCATATCCATATGTGCTTGTTGAACATCTCATTCCGCCCCCCAGTGGCTCAGCGGTATGTCTGCGGACTTACACGCTAAAATCCGGGTTTCGATACCCGTGGTGGGCAGAGCACAGATAGCCCATTGTGTAGCTTTGTGCTTAATTCAAAACAACAACAACAACATCTCATTCCAAAACCATGGGGATTAATATGGAATTGGTTCCCCCTTTGCTGCTATAACAGCCTCCATTGTTCTGGGAAGGCTTTTCCTTAGATTTTAAAATATGGCTGCGGGGATTTGCTCCTATTCAGTCACAAGAACATTAGTGAGGCCGGACACTGATTTCTGTCGAGAAGGCCTGGCTCTCAGTTGGCATTCCAGTTCATCCCAAAGGTGTTCGATGGGGCTGGGGTCAGGGCTCTGTGCAGGCCAGTTAAGTTCTTCCACACCAACCTCGTCAAACTATGTCTTTATGGATTTCGCTTTTTGCACGGGAGCATTGTCATGCTGAAACAAAAAAGGTCGTTTCCCAAACTATTGCAACAAAGTTGAAAGCACACAATTCTCTACAATGTCGTTGTATACTGTAGCATTATTTTTTTTCCTTCACTGGAACTAAAGAGCCTAGCCCAAACCATGAAAAACAGCCCCAAATCATTATTCTTCCTCCACAAAACTTTATAGTTGGCACTATGAACTCAGGCAAGTATTGTTCTCCTGGCATATGCCAAATCCAGATTTGCCCGTCAGACTGCCAGATAGTGAAGCGTGATTTATCACTCCAGAGAACGCATTTCCACTGCTCCAGAGTCCAATGGCAGTGTGCTTTACACCATTCTACCCGACGCTTCGCGTTGCACATGGTGATCTAAGACTTGTGTGTAGCTGGTCGGCCATGGAAACAGTTCTTGTGCTGACGTTACTTTCAGAGGCAGTTTGGAACTCGGTAGTAAGTGTTGCAACTCTGGGCAGAGGAGTTTTACGCACTATGCGCTTCAGTACTCGACAGTCCTTTTCTGTAAACTTGTGTGACCTACCGCTTCGTGGCTGAGCGGTTGTTGCTCCTAGACGTTTTCACTTCACTATAACAGCACTTACAGTTGACCAGGGCAATTCTAGCAGGGCATAAATTTGACGCATTGACTTCTTGAAAAGGTGGCATCCTAAGACAGTGCCACGTTGAAAGTTACTGAGCACTTCAGTACGATCCATTCTATGTTTGTCTGTGGAGATTGCATGGTTGTACGCTTGATTTTATGCACCTGTTAGCTGTGGGTGTGGCTGAAATAGCCGAACCTACTAATTAGAAGGTGTGTCCACATACTTGTGTCGTGTCGTGTGTATCATACTTCGTTTGTGCGTTGGTGTCTGTGTGTGTGTATATATATATATGATACTTTGCTGCGGAAATAATTAAAACCTATCCATACGTGAGGACATAAAGGAAATTGAGCACTTAGAAAAAATATAGTATTGAATGGTTTATTTGTTGGAAAATGCAGTTTGATCACTGTTTTGTCAAAAAGGTATTTTAATGACACTTTTAATATTTTTCACTCTAAGGAGAGTGTCGCGGGTTCGAATCCCTGTTACACCAAACATACTCGCTCTTTCAGTCGTTGAGGCGTTATAATGTGACGGTGAATCCCACTATTGGTTGGTAAAAGAGTAGCCCAAGAGTTGGCGGTAGGTAGTGATGATTAGCTGCCTTCTCTCTAATCTTACACTGCTAAATTAAGGACGACTAGCTGCGCTAGTCCTCGTGTAGTTTTGCGCGAAATTCAAAAACAAATGAACAAGCACTTTAAGGGTCTCATTTACAGATTTATAAGTTACGTTAATACACAACATTCTACTGTAATTTAACGGATGAGATAGAAAAAATAACTCTATGTTTTGTTAACGTCTTACTTATCATACTTACCAATACCAACAAGCATTTCGTAACTTCAGTTCATCAGCAGGGGAGATTATTCACAGATATATTGCAGCTTTCGTTAGTTTATCATACCTTGCTTTTAATCCCTTAGAGCTTTCGAGATTTTCTCTTGCTTTTGCTTACCCAGATAATGTTCCAACACAACCCTTTAGTATAAAATGTATATTTATAACATGCGTCATAAAACAAAAGTTAATGATAAAGTACTTATAATAACGTTTTATATTTCTTTTCGACTAAACGACCTCTTGGCTTATAAAAATAAATGTTGAAACGTTATTCATGGTTAATTTATAGATATACGTGCGGTGGCTAAAACACTACTACATTTAGGAGTAAAAAACCCAAACAAGATTTAAAACTTTAAACTTATCACTCGCTGAGCCCCCTTCTCCCAGTGGCACATTGGTATGTATGAGAACTTTAAACTCTAGAAACCAAGTTTCGATACCCGTAATAATCATATCACAGATAGCCCATTGTTTATCTTTGTGCTTATCTAGAAACAAACTCTCTCTCTTTCACTTCACACAAACACAGAGGAAAAACACTGGCTATCACCTCCTAAAAAGTTTGAATTTATTAAGTAAAGAAAATATGTTATTCAATACCTGATAAAGAGATCAGGCTGATTAATAATAATGGACCAACAGATACACGACTTTTGTCTAGTTACAACTGTTTGATACAAAATAATTCTGTGTTAATCGCAATATTTACTTTTTGTTTTCACTCTACTGTCATAGGTTTCTTTTTTGTTGAGAGCAAAACGACACAATGGGTTATTTCTGTTCTGCACAACTTGGGTATGTAAGCCCGATTTTTAACTTTATGAGCCCATAGACTTAACTCTTAGTCATCGGGGGGCTGTTGTAGTTTTAACATTTTGATGTATCGTTCACTGAATCTAATTAGTGAGTGAAGTCTAAATTGTGTGCATAAATCTTGTTAGCAAATATTATAAATTTAATATATATCAATATATGATTAACTTATAAATCGAAAATTCAAATTTCCGGCTATTTGAAATCCTAATACATAACATACGTAACATAGTAAATACGAGCATCGTCCAAAATAAGTTATGCGTAACATATGAAGTGGCCAGGTGGGTTAAGGCTTTCGACTCGTAACCTGAGAGTCGCGAGTTCGAATCCCTGTCGCACAAAACATGCTCATCCTTTCTGCTGTGGTGGCGTTATAATGTGACGATCAATCCCACTATTTGTTGTCTAAAAAGTAGCTCAGGAGTTTGCAGTGGATGGTGATGACTAGCTGCCTTTCCTCTAGCCTTACACTGCTAAATTAGGAATAGCTTGCGTAGATGGTCCTTGTGTAGCTTTGCGCGAAATTCAAAAACAAACAAGCAAACGTATGACATTTTAGAGTTTCGTTGGATCTCGAACATATGAAATTGTACACAGACTGAGTGAACTAAAACGAATAAGTTTGTCGCTGATAAAGAAGTTCAGTAAGTTAATGACAGTTATGTATGTTCGACAATGTTGGAATTAATTCATTTAGCCTGTACGTGAATGATTCATTCATCAACACGGCAGGCAGTTAGTCTGTGTTTGTTATCGACCAATTAGTGACGAAATTTTTCAGATTAATAGCTTGAGCTTTACTTGTAATTTAAACGTATTACTTGTTTGGGATTTTCAGTGAAACATGGTTTGTGTATTAAGTCAGTAAATTTAGTTTTTTCCCTCTGTATAATTTTATTAAAGAAATGAATTAATTCGTTATTGTTAAGTGGACTTAATATTTTTTACCGAATAATCTATAATAATTTGTCCAAGGATAACATAGGTTCGCGCCCGCGTCGCGCTAAACATGCTCGTCCTCCCAGCCGTGGAAGTGTATAATGTGACGGTCAATCCCACTATTCGTTGGTAAAAGAGTAGCCCAAGAGTTGGCGGTGGGTGGTGATGACTAGCTGCTTTCCCTCTAGTCTTACACTGCTAAATTAGGGACGGCTAGCACAGATAGCCCTCGAGTAGCTTTGTGCGAAATTCCAAAACAAACAAACAAACAAAAAGCCTAATATTAACGGATAAAAGTTTGTTTTTTTGGAGGAAGAATAATGATTTGGGGCTGTTTTTCATGGTTTGGGCTAGGCTCTTTAGTTCCAGTGAAGGAAAAAAAATAATGCTACAGTATACAACGACATTGTAGAGAATTGTGTGCTTTCAACTTTGTTGCAATAGTTTGGGAAACGACCTTTTTTGTTTCAGCATGACAATGCTCCCGTGCAAAAAGCGAAATCCATAAAGACATAGTTTGACGAGGTTGGTGTGGAAGAACTTAACTGGCCTGCACAGAGCCCTGACCCCAGCCCCATCGAACACCTTTGGGATGAACTGGAATGCCAACTGAGAGCCAGGCCTTCTCGACAGAAATCAGTGTCCGGCCTCACTAATGTTCTTGTGACTGAATAGGAGCAAATCCCCGCAGCCATATTTTAAAATCTAAGGAAAAGCCTTCCCAGAACAATGGAGGCTGTTATAGCAGCAAAGGGGGAACCAATTCCATATTAATCCCCATGGTTTTGGAATGAGATGTTGTTGTTGTTGTTTTGAATTAAGCACAAAGCTGCACAATGGACTATCTGTGCTCTGCCCACCACGGGTATCGAAACGCGGATTTTAGCGTGGAAGTCCGCAGACATACCGCTGAGCCACTGGGGGGCTCGGATAAAAGAAGTGACCTTTTGATCCATTTAGGATGTCACATCCGTTGTATTAAACTAAGCACTAAAAACTGAAAGCCAACTCTTATCGTTCAAATATTTATCAAGCATTCCCTAAAACTACCTTAAGTTAGCAGCATTTACCATATCTAACTCTAACCACCCTTTAGGTGAAATAAAGCTACCTTTTAATCACTGATATCGAGAAAACCCACTTGTAGAGAAATATATCTGTAAAGCTACCTTTTATGAAGATTATTTTTACCCTAGTATTACAGTTCTCACCACTCAGTAAGAAAAAAGATGATGCACTAACACTATCAATTCCTTTAACAGCCTTAAATACTTTATACAGATCCCCTCTAACTCTTCTTTCTTTCGATAGAAATAATTTTAGAATTCTTAACCTGTTATCGTAAAACAACCTTTTAATCTCAGATATCACCATAGTAACCTTCCTCTGAACCATTTCTTGCATTGTCCTTGAGACTTGAAGTACCCCAATCGTGACATTAATTCAGTTTGACTGAACGTTATTGTTAACGAACCATCTGCTTTCTTCAAACATGACTTGTTTTTATTTCAATTAGGCAACCTATCCCCACCATACATACAGAGAAAACTTTTTAAGAAGCCTTTTATGTGGCACCTTGTCAAATAATTTTAATAAATCTAGATACACCAAATCCATACCCAGATTATCATTTTATATATATATATATAAATTAACATCTTCGAAAAATGTCTAAAGGTTAGTGAGACAAGATTTTCCCCTTGCAAAACCATGGTGACTATGGAGCAAAATTTTAGACTTTGTTAAATAACTTACAAAGTATATTTTATCACACTATCAAAGACGTTTTCTACCACTGGTGTAAGACTAATAGACCTATAAATACTTATAAAAAATTATCATCTCAATTTAAAAAGGAATAACGTTAGCCAAGTTTCATTCTTTTGGTACCTGGCCACTACTGAAGAACTTATAAAGAATGGTAGCAAATGGCTCACATTTCCAGTTCTTAATTTCTCTTAAACTCTTAAGTTGATATAATCTGGCTCAGTATTTCTATCAGATATTTTATACTTCCAAATGTATTTTCAACAAGCTCAAAAGTAATGTGATTATCTTGTTCAATTTGTTTTCATCTAACAGTTCTTCAGGATGAGGTGTATTGCTTAATCTTGATTAGTGAAAACTGAAGAAAAGGTAAAATCCAACAGTCTAGCCATTCCATGACTATCGAATATTGGCCTTCCAGTAACATTCTTCAAAGGCCCTAGTGTCATTCTAACATTCTAATTTTTACATTTTCGGCCAACCTTTTCTGACTTCACAGATTTTCTTGGTCTTCTATAATCCTCCACGACTGCAGTCAGTTTGAACTTCTTGGATTTACAATACTTTCTTTTAATTTTATCCTTCATACTTTTAATTAGTTGACCAGTTTTTATTTCTAGCCATTCATTTTTATCTGTAGAAAGCATATATATCTTGAATGTTGAAGATTGCATTTTAAAAGAAAAATATCCACATTTGATCAATACCTCTATTTAGTCCAACTGCCCAATTCACAGCAGGCAAGTCTAATCTGATCTGTTCAAAAATTGATTTTATGAAATTTAGAAATAAAATCTCTATTTCTTAATTATATATAAAGTAAAACATCAAATCTAATTGAGCAATAATCGCAGTTTCTACCATGTTAACAATTTCTTTATTAGAGGTAAAAAATACATCTAAAATAGTATTGGTCCTTGTAGGTTCCCTGACCAATTGTTGAAGAAAACCATTCTGAACACTTTTCAAACTCTATTTATCCCATGAATTGATTATTATATTTCCCAATGTATATACCTGAAATTAAACTTCCTTATAATTATAATCCATTAAGAATCGAATTCTTTTATCACACTGTACAATTTCTCATTACTTTAACTAGTTTCATCTAGTGGTCTTTAAGAAATTATAGCTAAAAACCCTTCTCCCCTTATAACTATAACTACTAACAGAATCCCAAATATTGCTGTTGGCTTTGATATTCTTAACGTGAAGAGTCTGTAACTCTCATTTTACCCATAAAGCCACTCTTTCCAATTTTCAGTACTCTTCCTGTAAAGTAACCTACAACCTAGTATTAAAAAAATGTCTACTGTCAGAATTGTCTACATTTGGCCACGTTTAAGTAATTCCCATTAAATCAAAATCCTCACTGCTGACTAGTTCCATGATGTCCTCCATTTTACTTTTTATACTTCTAGTGTTACAGTAATAATACCATTGAAATTACATCTGAACCGTGTTCTCATATTATACCCCTCTCTACACATTTTTCTTTATTATACTGACTGTCTTCACTGTCTAACTCTAGTTAAAAGTTGCTATTATAGATGGTATAATAGCTCTTGCAAACAAGCTAACCCATACTCTATTTAAATGTAAATCATCCATTTCAAAAAGTCTACTTTTCCCACTGAACTGATCTCACATAAACCAACCAGTCAACCTGATATTTCTTATATATTAAACTAAGCCAGCCTAATATTCAACCCTTGTAACCTACGCACCATTTTATTCATGTAGTTAAATCTTGGCAGTATCCTTGACAGAATGATATTTTTACAGCTTTTTTCTTTGAATGTTTTTACTAATGCTCTGTACTTAACAACAAATTCCTTTGAGTTACTCTCCCCCACTTCATTATCCTTTATATGCACTACAAAGACTGCATCACTGTTAGCACCATTTAGTTTATCACTTGTTCTGTCGTTTATATTCCCCACCATTGTTCATGGACAGTATAATCTAACTCTTTCGTCCACATTTACCTCACAAACCATCGTGTCCACGTGCCGCACTAAAGAATCTTCCATGAGAATGATCTTATGTTTTTCATTATTATCCCTGTCTGTCCGTTTTGTTATCCTTCTCTCCTCTAGATCCTTATATGCACAAGCTAAAGGCTGAAATCTGGTACTTAACAGAACCTACTCTTTATAATTAAAACTACTACTGTTAGCCTTATTATAACAGTACTAGAATATTAACAATATTAGATTTGAATGCCCATTGCAGATTGACATGACAACAACACTCATTATGACCTTTCTGACAGCTTTCATCAGATCAGTCATCACTACAAGCTAAAAATATTTGGACAGTCCATCCAAAATTATCCACACAAATCTTGTCACGTATTATTTATAATTTATTTCGGACAAGTATCCGAGTTATTATATTACGTATGTTACGTATTACAATTTCAAATAACCGGAAATTTGAATTACGAAGTTAATTAAATGTTAATATGTATTAAATTTGTGGTATTTGCCAACAACATTGGTACACACAATTCTAATTTTTAACACAAATATATTTTACTGTACAAAGAACAAAAACAATTTATAATAATCGATATTACAACTAATGATTTATATACAAGAGTTTTACAAACTTATAGACAATACTGAATCTTATATCCAATCTTGAACTGAATATTTTATCGACGAGCAAATTAATTCTGAGTTAATATTATTACACCTCGCTTAAGCTAGCTAGCCAGCCTGATTGGCTTCACATCGCTTACAAGCCTCCTTTTTTATCTATGAAGATATTTCATATCTTTCTAAGAATACTAGCGTCCGAGGTTAATTCACTAAAATCGAACGGCTTGTAATGTTAGAAATCTATCAACGTTCCTGGTCCAGTTCTATAGTTTTTCCTATTAATAGGTGTTAATCACAGTTATAGCTGGGCCTGGCATGGCCAGGTGGGTGGTAATGACTAGCTGCCTTCCCTCTAGTCTTACGCTACTAAATTAGGGACGACTAGCGCTGATGGCTCTCGAGTAGCTTTACGCGAAATTCAAAACAAAAACAAAAAACAGTTATAGCTTACAAGGCCTATAGCACACTGACTGTAGCTGACTACTACTACTAATCTCTTGGCACGTCGGTTTTATATAGCAATCACACAAAATTCTCGGGCGTTCAACACTGTTCTCAAACTCGCTAGCATTTTCGTAACATTAGTATTGTTGATTCTTTTTCTGAAAAATATTCTACAAATTTAGAGGATAGGTGGGACTTGAACAATACAGATCCAACAATATACGTCACATTCTCGAACTGAATTATGCGTAGGTATTAAAATAAATGTTTAACGGTAAATCAGTTGCAATATGAATCACCAATACGTACTTGAAATATAAAACAGCACATCGTACTGAAGATTGAAAGTTCTTGTTTGACCTTTGTATATATAGCAGTAGGATATTTCAATATCAGACACCCCACTTGATATACAAGTGAAACAACATTGAAAAAGTTGTTTTGCTTTCTAAAGTGTGGACACCAACATTCTACCGTTAAACTAAAGCATACCAAAAAAAAAAAAAATGTTGAGAACCAAGAAGACAGGGACTCGTGTGTAGATCATGCTTTTGTTAGTTCCATCTTGAATATTTTCACTTTCAGTAGCTGAGTTCATTTGGATATGGCCAAACCCAGGCAGACAAGATAGGAGTTTCATGGAATGAAGCATTATAGACCTCAAGATCACCAAGACTTATCAAGGTTGTAAAGGCCATATATATATGCAGTTGATTATTCTTTCGTTTAAAGCAATCATAGTTTTCCTAGCCTATGGCAGTCCTTAACTACATATCTCATATCCCATCAGTTGAGAATCATTGGAGTAGACTCTGTTGTTTCTGTGATAGATCAGCTTCTGAAGCATGTGATATGAAATAAAATGATTTGTAACTTATAGCTTGCACAAGAACCAAAAAAACGTCGGATGTCAATGTCACGGATTTACTATTATATATTTGTTTTACTATCAATGCTTGTTTAAGTTAAATTTATATTTAGAAATGTACATAAATTATGCTGTTAAACTTGTATTGCGAAATTCCCGCCTATTCACTAAAACTGTAGAAGATTTTCGGGTGTACGAATCAACAATGTGCGTGTGTGTGTACGCAAACACTTGTGTATTGTTTATATTTTTGTGCGGGCTGAAATTTCTATAAATTCTCCTCGTGCCTATAAATGTAACCAATGCGACGCGCCAAAAAGACAGTGTATATTATTGGTTTATTATAGTTGGTATACTATAAAGCTCGGATGACATAATTGTGATTAACGCTTATTAATCGGGAACTCCAGATACTTAAGCAGGAACGTTTATTAATTTCGAATTACACAAACCATTTGACTTCAGCGGATTAACATCAGACGTTAGTATTTTTACGAAGACACTATTACCTCGGCAGTGAAAACTTTATATGTGATCAATGAAAAATACACAGCTAGCTAGCTTCTTGTTAGGTGAATTGTATCTACACCAATTAAAAATTAATTATCTTCGATAACATATCAAGGAAGTTCAGATCAGACAGAAGATTCAGTTTTGTTTGTAAGTTTGTAAAACCTTTGTACATAGATCATAACCGTTATTGTAAATTGTGCTGTTATTTTTATATAAAAATATATTTGTATTAAAAACAAAACTTTGTGTTTAACATTTGCCAACCTTGTTGGCAAATATTATAAGTTGGATACATATATTTAACTTCTGAATTTAAATTATCACTTAACTCGAGTTTAGGCTATTTGAATATTGTAATAATTAGCAGTCAGTTATTTACGATGGTAATAGTACAGCACTCCACACAGATGGAAGATCAAAGTGTGGTCTTCATACACAGATGTATTAGTCAATGTGACCCTGGTGACCTATGGAAGAGGTTCACGCTACAATACTTTCTGAGTTACAAAGACGTATTTACAGTATTTATCAATTTAGTGAAGTCAAAATAGGGTTTTGTACGTTGAGAAAACAATGTAGACAAATCTACAGCCATGTTTGTTTACTTTTAGAGAAGCCGCTCTCTGTATTCTTGGAAATACAATATTTGTGTTTGGTGCAAAATCTATACCCAGCCGATCTTGCTGTAGGCTTGTGAAACAACAAAATTATGAAGAAATAAGCAAATTTTAATTTTGTCTGACAATCTTGAAATAACTTATTTTGCTTATTATCAGTGTTTGGATGGCCTGAACCATTGAAGAGGAAGATTTTGACTGTTTTGAGAATAATTCTACTTTTAAAGGTAGTTTGTGCTCGAATGTTCCTTTAGAGTTTTGAACAAATTCCTATGCGATGTCCACTATGTATCCCTTTCGTGATTTATGATAAAATGACGAAGGAAAACCTGGTTCTTGTGAATACAAATTGCACAGAGTTGTGCTTGGACGTTAATATAGCTAGACAAGTACAAAGTTTAGTTTATAAATAATGCATATACATTTGAAACGTTAGCTAGAAGTAATTACATAAAACTAAGGTGTTGTAACTGTTAGCCGTTGACTTCCAAACAACGTCTGTAAAGAATATAACAAACCCGTTTTGTTTGAAACGTTTATTTAAGAACATTTGTATGCTTATCCTTTCAAATCAAGGCTGAAGAAACGCTTTTACGCCTTTATGTTTGTACAATATCTTGTAATCCAGCCTACCAACTATATTTCTCTACAGCCACATCGTTTTAACTTTCTAAAGATCGAATTTTAACGATATGTTTAGACTAAAACTGCTTGAAATTATTATAATATCGTGATTCTTTTAAGAAGAAAACAAAATCAGAGATTTCGACTTATATTAATCGGGTCATAATATTTTTTGTAGAAACAAAACTAATTACTGGTGTGCATGTTTTTAAAAAACAAAACAAAGCAAAAACTTCACATTTGTTTCTATTTATCTGCCTTCTAATTACAAAATAAAAATAGAAAAGACTGACCTTTTAAGAGATTAAAAACTTTAAAATTGTAATCGATAACACGCTCAATAAATCGATGGTGAATTAAAATTAAGTTACCGTCTGTTATAAAAACACACATATGTAAAAAAAGATTTGTTTCTCTCTTCTTATAGCAAAGCCATATCCGGATTATGTGCTGTGTGGCTACCGAGGGGAATGAAACTCCTGATTTAACATTGTTAATCCAAAGGTTTAGCGCTTTTCCCAACGAGGGACATGTAAAGAGAGAGAAGATTTTAACACATAAAAAGTTGAATAGCTACATAGAATTGTACTGTCTAAACCCTCATCCTCTTTCTTGGCTTCTTAAATAGCCAGCTGGTTAGGGTACTCGCCTCACGATCTCGAGGTTGCGGTTTCGAATCCCCATTCCACCAAATATACTTTTCATCTGTGGTATGAATCATATTGTTGGATTGTATAAGGGTAGTTCAAGAGCTGGCGGTGGGTGGTGATATTTTTCACTTTTAAATTGCAGATAGCCCCGAAAAATTAACTAACGAGACTTGATTAAAGCTGTATTTCTGTGCAGTATCACAGGAGAGTTCAATAATATAATCAGTTTCTGATTCACTGAGCTGTAATCCTTACTCATTTTTCGTGTTAACCGTAAAAAGGTTTGTGATTCACATTTTACTGCTGTCAGTTGGAGGAAAATATTCATTTACGCATGATTTTAGCCTCAAAAGATGCTCTTTGATTCATGAGAAAATCTAATCTAGAATATTACCTTCATCTTGGTTTTGTAATTCTGTTAAAAATAGAGAAATACTTATAATTTCTCTTCTCAACTCGATGTACCCACAAGGTAATTTTTATTGCTGCTTCTATCTTTTCTTGGAATTTAAAAATATTTATGTTAGCACCTTGTAAATTTAGATTTAACACATTCAAAAAGGCAAAAACGTCACATAAATAGGTCATCTTAATTAACCAATTCAATTTATGAAACCTGTCTCGAAATTCAAACATTGCATCCTTTGCTGATGGGGGATGTTGCTCCAAAAACAAAATAACTTAAATCTTCATTTCAATTAGTTTTTTTAATATGTTTCCTTCTGATATCCATAAAACTTTACAGTATAATAGGAAATGCTCGTGTTCACTTCCTAATTCTTTGCACTAACCAGTAAAAATTTTATATAGCTTATGAAGTTAACACATTCTTACATAGTTGAATTCAAAAGTAAGGATATTTGCATCACAGCTAACGCCTCTCTGAATGCTGCAACGCACCATTCACAGTCTGTTGCCACTCCTCGGATCCTCAAGAAGACTCCTGTATGAGAATTTGCCACTGAACACCATCGGTACTCAATCAAACACAGTTTTCCACTTAATACCATTCTAAATTATAAAACTATTGATTAAATTTTAAAAAATTCGTCACCCGTTGTTCTTATTGGAAGTGGTTTACAAACAATAAACTTTCATGAAATGTATTCCAATAATAATATCGTACAAAGTGCATTAAACTAACATTATTTTTTATGTCTGTACTTTCATCCACTTGTAATGAAAAACTTGACTGTAGTAAATTCGACGTATAAAAGTTTCTTCACGAAAGAGACTCTACAAGCCTCTACTAAAACAATAGTCAAGCAAGGAGGAAGAGGTGATGTGTCTTATAATTTATCTCAAATTTATTGTTTTATATCTGTTACGTATTACGATTTCAAATAGTCGGGAATTTTAATTTAGAAGTTAATGGAATTTCGATATGTATTCAATTTGTTATATTTTTCAGCAACATTCATATATTCAATTTTCTTTCTTAACACAAATATATTTTGTATACATTAGTATAAAAAAACTATACATTTAATATCTACGTTTGTGTATGTATAACAGTAAATCTGTTAAAGTGGTCAAAGTGAACCTGATCCTCCCAGGTCGCTCACGAAGATCAAATATCTAATTTAACAGACAGTCGCAGTGTTCGAAAGGAAAAGATCGACAGAGGTCTCGGCATAATCAGGTGGTTAAGGCACTCGACTCAAACCTGAGAATCGCGTGTTCGAATCCTTGTCATACCAAACGTGATCGCCCTCTCAGCACATACAAATCTATGTATATCTTGCTTACTCGTGACACTGAATTAAGTACTTTAAAGTTAAAATGGCATTATTGTCATGAATTATAAGATTCGGGCATATTGTGTTTATTTCAACTAGAGTTTAACCCACTAATTCCGTTTCCCATGACAATACCGAATGATTCAAAGACAAGTGTGAACTTATAAAAGTGGACACTCTCCACCAGAACACTGTGGGCTTAGCAGGGTTTTACCCAATTTCAGTTGTCGAACTGTGAATGTGGCATGACACAGGCAGTAAACTAAAGAGTTTAATGGTGTCTATAAACCTGGGTCTTACAAGGTAATATCTTATGAGAAAAGTGTAGCTCATAATCTGCTTAAAACAGCCATGACAACGTAAGGACTGAACATTTTGTTTGCGACGCTGAATGTTTTTAAAAGGAACCCACAGTTAATGATAAATAAATATCTTCACAAGTCACCAGGGAAGTTTCTGGGGAGGTGGAAGATTTTTCTTTGAAACGGCTGAATTTCACACTTCAAGTTTTAACTGTCTACAACACTTTGTGGTTTTATATAATATTTTCACGCCACATCCAGTAAGTAAAGTTAAACCAGACGAGGAGGTAACCGTGTAGTCATACACGTGCGGGCATGCGAGGTTAAAGCGAGTCGAATCTTAACGGTGTTTTTGTTCAAAGGAGCAGCGTACCTGTTTGCCGCCCGGTTATAACCTAGTATTGCCGTACGCTGACGTGATAGAAAGAAGTTGTTAAAGCAAATCGAGGTGGAGATTTTCATACTTGTATTCGAGAAGGTGTAACACATAGTTTTAAACAGTAAATGTGTAACTGTAAAAAGATGAACAACTATTTTTATTGCTCCACTGTATTGTAGTGCATATTATATTTAATGGGTCACGAGAAACGCATGTTTAGCTGATGCCAATTTAATGGATCGAGACTTAACTGTCAGTGATCACCGGGTATCTAGGTCTAGAAGCATGTGACGTGTTATGGAAATACATGGGTGGAGAAGGTAGAAACTGTGGAAGGTAACTGCTGTTTAACCAACTGTATCTACATCTGTTATTAAATAAACTGAACGGTTTTTCTTGTATTTGATGTTGTCTATGTTGGTTATTTTCGCCCCCAGTTCCAGAACAATTGTACGAAAAGTAAGTAATTAGTCGCTTTTGAAGTAATTAGTCACTTTTGTTTTAAACACACTTCGTATTGAGTCTTCAGTTACTGAAAAGAAGTTTTTAAATACTGATGAGTTGTAAATCATAAGAATAAACCAAACCTTGCATTTGTTAAAATTTTAATACATAAAATGTCGAATATTAGGTTTTCACCTTCAGTTGTTCTTACTTTGCCATTCATTATTTATTTGGCTAGCATAGCCAGGTGGTTAGGGCGAATGACTCGTAATCTGAGGATCACGGGTTCGAAGCCCCTTCACATGAAACACACTCTCCCTATCAATCCCACTATTCGTTGGTAAAAGAGTAGCCCAAGTGTTGGCGTTGGGTGGTGATGACTAGCTGCCTTCCCTCTAGGCTTACACTGCTAAATTAGGAAAGGCTAGCGCAGATAGCCTTCGTGTAGCTTTGCGCGAAATTCAAAAACAAACAAAATATGAATGGCTTGTCAGCTATTTAGATGTGGCCTTTCTACATTAATAACATATTCACTGTAATGTGGAGGTCTGGATGTCCAGTCTGGAAATCTTATCACTATTAAGTTAAATCCAATTATTATTCAACTGCCTTTACTCCTTCATTCAGGGCGTTGCATGACCAGGTGGTTAAGGCACTCGACTCGCTATCTGAGGGTCGCGGGTTCGAATACCCATTATACCAAACATGCTCGCCCTTTTAGCCGTGAGGACGTTATAATGTAACGGTCAATCCTACTTCGTTGGTAAAAGAGTAGCCCAAGAGTTGGTGGTGATGACTAGCTGCTTTCCCTCTCGTCTTACACTGCTAAATTAGGGACGGATAACGTTGATAGCTTTCGTGTAACTTTTTGCGAAATTCAAAACAAAACCAACCATTTTTATTTTCAAGTACACTGAACACTGTATTTTGCAAGAAGATCATGCTAGTCAAATATTGTAGAGCTGAATCGACATGGTGTACTTTGAAACTTAAATGGTGACGTAAACAGACCAGAGACCTGGACCAGGCATGATGACTTGTACAAACTGAGATAACAATAGGGCGTGTTCCCCACATCCAGTTAATCTAAATATATGTTATGACCTGTGTACTGGAGGGAATAGTGAATGTAAATTTTGATAGATTGTTTTTTTATATTTTTTTTACATATCTGTTTACAGCGATGTTTTTGGTATAAATATGAATTTCTGTTAAAGTATATATAAATGTGTGTGTGTGTGTGTGTTGCAAAATCTGTTTCGAAACACGCAATAGTGTTTATCTACTGTTTGCACAAATTGTCAATAAAATGTGCACAATAAAACGTTTTTGCTGTACCTAAAAACAATTTTTAAATGAATATTTACTTAAATATAAAAGTAGAAGGTGGTTTTCAACAGAATACAAAATCATAAAGCTAGAAATGAAGTGTTTCCTCGTTAAAGTTTGATCTCGAAATCCATAACAATGCAATACTTCTTTGTTCCATTTGTGTTAAGTTTATCCACTCTAAATAGAGTTTTTATAAAAAATAACCAAGAAAAGTCCGTATTCAATCATCGTTAGATCCCATTTGATGCGAGCTGTGTGTGTGTGAAAAGGATAGCGTGTATTTCAACGTATTAATCGATGTGTGTGCGTGTTCTGCTTTCGTTGTTCAGTTCCAGCCATATTGATTGTCTGTCACTTTTTTTTGGGGGGGGGTATTTTTATTTTTAAAGTGTGCAGCTGTTGCAGTTAGTTATAGATTAATACGCAAATGTAACAGTAATAATTGGTTTGAGGATTTAGTTAAAACATAAGATCCGGTCTCCTCTCCCATTCACCTCACTCCATTACTGGCAAATTACGATTTTGTACAAGCATATATATTATTTCTGTTGCACCTAAGGCAGAATAAATTGAAACAATATTTAATGAGGTAGTTGAGACTTTAAGAAGTAGGTGCTTAGAAGTTTTTGAAAAAATTAGAGAACACTGCTCGAAATAAATTAAAACTAGAATATATACTAGAATACAATTTTGTTGCAAAAGAACAATTACTATGTAAAGAAAGTAAGAGCATACATTTTGTGATTAATTTTGTACAACAAGCTTCGTTAAATGAACGATTATATTCGTACAGTGTGGTTATTGTATAAAGCCAAATATTACTTTTTGTTTCTCTGTGTAGGCACAGCCATAATAGCAATGTTTACAAGATATTGTAGCCTAGTTTTGACCTTACACTCCGCAATAATTTTTTAGCAAATATACATGCGTTTTCAGAATTTAATAACATGACTTATATTCGTTAAAGTAAGAGTGTATCTTTAGAAAATACTCTCTGGTAAGTGTTTAGAGCGGCTCGGCATGGCCAGGTGGGTTAAGGCATTCGACTCGTAATCTTAGGGTCGCGGGTTCGAATCCCCGTGCCACCAAACATGCTCTCGGCCTTTCAGTTGTGGGGCGTTATAATGTAACAGTCAATCCCACTATTCGTTGGTAAAAAGTAGCTCAAGAGTTGGCGGTGGGTGGTGATGATTAGCTGCCTTTCATTTAGTCTTATACCGCAAAATTAGGGACGACTAGCGCATATAGCACTCGTGTAGCTTTGCGCGAAATACCAAAACAAACAAGTGTTCAGAGCATATTTTGTTACCACCTTTTATCTATACAGGCTGGGAAAGTTAGTTAGCCCCACCATTAATTTTCACCTGTTTTTTTACTTCATAATGTTGTAATCTCAAATGAATAGTGTGATCTCCTTACTAATATTTTACTGAATATCTTTTGTTTAGTATTAATATATAAGTAACTTCATAGTATCCTGTTCCTTTGTATAGTTAATGTTTTAAGAAAATTGTTTGTTTGTTTTGAAATTCGCGTAAAGCTACACGAAGGCTATCTGCGCTATCCGTCCCTAATTTAGCAGTGTAAGGCTAGAGAGAAAGCAGCTGGTCATCACCACCCACCGCCAACTCTTGGGCTACGCTTTTACCAACGAATAATGGGATTGGCCGTCACATTATAATGCCTCTCACGGCTGAAAGAGCGAGCATGTTTGATTTGACGGGGATTCGAATCTGCGAATCTCGGATTACAAGTCAAATGCCTTAACCACCTGGCTATACCTGGCCCAATAAAATGAAAAGTCACTAGTGCAGTAGGTTTAATAAACCCGGATACAGGTGTTAACTAAAGTGTTAGGAATGACTCTAACACTCCGCATAGCAGAAGAGTCTTCCTTTTGTATAGCCCCCCGCTAGTACAGCGGTAAGTCTACGGATTTACAACGCTAAGATCAGGGAATCGTGGCTTTGCTATAAGAAAAACACAAACACATACACCCTTTTGTATATCCAAAAACATTTGAATAAATAACTTCAATTATTATATTGAAGGGAATCCATGGCGACCATGTATTTGGTAATCTATGAGTACTCCACTGAATTAGATAAAAGTCCTCAGAAAAGTCTCTGTTTCTGTAACTTATCAGATAAAGTTGATCTTATTGTATCAAAACTCTGGTGTTGTTGTAAATATACAAGATAATGATTACATACATGTATAGATATATATCCAAAAATGTCTTTGAATCAGTATCATCCTCTAAAAATAAAATACTATTTTTGTTACACTTTGGTCTTAGGCCAGGTGGGTTAAGGCGTTCGACTCGTAATCCGAGAGTCGCGGTTTCGAATTCCGGTCGCAAAAAACATGCTCGCCCTTTCAGCCGTGGGGGAGTCATAATGTGACGGTCAATCCCACTATTCGTTGGTAAAAGAGTAGCCCAAGAGTTGACGATGGGTGGTGATGACTAGCTGCTTTCACTCTAGTCTTACAGTGATAAATTAGGGACGGCTTGCGCAGATAACCCTCGTGTAGCTTTGCGCGAAATTGAAAAACAAACAAAGAAACTTTGGTCTTAAAATTTCAAATTGTGAAATTACACTAAAGAAAAAACTGCATAACTGAAATGTATAAACTTATTATAAATGTAGCTTGATATTCCTCATTGTATGAAACTAAAACAATGGTTACTATATATTAAACATTTTTTGATGGCTCAGCTTTCTGTGTGTAACAAATATTTTGTTAGAAGCTTAAAAACACAGATGTGGTGAACAGAGAATGTGCTCACTGTAGTGTTTGTTTTAGAACAGTCCCACCTTGGCTTGTCGTTACTGTCCACCAGAATTTTAGTGTTGTGGTCTGTTTAAAGATGGATTATGCTGACGTGTTTCGTTGATCCTTGGTGCCATTGTTTAACCACTAGGGTATGAAAACTACATATTCCTATTTAAAAGTTAATATTTAATAGAGTTACGAATGATATTATTATTTTATTATTGCTTTCTACAGGAAGAGGCTTAATGTGATTAATGTGTCATCCTATTAATATAAAGTTTGGAAAACTGTTTAAATTGCATTGCAGTATACTACACACAATGCTAAATTGATTAGTGGGGTAATTAAGCTCGAAGTTTAAGGTTGTAGTTTAGTGTAAGTTGTTTTTGAATTTCTTGCAAAGCTACACGAAGGCTATCTGCGCTAGACGTCGTTAATTTAGCAGTGTAAGACCAGAGGGAAGGCAGCTAGTCATCACCACCCACCGCCAACTCTTGGGCTACTCTTTTACCAACGAATAGTGGTATTGACCGTCACATTATAACTCCCCCACGATTGAAAGGGCAAGCACGTTTGGTGTGACGGGATTCAAACCTGCGTTCGACCCACGGATTATGGGTCGAGTGCCTTAACAAACTTGGCCATGCCGGGCCCACTCGTTCGAGAGATCATCAATCTAATTACGAGAGTCAGTGTAACGTATTTATTTTTAAACGTTTATTTTAATATTTACGTTTGTTTCAGTTTAATACATGTAATGTGTATTGTTAAATTTGTATTGCGTACGTTCCGTCTGTTCTCTGAATTTGTAGAAGATTCTCGAATGTAAGACTCAACAATACATGTTATTCGAGAACACTAGCGTATTGTTGGACTAACTGAATTTACGAGAATCTCACCTTGTGACTATAAAAGCTAGCTATCGCAAGATGTAGGAGACAGTAATGGAATATTGTTGGCCGTCTATAGTCAGTATACTTTAAGCCTTGGAAGCTTTAGTTATGATAAACGTTTATTAATCGGAAAACTTTAGATATTTAACGAAGAACGGTTATATATAAAAAACCGTTCAAGTTCAAATTTCAATGAATTTCGGACATTAATAATTCTACGAGGACATTGAGTATCTATCTACCTCTGTAAAGAGTAAGTTTATAAACCGAGTTAGGCCAAACAAGAATAGAGCTAGGCAGCATTCCCACCAATTTGATTACCTTTACAATACCAAATGAATATTCATATAATAGTAAAATCAACTTTTTTCCATTCTTGTCTATGGTGGAGTCAGAATGACTGCCTATCAAACTTAATCAAATTGACAAATTTCGGTTATCAGCGACGGTAATAAGTTAGGTGCTTAATTACTTATTTTACTGACATTTAACTCTATTTACGTATTTAGTCCTGTGTGTTGATTATGGCTAATTATTTACGAGTTATACTTTGTACGTCACCGACTGGCCTGGCATGGCCAGGTGGGTAAAGCACTCGAGTCGTAATATGAGGGTTGAGGGTTTGAATCGCCGTCACAACAAACATGCGTTCCCTTTCAGCCGTGGGGGCGTCATAATAATGTGACGGTTAATCCTACTATTCGCTGGTTAAAGAGTAGTTCAAGAGTTGGCAGTGGGTGGTGATGACTAGTTGCTTTCCTTCCAGTCGTACACTGCTAAATTAGGGACGGCGAGCTTTGCGCGAAATGTAAAACAAACCAAACGTCACCGATTTATTCTTCGTACCCCCTTTTACGTGCGTTATGTTTTCAGTATAGTTTATGCTGGAACTTGTCATACTTGTCTGCCTATTATGATAAATCACAAAAAACATTTCAGTTATGCAGAGGGAAAAAAAAGATTTAATTTATGCCCCTTAGAAATGATCATAATAGTTTTGGCTCTAAAATCGTGATATGAAAAAGGAAAGATAACTGATAGATCTAAACGTAGCTTTAAAAATTCAAATGTTGTGTCTTTAAGTTTAAGGGATGAAAATATATTTCAAATTGAACAGACACAAAATGTGGTTGGTTCGTTATTTATATTAAGGGTAATTACAAAGAAAACCATGTATTTGAAATACTTTAACTAATAATTTTAAAAAGCGTGCGCTTCGTAATCTGAGGGTCGCGGGTTCGCGCCCGAGTCGCGCCAAACATGCTCGCCCTCCCAGCAGTGGGGGCGTTATAATGTTACGGTCAATCCCACTATTCGTTGGTAAAGAGCAGCCCAAGAGTTGGCGGTGGGTGGTGATGACTAGCTGCTTTCCCTCTCGTCTTACACTGCTAAATTATGGACGGCTAGCACAGATAGCCCTCGAGTAGCTTTGTGCGAAATTCCAAAACAAACAAATAAGAAACAATTTTACTGGAGGCATACTAAAAATAATGTGTGTGTTTTTTTCAGAAAAGTTTGCGCTAGGAATAGTTGACAAGTGAATGATTCCTGGAATATTTCGAATCTTTTACATACCTCTAACTGCCAGGAGTCTATAACTCAGTGCACGTAATAACTGGGTGTTACTCTTAACGTTTACTGAATGTTTTAGGATTTCTTTAAGAAATTTAAAACAGAATATCAGAACGATTTGATCTACCAACTCTTTTAATAGTAAGATGCGTTATCCAACCAAACTACCTTATTTCGAAAGTGTCATCTTTCAGTTTTCGCTTCATTTACGGACTTTGGTAGAGTTCCTTGCTAAAATATTGTTTGTTAATTATCAGCTTCATTCAGCTCTTTATCGCGTCATCACATAAGGCTGACATAAGATGTGCACTTCCAGCAGATGGTGCTCTTTGATGACCATTAGTGTGTCTATCTCGAATTACTGATGAAAATTATTACTTTTAATGGTGTTCAAAACTAAAAACAAAAGAAATGTTGAAAGACATTTATAATGTATATCGTAGAATCCTCGTAGTTTTCAATTTAGATGAAATATAATACCCACTAAACATTGAAGTCATTGTTTATGAACACTTTGTTTTATTTAACAGGACATAAAAGTTTAGAAGAAATATCACAGTAGAACTGCGACTGAATTAAGTTAAAAATGGGAAAGCTAGCTACATTGTAGTGGAAGTCCTGTTGGATAAACTGAATACACAAAGGATGCATGGAAGGAAAATAACATCATACTAAGGAGTAGTTGAAGCAGATAACCCTTTTGGTGTCACCAATAAATTATTTGTTCCCTGAACAGCTTAATTTACACCAGCTTCGCCATCATGTGGCAACAGGACGTAGAAATTAATTGGCAAAAGCGATGTCATGACCTTGAGCGTTCTTTGCAACATTTTCGTGAACAGGCAACAAGAATTCGAGGGCTTCTCAAAGAAAAGGTATAGCTTTTTTTATATATAGCATTTTTTTGGAAAATTCTTTGTAAGAGTATAATCAGTGAAACTTAGATTGTATGTTTGAACATTTTTTACGCTGACCAATATTTTATAATTGTTGTTTTTGTGATTCCTTTTCGTAATGTGTTTTGGTTTTACCTGAATAATTCAGATGGAACCAGATTGTCATTAAAAATGCAAATATGAACCAAAACTAATGGTTAGAAAATTGCCTGGTTATAAAGATATAAAGTGGATACCAGTTTCATCATGTGGTTTGTTTTTTAGCAATTTTAAAACCTTCAAATATTTTATCTCGATGAAAAATTAAAAATCTAATTATTGAAGGAACATTGCCATATAGCCGTTGTAAATAAGTTCTAGTTTATTTAAAAGCAAACAAGATAAAAGTCTTCACGTGCACCTGTAGAATATTTTTGGTTGTTTGTGTTTTGAGAAGGGCGGTAAGCGTACATTAAATTTGTTTTTAAGACCTTTTAGGATATATAAAAAGTACACGAGTGTTACAGATTTTCATCAGCTGAGTATTAGAGAAGAGTGTTTTTCTGATTATTTTGCGCTCTGAGTTCTCAAAACTGTATACATAATATAACAATAATTATTGTATTTGATTATTGGAATTTCTTAATTAGTTAACTAAAGTAACAATGTACTTCCATACATAACACTGGATATGTAATTATTTTATATCTCATATCTTCATTTTTTTTTTCTTTCTCTATTCTAAAATGTATCTCCAGACCTTTAAATATGCCAGTGTACCTCAAACATTTTCGTGTTTTAGACTCGTAGTTGGAAGATTTTGAGCTCGAGGATTGCCTTCTCCATGTTATTGTATCCTTAGACAACAACTTTACCACAGTTATTTCAGTGCACCCAGTTGTATCGTGGATGCCTGATGGCATCTTGGGATTAATCTGCGAAGAAGTGTCATTCTGTGCAAGTGGATGGAATAATCATTCTAACCTCTATTATACCATTAAAACCGGGGTTCAGCACGGTTGTTGTTTTGATATGGTATATGGATTTAACTTTAACTCCCCCTTAACTTGGTCCTACTCTTTATCTAAATGGGTCAAGGAGAATTTGCAATGTGGCTTCATAAATGCGTGATTACTGTGGGATGTCTTAAGAAAATTAATAAATGTCATGCAATTCGCAATTATACAAGTATATATTGCAATGGAAGGAAACGTGGGAGATAATATACAGCTGTAACGTAAAGCCAGGACTACTTTTGCGCTAACTAGTAAGTAAATACTTGTATTTTAAAATGTTATTGAAAATATAGCATTATTATACAAGTAAAAATGCTCTTCAAAAATGGCTGGAAACCAAAGTCTACCAAATCTTAGTCCTCCAAAATACATCTGTAGCTTTGCTACTCTTAAACGGACATAAAAAAACTCATGGGCCTTCTAACTTGGGGAAACCAAAGCTTGTCATGAGCAATATATTCTTTACTTAAAGATCGTCTCTTCCCAGCATTCTCTGATAATAGTTATTTTCTCATTATATCAACTGCATTATTGCAGTTCAATCGTTCAAAAACTTCTCTCCATAACAAATAGATGCAAATTAGTTTTACTAGGTGATAAATTAGTAACTGGTGCATAAACTCCCTTCTTGATGTTTCATATAGCAGGAAGAATGTCGAAATTTATGAGATACTTACGCTTAAATATGCGACTAAATGTAACTAAAACGAGAATGGATAATTAAAAGAAGTACCATAGAAGAACAGGTGGAGCTGGACTGGTGTGACTCACAGAACTTGGAAGAATAGAGGGTGACCGATTGACTTGACTTTTATGATTATGATATTGAGATTCAATTAAAAGTGAAGGAACAACTTGTATACAATGAAAGAACGAAACCAAAAACAACACTGTCATTATTATTCAGAACTATTTAGAAT